>OX327011.1:44539845-45994845 GCA_946800695.1 Geum urbanum
GACGAATGAACCATCACGCAACCTCTTGAAATACGCACAGTGATCATACCTACTGCGAGTGTACTTCTGCCTCCTCATAAATTCATCAAATCTGAGGTACCATTGTCGCAGTGATTGCTTCAAGCCATAAAGAGATTTGTTTAACTTGCACACCAAATTCTTCTTTCCGTCATCCTGGAAACCATCAGGCTGAGACATATAAATCTCCTCATCTAAGTCTCCATGAAAAAAGGTTGTCTTCACATCAAGCTGCACCAACTCAAGATCATACTGTGCTACTAGTGATAGCAACACACGGATAGTACTATGCTTCACAACTGAAGAGAAAATTTCATTGTAGTCTATCCATTCCTCTTGCGAGTACCCTTTGGAGACCAATCCAGCCTTGTACCTTATGCTCTTACTATCGTCGCCAACATCCTTCTTAGCATAAACCCACTTGCAGCCAATAGCTTTCTTCCCAGTAGGCAACAACACTAGATCTCAGGTATTGTTCTTCTCAAGGGATCTCATTTCTTCCTTCATTGCCTCATCCTAATCACTTCTCTTAGGACTCACCAAAGCTTCCTTGACATTTGATGGGATCTCAGCAAAAATAATAGGAAAATCATAAGCAACACAGTTGCTGAATCTTGTAGGTTTCCTGACTTCTCTCCTCTGACTTCTTGTTGCAATGGATTCAGGATCAGGTACATGATCTTGCCTTTGCCTTCTAACATATGCCACAACATCATCTTGGTTGTGCACATCTTCATTGTTCTGGACATCAATCTCTTCTTCACTTCCAGAGTCACCATCATCATTCTGGCAAGGAGATACATCCTTAGTGACAACTCTGTCCAGCTCCACCTATTGAACAACACTATCATTCATCTCTCTTCCTTCATCAGTACCCTTGGTATTAGGGTGAAGCATACTAACTTCATCAAAGGTAACATCCCTGCTAATCACAAGCTTCTTCAATTCTGGACACTATAACCTGTACCCTTTCACACCACTCCTGAAACCAACAAATATGGCCTTCTTGGCCCTTGCACCCAACTTAGTTTCAGTTACGTGAAAGTAAACAGTACAACCAAAGATATGCAAATGATCATAACCATCTGCAATTTTTCCAGACCACACCTTAATAGGTGTTTTACCATTGATTGCAGAGGATGGCAAACGATTGACAAGGTGACATGTATAGGTGATTGCTTCAGCCCAAAATACTTTACTCAAGCCAGATTGTTGCAACATACACCTCATCTTCTTCAACAATGTTCTATTGAGCCTTTCAGCCACTCCATTTTGCTGAGGAGTCCCTAGAACAGTAAAATACCTCACTATCCTAGCCTCCCTGCAGACTCTATGAAAAGGATCAGAAGTGTACTCTCCACCATTGTCAGACCTCAAGGCCTTCACCTTTCTGCCAGCTTGATTTTCAACCATCTTCTTCCAATCAAGAAAGATGCTCAACACCTCATCCTTGTGTGTCATTGTGTAAACCCAAGATCTCTTGGAAAAGTCATCATCAAAGGTCACAAACCAATGTTTACCACTCATGGAAGCATTCCTTGTAGGACCCCAAACATTAGAGTGCACATAGTTAAGGATTCTCTTGGTCTGATGCACAACGATACCAAACTTCACTGTGTGTTGTTTACCCAAGACACAAAACTCACAAAAATCAATCTTGCAAGTTTTGGATCCCTTCAAGAGCCATTGTTTCACCAAACCTTGCAGGGCCTTTTCACCAACATGTCCAAGCCTCATATGCCACGGTCTAGTAGCATCATCTGTATAATCCCTAACTGCAGCTACATTGCCAATCACTGTTTCACCTTGTAGTACGTATAGATTGTGGTTTCTCTTCCTTTTCATCACCACCAAAGCTCTTTTTGTCACCTTAGTGACACCATTCTCCATAGTGATCTTGTAACCATTAGCTTCCAAGGCACCCAAAGAGATCAGATTGTTGCCAAGTATAGGAACATACCACACATTAGTCAGTTTCCTGACTACACTGTCATGGAGTTTCAACTTGACTGTTCCTACACCCTTTCTATTATGAGCAAAGTTGTCACCCATAAACACATTACCGGTGACACTTGTATCCAAAGTAGCAAACCAATATTGATTTGCACACATGTGCTGGGAGCAACCACTATCCAATAGCCATGAATCAGGTTCATTTACTAATGCAACACAATTGGAAGCTACAGTGAGAAGATAATCAGCTTCCTCACCAGTAGAAGCCACATTTACATGAGGCCCATTGTTCTTACTTTGTAGCTTCGAGCATTCCTTCTTCCAATGACCATTTTCACGACAAAATGCACATTCGTCTCTCCCCAAACTCCTTCTACCTTTGGAATTTCCTCTGATGCGGGAACAAGACTTTCTCCGGATGTTGAAACCATTCTATTCGACTACTCTACCTCTAGCTACCAAAGCATCTGACATAGTAGTACTACTCCTCTTGTCTGCATGCCTAATCTCATGATTCGTCAAGGCACTAGACACTTCTTCAAACTTGATAGTCTCTTTCCTATAGAGCAACGTGGTAATCAAATGCTCATATGACTCAGGCAAGGAATTCAACAAAATCAAAGTCTTACCTTCATCTTTGATGTCTTCATCCAAATTAAACATATCTACAACTAGCTTATTAAAAGCATCAAGGTGGTGTATCATCTTCGTACCTTCTTTGTACTTGAAGTAGAACAACCTCCTCTTCATATGCAGACGGTTTTCAGCACTCTTTGACCTGTAGTTGTCTTCGAGTTTCTGTCACAACTTTGCCTTCGTCTCCATCATCACAACAAACTTTTAGGGCTTTGCAAGACATAAATGAATAGACGAACAAGCCATCTTGTTTATCTTGTTCCAATCGCCATCCGACATCGACTGGGGTTTGTCTTCCAAAGCAACATCCAACACTTGCTGTGTCAACATATCTCTCACCTCACATTGTCATATTCCAAAGTTGTTTGTACCATCAAATTTCTCCACCTCGAACCTTGCATTCTGAACCGTCGTCTTTGTGACCTTCGAGCTGTCAGCTCCACCAAATGGGTTGACATCCTCACCTCTGTTATCTGCCATCTATCTCAACCGAATCTAAGCCTAAGCTCTGATACCACTTGTTGAGGTCCTAAAGTGCACCAAATAGATAGATGAACACAATATCAAGGGAACCGAATCCGAACAGAAAATAACTTAACAAACCCAGAAAGGATAAGAAGACATGAACAAGAACACAGGATATACGTGGTTCGGCAATAGCCTACGTCCACGGAGCAGCAGGGAGAATCTTTACTAACAATGGAGGTTACAAAGAGAGAGTAGTGTTACAAAACAAAGCCCTAAAACTACCCAGATTGTACCACTAAAAAAAGGGATCTACTTAAATGCTCACAATGCTTTGTATTTATACAACTCTCTCACCAAGAACACTGTTCCTCGCCAAAAACCACCAAGCTTCTTACGTACGCTACAACATCAATCCAAACTTCTAGCATACGACTCATGCACCTCACGTGCACATCACATGGATCTCGCGAGCAACCATAAGCGAGCAAGAATTACGCGAGCAAGCGAACAAGAACAAGTCTATGCGAGCAAGTATGAAACCCACACACAATACTTGGAGTCTCCTTCAACCTGCACACATCTAAAACCATGAAGAATTGCTGCATGCAAACCTGCGCTAAGGGCCAAAGCTTCAATTAGTAACACATTTGAGAAAGGAAGATTTTTGGCTGCTGCTATAATCAGATTCCCATTCTCATCTCTAATAATAAATCCACCAGCTCCCTGATCAGACTGTAAAACAGAACCATCAAAATTTAGTTTTACACTATTTTTGTCAGGTGGTAACCATTTAATTAATCTATCCGCATGTTTATTTTCTTTCCTGTGATGAAATATCAGATTGTTGGCTAGGTTGTACTTCTTTTCCATATTTGCAGCTGTCAAAATCACTTCCTGGTGCATTTTACTTTGGTTCCTAAAAACTCTTAAGTTCCTTGCATGCCAAATATTTTAGCAGATATGCAGAACAATATTCAAAGAAACTCCAGTATCCTTATTCTATTGTAGATACTCTAACCAGTCTATAAAGTTGCCATTCCAAGATTGCAGATTCATACTCACATGTATATATCGCCACTTGCAAAGTACATTGAAGAAAGATATGAATAATTGGTTCATTCTGTTGTTCACACGAAGGACAAATTGTATTAGTATTGAATTGGCTAAAGATTCTATCTCTAGTTTTCAATTTGGATAAAATTAAGAGCCAACCAAAAACTTTGCTCTTCATTGGTATTTTCAGTTTCCAGAGAAAGTTTAATAGCTTTGATTTTGAATGAGCAGCTATGGAACTAAATTGAAGATCAGAAGCACTTTTTATGCTAAACTTACTTGTTGAAGTTGGTCCCCAGACAAATTCATCATTAGTTGGAAAGAATGGCAAAGGGTATGCTAAATTTTTTTGAACTACTTCATCTGGCAACACAGATCTCAGTTTACTTTCATTCCATTTTTGACCAGTTATATAATCAGAAACACATTCACTTGTGTTTATATTTACTCCACTTAAGGCAACATTTATAAGAGGAAATTAGAATATCCAGTTGAAAAGCCAGAAATTAGTATGATTACCATCACCTACAATCTATTGTAATCCTTGCTGTAGGATATCCCTATTTCTCAATATACCTTCCATGCAAAAGAATGAAAAGGTTTTTGTTTCAGCTGAAAGAAAGAGTGTCTCCTTAGATATTTAGCTTTGATCAGCTTTACCCAAAGATTTTCATTGTCCGTTAGAACTTCCCAACCAAGTTTTGCCAAAGCAGCTTTGTTGAAAACAGTAGGTGATCTAATACCTAGGCCTCCAAGATTTTGTGGTTTACGAATTTGATTCCAAGCCACTGGTGGAGAGCCAGTATTATTTCCCCAAAAGAAATCTCTACGTTTAGCATCTATTTTCTTAGTAATTGGACATTGGAAACAGGAAAGAACATGATTTGGTAAACCAGAAGCACTAGATTTTAGCAGAACTAACTTACTTCCTCTAGAAAGTGAAAAACATAACAGGAGTTACATGACACACACTACCTCATCAACATCTATTTATTCACTATAATGCTTCATTAACCTCTATTTCCTCACTATAATGCAACCTCCTTACCATAATGCTAGGCCATGTGGGTAGCTCATAACGGGTCTTGTTTAATCACCAAACCCAAGCCCATCATTTCAAATAAAAAGCCCAATAACCCCCCAAGTTGTGAGAACCGATAAAGCTTCGACTGAAAAGAAAACATCGTGTTGGCACAGTTACGCAATAATTGGGAGAGCCTCTTAATCACACTCGCCTGCAATAAATTTTAGCGCTAAACGCTCGTGCGTACAGTGTTGCCCCATTTCAAAATTGAACCTCCAAAAATGGCTTTTATTCAAATTATTAAACTCCACAAAAAGTCCTCGCTGTGTGAGATATCCCATCTCCTTGTCTCTTCTTCATTCTCACTCCACAGTTTCTGAGCTCAGAATTCAAGAAAAAAAATTGAAGCCCAAAAATGGGGTGTGTTTCTTCGAATCTGTTCAACCACGACGGCGACGACTTCTCCCAGCTCGGCAGCTCCGCCTTGGGCCACCACATTGTCTCCCTCACTTCCTCCACATATGGCCTCCTCACTCTCGATCCCCCACCGCCGACGACTCCCACCACACCCCTCACTCCACCTTCTCGCTTCACACTGGGCTCCATTTTCCCGAGCTCAATGTCGGAACCCCCGTCGCTCTGGTCCGACCCGAAGCCCCTCCGCTCCGACCCGGAAGTCATCAACTCGTGGGAGCTCATGGCTGGCCTCGACGCCGAGAGCTTCCGCTTCCCAACTCCCAACAAACCCTTCTCGATCCGAAACCCCAAATCTGCCGATAATAATAATAAAGAGAATTCAAACCCGAACCAGGCGACGACCCGGCCCGTTAAGGGCCCGCTGGACCGGTTCGAGCGGAAATGCCCGCCGGGAGGAGAGAACAGATTGGTTCTTTATACGACGTCGTTGCGGGGAGTGAGGAAGACGTTCGAGGCGTGTTACGCGGTCCGTTCGGCGATCGAGAATCTGGGGGCGATGGTCTGCGAGCGTGACGTGTCGATGGATTTAGGGTTCAGGGAAGAGCTGAAGGATTTGGTCGGGAAAGAGGCGGCGGTGCCACCGAGGCTGTTTGTGAGAGGGAGATATGTGGGTGGAGTTGATGAGGTTATGAGGATTGTGGAGGAAGGTTTCTTGGGAGAGCTTCTAGAAGGTCTGCCGAAGAAGCGGGCCGGGTCGGTTTGCGAGGGCTGTGGGGAAGCCAAGTTCTTGCCGTGTTTTCAGTGTAATGGGAGCTCGAAGATGGTGCTGGTGGTGAAGGAGGAGGCAGGAGAGAGAAACGGCACGGTGGTGGTGAGGTGTCCGGATTGTAATGAGAATGGGTTGGTGCTGTGCCCAATTTGTAGCTGATCTGCTTATCTTTTGTAAGCAATTTTCTGTATTCTGTAATCTATCTATAAGAGTAAAGATGTTAGTTTTCGAAATTTGGCTCTTTTTGAGTTTCTGGGGAACAATTATGTGCTGCTCATGTGTCTTTCTCTTAGTTCTTGTGTTTACAATTACATATGTTGTGATCTGAGAATTGAGAAGTAGAACTGGGATTATGTGGATTAGGAGGCTTTAGAATTTTTTAAAGAAGCTGTAGCTTGTTATATAGAGAACAATTCATAATCAGCCAACCCGGAGATTTACTTTTGTTGATTGTTACATTCTGTGCAATAGATGACAAGCTCATTCAAAATTGTTTCAATTTACGAAGTTAAGGCTCTGATCAGTGGAGATAAGCATCACACTGATTTGTATAGTAAGGGTGTCTGGTGTTATGAGATGATATACTGATGGAAAATGTTATGACATTACTTGTGTGTCCGATGAAACATTCTATGTGTTGATATGATATGCACGGTCTAATTTACAGATACAGTCAATCCAGTTAAGAAGTTTTGTTCTGCAATATGATTAATATTGCATACTGCGAAGTAGTCTGAAAACTCGGCTTCTTTATCAATCGAGAAAACAACAGTTCTGGATTAGATAAGCACGGACCTTGAGAAGATGAATTAGGATGTAGCAGAAGCTCTGATATGATCACAGATATCAAAGTCTTACCTTCAAAAAACTAGTGACTTCTTGCATATTTGTGCTTCTATATTATTATCGTTGCTAGTGTGCTAGAGAGCCTAGATGACTCATTGTCTCATACCATGGTTCCAACTCTAGCAGCTAGAGATAATAGTAGCCGAAACTCCTCTGGTTCATGAATGCTCTCACCCGTCCAGAATTAGCCTTTCCTGACATAACTCACATTTACATAGCCTTGACAAGGCAGAGCCATCCTGTTTAACGTCGTAACAGTACAGAAAATTGTTCTTCTCATTTTCAATGGGCATAATAGATGATGTTATTACTGATTCATGAATCATGAGTGTGAATGGTTTTCTCTGTTCAAATTGTTTTCCGGTAAATCTTTTCTGATTTTGTGTTTGAATTTTTACCAATGTTCAAAAACACGGTAAACGGGAATGAAATGGTTTTGTACTGTTTACTGTTTAGTTGTTTAAACAGTGATTAAATTAGAGTAAGCGGAAATAGTATTTTTATTTAAAAAATAATATTATAACTATTTATATATTAAATATATATATATATAATAATATAAAATATCATTAAGTAGAATATAAAATGATTAAATCAAAAGAAAATGTTATGAAAATGATCGAGATAATTAACACATAGTTCAAGTGTTCAACATATAAGTATAAGTGCATAACAAAATGTCTTTGAAATAAGAAAATCTCTCCATATTGCCAAATCCTCCATAAGCATAATTTTGGTTTTCATTATTTAAAAAAAAAAATTCAATTAATTAAAAAAAGAAGAAGTTAGTTGACCGTTTAATCGGAAGTTTTTGATAGTTTAAACGGCTGTTTTTTCGTTTAATCAGCGATTAAATGGCAAACCGTTTAATGAGCCGTTCAGGCCAAAAACATTTAACTTTTTTACCGTTTGTCTTTTAATGACCGTTTAGACCCTTTTTTCGAACAACAATTTTTACTGAAGTGGATGGCAGGAAAGAAAGGCCCTTCGGTCTCAGTGGACGCTACAATGATTGTAAAATTCCATATTTATTTTCTGAAAAATAAGAAACAAATGGGCTAAGTTATCTATATATTTTTTGCAGATTAGTTGGGCTAAGATTCTTTTGAAAATCCAAGAACCAGCAATTAAAGAAGTTTCGTTTAATTTGGGCTTGGCGTAATATGCTCAGGTGATAGGTCCGGCCTTTATCGATTAAGTACATGTCTGCATCATAGTTGCTTTTAACTTCATGTTTGATACTGTAGTTGCTTTCACTTCATGAAAATATCGTGAGCCAGAAGAACATAGAAAGAACATAGAAGAGGTTAGGGCAATTTATTTAACCGATGCTACTCTGTGAAATTATTACAATTGTAATTCAAGGGTACCAACTTCACTAATAAAATGACTAATTATTGTCGGCTGTGTATATATTTGTAAAATTATATGAACAGAGATTTCTCAATGTGGTATTTCTGATAACAGAATCACATTGGCGGACCAGAAAGAAAATGAAATCAAGTAATGGGAATGGATGTTGCTCTTACCCCTTATCGTGAATCCACCACTAATACAGCATTGACCAGAGAGAATCAAATCAAACCAGTTTGACTGGTAATACTGGGGAAGTGAAGCCAACTATGATGCTTGTACTTTACCCATGAATAGAAATATGGACTCCCCTCCAGCTTTATCATACATAGTTTGGTGCATGGTCTTCGAGGACTTTGAGCACCACCAAAACACACACACACACACAAACATCAATCTCAGTTCCATGTCTTCTCCATTGCCACTTTGCCACATTATTCATGGTTAAATTGCTCGTCCTTTTCTTGTCCACAACACGTGAAACCGTTTCATTTGCGTCAGTGTTATTAAAAGCTATCCTTTGATCATTCAGAAAATAAATAAACTCGGTCAATATTTTTACTGTGTCTCTGGATTCTTCATTTACATCAAAACCTCTATCTCTTTCTGCGTCTGGTTCACAGTTTCACCATCATCAACCTTATTTTACTTTGCATAGTTTTTGGCAATATGTCTGACACCCTCCATTAGTTATCTCGCATGCCACTAGCAAAAACTATTGCTGTTCCTTCACAGATATATTGGAGCTCGTACTTACTTGATTCTCTTCCCAGCTTATAAACAAGCAAACATCAAGTCTTTTCTTACTCTTTCTCTCTGTCTCTCACTCACCCATCATGCCATTAAACCTCTTCTTTTTCTCATCTTTTCAACACCTTCATTTTCCCTTGTGCTGAAAACTTTGCTCAGTTAATCACTTCAATGGGGAAGAAACGTAATAGTAGTACTTCGTGGTTGACTATAGTCAAAAGAGCCTTCAGGTCTCCATCTAAGGATCGTGACCAGAAGAGCAGCAGAAGAAGAGAAGATCATGAACCAGAAGAGGAAGAAAAGGTAAGTAATTAGTGATAAACAAACTAGCTATGTATGTCACTGTCTTTTTTGTGCTTAATTTGACTACATTTTAAATTGTGCATGCAGAAGAGAGAAAAGAGAAGATGGCTATTTCGGAAGCCTACGGTTCATGTTCAACAATGTGCAGCAACAAAGAAAGAAACCACCTCAGTTGTGGTTCCTGATTTGGATGCAGACAAAAGACATGCAATTGCTGTGGCCGCAGCCACTGCAGCTGCGGCTGAGGCAGCTGTTTCTACTGCTCAAGCGGCAGTAGAAATTGTCCGGCTCACTCGTCCCAACAACTTTGCTACAGAACAGTATGCTGCTACACTCATTCAGACAGCTTTCAGAGGTTACTTGGTAAGTATACCTTGTACAAATTAAAACTACAGCTCAAGCTCTAAAAGTTACTTATACTGAATAGTATAATGATCTTTGTTTGGTTTAGGCACGAAGAGCTCTGCGTGCACTTAAGGGGCTTGTGAAGCTTCAAGCTTTGGTGAGAGGTCATAATGTTCGGAAGCAAGCAAAGCTGACCCTGAAATGCATGCAAGCTCTGGTTCGAGTTCAAGATCAGGTTCGACACGAAAGAGCCAGGCTTTCACATGAAGGAGTCAGAAACTCCATGTTTTCCGACACAGTCATGAGCTTGTGGGAGTCTAGATATCTTCAAGACATTCGTGACAGAAAGTCCATCGTAAGCAGCTGCAGCTTTTTAGCTTATTAATTATTACTCGATCAAGTGTAGGAATTTAATTTACTGATCATAGTAAGTAACTAACTTTCTTAATCGGTTTTTGTATCTCAGTCGAGAGAGAGACTGAGTGAAGGAGTGGACCAATTCATGACGCAAAGTCGAAAAGAAGCAGCTTTAAAACGTGAAAAGGCACTTGCTTATGCCTTTTCTCACCAGGTATTGTGTAATTCTATAGTACTTTGAAAGTTGGTCATGAGCCAAACTAGCTAATTAATTAACATCTCTAAATCTAAGATATGGAGGCCTAGAAGAAACCCATCTGCAGGGGACGAAGCAGAGCTAGAAGAGAGAACCAAATGGCTTGATCGTTGGATGGCCACAAAGAACTGGGAAAACTACAGCTACAGAGGCTCAACTGACAAAAGGGACTCCATAAAAACAGTAGAAATGGACACTTCTAGGCCTTACAATTCATCCCAACACCAAAAGCAGTCAAGCCCAAATGCTGCAATTGCTTCACCTCTACACAAATCACATTACAGCAGCATGAACATCTCTCTCAGCCACTCACCCGCCACACCCTCTCCTTCAAAACCCAGATCCCTAAAAGTGCGTTCAGCAAGTCCTAGATGCCCAAAAGAGGAGAAGTACTATTCATCATCAGCAGCGCATACACCAAACTTGGGCTCTGCTTACCGTTTCGAGGGCGGTATGTGTAGATACGGTGGGCTGGGTTCAACTGGGGTTAGTAATGTTATTGGGTCAGTACCTAATTATATGGCTGCCACCGAATCTGCAAAGGCTAAGGCTCGGTCTCTAAGTGCGCCGAGGTCAAGACCGTCAACGCCGGATAGAGACCGAGGCGGTTCGGCCAAGAAGCGGCTTTCGTATCCGGCCCCTGAGGCACATAGCTTGAGAAGTCCTAGCTTTAAGAGTGTGCAAAATGGGTACTATGGAAGGGAGAACTTGTCTACGTACACTGATAGCCTAGGAGGAGAAATTTCTCCATGTTCAACCACTGATTTAAGGTGGTTGAGATGAACGAGGGATATGATGATGAATGTGAATTGATATCTATTTTCCCGTAAGGAGGAAATTTTGAAAGACCTGTCTCATTATTTTGTTTTATTTTCGTGATTAACCCTGTATGTGACATGGTAATGGCAATTGATTTTAAGATATGATTGTGTTCTAATATAATTTACGAGTATCTCGGTCTAAATTTATGTCCCCCATGTTAGCATAAGTAGCTTATGATGGTCTAGCTGCACTCTAGCAATACACTGTATGAGGCAGTTAAAGTTTGTTAAGGAAGAGTAATGCGTGTATGCTTAGATTAGACAGTAGGTGATCACTGTTAGCAATATATATAGAGTTCTGTATAGCTGAGGTACGTTTTGAGAAGAGATAAGATTCTGACGATAGCAGAGCTTGTAAGGGATTAAGACTCGGATAGATTATTCATAGAGATTGTATAAAGAGTTTTGTAGATTGAACTTTGATTTTAATAAAGGAAAAAATTTATTAATGACACGTGAATTTTTTTAAATATAATAATGTAATGTCTGATCTTTAAATTTTAACAAAATGATGCTTCCACTGCTACGACTATTTTTTATCACAGCTCAATTAATTTTGTTCACCTGTCGTTATTTTGTTCGAAAAAATTATAAAATAACTATAATACCCTTCTAATTTCATTTTATTCTCTCTCTCATTTCACTACTTCTTCCCGACCCGTCCTCTATTTGCACCGACCTCGAGGTCGATCTCCGACCCCCGTCCTCCGTTTGCACCAAGCCGGCCTCGGCTTCTTCTTCCCCGGCTGCAACCTCCACCACTCCGACACCGCCTCCGCCTCCACCCTTGTCTTCTCCTCTGCCAATTTTCCCCCCAATTCCAAACCCTAATCCCCAACTTTTCCCTCATCTTCTCCGGTCACATCAATGGGGCTGGAGCCCGGGTCCGAGTTCGACGAACTGAAGCCCTTCCTGTTGGAGTTCCACAAGTACCGTGTGGGCCCGGGCCACTGCTCCTCCCTACTCGCGCAGCACATCCACGCGCCTCCGGAGACGGTTTGGTCGGTGGTGCGACGGTTCGACCGTCCCCAGACCTACAAGCACTTCATCCGGAGATGCACTGTATAAG
The DNA here is from genome assembly GCA_946800695.1 of Geum urbanum. Taxonomy (NCBI): domain Eukaryota; kingdom Viridiplantae; phylum Streptophyta; class Magnoliopsida; order Rosales; family Rosaceae; genus Geum; species Geum urbanum. The sequence goes on from OX327011.1 coordinate 44,552,284, forward strand.
AAGGTTCCCCAATGGTCGTGGGGTGCAGGACAGACGTCAACGTCATCTCAGGGCTACCGGCGGCGACGAGCACCGAGAGGCTTGACTTGCTCGACGAGGACCGACACGTCACCGGTTACAGTATCATTGGCGGAGAGCATAGGCTGAGGAACTACCGGTCGGTGACGACCGTGCATGGTTTTGAGCGGGAAGGGAGGATCTGGAGTGTCATTTTAGAGTTGTACGTGGTGGATGTGCCGGAATGGAACAACGAGGAGGACACGCGGCTGTTCGCGGACACGGTGGTGAGGTTGAATCTGCAAAAGTTGGCCTCCGTCACCGAGGGGATGGCCCGTGACACAGACGCAGCTAAATTAAACTACGTCTAGTCCACAACAACACTCGAATTTCACAACACCACCACCACCTTAAGAAAAAGGTCTGGTGACGGCCAAATCGAATGTTATGTTTTGTTAATTACGTTGTGTTGTTGTTGTTGTTGTCGGGTTTGGAAGCCGAGACGTCGAAGGTGGTCGGGTACATGTTGGTTGAGTCGGTGGGTCATGGGCTTCAGTTGTTGTTGTTGTTGAGCCGTCGGGGTAGTCGGAGGAGCGAGAAGGAGTCCGTTGTTGGTTCTGTTGGTGCTGCTACTGTTCGGAGAAGGGAGAGGGTTTAGGTTCGGGTTGGTCTCAGAAGGAGTCGGTTGTTGTTTCTGTTGGTGTTGCTTGTGCTGCTGTTGTTCGGAGAAGGGAGAGGGTTTAGGTTTGGGTTGGTCTCTCTTCTCGGAGGGGTTTCCATTGCGTCGGGTACGAGTTTGTCTAAGTAGTATTTCAGAGAGACCAGCGTCGTATGGCGATGTGGCTGAGGCGAGAGACGGAGAAGCAGTTTAGAGAGAGAGAGAGAGAATTTAAAACTCAGCCATTGATCTGGTCAACTATATTTTATTCGAACTGATCTTACAATAATCTTAGTATACCATATCAGCTTCAGTAATAAAAAAATAACCAAAAAAATAAAAATAAAGTCAAGTGGGTGAAATGTGTTAAAAGACGTTAATACCCATTCAGTTTGAATTTTCTCGTTGTCACGTCATCACCGTTAACAGCACACTGACGAAAAATGGATTCAGGCATCACGGATATAGATTTTGTAATGTCTGGGCATCACATTGATAGAATTTAAAGATTAAGCATCACATTGATACATTTGAAAAAGTTCTGGCACCATGGTGAATTTTTCCTTTAATAAAACATAGTGAGATTTTCTGCTTCTTTTGTGAGATTGTTCATGTGTACCATGATTTATATCATGGTATCAAAGCGATAAGCTCACGCTATCGATTCTGGTGCTTCCGCGAAGTTAAGGGATTTGAATATTTAGGGCTTTTTGATTCTGAACGAAGAGCTGAAGGTTCAAGCATTCACCGATTGTTGTCTGGAGTGCTCGATTGGTTCTCAAAGCTGCTTTCAATTAGTGTTGGTAAAATCGTTTCTCTTGAATCTTGTTTCTTGGAGCTGTTCTGTAAAATTTGGTGAAAAATTACAAGTCTTGAAGTGTAATCTTTAATGGCGTCAAAAGGAAATCAAATTTATATCAATAATCTTTTGCACATGATTACTGTTCGTTTAGATGATGAGAACTATGCAACTTGGAGTTTTCAAATTGAATTTTTACTTGAAGGGAATGATCTTTTCGAGTTCTTGGATGGGTCCTCCCGGATTATTCTTTGTTAGTACTAATGATGGTACTGAGATTTTTGAACCAAACCCTGATCATAGAAAGTGGGTTAAGACAGACAAGCCTCTTCTGAGTTTAATTGTTGCTACTCTGTTTACTGAGATCATTGAGTATGTTCTAGGATCTAAGACATCCAAGGAAGCTTGGAACATATTGACTGAGAGATAGGCGTGCATCTAGGGCAAACATTCTTCAGCTAAAGACAGATTTGCAAACTGTTCAGAAAGGTACCAAAAGTATTGAGAAATACTTGCTTAAAATCAAAAGAGCAAGAGATCAGCTTGCTGTAGTTGGTGTCAAGATTGGTGATGAGGATATTATGGTAGTTACTTTGAATGGTTTGCCACCTGAATATGACATGATAAGAACTGTTATATGTCTTAGAGAAAGCTCAATTTCATTAAGAGAACTAAAGACTCAGTTATTTGCTGCCGAGAGTAACATTGAGAGAATAGCTCTTCTGCCAATTTCTGGTACCATGTCTGCTATGGTAGCCACTAATGGTACTGTGTCCACTACTAATGCTGCAATTCAAGAAAATGAGACTGAGAATGATCAAGAAGCATATGTAGCTCAACATGGACATAACAACAACTTTGGTGGTCAAGGGAATAATGAAAACATATGGAATGGCAACAATAGCAATGGTGGAAGGTGGAGTGACAACAATAATGGGAATAATGGAAATGGAGGAAGATGGAACAACAATAATGGGCGGTTTCAGGGAAATCACTGGAACAATAGCAGGAGTAATTATAGCAATGGTTCTCAAGGCAATGGTGATATTGTTCAGTGTCAGATTTGTTCCAAAAGATGACATACAGCAGCTACATGTTATTACAAAAATGGTGGTGGGAATCAAAATTCTGCTTTTTCAATTGTGGAATGTCAAATCTGTGGGAAGAAATGACACATTGCTTTGAATTGTCATCACAGCAATAATTTTGCATATCAGGGTACTCCTCCACCTGATGTTATTCAAGCCTTAACTGCTCAAATTCAAGCATTGACTACTCAACATTCTGTTTCTACTTCAAATCAGAATGTGTTACCTTATACTAGTCCGAATTCTTGGATCTTGGACAGTGGAGCTATTCATCACATGACAACCAATGTTTAGAATCTTCAACAAGCTCATCCATACAATGTGCTTCTGATAGGATTACTATAGGCAATTGTTCAGGTTTATCAATCATGCATACTGGCTCTACTACATTACTACCTGCTGATCACATTATGCAGTTGCAAAACGTCCTACATGTTCCAAATTTAGCTATTAATCTGTTATCATTCAGCAAAGTATGCAGAGATAACCATTGCAGGATTATTGTTGATGAAACTGATTTCTCTTTGTAGGACAAGGCAAGAGCAACAATAATGACTTGTATAGAATTCCACATAATGTCTCAACCAAACCAATGTCTTCTTCTTCAGTGGCTTTCTTGTGGCAAAAGGTCAAATCCTCTATGTGACATATGAGATTAGGTCATCCCTTTAATGATGTAGTTCATAGAATGTTGTTTAAGTCCAATATTGTGTCTGTAGTTGATGATACTCCAAGCATGTATATGGGTTGTTTGTCTGGTAAAATATCTACAATTCCAATAAGCTTCAAAGTAAGTCTGCAGAATGTATTTTCCTTGGTTATCCCACCGGTTACAAGGGGGTTATTTGTTACAATCAAAGTTTTAATATCTAGACATATTATTCATGATGAGGATAATTTTTCAATCAAAATGGACACGTGTCAACTCAATCTGAGATGTCTAGTCAGAGTTGTTCAAAGCCTTGAGAGTAATTGTCTGTCATTGTTCCCACAAGGGCTCTCGAGTCTATTGATAGGATAAATAGTCGTTATGTGTCAAAGGGTAGTGTCACTACAACAAAAAGTGCTTTATACAACACTGTTTACACAACGATTTTAAAAAACATGTTGTGTCATAGAAAAAATGTGAATCAATTGTATCATACATCGGTTGATATATTGAAACGTTATATGTAAAATATGAAACCATTTTTAGACAACAATTTGTATTATATGTGTTGTATGATCATCACAAAAAGACTTGTTATTCTACTTCAATTTTTAGGTGTCAAGGGAGTATGAAAATAGTATTTCCCCCCTTCAATTTCTTCAGCTTCTATAATCTTAGAATTATCACACAACATATATTATGACATTTAATTGTCTGACAAATGTGGCACAAAAGTTTGTATGTCATTTCGTATGCTATCTTTATTCACACAATAATTCTTATAACAAAATGTTTTATGTTTGTGTCAAACTACTCATGTCAGTAAGGAGCCATCAGATTTAATTTTTATCATAGAACAGATGATATATACATTTGTTATTTGATGAATATTTTGGTGGTAACATTTACATGTAAGTTGATATCCATTTTTGTAATACAACAGAATATAGACAACCCTGTTATCTAAAAGTTAAACTTTGAATGTCAGTTTTTCTCCCTCAAAATTTTCTTTACTCACAAAACAAATCATACAACAAGTTGTTGTCTGATCAAAATGTTGGTGCCAAACTGTACATGCCAGTATGCATCTCTCACATATGTCTTTTTTCATACAAACGTTGGATCAGAATCAATAATGGATAAAAAAAATTAACTGAAATTTGGATTAGCCGTTGATTTCAATTTGAAATCAATTTAAGCCATCTGATTTAATAGCAGTTGGAAGGGATATCACAATGCAACGGCTCATTTGGTATCACATGGGGCGAGTCCCACGTGTGCATCATGTCGCTCACTTTCCCATTTCTCTCATGCATCGCGTTAGCTCCTCTCTCTCATTTCGTCCTCTTGCGAGAGTGCCTCACCTTATCCTCTCTCCGATGCGTCCATCCAGCTCCCCTCTTTCTTCTCTGTCACGCTGGGTTCCACGTCCAATTTTTGGAATGCGTCTCAAACGGGGATCTATTTTAGGACTTGGTTTAACACCCCAAGCTATATCCTTAGGGTTTAGGACCCAATATTTCAACCATTGGAGAGCTCCTCCCACCTTCAAAGCTAGAAAAATAGCCCTTAGCACCTCCCATTGGAGATGCCCTTAAGAATTATTGTAGCATTTTCCTTCGGTATCACCATATCAAAGCTCATGGATTTCAATCATGTCAAGGCTTTTTCCCAGTACCCACCGGAAAGTTAGACTAAAGAACTCAACAAAACAAAGATCCAACCCATCAAGCACTGAGTTTGGTACCCTCAAAATTCCTCTCATGTCTTAGACAGATCAATGAACAGTTATATCCTTTCCCCTTAGATTTTGAACTTTCATATTTTCGCAGTTATATTCTCCGGAGTACTATAGAAGTACTGTATAGATTTTCTGGTAACTAAACTCTTTGTGTTGGTTAATGGGCTCCCTATACATAGGATCATCAGTACCAAAATGGATACAGATCCTTTCAGACTTTTTCCCTCACCTATGATCTATCTGAAAGTTTGGTGGTAGTTTAGATCAGAACATTGCATGGTCCATATGGAACATAAACTGATACCTCAAATACAAACAATACAACGCACACTTCCTATAGGGTCCATTCTTGACGATTGAGGCATGCGTGGCCCCTTGACGAAAGAAACCAAACTTCTACAGCCCCATATTTACTTGGATATTATTCATATATACAAATATATATAACATGCTTCTGCATGTATAGGCTTCTTCACAAGTCAAAACTGATCGAGCTGATCTCAAAAATGAAGCATGTGCATGATGTGCGTGTAGGTATCCTCAGATTTGGAATATAACTTTACACAATTCTTCTTTCAACGCTAGCTTGATCGGATCGAATTGAAACAGATACTTTTCTAATTGCAGAAACTAAACATGCACTTGAGCACAAAATTTCCAACATCATGCAGTACAATACTTTTCCAACTATTACAAGCTCGAAATCATATTCAAGATGATATGGAACATATTATACATATATATATATATATATATATGATTAACAAAGAAACAGAAAAAACAGTGTTGGAACTGGAGGAACTAACTGATGATGAGACTATTGGATCGAATCGGACTCTTCTGCTTCAGTAGAATCCTCAACTGAGCCTTCTGGCACTCCAGTTTTGTACCCCAATGCCTACTTTTGGACCCTATTGCTCTAACCACTTTTGGAAATTCAACAAACCCTTTGATACCTCTCCTTATGTGTGGATTCTCTGATTCCGGTGAGGCCCTTTTCTGAATCGCCATTGTCGAAAATCCACTGCTGTTTTCGTTACAAGTCCCCGGCTTCGAATTAGTAGCAACAACATTCGAAACAGGGTTACTATTCTCAGCACAAAAGGCCGGCTTGTCAATAGTTTGTGTTGTAATTGGCTTAGAGCTCAACTCAAAAACCTTCTCTTCAAAAAAAAACTTTGCCTCAGAAAGCTTCATCTGAACCCTCTCTTCTCTAATCACCTCAGCCATACTCAACATCTTCCGCTCCTCCTCCATATCTTTCCTCATCCGATTAATCTCTGAATTCCAAGACGAGATTTCTCTGGCGAGTTCTTCACAGACCTTCTCAATTGCTTCTCTGACTCTTCTCTGCTCACTCAACTCTTTGGAAATCTTCTTGTTGATCACCTCCAACTTCTTCCGCGCTTTCCTCTCGTGCTCTAGCTCAGCTTTCAATTCGATGATCTGGGCCCTTGTGTAGTCAACCTCAGTCTCCATTCTTCAACTCTTTGAAGAATGTGAGATCCCAAAACGAAGCGGCGAGCTTTCGAGCAGAGATGGGGAGGTGAAGGCAATGCTGGTTCTTGGTGGTGCTAATTTGGCAATGTTGGTTTTCTGGGTGATTTTGATGCTGAGATTGAAAATTATAAAAAGGGTTTTCGTAAAGTTTCCAGGTTGGGATAGTTGGAGTAGTAGTGGTTTCATTTGTGCTAGTTTCTGGGCTGCTGCTACTACTACTACTGGTGGCTGTCATCATCATCATCATCATCTTCTCCTCCATGTCTTGTTGTGATGGTGGTGGATGATGCTTTTCTTTTGAAAGGTGCTTCTACCTTGGGAGGTTCCTTTCAACTTTCTTTTTTGCTTGCAATGTGGACTTGCTTCTCTCTGTAAACAAATCTAATGGGTGGTAGGGTCAATTATTCCTGGAAAATTTCTATAGAAATGACTCAAATGAGAGAGAAGATGATCACATGGATCAGATGCTCATTAATAGTGGAGGTGCAGCTCTATGTTAATAATGAATGAATTGGTCCAATTAAATTCACGTCTCTCTTCCAACTATGCTCTGTCCTTTCATGTTTTATTGGTCAACCAACCCTGTCCATTGAGTCAACTCAATTTAAGGAACTCAGAAAGGAGCAGTAAAACTGGTCAGTAGTTTTCAAGAGCCTAGCCAACAGAGCAATTACATGACCCAACTTTACTGTTGGAACGAAGTTAACATGAAGAATGTTCTCTCGTCTTCTATTGAACCAATGCATCTATTCAATCACATCAAGATTCATAGTAGAGTAAATAGTAGAAGAATGTGTAGGGTGACATTAGGAACAAGGATATACTTGTGAATTTTAGTGGTGGTTTTTACCGGTTTCCGATAAGCTACTAAGCAGAAGCACGTTGAGGTATCAGATGGTGGTGACGTACCGCTCTGCTTACTATCCTTGCTAAGCTGCTGTTAGGAACAATATACAAACATGTGTTAGAGATCTTGACGGGATTGGCCCGTCTTCAACTCTTTGATGCCCAAGTCAGAATATGTATCAAGTATAACAACGTTAGGAAGTCGAATAATCATATTACCTTATTTAGCCATAAATGCCTTGCTTATAAAGGTGGTTGAGGGGGTGATATTTTTTCCTTCTTCGATGTGGGACGAGTTCACCTTTTGGTCCCGATACTTTGTCTGTCGTATCGTGCATGATCCTGATGCTATAGACTCGATCTTGTCAACAAAGTTGTAGCTGTCGTCGGTGTTTCGCGATTGGATTAGACGATGTCAAAGTAATTAGTGGTTAAGTACACGTAATCAGGCTGAGTAAGTACCTATACCAACAAGTCCCCCAAGTTAGGCGGGTCAAACCTTGGTTGGGGAGTTGAAAAAGAAAACTCTCGGTTGGTTACGTGTACTTAGCCACGTTAGGGCGGCGTGACATACCGAACCCCAGTAGTCCCCCAAGTCTCGAGTATGGATTAACCTGTGTGACGAGAGTTTAATGTGTTTTGAGCGTACTGATTGTGGTTTTGTCGTGTTGGAATTTTGTTGTTATCAAGCGATACAACTGCTTGTACCAAATTTTACAGATAGTCTGGTACCCTGTTATTTGTCTATCGGGTGTCACCTGAGACATAATTGTCATCTCGACTCGTATGATGGCGACAAGCAATATGGCTTCTTAGCCACAATAGCCCAATCAGTATGGTTCTCTTCTGATTGCCTATCTTATGCACTCCAAAACATTCTTACCATTTCGATCCATAACTTGGCATCAAGCAATATGGCTGCTTGGCCACGATAGTGCGCTAGTGGGTAGACCAGCAAGTCCCTTTGTATTCCGACTTGTCAGGGTATGGCAACGGTTATTTTGCATGCTTGACAGGTATCGAGACATGTGCAACGGTTACTTTTTGTTTACTCGACATGTGGTTTTCAGAGTTTGAAGTGTCTTGGGTAAGTTATTTGGGCAGGAGCCCGTGTGGTGCGTGGGACACGTGTTTGCATCCCAACGGTGTGAGGCGCTGATTTTGGACGGTTGTCGTTGTTGCTAGGGTTAAATCAAAGCGTTATATAAGTGTTGCTTCACCTTTTGACTTCTCACTTTTACTCTTCTCAAGTGCCGAAACGCTGTTACGATTCTGTTAGAATATTTCGAGAAGCTTTCCAGAGTAGCATTGCCTGTGAATCTCGTGTTCTTCTTTAAGGTATGATCAAATCTCCCCTTTTAATGTCTGTGTGAATGGTAGTTGTGTAGAGGATTTTATGGTCGACTGCCTTGATCATACTTTGCATGATGTGTGTTGTTCATTTTTTTGGCTTTGGTTGGTGATGACAATCTGCTCGAGTTTTTTTGTGTGGTTTTGTATGATATGGTATTGTATGAGAGGTAGTGAATGTGGTTTGTATGTTGTGTTGAGGCTTGGGTTTTGATTTCTGGTGTTGATAATTGGGTTGTGGGTGTTGTATTTCAGGGTTTGGGTGTTAGGCATACAAAGAACAGTTTTGAGTTCTTGAGAAAAAAGTGTTTTGATTTAATTTTCTTGGTGTTTTGGGTGCTGGTTTGTGTTTGTGGGCCTGGGCTTTGGGTCGTGGGTCTGGTTTACTTTTGTGTATAGACCTATGACCTGGGGGGTGTCTAACTTTGAGAGCCCGTTAGCTCACCATTTTTTTCGTCTATCTTTATTTTAGGGTTATGGATACCATATTGATATCGAGTGATGAGTCCAGTCAGTGTATCCCAGTTTTCGGTGTAGGGTCCCTTAGTGTGTCTTCGACCTGTAGCTCGTCTGACTCCTCGTCAGGTAGTGTGTTGAGTGTCTCCCCTGTAAGTGCTAACACTGGTGGTGCATATTTTTTGTTGTCGTTCGTTAACATAGATTACCAATTGACATAAGATTATCTAGCATACCCACCGAGGCGATCTGATGGTGGTTCTCAATCCCGCCTTTCAGAGCCAAATGTTGTTGGTCCGTCCAAAGGTGGCAGGGGAAAGAAATGACCTCCGGTTCTGGACGTGACGAGGCTGACACGCCAGAGAATGGTCTTCCCGTCTTTAACTCTGACGGGCCTGTGTTTTGGTGTTTTGATGACGGAGAGGCTGTAAAGGAGCCAGTGGATTTTGCTTCCATTAAAGAGATTGAATAGTTGCATTAGGATTATCGCGTTCCGAGCTCCGTCATCTTGAGGGCCTTTTGGTCAGGTGAATTGTTTTCGAAGCCCCCGCCTAGGTATGTTTTTGTAAGAGAGTTTCACCTGAAGTCGGGGATTAGGCTGCCGCTCCATCCTTTCTTTCAGTATACCTTGGCATTGCTTAATGTGACGTTGGGTCAGTGTGGCACAACAATGACCAGAGTGTTGGTTGCCTTGTACAACATTTGGCATCTTCGCGGGCTGCGATACCCGACACGGGTGAAGATACTGTTTTTCTTCCATCTGAAGCATTCAACAAGCGTGATGGACCATGGTACCATGTCTTTTGAACCACGGATCAAATGGTGGTTGACGGATCCTCCTACATCCTCCATAAGCTGGCATCGCTATCAATGCCTTATTGGTGGTGATTGGGAGTTCGACGACACATATCGATATCGGTGAATTCCCAATTGGACGACACATGGCGCCTAAACAACAGAGTACCGTTAAACGAGTCCTCCATTGGTTTCAGCTATTAGGTTGTTGTTTGTGTGATTGTCTTTTCTTGTCGTTTGTTTTGTGTGTTGTGCTTTGACATGTTGTCGTGTCGATTTGTTGCCTGACTTTGTTTTCTCTTTTACAGATCGTCGAGAATTTCCCTTGATGCCCCTCGAAGAGCGGTGAATTACACGTATCCGACACGTTTTTGATCCTCAACCGGAAGCGCGAGATTTTTGGGCCGCTAATCGCTGGGAGTTTATAGAACGTACAGACTTGCTTGTCTACCCGGTAAGTTATTCCAACTTTGCTTATTAACGTAGTACTTGCCTCTCTAGGTGTTGATGTGTCATGTATGTTTTATGGTTAATGTAGCCAAGATGCAAAAATCCAAGACCGACAAGAAGTTGGAGTTGGCAGAGAGGTGAATACATTTGTTGTTGGGGGATGCCGCCGAGGTGTGTAAGCTTGCTCCGGGGACTGACGGGTCACTCGTTGTGGCAAAAAAGTCGCAGCCGAGTATTGCACCGTCTAATCTTGATTAGTTTTCCCAACCGAAGACTCCTGTCGAAAAGGAGAAGGTAAATGGGAAATCTCTCGTCGCTCGATAATTTGCTGCTATGGTAATGGTCCGACAACCTCTGCCCGTTATTGAGACCATTCCAGAAGAGGGAGAGCAGCTGATTCATCGTCCTACTACTAGTAAGGATAAGCTGACTAAAACATGGAAGCATCAGTCGAATATTGAGCTCCAGGCACACCTCCAACGGAAAGCTGAGCAAGCTCATAGGAGCTTAGAGAGGGTAAACCGTCGCGAGAAGTTGACGAGGTCCCGCACCTCTTCTCGATCGGGGTCGAAGTCGAACTCCCCTAATAAGTCTGTGTAGTCGTCGTCGAAATCTAGTGGCGGCCATTCCGAATCTTACCCTACCGACCCTCCATCTCCAAAATGTTAACGGGTTGATGCGATCCCGACGGCTCAAGTTCTACTGGCGAGCACCTCTTGATCTGTCAACGTGGCCCTGGCGGGTGGCACCCAGCTATTGTTTGACTTCCTAGGAAAGATCCAAAAGTCGACGAAATTGGGTGTGGATTCTCTACAGGTGTGCCGTCAGTTGGGCTCGCTGCCGAGTGATAGCTTGGATCATGCCTTTAACACCTGCACCTATTTGCAACGCGAGCTCTTCCTTTTCAAGCACACGAAGGGATCCTCTGTTTAGACCATTGAGCTGGCGGAGGTGAAGGCTGATAAGGTGCGGCTCATGGTGGAGGTCAACAAGCTTAAGACTAGTCTGGCGAGGGCTAAAGAGCTGATGCAGAAGAAAGTCCCCCGGATCAATGAGTTGACTTGCAAGGTGGCGGATCTGAAGGAGGTGGAGGCCAAAGCCCAGCAAAAGGCCGATTATGACGACCTCACCCATTTCAAGGAGGCATCCGAGAAGCGGGTGGGTGAGCTAGAAGGTAAGTTGCGTGAGGCGGAGGCTAAGGTTCTGACGGACGAACTCCGTCAGCAGATCCGAGATGAGGCCATGGCGAACTTCAGAGCGTCTGTCAGTTTTAAGAAGGTGAGAGCTGACGTTGTCCAGGATTTTAAGGACTCAGAAGAGTTTGAGGAGTTGGTGGATGAAGAAGGAGCCTCCAAGTGTGATTCCCGTTTTGCTCGGCTGACCCCTTTCTTGAAGCTTGAGGAATATGAAGCTTATAAGGCGACTCAGGTTAGTGCTTGGGAGGAGGAGCTTTGTCAAGTCATCAGTGGCGGTGACGTGGTGGTACAGGAGCAACCGATGGAGAATGAGGTGGTACCCGGTTCCAACGTAGTGGGGGATGAAGCTTGACGGATGTGTTGGAAGTTTTTTTTAGTTAGTTTTTTTTGAACAATTTGTCTATGCGTCTGTTGCGTTCTCGTAGTGAGAACGAAGATACAATATTATTATTGGGCCCGTTAAGGTGCTTGGCAAGCATGTAGCTTCCATTTGGCATGATTGCTTAACGAGAAGCTCTTTTGAGATGTTATATATTTAGTGCTGTCTGAATTTGTTAGACTGTGTTGTTGTGTTGGTTTGGTAGATAATATCTGAATAACTTCTCATTCTCATTAAGCTAGAATAATGAAACGTATCTGTACAAAAAGTAGCTAACGGGTTGTTATGCTATGGATTTATCCCAAGTCCCCGAGTGTCGGAGTGACTTGGATTAAAAGCTAATACTGAGAATACATGCTGATTGAATGTGAATTTCTTAATGGAAGTATTTGCGCATATGCTGAGAATTCCATGGGTGACTGAGTCTTTGTCCCTCTATATCCTTGAGATAAAACGTACCAGGGCTAACAGCTTCGTCAATGATGAATGGGCCTTCCCAGGATGGTCTAAGGCTCTTGACCATGTGTTGGATAGCCTTCACAATCCTTTACATATAAATTCTATGATGACTAAGATTCGTCTATAACTGCCTCTGCCATGTCGGTCGTGATTGAAATGGGGCTACCGCTAGTTGGTGACTTGGTTGTCGGTGTTGGGTCTGCCATTTTGGTGTATTCTGCAATGAAGTCGGCTACTGCCTGACCTTTTAGTGGTGTTTAAGGTTCGTAGTGAATGTCGTACTCGCTAAGCTCGATAGCCCACTTGGCCAGGCGACCACTGTGATCTGGTGATTGTAGCACTTGGAGTGACGGGAAGTTGGTTAGCACATGGATTCTATGTGCCTGAAAGTATGGTCTGAGCCATCTAGCCGCCATGACTAGGCTAGCGCCATTTTCTCGATTGTCAGGTATCGTGTTTCTGGTTCCGTCATGCCTTTTCCTGAAAAGAAAACAGGTAATTCCGAATCTTTTTTCCTCCTAACGAGAGTAGAAACTTCCCGTCATTAGTGAAATGGCTAAATATATATAGGGCTTCTTGGATGCGGAGGTCCGCAAGGAGCAATCCGTGTGAATTTTGCATTTTGGCAGGTGTTCTGGTCACCAAATTCCATTTTCAGCGTTCAAATTATAGATATATGTGTACACATCAACCCTGTAAAATTCATCCAATTTGGTGATCATTGGATTCTCAAAATTGTGATTTACCACTTATAACATGAACAGTTCCGGTTTTACTGATTTCTGTCTGTTCGTGTAAATCACGATTTTGAGGACCCAAATGATCACCAATTAGATAAAATTTTACAGAGTTGATTTATACATATACATCTATAAACTGAACGGTGGAGATGTGATTTAGTGACCAAATCATTGGCCAAAATGCCAAATCCATACGGATTGGCTTAGTGCAGAGGTCTACATCCAAGACAATGTGTGTGTGTGTGTGTGTGTGTGTGTGTGTGTGTGTGTGTGTGTGTGTGTGTGTGTAGTTTCTCCTTTCAAAAGTTTGAATGGGAGAGGAATTGAAGATAGGTACTTTTTGATGTTAGAAAAGACTGCCTCGCAATCGAGAGTCCAAATGACAGCTCGCTTGTGTGTTTTTCTGAGGAATTTGAAGAATGGTGCGCACTTATCAGTGTAACAGAAAATAAAGCGATTCAAAGATACTAGCTTCCCCGTTTGGCTCTGAAGTTTGGCTTTGGTGATGGGTGATTGCATATTAATAATTGGAATTGAAGATAGATACTTTTTGATGTTAGAAAAGACTGCCTCGCAATCGGGTGTCCAAATGATAGCCTGCTTGTGTGTTGTTCTGAGGACTTTGAAGAATGGTGCTCACTTATCAGTGTAACGGGAAATAAAGCGATTCAAAGATACTAGCTTCCCCGTTTGGCTCTGAAGTTCAGGTTTGGTGATGGGTGATTGCATATTAATAATTGCCTTTACCTTGCCAGGAGAGGCCTTGATACCTTGGTGACTGACTATGTATCCTAAGAATTTGCTGGAGATGACGCCAAATGTGCATTTAGTGGGATTGAGTCTCATTCCATTCTTGATGAGTAAGTCTCTTGACCAAGATATCGTCAATATACACTTCGATAATCTTACCTGTTAGTCCGTCGAAGAGGATTTTCATCATCCTTTGGTATGTGGATCCGACATTCTTGACCCCAAATGGCACCACAATATAGCAGTAGAGGCCCTTGTCAGTGGTGAAGCATGTTGCCTCCTGGTCGCTTGGGTCCATAAAAATTTGGTTGTACCCTGAGTATGCATCCATCATGGATAGTAACTCAAGTTCAGCTGTCGCATCTACCAGTTTTTCGATCCTTGGTAATGGGAAGCTATATTTAGACATGAATTGTTTAGATTTCTATAGTTGACACACATCCGCCAAAATCCATTGCTCTTCTTTACCATGACGACATTTGAAATTCATTTCGGGTAGTCCACCTTTCGGATGAACACAATCTTCTGCAGTCGATTGACTTCAGCGTGCATGGTGGCATAGTGTTCTTGCTTGTAGGATCTCCTCTTCTGCTTGACGGATATCGTACCGGGTGTGATGCTCAATTTGTGAAAGATGAGACTTATGGATATCCCAGGCATGTCGTCGTAGGACCAAGCGAATACAGCTTTTCAGTCCTTCAATACTTGCATGAGTTGACCAGTAAGTCCTGGATCCAACTGAGATCCGATGCATATGACACGCACTGGACGATCATCTGATAGTTACACTGTTCGAAGTTTGTCTTTCTCTGCTATCGGATGGACTGTCGTTAGCCCGTCACATGCATTATCGAGGACATCGTATGCGGTCATGACCTCGAGTATTTTGGGTACTTCAACTGCCATGACCTCTAATCAGGTCATATTCTGATATGGGATTGGTAATTTTTTGAAATAATCGTAACCTCGAATACTGCCGATGCCGTGTTCTGTCTGGAATTTCAGTAAAAGCGTGTGACTAGCAATGATCATTTTGAGCTTGGTTATTACTGGTCGACCAAGGATCATGTTGTAGGACAAATGTAAATTGAAACTGATGAAGTCTGTTCGAATCTCATTCTATGGCGTGCAGAGAGCCCCAATGCCGAAACACATATAATCGCTACCGAGAGGGTAGGTTGTTTCTCTTGAGAAACTTGCGATACTCTCGTGTTCCTGTGTCATCTTATTGGCGGGCCTTTTCAATGCCTTGTATGCCTGATGAAAAATTATTTTGACAGAGGCTCCATTATTAATTAGGATTATCTTCATATTGAACCTACTAACCATTTCATCAATGACAAATGGCAAGCAACTATCCTGGTGACCCTCCTCTTCCTTGTAAGGAAACGTGATTGGGGACCACTCCTTCTTTCGCGCTTTGACTGGCTTATCGCAATGGAGTGAGAATACGCCTCGTGTGGCGGACTTCCGTTCGACAGGTGGGAGGTCTGCCTTTCTTTTCCCTCCGAAGATGCATGAATGGTTCCTTTCGTGATGATATGGGTTGTTCTGCTTTTCTTTGTTTTTACCTGAGCCTGTATCTTGTCAGCATCATTGTTTGCTCAAAAATCGTCATAGACTTTGTCGACGGTTGTTGGATTTTGGCTCACAGTGTCCTTCTTAGATGCGCGGGCGTGCCAACTCGCGGTCTGTAGGCCAAACGAGGTTTTGATAGATTTTCGCTCAAATGTGACTTCTTCAAACAATTTTGGGCTGAGGAATGAACTTTCTCGGCCTCAAGATTTTCTTGCCTTAGTAAATAAGGACTTATCGACATTTCTTTTTGTGTTTTTTTTTTCGGAGATAAAGTTGCTAGAAAAAATAAAAGATGAATAAACCAAATAGCAAAAAGTAAATTGTAGAATCTAAAGTGCGTGTAAATAAGAGCTGGAGAACAAAATTTATGACTAAGTGCAAAAAGAAAAAGAAAGCGATAAACAAGGATAAATTCGACTAAGAAAAATGCAAGGCATTTGGAGAAAAAGTTCATTTGTATTGATGTCATTTGTATTGATGTGTTGTGTTGGTTGGGGAACCTTTACAATGTGGTAGAGTAGTCTTTGTGGAGAAGTAAAATTCCTAAACAAAGCTAATCGGTATTAAAAGAGAGATCATCTCTTTGATTTACAATAAATCACCATATCATGTGCATGCCCATAAAGAGGTCTAGATACGTTTCCATTTTGGTAGCAATCCTTGAAGAATATTCTTCATATCCCAATTCAATTAGGTCTCTAATTGATATTAATACTGGATAAATCTCATAATAATAACAAGATAATTATTGAGATTTATCAAATATCATCAATAATGAGTCGGCTTTTTTCTCATCCATCGACTAAAATATACGAAAGCCGATGTGCTAAAAATAAGGCTCAATATAGTCCGCTCCTTCGACAGTTGGGCTTAATAGGCTGACATGCAAAAATCAGGTAAAAACTGTGACATCCCGGAACAGAATTAGTAGTGTAATCGGCTTAATCCACGAGCTTGCGCGTAATCGCAGTTTTTCGTAAATTGATTGAATCGCCAGACTTGATCACGACTTAATTATTGGCCGAGAATTTGAGTTGAGTCTCTTCTCGAGAGTTTTTGTACGCGTGATTTCGAGTTCGTGGGCGGTTCCGGATTATTATTTCGACTACCGAGGAATATAATATGAATATTTGAAATTTCAGAATAATGTCGAGTTTATCCGTTCGTGTTCGAGTCTATCCGAATTGTGATTGTGATCCGTTTTGGACTGTTGATCGACCCGAACCGTAAATGTAATGGTTATCGACTTGATTCGCGAGTTTCGCGAGTTTCGCGATTAGTCGCGATTTCGACGTAATCTGTTAATATGGCGGCTTCGTTAGCGACTAAATTATCGGACGAGAATCTGTGTTGGGATCCTTCGCGGAAGTTGTAGAGAATTTAATTTCGAGCTCGTGGGAACTTCCGGAGAATTTTTCCGAGTTAGGAGGAATAAGTTGTGAATATTTTCGTCCGTCGAATATTGTCGTATTTATCCGTTTGGGGTTGGATACGTGTACGGTATAAATACGGAAATGATACATGCCGATTTGGGAAAGTTTCCAGAAATGGAAAGCAGGTGTTGACCGTGTTGACCACGGGTGGGTCGACCCGTTTGGAGGCAGAATTGGTTTCGCCGGAATTGAGGCCGATTCCGGCCATGTTTGGGCGAGGCTTCTTCACGAGACTTGTTAGGCTCGAGTTGCTCTTCAACTTGGGAGTTGGATCACCTCCTATGGTGGCCGGAGGAGGAAGAAAGGTGGGGGCGAAAATGGCGTTTTTCCGGCGAGATTTCGTGGCGGTCGAAGGTGGCTTTTTCGGCCGATTTGGGGGCTCCTCTTTGAGGGGTTTTGTTATCCCCGTGGTAAGGAAGCTATTGCAAGTGGTCTTGAGGGTTGGCGTGGCCGGAGGAGAGAGATCGACCGATTTGAAATTTCGGTAAGGGTTTGAAACTTTGAGTTGATTTTTGGAGGTTTTCCGATCAAAATTGGCCTTAACTTTGATCTGGATAGTTGTTGGAAATGTCGAGATCTTCAAAACCATATGTAGCATGAATTTTTCTGGGCAGGTTAGATTTTCCGGCGGCCGACGGCAGCGGCGACTTTTCGTCTGACGTGTTTTTCGACGAGTTATATGTCGTTTCACTCGGAATCGCGCCCCGATCGCAGTGGTGAGGTTTGTTTTTCGAATTGAGCATCAGAAATTATAGCGAGGTTTGTGGTGTGATTATCGGATTTTCACGATTTCGTCGTTATTGAATTATATGTTTTCGGGAACGGTTGTTTCTCGTGATATGATTTGAGGTGTTGAGTTATGATTTTGAGAAATGGATTTTATGATTCTCCAGGGGTTCGTGATCGTTCGTTTGGCGAGAGATTTTCCACCGGATCACGGGATTAATGCGTATCGCGTTACGCTCACCTGTGAGTAGACATTTTTATATTTTCACAGTTGTTGCGAGTTCGTGATTTTCCGTATTTGTTTTATACGATGTTGAGTTATTTATTATTTTCGGAGGCATTATTTTATATTTATGGTGATGGCATACCTGCATCGATGCTTCGGCTACTCGGCTGATCACCGGTTGTCTGCCAGAGTTGAGAGATTTCTCTGGACCAGAGTTGAGAGATTCCTCTGTGCAGGGTTGAGAGATTCCCCTGTTATGCCGCTGGGATTGAGAGATTCCCTTGGCCTATCACCGTCGGGCTTGAGCGATTCGCCTGACCGTCAGGTTTGAGAGATTCGCCTGACAACCTCCATATATGTTTTCCGAACTCGCTATACTTGTTTATTGTATATGAAATTGGTGAAAGGAATATGTTTATTTTTGTCCACTCACTCTAACGTTTTTATTTGCCTTTCCCCTGAGCTTTTCAGTTTTCGTGCCCAGTTTGGAGTCGGACTCTGGTGTCACACGTCGTGGTCGGAGGCATAGTGTTCGAGCTACCTTGTTTCTTCCAGTAGGTTTCTTGTTCTGCCTGCTGTGGTATATTTATATAATTATACACTAGAGGTCGCTCTGAGCATTCTTATGTTATACTTTTATACGATTTTTCCCCGGATTTATGTAAAGTATAGTTTTATTGATTACTTTACATTACTGTTATGATATTGAGAAATCCGGATGGGATTGGTGCCCACGGTTTGGCTTTTGTGGCATATGATGAAGTGTTATTTTCCGAGTGCAGGTAAAGGAATTTCCGCGTTAGTAATGAAATTCTGCCAAAATTTTTGTGGTTTTTGTTGGTTCGTGTTTTCGGAAGGGGTTTGATTCCGGTTTAGGAAACTAAATCGGGGTTGGGTCATTTCAAAAACAATCATAAAGCACTTGAATTTCCCTGTCAAGAGTCCCTCATTTGTTGCCTTGGCGATGGAGAAGACATACTGTCGAGGTTTCTCTCGGTATCAGTCCAGATTTTTTTGTGGCATATGTTGTTGACTTTGTGGTGGTGCTAGCCGAGTTTCCTAAAGGACTGAATTTTGCTGTTGGTAGGGTTTGTGGCTTCTTTGGTTGTTGTGGTAGTTTTTGACTCACTTGTGGGTGTTGAAACTGGGATGGGCTTATTTGGCGGGTGGTGTGACATTTGTGGAGGCTTTTGTGGTGGTGTCGTGATGTTGGGTGGGCCTGTCGTGCCTGAGACGATGCCTTCAATATGGGCCTTCTGTACGACAAGATCAATGAGATCGTCATACTCGAGCTTCTTCTTCACAAGTTCTCGACAAATGGAGTGCCGATGAGATTATTTAATAACGATGTCTTGGCCATACCTTTGTCAAGATTTCGGCATGTGCTGGCCAAAGCTCTCCATCAGTCTATAAAGTGCGATAGGCTCTCTCCCTCTGCTTTCTTGACTTTGAGTAGAGCGCTAGAGGTATTGTACTTTCCTTGCAGGCGATACCACTTTAGAAAACACTCCATTAGTTCCTCGAAAGAACATATGGACCCAGCCAGTATTTCGTAAAACCAGTTTCTAGCATCCTCCATTAGTGTTTCTTGGAAAATAAAACATAGCGTGGCGTCAGAATATTGTGTTCCTGCCGTGGTGGATTGACATTCATCATTATGGATTCGGGGGTTTCATTTTCCATTGAATCGTGTGATCTTCACGGTCTTGGCGTGTGGGTTTCTCCCCACCTCTAGAATTTCTTCCGAGAAAGGGCTTATTCTCGGGGTGAAAATCCCACCATGCCCCATTTGTCGGGCTTTCTTGAGGGAAGACACCTCTGCAGCTGTAGTAAAACAACATTGACATATACCAAACCTGGTTCATAGATCTGCTTTACCCTGGTGGGTTATGGGGGTAGCCTATCAAAATTTGGGTTGGTGAGTCCTCCTAGCGGGTTGATCCTGCTAACATCCTCTTCGGCATACCTTCGTCCACTATTTTGGGTCTCTTTATGTCGGACCTTTTGTTGACGCATAATGGTTTCCAATCTCTCTTCTAGTTTTTCACAGGCTTGTCACTCCTGATCTCTGTCGGTCTGAGCCTACCTTAGTTCATCGACTAGGCGTGTAGCGACCTCATCTTCCGTCAAGTCATTGAGATCATTGAAGATGTTGCTTGAGGTTATCACCCGGCTCCTCTGACTTGCCGACGCCACTTGATCGGGTGTTTCTTGTTCGAATGCCATATGTTATTGCTGGAGTTTGCGCTTTTTCAAGATTTTGAGTGTGGTATGTGTACGTGGTTTTTTTTTGGACGCTTCCCATAGACGGCGCCAAATATTTCTACCAGTTTCCAATAGGCTACTAAGTAGAAGCACGTTGAGGTATCAGATGGTGGTGAAGTTTTGCTCTGCTTACTATCCTTGCTAAGCTATTGTTAGGAACAATACACAAACGGGCGTTAGAGGTCTTGACGGGTTTGGCTCGCCTTCAACGCTCTGATGCCTAAATTAGAATATGTATTGAGTATGACAACGTTAAGAAGTTGAATAATCAGATTACCTTACTTAGCCATAAATGCATTGCTTATAAAGGTGGTTGGGGTGATGTTGCTTCTTTCTTCGATGTGGGACGAGTTCACCTTTTGGTTCCGATACTCCGTCTGTCGTATCGGGCGTGTTACTAATGCTATGGACTCGGTCTTGTTGGCAAAGTTGTAGCTGTTGTCGGCACCTCACGATTGGATTAGGCAGTGTTAAAGTAAATAGTGGTTAAGTACACGTAATTGGGCTGAGTAAGTACCTATACTAACAGTGGTATGATTTGTGTTGCAATTAGTAGTGGCAGTTCCTATCAGTGAGCAATAATTGGAATTTGCTGGTTGTGTTTTGGTGGGATTCCATAGGACAAATTGAAGAAGTGAGCACTCATCCCTCATGTGTAGCTCACTCCACAGGTTC
This sequence comes from Geum urbanum, assembly GCA_946800695.1. NCBI lineage: Eukaryota > Viridiplantae > Streptophyta > Magnoliopsida > Rosales > Rosaceae > Geum > Geum urbanum. The sequence goes on from OX327011.1 coordinate 44,573,040, forward strand.
CACATGGTTGTTTCCCCTTGTGTTCCTTACTCTTCCAATTCATGGTCCCCTCGACTGGTTATGGTTCATAAGATCATCCAATTATTAGTTTGATTGCTATCAACTTGTCATCTTACATGATTTGATGGACTACTAATACAAATCTTTCTAGCAACTGAAACAGTATTAGATTTCCCAAATTTAGTAGTCAATTGCTCAATCAAAATATCAAGATCATGTTTTTTTTTGAGGTGCAAGATAAAATATATTTGCTCTGATAAATTACAAAGGAGAACACCGATTACCGGTCCGATAGAAAGAACTCTCTATAGCAACCTATACTACATCGTGCTCATTACAACACTATCACTAGACATAATTAGACGGGTTAGACGTAAGAAAAATGACTGAAAAAAATCTGAACCCACATCCTATTTAGCTATGCACCCCAAAGTTACGGTTCAACATAGTACCTGCTATTGGCCTTCACAAATCCCTATGAGACCGGGTTTACGCGCGTGGGGTTACGCACAGCAGGTTCTTGATTGATGTCTGGTTCCCAAATTTGGGATCCCAAATGCACCACATTTGGCCCACCCCCCAACTCTTTAAGAGAAGCCCAAAGCCAAGTAGCAACTTGTGTCAACAATAGCCCAACTCCCATATCAAGCCAGTGTCTCAGGCCCAATGAGGGGCACTGGATGCCCTTCGAACCACGTGGTCCAGTTGACCGAGGAGGAGACCACCACCCCACCACTCTCGACATGACTTCCCTTCACGTCGGCCCTCCTCCTGCCGCCTCGCCGCACATAGCCGTGTCAGGGAAGGACCTCCCGCTCGACTCCACACCGGCATCTTCGCCGTCATCGGCCTCCGATCTTCATGCCTACCGTATCCACCTCGACGCCTCCTGTACCGAATCGCTCGGGTTTCCGCCGTGTCCGCCGCACCACGATTGCAGTCAGCCGTCTGCCACCGCCATCTCGCCCTCGGTGGCCTAGTTGTAACCTTACCTCCATCTGCCTCACGTCCAACCGCCAGGGAATCGATCCACAGCGGCATATCCCGGCCGGTTCGTATCGTGGCCACTCTTGCACCGGACTCCCACCGCGCACCGAGTATAACAAGAGGCCCAAAAATTCGATCTCCCACCACAACCTTCTCTCCGTCCTGTTTGCCTTCCCAGCCAATACCTTCATCCCGAGGTCCTCGACCAAATCAGCCCCAAAGTTATAAAAAGCTCAACTCAACACGCTTGCCGGTGACAGACGCCTCGTTGGCACGAAACCTAGCGTCGCTAGGTCGTTCTGATCGCTCACGGAATTTCCGGAGCAAGAGAGAACCCGAAAAGTGTTAAGAAGCCAACAACCACTTAACTTCTCTGTACCAAGATCATGTAGTCCATAAAAAATTTGAAGCACTCTTTCAGATTATTTTGGTAATTAATCTGAGCACATATTTTTAATGGTTTTACGTATTTTTATTTTAAGAATTACACCTAAGGTCACTTAGAGGCCTTAGGTTACACATAAGGTCATTGTATAAGTTTTACACACATAAGGTCATTATACAATCCTTTAAAAAATTTAGTTTCCATTTTTGCCCCTGGTATATATAGATATCTACTAAATTCAAATTGAATTGAATTCAAAACAGGAGAAACGGCCGAAACCGAAACGCAAGGAGGGAGATGGGCGATCGTTCTAGAGAGAGCTTCTATGTTCTAGATCGAATCAGCTCTGTGTGTTTGTGTTAGAGAGAGAGAGAGAGAGAGAGAGAGAGAGAGAGAGAGAGAGAGAGAGAGAGAGAGAGGAGGAGAAGTTCCGGCGAATCAGAGGATTTCGGTGATAAAAGCTTGGGTAAGGTTTCCATTCTGCTCACCTGTAGATATTTTGTGCTTTGTTTTGTTTGATTGATGTGTTGTTTGATTCGATTAAACCGATTTCGAATTTCGGTTTTCCGGTTTTGATTCTTCTACTTTGGATTATGTATGGCTAATTGTAGTGATATTATTTTATGTGTTCGTGTGTGATTGATGTGGCTAATTTGTGTGTTTTGATATTTCGTATAAATTATGAGAAGTTACAGACTGTTAGTACTACATCTGTTGAGTGAGTACACTACGGCATCCCATTGAACACACTAGTTATCTGTGCTGTGTGTTCTGTGTGTGTTTTGAGTTGATAGTACTACCTCTATTGAGTGAGAACACTACTGCATCTCATTGAGCACACTAGTTACATGTTCTGTGTGTGTTCTGACTTGATTGTACTACCTCTGTTGATTGAATACACTACTGTATCCCATTGAACACTCTAGTCAGCTGTTCTGTGTGTTCTGTGTGTCCGATTGAGTGAATACACTACTGATGTCTAGTAAGGATACTACTTCTTTTTTGTAAGTATTTTTTGTTTTGATTTGCAGATTGGGATCTATGGATTTTGATTTGTATATGAAGTGCACCTACATCAACAAAACAATCATGTTTGATCTTACGCCTACTAAAACTTTCATTAATATGGTGATGGAAGTGTCATTGCGTTTTCCTGGCTTGAGACCGTATTCTTTCACTCTTGGTTTCTCATTGCCACGTTATCCGAATTGCATGATATCTTGCGATAGGGATTTGAAATTGATGATGAAGACCATGATCGAACTTGAGGTATCGTCTGTGGATATTGTTGCTAGGGATTGTGGGCAGAGTAGTTCGGGTACTCTTGTGCATTCCGACATATCCTCTTTTGATGATGCTTCTTCTTCTCTGACTTGCACGTCGTCGTCTTCAAATAAATTGCTTGATGCAAATGATTATTTGTCTTGCTTTAGGCCAGAAGCTCCGATTCTTTACTTGACAAATGAATGGGCAAGTTATATCAGCCATGTCAATCAAAAGTTTGAAGGTGGTGTTGTCGAGTTTAGGGAGAAGCTGAATCGTTATGCATTCGAGTCTGGTTTTACCTTCAAGTACTTCAAAAATCACAATGATAGAATTGTTGCACAATGTTCTCAAAATGAAGGCAACTGTCCCTGGAAAGTTCGTGCTCTAAGATGTAGGGCAAATAAATTTGTTGTCATCCGAGAGCTCAATAACACTCATACATGTACCGCTGGTATTCGTGACCAAAAGAGTAAGCATCTTGGTTCTCATGCCATCAAGTTCATTGTTTGTTCTGAGTTGAAGTCCAATCCTTATGTAAAGCCGAGAGAAATCATGTCAACATTGCAAACTTCTTATGGCTTGCATGTGTCCTATCACACGGCTTGGTATGCAAGAGAGTTGGCTGCACGTTCTGTACGGGGCAACGAAGGTGACTCCTACTCTCAGTTGTCGTGGTATCGTGAGCAGGTGTTGGCTACCAACCCCGGTTCTCATTGCATCTTGGAGGTGAATCCGCTCACTAGATGTTTTGAACGCTTCTTCTTATGTTTTGGTGGCTGTATTAAGGGGTTCATGTCATGCATGCCTATTTTGTTTGTTGATGCTGCTCATCTCAAGGGCAAGTACAAGGGATACATTGTGCCACTGGAAAGAATGGGAATGAATGTTCGTTTTTCAGTTTCAGGGATAGTGTGTAAAACTAGTAACAATAGTACTGTCCAAAAACTAGAGTAGTACATTCTGCTACAGTATTACAGGCATCAAAGTTTTAGTTAGCGTGCACCAAGTCCCAGTAGAGTAGTACTATCCAACTACTAGAGTAGTACATTTTAGAAACTATAGTAGTACATGAATCAAAGTTTTAGTTGGCATGCATCAAGTCCCAGTAGTGTAGTACTTTCAACCAACTGTTGTAGTGTTTTCCATGTGATAGAAATAACTATCCAAGTATTTTTTTTCTAACCCCATCTCTTAACAATTTGCAGAATTCTACCCTTTTGCATTTGTTGTTGTGGATTTTGAAAATAAAGCCAATTGGAAGTGGTTTTTCGATCATCTCTACACTATTTTGTCGCCACAAGGAAGGACCATTACTTTCTTCACGGAACGACATGAAGGGTTATTGGATGATGTGGCTACGACATTCCCCGACTCTCCTCATTCCTATTGTTTCTATCACCTGAAAAAGAATGTGGAAAAGCTTTATGAGAAGAAAATGGGTGTTTATGATGTGGAAACCATCATTCATGATTTCATGACCGTGGCATACTCTCCAACAGTTGCTTGCTATGAATTCAACCTTCGGAAGTTGTTGATTTCTGGTCAAGATCTTATGAGGAACTTCTTGAGGTCACTGATTTTGGAGAAGTGGTGTAACGCCTTCTTCAAAGGTAATAAATATGGGGAAATGTCCAACAGCATGGTTGAATCTTTCAATAATTGGACACGTGAATTGCGTCGTCTTCCTATTTTTGAGATGTTGGAGGGTTTGAGACAGAAATTGATGGTGATGATGACTGAAAGGAAGATGAGATCAGAAACTTGGACCTCTATGTTGTGTCCTAAAATGGAGGAGACTTTGAAGGCTAGGATGAATGTGGGGAGGCACTGGACAGTTCGAAGGTCTAGTGAGACGTTGTATGAAGTCCAGGCATTAAAGAATGTGGCGGTTGATCTCGGGGCATACAGTTGCAGTTCCCGACATTGGCAGATCGATTCTTTCCCCTGTCCCCATGCACTAGCTGCTATACAACATGCCGGTATTGAGTCCATTTACTCTTACATCGAGAATTTCTATGATGTTGGAAGTTACAGGGCTGCCTACGAGTTTGGTATTAAGCCAATACCTAACATTGAGAAGTTTTACCATGATGCTCTGAATGAACCGGCCATTGTGAAGCCTCTGTTGACAAGAATCCCACCCGGTCGTCCAAAGGATACTCGCATGAAGTCTTCCGTTGAAGGTGGGAAGGCTCCAAGGCCAATCAGATATGGTCGTTGTGGCGAAAAAGGAAGACACAACAGATTGACGTGTACCAAAGTCATCAACAGCTAACTAGTGTCTATGTTACTCACACGTAGTGTATTCAGCAGTCTACAGTAGTACACTCGGCCTGAACAGAATAGGTGCTACCTTAACGTAATTTTTTCTTTGTGCGATTTTTTGTTTCAACATACTAATTCGAGTTTGTTATTCTTCGGTTTTTGTGATTTTGTGTTGGTCAATTGTTCTTTGTATGCGGCAACGATTTGTGTGTGGAACCAACTACATTAGTACTATCCAACAATAATAGTAGTACACTCATCATACAACAAATGTAGCACATACTACTGATTACTCTAGTAAGCACCACTGTTTCATAATAGAAAGTACTACTTCACGAAAATTTAGTGTACTAACACGACTGTTGTTCGTTGTAAGCACTACTCCAAAAAATTCAGTGTACTACTTCAACACATGTGTAAGTACCACTATTTCACAACCGAAAGTACTACTTCACAAAAATGTAATGTATTACTAATACTACTGCAGTCTCTAGTAAGTACTACTAACAAATATCCTGGGTACTACTTAAACACAACGCAAGTACTACTATTCAGTAATGTTAGACCATAACAGAAGAATGTACTACATGAAGCCTAACAGAACAGAAAGAACATAAAGAACTAATTGGACTTTGCTTTGCTTCTTGTGTTTCTTCTTGTAACTCGGTAATCATAAAGCGGGTCCTTTGTTGTAGTCTTCCTCTTCTTGGTCTTGACAGCTTTTATCATTGAAGGAGGTGACTTCCGCTTGTTTGTTTCAACCTTCTTACTCCACTACCTCAGTTGTCGTGTCGCTGCGAGGGCCATGCTATCATTTTTAAATTTTGATCTGATCTCATATGCATCTTCACTGCTGCCCTGCTTATCATCAAATTAAAAAAAAAACAAAAAAATCAACTAGAGTAGTACATTCTGAAAACTATAGTATTACAGGCATGCACCAAGTCCCAGTAGAGTAGTACTATTCAATATCTAGAGTAGTACTATCTGAAAACTACAGTAGCACATGCAATAAACTATTGTAATGTTTTTGCAGATTTTCTACCTTTTTTGTATGCTAGGTTGTTGTGGATTCTGAAATTAAATCAGTAAATGCACTAATACATAACATACCAGGTTGATTTCTTCATCTTCGGTTTGTTCTTCACCTTCTTCTTCATCATTTTTTTCTTCATCTTCATCTTCTGCTTCTTCTTCTGCTGTTTCTTCTGCTGTTTCTTTTGCTTCTTCTTCCACTGCTTCTTCTTCTTCTTCTTCTTCTTCTTCTTCTTCTTCTTCATCTTCTTCTTCAGCTTGTGTCTCTTCTTCTTCTGCTTCTTCTCCTTCTCCTGTTTCAGTTTCTTCTTCTTCTTCAGTTTCTTTCTCGTTCTGTAATCAGATTGGAAACAACACATTAAGCTTTCTGGAAATTAAAATAAGAGAAAAACACTTTATCAGAGAGAGTCAATGACATCCTCTTCTGCAGAGTTGTTTCCCTCCGAAAAAGGAACTTGAGAATCCATAAGCTTAATTTGGTCTAGCTCAGCTGAAGCTCCTCGTTCCTCGACTGCAACGAAGCAATCTTGGTATAGGCCTCTCTGAGCAGCTTGTAAGCTTCATCTCGTTCCTTCAATGAGTTCTCTTGGGTGGTGGATGTCTTGCCTTTCATCTTCGACTTCATAATCTCCACTTTCTTGGCGCATTCCTCCTTTTCGCGTATGAACTTGTCGACCATTTGCATCCAGAATTGATTTTGCTCTGCCATCTTCACTTTCTGGTCTTCAAGTTTGGCGATCATGTTTTGAGTGTCGTCAACCTTCTTCTATGTTGGAGATGACTGTGATGCTGCCATATCTTAGAGAGAAGCGATGATTTCAACAAGGTTCTCCTGGGCTCTCTTCTCCCTCTCCATCAACTCTCTCTGGATATTTCCTCCTTCACATTTAAATCACAAAGCACGAATTCATACAACAGAACACAGGAAGCACTACTCTAGACAACAGTACATACTGCTAGTGTTCAATGTATATACTACTGAATTCAAAACATTGATACTTACCCACATATTGAATGATGGAGCATCCATGCTCTCTTCAAAACGGTATAAGTTGTCGTCCCTCACCCGTACCTTCTCATTCTTGATCTGCATCTTTTCTCCTAGCTCCTCGTCAGAGAGCTTGCTTAATTAAGTGTGCAGCTTCATCAGCTTCCAGTGTGCAAATCTGAGAGGATAACCCTTCCTTGATGCAACTCTTTCACAGATTCCTGTCCTTTCAGCAACCCAATACTGTTCCAAAAAAAAAATACACTATTAGAGACCACATCACATCACACAAGCACACTACTGTTCTAACATATATACTACTGCTGACCACACTTCATACTACTGCTGACTACACTATATACTACTGTTGACCACACAATATACTACTCATGTCTACAAATACACTGTTAGAGACCAATATAGATTTCTCCATTAAGATACACAACTAGGGAACAAGGGCGTACCATAATTAGTGGGAAACAACCAGAAAGAGAAGTCGGGTTCTCTTTCGATTTGTCCAGCCCTTTCTCCAGATAATTCAGAACCATCTTCGCCCAATTGTAATTATGAATGCCATCTAAAGCTTGAGCCACATTGATTATGCTGCATGTGACTATGGAAGAGGAGTTTGCGAAGAAGAATGTGGACAACACATAAATAACCATCCAAATTGTAGTGTCGTTGTCATTCTTCTTTCCGAGGGCAGCCATCTCGAGAGCTTTATCAAGTTTTGAAATCGGGATACAATCCTGAATCTTGTATCTTTGCAGGAAGCTTGAATCGCGTCTTCTCTCGGTCTTGGAATCCATATCATGGATCATGCCTGGAGCATCAAGACCAGAAACAAAACACAGGTAAATAACACTAAACTAGAAGAATCACTTAAAAGTCAAACGTACTAACACATTAAAGTAGAAGAATCATACCCTTAGCTGGAAGACCAAAGAGTTTTTCCACATCATCTGTTGTGAGATGATGTTTCTTCCCACCGATCAAGAATGCTCTCTGTTCAACATCCCAAAATCGTGCTATTCTTGTGATATCATCAATTGATTTGTGGGAATCATCAGATGTCATCAAGCCTTGTGAAAACAACCATATGAAATTGCCAAATGGTGTTTTTTGCAAGATCCTCACTATTTTCGATGGCAATTTTGTATGCAGTTTAGCCATGATATTGTAGAAGCCTCTCAATGACGATCTTATTTGGACCTTGGGTTTTTTAGGGTCCTCCATTTGTGCATTTTCTGCAAAACAATAAGACAGACCATCAAAACACTACATACTACTTACATAAATTCTATATACTACACACAACAGGTCTACACACTACTCACAGACAGCAGTACAAACTACTCAGGACAACAGTACAAACTACTCAGGACTGCAGTACAAACTACTCAAGACAGCACTACAAATTACACACAACAGGTCTACACACTACTCACAGACAGCAGTACAAACTAGTTCAGAAAAAACAACAAACTACTCAGGACAGCACTACACACTACACACAATAGGTCTACACACTACTCACAGACAGCTGTACAAACTACTCGGGACAGCAGTACAAACTAGTTCAGATCAAACAACAAACTACTCAGGACAGCACTACAAACTACACACAATAGGTATACACACTACTAACAGACAGCTAGTACAAACTAGTTCAGAGCAAACAACAAACTACTCAGGACAACACTACACACTACACACAACAGGTCCACACACTACTCATAGACAGCAGTACAAACTACTCACTAAATCCTTCACCTGCATGAGCTGCACTTTGTTGCTTGGGGGGGGGCGATTTTTACCAAGGCTAGGGTTTGAAGCCGGAGGAGCCATTGTTTTGAAGCTACGGGGAGGGGGAGAGAATCTTAGTGTTAGAGAAAGAGACAGAGAATCAAATTTGTGTGTGTGTGTGTGTGTGTGTGTGTGTGTGTGTGAGAGAGAGAGAGAGAGACCTGAAATTGAGGGAGGGATGCGGTGGCGTTTGTCTGTAGGGGTGGCGTCGGGCAGCGTCGGGCTCGTTGGTGTTCGGAAACCACAGGCTGGCGACGGCAATCGAAGTGGAGATGGAGGCTGGGCTACTATGACGGAATTCGAACTCGGAGGTCTGTGGAATGGGATCGGAATCAGAGTGAAGAGGAGAATGGAGCTCTGCTAGGGCTAGGGCACGTTTTTGAATTTTGTTTCGTTCTGATTTTGGTGTGAAGCAGAAGAGGGAAGACAGAAAGGGCATTCAGCGTAAATTAATCAAACTTTAAGGTTTTTTGTTTTATCAAATGGCCTTATTTATGAAAGAAAAGTTTGGTGACCTTATACGTAACTAATCTTACGTAACTGACCTTAGGTGTAATTTACCCTTTTTATTTCTTGGCGTTTTTGGGTGTATCAACATGTGCCCACACATGTACTGAGAAAAATTCCTAGAAAAAAGTTTCAGAGAAGACACCATCTGTTTGGTAGCTAGGAAATCTCCCATTTTCTTGTACTTACATTCTTAAAAAACCATGCTCTGTTTTAGAATTAGGATCAGATGTTCCCTATTAGATTCTTGCACAAATAAAAGTTTTTAGTTGGTCCTTAACTGCACATCAGCTCATGTCAATCAATCAATCATTCCTAATGAATGTGTAATTGTGTATGTTCTGAAAGATGGATTGGTATTTATAATCTGAAAAGAGAGTCAATTTAGCCAAGACAATCTGAAAACAGAGGCAATTTCAACAAAATTCAATAGTGGACGATTAAAAGTGAAGACATCAATCTCATATGTAAATGAACATAATGGTCGATGTATATAACACACAAATCAGGCAAGTACACATAATAGAGTTTCGCCAAATTCAATTGGCATTGCATCAGTAAGGGTAGGACAAACAGTCACAAGGTCAATCCCAGTTCTTTTAGCATACTCCCAAGCCTCAGATTCTGCTTCAGTTTTTGAAAGACAGTACCAGTTCTGGCAGAAGAAAGAAACATGCATATAAATTTCTTGCATCGCTGTTCACCGCATAATGTGTATTTACAAATGTTTTATTTCTACATCCAAGAATATGATTATATCATATAAGTAGTTAAGCAAATTTAACTTTTGCAACTAGTAAAGGGAATGATGCAGTCTGCATGCTCATGGCTACATAAACTTGCTTTATTATATAAGAAAGGGGAAATCATACTAGATGAAAATAATCAAATAAAAGACCAAATTTGCTGGTCTGCATCTGCTCAATTCTATCTACATGAAAACTTCAACACCCTCCAGATACATAACTTGCAGGGACCTTAACTAACTTGGTGTTTATACCGTAAGTATATTGGATTATAAAACACTCCTTTTGCATTTGGACAAAGTTGGGAACTTCAAATCCAAAATGTGTAATGTCAATTTCTTATAAAATTCTCATTTTTGGATAATGAAAATATTCTTGTGATGCGTATAATTCATCTAGCTTCGGGATTTATCACTATAGTTCATGAGAAATCATTTGTGTTATCTCTGCAAGTAACAGGGTTTTTAGTCTCTTGACCATATCTTCTTGGGGAACCAACAAACTGGGATAGAAGTACTCTTATTATCCTAGCTTTTTGAAGAATCAGCAGCCCCAACTCCTGAGGAAATGTTGTCCTTTCCCTAATTATACGATATCAATTTTGTCATGAGATACCTCAGTCTTTCTGCAGTATTCCTTATCAGACCAACAAGTCTCATCCAAAACTTGACCTTCAACCAAGCCAGGATTCACAGCCACAGCAGTAATAGAGGACACGAAAACAACACGCTTGACTTTTGCTTCAAGAGATGCTTTAAGTACATTAAGTGTCCCCTTCACAGCCAGTTCCATCAGCGCTACCTGCAGAAAATATACAGCAAATGTTGGGGAAAATTTAGATTCGGTTAGCTTATCATGTACTTTGACTCGTTGTCTAATGGAGTAGTGTTATCACAATGGTTACAGATAGGTTGACACTGTCCAAATGTATCAATCATGTACGTTATTGCTCAGAACTCTTCATACATATGCAACTCCCCCGTAAAATTAAATGACTGAGCATGCAAACTATACCAAGGAAGAGTACTGAGAATTAGCAAAAGATACACTTGCCTCAGGATTTGACACACTGGAGGAGGGAACTGGACTGGCAACATGAAACACTCCATCACAACCTTCAATTGCAGCACGAAGGGAATCATAATTTAATAAGTCGGCTTTGAAGAGTTTCAGGTTTTCAGATGCCTTGTCAAGCTTCTTCAAATGAGAGTACTTGTCAGAACCTACACGCATATAACGACAGTATATCAAGAACATTAACAGAATGACAAAAGAAAAAGGTTGGCCTACTCCACCCTCATATATGCCTGAAAGTCTTAACACATAACCTTTAAAATGTTGGATTTACAGAGTAAATGATAAATAACCAAGCCAAGACCTATAAGATAAATGAACAGTATTCCATGAATGGAACAGTAGCAATAGATAACAGTGACAATAACAACAGTAAAGATTTTAAATTTATAAAGTTTCAATCTGAACAAAAATATGAAAATAGAGAAGTGGTCGAGTTGGGAGTGGGAATTACTGGGATCTCTGACGGTTCCGTGGCTGTGCAGTTGTTGGAAAGCAGAAGCTGAACGACCCATGAAGCAAGGAAGCCTCCCGCCCCTGTAACACAAAACCTTCCATTCTGAAGCGCCATGGTAGTTCCAAGTGTTCTCTTTCGGTCTCAACAAGGGAGCTTGTAAGCATACAATTGCCAGATTCAGATTGTCTCTTGATTGGCTGATTGATTGATATTTGCAGAACTCTGCGGTGTGACAATATTGTATTTGAAAATTCATAACATGTGCTGCTTTCATAAAGCATAATATGTTCTTTCATTGACTATACACCACGTGTTTATATTTTAAGTTTTGAATCTTTCATTACACATGTTTTTGAAAAACAACAAGAGTGCAGATGGAGGGTAGTATACTACATTGAGATAAGCTACTTGGCTACAGGATGAGCTGGACGAAAATTACGAGCTAAGCATACAAGAGTGGCTGCACTATGATGGGTATGATCCATTGCCAGTTGAACTCTACGCCAAGGTATAGGAGAGACTGGATCTCATTCGGGGACTAATCACAAGTGAGGAGTAGTCTACTTCTGGTTTGAGTTAAGCTGGAGGAAAGAAGTCTGAATGCAACTAAAGGTTGTGAAATGCGGAGGGGATTAGATTCTCAAGTGTTCGTGTTAGCGGAAACAGCATTCTTCCATTTCAAGTCAACCTCTTGCAGATCCAGACATCATCCATAAGGCTGTTCTGGACATTACTCTGACAAGGAAAGTTACTCTGTGCATAATAGAGTACTGCGCAGACGCAAGTAAACCAGAGGCAAACTTATACTTGAAGTAGTAACCTACAGTAGATACAATAAGTAGAATTGGTCATGTCAAGTGTGCTGTGTTAACCCGAACTGATTTGTCTACATTACACGGAGACTTCACAAGATGGTGAGGTAGGTAATACATTTCCATCGGGCGAAGTCATCTCAGCAAAAGTCATCCTAGACCAAGAAGCAAGTATGAGATCATTGACATCATAAAACCTAAACAAACCTAGGCAACTAATTGATTCCATGACCAAACAGAATCACAAACCATTCCCGTCCTACACTTACAAATTAAAAAAACCAAAGAACTCGCATTCCTGAAAGCGTGTTATGTGCAATAATGCTCGAGGATGAACTTTGTAGAAAAGAGAAGGATGAATTAAACGTGGCCAAACAAGACAGGATGAAACAGGACTTCTAGGGCAAGTACACAACCCAGATAGACCAAATGAAAAGGTTTAGTGTTCATCTACAGAAAAAGTCACAATTATTATTGATTGGTTGCAGTTAGGAGAAAGTTGGCACTGTAAGTATCTACTGTACAGTACTCCATTTCCACTTGGGAAAGTCTTCGAGTGTCCATTTCTTATTTGAAGAGAAAAAAGGATCAAAGGTAGCAAAAAACTCAAGCAGTGTCAAGCAACTAGATAGCTTCATCATGAACCAAATTACTGTGGAACCAATGGACACCTTTTTCTTCTTCAAAAATAATTGCAGAACATGATCTTTCACTACTTACACATATTATCCAATTCACAGGAAAATTTATAAGGCTATGATATAATCCTATCAGCTCAATTTGTAACATAAAACAAATGGTAACACCACAATGACAACAACAAAAAACAGAATATATCCCACTGTAATTGTCGAAAACTCTACCTCATCTGCCCCAATTCAATCACAGCACCACCATCTTCTCTACTGTAACTCACAATTCAAACTCATCTTCCAGCTTCAGCTGCTCTGCTGCAGCCTCTTCCTCCTCATCATCGATCACAAAGTACGGATTGTGCGCCTCAGGCTTGAACTTGTACCCGGTAAACACATAGAACACGATAGTAGCCAACTCCGCAGCCACCACGCTAGTCCAAAGGTATCTATAGGAAGTAATCGTCTCCAACGCATACACCACAACCCTGGTAAAGTAAATGTAGCAAATCACCACAATGTAGTACTGCCTGAATAGAGTCAGCTTCATCAAGTTCACTGCCGCCTTCCCATCCGTCCTGGCCGCCTCTCGCAAGTTCTTGATGGACCACACGATCGGAAACAACACCGCGCAGCAGCACACCACGTCTACGAGCAGAAACACCTGCTTCCAAGTGACCCAGTCATGCCCGAACGGCCCGGTTTCATCAATCACAACCTGAGCAATGTTGGCAACCACTTGTAAAGGAATGACAATCATCAACACTTTCTTTTCCTTGTCTTGCAAGAATGGCTTCAAGAACGACCACCCGGTCCCGATTAGCACGATCAGAGTGAACAGAGTGATTCCTTTCAAGAAGCTGAAGATGTAGAACAACACATCCCAGCCGTGAGCCGAGCCGGTGCGCTTGATATACGACTTGTCTTCGGCTTCACATAGCAAATTGAGAGTCTTGAGGACCAGAACGGCGAGCATGAAGAAATGGATTCGGAAAACGGTGAGTCGTTTCTTGTACAGCACGAAAACCCAGAGTCCGAATAGGATTATGTACGCGAGTGAAAAAGCGAAGTAGATTCTGGGGAGGATGGTTTTACCGGCGGAGAGATAGTCACGGCGGTCGCCGGATTTCCCTTCGAGGTTGTACATGGCCGATTTCACGTCCATGGAGACACGCATCGGCTGAATACAATTGGCGAAGAGAAGCGTGTACTGGTCGGCATCGCTCTCCGAGAAGACGGTGGAGAATTCGGCGGCGGATTTGAGCTTGTCGAAAGTGTAGACGGGTTTGACGAGGTCGGATTTGAGAGCGCAGCCGATCTCGCCTTCCTCGAGTTGCTGGAAGACGTGGATCCAAGCGTCGCGGGTACAGAGGAAGAACCCGACCCGGGAGAGATCCGGATCCGGACCCGGTTGCTGTGTGAGGCTGATCTTGGAGACGTTGAGCTCGAGTCGGCCTTTGTGTGTGAACCCGAACTCGTCGAAGGGAATTATCGGGCGCCAGTCGTCACGGACTGACGAGGTTCGGATCTCCGCGGAGGAGAGAGAGAATAGGGTCGCCGCCGCGAAGAGGAGGAACAAGGAGACGAAGCGAGCCATGGGTTTTGATTTGGGGATTGGATCTGGGAATTAGAGATGCAGGGTCGTCGGTGGGTTTTGGTTTATGATGATGATGATGGAGGTGATTATAATCAGATGGGTCTAGTAATGGCGACCCTTCAACGGAATTTTAGTGTGAGAAAATGTTATGGGTCGTTGGAGGAGAAGAAAAAGAACTACTTTCGTTGGAATTACCGACTACGTACTCGGCTTCTTGTTTTCTTTGCCGTCTTGCTGAGATTACGAATTTGTGCATGGTTTATTTCTCTAATTAAGGTGCAATTAGGGAAAATCATGACAAAAATTTAGTGGATCCACCGGACCTTAAACATTTAAGATGTGGAATTTTCATGTCTTCGATTGAAACGCAACTAGAAAATATCGCGCAAGTGGTTTAATGGGTGCATCGAGTTATCTCACCGAGTCTCCTCACATGAATGTTAAGCATAATTTAGCATGAAAATGCGTGAGAATTATTTTTTGTTGTTGTTTGAAACAGGAGCATTGTTACATGCATATTTTCCGGCATTTTCTTACCCAAATGGAGTCATGGATCATGTGATTGGAATCGGCCTTAGGCAAGTGACTGTTAAAATGTTAATTTGATACAATGTGCTTTGTGGTAGTGGCAGCCTTTGCCTCTCTAAATCCACTTCTCTGATTTCTAAGTGAGGGAGGAGCTGGAACTCTACTTTGGGCTGGTGTTTGCAGAGAAAAATGCAAGAGCCCCAACAAATGGTGCATTGATGTAAGTAGCAGGCTCGGATTGCTGGTAGTTACTCCGGTCATCGGCAAAGTTGTCTTTGTTATCAGGTCCTCCAACAATGGCTCCAACAAGCACATTTGGATTTGGTGAACTGGAGTGGTAGTACTGAAAGCCATCGTTGCAGGAAATGCGGTTCGGCTGTTCTTTTATAGAAGGCAGAGAAGAACCCCTGTGGTGTACATGTTGTGGATACTTGTCCCCAAATCCCACCATGTAAGACATCTTTGCCAGATTGTCACCAAGAATGTAGTCAACTTGCTTCTTTGCCTGTGAGATTAGGGCCTCTGCTGTGACGGCAGAGGATCCACATTTGACTGCTCCTCCGTTTGAACAGAGATACTTTGCATATGTGAGGAGGAGGAGTGTTGTGGAAGTAACATACTGGAGATTGCTCTCACTTGCCTTGTACAAAAGTCCTCCTGCAAAGTAATTATATTAAGTAATTGGATGTTGTTGTGTCTATATTGTGCTTATGTCCATAATGACATGTTTGGGAGAATGTTGCACATATATGACCTACCAGGGGTGTATTGTGCCTGGAAACTAGATGTTCCTGGAATTAGAGAGCATATGTAGTTGTCTGAGTGTGCTTTATATATCTGGAATTCTTCAGTGTTTGTCTCTAGAAAGCTCTGCACCAAAAACTCAAAAGTTACTAGCCAGTTGAAGTAACTTGCCCTCTAAGGTTTTGCAGTGAGTAGCTAGCTAGAGGTGAGAATATGAGAGTAAAACCTTGGAAAGGAGGACTTTTGTTCCGGCTCTCTTGTCATCCCAACTGAAAGAGTAGTCATCATCATCAGCACCTAGTATATGGCCATTAGACTTGATGTATGACAAGTAAGAACTGTTCTTAGAGGCTCTGTGGATCCATGATGCACCCCAGAGAAGCTCGTCCTAATCGTTAATCGACAAAACGGCTGTGATCAGTAGTGTGCCAAAATAACTGAAAAAATTACTTGTGAAATGTGCCTTGGCTTACTTGGTATCCAGAGTAGGAGCAGTAAAAAGGACAGGTCACAGAACCTAGGGAGTCACTGTAAGAACCTCTATACTTGTCTGCAAAATCAAATACCTGCACGGTGATCACAGTTAAAAAAAAATTGTTGTAGATGTAAATGTGTTGCGTTTCAGCTCTTTTTATAAGGTGTGTATACTTTCATGGCTGTGTGAAGCAATTTTCTCGAGTAGGAAGGATCAGAGTCTTGGAAGACTATGGAAGCCGCAGCAAGTGCAGCAGCAGTTTCTGCTGCTACATCAGACCCTGGATTTTGAGTCGAAATCTTGTAAACATTGCGTGGCGTATCCATGTCTTCTGGCCTCTCCCAGCAACGGTGGTCCATGTTTGGATCTGCCACCTACACCGCCCCAAACATGTGACTTTGAGTAAGAGCTTATCTTCGATAGTTCTTTGATGCACAAATGAAGGAAAATACTCAGATGTCCTATTTTACTGTTGCTTTTCTAGAAGTGCTGCTTTTTGTACATGTTAGTCTACTTATTTTGATAGTTGATACAGTAGCAATTCCTACATCTCATGTAGTATATATGCACCTACAGATGTCCATAGTTTAGCAAGTATTTCGACGTGAAATTCTACATTCGCAACATACAACAACGATCAAATTGCTTGGCCTTAATTACCTGGACGTATAAGGTTCCGGGGGTTGATGTGGCTGCCTTCAAGAGATAATCTGTGCTCCAGCGTACAGCAGCCTTGGCATTGTCAATCTGGTTAGGCATAGAGCTACCGAACTCGATCACACTCCATGCTAACAATGTTGTAGTGAAGGCCATTGGCAGGCCAAACTTGACATTGTCTCCGGCATCATAGTATCCACCAACTAGGTCTACCTGCAATATACATCTCAGTAACGCCAAAAGTTTAAGCTGTCAGGAAATGAGTCAACAATATAAACCAAACTAGCTAACTTATGGTATCACTGACATTAAACATTGAGTTCAAAAGTACTAAAATTGTACATTATAGGACGAACCATCAGACAATCCGGAATTCCCCCTCCACTTAAGTCGCTGATCCGAGGGCAACTGCCCCGACCTCTGACCCTCAAAGAAGAGAATTGATTTCTCCAGGGCATCTGCATAATCTTGAGGTGTGAAGGCAGAACAGCCTAAGCTGAGTAAACAAATAGTCAAGCACATAACTCGTGTCACTAGCGAAAATGTGGTAGTAAAAGCCATTAGTACTCTAATGCTAGCTAGTATGCTACTATGCAAGTAATGCAGCAAGAAGTAGAGATGAGTTTGAAACCTGTGAGGTAGAGAGAAGGGAATTTATAGGAAAAAAGTTGGTTAGTTCGTTGTTCATTGGTCACGGGATCAACCGCACCAAATCAGAGACTCAACAAAACCCTATCCTCACCAATGTCACCATTGGGGCATACGAAACTGAAAGGTCTGAAGTAGAGACAAAACGAAGAGCATAAATCCCCTCACATGTTTCGAAAATTTGGTATCATTCTTCAAGAAGGGTTTTATGATCATGTTTTACCGTTAAGTCATGCCAAAAGTCTTGTAATTGGCGCAATTTACGTGAAACTGAAATGGGGTGGGTTTTAGGTTTTTTTTGGACTTATCGGGTGGCACAATTTAAGGTGTGTATATATATATGTGATTTGTCTGTGGCACCAAAGTCACGGGTATGATTTCACAAAGACTCAAGGAACTGAAGAAGATTGGAGGCCATGAATGGAAACAAAGGCAAAGAGGTGGAGTGGCACATGAACGGTTTTATTAGTTAAAGGTGGTCTAACTCCAAACTTTGCTGCTACATTTCATGTGATACTGACTACTGAGAGGTACATACAGTACTTAGCCTAGAGTCTCAGACCTGCTGGGGAAGAATTCTTCGAATTTTCGAGGGTTAGAAAAGCCTGGAAGGAAGAATATTCACTGATTTTGGGAGCGGCTGTGTCAATTAAGAAACCTGTATTGTTTCTTTTGAAAAAAGAAACCTATATTATTGATTGAGCATGATAATTGGGGTTTTGGTATGTCAACTTGAGCAAGTTGCTTAAATCAAGGAATATGTCTCTAATTCTTTAAATAAAACATCAAAATCAAGTAAAGCACCAGCAACAATTTATGTGCTGTAAACTGCAATTTGTATCATAAGTTTCTCAATGCAGGGAGGAAGAAAACTTCTCCCCAGTACACCATTATATGAAGGAGACCTTATAACGAGTAAATCATAATCCTGACTATTCCAAACAAAATATTTCTGTCTAGTCAGTAGAGTGCAGATGCAAATCAAGTATCACAGTACTGTGTTCAAAATGCCCAAGGTTATGTTGAGGCCGTGAGCTGGTGACATATGGGACTTGAAATGTACTTGAACTACTTTTTCTATGATCATTTAGGAATTAGGATGAGTATCCTTAAGCTCGTAATTTTGGACAGACGCCGCCGCTGGGAATTGCATTGGAGCCTGCAGATGAAAGTTAGAATCAGAAATATGTGCGTCCATCACTTTGATATATGATAGAGAAGTTATACAAACTTACATGAGGAAGGCATGGTTGTTTTTGAGACTTGGGGGGGAGTTCTACAAACTTACATGAGGAAGGCATGGTTGTTTTGAGACGGGATGAAGGTTAGAGTGTTTCTATCCTGAATTACCAGTAACGAAGTTCATAAAATGCAATAAGTAGGAAAGCGATACATAACACATGGATGTTTTTCTTTAACGCATAAACCATGCACCAGGAAAAAAAATATATGTCCCTAACTCTTGAGGGACAAACCTTTCCATTAAGTAAAACACATTTCTTTACAAGACAGTAGCTCTCACGATACAAAGACGCTCTTCTATCCTTACTAATATTCGCACAACTAGTCTAAGATCTATCTTTCTTCTCTCTAGAACAAGTGTTAATTTACAATATCAGTGGCCATGAAGCTTCTCTTAGAACTTAGTACTCGCACGACTAATTCTCTCAAGAATGCTTCTGATGAGATTGCACCATCACTTCAACCCATGATATGCAATGCGAAAATGTGTTAGTTTTGAAAATGGTTTTTGTGAGCTTTCCTATGGAAATATAAAATCTCTAGAAAGAAAATCTTGTTTTAAAAGCCTCCTAGCAATTGTAGGAGCATAGAAGAGTTTTCATGCTAGTTTGAAAAAATCGAAAAACTCTTTGAAAAACAAGATGGACTCTTAGCAAATGCAAGAGTTTTGAAAAGGTTTTTATGGGTTTGCCTAGGGATATAAAATCTCTAGAAAAAAAACTTTGAATAAAGCTTCTTAGCACATGTTGGAGCATAAAAGAGTTTTTGTGCTTGTTTGAAGAAACAAAACACTCTTTGAAAAAAGTTTTTCTGAGCTTCCTATGGATATGAAATCTCTAGAAAGAAAAATCTTGATAAAAGTCTCCTAGGAAATGTAGAAGCATAGAGGGGTTTTTTATGCTTGTATGAAGAAATAGAAAACTCTTTAAAACCCAAGATAAACTCTTAGCAAATGCTAGAGTGACTTGAAGAGTAAAACTAAAAAGGTGACCAAGACCCCTTTTCACTGCTAATTTTTCAAGTACCGAAAACTTCTTTCGAAGTGGTATTTATGGCCAAACAAGGTTAGCAAGTGGAGAAGCCAAAAATAATCTTGGTCATTCATCAAAAAGATAAATCAATAGCTTCTCAGTAAAAACAGGAAGAGCCATACTTTCCTTTGATTTTGTCCAACCAGGACATTGAAGAAGAGAGCTTTGGAGAAAACATCTCTCCATGAAATAAGGATGAGATATACCAACTTTTATATACTTACCAAAATAAGAGAAGGCTTGCACTTGTAAAACCAAAACTTGTTAGAAAAGAAAGCAACTACTCCCTTTTTTGTTAAAAAAGTTTTGGATATATGAACAAGTAAATCTTGTTGATGAAATGACTTGATATGTAAGTGCAAGTCTTTTACCTTTATCGGCAACTTGTCTTGAAGATGGATCTTGTCACTTAGATCATTTAGCTTGTCTTTGGGTGATGATAAATAGAAGCTTAGCTTAAGTGATCCATGTTTTTGATTAATAAGAGAAATGTCAATGTCAACATGCTAAAAATCTCCCTCTTTGGCATTTTCTACCAAAAATATTATATTTTTATCATCAAGGCTCTATGACTTGCAAGAAGAAGTTTTCCTTTTCTAACAAGGAATAGATAACAAGATATAGTAAGTTTCAGTACATAAACATAAACAAGCTTTGTTTACAACAAAACATGAACAACATGAAACCTACATTGTTTCTCCCCCTTTGTGGCAGAGTATGCCAAAGGGTGTAAAAAGATGCACTTTGAAATGCAAAAAGCATCATTCTAGAACCATAGAGGTAATAAAAACATCCTAGAATGGAAAAGCATGAAATAAACATACATAGAGTAGTAAGACACTAAGAAGAATCATCATCGGTGTCCTCATTTGTGGCCTCGGAATAGTCGTCATCATCATCATTGTGGTCGTGACGCTCGTCATCCACATCAACATTCTCTGACTCATTATTGACATAACCAGAGTCATCAACCCTTGATGACCCACCCGAAACAGCCACATTTGGCTCCCTCTCATAACCGGCAGCAATGCCAGGATGAGCTGGAGGATGGGAGGAATTAGAGCTATCCTCTGAAGAGACATGGCTATGTCTAGTTTGCAGAATTTGGTGAGTCTTCTTGAAGGATGCTTGCATCTTATTCCTCAAGATACAAAAGGCCTCTTTTATCTCATTTAGACAACGCTTGAGAAATGTGATCTCTAGAGGCTCCACATACACTGAGGATTGCCCAACCAATTTAGAGATGGTGACCTTGTCAACCGGTGCCGGAGTGTCAATCAACATGTCCATGGGGAGAGTGGGGACACTTGAGTTCAAGCAAAGTAATGGGGTAGGATCGGGCGCTCGAACTCCGAAACAAGGATTTTTATTTCAAGTTCGCAGAATTGCGGAAGTGTTTACAAATGAGAGAGTAAGACTTCTTGGGTCTCAAGTGTGTCTTGCAATCTCTAAGCTTATGCCTTATATAGGCTTACAAACTGAGAAAAAGAAGTTGAATAATTGAGTCCGGGTGCTCATTGGGCCCCATCGACAACTCATAATATTCCTTCTTATCTCTTACACTTCTTTTCAAAAGAAAAAGCAAGAAAGAGACAAACTAAAAAGCATCGTAGCACATGGACGGCTACCTTTGGGTCCTTTTCAGGACGATGCTCACAGTAAAAGCAAATAAATTATTACTAATGGACAAACCAACTTTCGGTGAGTGGGCTGATTCATCCTTATCTTCTAGCTAAGGAGTGAGATGCTTTTGTCTTCATCCCACATTATTTTACCTTAGTGGCCGTCATATTCATGGTGGGAGGCCATCCACCATCAGCTGTCCTTTGTCGTCTTCTTTACAGCTGTGATCCATTTTGGATGCGCTGGGTGAGTGCTGTAAGTTTGTCTGCGAGTTCTGCAAAGCTTCGCAGTTGTCTGACCAATTCAACGTACAGCTGTCCCCATCTTCTGTCGAGCCCTGCCAGCTGGTGACACCAGTAAGCTCTTTCCCAGAGCATCTCTTTGACGATTTTGGCTCTTTGAAGGAAATCACAGAGCATTGCCTGTAGCAGGTCTGTGGCTTCCTGTCGCCTCCTGTCGTTGGTTCACCTTGCCGTTTCCATGAGGATTGTTTCGTTGGACCTTCGTGCTTGGGGGTCTGCCAATATTCTGCTGGGCATCGATCTGTGGTATGCCACCGTCGTGTGTCCTGGACAACTCCTGTATAGTTCTTGGGCATAGGTTGGAGTTTCCCCGATTTCCATATCTCTGTGCGAGTCTGTTTGGGCCATGATCCTAAACCTGTTAAGGTTTCCGATGGTGCGATCTTGGTCCATGATTTGGTGGATAAGTATTGGGCCAAGGTTGCCCCTTTCTGGTACTCTTGCCCTGTTGGGTACTGAGGTTGCGCTGTTTCTTCCGGTGCTGCTGCTGCTAACCTCAGGACTTCTTGGTGATCCCCTTCTGTACATTCTGCTGACATAGATAAACATATTAGTCGCGATAATGAATCGGCTAACATGTTATGTTTGCCATCTATGTGCTCAAAGTTTAATGTGACCCCTGTGCCTGTGATGTAATCAGTAAACCCTATCCATCTAACCCTAGAGGGTTTGTGTTGGGCTGATTTGTTGTAGAAACTGATTATGGCTTGGCAGTCAGTTCTAAGGGTGATCTCCTGTTTGTCCAAGTAGTGGATCTTTAATGCCTGGAGGGATTCCATGCAGGCATGTATTTCTGCATCTATGGTTGATTTGACTGTGGGTAATTTCCCACTTGCATAGGCGCAGACTTTTTCTGATGGTCGTGGGTCTGACTTGTTTGGCTTCCATTTGCAGACGCCACCCCATCCTTCCATGCAACCATCAGTCTCCAGAATGATATAGCATTTTTCCGGAGGTAGCTCCAGGTCTGGCAAACTTTGCACCTGTTCTTTGAGCTTTCTGATGATCTCCCAGTCCGAAGGTTTCATCCTTTTGTCTCCGTTGGGACTGGTTTTTGAGTACAGTGGTCCGAGCAAGGTTCCGAGGTTTGGAATGTAGCTCCTGGCGTAGTTTAGGATTCCTAGCCATGATCTCAATCCTTTCTTTTGTTTGAGTTGCTCTTCCTTGAACTCCACTATCCTCTTGATTATGTGCGGCTGTAGTTTGATCCTTTTGTTCCCGATTATTGCTCCAAGGAACTCGATCTCTTTTACCGCCAGTTTCATTTTTGTTGGCGATAGCACCAGGCCATTGTCCTTACAGATTTTGAGCATCTGCTGCAGGTGCTTCGCATGCTCCTCCTCGTTTCTTGAGAACACCAGGATGTCGTCTATGTAGACTGCAATAAATGCTGATGTTCCTTCGAAGCAGGCGTCCATCTTCCTCTGGAAGACTGCTGGAGCGTTCTTTAATCCGAATGGCATGACTAACCATTCGTACAATCCTATTTTGGGTACCATGAATGCTGTCCATGGTATGCTTTCAGGCTCCATTGCGACTTGATGGAATCCACTCTTAAGATCGAACTTAGAGTAGATATTGCTGTTCCCTATGCGCTTCAGGATTGTATTGATGCCAGGCAGGCTATACTGGTCTTTATGGGTGTTGTCGTTGAGCGTTCTGTAGTTGAATACCATGCGCTCCTTTCCCTTTGAATCTTTGCCAGTAACAGGATCTATCGTAGTTCCTGAGTGAACGATTATGGCCATCGTTCTGTGCCTGCTGTTGCTCTTTCTGATGACACCTAGTTTTAACAAGGCGTCGATATGCCGTTTAAAGGCATCTTCCATGGCAGGTGTGACATAACCCAATGGCTTGTCTTGTATGGTGATGTCTGGGTTGATTATCTCCAATTTGCATTGGATCTTGTTTTTCGCCCAGTGTTTCAGTGGATCATCTCCGATGTATCCTGCCTTCTTCAGCTCCTCTATCATGCTGTTGAACTTCCTTTGGAACCAAGGGCTGGTGGTTCCGATGTTGAGGTAGACGGAGTTTTGTATCTCCTGATATTCCTGCTCCTCCATGTCTAGCTCTTGTATTGCTGCTGCGGAAGTTTCTGTTTCCTGGCTGGTATTTATGCAGGCGACGTTCTTGAAGAACGTTACCTTGTCTCCTTCTAACCAGACTCCTGCGAATTTCGCCCTGATGAAATTGCAACCCACTAGGAATTGAATTCCATCCTGTATGTTCATTGGAAAACAGTACGTGAATGGTACTTTGAACCGATGTCCTCCAATGATCATGTCCCCTCCTTTGAGTTTGGAGTTGGCTTCCTGCCTTGAGTTGACGCCGTTGAAGTATGTTATGTAGTTTGTTGGCGTCATGGCTTCTTTTGGGACTATGCTGCTGTCTATACAGCATGTGGTTGCTCCTGTGTCCAGTATTGCTTGTACTGTGAACGTCTTCGAACCTGGAATTTCGAAGGTCACGGTGATGTTGAATAGTTTGTTCAACATTTTCTTCTTCTTTGTTTGGGTGCCGTTAGTCAGGTTGTTGAGGGTACAAGCTCCTTCTTCATCATCTGATGCTTCTGAGATGTGTCCCTCTTCTGGCTCTGGCTCCTTTAGTACAAGCTCTTTATGGTGCAGCTCTTCATCTTCTGATGTTTCCGAGCTGTGTTCTTCTTCTGGTTCTAGCTCCTTGAGTACAGGCTCTTTATGGCGCTGCCTCTGTTCCGGCTGTGCATGGTTTTCTTGCTTGACCTCTTGTCTCATGCTTAGCCTTCTCCTGAGTTCATCATTCTCGGCTTGTAGCTGAGAGATGTACGTCATCAGCCCTCTAACGAGCTGATCCTTTTCCTCAGGCTCTTCTGGTTGTTTTAGGGTTGGGATGATCTTTTCATCCAGGTAATACCCCACACATGCCGGGCAGCTGGTGATTCTACAGCTTCTGCAGTGGATTCTCATCTTTTCGATTGTTCTTCCCTTACAGAACGTGCAGTTGATGTATGCAGCTTCCTCTATGGGCATGTTTCTTTCCCATTGGTGCGTGCAGTGGAACTGACTGTCTGGCACCTTTACTTGGCATCTCCATCCCTTGTCTTTGCCTAACATGAAGGCTCCTTCTTCCCGTGGTGGTTTGTTGAAGGTTTTTGCTGAGGGTGGTTTTGGTTTTGTGCCTTTTCTATCGGTCTTCCTGGGAGCTGCGAATACTGGGTATTCCAACTCAGGTTCCGTCTGTATTTCAGCGTTTGTTGCGACTGTTGCGACGTTTGTGATGGTGTTCATCGTTCTCTCACCCCCCGAGAAAAAGAATGGGTCATCCCATTCGTTATCTTTATCGGTGGTGCTCCAGAGTGGTTCTGGATCTGCATCTCCTCGTGGTAAGGCGGCTAAGTATTGAATATACCCGAATGGGTTATCAATATCGTCGTCGTCCTCCATTTCGTCACCTTCGTCTGGCTGTGATGTTGAGGTGGAGTTACTGTCAACTCCCCATCTTGTTGCCTTGACTTGGTTTGTTGGGATGCGTGCTGATGCTGGGGCATCGTGTTTGACTTTGAAGTCGTAATTCCTGCTAGGTTGGCCTAGAGGATTCCAGATTTCTCCTGGTCTTTTGACCTTTTTAAACCAGGCTGGTTCTTCGTTTGACATGTCTCAGTGGCTATTGTGGCTAGATTGGCTAGTTTTTGTAGTTATTTAGCGCTTGTGATACTAGCTAATTCTGGATCTATTATGAGCTTAGGGTTTTAGTGGTTGGTTTCTCCTAGTTGTACCATATGGCTATTGGTCTTTCAAGGTTGGTAGGTGAAGGATGGGTTGACACAGAAACTACCGACTGGCTTTTTAAACATTCAAGGTTGATGAGTTGAGAACGGGTTGACACATGAAACTGTTTATATAGGCTGACACAGAAAAACTATTTGTTTGGATTGACACAGAAAACTTCTTGTTTATACTTAGCTCAGAAAATCGCTTGAGAGGCAGACTCATCTCACCGGGTTCCCTTATAATTGCCTTCTCTGAGGACTTACCCGAAGGGCCTGGGCTCGCCTTTTGCCTGCGATTCTCCTTTGACTTCTGAACTAAGGATGAACTCCTAGTTTTCCATGCTTCTCTAAAACTCCTGGTTTTGCTGTGCTTCGCCTAAACTCTCAGTTTCTCATGCTTTTCCTACACTCAACTCACCTCCCTCGAAGTGTTTAGTGTGCCATAAGGCTTTTCTGGGTTTCTCCTAAACTTCTACCTACCCCCTTGAAGGTGTTTTAGTGTGCCATGAGGTAGAACTGGACTATTACCTTTCCCCGCTCTGATACCAGGGGTAGGATCGGGCGCTCGAACTCCGAAACAAGGATTTGGTTTGGTTATCCAAAGCCGAATTCCTTATAGAATGGTAGATATAAAATTCGGCGGGTAGGGTAGAGTTTCTCGAAACCAAATAAGCTATAAGACCGGCTTGCCTAAAGGTTATTTTGGATGATTGAGTGTTAAAGGCAAGCATGGTACGCACCAAAAATTTCATGAGCTTGTAAAATTTCGTCATAAATTGACTTTGGAAGTGGGTTTCACTAAACATGGTGACTGGAGGGGTAGAGTAGAATTGACAAACTAGGGTTTTAATATTTAGGTTAACAATAAACTTTCTGACATGCTTAAGAATTTTCTTTTTGGTGGTAGGAAGTGCTAAAGCATTCTTGATGGCCCTAGGAGATACATCAACCAATTTACCCCTTACTTCAACAAAGAAGGATGCATGAGACTACAAATCTACCTTATCAGGCATGTTACTTGGATAGTTTGCATAAAATTCCCTAACTTGAAACAAATTCACCCTAGGGAAGGATTTCAGAGCATTTACCCATCCTAGCTTATCAATCATATCATGAAAGTCACTAGGGAGACCATCAAAATGAAAAGGCTTCTCACGTATCACGGGCCTAGTAATGGTCACAGATGTATACAAGTTTTTGGCATCGGTAGTGACAAAATGATGGTCCGGAGGGATCGGTAAGGTAGATACCTCAAGAGAAACTTTGCGAGCACGAGCGGTCTTAGAGGTGCTCGGTGAGGCAGTCCTGATGGCCGATGAACGTCGAGCTCGAGGTTTTGATGGTGCGGTATTGGAAGATGGAGTTTTTCCTTTCCTTCCAGGGACTTTACGTGTCACTGGAGCTTCCTTGTGATCAGAACCCAGAGCCAAATGAGGCATAATCGGAGCTACTGTCTTCCTAGGTCCTCTTATAGTGTACTGCCTTGGTACTTGATTGGAGGGACCAGAATGAGTAGGAGAGGGAGGCCGATGGGGTTGATCAGTGTAAGCCTTATCAATAGTCTTATAGGGATTGCGAGGTGCAGTTGTGATATCCCGAACTTTTTTATATTCATTAGATTATTACGAATAATTCGAGTATCGATTTAGTGGTCGTAGCAAAAAGATGTTTACCGTCGATAGATGCCAAGATGTCTCAGATTGAATTTTTATCGAATTATCAAAGTTGGTTGACTTCGAGAGAAAATCGTAATATTTGTCGAGACGAGTTTGTAGACGCGAGAATCGTTGAAATTAGAGTTATGACGAGAAAGTTATGATCAACGAAAGTTTATCGGAAGTAAATTACCGTAAATATCGGAGTATAATAGGGGTTTTCGTTTTGGGTAAGGGGGGACTGGACCATTTTAGGGTAACTTAGATTTGACCAGAGTTAACTCTCTCTCTCTCTCTCTCTCTCTCTCTCTCTCTCTCTCTCTCTCTCTCTCTCTCTCTCTCTCTCTCTCTCTCTCTCTCTCTCTCCGACTCAAACCACCGCCGAGGCGCACTCCAATGAATAGAGGTTGTCCGACCACCTCCGACGATGAAACTAGACGGAATTGCTTCCTCAGATCATTATGTACCCCTTACTGGCTTCAATTCGAGCGATTGAAAGCCGAGGTGAGAGAATCGACAAGGGTAAGTTTTAGGGTCTCAGGTTGGTTTCGGTGTCGTCGCCGGTGAGGATTCTGGTGAAAGTCTTTATGTGATTCGATTGGATTTTGTGTGCATTCTGTGTTTGTATATAGTTTGGGTGATTTGTAGGTCGAATTGATGGGGTTCGAATCAAACTCGATTTGGTTCTTCA
The DNA here is from genome assembly GCA_946800695.1 of Geum urbanum. NCBI lineage: Eukaryota > Viridiplantae > Streptophyta > Magnoliopsida > Rosales > Rosaceae > Geum > Geum urbanum. The sequence continues at coordinate 44,600,941 of OX327011.1, forward strand.
ACTCTGTCATTCGGCGCCATCGTAGAGATGGTTTCTGGCGGTTTCAGAGGTCGTGGATAGAGGGGGTTTGCTCCCCTTTATCTTCTGAGTCTATTGGGACCAGCCTCGAGCCTAGATGTGGTTCGACGGCAGAGATCGGCACCGGAATCAATTATCGGCCGATTTGCTTTCGGGTAGGTTTTTGGCTAAGTACTGACGGAATTAGGCTTTATCGTAGTGTAGAAAGTTGTTGGGCTCAAGGAGAGCTTTCCATTGATGGGTTAATCTCCGCCGCCAGTGGTGGCGCATGGGCGACACGCGCCGCCGTTTGCCGTCTGTGGCAGCGTGTGGCCGGAAAAGTTGGCCGAATTTTTTTTTCTTCTGAAACATGTCAAGTTTTATATGGTTAGATTCATATCGACGTTGTGATTGTATTCATGAGGTTTAATTTGCGATTAAGATTCGTCGTCCCAGTAGGTGGGCGGTGATGATTAGTGTCGCTGCCAGAGGCAGTGCGGACGACGAAGAACTAGATGTACCTTATATCATTAAACTCGTAACACTATATCGTGTTTGTGGATAAGTTTTCGACACTATTTGATTGGGCCAAAAATTAGTCGAGCATTTACCAGATTTAGTAGAATATTTTATTATATTAATATTGGGACAATTTTTGTTTTGTCGCGATAGAGTTAATCTGAGTTGATTATTTTCTAATTAGATACAATGTAATTATTAATTTAAATTTACGGTAATTAAGTAGGTTCGGGTCGTTACAGCTGTTAGGACCATAATTATGTGCCTATTATGCTCATAACTTTATGCTTATAGCTTGCTTTCTATGAATAAAACATTGTTCTTATAACGTTTCCTTCTCTTGCTAGGAAATATGGAGTTGGCTCGACAATGTACTAAATATGAAGAATTAGATACTTATTGGAGAAGACGTATACATTTCCGAGGTCAAAATAGAATCTGGAGCAACTTTGGGAAAATGATGAAATAGTTTCACCGGAGGTCGCCAAAAGTTGCCCGGAACTCGCCGGAATTTGCCACCTTGGCCGAGCCAATCACATGGAGTCCAGACCAATGGAGGCCCATTGAGCCCATCTATACTTACCAATCTGATTTGGAGAGGAAGAGAAGAAGTTGGACCACATGATATCACTATTTTGAAGCTTAGCATTCCATAGTCTAAAATAGTGGATCATGGTCTCCCTAATTCAAAGTTAACCTTTAGATCTTCCATCTCACCATTTCATATCATCTAAGGGTCCATATTTGCCTCCCTATTCAACCCAAATTATAGCTCCCCCTTGCACCAAAACATACCACATTTTTCATTTCACTCATCTTTACAAGTTTAGAGCCCATTTCTCTCTAGTTTTCTCTCTAGCTTCTCTCTAGGGTTCTTGGTGAGTTCTCTAGAGAGAAGCTATATTTCTCTATCTTAATCCTTTCCTCCAACCCTCTACAAATCCTAGAGACCTAGCCTTGAATTCCTTGGCCGAACCTCTTCCACTCTCCTTCATCAGCATCCCTCAATTCCTCCTCTCATCTTTGCCTCCAAGGAGTGTGTGATTCTCTAGAGCTTGAAGAAGTGTGAAGTAATCCCTCTTCCCCTTGGCTTATTTGAGTCCTAGAGGTTGCCTCTCCTCTTCTTGAAGACTTGGTGCTTGTTGAAGAAGAAGCAGTGGAGCTAGAAGAGCTTAGAGTCACTTGGAACTTTGATAGGGACCTTTGGTTATTTCTACTCTCTTTTACCTCTTAAACATGTATCAAATCTTGTATTTAATATGTTTAGTGAGTAGTCTCTTTTGGGAGGCTAGGGTTAGAACCCTAGCCATGTGATGAACAACCTATGTGTTGGTTATGTATGACTCTTGAATTGTGTTGTGAATAAACTATTGTGTATTTGTGGATGTTTATGTGTTTAAGCATCATGTCTAGTTTTGTTATGCATGTATAAGCTAAGACTAAGTTGAGATATGTTTAATGAATATAATAATGGACTTAAGTGAATTAGTCACTCGCCTAAGAAAGATGAGCATATAAACATAATTAGGGTATTATTCTATGAGATTTACCTTGAGAATTGGTTCCCTAGCATCTAGCATGGACTACAGAATGTAATCTTTTTTTTATTATCTTTTCTTAGGTACACTTTGACTTGGAGCAAAGTACGGAGATGTTGGCATCCATAGAGAAGACAGTTGTGGATACTTACAGGAGATGGAAGCACAAGTGATAGTTGCATTTTTATGCAACGTTTATATGCTTAACTGAACCTTATATTTAGTTCTTTTGTTATGTTTTTAAAGCAACTTATTATTGTTTTTTTGTTTTGTAGGTAATTTGAGATTATTAAATAAAAGACGAGTTATTGAGCTTTCCTAGCTCAACGAGGAGAAGCAAGAAGCTGTCAAGAGACAAATGGACCAAGTCCAACTTGAAGATGGACTACTAAAGCCCTATGAAATGTGGATTCAGCCCACTTTGTATTTAAAACCCAAACCAAATATGTTTTTATTAAATAAAGAGAGACCAAATCAATTGAAAGAGGGGAAAAACAGAAAACCAACGTGAAAGGAGGAAGGGAATCACGTGAAAAAGGGAAGGAGGACGCAAGGCAAGGCGTGAGGAAAGGGAGAAGAAGACATGATGAGAAGAAGAAAATAAAAGGGAAGAAAACGTGAAGAAAAAGGGGGATTCCAGATTGTGTAATTTTCTATCTTTCTCTCATACTCTTATGGTTACCATGAGGAGCTAAACTCCATTGTTAAGGGGCTGTTTTGAAGCCCCGTTCATGTCTTCTAGATTACTTATGCTTGTTAATTGAAGATTGTTTTTGTTATTCGAATGAGATTTCTTTGTTGCTTATACGTTGATGATTCTTATTTGTGTATGCTTTGAGTGCACGCTTAGTATGCATGTTTATGAATCTAATTATAAGAAAATTGATGGCTGTTGGTGATCATTACCTTCCTCAAGTTTCAATCGTAGAACCCATACATGCTTGGTATAAGAAACACTAGGTCTAGCAAGACACGACCGTAGTGTACTTATAAAGCTTTGTAGATTCTCAAACCCTTTCTAAATCTTAATGCTTTTCTCTTGGTAAATTCGGGTCCTTAACTTCGGGTTCTTTGTGGAATAGACAATATTGATAAGCAAAACTTCAATGTTGTAAACGAAAGAATTGAGTAATAAGTTGTGTTCATAGCTTTGAATCTTCCTCGGAACTTTCATTCATAACATTAACATAATTTTGGTTCTGCATTTGTGGTCTAGATGATGTGACGGTGGTGGATTGCACTTCCCCTTAACCATTTTTATCATTGATTGTTACTTTACTGTAAATCTGTTTACTGTTTCAGTTTCGTAATCTGTTTTACAGAATTTTATTCGATAACCAAACCAACTCCGATTGCATTGAAAATTTGTGTGTTAGTCCACCACTGTGTCTGTAGTGTCGAGTATTAATTTCGTGATTTTATGTTGAGTCTAACTATTTTAATTAATTACGTTAGTGTCAGTCGTCAAGGCTGTCAGGTTTCTGACTTTCGCGTCTGTTTGTAGTTTAGAGTATTGAGTCTCATCTTTCCCTGTGGATTGATCCCTATAGTATTGTACTGCATTGACAATCATTTTGAGTTTATTATAGGTTAACTTTGAGGGTGGTTAAACACCGATCAACAAGCTGCACAAGCACTACGTGAAATATGACGTCGATGGTTGATAATCGCATAAATGTGCGACGTATCTATACTTGATTCAACCCGATATTTAGTTTTATTTTTATATTTTTTGTTTATTTATTAATGTTTATTTGTTTTATATGTTTTTAGAGAAAATAAAGAAAAAAATAATTAATTGGGCTTTCCTATTTCAACATGGATTTGGTTGATTGGCTAGAGAAATAAGGAGTCCAAATTATGGCTGGTTTGGTGAGCAAGTGAGGATAACTAAATTAATTATCTACGTGAATTCGGTGGGCTACCAAAAGAAGTCCACATGCTTGTGGAATTATGGTGGAGCACGTGATGAGGAGCTAGGTGAACTAACCTAGCTTAGCTTATTAGTCGGGAGGAGGTATAAAAGAAGAGAAAAGAAAAAGAAGTCGAGAGGCATACAGACTGGGAGAATAAGATGAATGGAAAGAGAAGAAAATGATGCACATCGAAAGCTTTCTTCTTCATCTGTTTGTATCAATTTTAATGAATTACTTTGATTCAGTTTTCTATTCCATGAGTAGTTAAATTATTTCTTGTTAAGGGGCTGATCGAAGCCCTAGATATATTTTGATTTTGAAACCCTTTTGATTTATACAATTTTGAATGAGTTTTGCTTCACTGTTTAATCATTGATGATTTCTTTCATATATTTCTTTGATGGCCAACTTAGATACATGTGTTAGGATCTATTGCCTTGAATATATACATGACCATCTTATCATTGCATGTTTTATAGAGATAAAAGCAACATGATTAGTTGTGTGAAGTAATTCCTAGGTGATGCAAGAGCACCCATCTTAGTAGCTCTAGAAGCCTTGTTGTTTCTCAAACACTCTATAGATCGTAATGACTTAGGTTAGGTAGATTTGGACCCATCTTAGTACCATATCTCCTAGTTTAAGATCACGTTAAGCCAGGTAATCAATCCGGATAACATGTCAAGTAAGAGAGTGTAATATGTATGTGACTTAATCATAGCTCATGCATGGGAAATATTCATTCATTATTATGTGAATTGGTTTTGGGGTAGATCAGAATTATCTAGGATGGAGAGAAGTGTCTAACGCTTTAATCCATTTGATTTCTTACAAATTAGATTTTCTGTTTTCATTTCGTATTTTGTGTTTAGTAATTTATTTTGATAACCAAACCATCTCCGAATCTATTACAAATTTATGTGGTAGTCCACCACTGAGTCTTCTGCGTTTCTATGTATTTTTAGGTCGAGTCTAGATATTTTATTAAATTAATTCTCTACTGTATCGTCGAGTCTGTCAGTTTTTTGACATTCGCGTCTGTTTGTGTCTAAAGTACTTAGTCTCATCTTTCTTCAGCGGGTAATGACCCCTACTTCCATTCTACTATATCAATAAATCTTGTGTAAGGAATAGATTATTTTTGTGTGGTGTAAAACACATATCAAAATTTGGCGCCGTGTCGTTGGGGAAAGATCAATTATTTGTACTTTAAAGTGTCTTTTGTTTTAGGTTTGTGTTGTGTAGTGTTTGTTTTAGAGTCTAACGTGTCTTTTGTGTGCAGGTACTTAGTATATGCATACTCAAAATTCTAGAAGAACTGAGCCCTTGATACTTGATCCTGAAATCGAACGCTCAACAAGCTGAACTGGAGGTTGGAAGCACTAGTGGGTTATCTGATCCTGAGGTAGAAATAGAAGCTAATTCTGAATCTGAAGAAGAAGTGCCACAATCACCGCTAGCAACAATGGGAGAGCAACCAAAGAAGTTGATGAACTCATTTGTACCTAGTGCAACAGGAACTTCATCACCAATTTTTTTTCCTCCACTTGGCAATTACTCAGTGCCACCTTCATTGCTTACAGCCCTTCCTCACTTCAGAGGAGTTTATTCAGAAGATCTTTAACAACACCTGGCTGAGCTTAAGGTGTTAGCTTTGACACAGAACCTACAAAATGTTGAATCCAATGTGTTGAAGTTGATTTTATTTCCCTTCTCTTTGAAGGAAGGAGCGAAGATATGGTTCAATTCCTTGACTCCTAGATCAATTAATTTATGGGCAGAGATGAAGGCAGCATTCTTGAAGGAGTACTTCTCAGCCCAACTTACTAACATAGTTAAGAAGGAATTCCATAGTTTCGCTCAGAAAGAAGGAGACATGCTACATGAGGCGTGGGATCACTTTAAGGAATTGTTGAGAAAATGCCCACACCATGGGTATGATTTGGAAGATAGAATGTCATTCTTCTATGAAGGTTTGGAACCAGCAAACAAGACAAAAGTAGATTCAGCCTATAGAGGAATGTTTATGTACTAAACTGGTGAGCAAGCTCAAGACATCATTGAGAGATTATCTGAGAATTCCGAGCAATTCTACACTAGAGAGCGCACTTTAGCTAGTAGAAAACATGTTGTATTTGAGGTGTCTATGGACCCAGGTATGGAGAAGGAGTTGGATAGCATTGCTAGTGCCATAAAAAGTCAAACAACACCTTTAAGTTCTCCAGCCCAGGTATGCTCTGTTTCTTCACTCACTGATTATACTCAAGAGACTTGTCCTTTTGTTCCAGAAGATGAACATGTGAACTTTATAAAACAAAGGGCAAGGAATGATCCATTCACTAACACTTACAATCCGGGGTGGAGGAATCATCCAAACTTCAGCTATGAAAATAACACTAATGTCCTCAATCCACCTCCTGGATTTAAGCCAAGACCGGAGAACTAACAAGTGCAACAACTAGCTGTAGCACCAAACGCTGATCCCGTTCTACAAGCTATATTGGCAAAGCTTGAGATAATAGAGGTATTCAAAAAAAAAATTCCAGCAAGGCATTTGAGCTCTTGGAGAAGCAAGTGAACCAAATTCAGCAGCGAATGTCACCAAGAGAACCCGGTACACTTCCTAGTAAAGTTGTTCCAAAACCGAGAGGACAACATGAACCTAATGTCATCACTTTAAGGAGTGGAAATGAGCTTGAAGAGGCCCCAGGGCCTGGAAAAAAATCTCAAGAATGGAATGAACCAGTATTGAAATAAGTGATACCGTATCAACCACTGTTGGAAAAACAGGACACTGACTTTGACCGGTTAAGAGAAATTCTCGACCTGTCAAAGGAAGAAACCACATCGAGGCAGGAGCTTGCTTTTAGCCGGTCGAGCGATCTGCTCGACCCGTCAAAGGCATCTCCTGGACAGGAAAATTTAGCAACACAAAAATCAGGTAAGGTATCCCCTGAACCCTCTCATTTGGTTTCCTCACATGTTTCCTTTCCTAGCAGGCTTCAAAAGCAGAAGAAAGATATGGTGGAGCAGGAGATGTTGGACACATTCTGAAAGGTCCAAGTGAACATTCATTTGCTTGATGCAATTAAGCAAATTCCTAAATATACAAAGTTTCTTAAGGAGCTTTGTACCATGAAAAGAAAGTTCACATGCATTGAGACTGTTACATTGAGTGAGAAAGTATCCGCAGTACTTCAAAGGAAACTACCACCAAAGATGGCGGATCCGACTGTTACCTTAGAGGTTTTGTTAAAGATGTTTTAGTGCAGGTTGTCAATTTGATCTTTCTGGCTGATTTCTTTATTTTGAAGATGGAAGCGGAGCCTCAACCATCCAAGTTACCATTGATTCTTGGTCTTCCATTGTTGAGGATAGCTAGGACCAAGATTGATTGCTTTAGTGGAACCCTTTCCATGAAAGTTGATGGGGAAAAGATTTGTTTCAACATCTTTGATGCTATGAAGCATCCAAGTGAAAAAGACTTGTATTCTTATTGTTCCATTGATACGTATAATAGTTTTGTGTAGGAATACATGCAATATTCTGTGGAAGATGATGCATTGAAGAAAGCACTTGAAGAAGGTGGAAGAAAATCAATTGTTTGTTATGATCCACCAAGAGAATCCGCTCAATCCATTGAGAGTACTAAGCTCGCCCAAGAACTGGATGAACTTGAGGAACTAATTACCCATCTTTGACCCATTGAGGATGAAGAGATTCTAAGAATCATCTTCGTTGATGAGTTGGTAATAGGAGATGAATATGATGATGTTATGGCAGCCCTTGAGTCAATGCCATATGTGAAAGGTAATTCTAAAACTCTCTCTCTTCCAGTTTCTACTAATAAGTTTCTTCCTTCTATTGCGAAAGCACCAGAGTTAGAACTTAAACCTTTGCTTGAGCATTTGAAGTATGCATTCATTGGAGATGGTAAAACCTTACCGGTCATCATATCTTCGAAGCTCATTGATCTTCAAGAAGAGGAGTTGCTCACTGTGCTTAGAGAATACAAGGATGCGATTGGTTAGACAATTTCTGACATCAAAGGAATCGACCCAACAATGTGTACTCGCAGAATATTCCTTGAAGATGGAGCAAAGCCAACAAGAGAGGCCCAATGGAGACTCAACCCACCCATGAAGGATGTAGTCAAGAAAGAAGTTATCAAACTTCTTGATGCAGGTATCATTTATGCTATATCTGATAGTAGATTGGTGAGTCTTGTGCAGGTTATGCCCAAGAGATCGGGCATCAGAGTTATCAAGAATGATGAGGATGTGTTAGTACCTTAGCGAGTTCAGACAGGATGAAGAGTTTGAATAGATTATCGCAAGCTCAATGCTACAACTCGTAAGGATCACTTCCCTATTCCTTTTATTGAACAAATGTTTGAGCATCTTATAGGTCATGCGTATTATTGCTTTCTAGATGGATATTCTGGATACAACCAGATTGCCATTGACAGAGAAGACCAAGAGAAGACCACCTTCACTTGTCCCTTTGGCACGTTTGCGTGTAGGAGAATGCCTTTCGGGTTGTGCAACGTGCCAACAACATTCCAGAGATGCATGAAGAGCATCTTTTTAGACATGGTTGAGAAAATCATCAAGGTATTTATGGATGACTTTTCAGTTTTTGGTGATTCGTTTGACCTATGTATACATAATCTATCTCTGATTTTAGAACGATGTGTTGAAAAGAACCTTATTTTGAATTAGGAAAAATGTCCTTTTATGGTTGAACAAGGGATTGTGTTAGGACATGTGGTTTCTGAAAGGGGGATTGAAGTAGATAAAGCAAAAGTCGATATCGTGCTTACCTTACCACTTCCCACTTCTGTGAGAGAGGTGCGTTTGTTTCTTGGACATGCAGGTTTCTATCGCAGGTTTATCAAGGATTTCTCCAAGATAGCCCAACCACTTTGTGCATTGCTCCAAAAGGATGTGGTTTTTGACTTTACTGATGAGTGCCTCGTTGCCTTCAACAAGCTCAAGGAACTCTTGACTACTGCACCGATAATTCAAGCACCAAATTGGAATCTTCCATTTGAGCTTATGTGCGATGCATCTGATTATGCTATAGGTGTTGTATTAGGGCAACGTTCAGACAAGCTTCCCATGTGATCTATTACGCTTCTCGAACTCTCAATGATGCACAGTTGAACTATTCAACTACAGAGAAGAAGCTTTTGGCTGTTTTCTTTGCATTAGAGAAATTTAGATCTTATCTGTTAGGAACTAAAGTGATTATTTTTTCTGACCAAAGCCAAGATTAATCATGTGGTTGTTACTCCTCCAGAAGTTTGATGTGGAAATTAAGGACAAGAAGGGAACCAAAAATGTGGTAGTGGACCACTTGAGTCACCTGACTCATGGATCTCATGCGGAGGAAGATCATCTCCCCTTGCGTGAGAGCTTCCCAGATGAGAAACTCTCTGCTATTGAGGATTCTGAGCCTTGGTACGTGGATATAGTCAACTACAAAGTTTCAAGGCTGGTACCAAGTGACTACACCAGAGCACAGAAGGACAAATTGGTGAAGACGGCCAAGCACTGTGTGTGGGATGATCCATATCTATGGAAGCATTGCCCTGACTCTATCGTTCGCAGGTGTGTTCCTGACTCTGAATTTCAATCAGTCTTATCTTTTTGTCATACACAGGTAGGAGGAAGCCACTTTAGTGGAAAGAAAATTGCGATAAAGGTGTTAGAGTGTGGCTTATTTTGGTCAACACTGTTCTAAGACGTACACGTCTTTAGTGTGACATGTTCTAGATGCCAACTCATAGGTAACTTAGGAGCTAGAGATTAGATGCCTCAACAACTTATTTTAGTTGTAGAAATATTTGATGTGTGGGGTATTGATTTCATGGGTCTATTTCCTTCTTTCCACTCTAATGTTTGTATTTTGCTTGTAGTTGATTATGTTTCCAAGTGGGTGGAGGCAGTTTCCACCCAAACTAATGATTCTGTTGTTGTGTTGAAATTCTTAAAATTCATATTTGCAAGATTTGGCACACCCAGGTACATCATTAGCGACGAATGATCTCATTTTTGTAACAGAACCTTTGCTGCTTTGCTTCGGAAATATAATGTCACACATAAGGTGGCCACACCTTATAATCCTTAGACAAACGGGCAAGTGGAGGTTTCAAACCAAGAGATCAAGAAGATTTTAGAGAAGACTATAGCTCCTAGCAGGAAGGATTGGAGTCAAATGTTGGATGAAGCTTTGTGGGCATATCGAACGGCTTACAAAACACTTATTGGGATGTCTCCTTATAGGTTGATTTATGGCAAAGTATGTCATCTACCGGTGGAGCTTGAACACAAGGCTTATTGGGCGGTATAACAGTTCAATTTTGATGTTGATGATACTGGTGTTCATAGGAAGCTACAGTTGAATGAGTTGGATGAAATCCAGAACAATGTATATGAATCTAGTAGGATTTATAAGGAAAAGACCAAGGCTTTTCATGATAAGATGATCAAGGGCAAGTCTTTTGTTGTAGGACAAAAGGTCTTGCTATTCAATTCGCGCCTAAAGTTGTTTCCAGGTAAGCTTCGGTCTAGATGGAATGGTCTTTATATGGTGGTAAATGTGTTTGCTCATGGTGCAGTTGAGATTTAGAATCCGAGAAATGGCAGCACATTCAAAGTAAATAGGCATGGGCTCAAGCATTTTTATGAACCTATGGGAGATCGCTTGGTGGTAGAAATTAAACTCTTCGATCCAGCATCAATCATGGATTGATTGGTGTCACTGTCTGGCGGAAGACGTTAAACTTAGCGCTGTCTCCCATGTTGATGGAGAAGCTTGGCTAACAGATTTGATCTCTTATCTCTTCTTCTTTACTTTATTTTTCTTCATATAGTGTGTTTTATGATATGTTATGTTTCTTGCTTCACACTACAACATTTTTACCCATTGCCGGCGACTTTTATGTCGCCGGCAATGTTTTTGCACATTACCGGCGATTTTTGCCGGAAAAATCGCCGGTAATGTCTTTTTTTTTTTTTTTTTACATTACCGGCGATTTTTGTCGCCGGTAATGTCCGTCGCCGGCAATGTCTCGACGGTAATGTAAAAAAAAAAAAAAAAGACATTACCGGCGACTTAATTTTTGTCGCCGGTAATGTCTTTTTTTTTTTTTTTTTACATTACCGGCGACATAAATGTAAGTCGCCGGCAATGTCTTTTCCGGCAAGACATTACCGGCGACTTACATTTATGTCGCCGGTAATGTTAAAAAAAAAAAAAAAAGACATTACCGGCGATTTTTCAGGCAAAAATCGCCGGTAATGTCCAAAAACATTGCCGGCGACATAAAAGTCGCCGGCAATGGGTAAAAATGTTGTAGTGTCATACTTGTTTGTTGTATTGCATGCTATCACTTTTTACATTGAGAATACAAATTTAAAGTGTGGGGTGGGGTTTATATCATATCATTAGCATCTATGTATAATTTTTTTCGTTTTTTTAGTGTTAATTCGGAACTGTGCAGTATAATGTCTTGTGTAATTTATTTGATATGGTTAGAAATCTCGGAAAAAATTGAAATTTTTAGAGAATGTTTATATATATGTCTAGTTTATGCTCATAAAATTTCAGCTTATTCCGATATGTGAGTAATTCTTTATAAATTATGCAAGTAGATATATGCAGTCAGGGTTTCGACCCATCGAGGAAATTCCTCGACCCGTCGAAATTTTTATCGTAAAATAGAGTTTTTTTTAGGTTTTCATTCGACCCGTCGAATTTTGGCAGATTTTCGGACAGTAGCATGGCTTCGACCCGTCAAGGAAATCCTCGACCCATCAAATTTGAGACCTTTTCCGACAACTAGTTCGTCATGGAAGGGTTTTTGTGTCCAATTCTGGTATTTTTGGTGTTTTTTTTGTTTTTCTTGTGTGTTTTTGAGTCATGTATAAAAAAATAAAATACAAAAATTAAAAGTGTCAAGAAAAGTAACACAAAAAGAGTCTTTGTTTATGTTTTGAGTTTTAATAGCCCTTAACTAGTCCATGATGTTATTATATCTTCCGAAATTGTGACTAAAAGTGAAGCATATGAACATGCGACTAAGTATATGAGTTTCTTTGGTTAATCTTGATGTATTATGCATATGAGAATGTGTAGTGGATGTAGAAATACACTAACTTGGTATAAAGTTTAAGCATGCTTAGACACTGTTGAGATTCATTTAACCCGTGAGCGATTGAGCTTATATATGATATACATGTTTTTATTGTTAAGTGTCAATTGCTTGCCGCAGATTAAGTTAATGGACTCTAGAGATTAATAGAACTTGCTCTTGTGCTTTTCAAAGCTCATAGTCAATATATGTCCTGATTGAGAAAGTGATAAAGGCATTTAGGATCCACCACCATGGCCATATGTAGTCTTGTCCCATATTTGGTGTACACTAGTTATGCACCCCTTTAGTTAACCACTTTGAGCCTACATGATAGTCATTTTGTCATCACCTGCATAACTTTAACCTTGAACCATAGATTAGCTATATCTCTACCTTTGTTCTAGGACTTAGTAGAGCTTTAGGAGACAGGTACATGAAGACCAATGTGACAGTTTATGAAGATGATACAAAGGAATAAGTTTGGGGTTCAAGCTAGTGCTTTCAAAAAAAGAAAGAAAAAGATTTTGTTCTTATGGTGTCTAGCTTGATACCCAGGCTAACTGCTAATGAAAAGAATGAAATGAAGACCCAACAAGATGAAAATCGGCCATAATAACGATATAATGGTGGGAAAATTCAATGAGTGTAAAGTTCGAGAAAACTCTCTACATTTGGTGCTCTACTAGGTTTTAGAACTTATTCTTGAATTCCATATCCTTTTGTTATATAAACCCATGAGCCTAGCCCCATTACAACCTTTGAAACACCTTTATGATCTTTAAGATGGGCGATCCTTGATCTGTGGAGATTAGTCACAAGAGTTGAACATATGGTTCAGTCCATTTGGTAAGTGATTGAGTTGAGTGAAAATATTAGACATATTTTGAGTGAAACTCTTTTAAGAGCATATCTATGTGAGGTTGGATCTTGACTTGTTTACTGCATGTTTCAGCTTTGTATTCATTATGACTATGTCTTCGTCTTACATATTACATGTGTGTCATACATTGACATTAACCTTTGAAATTATGTGGATTGCATTGAAATATCATTAATCTTGGTGATGCATTTGTACGAAGATTGCTAAGACAATATGTTAAGGGGTATTAGATTCATGTGTGTAAAGTGTGTCTTTTATTTTGAGTCAAATTTAGTATTTTGCTCGAGGACTAGCAAAAGATAAGTGTGGGTTATTTGGATAGTTGCATAAATGTGCGACGTATCTATGCTTAATTCAACCCGATATTTAGTTTTATTGTTATGTTTTCGGTTTATTTATTAATATTTATTTGTTTTATAAATTTTTGAAGAAAATAAAGAAAAAGAGAATTAATTGGGCTTTCCTATTGCAACATGAATTTGGTTGATTGTCTAGCAAAATAAAGAGTCCAAATTGTGGCTGGTTTGGTGAGCAAGTGAGAATGACTAGATTAATTATCTACGTGGATTCGGTGGGATACCAAAATAAGTCCACATGCTTGTGAAATTACGGTGTTGAAGCACGTGATGAGGATCTAAGTGAACTAACCTAGCTTAGCTTGTTAGTCGGCAGGAGGTATAAAAGAAGAGAAAAGAAAAAGAAGTCGAGAGGTATACGGATCGAGAGAATAAGACGAATGGGAAGAGAAGAAAGGGATGCACGCCGTAAGGTTTCTTCTTCATCTGTTTGTATCAATTTTCATGAATTACTTGGATTCAACCATTTATTTTATGAGTAGTTAAATTACTTCTTGTTAGGGGCTGATCGAAACCTTAGATATGTTTCGATTTTGAACCCCTTGTGATTTATACAATTTTGAATGAGTTTTGATTCATTGTTTAATCATTGATGATTTCTTTCATATGTTTCTTTGGTGGCCAACTTAGATGCATGTAGTAGGATGTATCACCTTGAATATGTACATAACCATCTTACCATTGCATGTTCTATAGAGGTAAAAGCAGCACGATTAGTTGTGTGAGTAATTTCTAGGTGATGCAAGAGCACCCATCTTAGTAGCTCTAGAAGCCTTGTTGTTTCTCAAACACTTTATGGATCGTAATGACTTAGGTTAGGTAGATTTGGACCCATATTAGTACCATATCTCCTAGTTTAAGATCACGTTAAGCCAGGTAATCAATCCGGATAGCATGTCAAGTAAGAGAGTGTAATATGTATGTGACTTAATCATAGCTCATGCATAAGAAACATTCATTCATTGTTGTGTGAATTGGTTTTGGGGTAGATCAAAATTATCTAGGGTGGAGAGAAGTGCCTAACGCTTTAATCCATTTGATTTCTTACAAATTAGATTTCCTGTTTTCATTTCGTATTTTGTGTTTAGTAATTTATTTTGATAACCAAACCATCTCTGAATATGTTAAAAATTTACGTGGTAGTCCACCACTGAGTCTTCTGTGTTTTTGTGTATTTTTAAGTTGAGTCTGTATATTTTATTAAATTAATTCTTTACTGTATAATCGAGTCTGTCAATTTTCTGACATTCGCGTCTGTTTGTGTCTAAAGTACTTAGTCTTATCTTTCTTCAGCAGGTAATGACCTCTACTTCCATTCTACTATATTGATAAATCTTGTGTAAGGAATAGAGTATTTGTGTGTGGTGTAAAACACCTATCAATGGTATCCCAGATGAGTTCAAGGAGGAAAGGAAAGCCGAGTGGGATTGGTTGGTCAGGCACTTTGAGTCCGAGAAGTATAAAGTTCGTATTTCTTTGTTTTAGTGTAATTAATCATATAATAATTTAAAAAATTTAATTATAAGTTAACTTCCCTTGTTGTGAAACAGATAAGGTCGGAGGTGAACACAGCTAATTGTGCGATGAAGAAGTGTCACCACAGTTCGGGCTCCTACAAGATGATCAGCCTCGCAAAGGCTCATAGAGATGCGGGTTTGAAGCACCCGCATCTTGATGCCTCCATGTCTGCTTACTATAGGCCCAGGAAAGAAGAAGATATCGCGAGTGTCCTGCATCAGGATTCTGTTTCCGAATGACGACGTTCCGAATACAGGGAGAATCGGCGAGGTCCACACTCCTGCCAATGTCGATATTCTAGTTTAGTTTTGTACGTATGTAGTGTATATTTCGATCAGAACAAAACAATTTTTGTGTACAAATTTTATATTTAATGACTATTTTTCTTAATTTACTATTTACTATTTAATTTTAATTCAATTTATATTTCTAAAATAATTATAAAAAATAAATAAAAATATACCACTTAGACAACAAAATTGGAGGATTTCGTCGTCTAGGTTAATACACTAAGATGACAAAGTAGTTCCTCTATTCGTCGCCTAGGTGTAACACTTAGATGATGAAACTATTTCGTCGTCTTAGTTGTTACACCTAGACAATGAAACAGTTTCGTCGTCCAAGATAAGTTAGACGACAAAAATTTGCATCGCCTTTTGGAGCCAAGTTTCGTCGTTTAGGACCTTAGACGACAAAGTTTCTTTCGTCGCCTAAGATGTTACCTAGACGACGAAACGTTTTGGTTTCGTCGCCAAAGTACTTCCATTACAACACTAAGGCGACGAGACTTAGACGACCAAACTTTCTTCGCCTATATACTTAGGCGAGGAAAAAGACCTCTTAGACTACGAAATTACTTTGTCATATAAGTGCGTTTTTCTGGTAGTGTATTGCAAGTAGTGTAATACTTTACCACTGAATCGAACTCTTAACAATTTGGTAATTCAGTTTTGCAGACTGCACTAGATTTTGCCAATATGTTTGGTAGGTCGCACTACCAGCATTTTCACTATAGTCGACGACATTATAAAAAATAAGCCGACGACATTTTAAATCGTCGGCTATAGTCTACAATAGCCGACGACAACACCAAAAATCGTCGGCTATAGTATTATAGTCGACGATTTTTGCAACAAAAAGCGTCGGCTATACTTTTGCAGACGTTTTTTTTCCGACAACACCAAAAATTGTCGGCTATACTATAGCTGACGACTTCGTAAAAAAATCGTCGACTATAGTTCTATAGGCTAAAAAGCGTCGGCAAAAGTATAGCCGACGATTTTTGGTGTTGTCGTCAGCTATAGTCTGTTATAACCGACGATTTAAAATGTCGTCGGCCTGTTTTTTATAATGTCGTAGGTTATAATAAAAATGCTGGTAGTGTCGTTATCACTGAATCAAGCTCTAACAACTCTGGGAGAAATTTTTCCAGCTAATTGTGGTTGCATAATTAGGTAAATTAACCAAGCAAAAACTCAGTTATACATGTATCAAAAAAAAAATGTCATCTCCCTAACACCCAACTGCCTTCAATTAAGTAAAACTTTTTAACTTATTACATGGACATAAGACTTGCGTGTATATTATTATTCCCAGAAAAGAAAACACACAAACACGTACACACATGGAGATGAAGTAGCTAGCTATCATGAACCAGTATGGTAGTAGATATAGTTTCGCAGTACGTCTAGCTCTATGGGTATGATGGCAGATTGGCAGTTGGCAAACAGGAGAGCATTATGGTGGTATAACTTATATATTGTTGTTATGTTTCTACATATATTCTTAATAATAGAGGAGAATCCGTGCCACTGGTGCAAGGTGATCAGGCATTCCTCGCAGAGAAGCAGCATGTTACTGCTAGAAGCTACACGAGAAGCTGCATGCTCAGCATTGTGTATTATATTATTATTGTATTTTGACTAGGTCTGTGATAATAATAGTAGTAGAAACTAGATACCATTTTCCAAGAAATCGAATTAAAATGCATGGTTATAGAACTCAGAGGATTGACTAGCTTCTCTTGGGAGTTAATAGCTTTGTCAGAAATTGTAAATTGCTAGAGTTGACCTCTCTATTATATGCCATATCTTCTTCTTACAATCCCAATCTTCTATGTTTCTGCAAACCTTAAACTTGCAACAAATTGGCCTGGTGTTACTGGTTTTCCTCAACCGTACAAGATCTGTTCTTGTTTGGTTTTTCCTTAAACATACCAAAGAAATTCATTGATGATCGAACGATCGATACATAAACACGTTACATTTTGCATATATTATTTAAAATTTCACTAGGAGTTGTAGTGATAAAGCTCGCGGATATTAATAGGGGAGCTTATACTTTCATCTCCATCAAGTAACCTCTTAGCTATGATGACATTAGCAGCGTCTGTGGGATGATAAGCATCCCAAAACACATACTTAGATCGATCATCACAAAGAGTAGAGCTCGTGTTCTGTCCCTTGAAGCAAACAAATGGCGGAACATATCCTCCACAACACGGTCCATTGGCATCCTCGAACCCTAGCATATACCGAAGAGATCACAAACAACATCAAAACATAACACGTAACAGACCATCACAGTAGTAATGAATAAAATCAAAAGGGTAGCTCTAGTTTTACCATATTGATGATAGTTGGCGATGATCTTCATGAAAATGTCATATGAATTTGCATACACAAAGATGGCTTCAGGACCTAACTCCTGGTTCAGTTGATCCAACACCCCATTCAGTTTCTTGTTGTATCCTTGTATCAAATCGTTCACCTCACTAACACATTCACCGGTTGGTAAAAGATTTATGGCTCGAATGAAGGGTATGCAACCCAGCGGTCCAATCCCAACAACGACAAACTTTCTAGCTCCCAACTCGTGCAGCCGCTTCACACACACAAAATTAAGATCTATAATTTTGTACATTAATCTTCGTTAAGCTTAGGGATGATTAATGGATAGGTTAAAGTGTGATATACCTTAAGTTGGGTTGTCAAGTTAGAGACCATGAAGTCCTGGAACATGTTAGGAGAGACTCTGTAATGACCAAAAAATGGTATAGATGGTTGGACGTAGTTGAGAACATCGTTGGATCCAATCGTGAGAGAGAATACTGCCTTCTTTAGAAAATTTCTTGTGCTTATCTTTCCCATTACATTCACCATGTAACTTCTGCTTTGCTCGAAATTGTTTACTTGCTCACGTAGTGGAACTCGTCCAATCTGTTAGTTAAAATGTTAAATCTGCGAAGTTGATCGATTAAATAGTGTGAAGCAAATTACTCCTAATAGTTGGTTTGGTACGTCACGAATACTTACAAACAAAAACCCAGTTTCATCTAGTATTCCGGAGGCGCCAGAAGCATAATTAAGTCCTCCGAGGATTGAGCTAGCTTGGGTGTTTGGTGCCAGATAAGGCGGTGGAAACGACTTGGCCCCAAGTTTTTGACCTGAGCAATCAGATCACGCAGAGCTTGATTTCCTCAAATTAAACGTTACTAGTTGAAAATTAACTAAGCACTCTAAAGTAGCTAACACTCACTGTCAAGTCCAATCTCCAACACTTGTGATCGACAAAAGAAAGATGAGTGCACATGAAGAAACGTATAGTACCAAACGTTCATTATCAACATAAAAAATAGAAGGGGAAATGGATTTAAAAATTTCTAATTGAAGTCTGTACATCCACGACTAGGTCGATCATTATGAAATTAGCACGGGAATTATAAAAGATAATTAAATAGTGATCGCCAAAGTTAATTTGATGTATAAGTAAAGACTCTACGGCACTTAGGTGTGGAAATTGTTCGTCCTAAAACTGAAAACTTTCTAAAACTAGTAATTGTACATCTAAATCATAGACCATGCATGCATCCATTTCTTTATTACCTAATTGAATTAATAAGGGTGTGCCGGTGTGGTAGGTTTGAGTGCCTTGATCGAACAGTATTATGAATTATTACCTAAGATATCTGATATGGTTCTGCCATTTGTGAACCTACCGGTGGGTCGTCCACCGGAAGCCTTAAAATCTATGCCATATGGAGGAGAGTCGGCCTTCGAGAGCGTGAAGATGTAGTCGTTGTTCCCTGCGTCAACTAGAGAGTCCCCAAACACAAAGGAAGTGAAGGCAAAACAAGGCAGAGCCTTAAAACACAGGGCGATGGAAATTGTAAATAGGATAATAGACCGAGAAATGAACTTGAAGACCTCCATCGTAAATTTGTTATAGAACAACCACATGCAATGGAACAAGCTAGCTGCAGAGGAGGGTTATATATATAGTAGTATCTTTTATATATGTACTGTCCTAGAAGCTGGTTGTGATTCTTTGAACAGGTCTAGTAGAGCAGAGTACCGGTGCATGTGTTAGAGATTTCCATGACGTAGTATTTTGGAATTGGTCTATATGGAGGGTTCAAAGCTTCATGGATTTTACTGGGCTAGCTCTTGAAGCGCGAATATTGCTTTCGTACGACTTTTACCTAATACATGTACTATACTCTTTCCTTCTTTTCCGATTCCCAATAATTGATAATGGTGTTACTGGGTTTGTTAGCTCTTTGATGAACCTTTCAAGGTTTGCTGAATGGTTGATAGATAGCCACAATTTCAAGAACTAAGAGCAACTCCAACAATATCACAGAAAGTTTGCTTATTTTGTTCAAAAATAAAGCCGAAACCTATTTTAGCTAATCACTTGTATAAATTTACTCCAACAATATCACTTAAAATGTAGTTAGATTTAAACATATGCTTAGTTTTGATTGGTTGATAATAAAATATTTATTTATTAATATAATTATTAATTACATTTACAATCTAGAAGGAAAGTATTAATTACAATATTGAATGTTTCGTTACCTATAATTTATGTTTTCGGTATAGGATTAGGGGATGAAAACATGAAATATAGGGAATCCCTAAATTGACTAATAAGATAGGGGAGCTGCTGGAGTGAATTTTAAGAGAAAATCTTTATATTTTAGCTAAAAATGATTTATAGGGAATCTGCTGGAGTTGCTCTAAATCATGTGCGTACCAATGGTACTGTCATAGTCAAGTTATCTGTACTTATGAGATTATTGAATTTATTGTGGCTTTATTATACAGAAAAAGTATTGCATGTCGTAATTAATTAGATTTTTTTTATCAATTGCCAGTAATGTAACGGTTAGAGATCTTAATATTACTTTCATAAGTTAAGAGACGAGAATTTTTATTTTCCATAAAATTAATTTACGTGGATTGATTTTTTTTTAACAAAAAAAAATTAGAAATTTTTAGTTTGATCTCCTGACCTCTCTCATTCTTTCTTTTCTTTTGAGAGAGTAGGGGATCAAACTAAAACTTTCTAAACGAAATAAATTACGACATGCAATACTCCTAACGTTGATTTTCCAGCATGCATTATGCGTAAACCATTTTCTAACAAACTAAACACATGATCAAAGTTCACGAGTATGTTCTAACCAAACTCCGTACACCGGTACGGGAACTCGGGCAGCCGCGCGCCAGACCTAATTGAGCATGTTCTATTCTAGTACGTACCGGCCACAATTGAGTATGTCTTAACAAAACAAGTTCGATCAGTACACGTACGTTTCCTCATGTATGCACGTACGTATAGAGGGCACATTATACACCAAATTATCGGTACTGTGTTTTTCTCTTAGCTTGTGCATGTTTTGCTTAATCTTTAGCTTGTTGTCATTAGCCATCACGTACAGTTACACACCAAAAGACCGGGATTTAGATTTTAGAACTATATATCCTAATCATTTGGAAGGACGACAATGAGAGGGGATGGTTTGGAGTTTGGAGTCGATATAATCAGACGGCATGTGATATATTTGTTTGTCAACGAGATTAATTTTGTGGAAGGCTATTGTCGTTGAAATTTGGCACCCTTTAATGTGGTTCGCACATTTCTTGTGGACATGATCAATTAATAACAGTACATGTGACGATCACCATCGATCAAGTCCTAACGTACACTACAAAAATCTTTCCAATTAAATTTCAGTCGATCAGATATACTAACTTATGTCGATCGATAACAGCGATGAAGCGAACAAATCAAACCAGCATTACATGCAATGTGTAAAGAAGCACCTCGATCTATATGTCAGTAAGCATGTAAATAGTGTCCTGAATCAGCCCTGCACGGATATACTCGTAACAATCACAAAATACAGGTTAATTTACTTGTGGAATTCATCGGACAAATTTGATAGATACGTTTCAGCCGATCCTCTCAATAGAATTCTACGTATTAAACAACGTATGAGCCCATATTGTTTCCACCGATCCATATTATTAGTTATCTGCATGCATATTCGTTTAGTTTATAAAATTACAAAAAATTGTTGGAATCATTTTTATAATCTTAAGACGGTGGACTGGTGGAAGTCTCTAGCTACGAGAAGGACATAATTTATGTATCCTACTAGATAGACTTGCATGCAATAACTATAAGAGGTTTGGGAGCACCTCCATCTTCATTCATTTTCATCAAAATTTAATTCATAAAAAAGTAAGTCGTAATCGCATTATATAGGGTGTACAATACAAGTGTATGTAGCACGGGTTCAAATACTAATTCTTCCTTCAAAGATGTAACATATATATCGTTAGCAATTCAAATATATAATGGGTGTGAGATTTAACCTCGTTATTGAAATGTAACCCCATCAATGAGGTTTGACAACTTTAAGCTACAAAGTATGCGTTGTAACCTAGTGGATGAGAAAAAAACATGCATATATGCATGTTTTCCCGCAAATAGAACTTCTCGTTGCGCAAGAAAACTGCCATTTCGTGAAAGGATCCAAGAAATAATTTGATCATAAATGGAAATCTATTAAATTATATGGACTTCTTAACCAAATAATGCGACCGGCATGGGAGAAGTCCTTGCATAAAATGGTATTTTTTGGCATTCCTTATACAAAAATATGTTAAGCCAAATATTTGATGATCGAGCGGAATTAGTTTCCATATTTGGGCGTTCAACCACCACCTACCCTTTTTCCTCTTGGCCAACAAACCATGTTAATGAACAATCAATATAACATTTAACTCTGCTCCTTCTCTGTTAGTAACTTGCACTGTCACCTCTCGATCTCTTTCACAGTTCATTCATCACTACAATCTCTAAGAGATCATCGACACCCCCACACGCTTTAAAATCCTACACGCTTTCGTTCATACGTAACATGCTTATAGGGCCTGTGGCCAGAGAGCTGGCATGGGAAATCAGAGTGAGCAACTTTGTGTCCATATGTTTGCCTCCATCACCCATTTTGTAGATCCATACTTACAAACCTAGCTTAGCTTAGCAACCATGACTCCCTGACCACATCCTACCTTGTATTGCTCTCGCTTTTTCTATTAAGAGAGAACAGTAGTACGGGAAGAGGGAAAAAATCACGTACACTCATTAACCCAGTGCTATCGATCGGATTATATATCTACGACATTGTAGCTACCCTTCTCTCTGTCTCTCACCTTCTCTCTGTCTAGAGCTTTTAGTTTGTGGAATATGGCTGTAATGGGAAAAACCAGATCGGTTTTAACGTTGTCAGGGAGACTTGTAAACGAGGCCATTAGCTTCATCGTCTTCTCCATTCTCGATCTCGTCGATTTCCTGCTTTGTTTTATCTACAAAGTTGCAGACTTTTTCTTTGAAGCCGAATGGAAGCCTTGCTACTGCTCATCTTCCAAGGAGGTCATTACGAATAGCGGAAAGATTCTGGTCTCGGAGCAAGGCGAGTCGAAGATCGTTTGCCTCAGCTCCACCAAGCTACACCTTGAGGAGATCTCCGACACACTCTACACACGCCCTTCGCTCTTGTCTGAGGTCTCCAAGCTGACTATGAGAGAGAACACGAGAGGTACCACGGTTCGGTCCTCGTTCACGGTCAACTCCACCATTGTTGAAATGCTTCAGGGAAAGATTGGAGGCCAAATATGTCACCCTATCCCCAGGTGGTCGGATTGCGACTGTAAATTCTGTACTTCTTGGACCTCTTCTTGCAAAGAAACTCTCTTTGTTAGAGCTGAAGGACCCAAAGGTAAATGAGCTAGCCTTTGTTATTCCAACTATTTTTGTGTAAATGAATAGTACTAGTGTCACAGTCAAATATCCGTCATAACTCATATGGTGCTGTTCAGGTTTCCTTTTTTCTCTCTTTGGAATTAACATTTTCATGTTTCGGATATTTTCTATGATGCCAGATCACGATGCACGAGAAGACGTGCTATTCATTCATGGGTTTATTTCGTCGTCGGCGTTCTGGACGGAGACATTGTTCCCCAACTTTTCAAGTGCCGCAAAATCAAATTATAGGCTTTTCGCTATTGATCTTTTGGGGTTTGGAAGGAGTCCAAAGCCAGCCGACTCCATGTACACCCTCAGAGAACACTTAGAAATGATTGAACAGTCCGTGCTCGAACCTCATAAAGTCAAATCCTTCCACATTGTTGCTCATTCGTTGGGCTGCATTTTAGCCCTCGCCCTCGCCGTTAAACACCCCAACTCCATCAAATCACTCACATTACTTGCTCCGGTAATTCATTCTTTCATAAAAAAATTCTAATGCATTATGTTACATTTTGCGCCGGCTTTGAGCAAAGTATTAATTGATTCTAGTTTTTTTTTTTTTTCATTTGTGCTTGTAGCCGTATTTCCCAGTACCAAAAGGAGTACCAGCAACACAACATGTGATGAGGATGGTGGCGCCGAGGCGTGTTTGGCCGGTGATTTCATTTGGTGCATCAATAGCGTGTTGGTACGAGCACATCTCACGGACGGTGTGCCTTCTCATTTGCAAGAACCACCGTTTTGTAGAGTTTCTAACGAAACTTGTGACTAGAAACAGGTAAATTATCTTATTCCATTCAAGTTTTTTTTTATCGACAAAACAAATTACAAGGTACCTAGTGCACCACCTAATAGAATATAAATAGTCACACCCACCAAAACCTATTCCAGGCACGAATCCTATTACAAGGTACCTTGTGCACCACGAATCTTGTTATTCTCATCTGCCATAAATTTTTGCAAGTTTGCAAACGATACTAGTGGACCATTTTCCGCATTCATTAAGGAAACCCCAAGCCACCCATCTATAACCAGGAATTAACCTCACGCTTGTGGCTCTTTTTCGTTGTTGTAGTATTATAGACCAGCCAATGAGTCATGGTATTATTTGTGCCACCATAACTAAATTATCTTCAACTCTCTCTCTCGAATTCCACCTTGCAAACGCCTAAATTTAAGGCAATAATATAATGTGTAGAAATCTTATTTCTGAGTTGGTGGTTGATTCGGAACTTTATTTTTGTATGTATGAAGTATGGATACTTTGTCTGGAGAACTTTCAGAATACAAAATTATGTAAAGGTGATTTTGTATATGCGTACAAACATGAAGTAACTTGGCTTAAAGAACTAGATGAATGAAAGGGGAAAAAATTGAATAGAAATAAGGAAAAGGAGGATTAAAAAGTGCATCCGTCAATTTACAATTTTTCCCTACATGGGTCAACTACTTGCATGACTTGAATGAAAACAGATGGAGACATGCAGATCGATCATTTAATCTTAGATTTCAAATTTCTTTCGTCATTTATTATGCTGCCAGATGTTGCTGCAAGGTTGATTATGATACCTATTGATACGTATGCAGAAAAGAGAAAAAGAAAGAAAAAAAATTGACTATGATCGTATTTACCATCATCTATTTCTGTTTTGTTCAGGATGAGGACATTCTTGCTTGAAGGATTCTTCTGCCATACGCACAATGCAGCATGGCACACTCTGCACAACATCATATGTGGCACCGCCGGCAAGATGGACGCATACTTGGACACTGTTCGAGACCATCTAAAATGCGACGTGAATGTGTTTCACGGCAGAGACGACGAGCTGATTCCGATCGAATGCAGCTACAGTGTGCAAACTAGGGTTCCTCGTGCTCGCGTTAATGTGATTGAGAAGAAAGATCACATCACCATTGTTGTTGGGAGACAGAAGGCTTTTGCTAGAGAGCTGGAGGCGATTTGGAACAATTCATCACCGAGTGGTTAAAATATATAGCAAATTTAAAGAGGTCGATATAGCTTTCTGTGATATGTTTCCGATCATGAGGCATTGAGTCTGTATGTATGTGATGCATTTTTCCTTCTTCTTTTTTTCCAAATATATGAGGACATAGCTGGAGATAAAGGTACCTGGATTGGCCTGATCGAGAAATACAGAATTGGGAGACAAACATTCTTCCTCTTCAACGTTCTTCAAGGAAGTCTAACGTTGCCGCCGGGAACTTAGGTGTCGATCAAGAGTAACATGTGAAGATTATTACCGTAGCTAGTTGTGTATTGTTGGGTTGACAACATGCCCTAAAGTTTAAGACCTAAGTCATAAAATTGTCAAGTGTTCTTTTCTTTGGGTCCGATAAATTGTCAAGTTCAAAGATAAAAGACATGTACGTAAATTATACATTCCATGCCAGTTCGTGTTGAATCTAGTTTTAATTTGTAGCTATTTTGACCACCCTTTTATTGTATATATACTTACATGAGGATGACTGTAATTTGTAAAACTTACTCTCTTCGAACGTAGTTTGTTTTGAATGATTCCTTATAATAGTATCAAATCTAAATTGAGAAATTGTAATGAATGATACATTCTATAGATGGAGTTGTTTGTGGAAGCTAGCTAAACTGATAGAAATGACCAATGCAGTGCCTCCCATTCTCAAACCCCATTATTTTTCCTATATCGGACATTCGGACCCAGTGTGTATAATTTCTATACCGGATCCAATTAGATTTGTGTACTAAACTGTTGCCGCTTGAGTACTTTGACAGCTGCTGCTCAACTTCCTCCAACTTAATCAGCGAATCCGGCTGTGTATACAGTTCCAGAAGTTCTTTAAGTACAGCTAGCTAATAAGCTCAGAAAATTAGTTGAGAGAACTCAGGGAAGATACTCACTTTTAAATTGTGTAGGGCAGTGCAAATTCAAGCCCAAGATGTGTGAGAGGCTTAGCCATATATATGAGATTTGACAGTGACAGTGACAGTGTGAATTAGCTTCGATGAATATTGTAGGTGTGAGAGAGTATAGAAGAAGTAAATGCATGGTTTTGCAGTTAGGTAATATCATCTCAGCATAGTTATGGTTTTGCAGAAAACATCTTCCATAGTCAAAACAAACTGAGAAGAAGAACATGTTTGTAATAATACACACCCAGTAGGGCTAGTCTAGCAGGCACTACTACTGCACCATTTTCTTTCTTCTTTGACTTATATATGCTCTTCTACTCGGAGACGTGCTCTGTGGCTTGAGATGAACAAGACGTTGTCCCCATGAGATTGAAATCCAGATTTATGGGTAGGACCTCTGTATGTCTCGACCAACTTTGACTCAAATGACTACATGATGTATGAATTACCTTACTGCTGGATATCACAAATGGCTTCCCATGCTTAAGTGTGGGCAGTGAGCTGGTCGCTAACGTATATAAAACTGAACGATGGTGCAAACGAATAGCAATTTATTTCCACACGGCTGGTATTCATGTAGTTTGGTGAAAGGAACAACCTACATTGCTGGCTGATCAAAGAATCGAAACCCATGAAGAATTATATAATCTACTCCAGCCAGTGTTTTTTAGTATAATAGTATACATATCCATATAGTCCATTGCTGATGTACCATACGTACGTAGAAATGTTGGGTCTAGCTCAAAAATCAGCACATATTATCAACTAACATACGTACGTACAAACAAATGCTTATCCGTATCACCGTATGCATATATGTATGAGATCGAAGTTAAACTTTCTAATCTATCCGTATGTATATATGTGATGAAACGTTAATTTCTACCCCCACATCGTTCATTAATTATCATACCTATGCTTATTTCTACTCTTGATCATCATTCATTATGGCCAGAGAGCATTCTCTTTTTTGAAAGGAAATGAGGGAGTTTTAATTTAGTCTGAATGAATTTATGTACTTCGCCGTTTAACCCGATCGAAATTGGTGAAGGAAGAGATAAGAGCACTTTCAATGATGTTCCCTATATTTTTAATAAATTTGTTGAAAATATAGCTAAAACCTAAATTTTTAGGGAGCACAGAAATTTGTGCTCCAACTATATTGAAATAGAGAATATTAATTCATATTTATGATAAGTTTATTGCAAAATAAACTATAATATATATTTAGTTAATGCATTAGGAGTCTCTAGGAACTCCTCCCTATCTTAGGAGCGTAATAAAGAGCACTATCACTGTAATTACTATAGCTGACGATTTTTTTAAAACTATAGCCGACGAGAAAAAAATCTCGTCGGCTATAGTGGAAAAAATGAATTATTTTTATTTTTTTTTAAAAAAACTCGTCGACTATAGTACTTAGCCGACGAAAATGGATAAAAAAACTCGTCGGCTATACTATTACCGACGGGTTTTAGCCAGCGGACTTTAGCTGACGACTCCTAAAAATCGTCGGCTAATTTTGGTTGGCTAAAACCCGTCGATAATAGTATAGCCGACGAGTTTTTTTTATCCATTTTCGTCGGCTATAGTACTATAGCCGACGAATTTTAAAAAAAAATAAAAAAAAATTCATTTTTTCCACTATACCCAACGAGATTTTTTTCTCGTCGGCTATAGTTTTAAAAAAATCGTCGGCTATAGTTATTACGGTGGTAGTGGAGTGTAAGTGGAGTGAAAAACTTAAACTTTTTTTCTCAATTTTGGCTAAGGAACTCCAAAAGGGAACCTTATTAGAGATGCTCTATGTACCCTGATTTGCATCCGACCATATAAGCAACGTTCATTTTATCATGACTGGCCGCTACCTAAGACTAGAAAAGCACAAAGGGTGCACACACAATGAGATCGCCTAAAGCGGTCGATATACCTTGCTTGCTATACAAAAATTTATTTTCAACAGAAAATAAACAGGTGTTTAAGGAAAGTATCTTCCAGATCTTTTGGTGTGTGTCTTGTTCTAATTAGATTAGATATAGATTATACTAATCCTTGATTATTCGGGAGACATTGATTATATTAGATTGTAATGCATGTATTTAAGGTCATCTATTAATGAATAAATATACAATTTGAGTATACAGTTGTTGCGCATACTTTTATCCTTCAACACGTTATCAGTAGCTCTGATTTGATAGTCATCACCATAAAGAAAAAAAAACCTAAAACACCTCAATCCTCCATCATCATCGACGGTCACCTCTTCTGTCGCAGACCTACTTTCTCATTAGCCATCTTCCTCCATCGACAAAAAGAGGAGAAAATTCATCAAGATTGGTCGCATTCCCAAATCTTGAGTTAGAATAGAGCTCCCTCCTTGTTATCTATCTTTACCCATACCGAGCATAACACCCATCGAGGTAAGTTTTCTAAACATCCTCAATTTAGAGATTATGTTGTAAAACTTAATTTCTGTAGCACCCTAGACCTAGGTTATTTATTTCTTTGAAATATATTGATATACAATGTCAAAAAAGGGGATTTCATCGCCTCTTTACTCAAACAGTTTTGATTAGACGGACTTGGGGGAGTCACAGTATTGAAAAGAAAAAAAATGAAAAATCGATACAAGTGACTTATTTTAATTGTCACGATTTCTGGGTGTGATATGAAGCCATCGTTTATCAAGCATCGATATATCTTGAATCACATTCTTATTTTATAAACTTGATATTTGTGATCGTGATTTTCGATTATTACTAATTATCTCCTTTGTCTTTTTTTGTAGATGAGTACGACAACTGAGCCAGCTAGGCTAGAGTTCAATATCCTTGATTCCAAGGAAACATAGTATCATTGCTGGGTCTCTAATGTAGAAAACACATTCATCGAAAAGAGATACACCAACACCATCTACTCACCAACTGAGCCCAATGAGACTGCCCCAAGTGCTGCAACTAAAGCTGAAACACTCATATTTTTGAGGCGTCATATCCATCCAAATCTCAAGAACCAGTATCTGAAGAAGACAGATCCGAAATATTTATGGGACATTTTAAGGCAATGCTTCAACAACGTGCATGGCACACAACTTCCAGAATTGACAGAGGGATGAGACTCCATCCATTTATTGGATTATCTAAAGGTTGATGCATACAACCAAGCCATATTGGAGCTACAATCTAAGCTTAGTTTCCGTGGGGTTAACAAGACTGATCAAGACATGATCGAGAAGCCTCTGAACACCTTCCCATCTGTCATGAGTATATTGGCTCATCAGTACCTGATAGTTGCATATTTATGCAACTTTCTTACGCTAAATCATGTGAAATTACTTAGCTTAATTGTTTAGTTTTTGATATTTATTAATATTTTATTTATTCAGGTCATATGGAGAAATTACAAAAAGGAACAATAGAAAGAGAAATTCTAAAGGCAATTGGATCAAGAAGTCAAGAGTCCACATGGAAAGAAATCCAAGCCTAGTTTGGAGAGGAAAATGCCCAAGTGATAGTCACATATTTATGCGTCTATTTGGCGTTTAATTCATTTTCTATATTTACTTTATTGTTATTTAATTGAACATTTTAATTACATTTATTATTTTATAGGTTTTGTGGAGGAATAAAGGAAAAATAAATAAAAAAGGGATTCCTAGTTCAATATAGATTGGAGAAAGAGTTTTGTGCAATTATAGAAGTCTATTACCATGTGGACTCTAGGAGATCAATTGAGAGACGTACATAAACCTATTTTAGGTTTTGGGAAGGCTAATCGGAAATTAAGGAGAGAAACTCGAGCAAAGGAGGAGAGTAGCAGCAAGGAGCCAGAGGCGATTTTGATCCATCGAAGAATACTTCTTCGATCCATCAAAGCTAGATGGCAGCTTCAGTTCTTCATCTTTTCTTGATCTGTAAAACTCTATGCCTTGTTTTGATTCATTTTTTATTATGAATTTCAGTAGCTAAACTCATTGTTAAGGGATTGCTTGAATCCTCGTATATGAAGTCTTTCTAATTCATACACTTTAATCTAGTTTTGCATATTCAAATCAATTGAGGTTTCTTTTTCTATATGACTCACCGTATGAATTCTTGTATGTTTACTTTGGTGGCCAACTTAGTATGCATGCTAGGATTCTATTGTCATGAGATACGGGCGACTGAAGATTATGGTTCTTCCACCGGATTCTCTATAGTGATACACTGATTTTACCGTTGGGTTTGGTCTAGCAAGATATGCCTATAGTGTACATGTGAACCCTTGTAGATTCTTAAACCTTTTCTAGATCTGAATACTTCCTTCTTTGTAAACCTTGGAAGTCCATAACTATGGGTTCAATAGAGGGATAGATGTGGGGGAGATCCATGCCAAACTCACATAGACATAAGGATTAGGTAATAGAATGTGTCGTGTCTATCAATCTTCTTGGGAACTTTCATTGATTAGATATATGCATTAGATTAAGTATGTATTAGATAGATAGAATGACGGTGGTGGATTGCATTCCTCTTAACCCATTAATCATATAGTTAAAACATTTTCATTCATTAGCATATTTAATTTCAGCATTTATATTCTGCATTAGCTGTAACTTTGCCGATTAAGTTCGGTACCCAAAACAATTCAGAAAACCCTCAAATTTTGTCTGGTAGTCTGTCACTGTGTCTATATTGTTGTATCCAAATTTCGTAGCATTTGAGTATGCCAGCATTTTAGTTTCGTGTTAGAATTTAGTTTCACCAATTCTTTGTGTTCGATAACTCATATTTATCATACTACATTGATATATCCAAGCTGGAAATATAGTATCTTTGCTTAGGTGTTTACCCGCCTATCACTAAGAAACCAAACTTATATAAGGAAATTTTTAGGAAGTAATCAGGGTTGGAGATTTTAGAGAGAAAAAACTCAAAAGAGAGAAAGACCTGGAGCCTGAAGGGAAGGAGCAGTCGCCAGTCTTTGATCCATCGAAGACTTGGCTTTCGACCCATTAAAAGCTTTCTGCCAAGTTTTCTAGGGTTTTTTGGTTCTTCTTATTTTTCATCATGATTTGCTATTGTGTTCTTATGACTATGAGTAGCTTAACTCCCTTGGTTAGGGGCGGATCGAAGCCCTAGATATGCTTACGATTGTGAACCCCTTTTGATTTTGTTAACTATTTGGATGAGTTTGTTTAACTGTTCTTCGCATCAATGATTTCTATGTTCATGTTTCTTTGAGTGCACGCGTAGATACATGGCTTAGGATCTAGAGTCTTGATTGTGTACATGACCACCTTATCATTGTATATTCATTAGAGACAAACATGTACTTATGTGAAACAATCATTAGTGATGTAAGGGTGACCACCTTATGAACCTTTGAAGCTTTGTTATTCTTCATACATTCTTAAAACGTAATGACTTCAGTTTTCTAGGCTTATATCACCATATGTATAAGTCGGTTAATTGGGGATTAAGATCGAGGGGATTGTCCCTCTCTCTTTCATGTCAAGTAAAGGAGTGTGTAATACACAAGATGACTTAGCCAAAGCTCTTATGTGGGGATTATTCATCCATGGTTAGTTCATTTATATTGGGGGGTCGTAAGTATATTTAGGGTGGAGAGAAGTCCTTAACATTCATATCTCATTAATTTTCTTCAATAATTTTCTTCCTGTAATTTACTGATTTCTGCAATAGCTGTCACTTAAATGATTTATTTCGGCAACCAAAACAACTCCGGTTACCTTGAAATTTTGTGTCGTAGTCCAACACTGTATCTAGATTATTGTGTTAAAATTTTGTGCTATTTGGGTCTGTCTAGAGTAGGTTCGTAGTGTCATTAGTGTACTATAGTTAAGTCTATCAGCATTATTATTTAGTGTTAGAGTTTAGTTTCACCAATTCCTTGTGTTCGATAATCCTTATTATTGAGTATTACAATGATATATCTGACTTGAAAATAAGGTATCTTTGAGGGGTAATTTTCCACACATCAGATTTTGGCGCCGTTGCCGGGGAATTGCTTAATTCTAAATTCTAATTTGTCTATAAATTCCAATTTTGTTTTGTTTTGTTTTTCTTTTGAGTCTTATTGTTTCTACTGTGTGCAGGAACATTGTGTATGCGTACTAGGCACATTAAAAGCTTTGAGCCATTATTACTTGATCGGGAAATTGAACCCTCAGAAAGACAAAATAGAATACAACAGAGATAACAGTCAATGAACGTGAACGTGGATAATAGTGGGGGTGATCAACTTGAACTTGAAAAACTATCTGACACAAAATCTAAGTTTGAGGAGTAGGAGGAACAACAAATATCACCACCACCACCACCATCATCAATGGCACATCCTACTTGACTTAGAGAGTCTTATAATCCAGGCACGAGAGCTGATGATTCACCAATTATGCTACCAGCTAATTTGGGGAACTATGCCATTCCTCCATCTCTCATCTCCAATCTGCCACACTTCAGAGGCACTCCTTCTGAAGACCCTCAGGATCATCTGAATGAGTTTGAAACATTATGCAAAATTTAGAGGTTTACTAATGTGGATGCGAATACTGTGAAGCTTATTATATTCTCTTTTTCATTGAAGGGGCAAGCTAAAGCATTGTTCAATTCTTTGGCTCCTTAATTGATTGACAGTTGGGAGAAGATGAGCGGTGCTTTCATGAAAGAATTTACTCAGCTTCCAGGATCAAGAATTTGAAGAAGTATATCAGCACTTTAAGATAAAAGGATGGGGATGAACTACATGAGACCTGGAGTCAATTCAAAAGTTTACTTAGACAATGTCATCACCACACGTTTGAGTTAAATGCTCAGATGGAGTTTTTTTTATGAAGAACTTGATTCCTTCAACAGGTCTAAACTAGATTCTGCTTGTGGAGGAAATTGGTGGAATATGACTGGACCTCAAGCAAAGGAGATCATTGAAAATCAAGCTAAAAATTCAAGGCAATTTCAGTCCAGAGATAGAACATTGGGAGCCAGCAGAAGATCAGTAAATGACGTTACTATTGATGGAGTCATGGAGAAGAGATTGAGTTCCATGGAGAATGATATTACTTTGATTGCTAGTAGTCTGAAGGTTGCCAAGAAGACAACAGTTGCTGCAGTTCAGATTGTGTACACTCTATGTTCAGCAACCGATCATCTAGCAGAAGAATGCCCTTAGTATAGAGCAGATGAGGTGATTGATCAAGTGGAGGAAGCAAATTACTCCAAAGGCAGCCCATCACATATGGTGGGAACATGGATCATCCACTTCTGAGTTACAAAAGCAACAATGTGATCAATCCCCCAATGGTTCCACCTAGTTTTCAGCAAAGACAAACAACTGGGGATTGGTAACAATTTAGCCATAGGCATGTTCCTCAGCAACAACAAGCTCAAACTCAAACATCAATTGGGAATTCTACCTTAGAAGTTATAATCTAGCAAATGATGTTTGACAACAAGAAGGAGAGAGATGAGATGAGCACATTCTGTCAAAAAAGCAAGGCCACATAGTAGCAGCAAGGGAAGGCAATTGACTTGCTAGAGTGACAAATAAGCCAAGTTCAGCAAACACTTGCTCAAGTTAACCCAGGAGGTCTGCCTAGCAACACTCTTCCCAACCCCAAGGGGCAATATGAGGTCCATGTTATGACTTTGAAGAGTGGAAAGATGTTAGAAGAAGTTTCCAAGTCAAAAAACCCAAGAAGGAAGTGGGAGGAGCCCGTGCTTGAACAGGTTGTCCCTTATCAGCCGTTGGACAAGTCGACTGAAGATTCTGCAGGAACCCTAATTCGAGTCGTTGAAAATACACCTGAAATAGAAAAATTGACAAAACCAAAATTAGGCCAAGTACCCTATACTCCCTCTCCTTCGATTATCCCTAATGTGCCTTTTCTAGCAGGTTGAAGAAGCAGATGAAGGTTAACAAAGAGAATGAGATTCTGGAGGTGTTCAAGAAAGTAAGAGTGAATATCCCTTTATTGGATGTAATCAAGTAGATACCACTGTATGCAAAGTTCCTCAAAGATTTATCTACTACCAAAAGAAAGTTCTATGGAACCGAGACTGTAAATTTAGGAGAAACAGTATCTGTAGTTCTTCAAAGAAAGCTAGCTTCCACCTAAGTTGGCTAATCTGGGATGCTTTATGATCCCATGTACTATTGGTGATCACAGGTTTGTAGGTACTCTACATGATTTAGGTGCTTCCATTAACTTAATGCCATATTATGTTTATGACAGGTTGAAAATGGGAGAGCTTATTCCCACGGGTGCCACCATTAAACTTGCATACCGGTCTAACTGTTACCCTTGAGGTATTATTAAGGATGTCATAGTGCAGGTGGGGGATTTGATATTCCCTGTAGATTTCTTTGTGTTGGAGATGAAGCATGAGCCAAAGCCATTAGAAATACCATTGATTCTTGGGAGACCGTTCTTGAGAACACCGTGTACAAAGATAGATTATTTTGATGGATCATTGAGCATGGAAATGGCTGAGGAGAAGATCCACTTCAATATTATCAAGCTCTTAAAAATACAAATAGTGATGATGCTTTTTCTTGTTGTTCAATTGACACGTTTGAGAGTTTTGTGCAAGAGTTCATTCAGTTCTCATTGGATGACAATCCTTTGAGAAAAGTCACCGAAGAAGTAGGTAGAAAAAAATTGGACAGAGCCATCGCTTTGATGGGTCGAGAGGATTTTCGACCCATCGAAAATTCTTCCAAAGGCATAGCTTCGATGGGTTGAAGAAATTCTCGACCCATCAAAAAAATTTCAGGAGCCGATCCACTTTAGATAGGGAGCATGCCTCGATGGATCGAGGAATTTTTTGATCTCTTGATCTCTTGATCTCACCAAAGTCATCACCCGTCACGACTATGTCATCTACATAAGAAATTAAAGCTGTCAATTTTCCTTGTCGATGCTTCAGGAATAGAGTGTGATCTGAATTGCTCTGCATATACCCAATCTTCTTCATGAAAATTGTGAATCTTCCAAACCAAGCTCTTGGAGATTGTTTCCATCCGTATAATGACTTATTTAATCTGCACACCACATTCTCACTTGTACAAGTACCATATCCTAGAGGAAGATCCATGCAAATTTCTTCATTTAAATCTCCATGAAGAAAGACATTCTTCACATCAAACTGTTGCAATGGCCAGTTCAGATTAGCTGCCAAAGACATGAGGACTCGAATAGTATTAATTTTTGCTACTGGTGCAAATGCCTCACCATAATCCATTCCATACTTCTGGGTGTATCCCTTTGCAACCAACCTTGCCTTATATCTATCAACTGATCCATTTGCATTATGCTTCACATCATACACCCATCTAAACCCAACAGTTTTCTTTCCAGGGCAATGGTACCAAGTCTCAAGTACCATTCTTGTTAAGAGCATCCATCTCAACTTCCATTGCTTTGGCCCACTTCTCCTCCTTGATTGCATCATGCACTTTACTAGGAAGAGATACAGCAGACAATTGATTCATAAAGGCTTTATAGGGTTTAGTCAATTTATGGGTTAACACATAATTATCTACAGGATATGTGGCTTTAGTTGATAAGAGAGGTTCATATATTTTTGAAGGTTGACCACGGGTTGACCTAGCAGGTAAGACCCTTTTAGGAACACCAAAACTAGACAAAGGAATACTACTACATACCTCAGGTGATGACAGGTCAGGAGAGATCGTTGATGGAGAGGGAGAGACTGGACTTGCATATACATCTTCAACAACTGGTGGCTGATTACTGGCTAGTTCTCCTCCTTTAGATGTGTCGGACACTTGGTCGACATGTTGAACACATTTAGAACTCAGAACAGTCACACCTGTCTGGGAATTTTCCACGGGTCGGGGAATGTCCTCGACGAGTCGAAAACCACACTATGCCCGATCTAAGGAACCATTTTTGACGAGCGAGTGTCTACCTCGACAGGTCGAACAACCTCCTCGACCCGTCGAAAGCTACCTTCTACTCGGTTTGGTGAACCATTTTTGACAGGTCGAGGGTATTCCTCGACGGATCAAAAAATCCTTCCGGCCGGAACACTATTACCAAAAGGTTAAACTGTGACAAGCGTGGCATGTGGACCCCCAATATAACCGATATTATCCAAACTTAAACCACATTTAAGGTGTTGGGTTTTATTCTAAAGGTCTCAGTTGATATTGGGGGTAATCCATTAACATATAAGTCATCTTCTTGTTGCCTCTTTTTCAATGTGGGATATATCCTCTCTAACATGCCCCCTCACGTGCAACAGTTTTAGGTGATCCTCTCGGTCGGAATGAGAACAGATCGACAAGTTCAGATGACTCTCTCGGTTGGAACGGATCAACAAGTTCAGATCGACAGATCCGTGGAAGCGGTCAGGAGTTGGATGAGGAACTTGGCTTTGATACCAAGTCAAATAGAACACAATACTTGGAGAATTTTCTAATATATTGATCAATCCCAAATTGGGCATATATACACGCATACTTACGGTCCTAGAAGGAAACCTAATCAATTACAGAATCCTACTTAATTATAGAACACTTCCTAAATATACAAGAAGTGTCACTCACTCAACACCTTGTTATTCTTCAGACATTCTTAAAATGTAATGACTTCAGTTTTCTAGGTTTACATCACCATATGTATAAGTGTGTTAATTGGGGATCAAGATCGAGAGGATTGTCCCTCTCTCTTTCATGCCAAATAAGAGAGTGCAATACACAAGATGACTTAACCAAAGCTCTTGTGTGGGGAATATTCATCCATGGTTAGTTCAATTATATTGGGGGGTCGTAAGTATGTTTAGGGTGGAGAGAAGTTCTTAACATTCATATCTCATTAATTTTCTTCAACAATTTACTTCCTCCAATTTACTAATTTTTGTAATAGATGTCACTTTGCCGATTTATTTCGGCAACCAAAACAACTCCGATTACCCTGAAATTTTGTGTGGTAGTCCGCTAATGTACCTAGATTATTGCATTAAAATTTCATGCCACGTGGTTCTATCCAGAGTAGGTTCACTGTATTATTAGTGTACTGTAGTTGAGTCTGTCAGCATTATTATTTAGTGTTAGAGTTTAGTTTCACCAATTCCTTGTGTTTGATAACCTTATTATTGAGTATTAGAATATATCTGACTTGAAAATAAGGTATCTTTGAGTGGTGGTTTTCCACACATCAGTATCGACTTGAGCACAAGCAAGGAAGAATCGCAACCTTCAGTGATCTCATGAATATCCTGGCTAAGAAGGAAAGACATCATGAGATAATTCTCAACAATAGTTCAAGGCCTGCAAGGACCTAGAAAACTTCTGAGAATTACAACACTTGTGAGAAGACACGTAAGGCAAGAAGAACAACTTTTCTAAGCATTACAACCGTGGTAGGAGAGGAGGTCGTGGTAGAGGTTAAAGTCAAAATTTGACTTCGCAACGCCAAGACGCTGGCCCCAGTACTTCCAACAAGAACCAGTCAGGTTCCCAGTCAAAGCATGAAGGATCTTCTTCATACTTTACTCCATTTGAAAAGTATCTATGCTTCAAGTGTGGCTCTACTAAGCATATGCACAAGTAATATCGTGCAACCAAGAACATCCAGAATATTTATAAGAGGCACGAGCAATACTTGTCACAAGAGATTAACTTTGCAGGGGAGACTATGAGATCGAAGAAGACTATGATTTCAATCTAATTGTAGCAGACGACAAGAAGGAGAACCTTGAGACTCCGTATTTTGATTAGTTTCTGTATTGGGTTGTTATCTCTGTTATGTAATTTTTCAAGTTTAGCTTTTTGGCTTATTTAGTCACGTTTTTCAATAAGAACAACTTTGATGTAATTAAGTTGACAAGTAATAAAATTTCTCTATTTTCAGTGTATGAAAGTGTTGAGAATGTTATTTTACTTCATAATGCATGGATGGTTCATGATATACAATATTCCACTACCACATTAAGTACCATTGCCGGCGATATTTAAAAAAAAAAGCCGGCGACCGGGCAAGTCGCCGGCAATGCTCATTATTGTCGGCGACTTGCTCCGTAGCCGGAAAAAAGTCCGGAATGTCGCCGGCAATGCTCAAAATTATTGACGGCGACGGAGAAAGTCGCCGGCAATAAGTTTCAAGCATTTCCGGCGATTTTTGGCTGGAATTTCGCCAGCAATAACTCCATTTCTGGCGATTTAATGAATCGCCGGCAATACCTCTTATATCAGATGCAGATCGCAGCAGCTCATTCATTTGGATAGAAAAAAATCCGGTGAAATCGAAAGAAGGAAAACGCTCTGAAATCCTTAGGTATTGTCAAAAGGCGTTGAAAACCCGCTCGGGAAGCTATATACGTAGCTATATATAGGTACGTATATACGTATGTATATATATGTGCGTTGATTTAATTAGATCGATATATATATATATATGCATGTGTTGATTTAGAGTTGAGATATCGATTATTGGTTTGATACGCAAATAGAATGGATATATTGTTGATTTCGAGTGATTGACTGTTGATTTTGAGTGGATTTGAGATTATTTCGATGAAAATATGTTAATTTGTGTATATATATATGCATGGATATAAAATTATTTTGTGAATATTAATTGTTAATATGTCTATATATATATACAGGCATGCATGTTAATTTGTAATTGTGAATTGTTGGTATATATATATATATATATTTTAATTTATATGCATGCATGGGTCGGCTTTTGTTAATTAATCGGATGAATTCGAATGTAATTAATGATGATTTATTAATTAATTAGTAGTGAATGTGTGTGTATATATATATTTATAGTACGTAATATTGTTAGAATTTTCTGGATAGACAAGAGTTGGATAAGTCTCGAAAGATGGGATCAGGATGTGAGATATCACCAGGGAATTAGGAGTTTTGTGGATTTTGTGAAGGCTAATTGTGGAGACACTACACTTTATTATTGCACGTGTAAAGAATGTAAGTGTCACAACGATCGATTTCGTTTTCCCATTGATAAAGTCCAGAAGCACCTGAGTAAATACGGGTTTTGGGATAAGTACACTTGTTGGATTTATCACTGTGAAACATCGTTAGCGGGTCCGCATGATCATGGACAATTTGGTGAGAGGGCCAGTCCATCCTATGATCATGGACATATTACTGAGAGAGACAGTCCATCCTATGATCCAACATCGATGTTAATCAATGATATGTTTCCTCATGAGAGCGGTGTATTTGCTGATCAAGCATCAAATGTCCCTCCCGTCGTGCAGGGTTTCCCCCATATTGAGCCAGTCGAGCCATTACCTGGAGCTCATGTCAACACAAGCGGTATGGACAAGTACAACAACCTGATTGCATTGCAACAGACTCTGTTGTACGACGGTTGTAGTAAGACTGTTCTTGAAAGTGTCATGGGAGTGATGAAGCTCAAAATGGAGAACAAAATGTCTGTCAAAGCTGTTGATTCTTGGCTGAAGTGGACTGCTTCGCTACTGCCACCCGGTCATCGTCTTCCTACCACTCATCATAAGGTGTGACATATCCTGAAAGATCTTGGGCTTTCCTACATCAAAATCCATGCATGCAGATATGATTGTATTCTCTTCTGGGGAAAAGATCTTGAAGACATTGAAACATGCCCGGTATGTTTTACAGAAAGGTATAAGTTGACTCCTATAGGCAACAAGAAAGCTGTGAAGATACTTTGATATTTCCCACTTATTGATAGGCTGGAGCGGTTGTTCATGTGTGCTTTCACGGCCGAAGCTATGAGATGGTGGGCTGAGAGGAATTTGCCTGACGATGACACCCTTATACACCCTTCCGACGGAGAGGCTTGGAAGCACATGGTCAGGGAGTTTGATCATTTTACAACAGAGGTCCGAAATGTTTGGCTAGGCCTCTCATCTGACGGATTCAACCCTTTTGGCAACATGAGTCTTCAATACAGTATATGGTCAGTTATTTTGGTACCGTACAACCTTCTACCATGGATGTGCATGAAGAAGGAATACAATATGCTAACTCTGTTAATTTCGGGCCCGGGTTATCCAGGAAAGTGTCTGGATGTGTATTTGAGGCCTAGCTTTGATTGAGGAGCTTAAGTACCTGAGTGAGTGTGGCCACCCCACTTACGATAGGTTCAAAAATGAGATGTTCCAGATGCATGCCATGCTTGTTGGCACCATCAGTGATTTTCCTGCCCGCGGTATGTTGTCAGGCAACGTTACTAGGGGTTACAGGGCTTGTTCAGAGTGCATGACGGTTGATTATTGCAGTCCTCATTGCAGTAAAATTGTTTAGATGCGTCACCGTTGTTGGCTTCCATATGATCACCCATTTAGGCAGGATCAAGACGATTTTGATGGGACTGTGGAAACAGGTGTGGCACCCAGGCAATGGACATGGGATGAAATTTTGGAAGTGTTGAATGAATATGATTTTGGCCAGCTGAGCAATCATCCTGAGATAGTGGCGTCAATTCCAGAGAAGCCCGAAAGGTATAAGTTTTGGACACACAAGAGCATATTCTGGGAACTCCTTTACTGGCCCAGGTTGCCTATCAGACACTACCTAGATGTCATGCACATAGAGAAGAATGTGTGTGAAAGTATGGTGGGCACAGTTCTTAATTTAGAGGGGAAAACAAAAGACATCCCTAAGGCACGCATTGATCTGAAAGCTATGGGACTGCGTAAACATTTGTGGTTAAGAGATGGTAAGAGAAAAATGCCGCAAGCTCCTTACACCTTCAAGCCAAAGCATAAGCATGAAATTTTTGGGTGGCTGAGTAATGTCAGGTATATATTCTTATGGCTATGCAGGAAATTGGCCTTAAATTTTTACTTATATATGGTTATATGCGAGAAATATAATTGTTGCCTATGGCTATATATATATGCAGGTATCCTTATGGCTATGCAGGAAATATAAGCAGGTGTGTTAACTTCCAGGACAATAAGATGTACGGATTAAAGAGTCATGACTGCCATGTACTGCTTCAACACCTTTTCCCTATTTTCATTCGAGGGTACCTGCCCAAAGAGGTGGTGGAGCCGTTGGTGGCCTTGTCAAGATTCTTTCAGAAGTTATGCACCAAGGAAGTTAAAAAATCAGATCTCAGGGAGATGCAAGATGACATCATTTTTATCATGTTCAAGCTTGAGAGGATATTTCCCCCAAATTTTTTCGACATCATGCCTCACCTGATGATCCATCTTCCCGAACAATTGTTGCTCACCGGTCCCGTATACTACACTTGGATGTATCCCATGGAAAGGTACAAATGATTCATACATTTGGTTTGCCTCTGTTTTTATATGTAAATTCTTATTTTTTAAGTATCATAACATGCACTTGATAACTTGTAGACAATTGGGAGCCTACAAGGACTATGTGAAGAATAAATCTGCACCTGAAGGGTGTATCGCTGAAGCATATCTTGCGCACGAGTGTGTAACGTACACCAACGTATATTTGGGAGCGTTGGAGGACCCCCAACAACAGATGCCGATAGATGAACCCCAGTTCAACCTTTCTATCATCTCCAATGACGTGGTAGAACATGGAAGCTTGCCAAAGTCGTACAAGTTGGATGGAAATGAGGTAGTCATTGCCCACTGGTCGGTTCTGATTAACTGTCCAGAAGTACAATATTGCAAAAACTATCATTTTCACTGCCCTGCTATTGCCGGAAATGTTGATTACCACAACAGGACGT
Source organism: Geum urbanum (assembly GCA_946800695.1). Taxonomy (NCBI): domain Eukaryota; kingdom Viridiplantae; phylum Streptophyta; class Magnoliopsida; order Rosales; family Rosaceae; genus Geum; species Geum urbanum. Next base: position 44,642,522 of record OX327011.1, read on the forward strand.
TTGCAAACTACTTTGGTCAATGGGTAAGGGTATATGTGTATATATCTATTTTTTATATCCTTATATAGCATGTGTGTACGTGGTTTTCTTTTTCTATGTTCATAATTTATGGTGTACTTGGTTTCTTATCGTTTTCAGATGAACCATGTAGCAAATGATGGTTGCCCAGAGTGGTCAAATGAATTAAGGGTCTTGGCGATGAAACCGATAACTTCAAAAGTTTACTCGATGTGTCAGGTCAATGGCGTGAAATTTATATGTGAAAATCGAGACGACCGACTGAAAACACAGAATTGTGGGGTGATGGTCCATAGTGGGCAGGATGGCGTTGACTATTACGGTGTCCTTCATTCAGTTGTTGAACTAATTTATGGGAACCGCATGAAAGTGCACTTGTTCAAGTGTAGATGGTTTGATACTAGCCCGGAGAACACAATGACCGATCAGTAAGAAATATTTTCGGTGAATACTGCTACAAGCTGGTATAAAGAAGACCCTTTCGTTCTTGCCACATCAGTAAAACAAGTGTTTTACCTTGACGATCTTTTCAACAAAGTCCCGTGGAAGGTGGTAAACCATGTTGCTCATAGAAACATATACAGTGCTGCCACACTTGGTGAGACCGCAGATGATGAAGAAGTTACTGCATACCAAGAGCCGAACGCTTTTGACATTCCAGAATCATCTACGATTCCCCTTAATAATGTGAGATCTGGGAGTGTGGTTCGAATTACAGGAGCAGAACTTCTCGATGTTAATCCAAATGAAGTTGACGCTGATTCAGATGACGAGGAGCAGCACATATTTTCAGAGGTTACCTATGAAACCGAGTCAGACTCAAGTGATGAAGATGATTATGATTATCATCCTTAGTAAGTTAATGATGTATGTATTTTAATTATAGTCGGAAATTCTAGTCGAAAATTATAGTCATACATTATAGTCGTACATTATAGTCGGAAATTATAGTCGTAAATTATAGTCGGAAATTATAGTCGGAAATTATAGTCGAAAATTATAGTCGGAAATTCTAGTCGGAAATTCTAGTCGAAAATTATAGTCGAAAATTCTAGTCGAAATTCTAGTCGGAAATTATAGTCGAAAATTATAGTCGAAAATTCTAGTCGGAAATTCTAGTCGGAAATTCTTCGCCGGGAATCACTATCATTACCAACGAGTTGATAACTCGTTGGTAATAGTATTACCCACGAGTTGCTTATCAACTCGTAACTCGCCGGCAATGCTCTCAATATTTCCCAGGAGGCAGCTCGAGCTGCTTCCTCATTTCTTCACCTCTCTCTCTTCCCTCTTAAACCCTAAAACCCCATTTCTTCATCTCTTCCTCACCTAGCTCGCCTCCCTCTCCTCAAACCTCTCTTCCTCTCCTCCCCTCCTCCTCTACCTCCTCCCCTCACCTCCGTCGCTGGAATTCGAAGCTGAGCTCGACCATGACAAGTCCTAGCTCTCTCTCTCTCTCTCTCTCTCTCTCTCTCTCTCTCTCTCTCAATTTTTGTTTTTTATAATTATGTATATATATGCATTTTAATTATATTTTTATGCATTTTAATTAACTTGATTAATTAAGTTTTGGGTGATGTTTTAATTTTTGATAATTTAAGATGATGTATATATGTGATGTATGTATGTGGAAAATATTTGGAAAATTTAATTAAGGTGATGTATATATGTGATGTATATATGTGGAAAATTTAATTAAGGTGATGTATATATGTATATATGTGATGTATATAATTAAGTTTTGATAATTTTTGATAATTTAAGGTGATGTATATATGTGGAAAATATTTAGGTAATTTAAGGTGATTTGGGTGGATTAATTGATATATATAGTTCATAATTATATTGTATTTTTAAGGTGTTGCATATATGGGCAAATTAAGGTGATTTGGATTCATTGATATAGGTAATTTAAGATAATTTAGGGTGTTGGGCAAATTAGGTGATTTGGATTAATTGATATAGTTGATAATTTAAGGTATATTTGTTAACTTAATTAATCGGTTAAATAAGCATTTGGGTAATAATTAATTGGTATTTTGATAATTATATTCGTAATGATCGATATGATATGATACAATTTAATTTAATGTTTAATGTTTAATTTAATGTACGATATCATAACCGCATTTAGAACCGTTTGTAACCGAACCGATAATCGCTAGAACCAGAACCGGAACCGAACGGTTCCGGTTCCAAACGGTTCTGGTTTCCTACGGTTCCGGTTACAAACGGTTCCGGTTCCAAACGGTTATCGGTTCCAACAATAAGTCCTGGATTCAGTTCTATGAAAAACTGGAACAGGAACCGTTTGGAACCGGATCCGTTTGGAACCGGATCCGTTTGGAACCGGAACTATTTGGAACCGGAACCGTTTGAAACCGAACGGTTCTGGTTCCAAACGGTTCCAGGTTCAAACGTTTCTGGTTCCAAACGGTTCCGGTTCCAGTTTTTCATAGAACCGAATCCAGGACTCATTGTTGGAATCGATAACCGTTTGGAACCGGAACCGTTTGGAACCTATAACCGCTACAACCGGAACCGGAACCGAACAGTTCCGGTTCCAAGCGGTTCCGGGTCCGAACGGTTCCGGTTCCAAGCGGTTCCGGTTGCAAACGGTTCCGAGTCCGAACGGTTCCGGTTCCATCCTTAATTTTCATAGAACCGAATCCAAGACTAATTGTTGGATGTGCAGGAGGTTTTACGGCAAATTGGCTTGGAGGCATCAAACGGAAAAGGACTAGAAATAGTGGAGGGAGCAGTAGTCAAGGTTCATCAGCCGCAGTCAGCAACACGCGCAGTGGGCCAATTATGAATGCTCGCACACAAATGTTACTAGCTGCGCGAGGAGATGAGGAAGCTGCACGATCCGGATCCGTGCAACCCCCAGTCCAGCCTCGAGCCTCAGTCAGCAGACCCTCAGTTAGCAGACCCACAGACGAGCGACAGTCAACGGGGGCATCAGAAACTCCCTCCATCCGAATGCCCCCTATTGGCTCAGTGCTTACTCCCGTTTCACGGGAATCATCTGAGGCAGATGGTGCTGGAGCCTCATCGTCCAGGCCTCGTCTATCTCCGCCGTCCGGTCTCTTCCTGCCCGACGAGATTCCTGTGATCCCTGAATTCGATGATAAGGGGATGCCTATTTATATTGAAGGATGGCCGGAGTTCCTGAGCGTGGAGGAAGCGTACAACTTCATCCCGTTCGACCCCGTGTATCTTTGGAGTGCGAGGTGCACCAACCAGCAAACGGACGATGCAGGTAAATTTTATTTAACAAGATTGATTACAACAATTATTACTTAAGCCTTACGATAGGTTCAATTAATGATATCAATTTGTTGACATTGTATTATTAGGCAATTTCGTTAATGGCACTGGAAAACTAAAGACTAGAGGCACCTGCATCGGGAAGAGACTTGAGCAGGCCACCGGGGGAAGGAAAACGCTCATTAGGGCCAATGAGCATGGTGAGTTGATCGAGACATTTGACACCACGCGAAAGTATGCCAGCATGGCTGGGGCCGTCGTGCGAGACAAGGTCCCAATGCTTTGGCCAGATTGGGAATCTGTGCCTCTCTACGTGAAGATGCAAGTGCATAATGCACTGAGTGTGAGTCAAATCGTATTTTCATTAAGTAAATTTTACATTTATTAATTAAGTCCGAATAAATATATAATTTTACCGTTTATATATTCAACTTGCAGGTGTGGTTTAACGTGGATGAATGCCTTATTCATACGTGGGTAGAGCGTCAACTACATATCAGGTTATGTGATTCGAGTTATTTGAGTATATATCAAGTTAGATTTTTGTTTATCAAGTGTTTTAACATCTCTAACTTTTTTTTCTGGTGTTAATATAGGTATAAAGAGTGGAAGGAGCTAGGCCGAGGTTCTACCCCTAGCGAATTCCGGTTTAGGGAGTACGAGTGGCTGTGGCTGGTGGCCCACTTCGAGCACCCCAAAGCGAAGGTATGCATCCTGAATATATCTTACAACCCTAATGTATCGTATCACATTGAAATAGTTAGTTACTAATTTTTTTACATATGTTTATCAAACAAGGCGATTTCCAAGACGAACCGGGAGAACAGATTGAAAAACACTAAGGCCCATCATGCAAGTTCACTCAACTATTTGGGTTGGTCGAGTAAGGCGCAGCAACAACAAGAAGTCAACCCGTTGGTGTTTATTCATCAGAAGTTCTATCCGCAGTGCCCTGAAGAAGCGGTAAGTCTTTAACCTCATTAGTTTGAAGTTCACACAATAAAACTATTTTTCTCTATTAATTTAACTCGTTTAATAATACGTTATTCATATTCGCTTTTCAATTAGGCGAGAGTGGAGGAAGCGATCACAGAAGTCACCATGAATATAGCACGAAACAACCATCCTGACAGCTCGGAGGAAGAAGTGACCCAGTATGCCTCTCAGATCGATCTGGTTGATCGCCCTATAGCGGCTCAGATCATGGCAAAAGCGTGTAGGACTGGAAAGAATACCTACTACTGCAGGGGAATGGGCTCGGCGAGCGAAGGAATATTGAAGAACACTTCGGAATACTCTACCAGGTCAAGAACTTCAACTTCTAGGAACTCTAACCTAGCAGCGGAGCTTAAGGGGACGCAGAGGGAGTTGGAGGAGCAAATGAGGCAGATGGAAGAGATGCGGCAATTGGCCGAACAGCAGGCAGTCAGAGATGCCGAGCACCGGGTACTGGTCGAGCAACACCGAATGATGGTTCAGCAGCAGACACAAATGTTCACATGGATGCAGACGATGTACGCGTGCCAGACTACCGGACAACCGGTCCCCACACCTCCCCCGGTCCCTGTGTTCCATAGTGATCCACCACCGCAGCAGTCACCGCCACAGCAAGACCAAGATAGCCACCGGAGTTCAAATGATTACATGGATTTCTTCGACCCTGACGCGGGAGTTCCTCGACCCTGACGTGTAGTTGTAGTTTATTTTCGTATTGTTGCTATTTATACTGTACGTTGGACAATTATGTGTGTACTGTTGAACTTGTATTTGTACGGTTTCTGTTTTTCAGTGCAAGTTCTGGAATTGGGCCCAATCCAGAACCGGCTTTTTTTTGACAAATTTCTCCGGGTATTGTCGGCGACTTGGACCAAAGTGGCCGGCAATACCCCTCATTTTCCGGCCATGCCGGTGATTCCTTGAGTATTGTCGGCGACTTGATGCCCTTAAGCATTGCCGGCGACTTGAAAAATAAGTCGCCGATAATACTTTCACCGGCGCCAAATTTCCGGCGAAAAGAAAAAGAAAGGCCGACGACTATAGGTCGCCGGCAATGCCCTATAATGTGGTAGTGTTCCATGGCATTATAACATCGAAAACTAGGAAAAATGAAAAACAAAAATGAGTTATTATGTTTCCAGACAACTCGTCCCATCGAGAGCACTTATCGACCCGTCGAGATGATCACCCTGGACCGTTTTGGCATGTATTTTGACCCATCGAAACTTTTTTCCATGTATTCTTCAACTCGTCGAAGATGTTACCTTGGACTACACCTCAAACTCTCTTGCCCGTCGAGACTGGTACCCTGGATCCGAATTGAACCAATTTCAACCAGTCAAAAATTCCTTCGACCCGTCGAGATTCGTTGATAGAATTGGTGTTGTTTTGATGTTGTTTGTACATCAGTTGTGTATTGCCATCTCAAGCACTCTATAAGGGTCACAACCCTTTGAAAATATTTCAATGTTTGCTTAAAGTGTTTGTCATGTCTTGAGTTCAAAGACGGATTGATCTGCATTCTTTTGTAAATTTCTGAAGACAAGACTGAGTGTTTACCAAATAGTGGTACTACCCACACTATTCTGTGGAATAAGAAATTATTTATGGATCTTATGCCATATATTTCTTCAGTGACAACCATGATCGGTTCAACATCGATTATATAAGGGCGTGGTTCAGCGCAATTCTTATTGTCACATAGTATAAGAATTTATGTCACTGATGCCTTATATTCGCCAAAGGCCAATTGAACCTTACTAAATTTTAAGGACATTCGCGCCAATGGTTTACAATTGGAAACATAGAAAATATTTTTTGTGTATAACCTCCGTAGAATGTGACAGAAAACACATTATGGAGAAGTTTTCAACAATTTGTAGTGGTTTATATCTTACTACAATTCGGATCATTGAATTCGATGCAGTCACTGAAAGGACTCAACCCCGATTTAGTTACCTAAACCGGAATCGGACCCCCTCGAAAACACGAACCAACAAAAACAGTAGAAATTTTGGCAGAGTTTCGTTACTAACGTGGAATTACCATTACCTGCACGCGGAAAATACACTTCATCCTATGCCACAAAAAGCAAACCGTGGGCACCAATCCCATCCGGATTTCTCAATATATCAACAGTAAAATAAAACAATAAATATAATAGTACTTTACTGAAATCCGGTGTAAAATCGTATAACAATAACAACAGATTTCTCAGAGCGACCTCTAATGTATAAACATATAAATATACCACAGTAGGTAGAACAATAAAACTACTGGAAGAAACAAGGTAGCTCGAGCACTATGCCTCCGACCACGACGTGCGACACCAGAGCCTGAACTACAAACTGGGCACGGAAATCGAAAAGCCCAGGGGAAAGACATGAAACACGTTAGAGTGAGTGGACGAAAATAAATGTCTTTCACCAGTTAATATATATGTATAAAATAACATATGCGAGTCCAGGTAAATAAAATAACAAGTACACGAGGTAAAACTCAAAGTCCTCCAGTGTACTGAGCATGCAAGTAAAATCCCACGGGGTCACTCATGGACACCTCCGTGCTAGTACAGTCGGAATCACAGAGTCCTTGACTTCCACGTGATCTATAGCCAGAAATGGCCTCGGTTCCGGGGAAACGCCCATCACCGGTCAGGTCGGGGATACACCCCTCCTGGCGGCTCTCCGTCGGGGATCAGCCGACGAGGCAAGTGTATCGATACAACAACGTAACTGAGACTGTACTCTGTGAAAACCAAATCATAAACAGTTCGATGCAAATGCATGAAACAGCATATAAGTGTATGTATATTCGTATACGTATATCCGTATAAATATAATCGTATAATCGTAAAACACATGCTCATGTAATCCGAAATCTCATACGCATGCTCAAGTTCGTAAATCATATAAAAGACTCGCAATCATTTCCGTGAAAAGAAATTGTCCACTCACAGACTAGCATAACGCGATACGCGTTAACCCGTGATCCGGCGGAAAGTCCATCGCCAAACGAACGATCACGAACCCCTGAATAATCACAATAACCATTCCTCAAAATCATAATTCGACAATTCAAGACAAATCACGAGAAACCACCGTTCTCGGAAACACATAATCCGAATACGACGAATCGTCGAAAATCCGTATAACACACCTCAATACCTCGCTACAATTTCGGACGCTCAATTCGAAAAACGAACCTCCCCACTGCGATCGGGGCGCGATTTCAAGTCAAATGACTTGCAACTTGTCGAAAATCCAAAAAGTCAAACCGTTGACCGCCGTTGACCGCCGCCCACGGCGGCGGCGCCACTGACCGGAACATTTCACAGCGGAGCAACCCCTATTCCATTCAAAATCATCCACTGAGCAACTTCCACAACTGTACCGAAGTCCAATTCTCACTCTAACCATGTCAATTTCATGAAAAACCGAATGTTCACACAAATTTCAATTCCAAAATTCTCCAAGCACAATCAAAATTAGAACTCCAAACTTACATGGTAGCTTGCTAGTGATGAGAGCTTCAAAGCCCACCCAAAATTGTAGCTCAATTCGGCCTAAAACATGGAACCCGAATCACAAAGTTTTCCTCCATTTTTAGCCGGATTTCTCTCACTCTCCGGCGAGCCTTGCCGTGAAAGGAGGCCGGAGTCAGCATCAAGGGACCGAGGCGCATCAAATGGGACCAACCCCGTCCCACGGGGTGGCCGGAATCGATCGCCGTCGTGGAGCACCGAACCACCGTCGCCCACCATCTTCTCTCCACCGAGTTGACTCAGTCAACTTGGTCAACACCCTTTATGGCAAGTTTGACTTGCCCAAAACAGCAAGTTTCTATTTATAGGCCTTCCATTTTTGGAAACTTCGTATTTATCTTTTCGACAAACTTCAAATATCCGTAACTTTCTCGTCGAAATTCCGATTCCGATAATTCTCGTGGCCACAACCTCATCTCGACGTACTCTTCAATTATCACCCGAAGTCAAACACATCGGCCAAACCAACAAAAAGTTAACTGTTCAACCAAACACACATTTAAATCGACTAAACAATCAATAATCAGAAATATTCGCAACTAAATCTTCGTAACTCAGAATAATGCTTCGGAAGTTCCCACGAGCTCGAAATTAAATTCTGAACAACTTCCGTGAAGGAACCGAAACCAAATTCTCGTCCGGTAATTTAGTCGCTAACAAACCTGCCATTTAAATCCGTTTCCGTCGAAACTTCAAATATTCATAATTAATTCCTCGGTCGTCCAAATAACGATCCGGAACCACCCACGAACTCGAAATCACACATAGAACGACTCTTGAGAAGAGACCCAGCTCCAATTCTAGGCAAATAATTTAGTCGTTAACAAGTTCGGCGATTCGAATAACTATCGAAAATCTGCGACTACGTAGTAACTCACATATATAGCTGATCATACTACTGATTCTGGTCCAGGTCGTCACAGTCACTCACACTAATGAGTATGACTCTGCCTCATATATGCTTTGGTATTATCGCCTGGGCCATCCAGGTCGAGATATGATGATCAAAATATTAAAAAATCCACATGGTTATCCGTTCTTTAGATCAAAGAAGCATGTGGGAATACCTAAAATCAACAATTTAGATGGAGGGGCTTAGATTACACCTCTCAATCCAGATTCGGTCTCTGAGATGAGCGCAGCAGAATCCCAGTGACATACTGCCGAGGCGACATGCGTTATCCCACCAAATTATTTCATGGAAATCTCTGATGCACATCGCTTGTTTTGCAAGCTTGTTCATTAGTAAAGTTACATAAACAATCTTCTTTTTCTTATAAAGAATTGAAGGTGATATTTGTCGACCTATCAAACTTGAATGCAGACCATCTAAATTTTTTATAGTTTTAATAGATGCATCGACGCGTTGGTCACACGTCGCTTTGCTATCCACAAGGAATGATGCATTTTTGAAACTCTTCACTCAGATCATTAAGCTTCGGACTCACCATCCAGACTACTCAATTAAGTCTATTCGATTGGATTATGCATGAGAATTTACATCAAAATCTTTTAATGATTACTGCATGTATGTTGGGATTGATATTGAACATCTCATTCCCATGTTCATTGACAATTTACCCGTATCTTCTTAGGGCTATGTAGTGTTACATGCAACTATGCTTATTTATTTTAGACCCGTAGCATGCCAACCATTTGATCTGTACCAGTTGATAACTGGATATGAGTATAATATTTCAAATCTACACATGGTTGCACAATATATATGCCTATTACATCTCCATTGCGTACAAAAATGGATCATCAACGACGATTAGGCATTGATGTTGGTTATAAAGCTCCATCGATTGTCTGCTATTTAGAACCTTTGATAGAAGATCTCCTTACTACTAGATTTGTATATTGTCACTTTGATGAGACATATTCCCACCTTTATGGGGATATAAGAATGGATCTATTCCAGTTGAATGTCAGGAATTAACATGGTCAGACCCCACTATGTCTCATCAATATCCCTGCACATCTCAGAGTGAGATAGAAGTAAGGCGTATTCTCGATCTTCAAAAAGTAGCAGATTTGATGATTGGCTCCTTTACTGATATCACGAAAGCGACGAGATCATATATACTTGTTGCAAACATTCCTACAAAGTTGGAAGTCCCAAGTAAGGGGCAAGTAAACGCCAAACCTAATCCTTCCACTTATGGTAAGGTGTACCGTTGGCCTCGGCACCCACCAGGAAAAGGGGGAGACCAAGAAATTTCACAGACGAGCTATCGGTTAAAAGGCAGGCCATCGAGACACAAAACAATCATTTCATCATCAACATTATGAATCATTCACATGAGATTGTTTCTTACTACAATTTTGTCCTAGAATCATAATTGGCATCTCTGGGGGATGCTTCAAAGCCATTTGTGATGTCAGTAAACAAAGAAATATCACTAAGTAACAAAGATACGCGCATTATTATGAATAAATCTTCCATGTTAGTTGATGATACATTTACTTATTCCATCGCTCAAAACATCATTAAGAACGATGAAGTGAAACCTCGCTCTGGTGCGGATTGTCAACGTGGAGCATATTGGTTGAAATGGAAAGATGAAATCCATGTTGAACAGCCAAGTTTTCAGTCTGGTAGTGCTATGCCCACTGAATATTAGGCCGGTTAGACATACATAGGTCTTTGTTCAAAGGCATAATGGGAAGAATGAAATATTACGGTATAAAGCTAGACTTGTGGTATAAGGATTTTCTCAACGCCCTAGTATTGATTATCAGTAGATGTATTCTTCAGTCATTGTTAGGACCCGACCCCGATTTAGCAGCCTAAATCGAGATTAGGTCCTAACGACACTACCAATTGAGGTGTTTACTAATAAATATGTAAGAAAATCTCAATACTGAAATTCACAAGTCTTAAAAATTATTTAATTTATAACTAATAATATGCTCATAAAGGGTAAAACAAATTCCAGACGTAGAGCGACTAAACACTTCTAAAACATCTAAACTAACTAGCTACTACTCGTAGAATCAACTGTGGATCCTACCGAAGGAAACTACTATGCCTCGAACTATAATAGCCCAAACCTAAATTACTCAGTTAATTCTTAATCGTCGAGTTTATTATTTATTTAATTGAGTTTCGACGCATTCAGCAAGATTATTAAGCTTGTCGCGATTTAAAATTGACATTTTTGTAATTGTGATTCTCTATTCACTTTCTTTACAAAAGTGGTAGAAAAAATTATTGCGAACTCGTGCATATTTTTATTTTATTTTTTGGATGTCTTAGCTAATTGTTACGGATTTTTGAAGTTTGGAGTATTTAAGTGATTATTTTAAAAAGCTACCAGTGGTCAAAAAATTTCAACCGTCAGATCTTTAGTATATCAGATATGAGCCGTTGATTCATTTTAACCCTAGGGTATAAATTTAAATTTTCTACCCGATTGGGTATAACCCTTTTTGCATGACCCGAATTGTGACCCAACGACACGATCCGACCTGGATTCGTGATCCAGTCGGATCCTTTCCATCCAGCCACCACTGGACGACACTCTAGTCAAAAAATACTCCACTTGCCATCCCCCGCCTCCCTCTGCTCTCAAAAGCCACCATTCACAGCTGATCAAGGACGAATCGAGGCCGAGAAACTTCTCAATTTTTCCGATTATCCTTTGTCGTCGTAGACGGTGCTCCAATCGGAGTGGGGCGGCGAAAACATATGGGTTTACTTCTTGGACTCTCAGGAGTCAATTATGGCCACCCTTGCGGTGCATCTTGATCAAAGAGCGGTGGCTGATCAATTACCGATCCCGACGATCTTCCAAGGTAAATTTTGACCACTTCCGGTCATTTTCTCGATCTAGTGTAGCTAGACAATGTGATGTACTCGATGAAATCTTGAAATTGTTATATTGTTTGCAGGATTTAGAGTAGGCTGACCTTTAACAGCGCGTGGCCACCGCATGTGGTTGCACGTAGGCCCCATGCGTCGTTGTGTGCGGCAGAGCCCTGAGGACCTGAACTTCAAAGTTTCTACGAGAAATTTTGTGAACCCTTTTTTTGTGTAGGTTCGCTTAATTCAAAAAAAAAAATTGTAATGACTTGGCTTATGCACAGGATTTAAGGCGACTCGACATGTCGACGAGGTCACGTGTCGAGTCGAAACTCACTATCATCGGCGACGTTTCTTTATGCTTGTTGGATGAGTTTTCGAATGCATTTTAGTGAGGCCCATTAGCGGATTATTGAATATACATTTCTGATAACCGCTTTGCCTCAGGTATTATTTCTACCTTAATCGTAATATCGCAACATTTTATTAATCAATTTTATACGTTCGATTTATCATAGGAACATTGAGTTAGAATTTTGAGCCATGTGACTGACAAGTAGCATATTAGACAATTCAGGTGAGTGTACCTTTCCTTTTTCACTATCGCGTATGCGAGTTTAGTAGTTTTAATAAAGATTAAGCTTTAGTCCAAGTTATCATCTGTAAAGTATGGTATGGTTACACTACATTAAAATTCAACGCAGTTAGTTCAATTCTCTTAGATTACGATGTATAGTTACGTGACAACGTTTTCAGATCAGATAATGCATACAATTGACGCTTTCAGTTCAGCTAGTCTATTTATCATAGTGTTTTCTGTTTAACCTAATCTAGTTCTAAATCTTTTCCAGCTATGTCTTCAGTTTCACTATATCAACTTCTGAATTTATTATTATCAGTCTAAATGTTATCAGCTACTTTCTTGGAGGTTCATATTCATATCAGATTACGTATGCATACGTGCCACTCGACTAATCATCGAGTGGCCGCGGAGTTGTTAGTACCCTCCGCTATGTCGTATAGTTGCTAGTACCCTAGACGATAGTAGGTAATTAGAGATGCTAGCCTCTAGTCAATGCCTCCACCTAGTTCCTTAGATTACTCGAGTCACACTAGTCACATGTCATCCTGGATGCTAGACTCTTAAAGGACATTAGATGACTAGAGTGCAAAATACTTTAGTCACCACTTTTAGATCATTCAGTGTCAGACTCTAGTTTAGTCAGTTAGCTTTCGATGATTAGAATTTCAGATACCTCAGTCATCACTTTCTTATTATTCAGAGTCGAATATTAGTTTTGATGAGTCAACTTTCAGTTTCAGCTTCTTAATTCCAAATTAGTTACGAAAGTTGAATCTATCATGTAGTTCCCCCTTATATGTTTATCAGTACTCGCATACTGAATTTTCACAAAAGATCAGCGAAGGACATAATTATGTTTTTATACATTTTATAACATGTTTATTGTTTGATTTTTTCATCCACTCACTCTAACAGTTTTTATATTTTTTGAATGTCCTTCCCCATGTCCTTTGGTTTCAAATGCCCAGATCGCAGAGATTTCAGCTGAGGTCAAGCGCACACGAAGTTTGAGGCATAGCGGTTTTTCTTCCATAGGATCTGTAGTTGATCTTATGAGTTAGTAATTATTTAGCTTACACAATTCTAGAAGTACTTAGTTGCTCTGATGTCAATAATTTCTTTTTATCCTTTTCAGTTGTATTATTGAAATTTAGTCAAATGACTTTTGTAACATATGTTTTCATGCCACAATTGCTTACTTATTCTTAGTAAACTTCTCCAATACTAGTGTCGTTGGGCCTAATTCTGATTTAACTAGTTAAATCGAGGTCGGGTTCTCACACGAACTCTATGCACGCCTGACCTCTACTAAAACTTTGCAACCTGAGCATTTCAAACGAAAGAACCCAAGGAAGGACATTTCAAAAATATAAAACTGTTAGAGTGAGTGGACAAAAATAATATAACGTAAGAAAATGTGTAAAATTAAAGTTATGACATTCCACTGAAATTTCTGGGAAAAATTGTATGCGAGTGATGTAAAATCTTATGTTGTACTTAACACGCAAATGGAAATAACGTCTAGCTTTGAAGAAGACAAGGCAGGCGCAAAATCTGAAATCCAACTAAAGAGTGCTAAATCTAAAAACTAAAGATTTGAAACTAAAATAAATCAATTAAGGTAATGATCTAGGGATCTAACATCACAGGTCGTCCAATGCAGTTAGGAGCCTAACATCCATGGCAACATGTGACTAACGTGACACACTAAAACATTTGGAATAACTGAGTGATCAAGCTGGCACTTTAGGAACTGATAGCTCAAACATCATGGGTGTACTTAAAAGAGGCAGTGATCAAGCGGTCTAGCTAGCACCCATCACCTAATGTCGACTAGGGTCTAGCTATCCTAGACGACATAAGTCACTCGATAATTAGTCGAGTGACTCGTATGCTCATACGTAAACTGATATGAGCTGAGCCTCCAGGGTAACGGCTATAAGAGCCATAAACTGAAATACTATAAATTGAGATCTATCTTAACTGGATGCTTAACTGAGGGTGTTATACATTGAGACATATATGAACTGAACACTAATCTGAAAGCGTCATATACTGAAACAAACTAAAAATCAATTAATTAATTAATTAATAAAGGACCTTAGACCGAAATCGTGACATGTAGATACTAAAAGTATCTAAAATTTGAGCTAAGCTGACTGAAAACACTGCGTTAATAACTAAACAAATGAGTTAGCGGAACTGAAAATATAATCACATAAACACTAAAGATATCTACTAATCAACATAAGCTAAATTGAATGCATGAAGTGTAAAGAACTAGTTGAGCAGGAATTGTGGATGATAATAACTCGACCTAGAATGACTGGAAGTCGTGAAACGAAATTGCTAAAACAAAATAGATTAGACAAATCTTTTGAATTACAAACTCTCCCACGTAAATGTGAAGAGCAAGAGTCTACTCACTTGAATCGCCTGGAACGTTGCTCGTTGGACACCTAACTCAAACTTCATCCTCATTGTTTCCTTGATAAATGGTATGTCCTAAACCGATTAATCGTAATACTATAGTCGTATAACTAACGCAAAATAGGGAATCAAGACAACACATGCATCGAGAGAACTCAGATTGGAATATCGTGAGAAATCTAAATCCTCATTGAATTCAACAAGTCACGTGCTAGAAAATATTCGTTGTACTCTATTGCTCAAATTTAACCGAAGGTTGGCCCCACTTGACATACGACGATCGCCTACGTCAAAGTGTCGAGTTGCCGTGATTCCTGTGCAACTCATATATGTTACAAAACTCTTGAAGAACATGAAAACTACTCCAAATCGACAATACCATGGTTAAGAAACTTCCTGTCGTAAAATGGATCTTCTATCACCAGGGTTCCGCGATGCATAATGGCTCGTGGAGTAGGCAGTGGCCACCCGTTGCCAACACCAACTTGCTTAAATTTGGGTGATTGACACATTAAAACTAACATCTCAACGAGCACTACAAACTTCCTAACTACACCAAGACGAGAAAATGACTAGAAATGGTTGGAATTTACCTCGAAAGATCGGAGATCTCGAAGGAATTCGCAGGCGACCGACCGACGTCATACGGCTACAATGTGACCGAAAACCAGTCACATTCATCTACTGGGAGGGAAAGGGTAAAAAAAAAGCCCAACGTTTCGCCGCCCAACTCTGGACAAAACACAGTCGTTGGTGACGGAAGCGAACCAGGAAAATATAAGAGTTTCTCGGCCTCGATTCGCCCTTGATCGGCGATTCATGACAGTCTTGAGGCAGAGAGAAGGTCGAGGAGAGGGAGAGAGAGAGAGAGAGAGAGAGAGAGAGAGAGAGAGAGAGAGAGAGAGAGAGAGAGAGAGAGAGAGAGAGAGAGAGAGAGAGAGAGAGAGAGAGAGAGAGAGAGAGAGAGAGAGAGCTACCGATTCTTAGTGTTGCGGTGAGCCAAGGTGGCCGGACAACAAAGATCCGATCGGGTCAAAGTTTTGGGTCGGATCCCACCATTGGGTCGATAAGGTTAAAATCCTTCACCCCATGTAGGTTTTGATATTTATACCCCAAGTAGAAAACTGGGATCAACGGTCCAGATGGAATTCGTCAGAAACTAACAGCCCAAGTTAATAGACCAATGGTAGATTTTATAATTAAATTTCTTAAATGCTCCAAACTCTAAAATGCATAACAATTAACTCAGATCTCTAAAATATAAAATAAAAATATGTACAAGTTTATAATAATTTACTCCATAACTTTTGTGAAGAAAGTTAATTAAAACTCACAACTTCAAAAATGTCAATTTTAAATCGCAACTAAATTAATAATCCCGATAAATGGATCAAAACTGAATCAACTTAATAATAAGCTTGACGAATCAAGATTAACAAAATAATTTAGGTTCGGGTTGTTACAATGGATATCATTACTTTATGCTATCTGATCAATTTGGCAGTGTCCAAAAATCTAAGTATGTAGCTTGGAATGTGGTTACAACACATCTCTATGGGTATCTTGATTCAAAAATATACATGAGAGTGTCGGAAAAACTACGAAGTGCTCATGTAATAAGATTGAGATGTTCACTATATGGATTAAAGAAATTCAGTCGGATGTGATGCACACGTCTAACTGACTACTTGATCGGGAAAGGATGCAAGAATGATGATTTATGCCATGCATATTCATTAAAAGAACAAGTTTAGGATTTTTTATTATGGCAGTCCTGTAGATGATGTGAATATCATCGAGTCTCTTGATGAGATTAATGAGATAGTTGACTACTTGAAATCCAGGTTTGAGATGAAAAACCTTGGTAAAAATCGATTTTGTCTCTGTTTAGAGCTCGAACATCGAGTTGGTAGAATTCTCATGCACCAGTCGGTTTATATCTAAAAGATGCTTAGACGATTTAACATGGACAAAGCACACCTTTTTAGTACACTAATAGTTGTTCGTAGTCTAGAACTCAAAAAGGATACGTTTCGTTCAAAAGATGACAATGAGCAACTTTATCTCACTGTAATTGGAGCTTTCTTGAATTTAGCTCAGTGCACACGTCCACACATTGCCTTACAAAGAAGTAAGAGAGAAACTTAAAATTCTGGAAAAAGGAATACTTGAAACGCAGCTTTCTGAATTTGCACAATTTGACCCATCGAACCATGTATCCTAGACGGATCTGCCAGAGTCCTTCGACCCATCGAAGGAATCCCTCGACACGTCGAAAGCTAACACTCAACCTTCTTTCAGCGTAGTTGATGAAGAAAATATGGTGATATGAATTGAAGAAGAGATGGATCGTCGCAAGAAAGGCAAGTCTTACACTATTCACGACATTGTTCATATTTGGGCTGCTAGCTTAGAATGAGATGAATGACACCTTTCAACAAATAGAATGACGCCAAGAGCAATACTCACCGTTTTACCATGATGTACGTACTTTTTGGGCATCCGAGGTCGTTTAGGCCTTCAAAATCAACTTTTAGTGTTTCTGAATGTTGTTTTGGTTTTTATTTTATTTTACCCATGGGCTTGATTAGACATTTTGGTAATATTAAAGCATCATCTTTGTGGCCACTAAACTTATCTTTCGTATTTTAAAACTTTTGAGATTTTCTCAACTTATGATGGATTCCAATTCTTCTCGTGGATTCAAGCAATGCTAGTCTTGTGGATTCAAGATAACCATTGGTGAATTCCAACATTTATATTTCCCACTGCATCAGTAGTCTAATATTCCCCGAGACATCGAATGATGTGTTGGTTGAACTTGTTCATGTCGGGTATCTCTCTGGCCCGCATAGAGGATGTTCCCAAACTAGTTATGTTTTCACCATTGGGAATACGATAATTGCTTAGAGATCTACAAATCAATTCCTTGTTACTACTCCCTCGAAGCATTCTGAAATCATAGCTTTGCATGAAATTATTAAAGAGTGTGTCTGACTTGGGTTAGTAATATACCATATTCGAGGGTCTAGTGGATTACCATATACTACGATAGCACCAACTTGTATCTTTTAGGATAATGCATCTTACATTAAACCTATGAAGTTGGGATACATTAAGGGTGACAATACGAAACACACTTTGCCAAAGTTCTTCTTCAATCAGCAACAACAGCAGTTCTTGAATATCTATGTGGGCTAGATTAGTTCCGCGGATAATGCTGCGGACTTTCAAAATCTATATTTATGAAACATATGAGACACATAGACATGTGGCGATTATCTGAACTTCGAGATTGAGTTACCAATCAGGGGGAGTCACTTTTGGTAGACATCATGGGGACTCTACATCACATGTAGTATCATTTGTAGTTTATTTGTTGTACTCTTTTTCCCTTTGACTAAGATTTTGTTTTGCCCATGAGACTTTTGTTTGCTTGGATATGTTTTAATTGAGATAATAAGTTATGCATCATATATTAAGAGCTCGACATAAAAGGGAGTATTTAAGGAAAGAAGGAAAGTATCTTCCAGATCTTCTAGTTGTGTTTTGTCCTAATTAGATTAGATATAGATTATAGCAATCCCTGATTATGAGATATTGATTGTATTAGATTGTAATGCATGTATTTAAGGTCATCCATCAACGAATAAAGATATAATTTCAGTCCTACAATTATTGTGCATACTTTTATCCTCCAACAATGAGCAAATAACAATTACTTTTTAAAAATAAAATCACCTTAGGCCCAGGGTTGAGCCCAGGCCCAACTACAATCTAGCCCCACATCAACAATGACAGTGTCGCCCCAGAGAAGCTGACTTTAGTGACTTAGACCCAGCATCGCCTCAGGCAATCAACATTGACATACTCCTTACAGTTGGTAAATTTCAATATCACCATATGTATTCCTTCCTGCACTGCTTCAGGCAATCAACATTAACGTATTCCTTACATTTGGTAAATTTCAATATCACTATATGTATTCCTTCCCTCTGTGTAATAGATCATTTGATTCATTCAGAACGTTCGTATTGGTGTCCCCAAAGTTCCCAGTCACGTCGTTGGACTCAGCGTAGTTGAATTGTGACAAGCGTGGCACGTGGGGTCCGTTATTGTACCAATATTGTCCCAACTTGACCACCTTTAAGGTATTAAGTTTTATTCACAAAATGTCTCGGTACAATTAGGAATAGTGCTTCTTCATTTAAGTTGTATTTTATCTTGTCATATTTTAATGTGGGTTCTTCCAATTCAACACCCCCCCCCCACATATAACCTTGAACTACGAGGTTAGCATGTGCCACCAAGTTCGAGATTCACATCAAAATCTTGGTGAACGAGGGTGTGAGCCATTGTACGTGGTGTGCATGTGGTGTGTATGCCGGGTGTGAGCCATCATCTCTTAGTGTGCGTGTGGGTGTGCTGACCGTGTGGTGTGCGAGTGTGGCTCTGATACCAAGTTGAATTGTGACAACCGTGGTATGTGAGATCTGTCATTGTACCGATATTGTCCCAACTTGACCACATTTAAGGTGTTAGGTTTTATCCACAAAAGGCTTCGGTACAATTAGGAATAATGCTTGTTCATTTAAGTTGTATTTCATCTTGTCATATTTCAATGTTGGATCCTTCAACTCAACGAGCATGATGCCTTTGATGAAAATTGTTTGGAGCAATGACGTATTGTCATATTCCACTTAAATTCAAATTTGCATTGAGGCCTCGATTATTCATGTCTTTGTTAGCCTTGGTTGGTACAATGGTACATTTGATTGGAAATATGAGAAATTCAACTTCCTTAGTTTTCCAAAAGTTTTAACAGTTAATCATTTTCCCACGTCACTCGGCTTCTCACAGATAATCACACAACATAGAAGTTGGTAGAGATGAAGTATTCGAGCAACAATATATGTACGTACCACTACTTAACGAAAATGGATAAAATTGGGAAGGAAATACCTTTATTGCTTTTATCATTTCTCATTAGCTATAGTGAGGAAGATCTTGTGAATCTAGACTAACTAGTTGCATAATCTATTTATAATGGCGGTTCTCATGGCCTCCTCGCTTGTGAAGCCATCAGGAACTCTTGCCACAACATCTTGAAGCATCAACTCATTCACACTTGATATGCTTGCGTGATGAATTTGTAGCTCAAGGTCTTTGAGTGCATTCATCAATCTAGCATTTGGATAATTCTCATCATCCGGGGACCGAACTCGAATCATGGCTTCCGATCCTACGATTTTCACATCCACCTCCGTAGCGGCGGCAGCTCTATACGTGACAGAGCTGCTGCTCTGGGTGTAATCAAGAATAGTGTTACTCATGTTACTTACTTTGGGTTTCTTGTTTGGTTTTGGTTGGATTTTCGCCTCTAACTCCTCAATCTTTGTCTTCAGACTGTTGATGTATACAACTGCATCAGATAGTAAAGAAGCTTTGTCCATCTTTGATACATTAGGCACAACGGAACGGAGGGCATAGAATCGATGGTTAAGCTTCTCCCGCCGTTGTCTCTCGGCCTCCACATGGTTTATTGGAGAATCTCGTCCATCTTTGACATGGTTAGTAGATCTGCCTCTCTTTTCCGATCGAGTATGTGACGTGTTCTCCAAAGGCCCCGACTCGGATGATGATCCACTTAGGTTGACAGTTTCTTCCCTACCACCTTTTGTATAAACGATCAAGAATGAGAAAACTCGATCATTAGGGACGTTTAATTAATGTTCAACTATATATATATAGCGACGGAAACTTACATATAACTAAATTAAATTACATCTCATTGCTTACCTTGTGTTGTCCACTCTTTTGGGGCTGACCTTGACAGCATCCAGTTTTGTTGCTGAGGGACATGAGGTTGGCTTTGAACAACGTACTGGAGTTGTTGAAATGTGGTTGCCGAGATTTCTTGATAATCATCGTATGGTATAGAAAAGGATGATATAGAACTGGTCTTCTCCATGGCTAGCTTACTGTTGAAATACTAAAACAAGTAACAGATCAAGTGAACTACCCGATGTGTAATAGCAGTGTTCTTTGATAGTCTGTTTAACACAGATATTTAAAGATGAGAAGCAGAAGAATTCAGGAGATGATCGAACCGGGGCTATGTTGTGAAAATCTTATTTGATTCTGGGAAATAAATGGGCACCTACGAATCAATATATCCCACTTCCTCAGTACGAATGTAGCAGTACAGTAGTACCAGTGTAATGACCAGGACTAATTTTACCATGTGATAAACACGAAACAGTAGATTCCTTGAATGTGGGCTAAGCTTCAATCTAGAATCTAGGGTCTGTCATTGCTTCTGATATGATCGCTCATTTTTTCCGTGTTTGTCTTCAAAGTTTCTCCTACTATTCATCCATGAGCTAAATCTACAAAAATACGCAATCTACTATTTTCAGTTAGAGCATTACTTTCAATTATGCATGAATACTACAATAGTACAATACTAGTGTTTTCACCTAAAAAAGAGAGTAAAATACTACTGTTACTAAACAAAACCCCGAAAACAATCCAACGGATCCATTAACTAATAATTTAATAATTTTTCATAAATATCACATTCAACAGATCCCTAATACTATTCTCTATTATAAGGAATCCATATACAGTTAAATCTTTATAAATTTATAATTTCGAGGCTGACAAAATTTATTAATTTAGCGAGATATTAAATAATTGATAAATTATTATTTTATTAATTTATTTGTTAATTTATAATTAATTTATTTATTTTACTATTATTGTTGTCCCTTGTTCAATGTACATCATTATTCAATTTATTGTGTATACATTATTAGGGTCCCCTTTAGTACGTTAACACATGGATATAATAAAACTATATAGTTTACAAATGTTAGGTAGCTTGCGTCACAAAATAAGTAGATTAACATCGTGAAACAAGTAGATTAAAATTAAATGGTCTACTAACACAACGTAGACTGTTGATAGTCGTATATTTATGCGTCTATTCGATATTTAATTCATTTCCTATATTTAGTTTATTGTTGTTAATTGAGTGATTTAATTATGTTTATTGTCTTAATAGGTTTTGTGGAGAAATAAAGGAAAAAGTAATAAAAGAAGGATTTCTAGCTCAATACGGAGAGAATGAGGAATTATGTGCAAATAAAGAAGCTTGAACCAATGAGGATTGAGAAAAATCAAACCAATGAGTATATAACTCATCTTAGAGCTTTGGAAAAGGGTAATCAGCATTTTGGGGAGCACAACTTCGAGCAAGGAGAGAGCAAGCCGCAAAGGAGATCATCCCGTCCAATTTCAACCAGTCAAATATATTCTCGACCCGTCGAATTATGGCCGACCAGAGTTCTTCTTCATCTCGTTTGTTTGTATCAACTCCATGAATTGTTTGGATTCTTTTCCTATGACTTTTAGTAGCTAAACTCATTGTTAAGAAGCTGCTTGAAGCCCCGTACATGAAGTCTTTTTAATGCATACAATTTAACCTAGTTTTGCATATTCTTTGAATGAGGTTTATTTCTCTAAATGACTCACCGTATGAATTCTTGTATGTTTGCTTTGGTGGCCAACTTAGTATGCATGCTAGGATTATATTATCATGAGATATGGGCAACTGAAAATAATTTCTTCTACCGGACTCTCTATAGTGATACACTGATTTTACCGTTAGGACATTGAAATTCATAGGTCTAGCAAGACACACACATAGTGTACTTGTGAACCCTTGTAGCTTCTCAAACATTTTCTAGAATTTAATGCTTTCTTCTTTGTAAACCTTGTGGTCCATGACTATGGGTTCATAGAGGGATAGATGTAGGAGATGTCCATGATAAACCTGCATAGGCATAAGGATTAGGTAATAGGATCGCATTAGGTTAAGTATGTGTTAGAAATATGGAATGACGATGGTGGATTGCATGCTTCTTAACTCATTCATCATATAGTTTAAATCTCTTGCATACATAATCATATTTACATTCAGCATTTATTTTCTGCATTAGCTGTAGTTTGGCCGAATTATTTCGGCAACTAGAACAACTTTGAATACCCTCAATATTGGTGTGGTAGTCCGCCACTGAGTCTAATATATTGTGTCAAATTTTCGTACCTTTTAAAGTAATCTATCTTAGGTTCGTAGTGTCGTTAGTGTACCGTGGTCGAGTCTATCAACATTGTAGTCTAGTGTTAGGATTTAGTTTCATCAACTCCTTGTGTTCGATAACCCTTATAATTAACTATTACAATGATATATCTTGGTTTAAAATAAGGTATCTTTAAATAGGTATTTTTTCGCCTATCAACTGTTTCCCAAAATAAGTCAATTAACATCATGAAATAAGTAAACCAATTTTTACCATGTCTACTTATTTTGTAAAGTTGTCTACCTTGTGTTAATAGACCATTTAATTTTAGTCTATTTGTTTCACAAGGTTAGTCTACTTATTTTGAGAAGTAGTCTACTTAATATTAATAAACCATCTAATTATGTATCGATGAAAGAATTTTTCTACATTCTTAAATGTTTCGTGAGAATACAACACTAGAAATTCTTATAATGTTAAAAAAAGTCTAAGATGAAATTCAAGTTGACATCAATTTCAAAAAGCAACAAATCACAATTGAATTATTCTTCATAAAGTCATCATAAATGAATAATTAATTTATATATTGGATGTGGTCTATTTGAATTTTTGAATTTCTATTATCTTATAAATTTAGCATGTTTCCCCAAGTCGGGACAGACGAAAAATATTATTTTAATGGAGTTATTAATTAATCAAGTATTAAATTATCGAGGTTCTTCTGTATTTCTTATTTTCATCCCCTATTCTTATACCGAAAAGAATGATTATAGGTAACGAAAATAGCAATTATTGCATTTAAGTCTTTCCTTCTATATTGCAAATGCATTTAATAAATAATGTATTTAATTATATCTTTTTCATTGGCCAATCAAAACTAGATATTCATTCAAATGTAACTAAATTTTAGGTAACATTGTTGGAGCAAATTTGTGAGAATATTTATCCAAAATAATTTAGAGGTATATTTTTCAACAAAATGATGACATTTTGAGTAATGTTGTTGGAGATGCTATAAGATGCCGAAAATTTCATATAGGTTATATACAAATATAGGAGCCCAAATACATATATAATACTGAAGGCATACTTAGGTTGGTTATCCCTTGTACTGGACAAAACACAATAGATTGAAGGAACATCAATGAGGAGATTGAAAATATTGGTATTACCTATCTATCTCATGGAAAAACAGGTTGTTCATTCATATGCATAGCATATTTTTTCATTTAGGATAGCACACTATACATACATCTCTGCTGTTCTGCTGTTATTCTGGAACGTGTTCATATATGTTATTCTGCAGCTTAGGATGTCTTTAATTCAGAATACATGTGCTTGTTTGTATGGTAGTTGACATTGCAAAAGTTGTTTTTGAATTATGGAAGAACTTTTGGTGAAAGTTGTTTTTAGGTTCACATGTGATTTCTTGGGAAATCTGTTTTATGCTTTACAGCTGGGTCACTTTTTGCCTTCTCTAAAAATTGCTTTTGAGTACAAAACGCGTCTACTTGCTGAATCTGTTTAGCCATTTATGGTATGATAGTTGAAAAGATTTTCTATCCCAAAGCACACTTTGCCTTATAAGGAAACCCTAGAGTTGACTTTGTATGTTATCCCTTAAGCATGCTTTTGTCCTTTAAAACTGAGAGAGTCAGTTTTAGGTCGGCCATAGGCTGGTTTCTGGGCTGTCCAGCTCGTTCTCCCTGCTGTCAAAAGTAACTAAGATGTTCTATCTCTATAAAGGATTCCAAGGCAGTCTTGACTCCTTGGTTGAGTGAAAAACTATTCTGTGAGAGATACTCTTTTCAGGTGATTCTTTGAGAGCACATAAACTGTGTAGTTTCTCTCTTCTCTTCTCTTCCCCTTCTGTGTCTTGTGTTGCTCCTTGTTGTGCATATAAGTCATGGATTCACATTCATAAAAACTGTTTTTCAAAACCCATATGCATCATTGTATAAGTGCATTCCATTGAGATAGGTATGGAGATGCTCGACCCGAAGAAGTAGATCAAGAAGATTTAACTTGAAAGTAGTTAAGATCTGAATTGATGCTTCTAGATATTTTCCAAGGTGCATATAAACACATAAGTCAAGTAATGTAGCTCTGTTTAGAACTGGTAGTTAGAATAGTTAGGATAACATACGGGCTATGTATCCCCAGAGTATAAGAATCTTGTAATTGTGTGTGTTACTTGTTAGTGGAAAGGTTTGTCCCTCAAAAGTTAGGGGCACGCAGTTTTAATCCTGGTTGTAGGATTTCTGCGTTAACAAAAACATCGTTGTGTTATTCTTTACTTACTGTCTTTACTGTATAAACACGTGTATCCTGTATTTCGGGATAGGTTGCAATTATGTTATCCCCGAAAACAGTTTAAGCAAATAAGTGATAAAAAACTTATTCACCCCTCCCCCTTAATTAGGACCTTTAAATACATATTTAAACCCAATTTTATGACCTCTTCTCAATGAGGACTCTAAACCCAGGCTTACAAGACCTATAACCAAACCCGGCTTAGTCTATGGCTTGAGTTAATTTGTCAGTTGAATTAGCAAAAGTGTCTCTTATTTCCATGGGTTGAAAGTCACATTAGTCCAACACACACACACATATGCCATTTTTCACCAGTACAGCTGGTATGCACGCGTTCATGGGTTCAAGGTCAACGTTATTCACCAAAGACTTCGTTTTTTCATTTTCAAACTAAAGTTCTATCACTAGCTACATGGAATACGTTTGTACAAGTATCTTAATTATTTAGTGAAAAGTATCTTAATTATTTAGTGAAAACTGGAAAAGGACTGGATTTGAAATTCATTCAAATAGACTAGCCACTTGGGTTGCTTATGATCGATGCATTCTCGATTCTTCTTTAGTATCAACTGTTTAAGTACGTTGGTCGTTGGATTGTTTTTCCTTACAAATCAATAGAGCAAAACCGTAAAAATAATAATAATAATAATAAGTTAATTACAAGTAGTATACATAATAGGTCCCGATCTAGCTAAATAACATACATTCGCTTGACATTGGACATATAATTTGTAACACCGTACCATACAATTTGTCTAAATTGAACAACTTTTCCATATTAGTATCTAGTTCCACGAATTTGGACAGCTTTCTGGAACAAAAATATAAACATGGTAAAATTGTACAACTTCAAGTTAAACGTGCATATTGATGAGATGAGATACACATGGCATGCAGAGAATGACAGGGCACGTACACCAGTCACACCCCCACCAAGAAATATTGAAGAAGAAGAAAAGGAAAAGAAAATGCAGGCCGTAATGGGCTAAAAGTAACGGGCTCGGTAGTGAACACATCATGGGGGTCATCACTTGTGGGTTAGAATTGCCAAATGCTATGAAGCCCACCACCAAATGCTACAAGAATAAGAATCATACCATCATTCATAGATGTCGGCAGGTCTGAAGAACCATCGATCTTATTGAACGTTTTATTTTGATACAATTATTGAATGTTTTATTTTTATTGCATTGAATTTTTAATTTGCTCTATCAAATTGAACTTGCACGACAACACTAGCTAGATGGATCCATTATGAGCCTGGCTAGCTAGATTCGTAACCTAATGAACAAACTTCAATTCCTTCTTCAAACTCTTGCATGAACTACTGCAAGTCAATCTGCAACTACGTACATACTACTACTTGATCCGAACCCACGTTCCTCTACTGGGCACATCATCACACACAACAAATAGCAAATAGTACCCAGGTGGTGCCAATTCAGGCCTTGCCGGTGCATAGCTCTCGACACTGTAACTATGAGACTCAGAACCTCCATATTTCTCACCAGTAGTACTACTCTTATGCACCTGGCCCATGTCCAAAATCAACAGCCTCTGGTTCATAGCAAACGAGTGTGTAGTAAACGACGGAGCCACCATCATCACATAAATTTTCTCGGCCTCGTAATTAATTCTAAACCCCACGTAGAATTTCTCGGCGTAACTCATCTCCAAGCCCGGCTTCACCGAGCTTACCAACGGCCTCGACTTCGACGAAGGACTCAAGTACAGCGGAGAAACAGCTTCGAGGCTTAGCTCAGTTGGGTAGAGAACAGTGAAGTTGTAGTTGGCATTGGGATTGGGATTACTGCCTCCGAGTAGAACACGTCCGTCGGATAAGAGATGCGCCGTGGAATGATAGAGCCGAGGTTAGTCGTGGGACTCAGCCCCTCGAACCGGTTTGGTTTTTATTCATAAATTTGTACAGAACCGGGTTCAAAACCGGTTCAATCGCTGCTCCCATCCGGCCGATCCTTTTGCCGCGCCATTTATAATGAGAACATCTCCTGTCGGCAGCAAAATCATGTCCCCCATTATTCTCCTCATCGGCATTTCCTCAATCTCCCATTTAGGGTTCGGTGACGTAATCACTATCCGGCCACATGATTTGGTCGCCGGGACAAAATCTCCTGCATTGGCTTTTACGTTGGCGTCTGACGTTGTCCCGCCGCAGACCAAAATCTCAGCTTGCGCTTGAAAATCAGCACCGACAGTTGCTTGTCCCACGAGCCTGATTGGAAGCAGAGAAGATGAGCCGGTGCTGGGGTAGTTTCTAGATATCCCACCAGGGAGGTCCGGAAACTTCTTCAAAACAACGTTATTCACGTAATCTAATAAGATAGCCCGGTCGTTTGCGTAAACGAACAGATTTCCATCCGGAGCTAAGTGAACGTAAGGGTAGAGATTGTTGGGTACTAGAGATGACGTCGTTGTTTCTTCGAGAAATGGGAGAGCGTAGACCTTACTTTTGGGCACGAACTCGTAGTTGACTTGATCCCTCCCGCCAACGACCACGATTCTGCCGTCGGGTAAGACTTGGTTGGAAGCGTACCATCTTGGCACGTTGAGACCGTTCTGATGTTCTATCCAGTCGCAATTGACGCGTGGCTTTAAGTGGCGGACGACACTCTCTCCGAGTAGATTCCCGCCGGTTTGGATGAGCTCGCCGTTCTCCGACAATGCACCGGAAGAGCACCTGTCGGTGGAGATGGTGAGTGGCCGGAAGTTTCGGTTGTCGGGGTTGAATTCGACCGAGTGAGCATAGCAGACTTGATCCTCTGCAACGCAATTTGGGAGAGTGAGGTTGGATGGGCCGCCGTCAGTTCTGTCGAAGACGACGATTTTGTCGTTGGGTAACAATGCCATGTGCATTGCCGAGATTCCAATGCTCTTCTTCAGCAGCTTCCATTCGCCGTCGAGGCTAGCTTGGCCAAAACTCAAGAGCATGGAACAGAGTGACAGTACTAGCAAAACAGAGGAAACAGAGCATTTTGCTTCCATGTTTTATTTTCTTTAATGGAAATGCTTGAAAATAATATGTTCAAGATGAACACAATTTACTGGGATTTCCGAACTAAAAACCAAAAAAAAAAATTGAGCCGAATCGTAACTGTAACCGAAAAAATCAAATACGAAGAAATTCGAACTAAAAAATCAAAAAATTGAATCGAACCAAAAAACCAAAAAAAAACGAACATATCCAAAACCACGTTGTTTTTGTGGTCAGATGTCAATCATTCACTTAGTTGGGCTATATAAGGATGCGATAGGGAAAAAAAAAGGATTCAATTTGAGAGCTCATGAGCAGCTCTTTCTCCGGTTCATTCATCTCTCTCCAATCTCAACTCTCAACTTCTCAGTCCGGCTTCCTCTCCCGCAACTCTTTCTCTAGTTCATTCCCTCTCTCCATCCTGACCCTCCATCACATTCACGTTGTCGATCTCTCGCACAATCACCTCACTGGCTCTATTCCCATTCTGCTGACCTGTTTAGACCGGCTCAACTCCCTCTCGTTGACAACAAGATGAAGTTCTCAAGATTAGTAACCATTCAGGTAACATGGGGTGTTGTTACTCAACTCTCTCTCTCATTGACAACAAGATCAAGTTCTCAAGATCAAGTTCTCATGATCAATAGTCATGAGGGCTCGTATGAACCAGACATAAAATTTCACTGTGCTACTATTAGTGCTATATATGACTTTGTCGTTATATTCAAATCCTTATTAGGTTTGCGATATGATGGAGATTTTTATATCTTTTGATTAACATATGCTTTGATTCTTATAAGCAACGAGATAGAAATTTTGTGCCTGGTATCCCACCCAACTTAGGTCTGCATATTTAACTTTCTACCTAACCTCAATAATAATATACAAGTGGTAGTGACATGGGCAAAATGGACGACATATTCTCAGTAAATTATGTTACGAAGGATTCCATGTTTTGAATATGACATAATCGCTTTGTTTATTGAGTAGCAAAGTCCAGGTTATACAAGAGAAGTGAAAATGTAAAAACCAAAAATATCTGAAAAAAAAAATTCAATTTGGTTCACAGGTGATACAAAAAAAAAATCAATTTGTTACGATTTCTATTAAAAACCGAATCAAACCAGTTGATTCTCACCCCTAAAATCTACTGCTTAAATGGAACGTTCACAGGTGAAAATGATTAGACATCAAGCATCAACTGAATATATAGCCATTTAATAATTAGTGGTCTTAGTACTGAGCTAACTGTTTGACTAAAACAAACAGGAATAACTAATTGGGTTTCTATGAATCAGCTCCGACTAAAGTATAATAAGGTGACGATTACCCGACGATTTGCTGAAGTAACTAAAAAGTGGATTGTAACACATGGTAGAGAGTGGTGGAGCCAAAATTTTATTCGGAGGAGGGCGAAGTTTTTTTTTTGTAGTACTTGATTAAATGAATGAATTAAAAAATATATAAATTTAAAGATGAATAACTCAAAAATTTAATGACGTCATGTGGTCTAACTTCTTCTCTTTCTCTTTAAATTAGATTGGTAAGCATAAATGAGCTGAATAGACCTCCATTAGGCTAAACTCTATGTGATTGGGCCGACCAAGGTGGGCCGACCAGTTGTGACAAATTCGGGCTGATTCCGGGTAACTTCTGGCGACTTCAGATTAAACTATTTCGTCATTTTCTCAAAGTTACTCCAAATTCCCTCATGACCTCGGACATGTATACGTCTTCTCCAATAAGTATCTAATTCTTCATATTTAATGCATTTCCGAGCCAACTCCACATTTCCTAGCAAGAACAGGAAACGTCATAAGAACAATACTTTATTCATAGAAAACAAGCTATAAGCATAAAGTTAAGAGTGTAATAGACACATAATTATAGTCCTAACAACTACCTCACACTTAACCTTTGCTTGTCCTCAAGCAAACTAAGCCGAAAAGAAATAAACTCAGCTAGACTCGAAGCACAAAAATATACAAAGCATGTACAAGTATGTAAGTATTTCAACTTAATGATCGATATCCCTCAAAGAATTATGGCTAGATGGATAAAACTACTTTTGAGCAACACTTTTAAAACATGAAATCAATGCATATGTAATAAGCCGAAATAGTTATGCACTATGCTAAGCCAAATGCATCACAATGAGATGTATTCAAATTAATATGTTTCTTAACCATCAAACTCACTAGATATCACTCAATGCACATAAGTGTTTGAGGGTCAGTGTTTGCACTCAAAAACCACATCAATCACATATTCTCCATAAGCTCGATTTTCAACCAAATGCTCCAACAATCCAAAAGCACAAGCATTTCAAATCAAGAGGAATTTTATTCGGGTTGTAACGGAGTTTAAGGCAGAGGTTTAATGAAAGAAGGGTATAGGAATTCAAGAACCAAGCAACCTAGCAAGAAATTCACATGTCGAAGTTTCTTCCTAAACATCTAGGTGCCAATAACTTTTTTTTTTACACAAAACTACTTCCCAAAACTCTAATTCTTTATGTACAACTCATACTCGTTTTGTGAAACTCTTTTCTTCTTTCTATTTTTTTTTCTTTTCTTTGATACTCTTTTCTCATTTTTTTTCTTTTCTTTTCATTTCTTTTCTTTTTGAACAAAACACAACATAAATGTACATCACTACGACCTCGTCCACGTCACACTTAAGCTTTTGCTAAACTTCACAATAGGTACAAACTCTAAGCACATCCTAATAGGACTTCATTATCGCTTGCTCAATTACCTAGTTAAGGGTAGGAGTAAGTGTTTTGGCTTGGTAAGGATTTGTGTTGTTCAAGAATTAAAAGGCAAAATAATATAAGGCTCAAATTGGCTCACTAAAGGATATATGCATCATAGGGTTCAAAAGCAATTTGGCCATGGTACGTGGTAATCCTAATGCGTTTATCATTTTTGAAAATAACTCATGATTTGAAAAACATTTTGCACGATTTAAAGCAAGTTCTAGATTATACTATGATTGACCGATGTCACACATGAAGGAATATGTGCATAATGTAGCTATGTATGCACAATAAGGTTCAAAAAAATCTCACATGGGCATGGATAGCTTCGATAACATATCAATCCTTCTTTTTCTCATGTGAACTTATTTTGAATGATATATGCACTTTTCAAACCGATTAAACATGCATTGTTTTCTCTTTTTAAAACATGCTCAAAATTATGCAATATACTAGCCATTAGTTTAATCTCATCATTGAGAGTGGTTATTGGGACACAAAAATATCAAAACACACATATTTTTGTATTACATTTTCTCACATTTTTTATATGGTTTTTCCGGATAAAGAGTGATAATGACTTAGCCGCCTACCTCATACTTTAGAACCAAATTGTCCCTAATTTGCATAAGTCATGCCACACATACGAAACAAAAGTGTAGACAAGATAGTAAGACATCATTATTTCACAAATTTATTCATCTAACACATGTTCTCCTAAGCATAGTAACTAATGTGCATTCAAACTTAAAGGGTCATATAGTCTCTAAGAAGTAATGAAACTATTAGACTCATATCAACCACAATGGGGGCATGCATACTAATCACATTTCAAAGGAAAACAACATTTTAATCTAGCATATAACATGAGGGGACCTCACACTTAGAACTTTAACACTTTAGCAAGGAATGATCGAAAACTTATAAAGGCATTTAGTCTATAGAAACAAGTATCACAACATATACCACAGAAGATCACCACAACCTAACAAAGACTCAAAACAATACACTAATGATGAATAGGTAGCTCCATCATCGAACAAGGATGAGCCATCAAGATATTGCAAGGCTAACAACCATTGGAAGATGTCTACTCTTGGGGATGAGAGTTAAACATGAGCATCCTAACATAGCATCATTCTTAAACATATCTATGTCAAGCAAGGAGGTAAAGAGAGTAGAGAGAAAGAGGATGCAAACGCTTTGTAGACCACCTCCAAGCTCCATATGCATTAGAATGTAAACCAACAAAGACCAAGTTAGGCCTCACCATCCAAGGTTGCATATGCTTGGTCATGATCCTCAAATGGTGCTCTAGAACTTATCTTGGCATCAAGGTATTGCTCTATGCTCCATGCCTCAATGCCCCAAACTCTTGGTCTCCAAAAATAGGCTAGAAAGGCTTGAAATGGTAAGAGACAGTCGATGGATCGAAGGTATGCTTCGATCCATCGAGGTAGGACCTCAGATGCAAAATTTCAGGTAGCCTTCAATGGGTCGAAGAATTTTCATTCGATGGATCGAAGGAGTGCCTTAGGTTTGCACTACTTCAGCATTTTCAGAATTTTAGCTCTTCTTCAAGTTCTTGACTTCCATCCCTATTCCATTATATTATATGTTCCTCCAACTTCACACTTATTCCTCTAACATACCAATGGTTTCCGACCATCACGGGTTGTAGTTTAAGGATGTAAACATGGTCCATGAATGAGGTCAAACCATCATGGTTGGATCCTTAAAGTGATAGACAATTGCACTCCACTTTGTGTTTAGCTAGAAAGTCTCAATTTGTGTCTCATGTAGCTTGAAAGTTCTCCAATTCTTTAAATTCATCAAATGGACTACTCTTTGAGGACATAGCTCAAGCAACTTGTAAATAACACTCCTCAATGGATTAAGGCTCTTTAAGGTGACCTTGCTACCAACTACCAATGTCAGTTTCTCAAGTTTGTTTGGCTTCAATTTGTTTCTCTTTTTATGGCTCATGCCCCTATCTGGTGCCTTGATTTCTTCAACATCATTGGCTTTGCTTCCCACAACATCAACACTATAAGCATGTAGTGCCGGAATCGATGAAGGCTCTTTGAATATCTTGAAAACTTTTGTCTTCCAGTCCATCATAGCTTGTAGTCTTCCTTTAGCATTGGCTTGGGGAAAGGGTAAGAACTCAAATGCATCCGGTATCACCTTAGTCTTGGCTTGGGTCTTGATACCCTCATGTTTCCGCTTGGCTTCATTCTCAAATTCAGGAGGTATACTAGGTGCACCCGATGTGTCTAGGCCCTCCTCATCATCACTTTCACAATCACTTTCTACCAAGGGAGCATCACCATAATCATCACATCTTGTTCCGGTAGCCTACATCGTATTGACCACTTAACCTTGATGCTTTTGATCCTTTTTGGTGCAAGACGGGAATTCATTGGTTCTTCTGCCTTATTGAACTTGATGTGAATTTGTAAATTGACTTAATTGTTCCTCCATCTTCTGGAGTACGCAGTCGTTCTCCTTCCGGATCTCCTTGTTCTCTTCCATCAAGCACTTGAAGATTTCCAAGTACATCTTCTTGTCTTCCGCACATTGAGCTTCCAATTTTCTTTGAAGAAGCATCTCATGTTGTGAAAATAGTTTAGTAATCATCTCCTCTAAGTTAGACTTTGACAATTCCCCTCAAGACCATGCTCCATTCTTTTAGGCTATGGAAGGCTAAGCTCCAAATTAGTGACATTATGTTGTCAAACTTCTTCTCTTTCTCTCTAAATCAGATTGGTAAGCATAAATGTGTTGAATGGGCTTTCATTGGGCTGAACTCCATATAATTGGGCCGGCCAAGGTGGGCCGGCCAGCTGTGGCAAATTCCGGCAAGTTCCGGTGAAACTATTTCGTCATTTTCCCAAAGTTGCTTCAAATTCTCTCGTGACCTCGGACATGTATATGTCTTCTCTAATAAGTATCTAATTCTTCATATTTAATATATTTATTAGCCAACTCCACTTTATAATTGACACCAGAGGTGGAGCTAGACAGGAGCCACCCCCCCTGACATTGGATAATTAAGCTTAGTTTCCTTTCTATGTGTGCATTTTATAATTGGTGCAGTGGTAAGTTTGTTGTGTATTGTTAAATAGTTCTCAGGTTCAAATACATGAATTTTGTCAGCTTTTTTTTCCTTTTCAGTCTTTTAACCCAAGAAAACAAATCTTAGACCCCCTTAAATCCTAGCTCTGGCTCCGCCCCTGATCGACACAAACATATACGTAAGATTATAGTGAATACTATAAATGAAATTTATAGTGTAAATTTTTCTTTGTTTGTTTATCAATTCACCCGAAAATCAGTTTTATGTAAAATCGAACCCCTGATCTCTTAGTCTATGAGAGTAATATCAGGGTGGCCAACAATTGGTTCGTGTAAATGTTTGTATTCAGCCACGTTTTAGTGGTCATTCAATTCTAGATTATATTTTGAAACAACACATTATGTATGAAGTTCTTGTGTAGTTCTGTTTAGCTATGTTTTGGTGGTCAACAAACTTCGTGATCATTTATTCTTAGTTATCTAATTCTTCTCATTTTTTGTTCACAAGCTATCTGATATTGGACTTGGGCCAATAAATTTGAGAGTAAAATTTTACACATAACCCTCGTTTTCATGTTTTATCATGATGAATTCTAAACTCTAATTGCTAAACACCCACTTTTGCAACCACTACTCCGTGGACATAGTTGTTCTGACTTTTATCTTCAAAATTGTATATGCCGTTGACAAAACACAGCCACACAGGATGAGAAGATGCAATTATACTGTATTTAATGTTTTCCTGGACTATAGCAGCATTAGCAGATGTATTAAAAAATATGCATGGCTTTTGATTAAGATGTTTTGAATGTTGAGAGAAACTCTATTATAGTCCCAGCCAAAAAAAAATTCACAACCTGATCGAGTCGATCTCTTCTCTAGCGATCGAATCGACCTCTTATCGTCTCCTTCTCTTATTTCCTTCTTGTTTGGTTCATTTTTTTCTCCTTTTTCTCACTTGGTGCAACCACTCCATGGTGGAGGATACCGAGGATGTTGCTAATCGACTTGCGGTTGTGGGTTTCGACAAGATCGAGATTATCGATTGCATTTTGGAGGCAGATGATGGTGATGATGAGGATGGATGCCAATATGCAGTGGTAAGGATTTTTAGTCTGATGGCTTTGTCGGAGGACCTTGAACAGTCCTTCAAGTCGGCTATGGTGAGGCTTTGGCGGAGGATCTTGACGAGATCGAGATTTGTGATCTCATTTCGGAGGAAGATGGTGCTGATGATGAGGATGCACGCCAATATGTAGTGGTAAGGATGTTTGGTCTGATGGCTTTGTCGGAGGACCTTGAACAGTTCTTTAAGTCGGTTGTGGTGACGCTTTGGCATGGAGCTTTGGGACCAACACGAATCTCTCTTACCCGGCACAATATCAATCAGTTCTTTGTCAAATTCAAGGATTCGTGAGCATTGAAGAGGGAAGTGCAATGGAGTATGTGGTACTTTCATGAGTACACGGCGGTGGTGGAGCAGTTTGATGGTTTCTCATTTATTGAGGCGGTGAAGATTACCATGGATGTGTTTGTGAAGCAGGTTCCAGAATTCGGCATGGATCGAGGTTGGGGTCGCAAGATTAAGAACGTCATCGACCGTTTCTAGAAGTATGATGTCCCTCTTCTCAAGGCTGGCACGATGAAGCTTAGTAGGGGTAAGGAAACACTTCGGTTTTACTACTTCATGTGTGGAGATGGTGAGTTTTGAGTACCTCGATATGAGAGAATTTTGTGAGCATTATGGCTTTTTTGTGCATGAGGCGGTGAGCTACCAAATTTTGCAGATGAGAAAGGCCAAATTGGTGGCCATGACTGTAGCGGCAATGACCTCAGCATCTTCAGGGTCGAACCCTAGTGGTTTGACAGTGTTGTTAGGTTTTTAGGGTAGCCAAATTTCCAACGGCGGCGACGGTGACTAAGGACATGGTAGTTCCAATGGTGGTTGTGGCACCCGAGGCCATGCATATTGACCACGTATCCAACATGCAAAATCCTTTGGGAGACACATAGGGGCACATGCGCTACATACATGACAACCCTTTATTTAAGGGGGTCCACTGACTTTGTCTGGTTCTATGCAGGTTACAGGTTCACCTAGTGGTGACATCTCACGGACGGTTAGGGTTACCTCAGATACCTTTGCAGGTTCGGTGGCAGCCTCAAAGGCTCTAGTTTCTTTTGTCAGGTCAGAGTGCATGTGCCCAACGAAGGCCCACACAGATGGAGAATCTTCACTAAAGTGGTGGGCTCGTGAACAACTCATCCACCAGCAACCACGGTAGGGAGTGAAGTGCATAACTAGATAGGGTGTGTGGCCGCCAATTTCTTTAGGCGTAGCTTTTAGCTACTTGTTGACCTAGCTGTAAATGTAAGCTTCAAGCTGTATCAATGGTGAAAATAGGGAGAGAAATTATATCTGATTTCATCTATTGAAGATAAGACATATTACATGTATCTGAGATAGGAGCATCAACTATTTATATTGTAGGAAAGAGCTACAGATGAGTGACACGTGTAGTACATCAAGAGGAGGATTTTGGACAATGTTTGACAGCTAAGAAACAGCTAAGCAAGGTCTGAGCTGAGACTAATGATACTACGCTAACACCCTCCCTCAGCTGGATGAGGGCTTGCCTTTATCAAGCTGCAACAAAAGTGATTTTGTAAAGGAGAGCATAATCCTTTGGTAAACAAATATGCAAGTTGATCACAGTATGAAGCAAATTGCAATGTGATTTTGCCTTCTTTAACTTGATTACGAGTGAAGTGCACATCCACTTCAACATGCTTTAACTTGCTATGATGTACGGGATTTGTAGCAAGAGCAAGGGCAGAGATGTTATCACAGTGTAATGTAGGGACTGGTTCAAGAATGATTTGCAAATCATGAATCAGATAAGTTAGCCATATAAGTTCTGGTGTTATGTCAGTCATACTATGATACTCAGCTTCAGTGGATGATTGTGACACAACATGTTGCTTCTTGGAACACCAAGAAATGGGGCATGAGTTGAGCAATATCACAAATCCTGTAGTGGATTTCCTCTCATTTGGGTCACCAGCCCAATCAACATCACAGAAAGCATGAAGTCGAAAGGCCAAAGATGTTTTGTGTCTCTTGTACCAGATGCCATGATCTAAGATACCCTTCACATATCTTAGTATTCTCTTGGCAGCATTGAAGTGATCAGAGGTAGGGCAGTGAAGAAATTGACACGTGTTATTGACAACATATGTGATGTCTGGACAAGTGAACGTGAGATATTGTAGACATCCCACCATGGTTTTGAAAAGTGAAGTCTCACTGTCATTTAATGGATTGACACTATCTCTAAGAAGTTTAAGTATAGCTTGATATGGTGTGATTGCAGTGTGACACTCAGTTAAATCAGACTTATGTAAAAGGTCCTTTGCATATTTATGTTAAGACATAAATACTCCTTGGTTTGTGCTCTTGATCTCTAGTCCAAGGAAGAAGTGCAGCCTGCCTAAGTCCTTCATGTCAAATTCTTGAAGAAGATCATTCTTAATCTCACCAATAAGCACCTCAGAATTACCAGTTAAGATAATGTCATCCACATAGAAGGGAAGAAATATACAGCTAGTCCCAGTGTGCTTCATGAATAGAGAAGGGTCAACATAAGAAGATCTAAAACCAGGAGTAGGCAGAAAAGATTTAAACCTATCATTCCATGCTCGAGGAGCCTGTTTAAGGCCATACAAGGACTTCCTTAGCTTGCAGACATGTGTTCTTGGATAAGCAGGATGCTTAAACCCACTAGGTTGGATCATATACACTTCTTCAGATAAGATAACATGTAATAATGCATTATTGACATCTATTTGATGTAAAATCCATCCTTGAGAGGCAGCAAGACATAAGATCATCCTCACAGTTGTTGTCTAATAACAGGTGAGAAGGTTTAATCTTAATCAACACCATGTTGTTGACTAAAACCTCTTGCAACTAGTCTTGCTTTGTGTCTAGCAACTGAACCATCAACGTACATTCATTTTGATCTTAAACAACCATTTGCAAGTCACAAGGTTTTTGTTGTGAGGCAAGGGAACCAAATCCCAGGTGTGTTGCTTAATCAATGCATTGTATTCTGCTTCCATTGCTTGTTTCCAAACAGGAGTCTTCATTGCATTCTTGTACTTGACAAGTTCAATATTGGATAAGTCTTGTGATGGTTCAGTCATGATAGAAAGAAAGGTTCGTGGTTTAAACACACCCATTTTACTTCGAGTTAACATAGAATGATAATTCATGTCTGAATTTGTCAGACCAGATACTGGATGTAGAATATTAGCTTCTGAAATCTGACTTGTAAATCTAGCAGGAGAGCTCTCAAGTACTACAGATATACCAATACCTGGTTCTGTATGAAGGCCTAAAGAACCTTCATTTTCATCAAAATTAATTGGTGTATGATGATCAGGATCAAACACAGGAGGAGAAGGAACATGAGATTCACTTTGTGGTACATCTTGCCATATGGGAGAGGAAGTTTGAGGAATAAGAGCAGCAAGAGCAGAAGGGATATTAGACATAGCTGCAGTTGGAGAAACAGTAGGTGATTGAGAAGATATACATGTGTGATGCAGTGGGGATGTTGACATAGGTGAGGATACCAAGGGATTTTGTGTGACTAAAGATAAGCAAGGGTGAGAAGTTGTATCCAAATAAGGTCTACTGAGAAACTGAGCTTGAACTTTTTTAGACTGTGGCTGATTGTAAGAGACAGTAGTGGATACAGTGGGCAGTGTAGATTGAGACAACTTAGTCTGAGATAGATTTACAACAGCATTTCCAAATGCATAGGGGAACTGAATCTCATCAAAAAATACATGCCTAGAAATAATGATTTTTCTAGATGTAGTGTGATAACAAATGTAACCCTTGTAACCTGCAACAAACCCCAGAAAAACACATTTGACAGTCTTTGGTTGAAGTTTGTTGTGATTATATGGAGTCATGAGTGGAAAACAGACACAACCAAAAACTCTAAGCATTTCAATAGCAAGAACCTTGTAGTAGAGTTTTTCAAAATGAGAGCTCATGGAGATAACAAGTGAAGGCATTTTGTTCAGAAAGGTGGCAATAGCAACTACATGGTACCAAAATTGTGTTGGAAGAGAAGCTGTATGTAACAAGGTAACTGCAGTCTCTATAATATGTTTGTTCTTCCTCTCAGAGATATTATTCTGTTGTGGAGTATATGGACATGACACTTGGTGTATAATTCCCTTTTTATTCAGAAAGGTCTTAAAGACATTGCCAACATATTCTCCTCCACCATCACTTCTTAACACTTTTATAGTACTAGAGAACTGATTTTGCACAAATGCACACAGAGTTTGGAAATAAGCAAAAACTTTATTTTTGTATTTCATTGAAAAAATCCAAATGTACGTAGAGAAATCATCCACAAACAGTACAAAATATATGTAACCCTCCATGGATATAAAGGGAGATGGTCCCCAAACATTTGTGTGAATGATTTCAAAAGGTTTACAACTTTTTGACTCAGATACAGGAAATGGAAGCTTCTGAAATTTACCAACTAAGCAGTTTTCACATACTAAACTATCTGAATCATTAACAGACTGAACATTGTAGCTATGCACCATCTTGGCAACTATCACATTGCTAGGATGACCAAGGTGCTTATGCCAGAGAGACTTATGCACATATTTGCCCAGAAAAGCTGTAGGAGTAATGGTAGAAGTAGCACCTAAAAGAGTCTTGGATGTCTTATTTTGATCTATCCAAATTACCCGACCTTGTCTTTGTATATGTATATTCTTCAAATCAAATGGTATTGGATTTAACCCTTGCTTACATTGCCCTTAGTATAATGTTGTGCCCCTCACCTTGTCCTGAATCACACATAAAAATTCATCAAACCACACGCGACAGTTATTATCTTTACACAACGGATATATAGATAAAAAATGAGTTGCAAGACCAGGAATAAGAAGAACATTGTTAAGTTTTAAACCCTGTAACAATGTGTTACCCATATGAGTTATGTTGAGCTCTTCTCCACTCACTACCACATTAAGAGACATTGCCGGCGACTTTAAGTCGCCGGCCTTGTTTTTTTTTTCGCCGGAATTGACATTACCAGTGACAAGTCGCCGGCAATGCCATCGCCGGCAATTTCCCGCCGGAGATAGCATTGCCGGCGATGGGAAACGCCGTCGCCGGTAATGTCTTAAATATCACCGACGACTTAAGTCCATGTCGCCGGCAATGTCAGCGCCGCCGTGGCCGGAATTTGAAGACATTGCCGGCGACTTAGGTCCATGTCGCCGGCAATGCTTGGAAAAATTTTGAAAAAAAAACACGGTTCTGGATTGGGCCCAATTCCAGAACCTGCATTGAAAAACATAAACCGTACAATCATACAAGTTCAACAGTACACATAAATGTCCAACGTACAGTACAAATAGCAACGACGATACGAAAATTAACTACAACTACACGTCAGGGTCGAGGGGTCGAGGAACTTGTGGGTCAAGGTCGAAGTAATCCATGTACTCATTTGAATTCCGGTGGCTACCATGGTCTTGCTCTGGCGTTAACTGGTGCGGTGGTGGTGGTGGATAACTAGGGAACACAGGGAACTGGTGCGGTGGTGGTGGTGGTGGAGGTGTGGCTAACGGTTGTCCGGTAGTCTGAGCCTCGTACATTGTCCGCATCCATGTGAATATCTGTGCCTGACTCTGGACCAGGTTTTGCTGCCGGACCAAGTTTTGGTACTCGGCATCTCTGATTGCCTGCTGTCGGACCAAGTTTTGGTACTCGGCATCTCTGATTGCCTGCTGCTCGGCTGCTTGCCTCTTTTGGTCCTCCAACTCCCTCCGCGTCCTCTGAAGCTCCGCTACGACGTTACGACTAGAAGTTGAACTTCTTGACCCGGTAGAGTATTCTGAAGTGTTTTTCCATACTCATTCACCCGCCGAACCCATTCCCCTACAGTAGTAGGTATTCTTTCCAGTCCCGCACGCTTTTGCCATGATCTGAGCCGCTATCGGGCGATCAAGCGGATCGATCTGAGAGGCATACTGGGTGACTTTTTCCACGGAGCAGTCAGGATGGTTAGACCGAGTTATACTCATGGTCACTTCTGCGGTCGCGTCCTCCACTCTCGCCTAATTGAAAAGCGAAAATGAATAACGTATTAGCTAACAAAATCTATTAATATCGAAAAATAGTTTTATTAACACATGGAGAGGCGAAAGACTTACCACTTCTTCAGGGCACTGCGGATAGAACTTCTGATGAATATACACCAACGGGTTCACATCTTGTTGTTGTTGCGCCTTAGTCGACCAACCCATGTAGTTGAGTGAACCTGCATGATGGGCCCTGGTGTTTTTCAATCTATTCGCCCGGTTCGTTTTCGAAATCGCCTTGTTTGATAAACATATGAAAAAAAATTAGTAACTAACTATTTCAATTTGATACGATACATTAGGCTTGTAAGATATATTCAGGATGCATACCTTCGCTTTGGGGTGCTCGAAGTGGGCTATCAGCCACAGCCACTCGTACTCCCTAAACCGGAATTCGCTAGGGGTAGAACCTTGGCCTAGCTCCTTGTATACAGTGTAATGGGAAGAAAGCTCGTTCTTCCACTCTTTATACCTATATTAAAACAAGGAAAAAAAGTTAGAGATATTAAAACACTTGATAAACAAAAATCTAACTTGATATATATTCAAATAAGTCGAAGCACATCACCTCATATGTAGTTGACGCTCTACCCACGTGTGAATAAGAACTTCATCCACGTCAAACCACACTTGCAATATGAATATATAAAAGGTAAAATTATATATTTATTCGGACTTAATTAATAAATGTAAAATTTACGTAATGAAAATACGATTTTATTCACACTGAGTGCATTATGCACTTGCATCTTCACGTAGATAGGCACAGATTCCCAATCTGGCCAAAGCATTGGGACCTTGTCCCGCACGATCGCACCGGCCATGCTGACATATTTGCGCGTGGTGTCGAATGCCTCGATCACCTCGCCATCCTCATTGGCCCTTATGGGCGTTTTCCTTCCCCCGGTGGCCTGCTCAAGTCTCTTCCCAGTGCAGGTGCCTCTAGCCCCTTTCTGTTTTCCAGTCCCATTAACGAAATTGCCTAATAATACAATGTCAACAAATTGATATCATTAATTGAACCTATCGTAATTCTTAAGTAATAATTAAGTCATCAATCTGATGTTAAATAAAATTTACCTGCATCGTCCGTTTGTTGGTTGGTGCACCTCACACTCAAAAGATACACGGGGTCGAACGGGATGAAGTTGTACGCTTCCTCCACGCTCAGGAACTCCGGCCGTCCTTCAACATAAACAGGCATCCCCCTATCATCGAATTCAGGGATCACAGGAATCTCGTCGGGTAGGAAGAGACCAGACGGCGGAGATAGACGAGGCCTGGACGATGAGGCGCCAGCACCACCATGTGCCTTAGATGATTCCCGTGAAACGGGAGTATGCACCGGGCGAATATGGGGCATTCAGATTGAGGGAGTTTCTGATGCCCCATTGACTGTCGCTCATCTGAGGGTACACCGACGGGGGAACGTCTGCTGACTGAGCGTCTGCTGACTGAGGCTCGACGCTCGACTTCCGGTTGCACGGCTCTTGATCGTGCAGCTTCCTCCTCAGCTCGCGCCTCTAGCAAGGCTCTCGTGCGAGCACTCATCATTGGCCCACTGGGCGTGTTGCTAACTGCGGGTGAGGAGGAAGCTTGACTACTGCTCCCTCCACTATTTCGGGAACCTCTCCGAAGCCAATTTGCCGCAAAACCTCCTAGGCACTGTAATAGTCATAAGGATTCGGTTATATAACAAATCGGAACCGGAACGGTTTGGAACCGGAACGGTTTGAACCTGGAACCGTTTGGAACTGGAACCGTTATGTTACAAAGGGTTCCTGTTACAAACAGATCCGGTTCCAAACCGTTCCGGTTCCAAACCGTTTCAGTTCTATAACAAATCGGAACCGGAACGGTTTGGAACCGGAACCGTTTGAACCTGGAACCGTTTGGAACTGGAACCGTTCGGTTTCAAACGGTTCCGGTTACAAACAGTTCCGGTTCCAAAGGGTTCCGGTTCCAAACCGTTCCTGTCTAAAACTGTTCTGGTTCTAAACCATTCCGATCCCGATTTCCACCTTAATTTATACGATTAATTAACAACTATATCACCTAAATTAACATATATACATTTTCGATGTGTATATATATATATACATCATGCATCTTAATTAAATTAAATTTTCACATATTCATCCAAATCACACACCCTAATTAATTTTCCACATTTTTCACACATATATATACATCATGCATCTTAATTAGGTTTAATTTTCACATATATATACATCACATATTCATCCAAACCACATATATACATAATTTTCACATATATATACATCACTTAATTTTCACATACCTATATATATACATCACATATATATACATTGCATATAAATTTACAACTTATCACCCTAATTTCCAACTTAGCACCCTAATTAATTTACACATACACATACACATACACATACACAAAAATAATTAAAAATTGAGAGAGAGAGAGAGAGAGAGGGAGAGAGAGAGAGAGGATCGGACCTGCCATGGTGGAGTCCGTTCTGCTTTGCCGGCGATGGAGTTGAGGGAAGGAGAGGAGGGGAGGAGGAGAGGATCGGAGGAGGAGAGGATAAGGAGGAGTAGAGGATAAGGAGGAGGAGAGGGAGAGGAGGAGGAGGTGAGCTAGTTTTTTCGCCGGACCGAGTTGGGAGGAGGAGAGGAGGAGAGGATCGGAGGAGGAGAGGATAAGGAGAAATGAAGCTCGGGCTCGAGCTGGGCAGTTCCTATCCAGACAACATTGCCGGCGAGTTGCTTATAACTCGTTGGTAATGACATTACCAACGACTTCAACTCGTTGGTAATGACATTACCAACGAGTTATAAGAAACTCGTTGGTAATGACATTACCAACGAGTTAACTCGTCGTTGGTAATGTCATTACCAACGAGTTGCTTATAACTCGTTGGTAATGTTG
Source organism: Geum urbanum (assembly GCA_946800695.1). NCBI lineage: Eukaryota > Viridiplantae > Streptophyta > Magnoliopsida > Rosales > Rosaceae > Geum > Geum urbanum. The sequence continues at coordinate 44,686,495 of OX327011.1, forward strand.
ACATTTCCCGAAAAATATCCGACAACAATTTCCGACTACAATTTCCGTCTACGATTTCCGTCTACATTTTCCGACTACAATTTTCGACTACAATTTCCGTCTACAATTTCCGACTACAATTTCCGACTACAATTTCCGACTACAATTTCCGTCTACAATTTCCGTCTACGATTTCCGACTACATTTTCCGACTACAATTTCCATTATCAATTTCCGTCTACGATTTCCGACTACAATTTCCATCTACTATTTCCGACAACAATTTTCCGACTGCAATTTCCATTATCAATTTCCGTCTACGATTTCCGACTACAATTTCCGACAACAATTTCCGTCTACAATTTCCGTCTAAGATTTCCGACTACATCATATTTCCGACTACATCATTAACGAACTAAGGATGATAATCGTAATCATCGTCATCACTTGAGTCTGACTCGGTTTCATAGGTAACCTCTGGAAATATGTGCTGCTCCTCGTCATCTGAATCAGCGTCAACTTCATATGGATTAACATCGAGAAGTTCTGCTCCAGTAATTCGAACCACACTCCCAGATCTCACATTATTAAGGCGAATCGTAGATGATTCCGGAATGTCTAAAGCGTTCGGCTCTTGGTATGCAGTAACTTCCTCATCATCTGCGGTATCACCAAGTGTGGCAGCACTGTATATGTTTCTATGAGCAACATGGTTAACCACCTTCCACGGGACTTTGTTAAGAAGATCGTCCAGGTAAAACACTTGTTTTACTGATGAGGCAAGAACGAAAGGGTCATCTTCATACCAGGTAGTAGCAGTATTCACCGAAAATGTTCCGTACTGATCGGTCCTTGTGTTCTCCGGGCTAGTATCAAACAATCTACACTTGAACAAGTGCACTTTCATGCGGTTCCCATAAATTAGTTCAACTACTAAATGAAGGACACCATAATAGTCAACGCCATCCTGCCCACCATGGACCATCACCCCACAATTTTGTGTTTTCAGTCGGTCGTCTCGATTTTCACATATAAATTTAACGCCATTGACCTGACACATCGAGTAAACTTTTGAAGCTATCGGTTTCATCGCCAGGACCCTCAATTCATTTGACCACTCTGGGCAACCATCATTTGCTACATGGTTCATCTGAAAATGATAAGAAACCACACAAGAAATTATGAACATAGAAACCACAAAACCACGTACACACATGCTATATAAGGAAAATGGCAATAAAAAAAAGACATATACACATATACCCTTACCCATTGACCAAAGTAGTTTGCAAACGTCCTGTTGTGGTAATCAACATTTCCGGCAATAGCAGGGCAGTGAAGATGATAGTTTTTCCAATATTGTACTTCTTCAAAGTTAATCAGTACCGACCAGTGGGCAATGACTACCTCATTTCCATCCAACTTGTACGACTTTGGCAAGCTTCCCTGTACTACCACGTCATTGGAGATGATAGAAATGTTGAACTGAGGTTCATCTATCGGCATCTGTTGTTGGGGGTCCTCAAGCGCTCCCAAATACACTTTGGTGTACGTTACACACTCGTGCGCAACATATGCTTCAGCGATACACCTTTCAGGTGCATATTAATTCTTCACATAGTCCTTGTAGGCTCCCAATTGTCTACAAGTTAACAAATGCATGTTAACCAAGGTAAAAATAAGACTTTACATATAAAAACAGAGGCAAACTAAATGTACCTTTCCATGGGATACATCCAAGTGTAGTGTACGGGACCGGTAAGCAACAATTGTTCGGGAAGATGGATCATTAAGTGAGGCATGATGTCGAAAAAATTTGGGGGAAATATCCTCTCAAGCTTGCACATGATAAAAATGATGTCATCTTGCATCTCCCTGAGATCTGATTTCTTAACTTCTCTGGTGCATAACTTCTGAAAGAATCTTGACAAGGCCACCAACGGCTCCACCACCTCTTTGGGCAGGTACCCTCGAATGAAAATAGGGAAAAGTCGTTGAAGCAGTACATGGCAGTCATGACTCTTTAATCCGTACATCTTATTGTCCCGGAAGTTAACACACCTGCTTATATTTCCTGCATAGCCATAAGGATACCTGCATATATATATATATATATATATATATATAGCCATAGGCAACAATTATATTTCTCGCATATCACCATAATCCGGTAAAAATTTAAGGCAAACCAATTTCCGTACTGCATAGTCATATATAAGAATATATACCTGACATTACTCAGGCACCGAAAAATTTCATGCTTATGCTTCGGCTTGACGGTGTAAGGAGCTTGCAGCATTTTTCTCTTACCATCTCTTAACCACAAATGTTTCCGCAGTCCCATAGCTTTCAGATCAATACGTGCCTTAGGGATGTCTTTTGTTTTCCCCTCCAAGTTAAGAACTGTGCCCACCACACTTTCACACACATTCTTCTCTATGTGCATGACATCTAGGTAGCGTCTGATAGGCAACCTGGGTCAGTAGGGGAGTTCCTAGAATATGCTCTTGTGTGTCCAAAACTTATACATTTCGGGCTTGTCTGGGATTGACGCCACTATGTCAGGATGATTGCTCAGCTGGCCAAAATCATATTCATTCAACACTTCCAAAATTTCTTCCCCTGTCCATCGCCTGGGTGCCACACCTGTTTCCACAGTCCCATCAAACGCGTCTGGATCCTGCCTAAATGGGTGATCATATGGAAGCCAATAACGGTGACGCATCTGAACAATTTTACTACAATGAGGACTGCAACAATCAACCGTCATGCACTCTAACAAGCCCTGTAACCCCTGGTAACGTTGCCCGACAACATACCGCGGGCTGGAAAATCACTGATGGTGCCAACAAGCATGGCATGCATCTGGAACATCTCATTTTTGAACCTATCGTAAGTGGGGTGGCCACACTCACTCAGGTACTTAAGCTCCTCAATCAAAGGCCTCAAATACACATCGAGACACTTTCCTGGATAACCCGGGCCCGGAATTAACAGAGTGAGCATATTGTATTCCTTCTTCATGCACATCCATGGTGGAAGGTTGTACGGTACCAAAATAATTGGCCATATACTGTATTGAAGACTCATGTTGCCAAAAGGGTTGAATCCGTTAGATGAGAGCCCTAGCCAAACATTTCGGACCTCTGCTGCAAAATGATCAAACTCCCTGACCATGTGCTTCTAAGCCTCTCCGTCGGAAGGGTGTATAAGGGTGTCATCGTCAGGCAAATTCCTCTCAGCCCACCATCTCATTGCCTCGGCCGTGAAAGCACACATGAACAACCGCTCCAGCCTATCAATAAGCGGGAAATATCGAAGTATCTTCACAGCTTTCTTGTTGCCTGCAGGAGTCAACTTATACCTTTCTGTAAAACATACCGGGTAGGCTTCAAGGTCTTCGAGATCTTTTCCCCAGAAGAGAATACAATCATATTTGCATGCATGGATTTTGATGTAGGAAAGCCCAAGATCTTTCAGGATATGTCGCACCTTATGATGAGTGGTAGGAAGACGATGACCGGGTGGCAGTAGCGAAGCAGTCCACTTCAACCAAGAATCAACAGCTTTGACAGACATTTTGTTCTCCATTTTGAGCTGCATCACTCCCATCACACTTTCAAGAACAGTCTTACTACAACCGTCGTACAACGGAGTCTGTTGCAATGCAATCAGGTTGTTGTACTTGTCCATACCTCTTGTATTGACATGAGCTCCAGGTAATGGCTCGACTGGCTCAATATGGGGGAAACCCTCAACGACGGGAGGGACATTTGGTGCTTCATCAGCAAATACACCGCTCTCATGAGGAAACATATCATTGATTAACATCGATGTTGGATCATAGGATGAACTGCCCCTCTCAGCAAAATCTCCATGATCTTTGCGTGGACTGGCCCTCTCACCAAATTGTCCATGATCATGCGGACCCGCTAACGATGTTTCACCGTGATAAATCCAACAAGTGTACTTATCCCAAAACCCGTATTTACTCAGGTGCTTCTGGACTTTATCAATGGGAAAACGAAATCGATCGCTGAAACACTTACATTCTTTACACGGGCAATAATGAAGTGTAGTGTCTCCACAATTAGCCTTCACAAAATTCACAAAACTCCTAATTCCCTAGTGATATCTGACATCCCATCTTTCGAGACTCATCCAACTCTTCTCCATCCTGAAAATTCTAACAATTTTACGTATTATATATACACACATTCACTACGTACTAATAATCGACGCGATATCTCAATTCAACTCTAATTAAATCAACACATGCATGCATATATATATATATATCGATCTAATCTCTGAATTCAATTCAGTACTCGATGATGGTATTCTTCTTTTTTCAGTTCAAAATGTATTTGACTAGGTAGGAGGCCCTCTTAAGCCTGACTCCGATAGCACTACGATAATACCCGTCGTTGATTCAGACACAAGATAAGATTAACTACAAGCAGTTTTCTCGTTTCGGTGACATCAACATTTCATATCTCATGAATTGGATTTGATCAACACACACACACATATATATATATACATATATACACATATACGTATATATACGTACCTATATATATATAGCTTCCCGAGTGATTGAGTTTTCGACGCGCGCCTTAATTTTGATAATACCGAAGGATCGATTTCAGAGTGTTTTCTTTCTTTCGATTTCATAGGATTTTTTTTGATCAAAATGAATGAGCTCCTGCGATCTGCATCTAATATAAGAGGCATTGCCGGCGATTCCGGAAATGGAGACATTACCGGCGACTTTACGCCGGAAAATCGCCGGTAATGTTTCAAAACATTACCGGCGACTCCAACCGTCGCCGGCAATGTCAAGCCAAACATTGCCGGTGAAATTCTCGCCGGAAAATCGTCGGAAATGTTCGGCTTGACATTGCCGGCGACGGTTGGAGTCGCTGGTAATGTTTTAAACATTACCGGCGATTTTCCGGCGACATTACCGGCGACAGAGTAAGTCGCCGGTAATGATGAACATTACCGGCGACTTTTCCGGTCACCGGCCTTGTCTCCGGTAATCTCGCCGGTAATGATGACAAATGTGGTAGTGACTTCCAACTTGAACTATTTGGCCTCTAGTATATGTTGCAATATTTTGAAGTAGCTGGATCTCACTACTCATATGATTAGTGGCTCTAGAATCTGCAAGCCAGAATGGAGGAGAGGAGGAAGAATTGGATGATGAAGCCAGCATAGCTTGAGGAGTAAAGGCATTGGGAGAGACACTAGATGTCTGAGTGACAGTAACATTGTTGTAGTTGGATGTGGTAGCCAGTATATCTTGTATGGCTTTTGCAAGAATAGCCTCAACAGTATTTAGGGTCAGAGAAGAAGTGTTGTTGAAAGGACCCAACCCCTATTTAGTTGTCTAAACCGAAATTAAGTCCTAACAAAACCATGACTTACAAAATTTTTGCGAGAGTTTACTCTATAAAATGTACAAACCAAAAACCTACAAGAAGATTACACTTCATAGATAAATTCGCAGACACACCGTGGACCTCCATTGTCCATCCGGATTTCTCAAAATCCACATATATAATAAAACACAAGGTTTACAAGAAATTTAGAAAATATTCAGAAGTATAACTCAAACTGAATAACACTACATAAGTATTCAGAGTGACTTCTAATTACAAAATATGCAAGACTAGCAGGTTACATCAGGAACCTACTAGAGAGAAAGTGTGATTTGAACTCTAGGTCTCCTGCGATGACGTGCAACCACGGGAAAGATACTGCAATCTGAGAGGCAAAAACTGAAAACCCCAGAGAAAAGCATATAAATAATAAAATTGTTAGAGTGAGTTGACGTAATTCATAACATGCCGCATAAATAAATCCAACATGCTTTTCACAATAAATGCACATAAAATCATGCGAGTCAAAACAAACAATCTCAGGTCGAGTGCTCCCAAGTAGTAACTCTCCTGGGTACTGTGTGTGTGGAGGCAGTAACTTGAGTACATTTCCCTCGAGTTACAATACGCCCGGGTCAAGCACTCACAAGTTGTAACTCGCCCGGTACTGTGAATCACGGGTCAGGTGCGTATAAGTCGTAACCTGCCCGGAGTATCTTGGGGATCAGTCGAGAGGCCATAGCATCGATGCGTCATATATCCATACTCAGTGTAAACATAAATCACATGTGCCTCCAAATCAATGTATGCTCATAAATGCATAATCACAAATTCATACTCGTAAATGCATAATCGTAAAGTATACTCAAAGACTCGCAAATCCACTGTGGAAATCAAAGTATGAAAATCAACGTGTGATAAAAAGTCTATTCACAGGTAACAGCTAGCCCTGAGACCCGGCGGAAGATCCCTCGCCAAACACTCGATCACGATCACTTGAATAACAGGGATACAATCAATACATATTCAATCTCAACATACAGAGCAAATACGTCAAGAACCCCGCGTTCTCAAAAAGCGTATCGCTCGAAATATCGACGAGGATAACAAAACTCTCAAAATACACCCAAATAACCCTCGTCCCAACTTAACACACCCAAATCAACTCGAAAACCTCACCACTACAATCGAGGTGCAATTACGAGCAAAACGACATAAAAGTCTCTGAAAACCCAAAAGTCAACCCCTCGCCGGAGCTCCGTTGTTGACCGCCGCCGCCGCCGCTGCGCCAACGGTGACCAACTTCGGCAAACCAAACCTCAAAACATTCCTCTCCTCAAGCCCAATACTTTTCTCTTCTACCTCCAAGGCCAAAACACACCACACCGGCCGGAATTCCCTTCAAAAATTCCGCCGGATTTTCCTCTCCGATCACCACCACGAACCACCTCAAACCTTAACCAATTCCCAAACAAAATGCCCAGAAAGCTTCAAGGGGTTGAGGGGAACCAAACCCCCTACCAACCCGACACCAAATCTCGCCGGAAACCGCCACCCGTTTCCGGCGAAATTCCCGAATTTCAACTAGTTCGAACACACCCAAAACTCAACCAAATCTCACAAATAAATACATGAAGCAATAGGAAATCAAGAGAGCTTTCCAACCATACCAAGTACACGGTCGGAGGTGGCCGGAATCGCTGAGTCTGACGACGGCAAGAAAACGGATCGGTGGAGCAAAACGGGTGAACCCGAGTCAACTCAATCCAACTCGGTCAAACTCGGTCCAAATGTGTGATTTTCCGATTTTTTTTATGACTATTCGATATTTATACGTCATGAACGGACCAAAACCACAACTCGGATAACTCCAACATGTACAAACAGATAAGTACGACTAACTCTACGATAATTTCAAATATTCATTTTATATTCTCCGATTACCCGAAAAATCCTCTGAAACCTCCTACGTGCTCAAAATCAAATCCTCTACAATTTCCGCGAAAGAACTCAAACCAAATTCTTGCCCGATAATTTGGTCGTTAACAAACCACATATGTATAAACAACTCACGATAATCACATGTCGTGCCGATAATCATATGCTCAAAGTTCGGGTCGTTACAGTTGTTGTCTAAACTTGATGTATTCTGTTGATTAAGAAATCCATGTAGATAGTAGCATTTTTCCACAACATGGCCATCACCATTACAGTAGGAACACTCACCAATGTAAGCTTGATTGTTTTGAAATCTGTGAAACAGATTACATGTCTTGGCAATATGTCCAATCTTGCCACACAGTTGACATACAAGAAATCCTCCATTTGAGGCACCAGACCCAAAACCAGCATTAATATTCTGCCTTTGACCATAAAAGTTCTCATTGCCATTATTTCCTTGATTCTGTGTTACTTGATTATGACCTCTGCCAAAACCACGACCACCATTACGTCCACCACGGCCACCATTATATCCACGAGACTGACCACGACCAGCAAAGAATCCAGCAAGAGCAGCTGTGAGGACAGATGTATCTGGTGTAGGAGAAACATTGAAGCCAGCAGGTTGGACACCAAAACCAGGTAGGGGAACACCAAATCCAGGTGGTGGTGAGGCAGCCCTGGACTGAGGTTGGGATTGAATGGAAGGAGCCATGAAGACACTGGACTGAGCACTACACACAGAAGATGTAGTGGAGGCAGACTTGTGAGCATTAGCAGCAATCATAGCAGTAAGTGGCATAGTAGGAGCACTATCCTCCTCATCCTCTAAATCAGCTTCAGTAGCTTGACGTACTACCTTTAGTTCATCAATGGTACCAGACGTGTAATTAGTACGAATGAGCTACTTAGTGGCATTATAAAATTTAGGAAGGCCAGCTAAGACAGTCACCACAACATCTTCATCATCAAGAAACACTCCAACAGTTTCCAATGCATCTCTAGATTCTTTGATACGGTCCCAATATGTTTCAATAGAATCGGTGCCTTTCTTAAGCTTTTGAAAATTAGATTTCAACTTAAGAACATTCTGCTTATTAGGAGCTGCAAACTTGAATCGTAGTCTTGTCCAGGTTTCTTGAGACGAACGACATCCAACAATACACTTCACAGCAACAATACTTAGGGTTTGAGTCAGCAAGATAGCAACAAATTGATCCTGAGTTTTCCGGGCAGAATAAGAGTGTTTTGGTAAAAGTTAGCACAAAGAAAATGCATAAAGTAAATAAGGGAATGCGAAAATCAACAGCCTTGTGAGGAGAATTATAGCTAGCTAGCATGAGATATTGATTCAACCTGTCAAACCACAATGTCAGGATCCTGATAATAATATAATATTGACGTACAAGAGATAGATCAGTTACTTTTGAGTTCATGTGTTTGTAATTTAGTACCACCGAGTTATCCTATCATACCGGGCCATTTCAATGTTCCTTCTAAAACTCACCGGAAAATAATGTTGCCAATGATTTCAAGCTTTACAATCCTATAAACAAACTTGAGCAAACTTTAGGGAATAGGGACATGACTGTGGGACTGTTTGAAAAGCTATGTCCATGACTTCTCAATGTAGGAGTAACTTATTGAAGTAGTTCTCTCAGTGCGACTGTGTGCCCCCTCAGAACTCAAATTAGAAACACATTTCAGACCCAGAAACAAAGCTCAAATCCCAACTCAAGTTCCATAACAAGTGATGTATTTTTTCAACGAAACCAAAATCTGAAAATGCCGCTTCCTCTTTCATGGCTTCTCTGCAGCGCGCTGATGATGCCTAGCTTGCTTGTTTATATAGTACTGCTACTGTTCGTTCAAATAATTATCTGCAGACCATAATTTCAAAGGGATATATGGATTAGATTCGTTGCTGGTTAAACTGGGTTTGGGCTGATACACGCGGGGTTGCACCAAATAAGCTGACATGGTTGGATCTGTACGGCACAACTGGGAAGCTGGGAACAGTGATGAAGAAGATCAGTACTAGCCGATAGCAAAGTTAAATTGAAGTAAATAGGCATTGGGTTCCGTTGTGCAAAAGACACAAACAGTTGCGCCTAAATTGAAACATTGATCGTGACACAAACAGAGAGGCTATGACCCTCTACATCCATCTACATCTCTCTCTCGATTCTCAAAAATGGTGATATGTATTTTTTATCATATAGAAAGAACTAAGCTTTTAGCAGGAATCCATGGCGTAACTGCTGATGTTGACTCGACTTTCATAATGGCAAAATGTGATTCAGATCTCTCATCAAGAGTCAGAGGTAGCCATTAAGGCATTTAGTGTTGCTTATGCCACCATGTTTTGGATCCTAGCTTCTGAAATTGATGACACTCAACAGAATGCATGAGATCATCTCACCCAGAAAAACCTTTATCTAAGCAAGTAGCAGTAAATCACACACAGACACCCACACAAGCTATAGAAAGTTACAAATTAACCATTCATTCATTCCCGGACATCAATTTGAATTAGACCCCAGCCCCCCGGTCTTCCCCTCTACCATACTTGTCACTAATTGCGCAGATTTTGAGGCATTTTAGCTACAGGAAACCCTGTACTTCTGTAGTAGTAGTAGTAGTAGTGGTAGTTCTTTCCTTATTCCCACCGTGAAATCTTAAGCAAATTTATCTTTCTTGTGTATGCATGTTATACATTTCTACAGATGGAAGATCTATCTATCACATCTTGCTCCCTTTTACCTGTTTCACATGAGAATTTACCCACACTTTGAAAGCACAATCACAAACCCTGAAGTTTTGTGAGGGTTATATCAACAGTACGTTGCTTGCAACTGGCTGGGTTACTTGCATTGGTTCCTTGTTGTTCACAACTTAGTTTTTTCACTCTTAAATGAGGTAATAGTGTTGAAAGATTACTCCTTTTCATGTTTTCCATTGTAATTTCATGTGATGGGATCATACAATCTTACAAGAAAGCACAAGTCTCTTAGAACCAAGCAGATTGTATTAACATCGATCAAAGCAAACTGATTCGAATACATGTATAGTTTCTGATCGATCTGTACAAGACAACTCAAATCTAACAACATATAAAAGCTAAGAACACCAGCTGGTTTAACTGTTTAAGCGCTGGAGTTGTCTCAAATAAGCGGCGGAGAATCCACAGCTAGCTGCATTTTGAGTCCATCCACTCCATCACTACCAACAAAATTAGAAGGAAAAGAGAGAAACTTGAAACCTAGTAAAGATCCAGTCTTCAATTCTGTAACAGAATAAAGAGCGGATACCCATGTGTATAAATCGATCTTAATTTAATAACATAGTAGCGATAGATCATGCAAATTAAACTCGAGGTTACTTGCCCGGGAGAGACTGCAGTACTGAGGAATCTGAAAACCCTATACTAGTTATTATATTATACATAAGGGGGTTATAGGGTTTAGGGTGTGGTGTCGTAAATTAAAGGAACAGAGCTAATTAAAAGTCTTTGGAGTTGCAAGGGTTTGACAGAGAAAGATTCTTGAAGGCCATCATCAACATGAAAGATGAAGAAGAAAGTAAAAACCATCATCATAACCCAATGATATGGAAGGACCCCCTGAAGAAAGAGAGTTAAAGACTGACAATAGAAGCCCCAAAAACTGCTGCAAAATTATAGTCATGAAATTTAGAGATAAAAATAATAGTGTAATGATGATGGTCTTTCTTTCCCCGACTTCCGTCAGAGTTAACAGCCAACAACAAAGAACCACAGTCAAAACTCAAAACCCTTCATCATTACCCCAATCAGCTCCTGTTCTGCCCCCAACAACCTTCAAAAAGAAAAACCGTTACACACAAAAAATAAAAAAATAACAAAACAGCTCAAGTTCATAACCAATATCCACAGAAGGGCTCACCTTTTCTCACCCCTGTGTTCATCGGAAGCAAAATATGGACGATGGTTTTGTGTAGATCAAGATCTGTGTACATCGGAAGCAAGTAATTGGGGGGAATGAAGCCTGGTCCGACGTCGCTAAAGTTAGAGGCAATGACCTACATCTCAATTGGATCAAATCTATGCTGTCATAGATCGATGAGACGAGTAGATCATAGATCTGGTTATAGAGGCCTCGAGCCAGACAACATTCCCCTCAAAAAGCACAAGACTTCCTCAATGTATTCTCATAACCAACCCTAGACAGACTGAAGAGAAAGACTCAGAGAGAGAGAAAGAGAGCCTTCTCTCTCTCTCTCCTTCTCTCATCTGTGAGTAAGTGAGTGAGTGAGTGAGTGAGTGAGTGAGTGAGTGAATGAGTGAAAGAAAGAAATGGGAAATGGGTGTAGGAGAGAAGAGAAGGGAAGGATCATATGGAGATAAAAAGCTGGGAGACGGGGAAGGTGAAAAGGACAAAGTAATTAAAGGAAGGAGACCCCTCTCTGGACCCTACCAGCTGGGTCGTCTTCCAGAAATATTACCATCTAACTCATTACTAGCTCGCTCTCTAACTCGGGACTCACTCCACTCACTTGTCCAATCCTCTCTAGTCTCTCTAGTCTCTACTCTCTACCATGCAAAATCTAACACAGAAACACAAGCACACTGCTGCCTTTACACGTTCATATCAAAATCCTTCATCATGACCTAATCACGCCATCAGCTAATACCCTAATCCCCCTCAAACTCACAACACCACTACCCAACCCTAACAGCCGAACCCTATTCTGGGCCAAACCCTATAGGAGGGCTCATGACGAAGATGACAGTGAGGACTGAGGAAGAGGAGGATGAGACACCAAGAAAGGACTAGCCCTGAGTGTTTCGGTTGAGCTAATTCGGCCACCCTTTTATAGGAAATTAATTAACTTTTGATTGGTTTAAGTGTATAACTAGCTTAATTAACTCCTGTGATGTAATTTAATTTAAATTAATCTAGGGAAACTAAGATGGGGGAGGTGGAATCAATCCCTCGTGGAGTGCGTTTGTTTTATTTTTCACTTGTTTTTACTAAAACTAAGAATAACTCTAACGATTTTTTCATATTTGAGTTTTTTTCGATTTTAGAGAATATTTTAGTCGTTTTGCTCCAGCAGATTCTTTAAACACATTATCTATTTTAAAAAAATTGATGAGAGAAAAAATAATATTCTCTATATTTACAAAATTTTCTCTATTTTTAAGAAAATTTGTAAAATGAACGATCTGTTAAAATTTGGAACATAAAATACAATTGTATTTTATGTTCCAAATTTTAACAGATTGCTCATTGTATTTTTTTCTTCCCTATAATAAAAAGTCGGAGGTACTCTAAGGTCGCGGGGGATTCACGATGACGACAGGGACTCACTGACAAATAAAAAGTTACTCAGCAGTACATACAGATATACAACAGCTAGCCAGCTCACTTATTTTTTCAGGTGCTTGCTGGTCCACTCTTCCAACTATGCTCCTCCATCAACATTTATACTCTACACCTACACCAAAGGTCCTTTGTTACACCAATCTTATGTGCATTATAAACATTTTGATTTGGTCTTGCAATGGAATCCATTTTTTTTCTTACTAAATATGTCACATATATGGAATAGAAGAGGTCCAAATGCTATATTTTCGTAATTAATCTTTTGGAAATATATAATCTCATATATCAATGACTACGTTAGTCGATTTACGTGCATGGTGATCGATGTTAATGATTTGGATTCGATTTGAATGAGAAGTATATATAAATTCTACAAGTGTATCAACTTTCGTTGAGTTCTCATGCATGAAGGCACTAACCATTTGAATAGTTAAGGAGTGTTTATTTGTGAGATCACATTTCAATAACTTACGTACAAGTTGATTTGAGAATTAGTCTTCTATATATATATGCATGGTTGTTCGTCATTTCAAGAGTTCATGTAAGGACCACTAATGTACATAAGCATGTATAGCAACAATTGTTTAGTACTGGTTCAAACTCGAAAATAATATTTTACTTTACATGAGTAAAGTAAATTTATTATACTTGGTTTCAAATCGATATCAAGGTAAACGGACATCAAATTAACTTTGAAGTTCAAATTCTCCCATAATTCAGAATGAAGATGATTTGACTCATTTGAGTGACACCTTGCATTGATACTATTGCGCGCTGTTCCTTGTTTGAATATGATTGATGTGAATATTTACATGAATTTGACCAAAGTGAGTTGTAATGTTGTAGATAGAAGCCTTTACTTGTACAAAAAGAAGTCATCGCAATTCACTCCCGAGTTGTCAAGTCCATGCCTGACGTGAATTACACTACATGCATATGCATGTAGTTATTAGCAATTAATCCCGTTTTGCAAATGCAGAATTAATCGATGGGCTGCATGGTTTACTGGAATGATCAAATCTTTGCAACAGATCAACCATGGTGCTGGGAACATGGGATACACTGGTGAGTTGCCATAATCAAATTAAACTGGACATTATTTCTATCAGAATCAGCAAAATTAGTCTCAGTAATTAAGAACATAAAAAGGGATCGAAGAACCAACATACCAACATTTTAGTTGGAATCAGGTCCAGATTATTAAGATGCTCATTGACCTGAAGCCACCTCCTGTTTTGAGTTTTGACTCCAAATTCTCATAAAAAAGCAAAGTGTTTTCTGTACGATTTGCAATCAGTGACTCCCTTGAGTTAGCTCACAACCTGCTGTGACCAATTTCATTCGCATCCCAATCAGTCAATTCTGCCAAATGAAGTCGGGGAAGGAGATATGCTTTGGAACTTCGAATGTTTGTAGAGAAATACTTCTAGCAACTAGAGCTAAAAGTTCGATCTTATGACATGTATTGATATTTATACCAAAATCTATTCTCAGAGCATCTTGTGACAATACTGAGATAACTCTCGTACATAATACATGACAATTATGTAAACATAAAGTTCATTATTGTTTCTTGAATCATAAATCCGGACAGTATGTTTGTGAAATATGTATATCTTTTCAAATCCATCATTGCAATTGATAGATCATAACCTAAATGATTTTGAGAGCCTGCATTTTGTTGCAACATAAGTCTTATCTATTGGATGTTTACAACTTAGAATTAGGTATCTCCCACTGTTTGCTAAGCACACTCTAGCTTGTTGCTTATAAAAATGGATCCCTTTGGCCTCGTTCCCATACAAATGATACAAACAAACATAAAGAAAACCAATTGTGCAAGAGTAGTTGTGAAAAGAGAAAAAGGCGAAGGCCCTTTTTTGGATTCAAATAAAATTTCTTACCACCCAACCCAAGTAAGCCTTGATTGAGCAAAGAAGATTCTTTTGCAAACTACGCAACGCAGAAAATAAAACCAAGACTTTTGGTTTTGGTACGTGTTCTTCTTCTTTCTTTACAGTCGTTCAAAATCAAGTGTCAAACACAAACATATAGAAACATACATACCGCGACGTATTAAACTTCGATCTAGTTTTTATTATTTTCTGTGTAAATTATCCAATTGAACATTCATCTGAGAGAGTGTAGGTGCTGGATCGACTCAATTTGCAGCTGGGTTTATGTAGTATGCATATTAATTTATTTTAATTTAAACCTACCAGCCAGTACCAATATGTCAGCTTTTGAACCATTTTTCTTTTATTTCTTTCCAAAAAAATCTGTGGCTGGCTTGTTGGAAAGTCAAGTTTGGTACAGAGTTTTCAATTCAAGCTAGCAAGATTAGTCATGTTGCATCTGTGCTGTCACGTACTGCTGTGAAATTCAGGTATAGAAATTTAACTACTGTCTACTGTTATGAGATACATATCGATCGTTTATATACGGTACATATGTATCAAGCTAACAATATCCACAAGGTCGTTGGTTGCTTAATTATGAATTGGAACAACTCTATGATTCCAGAAATTTTCGATTTAAATCAAGTCCTCGTGTAAGTGGCTAACCAGCCGCGAATGGAACTCGGAATGGTTGACTCTTTTATCTTGGATCCTGACCAAAGCGGATCCTAACCGAAGCTCCGTTGGGCCCAAAAGAAGCACTATAGCTGTTTCTTATGAGCCCTATAGCGTTTTCTCTAAAGCCCGATATTTTTTTTATTAAAATAAACCCAAGAGACAGATTTCCATGTAAATATACAAAAGGAGCTCAACAAAATGGTCTCTTTCAACTGGCTAGAGTTTGTTAATTGAGAGCCTCTTCAGTGCGCATTCTGTATAATCCAGAAGAAGTTAACAACATCATCGCAAAAGATTTACTGATTTAGTCATTTAGAACGAAGGAGTACGTTGAGGAGCAAGGAAGATTTTGAATCCATTGCTCGAGCATGACCATGTTCACTTCTCAAACTTGAATAATGGAATCCATGATAGAAAACCAATCCATATCCATTTTCCTAGGGAACGATCGAGTTAATCTGCCTTGTCTCTCCGCATGCAATATCTTTCATTTATTGAGAGGCGGATCTACGAGGGTGCAAGACTGCAAGCCCAGCGTCCAGCGTCCGCTCGGACGATTTCAATTGAATCCCTGGGTAACAATTAAGCCTACAAATAAATTACCTTTAAGTAAAACAACTGACGTGTTTATTTACTTAAAATGGATGTGGAGAATTTGGAATTGATTCCGATTGATGAGTATTACTGTGTTTACTTGTGCAAATTAAATTTGGAATGAAATAGGACACACATTTTCTTCTTCAAGAATCGATTTCTGAAGAAACCCTCGACTTGATAGTAGGGTCACCATTTGGCTCATAGGCCCAAAAACTCGTAGGCTGCCCCCGACTCGAAAAGTCCGGCCATATAGGGTCACCATTTAACCCATAGGCCTAAAAAAACCCGGTCTGTCAAGGCCTGGCCGGCCTGGCCCGTAGGACCAATCTCATCTAGCCCATGAATTGTATATATTATAGATTATTTTATCAATATAAACCTCTAAACTCTGTAATTTACCTTAATATTATTTATTCATATATTAATAATCAATTTGTTTAAGCTTATATATTAATTAATATATATAATTGTTGATATATTTGATAGTTAAACACTATTAATTTCAAAGTTTTTTTATTTATGAAAGGACTCAACCCTAGTTTAGCTAGTAAACTAGATAGTTTAGCTAATAAACTAGAATTAAATCCTAACGATTAACTAACTTTGAAAAAATTTACAAAAAATTTTGACATAATTTTCCCTGAAAACTGAACAACCCAAAAATCTACAAGAAAAGAATACTTCTAACCAAATTCCCACAAACAAACCGTGAACCACCGATTGTCTATCTGAATTTCTCAACAAATAACATAAACAAGAACCAGGAATTTAACTCAGGAATTTAAAACGTATTTACAACATGTTGGTTCTGAATAAAATGAGAACACACTCGACTACTATTCGAGTAACTGAAAATAACATAAACAACTGAAATTAAAAGTGACTTCTATGAACATAAGATACATAAAAACAGGTTTGACAGTAGACTGAAACCTACAGAATGAGGAGCTGACTGGTGGACTCAAAGCCTTCGACGACACCATGCAAAATCGGGATTTAAACTTTAGCATGGGCGACGGAAACTGAAAATCCCAGGGAAAGACATTTAACATATAAAGCGTTAGAGTGGACAAAATAACGTAAGTTACGTAAATTAAAAAAATTGTACAAATATGTCTTTCCACTAATTTCGGTAAAATAAAGCGAGTTCAAATATCATAAACTGAAAAGCAATGCAGGTGGTCGTTCAGGATGTTTGTCCTAACCCGAAACGTCTTTTTGTATAAAAATGTAGGTGATGGGATCGTCTAGGATGTTATTCCTAACCCGAGACAATCTGGGTCGAGCAGGGCGTTTGTCCTAACCAGGTTCAACAACTATCCGATGATAAGCTAAATAGCTAAGACATCGATGCTACTAAATAATACCATCACAAACATACCTCTAAACTCGATTGTAATAAAAAATAGGAGACTATAAATCTGTATAAAGATGAACTCGCAGCAACTGTAAAAATAAATAAACGTTCACTCACAAGTCTGCGACTACTGCTAGGGTCCAGCGAAAATGTTCACGTTGCAAAGGTCGCGATCTCGATATCTTGAACATATGGATTATAAAACATCAGAATATACGTAAAACTATATAAATTGGCCCTAAAAACAACCTCAAAAGTCTCGCCGATAATTCCACAAACTGCCTCGCTTGAGCTCTGCCAAGGACGGCGGCGCGTGGCCCTCACGCGCCTCCACGGGCGGCGACGCCGGAGCTCCGGTGATCAACTGAATAGCTAAGGCATCGATGCTAGTAAATAAAACCATCATAAACATACCTCTAAACTCTACTCTAATAAAAAACATGAGATTGTAAATTTGCATAAAAATGAACTGGCAGTAACTATGAAAATAAATAAACGTCCACTCACAAGTCTGTGATTACTGCTAGTGTCCAGTAGAATTTTCCTCGTTGCAAAGGTAGCGATCTCGATGTCCTAAAAATGTGGATCATACAACATCAAAATATACGTAAAACTATGAAAATCGGCCCTAAAAATAACCCTAAAAATCCCAACGATAATTCCACAAACTGCCTCATGCGCCTCCACAGGCGGCATCGCAGTGTAGCCCACGCGCCTTCGATGAAAGTGGTCTGATGGAGGAAGTTGACCCCTCGCTGGAAAGCTCTTGGCGAGCCTTTCCACTTTTATAACTTGACCGAAGTCCAATTCACCGGCGTTTGGCCAGACATATCGTAAACATACCGAAATTTCACTTTCTGGCAACCGCCACCAACGACGGCGATTAACCCCTCAAAACACTCCTCTCAACCAGCCCAACCAAACCCCCACACTTACGCTCCTCAACTTGCTACCTAGTTGCCGGAATCGGCGCTCGAATCTCACGGTCAAAAATCGGCCGAAATTTCTCAACGTTAAAGCTCCGCTGTGGAGGTTCGTCGGACCTCCTAACCAACCCATTTCGACTTAGGGGAAGGAGAGGATAAATTCTCCTCAACTCTCAACCTCCACAACACGTCGGAGCACCGTCATCGACGATGGCGATTCAACGGTTCTAAACCCGATTCGAGTTGTCCTAAAACCTACAAATCTTCCCAAAAATCACATTACACAACAACAGGGATGCATCATGGATACTTTACCTATCTTTTCCTTTGCCAGAGGTAGCAAAACGGGTCGAGCACCATTTGAGATTTTTCTGATCTTTTTCTGAGTTCCTGAAAATTAAATCCCAAAATTACCTTATTTATACCTCCAAGTTCCTCAACAGATTGACAATCCAAAACCAATCTTATCACGATTGAACGGTCGAGAATTAACGGACTAAAAATAAATAAAAAATTAATAATATATCGTACGAACTTCCAATAAGCATAAGAAATAGCTCGCTTATCCAAAAAATTCTTTGCAAATTCCTACGAACTCGAAATTAAATAATCTATAATTTCCATGAAGAAAGTCAAATCTAATTCTTTGCCAATGAAAAATTTAACAACCTCGATAACGCGACTAATCCGCAATAAAAGTTAATATAACTCGATAAGCGCATAATTTCGGTTCGAGTCATAACAATCTACCCCCCTTAAAAAAATTCATCCTCAAAATTTACATACTTGCTAGAAAAGATGAGAGTACTACTCCCTCATATGCTGCTCTAGTTCCCAAGTGGCTTCTTTCACTGCATAATTCCTCCACAATATTTTCACTAAAGGAATGGTCTTGTTTTGAAGAATTTGCTCCCTACAGTCAAGAATCTCCACTGGGTCCTTGATATAGACCAAATCCTCACGTAATGGAATCTGCTGAGGTACAATAACATGAAAATGGTCGGAGATGTATTTTCGCAACAAGGACACATGAAATACGTCATGAACACGTGTTAGCTCTGATGGTAACTCCAAAACGATAAGCAACATCACCAACACATTCAATAATCTCATTTGGTCTGATGTATCGTGGCTGAAGCTTGCCACACCTTCCAAATCGCATAACACCCTTCCATGGCGAAAATTTCAAAAATACCCAGTCACTGGCCTCAAATTCTAATTTCTTCCTCCTAACGACTGCATAACTCTTTTGTCGATTATGGGAAGCCTTTAACCTGTCTCGAAAGATCTGCACGTTTTTCGTCGTTTCTTGCACAATATCTGGACCAATAAGGCTTCTCTCCCCTACCTCACTCCAACAAAGCAGAGTCCTGCACTGTTTCCCATATAAGGCTTTATATGGTGACATACCAATGCTAGAGTGAAAACTGTTATTACAGAAAAATTTCATCAAATGCAGGTACTTATTCTATTTCCCCATAAATTACAATACACGGGATCTTAGCATATCCTCTAGCGTCTGAATTGTTCTCTCATACTGGTCATCCATCTGGGGATGAAAAGTCATACTGAATCGTAACTTGGTTCCCATAACTTCTTGTAAAGCTTTCCAGAACTATGAAGTGAAAAGGGAATCTCGATCCGAGATAATAGACAGGCACACCATGTAGCTTCACAATCTTCTGCATATACAACTGAGCTAGTTGGCTCACAGAAAGTTTCTTTGGAACTAGAATAAAATGTGCAGACTTCGTAAAGCGATCCACAACTATCCAAATACATGTATGACCCTCGAATGTACGATGTATCTTGTAGAAAAATTTCACAGTGACATGCTCCCATTTCAAAACTGGAATCTCTAGACCTTACTTCAAGCCTTAATGTTTCAGTCGCTCTGCCTTCACTTGTTGACAAATGGGACACTGGCTCATATATTTCGTAATTTCCCTCTTCATATTAGGCCACCAATAATACTCCTTAAGAATTTAATTTATTTTCGTACTACCGGGATGCATTGCATATGCTGAACAATGAGCTTCATCAAGTATTTCTCGTTTCAACTCTTCATTGTTCAGAACACAAAGTCTACCCTTAATCTCCAGCAAGCCTTGTAGCTTTGTTATTCTTAGCTTAGTGTACACGCCCAGATATTGTTTTCTCGGTGAACTTATTTGCTAGGTTTATCTCTTCGCCTACCCAATATCATTAGAATAGAGTGAAACACATCTTCAGGTACTTGAAGGGATCTAGTGACTTGGCCTTATTCTTCCTCTACAACGAAGCAAGAGAGAGAGTTGAAATTCCAAAAAAAAAATGAATGGTTGAAACATAGCTTTCTAATTATGGCATTTTCGATCCATTAAGTACTTCTCTCGACCCGTCGAATGGAACCACTTGGATCGATCAGAACATGTCTCTCGATCAGTCAAGAGAGACCTTTGACCCTTTGAAGGACCTTCCGGCTACAGGCACTGAACCTCCTTTCAGTGTAGTCTCCTTTCAGTGTAGTCCCATATTACAAGACACCAAATGATGTGTTGGTAGGATTTTCTCAAATCATTCTGAGATCATAGCTCTGAATGAAGCTATTAAAGAGTGTGCCTGGCTTAGGTTAGTAATACACCATATTCGAGAGTCTAGTGGATTACCATCTACTACGACAACACCAACTTACATCTTTAAGGATAATACAGCTTGCATTAAGCAAGTGAAGTTAGGATACATTTAGGGTCACAATATTAAACATATCTCACTGAAGTACTTTTTCAATCAACAACAACAGTTACTGGATATCCATGTGAGCCAAATTGGTTTTACGAATAATGTTGTTGACTTGTTCACCAAGTCACTACCCAAATCTACATTTATGAAACATGTGAGACGCATTGGAACGCGGAGATTATCTGAACTCCGAGATTGAGTTACCAATCATGGGGAGTTACTTTTGGTAGACATCCTCATGACCCTAGCCCCATTACAACCTTTGAAAAACCTTTTTTATCCTCAAGATGTGCATCCTTTGTTCTGTGGAGAGAAGTCACAAGAGTTGAGCATATGGTTTAGTCCAGTGACAAGTAATTGAGTTGAGTGAAAACCTTTGACATCTTTTGAGAGAAATATTTATAAGAGTATATCCATATGAGGTTGAATCTTGACTTGTTGATTGTATGTTGAGCTTTATATTCACCATGATTATGTATGAGACCTACATATTACATGTGTGTCATGCATTGACATTAACCTTCGAAATTCTGTGGATTAAATTGAAATATCATGTGAACTTGGTGTCGCAAGATTATGGATATTGCTGAGTCAATATGTTAAGGGCATTAGAATTTTGTAATTTGTGTAATTATTGAGTCTTTCCAGAGTCTTAGTTTAATATCTTGCTCAAGGACAAGCAAAAGCTAAGTGTGGAGTATTTGTATAATTGCATAAATATGAGACTCTCTTGTGCTTAATTATCCCAAAATATTTGGTTTTTTTGTTTAGTTTAATTATGTTTTTGTTTTATTAAGTTATTTGAAAAAAAAAATACAAAAATGAGCATAAAAGAAGAATTCTATTGGAATAAGGAATGATGACGTGGATAGTCCAAGTGGCGATGAGTCAGCCCTAAATTAATTAGGAGAGACTCAATCTCATACCTTTATAAGCATATTTTGTTGATAGAGTAAGGGTTGTTGAATTTCAGAGGGAGAAGCCTTAGAAGAGAAGGAGTGCCGCTTCCAAGAGTTCCAGTTGTCACATTTTGACCCGTCGAAGTATTCGACCCATCGAACTGAAGCTACCGAGAAGTCTAGGGTTTTAGGTTTATTCTTCATTTTCCATCATGTTTTGCTATTTTTTAATTCCAACTATGAGTAGCTAAATTCCCTAATTAGGGGTTGATCGAATCCCTAGACATGCTTACGACTTTGAACCCCTTTTTATCTTAATAACTATTGGGATGAGTTTTGTTTCACTACATTTTCATCGATGATTTCTATCTTCGTGTTACTTTGGTTACAAATTTAGTTGCATGGATTAGGGTCTAGAGTCTAGGATGTGTGATTAACCTCTATATCAATGCATATTCAATAGAGACAAGCAATCCCGTTGTGACTTGTATGAAATAATTCCTTAGTGATGTTAAGGCGACAGCTATATCGACCTTAGAAGCTTTGTTGACTTTCAAACACTCTTAGATCTTCATGACTTTTAATTAATTTGATTAAGACTCTAACATGTACCAATCTACCAATTGCAGATTAAGCTAAGCCAGTACCGACATTTTGCTTAGTGCGGCTGGTAAGAGAGTGTAATCAATCGATGTCCTACCGACATTAGCTCGATTATGAGAGTCAGTCATCCATGGTTATCTAAATTAAAGTTGGGGTAAATTGTGGGTTGTCTAATGTGAAGAGAAGTTTCTAACATTTATCTCTATATGATTTCATTAATAATTTACTTTTCTTAAATTTAGATTTTTCTTCATTAGCTGTAGCCAAATCAACTCTGAATACCCTCAAACTTTGTGTGGTAGTCATCCACTGAGTCTAGTGTCTTATGACAATTTTTTGTGATTTTTGGTTTAGTGTAAGTATGATTTGTAAATTACTTTGTGCCGAGTGGTCGATGCTGCCAGATTTCTAGCTTCCACATATGTTTGTGTTTCTTGTGTGTGTAAGTCTTAGTTTCATTAATCTTATTCGACTTGACAATAAGATTATCTTTGAAGGTATTTTTTCACCTTTCACCAATTTATGGTCTAATCCATTCCAAGTAAGTAAACATGCCCTACATATAATCTTCTTTTTAGGAGAGGTGTTGTGTCAGAGTTAGTGAGTAGGGCCAAGATCCATTGCATAAGCCTAATGGGGACAAGAAATGGAGAGATTCAACAAAAGTTTTTTATTGAACTTACTAAGAATGATGAATTGGGCTGTTGGGTTAGTTTTAAAAGGCTATCTAAGGTTTGGTGTTTCCATTTATTATTTGTTGGTCCATATTTTTTTTCCCATATATTTGGTTCCATTAGCAGTCTAAACAGAGATTAGGTCTTAAAGACACTACTAACTGAGATTTCCTATCAACACTATATAAACCTTCACGTAAAATAGCGGAAACGAAACCGAAACTAAACTTTTCTAAAATCCATATTTCAAGAATCTACACAAACTAAACTAAATTTCAGAGCTACTAGATATTTTAAACTAAATAACTGTTAGAGTGAGTGGATGAAAAACATAATAACGTAAGAAAAATATTGAAATTTACTAGGCATTATGCCTTCCGCTGAATTTCAATGAGAAACTAGTATACAAGTACTTAAAATCATAACACGAAACTAATAGTTGAGATCAATACAAGACTGATTAACTAAAATGTCTAACGCGAGACATGAAATCAACTAGCAAATATTTAAATATGAACTAATGATCAAAATATTAAATATCTAGTGAAACGGATGGCTGAGGTATCTGCATCTCATGCCATCAAGATTGGAATTAATTGACCGAGAATTTAATCTGAAATGAAATAATCAGATCAGTATGACTGAGGTATAGCTATCAAAAATTATACCCAACTGACTAAGAACTAAATTTTAAATGATAGTCTGAAAGGGATGACTAAGGTATAAGACATCCCTAGTCATCGAAAATAGAGTTAACCAACTGGAAACGAAATTTGAAATAAAGAAATTAGAAAATGATGATCAAGATAGCTGATATATGTAGTCATCGAGTGTCATTTAAGAGCCTAGCATCCAAGATGACACGCGCGTGACTATCGAGACTCAAGAAATAAGGAGGCTATGATGACTGGTAGTGAACTACAACTCTAGTCACCCATATTATCTGGTAGTGAACTACAACCTCAAATAATGTATTAGTAGTGAACTACAACCCTGGAATTGTTATTTGAGGGCCAGTCAGGTAGCATATATGTGCATATATAATAATCGCAAATATATTCCCTTCGTGACTACTGACTCATCTCTGAATAAAATACAAGACATGAATTAGTGAACTAATAGGTCAAGTGCAAACGTTAACTGAACTGGAAACGCTAAAAGTAACACTAGTACAAGAACTACTTCACATGACGCCTCTCAGACGACTGAAACAAAATATCCATCGTCAGAATGATTTTGAAATAAATAGATGCCAGTTCTTTTCTGTTCGTCATTGCATGCTCTTTTACGCTGTACATTTTCTTTAGTTTTTAAAGGGGACATCCAACATTTACAATTTTCAAGGGTGGGCATCTCAAATTTTGATTGTTCGAAAGTTATACTTAAGTCAAACAACGTTTATCTGTCATGTGAGTATTTTTTTTTAAAATCAAACAAATAGGTAATCCTCCGGGGGGATTCATTTAAATAAGTCTTTCAATCATACGTCAATCGATAGTCGTCTGAATGGTTGGAAAAAACTTTGTAATTTTTTTTTGCCAGTTTAAACATATGAGAGTACTCAATTGGCAAAAAATGCATGTGTGGAACTCTCTAAGGGAGCTCACTAGATTGCGTTCTTCAATTAGATGACGGACGTCTGTCGTCTGAGTTACGACGTACATAATCTGACTGCAAATTTTTCACATATCCCGCCTCACATGTAGTATTTGCATATATAAGTTATTAAGAGTGAGCATCTAACTTGCATAAGGTTTTAAAATATGAGTTAAATCAAATGACAATTGTATGTCGTCTAATTAAGTTTTGATATTTAGTTTCCTACCTTACACATCAAATTTTGTAAATTGCCTAAAATAAACTATTTTAGTTAATTTGACAGTTGGATGGGATTCTCAGAGTACTGTTAAGTCACTGTTTAACAGTTATAATTATTTTACTTGAATTCGTTCTCTATCCGTGTGTACCATGGTAGTGACGCTAAAGCTCATTAGAGTAAAATCGATTTGCGGCTCCATCAAAAATTAATCTCAGACCAAGTTTCAAACATGCATCATCGTAGAGTTCATATCTATCATACCATATGAAAAAAATGATAAAAAAAACTAAATTTAGGTACTCCGCCAATAGGAGAATGAGCAAAATCCTTGAAAATGGCTATTTTAGTCTTTTGGTAATATTTGACCGACCTCTAAACGAACTCTGACGAGGGTAAGTTTTTTAAAAACTCTATGTTATTACGAAGTTGACACATGTGTATGGACACATTTCTCATTAGACTATTTTGGTTTGTCATATGTCGTTAATTAATTATATAACTGCTAATGTTACTTACAATAGCACCATATCTCCGCTGGGTGAGCTCGCTCGAGGCATCAGCGCCCTCGTGACCTCGATTTCTCCTAGGCTTCGCAATTCCAGAAGCACTAGAACGCCCCACCTTTATCCCTGCTTGCCGGCTCTCTAAGCCTCAATTTAGTTCAACCGCATCGCCTCATGGGGTTCGCATCTCTGTCGCGAGCTAGGCGCTGCCACCTTCCCTTGATCGCCACCATAGCCACACCTCGACCTCAAGAGTTGTCAAACTTTCTTTGTCGCACCTCGGCTCAAGATTTGACCTACAACATTGCTACTCAAATCTTCAGCAGTAGCGGCGAATCAGGCTCGACATCAAACGTTTTTTGCTGATCTCCTCGACCTACGGCCTGAGCATTGCGTCTCCGCTACCAGGACGCCAACACCATCGCCTCTCATCTCTCTCTCTCTCTCTCTCTCTCTCTCTCTCTCTCTCTCTCTCTCTCTCTCTCTCGATCTCTCGATCTCTCGATCGATCAACGGTTGTTCGGTGGCTGATTTATCGCTTTTTGTGGTTTCTAAATGCCAGCCGCAGAGCACTTGGAGTAGCAGCAAACTCGACTGTGGTGACTTTTCGTGAATCGGAGTAGCAGCAAAGCAGCAAATCCTAAATATGTACAAGGGTACATCGTCGGCCAAGAGCTCCTCCCTTAAATCTAGTAAGTAAATCATTCTCTCACTTTGTCTTCTCTTCCATGAATACCTACATTTTGTATTTAATTAGGGATTTATTTTTTTCCCTTTTATCAATTGTTGTGTGCAGAAATTAGAATTTGGATTTGGCTTCTTCTTTTTCAATTGCCAACATGGGCACAACTCAGTTAACAGCCTCATCAATCTTGGCGAGGAACTTGGCCTCATTCGAAGGTTTTAGACCCTCAACTACCAAGTTTGGATCTCCTATTGTTGTTTCATTTATGGGCTACAATCCTTCCGTAGCTTCGTAGTCAAGGTTGCTACACTGTCTCTCCAAAGCTCCAAAGGTTGTTCCCAAACTGAGCCTAATTCATGCTCTTGTATATGTGTTATTGGGTCTTGTATAGACTAAGTTTCACTTAATAATGTTTGGTGCTTTGGACCATATTTATTTTTAATCTTGGTGTGTTGTATATGATGAATTTTTTTCTTCGATTGTATGGTAAAGGATGATTAATGCTCATAACATTGAAAGAGGGACAAGATTCAGACTTGGGCTTCACCTATAGTGGGTGAGGGTAAGCTGGATCCTTATGCCACCGATCTTGAACATAAGCAACTTATGCTTCAAAGGTTTCTATAAGAGGTGAGTTGCTATAAATTATCTCATTTATAGTGTAGTTACTAGTGTTGGACTAGTTGTTCTGATATTTTTCTTGAGCTCTCTTTGATTTCCAGTGCTCTCTTTGGTTTCCTGGAATTTATAGGTAGATATACTTGGTAAGCATGAAGAAAAACCAGAATAGCAGGAAACACACAAGTCATGTCGGTTACTATATGGACCAAGAATAGATGAAGACGGAAACTTTTGGTCTTTCTTTTTCTTTTACTCTTTTTGTACTTCAATGTCTATATTGATCTAATTGAAAGAAAAACTGTGAATCATGTACTGTCTATTTGGTAAAAAGAAAGCAAAGTAAATAGACACCATAATATAAAGACCAAAGTCTGATTCAAATTCATACGACACATACTAAAACAAAACAAACCATAATAGAAAGTTTGTTGTCTAACCCAAACTCATATGATACACATAAATGTGTGAAAGACTAATGTCTGAGAAGAAATCAGACAACGCACAATATGATAGAAGGACTGACGTCTGAGAAGCAATCAGACGACGCTCACTTTGACAATATGACCGATGTCACAAGAAACATGACATGACAGTCGACTGTCATCTGACTACATGCCATCAGACACAGGAATGCGCATGCATGAATGACATTAGTTGACACCATAAATGGCATCCGCCGTCTGAACAATACGATCATCATCCTTATGATTGGTATATGACAGTCATTTCCGTGTTTTACATGTCATCTGAAGCGATTTCAATAGATGACGCTACGATATATGATGGTTAGAACACATATCAGATGACGATCAAAGACTGTCGTTTGAAACAATTTTTGTACTAGTGTAAATCATATACTTAGATTGTAACAATTTTGAAATCATAAAATAAACTATGAAGAGTATAATTTAATTGAGTTGACTCCAAGCTAATTAAAAAGAAGCAACTCGAAAACTCAATATTAATAATTTCTAGCTAGTAAAGCGGAATTCAAATAATAAAATCACTTAAAAGAATTTGCATCATCCCTATAATAATAGATATGTTACTCGCATACGCGACAATGAAAAGAAAAGGTTCACTCACCTTTTTGTCATGATGACTAGATTACTAAGGTCATTCCTTGCACCCAACACACACTATTAGCCTAAGACAAATCAATGGCCTAAATCCGATTAACGAATTTTTCATTCTTGTGTAACTAAGTTAAAAGAGCTAGGTCTGATATATAAATTCACCAAAAATGAGGCTATAACATAAATAAATAAATCATCGTCGAATAAATGAGCTTCTATCGCAAGAATTTCGTCGTGTACGCTGACGCGTGGCCTCAAGCGCAACCATAGATGGCGGCGCGTAGATCCCACGCGCTAGCACATCCAATCAATTTCGATGTCTACAAATGATATGACAAATCAAATATTGTTTCAAGCCCAACACATTTCTCAACTATACCTAAGCCTAAATGGGAGAGGAAGACGTCGAAATTTACCTCAAAGTTCGGGAAACTCGTAATATTTCACGTCATGATTTTGCCGGCGAAAGACCGCATCACTATTAACAAGCCTAAAGATTGATTATTGATGTTTATATGGTTTGGTGATAGTCTGTTACAAATAGACTAAGATATTTTGTTGGTCAATATAGTCTTTAGAGAACCATAGATTTTCTCCTCTCTGTAAGCTTGATCATTGTACTGAAGCTCTGTAAAATTGTTATCTCAGTTCAATATCTCCTATTTTTCTTCGTGAATTTCTCTTTTCCTTTAAGCCTGATGCCATGGTTAACATGGTATCAGAGCTCCAGTAGTTCCTGAGACCTATTTTTCATGCTTCCGGATTGTAGTGTTCTTCATCAGATTCGCAATCAAAATCCTTGGGTTTCAATTTTGGAGTTTTCATCATTGATCCAACTCAAATATCTCTTATTGAGTACCAGAGGGGACAAATTGGCGTCGTAGTGGATCAAATCGACTTGTCGGAGTCGATTCAATCTTCTTGGATCTTCTCATTTTGTGTTTTCGGTTTCATCTTCTTGTCTCAGAGTGAACTCTGTTTGGGATCGAGTGCAAGGGTTTACCTACAGATCCTGAATCTGAAAGTTAAAGTTTGATCGGAGTTCATTTAATGCCTCTGTTCGTTCTCATCACCTCTTTGACCAATTTTGACTTCAATTTGAGGTCGATTTCTTATCTCATGACTCTTCTTATGATTTGAATATAGAATATTTGCGGTTGTTACTTGAGAATTGTTGTTGTAGTTTTCTTGCTGTGATTGCTCAAAATTTGGTGAAAATTGATGTGGTTATCCAAAGCTAGAGTAAAGATGTTGTTACTTGAGATTTTGGTGGAAATGTAGTGATATTGATGAGATATTTGCTCAAGAATTGAGGAAGATGTTCTGTAGTGAAGTGAATTGTGGTAGTCGTTCTATCTTGGAGGAGTGTATGATGTAAGTGGTGTTCTAGTCACTGTGTGTGCATTATATTGCTATTCTTTTCTGAGCAATTATGAAGGAAGAGTTGGATGGTATTATGGTGACTTTGCTGAAGGGGGTGGAAAGAGATGTTGCGGTGGTATTTCTGTCAACAATTGGTGTAACAATTTGATAGTGGTGGTGTTTAGTTGTTTTTCTGAGTATTTGTGAAGAATCTGTGTATTTAAACAATGGTGGCATCATCTTTATCAAGTGGAGCTGGAATTATCATCGTGACCGAGTTAAGTTTCATGTTGTGTATGATCACTATGAAGTTGAGAGATACTAACTTTCTCATATGGAGTTTTCAGTTTTAAGTGTGTTTTAGATAGGAGTGACCTATTCGGTTATTTTGATGGGTATGCGACTTAAACTCCACATTATGTGGTCTCTGAGGATGAAAGTATCACTACTGAGCAGATAAATGCCTACACAGAGTGGAAGAAAACAGATAACGCTTTACTTAGTTTTCTACTTGCAACAACAAATGAAGAGATTATTGCTCTTATTTTTGGGTGTCAGACATCTAGGGATGCTTGGCTATGTTTGCAAGAGAGGTACTCTAGTGTGTCTAAAGCTAATGTTATGCAATTGCAAACTGATCTTCTCACAGATCGGAAACAACTGATTCCATTGATAAATACTTGCGTCGTGTTAAACATGCTCGAGATATGTTAAATTCGGTCGGGGTACAGTTTTGTGATGAAGATATAGTGTATATTACTCTTAATGGGTTGCTCGATGAATATGTAGTGATGAAAATGGTAGTGGAAGGAAGGGAAAAACTCCTATTACTTTGACAGATCTTTTGTCCCAAGTTCTTGTTGTAGAAAGGCGTATTGACAAGAGCTATTGTCCGGTTAATAAGTTTTAAAAATGAGGTCATTTGGCTGATCATTGTAGTCAACATTGTGTATCAAGATGTTCTAAATCCTTATCATAATGCCAAATCTATCGTAAAAAAGGGCATACTGTTGTGACATGTCATTATAGAGCTTTTATTTCACATGGAAATTCCTTTTTTCCCATATTTACATGCCAACTTTGTTGATTGAAAGGCCATGCTGCCCTCACTTATTTGCATCTCTTTGTCTCTGCATTCCAGTGTATAAAATTGTCTTGCTCTATAGTTCTTCATGTGATGCCTGGCCTTATCGATGTTCCGGTACAAGTTGTGTTGCATATAGCCTCAGTGGTTGCAGATGAGAAAGTGGTTCAAAATGGTGCTATGAATGTTAGTCTTGGAGATATGCATCAACATGAAGCTGTGATTACTAATGAGGTTGTGGCTAGTGCGTTCAGTGGTCATGTAAATGGTAGTGCTGGAGTTGAAATGATTGAGAATGGTGATTGTAGTGATCTTGGAGTACTAAATGGTGAGAATGTTGACGTTGGTGATGTTCGTCCTGACAAGAGGTGATATGGATGCAGTTGTCATCAAGCAAGATTTGTCTAGAGATTTGTGTACATATAAAAGTCATAGTTTGGTTGTTGCCCTATCTGGTTCTTCACCACCAGTGATCTTTATTGGCCCCCATGGTGTTAAGGAGGGGAATAATGTTGAATCTGCTGGAACTGAAACTATCCTTCAACAAACTTGTGTGAGTTAACATGCAGTGGCTGATATGATAGATGATACAAATAGGAATAATGACTTTGATGTAATGAACTGCCATGGTGATGTAAGTGGTCACGGAGCTGTGGTTACTGATGAAGTTGCGACTCATGTGTTAATTGATGACGTAAATGGTGAAAATGGTAGTTCTGGAGTCCAAAATAAAGTTCAGATTGGGCATGAAATTCAAGGAAGGGAATCAAAAGTAGTTGGTGCTAGTCAAAGTGATGATAATGGCGATAATGATGGATCAATGAATGGAGTTGTACATGATGGTGATATTGATGTTGATGGAGTGATGACTAAAGCTGTGAATTATGCAGATTTGAATGATGTTGTCAATATTGGTATTAGAAGAGATAGAAAAGAAGTCAGGGATGAGGTGTTATATTGTGAAAATGGTGTCGTTGGTAATATTGGAGTTGAAAATGGTTTTATTGGTGATGTTAGAGATAATGGTATAAGTGGTAGATTTGCAGATTGTGAAGATGTTGTTGTTGGTAGTTTTTATGTTGAAAAAGGTGTTGTTGGCAAGGGTGCCTTGCAAGCTGATAGTGAGATTAGTATTCTCGTCAAAGTGGATTCATTCTATAGTGATGCTCTTACAAATAAGGGGGATGACAATATAGTGCGCATACTGAAACTAGCTTTCTTGGTTATGGGATTGGTCAGACTCTCATATATAAAGAAAATAAACAATATTGCTTTACATGCACCAGGAGGGTGGAATGAGGTTGTGTTCACAATGATCATTGATTGGATCAATTTTGCTTCTAAAGTGTTCAAGATGTGTTGATATTATCTGCTTTTACTATAGCACAAGCTACCGTTTTTCTTGCATTTTTCCTTGCTAAAGACTTACTCAATGTTGGGTTTAAAGAAGAGGTTATCTATCTCAGTTTGGTTACTCTCACTGTGATTGAGAGGAGGTGCTAGCAAAAATGTCATGAATTAAGCCAAGAGAATGTGGTTAGTGTCTTAGATCAAGGGAATGAGAATGATGACTTTGTTGTATTAGGTGATGAAGGGCATAATATATAAGGAGAGACTAATGGTGATAATTTTCAAAATCATGAAATTAGTTTGATCGATGGAGTGGCTGATCTACTTGTTTGTGCTGAAAATAAGGGAAACACATATATACAAATATACGATTGAACTATCAATTGATACTGCACAAGAATTACAATGATGGTGGAAATGATTGTGAATATTATGGTGAGAATAGCAATGATTCTAATGAAGACTCTGTATCAATGAAGTCAATAAAGGTTGATGAACTGGATCTTTCATCTTCTCAAGCTCCGAGAGTGGATCATACAGGTTCGGTGGATATAAATAGTTGGATTCTTCCTCTCCCTTGGGCATGTGATAATGAGGATGGTGTCCATATTCATGATATTATACATAAAGTGATAGATGGTGAATATTATTCATGTGAAGCATCAACTTGGAAATTGGAGGGTTCTTGTCCACAATACATAATGAAGGCAGATGGATGCTTCAGAAGGGCTGTTGGGGCATACTTGCATCCAATTTGGAACATTGGAAACATTCTTATAACTTTTGTTACATTTGGATGTACTTTCTGGCTACTTGCCACCTGTAGTCATGAAGAGACAGATATGTCTTCTTTGCTCATGCCCATGAAAATTTTTCAAGGGGTTGATAGAATTGAGAATGGTGATAGAGTTGGAAAAGTTCTGCAAAACATAGATGTTGAGTTTGGAGTGGATGGTGTAATTATAATCGATGGAGGTACAGATTGTGGAATTGCAGATTTACATGGTTGAGTTATTGATCAGAATTGTGTTTACAGAAAAAGTACAAGGACAAAGAAAGGAGTAAGGATCAGTTTTTCTGAATATGCATTATCTAGTGTTGTCAAAATATGTTGCTACTATTTGTTCCTTCACTTCCTCCATCATCGTCAACAGAGCTCTTCATTTCCACTTCTTCTTGCTATCAAGATATGTCTTCACCCTAAGAGTGGTTTCAATCTCATGTTCGGTCCCCAACTGAGCTTGAGGGAGGGTATTAATGAGCCTAAAGAGTGACTATTGACGTTTCTTTGGTTTGGTGACAACCTGTCACAAATAGACTAAGATATTTTGTTGGTCAATATAGTCTTTAGAGAACCATAGATTTTCTCCTCTCTGTAAGCTTGATAATTGCACCGAAGCTCTGTAAGATTGTTATTGCAATTCAATATCTATTATTTCTCTTCATGAATTTCTCTTTTCCTTTAAGGCTGATTCCATGTTAACAATCACGGTTCAAGGCAAAAGGAGATGGCATGTTGGGCTTGAAAGGAGTCAAACTAGCTATAGGAGGCCGCCGAAAAACAACGACGGCAACAGGTCGCCGGAAACAGTTGAGGCCGGAGAGATCTCTTCGAGTCTCCCTCCACGACACGTTGATGATGCAGATGAGAGTAAGGGAAGAGAGAGGAGATGAAGAGTGAGATTTTTTGACTTGGCCGACGACCTGCGGTGGCCAGCCCACGAAGTTTCTGGTGGGTCAGTGAACCGGGTCGGGTCGCGCCGCTAAGAACAATCTGAGTCGTGAGATTTTGATTCTACCCTCCGGGTAAGGAATTTCTAATTTATACCCTAGGGTTAAATAAGATCAACGGTTCAGACTGATTTACTGTTTTATCTAATGGCCACAGATTAATGAGTAATGGTAGATTTCTATTTTTAATTTCTTTCTTCGCATAACTTCCAAAATTCATAAATTTTTGCTAGAACTTCCGAAAATAAATAAAAATACGTATGAGTTTGAAATAATTATCTCCACAACTTTCGTGAAGAAAGAGCTCAAATCTGAAATCAACACTTCTAAATTGTCGATTTTAAAGACTCGCAACAAAATATAAGGTCTTGATACAAGCGCAAAAGTGGAATTACTTCGTTAATAAACTCCATAAACAAGATTATCGCTATAATTTTGATATGGGTCGTTACGTATTCGATGGAAAAAACAATCATCTTAATTTTGATACAGGTCGTTACAATTTTATTACGCACCACACATTTCACACATTTCAAGTACTCAAATAAGCCATGTATATCAATAATGTTGAATGAAAAAAATGCGTTTAGTTGATCACGTACAAAAGTATAAAACGTGACCTGACACACATTTATTCGTCTTTTCCAATAAGAAAATGAAAAGAAGAGCTTCAAAAATCGACTATAGACAATCAATTTTTTTTCCGCTCACCTAAGTTTTGGACACTAGACCCGTCACTCATTTAACTTAGGGCAAATTTCTATTTACCTACCTGTGATTTGGGTTAAACATCAATTATTCACTACTTCACTACCTATGGTTTTAGTCAAACATCATTTTATTACTTCACTTGTTGAAATTGATCATGTTACTACGTAAACTTGTTAAAATTGATCATTTCGCTACTTAAACTTGTCAAATTGATCATTGTATTACTTGACCTTTCAATTTTTAATCATTGTATTATCCTAATTTTTCAATTATAATCATTTTATTATGTCATATATAGTAAAATATGCATAGTTGATGGTAAATCACAGGTAGTGAAATGATCAAATTTAAAAAATTAAGTAATAAATTGATGTTTATGGCAAACCATAGATAAGTAAATAGAAATGTCTCCTTTAACTTAATAAAGGAGAAGCCATAAATGATGATTATAATCCATTGGCTCTAAATTAAAGGTCTGTATATAGAATAAATGATTATGCTAGTTTATAAAGGTTAAAGATTCAAATGATGATTATAATTTATATGATTCGATTATTAGTTTTTTCACTTTGCACGCACTACAAAAGAGAAACTTCACTCCTGAATAAGTATATATACATACACTAGATGTTGATCAAGTTATTGGCATGGTCCTCTTTGTTCTTCATTCAGCCTAGCTCTAGATATTCTTGAAGCTAGCTTGAAGGGTTCTTCGATTCATCATATCTATCACAATCAGATCAGATAATTTTGGAAAGGAAAATCATATCAGATTTGTTTTACAAAAGCTCGTGTAGTACTTGCACACGATTAAAGTACTGGCCGGCCAATTAAGCTAGCAAAGGCCACCATTTATTTGAGTGATCATATCTTTATCCTATGCAAGTGGAACACAGTATATTGTCATCACATGCAGCAAATTAAAGCTTAATCTACTTCCTCAACGTACACACACACACAGATATATATATATATATGTGTGTGTGTGTGTGTGTGTGTGATGGATACCCTTCTGAAATGAGACAAGTGAGTTCACATCGAACATCCAATTCCACCTATGGCTAAGTTCATCATAACCTATATATTGCTCAAAGTTATATATACAAATTAAGAAGATCTTATCCCACCTTTGGATAAGTATTGATGATAAACACTTCATTTTTTGTTATTTTGTTCTAGTATGTAATATTGTATATATTGTGGTAGAAGGCAATATTATTAGTGAAAAAGATATAGTTGCTCATCTTCTTGACAATTTCGAACAAAAATGAATAAAAAAGATATAAAAAGTGAAAACAAACTACATTTTTCTTCACAATTTCAAACAAAAATGAATAGAAAAAATACACAAAATATATAGAAGGAGAATATATATAATTTGTAAAAAAGAAGGTGTCAACTTCACACCTTGTCAAATTCCAATATGGCTTTCAAAACTTGAACTTCGTCCTTAGCCGAAGCTCTTTACTACCAGTACAGCTTTACTTCCATGTGAAATCATTTAGCTCATGCATCAGATGGAACATCTGAAGTAACAAGCTGGATTCGCGTCCTCGGTGATCATGACCATTTAAAGTTAAAAATAAATAAAGATCGTCGCACAGAATATAAAGGATAAATAGTATGGTCAATTCAATGTCTTCTCACTTTTGATTTGGGTGGTCGTCCAGATTTCCTTTTGATAAGGCCTGTCTGTCTTCCAAATACGTCTGAGAATATTTCACCACGCAGAGACAGTAACTCCCATGAGTCATGAGAGAAAGAATCGAAAATTCTAGTCAATATGTCGATCACCCTAACAGAACAACATAGTAAGGAAAAGTCTAGCCACAAAGAAATTATAAGAAACGTATTGACTCTTTCAGACCAGATCTCTTGTCTGCCCCTCTTGCCTTGATAAATAAGATTACGAGATCACCATATATATAACTTGACCACCTGGGACCGACGGATTGGACTCAACATAGCTCACGATATGACCATTTCACCCATGCATGGCCTCATAGGGTTTCTGATATGTCACATTCTTGGCCTCTGCTCATCCCCCTGAGCAGCCATGGAAGACGCGTGGAGGTTTCAGCAATGGCTTCGGTGCGCGCAAGAGCTGCAGGGTCCGTCTGGTTTTAGTTGCAGGGACATTGCATGTCACACGTGGTAAGGAAAGCAGTGAAAGCACTGGCGTCTCCCTCCATTATGCATGGGAGGGGGGCCTGATCATCTCATGCGTTTGCCCTGTGCCCTAAAGTTGAAGGGTACGTAGGTGCCAAAAACTTCATGCGAGGGAGTTCTCACTTCCCACGATTGCAAGGCACGATGAGCTTCATCACTTTCACTCCGCTGTCGAACATGTGTACTATGACTACTGCATATCACACAGCAGCATCCGATTTCTTAAGATCTTTTCTCTGATTTTACCTGTACTTTTTTTCTTTTCAGAGTTCCTTCGAGGTTATATCACTTCTAAATTTAGGCCTCGAGTAAACACTACTTTACAGGTGCGAAGTGCACTGTACAGATAAAAAAAAGTAAAATAAAAACTGCATAAAATAATGTACATCTTAATTCACATACAAATGAATTGAACTACACCACTAATAAATAAATAACCAAAATGTTCGAATATACCGGAGTATTTAATTTTTTATATATAATTTTTTTTTTCATTATGTTTATATTTAATTGATATATTTAACTGAGTTTATGCATGTGTATCTACTTGAATCTAATCTTAATTTTAAACCTTATTTTTCTTATTTAGAGAGGAAATGTGACCGACCTAACCCAGATCCCTAATAGTATATAAATATCGAAATTATTAAATATTAAAATCATTTTTTTTCACGGTTCTAGGGTGTAGAAAAGAAATATAAAAGACACGTACTATATATACTGAATACTCGATTTCCATCATGACTAAGCTATTGATTATGTAATATTCATATTGTTGATATTCTTAGACATTGATTATGTAATATTCAAATTTCTAAAATTACTTGTTATCACATTTAAATATCGAAATTGTATCGCTCCGCACCTAATTAAGATGTAGTGCACCGAACAAATAAAGCAGTTATGGTTTGTATTTTTAACAAAATACAAACCACAATATTTGAGATAGTTAAAATTTGATCTTCAAACCGCACCGACTTAATTCGTCTCCATATGTGTATTATCAGTATATGTATGTGATGTATATGGTAAATCCAGTTTACGAACAGGCAGGTTTATTACACATATCTACCAAATAAATCATGGATGGTCACAGAATGATTTATGGACGTCTGGCTACCTATCACGACTTTGTAATTATAATTATAGAACTTCCGAAACGGATAATAAAGTCGCGATAAATTGTTTGATATATGGCGGTCCATTACTAATCATGGCTGCTCAATATTACTCTAGCTATAACTTTAATTTTCAGTTAACATAGAAATAAAACGGTTCAATTTTAATATGATTATCATCGCCTATATAAACTACCTTCCCACTTCATAGTTCAACCCATAAAAAGGAAACAACACTCGCTCGCTCACTACTCTCCCACCCTCCCTCTCTGTTACACCCATCCACACAAAACTTGTTTGTTTCTCAGGTCTAGAGTTCAGCCTCCACCATGGATACACAGATAGATTCCTTCTGGATCTTAGCCGTCTTTTCAAAATGCAAATCCTTGTCTTCCCAGAACACTCTTCTTGCCCTCCTCTTCATGTGCATGGCTTGGCTAACTATGTCGGTTGTTTTCTGGGCCTTTCCTGGCGGCCCAGCATGGGGAAAATTTTACTGGAAGAAAAGAGGTGATCAACTTGCCAAACCTTCCCTTCCCGGACCAAGAGGATTTCCGGTGATCGGAAGCATGAGCCTGATGGCAAATTTAGCTCACCGCAACCTCACCGAAGCTGCTGATCGGTTCGACGCAAGGCGGCTCATGGCTTTTAGTCTCGGCGACACCCGTGGCATCGTCACATGCAACCCTGACGTCGCCAAGGAGATCCTAAATAGCTCGGTCTTCGCCGACCGTCCGATCAAAGAGTCCGCTTACAGTCTCATGTTCAGCAGAGCCATTGGATTCTCCCCTTACGGCAACTACTGGCGCATGCTACGCCGGATCGCCGCTACCCATCTCTTCTGCCCTAAGCAAATATCTGCCGCCGAGCCCCAACGTTTCCAAATCGCCGCACAAATGGTGTCAATGATTGCTTCACGCGGAAGTAACAATCGACAGTTTTGCGTCCGTGACATACTGAGGCGAGCTTCTTTGAACAACATGATGTGCTCCGTGTTTGGACGTGCATATGGACTTGGCGAGTTGAATGAGGAAACTGAGGAGCTGAGTCAGCTCGTTGAAGAAGGTTATGATCTTTTGGGGAAGCTTAACTGGTCCGATCACCTTCCCTGGCTAGCCGGTTTAGACCTCCAAAGTATCCGGCTCAGGTGCTCAAAACTCGTTCCCCGAGTCCACCGATTTGTCAGCCGAATTATCAGGGAACATCAAGCCCAAACTGGCCGGAAAAACCATGGTGATTTTGTTGACGTTCTTCTTTCACTTCATGGACCCGATAAGCTATCGGATCACGACATGATTGCAGTACTATGGGTAAGCTATTATTTTGTGACATTACTATATATATTGTCACGTAGTATATCCATAAGCCCATAACACACGTTTGTAACTTTTGTATCATATCGAAGTATGGCATCCTTATATATTTTTCTTTCGTATTGTAGGAAATGATCTTCAGAGGAACGGATACCGTTGCGGTACTAATAGAGTGGATACTAGCGAGGATGGTCCTCCACCCCGATATCCAATCTAAGGTTCACGAAGAGCTAGACCGAGTTGTCGGCAATTCAAGGCCGTTGACGGAAAACGACGTACAAGCGATGGTTCACCTTCCGGCGGTGATTAAGGAAGTGCTGAGGCTACACCCACCGGGTCCACTGCTGTCATGGGCCCGCTTAGCGATCACTGACACTATGGTTGATGGCTACCACGTGCCGGCGGGAACCACTGCGATGGTGAACATGTGGGCCATCATGAGGTGTCCACGGGTGTGGTCAGACCCGCAGAAGTTCATGCCAGAGAGGTTTGTGATGACGTCTTCGGCTGACGTGGAATTCTCTGTTTTGGGGTCTGACCTGAGGCTGGCTCCATTTGGGTCCGGTCGGAGGAGCTGTCCCGGGAAGGCACAAGGGTTGGCTACGGTGAGCTTTTGGGTCGGGTCGTTGTTGCATGAGTTTGAGTGGAAGCCGGCGGCTAGTCATGGTGACCAGGTCGACCTCTCTGAAGTGCTCAAGCTTTCGTGCGAAATGGCGAACCCTCTCGCCGTGCAAGTCCGTCCAAGGCGCCGTGCATGCATATCCTCTACTAAATAAACCTAGAGAAAGAAGCAGAACATGTAAACAAGTAGAAGAAAATTATATATATATATATATAGATTAGTCGATGTGTTCAGAACTTTAGAAGTACGTATGCTCTTCCTAAGCCGTAGTCTTGGACGCTTTGATCATGCGTGATCGAATATTCTCATCGCTCCAAGGACCTCTGTGTAGTGTACGTGATACTTTATAGCCTATAGTACGTATTTAGACCAACTTGGAACCAATATGTATTTCGTTTGCTAAAGAAATGAAAAATATACCTGTTATGTGTGTCGTCCCGTACTAGCTAGCTAGATAACCGAATTAATACTACATCATGCTTTTTTGCTTTAATCTTGTTATATATGATCAATCCCGATCGAGTTCAGATATAATGATTCTATAGATTAATTATGAAGACAATATGTAGTAGACGAAGTTTATAAATTTTGAGATGAACTGATATTGATCCGTATCGACCATTTCAATTTGTTACACGCGTGAATGATTAGAGTTTCTATACCATGTGAGGTTATTGTTGTTTTGGCATGCGATATGTCACTTAAATTTTTAATGAGAAGGCATGTGATGCCTTCAATGAGGAGTAAGTACACCTATTGTTGCACCCTTGCGAAAAGAATTTGATCATCATATACGACGACGAGATATCACTATGAATATTCATTTCCTTTCGGGTCCGCACTCTCAGCCATTTCCAATTAAGTTTCAACAATTAAGTAGGATAATCACTGGTCATAGGCAACGAGTTGAGATCGCAAAGGTGGTGATGCAGAGAAACACCCTCCAACATATTTTATTTTTAATTTAGATATATTAATATAGTTTGATAAATAGAGGTTATCGAACATAAGGAATTGTTGAAACTAAATCCTAACACTAGATTACAATGCTAACAGACTCAAGTAGAGTGCACTAACACAGTGGCAGACTCAAATGACACAAAATTTGTATACAATAAACTAAACACAGTGACAGACTACCACACAAAATTTCAGGGTATTCGGAGTTTATTTGGGTACCAAACTAAATCGGCTAAGCTACAGTTAATGCAGAAAATAAATGTTGAAAGTAAATATGCTTATGAATGCAAAGTTGTTTAAACTATATGACGAATGAGTTCAGAGGAATACACATATCGTCGTCATTCCATCCATCTAACACATACTTAATCGAATACACATATCCAATGAATAAAAGTTCTCAGAAAGGTCGATAGACACGACACATCTTATTACCTAATCCTTATGCTTATATAAGTTTGTCATGGACTTCCCCCACATCTATCCCTATATTGAACCCATAATCATGGACCTCAAGGTTTACAAAGAAGAAAGCATTCAGTTCTAGAAATGTTTTGAGAATCTATAAGGGTTCACAGGTACACTATGGGTGTCACTACAAGAAAAGGAGACATTACCGGCGACGGGAGGTCGCCGGCCTTGTATTTTTTTTCCGCCGGAAATGTCATTCCCGGCGACGAGTCGCCGGCAATGACGTCGCCGGAAATCTCCCGCCGGTGTTAACATTGCCGGCGACGGGAAACGGCGTCGCCGGCAATGGTTCCGCCGCCGTGGCCGGAATTTGTGACATTGCCGGCGACTGAGGTCCATGTCGCCGGCAATGTCAGAAAAAATTTTGAAAAAAAAACGCGGTTCTGGATTGGGCCCAATTCCAGAACCTGCATTGAAAGACATAAACCGTACAATCATACAAGTTCAACAGTACACATAAATGTCCAACGTACAGTACAAATAGCAACGACGATACGAAAATTAACTACAACTACAGGTCAGGGTCGAGGAACTTGCGGGTCAGGGTCGAAGTAATCAAAGTACTCATTTGAATTCCGGTGGCTACCTTGGTCTTGCTCTGGCGTTGACTGGTGCGGTGGTGGTGGTGGATAGCTAGGGAACGGAGGGACCGGGACCGGGGGAGGTGTGGGGAACGGTTGTCCGGTAGTCTGAGCCTCGTACATCGTCCGCATCCATGTGTACATCTGAGCCTGCACCTGTGTCTGCTGCATTTGGTACTCGGCCATCTGCCTCTTTTGCTCCTCCAACTCCCTCTGCGTCCTATGAAGCTCCGCTGCGAGGTTACGACTAGAAGTTGAACTTCTTGACCCGGTAGAGTATTGTGAAGTGGTTTTCAATACTCCTTCGCCCGCCGAGCCCATTCCCCTACAGTAGTAGGTATTCTTTCCAGTCCCGCACGCTTTTGCCATGATCTGAGCCGCTATCGGGGGATCAAGCGGATCGATCTGAGAGGCATACTGGGTGACTTCTTCCTCGGAGCAGTCAGGATGGTTAGTCCGAGCTATACTCATGGTCACTTCTGTCGTCGCCTCCTCCACTCTCGCCTAATTGAAAAGCGAAAATGAACAACGTATTAACTAACAACATCTATTAATATCGAAAAATAGTTTTATTAACACATGGAGAGGCGAAAGACTTACCGCTTCATCAGGGCATTGCGGATAGAACTTCTGATGAATATACACCAAGGGGTTCACTTCTTGTTGTTGCTGCGCCTTAGTCGACCAACCCATGTAGTTGAGTGAACCTGCATGATGGGCCCTGGTGTTTTTCAATCTATTCGCCCGGTTCGTCTTCGAAATCGCCTTGTTTGATAAACATATGGAAAAAAATTAGTAACTAACTATTTCAATCTGATACGATACATTAGGCTTGTAAGATATATTAAGGATGCATACCTGAGCTTTGGGGTGCTCGAAGTGGGCTATCAGCCACAGCCACTCGTACTCCCTAAACCGGAATTCGCTAGGAGTAGAACCTCGGCCTAGCTCCTTGTATACAGTGTAATGGGAAGAAAGCTCGTTCTTCCACTCTTTATACCTATATTAAAACAAGGAAAAAAAGTTAGAGATATTAAAACAGTTGATAAACAAAAATCTAACTCGATATATATTCAAATAAGTGGAAGCACATCACCGATTATGTAGTTGACGCTCTACCCACGTGTGAATAAGAACTTCATCCACGTCAAACCACACCTGCAATATGAATATATAAAAGGTAAAATTATATATTTAAGTGGACTTAATTAATAAATGTAAAATTTACGTAATGAAAATACGATTTTACTCACACTGAGTGCATTATGCACTTGCATCTTCACGTAGATAGGCACAGATTCCCAATCTGGCCAAAGCATTGGGACCTTGTCCCGCACGATCGCACCGGCCATGCTGACATATTTGCGCGTGGTGTCGAATGCCTCGATCACCTCGCCATCCTCATTGGCCCTTATGGGCGTTTTCCTTCCGCCGGTGGCCTGCTCAAGTCTCTTCCCGGTGCAGGTGCCTCTAGCCCCTTTCCGTTTTCCAGTCCCATTAACGAAATTGCCTAATAAAACAATGTCAACAAATTGATATCATTAATTGAACCAATCGCAAGTCTTAAGTAATAATTAAGTAATCAATCTGATGTTAAATAAAATTTACCTGCATCGTCCGTTTGTTGGTTGGTGCACCTCACACTCCAAAGATACACGGGGTCGAACGGGAGGAAGTTATACGCTTCCTCCACGGTCAGGAAATCCGGCCGTCCTTCAATATAAACAGGCATCCCCCTATCATCGAATTCAGGGATGACAGGAATCTCGTCGGGTAGGAAGAGACCGGACGGCGGAGATAGACGAGGCCTGGACGATGAGGCGCCAGCACCACCATGTGCCTCAGACGATTCCCGTGAAACGGGAGTAGGCACCATCCGAATATGGGGCATTCGGATTGAGGGAGTTTCTGATGCCCTCGTTGACTGTCGCTCGTCTGAGGCTCTGCCACCGGAGGGACGTCTGCTGATTGAGCGTCTAGAGACTGAGGCTCGAGCCTCGAATTCCGGTTCCACGGCTCTTGATCGTGCAGCTTCCTCCTCAGCTCGCGCCTCTAGCAAGGCTCTCGTGCGAGCAGTCATCATTGGCCCACTGGGCGTGTTGCTAACTGCGGCCGAGGAGGAAGCTTGACTACTGTTCCCTCCACTATTTCGGGAACCTCTCCGAAGCCAATTAGCCGCAAAACCTCCTGGACATCGTAATAGTCATGGATTCCGTTCAATAACAAATCGGAACCGGAACGGTGTGGAACCGGAACCGTTTGAAACCGGAACTGTTTGTAACCGGAACCGTTTGTAACATAACGGTTCCGGTTACAAACAGTTCCGGTTCCAAACCGTTCCGGTTCTATAACAAATCGGAACCGGAACGGTGTGGAACCGGAACCGTTTGAAACCGGAACTGTTTGTAACCGGAACCGTTTGTAACATAACGGTTCC
Source organism: Geum urbanum (assembly GCA_946800695.1). Lineage (NCBI taxonomy): Eukaryota > Viridiplantae > Streptophyta > Magnoliopsida > Rosales > Rosaceae > Geum > Geum urbanum. Next base: position 44,730,134 of record OX327011.1, read on the forward strand.
AGTTACAATAAGTTCCGGTTCCAAACCGTTCCGGTTCCAAACCGTCCCGATCCCGATTTCCACCTTCATTTATACGATTAATTAACAACTATATCACCTAAATTAACGACTATACATATTCGATGTGTATATATATATACATCATGCATCTTAATTAAATTTATCCATCACATATTCATCCAAATCACAAACCCTAATTAATTTTCCACATTTTTCACACATATATATATCATGCATCTTAATTAGGTTTAATTTCCGTATATATATACATCACATATTCATCAAAACCACATTTATACATAATTTTCACATATATATATACATCACTTCATATTCACATACCTAAATATATATATACATCACATATATACATACATGCTAGTTTAGAACTTATCACCCTAATTTCCAACTTAGCACCCTAATTAATTTACACATACACATACACATACACATACACATACACATACACATACACATACACATGCACATGCAAAAAAATAATTAAAAATTGAGAGAGAGAGAGAGAGAGGGAGAGAGAGAGGATCGGACCTGCCATTTTCTTCCACCTACAATGGTGAGGGGAGGAGAGGAGGGGAGGAGGGGAGGAGGGGAGGAGGAGATTTTCGGAGGAGGAGAGGAGAGGGGATCGGTGGAGAGGAGGAGAGGGAGAGGAGGAGTAGGGAGAGGAGAGGGAGAGGAGGAGGAGAGGGAGAGGAGAGGCTCACCGGACCGATTTGGGAGGAGGAGAGGGAGAGGAGAGGGAGAGGAGGAGGAGAGGGAGAGGAGAGGGAGAGGAGAGGCTCGGGCTCGATATGGGGGAAACCAGAAAACATTACCGGCGAGTTGCTTATAACTCGTTGGTAATGTCATTACCAACGAGTTAACTCGTTGGTAATGACATTACCAACGAGTTATAAGCAACTCGCCGGTAATGACATTACCAACGACGAGTTAACTCGTGGGTAATGTCATTACCAACGAGTTGCTTATAACTCGTTGGTAATGTCATTACCAACGACTTCAACTCGTTGGTAATGTCATTATTTCCCGAAGAATATCCGACAACATTTTCCGTCTACGATTTCCGGCTAGATTTTCCGACTACATTTTCGATTATCAATTTCCGTATCCGTACGATTAATGACTACATTTTCCGTCTACATTTTCGATTAATGATTTCCGTATACGTACGATTAACGACTACATTTTCCGTATACGTCCGATTAACGACTACATTTTCCGTATACGTACGATTAACGACTACGATTAACGACTACGATTTCCGTATACGTACGATTAACGACTACGATTTCCGTATACGTACGATTTCCGACTACATTTTCCGTCTACGATATCCGGCTACATTTTCCGACTACAATTTCGATTATCAATTTCCGTATACGTACGATTAACGACTACATTTTCCGACTACATTTTCGATTATCAATTTTCGTATACGTACGATTAACGACTACATTTTCCGTATACGTACGTACCATTTCCAGCTATGCACATTTTCCGACTACAATTTCGATTATCAATTTCCGTCTACGATTAACGACTACAATTTCCGTATAGGAGTATTCACCGAAAATGTTCCGTACTGATCGGTCCTTGTGTTCTCCGGGCTAGTATCAAACCATCTACACTTGAACAAGTGCACTTTCATGCGGTTCCCATAAATTAGTTCAACAACTGAATGAAGGACACCGTAATAGTCAACGCCATCCTGCCCACCATGGACCATCACCCCACAATTCTGTGTTTTCAGTCGGTCGTCTCGATTTTCACATATAAATTTCACGCCATTGACCTGACACATCGAGTAAACTTTTGAAGCAATCGGTTTCATCGCCAGGACCCTCAATTCGTTTGACCACTCTGGGCAACCATCATCTGCTACATGGTTCATCTGAAAACGTCCATATATTAATACGTACAGAAGAAATTATGTCATCTTGAAACCACAAAAGCACGTACATACATACATGCTATGTAAGGATATATATATAAAAATAGACATATACACATATACTTACCCATTGACCAAAGTAGTTTGCAAACGTCTTGTTGTGGTAATCAACATTTCCGGCAATAGCAGGGCAGTGAAGATGATAGTTTTTCCAATATTGTACTTCTTGACAGTTAATCAGTACCGACCAGTGGGCAATGGCTACCTCATTTCCATCCAACTTGTACGACTTTGGCAAGCTTCCCTGTACTACCACGTCACTGGAGATGATAGAAAGGTTGAACTGGGGTTCATCTATCGGCATATGTTGTTGGGGGTCCTCTACATTTTCGAGGTACACTTTGGTGTACGTTACACACTCGTGCGCAAGATATGCTTCAGCGATACACCCTTCAGGTGCATATTTATTCTTCACATAGTCCTTGTAGGCTCCCAATTGTCTACAAGTTAACAAGTACATGTTAACTTACTTAACCAGAAGTCATTACATATAAAAACCATAGGCAAACCAAATTTATGAATCATTTGTACCTTTCCATGGGATACATCCAAGTGTAGTGTACGGGATCGGTAAGCAACAATTGTTCGGGAAGATGGATCATCAGGTGCGGCATTATGTCGAAAAAATTTGGGGGAAATATCCTCTCAAGCTTGCACATGATAAAAATGATGTCATCTTGCATCTCCCTCAGGTCTGCTTTTTTAACTTCCCTGGTGCATAACTTCTGAAAGAATCTTAACAAGGCCACCAACGGCTCCACCACCTCTTTGGGCATGTACCCTCGAATGAAAATAGGGAAAAGGCGTTGAAGCAGTACATGGCAGTCATGACTCTTTAATCCGTACATCTTATTGTCCCGGAAGTTAACACACCTGCTTATATTTCCTGCATAGCCATAAGGATACCTGCATATATATATATAGATGAAGCCATATATATGGACCAATTATATTTCTCGCATATAACCATATATACTCCGCTAAAAATTTAAGGACAAATTCATACATAGCCATAAGATCGAATATATACCTGACATTACTCAGCCACCGAAAAATTTCATGCTTATGCTTCGGCTTTACGGTGTACGGAGCTTGCGGCATTTTTCTCTTACCATCTCTTAACCACAAATGTTTCCGCACACCCATTGCTTTAAGATCAATGCGTGCCTTAGGGATGTCTTTTGTTTTCCCCTCCAAGTTAAGAACTGTGCCCACCACACTTTCACACACATTCTTCTCTATGTGCATGACATCTAGGTAATGTCTGATAGGCAACCTAGGCCAGTAGGAGAGTTCCCAGAATATGCTCTTGTGTGTCCAAAACTTATACCTTTCGGGCTTTTCTGGAATTGACGCCACTATGTCAGGATGATTGCTCAGCTGGCCAAAATCGTATTCATTCAACACTTCCAAAATTTCGTCCCCTGTCCATCGCCTGGGTGCCACACCAGTTTCAACAGTCCCATCAAACGCGTCTGGATCCTGCCTAAATGGGTGATCATATGGAAGCCAACAACGGTGACGCATCGAGACAATTTTACTGCAATGAGGACTGCAACAATCAACCGTCATGCACTCTGAACAAGCCCTGTAACCCCTGGTAACGTTGCCCGACAACATACCGCGGGCAGGAAAATCACTGATGGTGCCAACAAGCATGGCATGCATCTGGAACATCTCCTTTTTGAACCTATCGTAAGTGGGGTGGCCACACTCACTCAGGTACTTAAGCTCCTCAATCAAAGGCCTCAAATACACATCGAGACACTTTCCTGGATAACCCGGGCCCGGAATTAACAGAGTGAGCATATTGTATTCCTTCTTCATGCACATCCATGGTGGAAGGTTGTACGGTACCAAAATAACTGGCCATATACTGTATTGAAGACTCATGTTGCCAAAATGGTTGAATCCATCAGATGAGAGCCCTAGCCAAACATTTCGGACCTCTGCTGCAAAATGATCAAACTCCCTGACCATGTGCTTCCAAGCCTCTCCGTCGGAAGGGTGTATAAGGGTGTCATCGTCAGGCAAGTTCCTCTCAGCCCACCATCTCACTTTGTTCTCCATTTTGTTCTCCATTTTTAGCTGCATCACTCCCATCACACTTTCAAGAACAGTCTTACTACAACCGTCGTACAACGGAGTCTGTTGCAATGCAATCAGGTTGTTGTACTTGTCCATACCGCTTGTGTTGGCATGACCTCCAGGTAATGGTTCGACTGGCTCGATATGGGGGAAACCCTCAACGACGGGAGGGAGATTTGGTGCTTCATCAGCAAATACACCGCTCTCATGAGGAAACATATCATTGATTAACATCGATGTTGGATCATAGGATGAACTGCCCCTCTCAGCAAAATGTCCATAATCATAGCGTGGACTGGCCCTCTCACCAAATTGTCCATGATCATGCGGACCCGCTACCGATGTTTCACCGTGATAAATCCAACAAGTGTACTTATCCCAAAACCCGTATTTACTCAGGTGCCTCTGCACTTTATCAATGGGAAATCGAAATCGATCGCTGAAACACTTACATTCTTTACACGGGCAATAATGAAGTGTAGTGTCTCCACAATTAGCCTTCACAAAATCCACAAAACTCCTAATTCCCTCGTGATATCTGACATCCCATCTTTCGAGGCTCATCCAACTCTTGTCCATCCTGAAAATTCTAACAATTTTACGTATTAATTATATATATATATACACACATTCACTACTAATAATCGACGTAATCTCTCAATTCAACTCTAATTAAATCAACACATGCATGCATATGTATATATATCGATCTAATCTCTGAATTCGATTCAGTACTCGATGATAGTACGTATTCAGTACTCGATGATAGTACTCAATGATATATCGATCTAATCTCTGTTAAGCCTGGCTCCGATAACAATACGATAATACCAGTCATTGATTCAGACACAAGATTAACTACAAGCTGTTTTCTCGTTTCGGTGACCGTACATCAACAACATTTCATATATATATATATATATATATATCTCACGAATTGGATTTGATCAACACACACACACACACATATATATATATATACCACATATACGTATATATATATACACCTACGTACCTATATAAATAACTTCCCGAGTGATCGAGTTTTCGACGCCCGCCTTAATTTTGACAATATACCGAATGATCGATTTCAGAGCGTACGTTTTCCTTCTTTCGATTTCTCTGGATTTTTTTCGCTCAAAATGATTGAATGATCGAGCTGCCCGATCCGGCATCTAATATAAGACACATTGCCGGCGACGGAGTAAGTCGCTGGAAATGAAGACATTACCGGCGACTTTACGCCGGAATCTCGCCGGTAATGTTGCAAAACATTACCGGCGACTCCAACCGTCGCCGGCAATGTCTAGGGAGACATTTCCGGCGAAATTCCCGCCGGAAAATCGCCGGTAATGTCTTCCTAGACATTGCCGGCGACGGTTGGAGTCGCCGGTAATGTTTTGCAACATTACCGGCGAGATTCCGGCGACATTGCCGGCGACGGGCTAAGTCGCCGGTAATGTTGAACATTACCGGCGACTTTTCCGGTCGCCGGCCTTGTCTCCGGTGATCTCGCCGGTAATGGGCAAAAATGTTGTAGTGTGTGTTATGCTAGACCTAGGGTTGCAATCACTCGACGAAATCAGTGTATCACTATAGGGAATCCGGTGAAAGAAATTATCTTCAGTTGCCTGTATCTCATGACAGTAGAATCCTAGCATGCATACTAAGTTGTGCACCAAAGCAAACATACAAAAATTCATATGGTGAGTCACATTGAAAAAAAAAACTTCATTCGAATTGGACATGCTAAGCTAGATTAAAGTATATGAATTAGAAAGACTTCATGTATGGGGCTTCAAGCAGCCCCTTAACAAGTTTTTTAACTACTAAAAGTCATAATGAATGAATCAAAACAAAACATAGAGGTTACAAATCGAGATGGATGAAGAACATAAACTATTGTCCAGTTTCAATGGATCGAAACTCGGGATTCGATTGATCGAAAATGGCACTCTGGCTCCTTAGCGGCTGCTTCTCCTTTGCTCGAGTTTTTCTCTCTAAAATCCTTATTAGACTTTCCAAAAACCTAAAATTGGTTTATATAGTTCCCCCAATTGATCTCTTAGAGTCCTCCTTGGAAAAAACGTCTTTAATTGCACAAAACTTCTTCTTGAATCCATATTGAACTAGGAATCCCACTTTTATTTCTTTTTTCTTTATTTCTCCACAAAGCCTATAAAACAATAAATATTAAATAAATACTCATTATATAACAATAAACTAAGTATAGGGAATGAATTAAATACCGAATATACGCATAAATATTCGACTATCAAAATACCCCACACTTAAAAATTGTTAGTCCTCGACCAATACACTAAACTAAGACTCTAAAAAGACTCAATAAATTTCAAAAACAAACTCTAATACCCTCAAAAATTCGCCTCAACATTCTTCCACAAAATTGGAACACCAAGATCACATATACCTACAAGTTACCAAGGATAACTCCAACATATAACACACCTGTAACATGTAGGACACAGACATAATCAAGATGAATAAAGAGCTAGAACATGCAAAAAACCAATCAAGATTCAACCTCACATCGATATGCTCTCATAAGTGTTTCTCTCAAAATATATCTAAGGTATCACTTAATTCGATTATTTACCAAATGGACCAAACCATATGCTCACTCTTATGACTAATCTCCACAGATCAAAGACTGTCATCTTGAGGATCAAAAGAACTTCATGGGTTGTAATGGGGCTTGACTCATAGGTTAAAGAATAAATAGATATGGATTGCAAACACAATTCTAGAACCTAGTAGAGCACCAAATAAGAGATTTCTTCAAACTTTACAACCATGAACTTTTCATTATTGTTGCTGAATTTCATTTTGTTGGGCCTTCACATCATTGTTTTCATCAACCGTTAACCTGGGTATCAAAAAGACATCACAACTTTTTTTTCTTCTTTTTTTTTATTTTTATTTTTTCACACTAGCTTGATACCCCACACTTATTTCTTTTTATCACCTTTCAACATTGTCGCCTACTTCACGTACTTGTCTCATGTATAGCTCTACAAGTCGTAAAACAAGGGTAAAGATAACTATTCTACGGTTTAAGGTCACAGATATGTGGGTGATGACATAAAGTTTCACATGTAGTCTCAAAGTGGTTAACTACGGGGTGCATATCTTGTGTACACAAAATCAGAACACATGTTTATATGGCTATGGTGGTGTCCCCTAAATGTCTTTATCACTTCCTCAATCAAAACATATATTGACTAAAAGCTTTGAATAGCACAAGAGCAAGTTCTAGCATTCTTTAGAGTCTATTAACTTAATTTGCGGTAAAAAATTGACACTCAATAATGAAAACATGTATTTCACATAAAGGCTCAAAATCTCGCGGGTTAAATGAATCTCAATAAGGTTTATGCATGTTCAAAAATCTGCACCATGTTAACTCGTTTCTACATCCACAACATATTCGCATATGCATCATATATCAAAATTAACCAATGAAACTCAAGTCACATAATCATCTCAAAAAAATGGAAGAAATAAGCACATCATTGACTTGTTAAGAGCTACTAAAACTCTTCTTTTTGTATTTTCTTAACACTATTTATTTTTGTATTTTGTTTTTCAAATAAGACACTTTAACACACAAGAAAAACAAAGAAAAACTCAAAGTTGGCACTAATTTTTCGATGGATTGAATATGATCCTCGATGGATCGAGCCAAGCTCTCTGGTCTCATTCTGGAACAACCCTTTGATGGGTCGAAGGATATCCCTCGATGAATCGAGGGGTACACCCTGGACTGCACACTCTCACTTGCATAATTTCTACATAATTAACCACACGTCTAAAAAGTCTGAAATTTCACAAGCATATACTAGACATATATACCAACACGCACTCAAAATTTCAGAATTTTCTAAGACCACCAACTATGTCCTAAAAATCACACTACGTCAAAAATCAAAAATTCTGACTCAAAAAACAAAAAATCTATATATAGACACTAAGTATATGATATAGCCTCACCCCACACTTGAAAGTTACATTATCCTCAATGTAAAAACTAGAATTAGAATATACAATGTACCAACCAAGTAGGACACAGAACATATATCACACACAAAACACACTATGTGGAGAAAAATAAAATAAAAGGGATAAGAAGTCAAATCTAGTCGACTCCTAGTAGCACTAAGTTTAACGTCTTCAGTCAGACAGCAGATCCACTCAATTCTTCATAGGAGGCGCAACCTGAAGGTCTGCATCTTCAAATACGTACTCCACAAACGACTCATAAAAAGACTTGAGTCGTTGTCCATTCACCTTGTAAGCCCATAACGCATCATCAAGGCGTTGACTCTAGTCTTTCCAGGTTGGACCAACTGTCTTTTCAAGAATCTGCTTGATCTTTCTATTTGAGACCTCCACCTGCCCGCTTGTCTGAGGATGATAAAGTGTTGTCACCTTATGTGTCACATTGTACTTCCTAAGCAAGGAATCAAAGGTAATGTTGCAGAAGTAAAATCATCCATCACTGATTACGCATCTAGGTGTTTCAAACCTGCTAAATATTTCTTTAAGAAAACTGTGAACAACCTTAGAATCATTAGTCCTTATGGCTTTAGCCTCCACCCATTTAGATACATAATCAACAACAATAAGAATATACAAATACCCTTGAGAATTTGGGAATGTTCCCATGAAATCAATATCACACACATCAAATAATTCAAATATAAGAACGGGTTGTTGAGACATTTAGTCTTTTGGACCGATGTTACCTGTCAGTTGACACCTAGTACAAGATTTAAAGAAAACCTGTGCATCATGAAATGAAGTGGGCCAAAAAAATCTACTTTCAAACACTTTGAGAGTCGTCTTCTTCTCTCCAAAATGTCCACCACCTACATGTGAGTGACAAAAAACTAGAATAGAGTGAAACTCAGATTCAGGGATGCACCTACGGATGATGGCGTCAGTGCAATATTTCCACAAATATGGCTTGTCCCACACATAGTACCTAGCTTCCTTGACTAGCTTGTCTTTCTGCACTCTGGTGAATTCAGGTGGAATGTATTTGTTGACCTTGTAATTGACAATATCAGCATACCATGGCTCTACATCTTGAACAACAAAGAGTTGTTCATCTGGAAAACTATCTATGAGAGGAAGAGTGTCCTCTTTGGCAATAGATCCATAGGTGAGTCTACTCAAGTGGTCAGCCACCACATTCTCAGTGCCCTTCTTATCCTTAATCACAATGTCAAACTTCTGAAGTAAGAGCATTTATCGAATCAACCTAGGTTCTGCATCCTGCTTGGTCATCAAATATTTCAAAGCAGCGTGGTCAAAATATATAATAAGTTTAGTTCATAACAAGTAAGATCTAAACTTTTTAAGAGCAAAAACCACTGCTAAGAGCTCATTTTCTGTAGTTGAATAATTCAACTGTGCATCATTTAGGGTCCTGGAGGCATAGTAAATGACACGAGGTAACTTCTTTGGGCGTTGGCCTAGAATTGCTCCAACAACATAATCTAAAGCTTCACACGTGAGCTCAAATGGGAGACTCCAATCCGGTGCCCGAATGATGGGGGTTGTGATCAATAACTCCTTGAGTTTGTTGAAATCTTGAAGACACTTGGTTGTAAAGTTGAATGAAACATCCTTTTGCAGTAATGCACATAATGGTCGGGCTATCTTGGAAAAATCCTTGATGAACCTGCTATAGAAACCTGCATAGCCAAGAAAAGATCTCACCTCCTTCTACTGTGAAGGAGGGGGTAAGGTCAGCACAATATCAACTTTAGCTTTGTCTACTTCTATGCCCCTAGCTGATATGACATGTCCCAAAACTATACCTTGTTTCACCATAAAGTGACATTTCTCCCAGCTAAGCATAATGTTAGTTTCAATACAACGCTCTAAAATTATAGCTAAATTATGTAGACATAAGTCAAAAGAATCACCAAAAACAGAGAAGTCATCCAAAAAAACTTCAATAATCTTTTCAACCATGTCTGAGAAAATACTCACCATACATCTCTGAAATCAAAAGTATTATATGGGCAAGTTAAGGTGGTCTTCTCTTGATCATCTTTGTGAATGGGTATTTGATTATACCTAAAGTATCCACCTAGGAAACATTAATACTCATGTCTGGCCAATCTTTCTAGCATCTGATCAATGAACAGGAGTGGAAAATGATCCTTCTATATTGTGGCATTTAGCTTGTGGTAATCAATGCATACTCTCTACCCCGTTTGCACTTTGCACTCTTTGAGACACCAACACATTCTCATCATTCTTTACCACTGTGATACCTGAACGTTTTGGAACCACTTGCACATGACTAATCCATTTGCTGTCATAAATAACATAAATAATATTTGCATCTCAAAGCTTGATGACTTCTTTCTAGATAACTTTTATCATTGGAGGATTGAGTCGACGTTGAGCTTCTCTTGTATGCTTAGCTCCCTCCTCCGGATGTATCATGCGAATACACAATGTTGGGCAAATGCCTTTGATATCGGCTACTGTCCATCCAATGGTGGGTTTTTACTCCTTAAGTACACTCAACAATTTCTCCTCTTGTAATGTTGAGAGATTTGAAGAAATAATGACTGGGAGTGAATCATTCTTCCCCAAAAAAGCATACTTCAAATTCTCGGGTAGAAGTTTCAACTCTAATGTGGGTGCTACATTTATAGATGGAACAAGAATATCGTCTGAAATCGGAAGAAGGATAGGTTTGTAAGATTTACCTTTCATGCTTGGCAATGATTCAAATGCCTCTTTCATAGCATAGTACTCATCCTCAATCTCAAGATCTTCAGGCAAAGCAATCTCAAAAACAGGTTCAACTTCGATGGGTCAAAGCTCATCTTCGATGGATCGATGATGTGTCACGAATTGTTCCAGGAAATTTCCTTCGATGGGTCGAGACTTGGTTTCGATGCATCGAAACTGTTCTTTGATGGGTCGAAGCGTTTCTCCTCGATCCATCGAAGCATGCTCCCTAGAGCTGATGGCCGATTGCTTTCAATGGGTCAAAGGAATCCTTCGATCCATCGAAGCATGCACCCTGGTTCGCCTGCTTTTCTCCTGCTTTTTCAATAACTTTACTCAAAGGATCATCATCTAATGACTATTAAATTAATTCCTGCACAAAACTCTTAAAAGTATCAATTGAACAACAAGAACAAGCATTATCACTATTTGAATGTTTGAGAGCTTCATAAATGTTGAAGTGGATCTTCTCCTCCGCCACTTCCATGCTCAATGATCCATCAAAATTATCAATCTTTGTACACGCTATTCTCAAGAAGGGTCTCCCAAGAATCAATGGTATTTCTGATGGCAATGGCTCATACTCCATCTCCAGCATAAAGAAATCTGCTGGGAAGATCAAATCTCCCACCTGCACCAAAATATCCTTAATAATACTTTGAGGGTAACAATTAGACCAATCTGCAAGCTTAATGGTGACACCAATGAGAATAAGTTCTCCCATTTTTAACTTGTCATAAACAGTGTATGACATTAAATTAATGGAAACACCTAAATTTAATTAATGACAAATCTGTGATCACCAATAGTACATACGATCGTAAAAAGTCCTGGATTACCCAACTTAGGTGGGAGCTTTCTTTGAAGAACTGCATATACTCTCTCTCTCCCAAAGCCACAGTCTCAGTTCCATATAACTTTCTTTTTGTTATGCACAAATCTTTCAGGAACTTTGCATACTGTGGTATCTGCTTGATCACATCCAACAAAAGGATGTTCACTCCTACCTTTTTAAACACATCTAAGATCTTCTTCTCTTTGTCAACCTTCACCTGCTAGGAAAATGCACATTAAGAGTAATTGAAGGAGAGGGAGTAGAGAGTACCTGGCCTGATTTTGGATTTGTTAGTTTCTCCATTTCATGTGCATTTTCGACGGCTCGAATTAGGGTTCCTGCATAATCTTTTGACGACTTGTCCAACGGCTTATAAGGGACAATCTGTTCAAGCATGAGCTCCTCCCACTTTCTTCTTGGTTTTGGTGACTTGAGCACTTCTTCTAACACCTTCTCACTCTTCAAGGTCATTGCATGAGCTTCAAATTTTGTTTTAGGATTGGGAAGAGTGTTGCTGGGAAGACTTCATTCCTTGACTGGAGCAAGTGTTTGCTGAACGTGGCTCATTTTTCGCTCCAGCAAGTCAATTGCCTTCCCTTGCTGCTGAGTTGTAGCTTTGATTTCCTGATGAAAGGCATCCATCTCTTGGCGGAATACACTGTTCTCCTGGCGAGATGTACTATTCTCCTCCCTATGTTTCTTATTATCAAACATCATATGTTGTATCAGTTCTTCCAGAGTTGAAGTTCCGATTGATGTTTGAGTTGGAGGTTGTTGTTGTGGCACACGCCTTGGGTCAAATTGTTGCCCATCACTTGTAGGCTATCTTTGCTGAAATCTCGGTAGAACAATTGGGGGATTGAACATATTATTGCTGCTATAGCTCAACAGTGGATGGTCTTGATTTCCACCATATGTGTTGGATTGCCTCTAGAAGTAATTTGCTTCCTCCTCTTGATCAACCACATATTCTGCTCTATACTTAGGGCATTCTTCTGCTAGATGATCTGTTGTTGAACATAGAGTGCACACAACCTGAACAACAACAACTATTGTCTTTTTGGCAACCTCAAGAATACTAGCAATTAAGGAAATATCATTCTCCATTGAACTCAATCTCTTCTCTATGGCTCCATCAATCATAACACCATTCACAGATCTTCTGCTAGCTCCCAATGTTCTATCTCTGGACTGAAACTACCTTGAATTTTCTGCTTGATTTTCAATGATCTCCTTTGCTTGAGGAACGGTCATATTCCACCAATTTCCCCCGCTAACTGAATCAAGTTTGGACCTGTTGAAGGTATCAAGTCCTTCATAAAAGAACTCCATTTGAGCATTCAACTTAAACTTGTGGTGAGGACATTATCTAAGAAGACTCTTGAATTGACTCCATGCCTCATGTAATTCATCCTCATCCTTCTGTCTGAAGGTGTTAATCTACTTCTTCAAGTTCTTAGTTCTGGAAGCTGGGTAAAATTCTTTCATGAAAGCACCGCTCATCTTCTCCCAAGTATCAATCGATTGAGGAGCCAAATAATTGAACCATGCTTTAGCTTTCTCCTTCAATTAAAAAGAGAATAGAATAAATTTCACAGTATCTACATCCACATTAGTAAACCTCTAAATTCTGCATAATGCTCCAAATTGATTCAGATGATTCTGAGGGTCTTCAGAAGGAGTGTCTCTGTAGTGTGGCAGATTAGAGATGAGAGATGGGGGAATGACATAGTTCCCCAAATTAGGTGGTAGCACAATTGGTAAATCATTAGCTCCCGTGTCTGGAATAAAAGACTCTCTAAGTTGAGTGTGGTTAGCCATGGGTGACGATGGTGGTGATGGTATATACTATTTTTCCTGCTCTTCAAATTCATATTCTATATCAGACTGCTTTTCAGGCTTAGATTGTTCACCACCACTATTGTGCACGCTCATCGACTGTTGTCTCTGCTGTCTTCTATTTTTTCTTGTTGAGCATTCAATTTTCTGATCAAGTAGTTATAACTCAGCACTTCTAGTGTGCCTAGTACGCATACACAATATTCCTGCACACTGAAAAAAATATTAAGACTCAAAGGTAAAAGAAAACTAAACAAAACTAAACTGAAATTTAAAGACTCTATTATGACTTAGAATTAAGCAATTCCCCGACAACGGTGCCAAAATTTGATGATGTGGATAACCACCTCTCAAAGATACCATATTTTCAACTTGGATATATCAATGCAGTATGATAAAAAGGGGTTATGGAACACAAGGAATTAGTAAAACTAAATCCTAACACTAGACTATAATGATGATAGACTCGACTACAGTGCACTAACAACACTATGAGCCTACTCTAGACAGACTCAAATGACACGAAATTTGTACACAGTAAACTAAACACAGTGTTAGACTACCACACAAAATTGCAAGGTATTCAGAGTTTATTTTGGTACCAAACTAAATCGGTTACTACAGCTAATGTATAAAATAAATGCTGAAAGTAAATATGCTTATGAATGCAAAGTTGTTTAAACTATATGACGAATGAGTTAAGAGGAATGCAATTCACCACCGCCATTCTATCTATCTAACACATACTTAATCGAATACACATATCAAATGAATAAAAGTTTCCAGAAAGGCCAATAGACATGACACATCTTATTACCTAATCCTTATGCCTATGTAAGTTTGTCATGGACCTCCCCCACACATATCTCTCTATTTAACCCATAGTCATGGACCCTAAGGTTTAAAAAGAAGAAAGCATTAAGTTTCTAGAAAAGGTTTAAGAATCTACAAGGGTTCACAGCTACAATATGGGCGTGAACTGCTAGACCTAGAATTTCAATCACCCGACAAATTCAATGTATCACTATAGAGAATCCGGTGTAAGAAATTATCTTCAATCGCATGTATCTCATGACAATAGAATTCTAGCATACATAATAAGTTGCGCACCAAAGAAAACATACAAGAATTCATACGGTGAGTCACATAGAAAAAGAAACCTCATTCGAATTGAACATGCGAAACTAGATTAAAGTGTATGAATTAGAAATACTTCATGTACGGGGTTTCAAGCAGCCCCTTAACAAGATATTTAGCTACTAAAAATCATAATGAATGAATCAAAACGAAGCATAGAGGTTACAAATCGAGATGGGATGAAGAACAGAAACTGTTGTCCAGTTTCGTTGGATCGAAGCTCGGGATTCGATGGATCGAAAATGGCATTATGGCTCTTTTGCGGCTACTTCTCCTTTGCTCGAGTTTTTCTCTCTAAAATTCTGATTAGCCTTTCCAAAAACTTAAAAATTGGTTTATATAGTTCCCCAAATTGATCTCCTAGAGTCCTCCTTAGAAAATGCTTCTTTGGTTGCACAAAACTTCTTCTTGAATCCATATTGAGCTAGAAATTTATCTTTTATTTCCTTTTTCTTTATTTCTTTACAAAACTTATAAAACAATAATATTAAATAAATACTCAATTTTATAATAATAAATTAAGTATATAGAATGAATTAAACACCAAATAGACGCATAAATATGCGACTATCAAAAGGATTGAGGCATGAATCGAAAGACATAGATGACATGCACCGGCTTTGATGATGAACACTATGATAAGCAAATTGGAAAGTACCTCCCGCGTTACTGAGTAGCAGCTACTTACTAGTTAGATCAAACAAATTACATAGTGATCTCATTGTCCGCATGTTTTGGAGGTGCTTGGTCAAGTCCTAATCAACTGTATATGGTGTTGGCTTCAAGTTTTAGCTAAGGTCGTTTTCTCAATCAATTCTAAGGGTCGTGTTTGATATTTCTTTGTCGTTTGGTGCCCTTGCCCGGGGGCTACTCTGGCGATAGTACCAGCCAAAAACGATGGTGATATATATTGTTGAGTGATTCGTGCGTACAATTGTGTAAACCTGATTGCATCTAAGTTTGTGTCGTTGCATATATGTGACGAGATTTGGTAAGATTTCTCTCTTGGATCTTAAATATGACATTGTCTGTGATGAGTTACACCCCATATCTAAATGTGGTAGCGATCATACCGGATCATGTCTTGAATGACTTTGCTTCTGTCAATTTTTTCAGCCGTGTCATCTTCTTCAAATTATGATCGGCGAAATTCTCGAATGTAGATGCAAATGTAAATGGATCGTGTCATCATGTCTTAAATATATACATCATATATATTATTATTTTGAAAAAAAATGTCTTGTATAACTTCAAAAAAATCAAGCAGGGTATAAACCTAGCCTGATGCTATATTTCAATAGGAATTTGTAGCTCCAAAACCTGAGGAACTTCCGGGTCCGAAACCTGAGGAACTAGAGTGATGCCATATTTCAATAGGAATGAGGAAGAATCCCAATTGAGAATGAAAGAAACCCAAAGACGCAAGGACTTGCCAACAAACCCACTTTTCTTAAAAATATGGGCCTAATAATACTTTCTCGGCTTCTACTACCAGTCTACTTGGGTTCATGTAGTGGGTTTCAATAACTTTCAAATAGCAGCACAGGTACATAAGCCATTTTCTCTGTTTTTTTGAAAGGTTTCTCTCTCTTTTTTGGTAAGAGAGAAGTTGAGCAACAAAAGTTGTCATGCAGTGAATCTGTAAAAAGCTTTACGGAACAGGTAACGGGAGAAACACTAGAAATTTAGAACTATCCAATCCCTCATGCTTGTTCTTCATTGCATGTCGAGGCGGAGGCTTGTCGAGCTGAGCTTTTGCTTGCAATATACCATGGATGGATGACAGTGGACTTGGAGAGTGATCGTATGGAGGTTGTTGCGGCGATTCGATAACCAGATGAGAATTTTCTGAGGTAGGGTGTATTGTTGAGAATTGCAGGGCTTACATTGAGTCGATTAATTCTTTTTCTATATGTTACATACCTCGCGAAGTAAATAGTGCAGTTCATAGGCTTGCACATTTTGCTAGTAATGATGATTTAGATGAAATTTGGCTAAATGAGGATCCTGTGATTATCCAGGATGTCATCTTCGAGAATTTAATTTATAGTGACCGAAGTAAAAGTATTATGTCCCTCTCGAGTCATCGTTGTACTTTAATTGTTGAAAACTAATAAAAGTAGCTACTTCCCCTTCAAAAAAAAAAAAGAAGTATCCAAATGGATAATAGTAAAAGAGGATTATCATAAGACTGACTAAGAGATATAAATAACAATGGGTCCAACTATTTTCACAAGAGCAAGCAACTTATTCCTTGACCCATAAACACATAAAAACACTCCAAGCATTTTACTTCTTGCCAAACAAACCAGAATCCTGCACCCTATTGAGCGCCTTCTCAAACTGGCTCCACCTCTGTTCCAAAGTCCCAATGTAGCCAATGGACATTCTGACCAGCCCGGGTGAAATCCCAGCCAACTCCTTCTCCTCGTTGTTCATCTCACTGCTTGTGCTGCTTCCAGAGCAGGACATGAGGGTTTCATAGTACCCCAAGCTCACAGCCATGAAGCCAAACTGCGCATAGTTCTGCAATAGATTCATCAACCTGTTGGCTCTCTCCTCAGTGACCATGTCCACACAGAGTAGCCCACCATAGCCATAGTCCTTGTTGATCATGCTCTTGAGAAGCTCGTGCTGGGGATGTTCTTCTAGACCGGGGTATATGACTTTGAGTCCCATCTTCTTCATCCTTGTGGCATACACCATGGCCCTGTTGCAGTGCCCCTTCATCCTTAAACCCAAGTGAGGGATCCTCTCTGCGAGCTCAAATGCTACCTTGGCATTCATGGTCGGGCCCAGAAGCATTAAGGAGCCTTGGTGAAGATCCATCATTGAGTTCACCAAGCTTGCAGGTCCACACACAACACCTGCACCAGTTTGATTAGTACAAACGTTGACAGTGCCATCAAAACTCAGTACTTTCTTGTCAAATCACAAAAGATAATTTTAGATGGATAAGTGATCGAGTAGACAAAACTATGCACAACAAATATATCACCTAGTAATGGGTCGGAATGGTCGGATAGCCTCCATTTATTTCACATGAATTAATGAATTATGGTTGCTACATAAGAATATGTTCAGGGAGCTAGAATATCTTCATAGATGTTAATAGCTATTTCAATCTTCCAATTTTAGCTCCACACTGTCAAAGTTGTAAGGAAGTAACACTTGTACAATTGTATTTTGCTTGAAATTCATTTTCCTATTTTAGGTCAGAAGTTTTCTTTTCTTTTCTAGAACAGAGCATGCACATGCTTCACATGGAATGCTGCAGGTGGTACTTGGAAACGAACAAGGTAAAACATCAATTCACGGTTCACGTAAGAGATTCATCCGGGAAAACCGTAGAAGAATCCAACCCCAACTGGAGTCACCCATGTTTAACACCGAGTGCTAGGAGCTGGGCAACAAAAACAAACAAACCAGACCTGACGGAGCAAACCAATACCATCTTGTACCTAAAGAAACACAAACAAACAAAAACAAGAAGAGCACCTGTCCCGGCCAGAGCAGAACAAGATTCACGAGGAGAAAGTATGTAACGCTAGCTCAACTCTATCACATGATTAATCATATAACATGTCTCATGCATTCTTAGCCATCGCGGAAAGTGACTACCTTTTATTATTTTTATTTTTTTCATCCACCTATATATATGTCTCTAGATTCTAGATTCGTCACAAGTAAAGCTTCTTAATTCAATTTTCTAGTGTTAAGGTATCAAATTAAAGTTTTAAACTATCTAAACCACCCATATGTTGCAATCAACTTATATGAATCAGATTCGAATTTTAACTAGTATCATCGTATAAAATCTACTATGATCCAATTAATAAACCAAAAAGGAAATTCTTAGGCTTTGGGAATCACCTGCAATGATGTCAGCTCCGCCGCTGATGAACTTGGATATGCTGTGGACGACGACGTCAGCGCCGAGTTTAACAGGTGACAGAACCATGGGAGAGAAGGTGTTGTCCACGACGACGGTGACGCCTTTCTCGTGCGCGATCCGGCTGAGCTCCGGTACGTTGGCGACGGTGAGAGTCGGGTTAGACATGCACTCGAAATAGAGGACCTTAGTCTTTCCGACTTCGATGGCATTGGCGACCATGTCGAGGTCGTTTAAGTCCACGAACGTGGTGGTGATGTTGCACGCCCTCGGAAAGAAGTGGGTCAGCAGGGCGTGGGTCCCGCCGTAGAGGGTTCTAGAAGCCACCACGTGGTCGCTGCTGCTGACGAGCTGGAGGAGGACGGAGGAGATGGCGGACATGCCGCTGCAGGTGCAGTAGGCGGCCTCTGTGCCCTCGAGGGCCGCCATCTGACGGCTGAGGTTGAGGACAGTGGGGTTGAAGTGACGGCTGTAGATGAAAAAGTCCCTGTCAGCGCCGAGCTCGCCGGCGAACATCTTGCGGAGGGTCTCAGGCTCCATGACAGTGAAGGTGGCAGAGGCCTCGATGGACATGTTGACACCGCCGTGCTCGCCAAATTCGTGGCGAGCACTGGCCAGCGTGGCGGCCGGGTCCTCCCAAGCTCCGGCTGCGGCGGAGGCGGCAGTTGGGAGGAACATGGATTTCTTGGCGGCAGAGGCGTAGTCATCGCCATCCATGTCATCGTGCTCGGTTCTCTTCTTGTTGTTGATGGGGAAAAGTAGGGCTTGGGGCTTGGTCTCGGCCATTGTAGAAACTTTGAGAGGAAAGTGAAGATTTTGCTGGCAAGGTTGAATGAATTAAAGAGAGGGAGGCCTCAGGAGAGAGAGAGAAGGCTAGGTGGGGTTGAGAACGGAACTTGTTAAGAATTGTGTATTTATAGGTAAATGCAAAGTGTGGCTGGTGGTAATTTCTTGTGACAGTGAAGATTGATTCCTATGACAGCAGTAAAATAAATGATTTCTTACTAATTTTTCAGCATTTATTATTTTTGTTATTTACGCCTGGCGTGGTTTCTTTTCTATCAATAAACGATACAGTGAATCTGGTCATTGCTTGAGTTTTAATAGAAACACGTAGGTTTTTTTTCCATATATGAGAAACGAAAATGGAGGAGAAAATTATGTTTGGTAACTCTGCCGTTATTGGTTGACCCATAAGTCTAATAATGTTCATTATTGTTCTTCTTCACTCATTTATGGTATTCATTCCATGTGTTTCAGGCAGCTAGATAAAACAGATTACAGAGATTTGAGTGTGAGTTCGAGTTCGAGTCTGGTATCAATGTTCATCATATACATACAAAGGGGCTAATCCGGCCAATATTATCACATGATGTACAACACAGACGTCCATGCAGCTTCCATAGCTGCATATAAACTTAGTTTTCAATAATTTTGGCATGTTTAATTCTAGTAAATATTGGCGACCACGAAATATCCTAAATTTATAAATTGTGTACAAAGTAATGATAAACGACTGTCAACATTCGATTGTGGGCAAACTGCTATGTACTGGTTCCACTGCTAACATATGTTTTTGTTTATGTGCTATCATTTCAGACCGACAGTACAGGTGTTTGTGAACCTCAGAACATTTAATTAACTACATGTATAGGTGTTTGTGAATCTCAGAACATTTAATTAACTACATGCATAAACAGGACTGGAGGAGTAGATCGAGTCCAGATCATTAAGATGAAGAACCTCTTGGTTGAGTTTTTTTTTTTTTTTTGAGGTGAACCAATAGGATGTTGATGTCTAATGAGATTTCAACACGAGATCTCAAGGATCACGGTGAGTCCTTATTACTGGACTACAACTCATCAACATTTGATGCGTGACCTGGCAGGGCACAATGTATCAGATCAATGAGTCTTCGTGAGAGATGTGAACGAGATACTACGCTAGTAAGAGAATCGGTTAGTCCTCTTTCCCCGACACGAAAGCATGGCCGGACTTAAAATTATCAAACCTGAGGCGAACTCTAAAATATGTGTCCCTCCAAACTTAATGTTCACATAAAAAAAATATTGATTTTTCACGCGATCAAAGTATTATCAACTTAAAATTCATAATTCGATTGGGTGTTTTTTAACTTTGGTTTGTTATTACATTTTTCATTTATCAGTTAAATTTCATATGAAATAAGAATTATGTGAACAAATGTGTGATGAAATTAATGTTTAGTGATTTTATTAAGAACAATACTTAGATCCAATTATTTTACAAAATTTAATAAGAAAACGATCTCCAATTTGATCCAATGTCTAAATACATTATCTTTAAGTGGTCAATTATATTTTAAGTAGTCTCAATTATAAAAGTTATAAAAAAAATTAATAAATAGGAGCAGTTTGAATGGTTTCGTACAATTGACTTTGTACCCAAGTATTTATTTATTTTTAGTATATAGTATATTTTTCTATGTATTAAAAATGTGCCTTCAAATATTGTTGGGCCTGAGGCCATTGCCTTATAAGCCTCCTATCAGGTATAGGTCTGCATGGCAGATGAGCGACATGGCAAAATGTATGAATCGAAAGATTATGGCTTGCATGCATGATATCGGCTTCACTAGCAACCTTTATACCTAGCATAATTCGGTGACAGAAACCCGAATTGATAAGGTTATGGCAACGGAGGCATGGAGGCAGGAGTTCTTGGAAAGTTAGGTTATCCATCTGCCACCATCGCATTCGGATCATGTACCTATTTTGCTACATACCCGCCTCTTTCCTTTGATCTGTTTTGTTGGTAGACAGAATTTCTTTAGATTTGAATCTATGTGGGTGGAAGAGAAATCAAGTGTAGATGTTGTTAAGGAGGCGTAAAAGAATCCGAATCGGGGTCTTATAGCTTTCAATTCTCCATTTTGGTTTTATGAAGAAGGTGAAAGAAAAGCGTTTGGGGTTCTGTTCATGGGCTAAGCAGACGTTTGGCACAAGGAAGGAGGAGATGAAAAATATTGAAAGGAATTTAACAGAATTCCTCAACAAACCATTTGATCCAGCGGATGTTGATGAAAGGAAATCATTATATGCTAGGCAAGAGGTCTCACAACATAGATCACATAATCAAAGGATGAACCATGGAGACCGGAACACAAAGTACTACCACTAGAGAGCTACAAATAGGAGGGGAAAGAACCATATCTTGAGTCTTTTTGATACAAGGGGTGAATGGCAGACAACACTAACCGCTCTAGAAGCAATGGTTATTATCACTGTAGAAAGTTATTTGAATTGACTGGTTCAGACACTGCAAAGATGGAATCAGTTCTTTCTTCCCTTAAGTCGATGGTTACTGAGGAGATGAAGCAGTCTTTGCTTGTCGAATATACTTCAAAAGAGATTATTTTTGCACCATTCCAGATGCATCCTAGTAAAGCGCAAGGACCTGCTGGTATGCTTCATCTCTCTTTTTTTCCAGAAATATTGGAGTATTGTTGGTGATGATGTAGTACAGGCAATGAGAGAGATGCTAACTTCAGGACATATGTCGAAGGATTTCAATTTTACCCATGTCAGTTTACTACCTAAGGCCATGACACCAAAGAGAATTACTAAGTATAGACCAATTTCTTTGTGCAATGTTGTGTAACGTATAGCTGTAAAAGCGTTGGCCAACAAGTTAAAGCCGGTGTTGCAACAACTTATTGATCCTCGTTATGACGCCTTCATACCAGGTAGGTTGATCATAGACAATAAATTAGTGACGAATAAGGTCATCATTTGTGGAACAAGAGATTGAGTGGGGCTCATGAGATGGCGTTAAAGTTAGATGTTAGTAAGGCCTATGATCAGATAGAATAGGTACATTTAGAGGCAGTGTTGTACCAATTGGGGTTCCCAGATAGCTGAATATAGACAGTGATGTTATGTGTGACCACACTGCACTATGCTTTTAAAATAAATGGGGGGCCGAGAGGATATGCCACTCCTAGTAGAGGACTGAGGCAGGGAGATCCGATCTCTCCTTATCTTTTCATCTTGTGTACAGAGAGATTGTCAGCATTGATATACCGAATGCACCATCAAGGCCAGTTGCAGAGTATTGTGGTTTGTAAAGGTGCTCCCATATTACACCATCTTTTATTTGCTGATGATAGTTTATTATTTTCAGAAGCTACACCGGGACGTGTGATACAATAAAAGAGGTGTTGAAGACTTATGAGGAAGCATCAGGTCAGTCGATAATTTTTGCTAAAAGCAGTGTTTGCTTCAGTAGGTCATTGGCAGAGGATGGGTAGAAATTTTTGGCAGATATATTGGAGATGGAGGTGGTGCCATATCATAAACAGTATCTGGGCATTCCTACACATATAGGCCCAAGTAAACAAGTAGCATTTGTTGAGTTAAAAGACAAGGTGAGAGACAGACAAGGTTTAAAGGGGTCCTTGTTGAGTGCATGTGTTGTTTGCAATACTTTAATATTCACGAAAATGAAATAAATATTTAACATGTATACATTTTCAGGACTATGGTATCTTGAACTCTATCATTTCTATGAAGAAAAACTCAGAATAGTGGATGACGAAGATGATAACCACAAATATGTGACAGGTGATGATTGACTAAATCATGGTGAATGTGGACACATATTATATTTTAGTCGTTTCTCTTTAAATATTTTTTGTTTTATTTCATAAGCAATGTATTTGATATTGTAGTGGTTGAATCATATATTCCATGAAATTATATAATTTAATAATTTATAATAAAATATCTGACAAATCGCATGTGCGTGCAGGAAGACTAGTATATATATATACCAAATTATACTAAGGTATACCTATTTTTGGTCATTTTCAGGTATAAGGCATTACACCAACTTTTTGATCATATTTTACCATTTTTATCGTTCAAATCTTAGGTCCTAATGTGTAGATCAAGCCTATAAATTTTCAGCCAAAATGGTGATCGTTAAGGTATTCAAAGTTGCAACTGAAGTTTATAAGTATAAACGGTTCAGGTTTGACAGATTTTGTCCGTCCCTTGATTTAACCTAGTTCGATACATTAACGATCATCATTTTGGCTGAAAATTTACATGAATGATCTACTCATATAAACCTAATAATTGGACGGTGGAGATGTTAAAATATGATCAAAAAGTTTGTATAATGCCTTATACCTAAAAATGACCAAAAATAGGTATATCTTAGTAGAATGATCCTATATATATGTGTGTGCGCGCGCACTTCGATCAATTCTAAATCATCAAAATTGCGTAAAAATGATCATGATCAAACATCATTTCGAAATACATAATTTCTTTGAAGACTTTTATACATAGTAGTATGAAACATCATTTTCAGTTGAATTATCGACAAACGTGGTACGTGAACCCTTAATATAATCGATATTGTCCCAATTTGAAGCATCTTTATGGTATTGAGTTTTATACAAAAAATCTCGATTAATATTAAGTTTAGTCTATTCAATTTATAAATTATTTTCTACTTGATTATTTTTCAACGTAGATGTCCGCTCTAACATTTTCATGCAAAGAAACTTGAGCAAAAAGCTAGCATGCATGGTCTTCCATCGATGATGATTAGATAAGGAAGAACCCACGTCGATCCACCGAAAGTAAGAGAAAGAGAGATCGATCATAATCACTATTAATCTTTGTGGTTGTTTTATTTGGTCAGACCAACTTGTTCTTCCTGTCGACTCGGAACGTTTGTGCACCTTCAGCTTATTGCTAGCTATATATTTTTTTGTCTAAGATTCCAAACATCTTGGCGTCACGAGTCGCGACAATCCCGAGCTATATATAGGTTGATGAAGCCAGAGGCCGGCCATGCTGATGTGGTACATACGTGGTTAATTATCTAAAATCTCTCTAGGCTAGGGAAGGAGATGAGAATATATTTATATATAAGAAAAAAATTATTACAGAGGTCTGGAGTTTACCCAAAACATCAATGTGATACTTAAATTTAAAAATTATTAATGTGATGTCCAGAGTTTACAAACAACATTAAAGTGATGCCTGAAGAGATTTTTCGTCTATCATCGGTTAAGAGTGCTGACGTGTCAGTTAGAGTTTTCAAACCAGATGGGTATACTTGACATTTATCCTTTTTGGACACCATTAACCCTAAAAACCTATCCCGTCCGTTTTCATTTTCACCCCCCCCCCATCAAAACTCATTTTCTCTCTCCTCCTCCTCTCTATCTCTCTCTCTACTGTCATAACCTCCCCATTCTCAAACTCCATCCCCTCACCTCCTCCTCCTCCGTACTCGTACTCATAATTAGGCCTCGGCAGCGGTGACCAAAAGTTTCCAGAGCCGTCGGTGTCTATCAACGGAGTGGTCCCATTGCCACTATCGTCGCCGCTCTTCCTCTCAAAGAGCACCAAATCGAGCCTCTGGTCCCATTGGTACCACGAGCTGGAGTGAGCCTCGTCCCTGAAGTCAGAGAGGTTGAGCAGCCGTGTTCCTTTGCACGTGGCGGGATGGAGAAGACCAAGCAGCATCCATGGACGGTGGTCGCAAGCTCGTGACGATGCTGTAGAGTAGGCTGTGCGAGCGATACTGGATTTCAGAGGCCACGAGGGCGAGCAACGCCGTGAGGGAAAGCCTCACCCTACTATGTGCGATGTTGCAATGGGGAAAGCACGAGGAGGGACGCAGAAAAGATCGGCATGAGACTGAGTCATCCGAGGCCGTGCGACGTTGAGCCAAGGCTCTGCTCGATCCAGACCGGAGCGAGCCGACGCTGGCGGTGTGCTATGGGCTGCAACTGAAGTCGACGAGCTCGAGGGTAGTGGTGGAGGCCGACGGAGGCTTGTGAGGAGAAACCGGCACAACCGCGGTTCTACGACGGCATGGAGGCGACAATGTGACGGTGGATAGGAGGCGGCGGTTTGGATACGTCTTCCGGTGTGTCAATGGGGAATGATTTTTTTTATAATAGCAGTGTTATGGAGGGAGAGAGAGAGAGAGAGAGAGAGAGAGAGAGAGAGAGAGAGAGATATATATATATATATATATATATATAGTAGGGTAGGGTAAAAAAAGAAGAAAAATATATAACAGAAAAGAAAAAAATAAGAAATAAAAATTGTAAGGGTATTATAATCATTTTGTATGACTAACGTTGACACATCAGCAATCTTAATCAATGATGGACGGAATATCTCTTCAGGCATCACTTTGATGTTGTTTGCAAACTTTGGATCTCACATTGATAATTTTTAAACTCTATGCATCATGTTGATATTTTGGGTAAAATCCAGATCGTGTGGAGAAATTTTTTCCATATATATGAGCTCTCAATGCACGATTCTGAGAATAATTCGACAAAGACAAACAAGTAGCTAGCTTGGAAAGAAAATGATTCAATTCAGTATGCAAACAATAAAGAAAAGTCGAGCTGTCCAGTTCTCTGATAGCAAAACATGTTGGTTTTTGCCCAGTATGTTATTTCATAGCAAAACCGTACCCGAGCTTGATCCTTAAGCTTTGGGAACAAAGACGTACTTAGTGAATAGTGACAAAGCATATGATGGTCGACGTTCCAAAAAGCAACTAATTAAATTAGTGAGATGAGATGAGGAAGAACTCTATCATGTGATGATCCTTGTATATATAATCCAAGTCTGCTTATCTTGTCCGAAACATTGCTAGACATGCAATTAATTAGAAGCTGTAGTGAAGGTATCAGAGAGGGTGAACTAGCATTTTATAAAAAAAAAATTATTGAAATGTTAATTTGAGGATAGTAGAGAGTGTTTATTTTCGAATTACTAGTAACGAACTTGATAAAATACAATAAGAAGGAAAGCGATAAATAACACCTGCATGTTTTTCTTTAACGCAGAAACTCTACAATAGAGAAAAAACTGTGTGCCCCTAACTCTTGAGGGACAAACTTTTCTACTATGTAAAAACAATTTTCTTTACAAGACAGCAGCTCTCAGGATACAAAGACGATCTTCTATCCTTACTAGTATTCGCACAACTAGACTAAGATCTATCTATCTTCTCGCCAGAGCAACTGCTTACAATCCCTATGTAAAACACATTTCTTTACAAGACAGTAGCTCTCAGGATACAAAGACACTCTTCTATCCTTACTAGTATTCACGCAACCAATCTAAGATCTAACTCTCTTCTCGCCAGAACAAGTGTTTACAATACCAGTGGCAATGAAGTTTCTCCTAGAACTTAGTACTCGAACGACTAATTCTCTCAAGAATGCTTCCGACGAAATTGCACCATCATTTCAACCCATGATATGCAATATGAAAATATGCAAGTTTGAAAGTGATTTCGTATGCTTTCCTATGGAGATGTAAAATCTCAAGAATGAAAAATCTTTTTTTATAAACCTCCTAAAAGTGTAGGAGAAAAGAAGAGTTCTTATGCTAGTTTTGGTAAACCGAAAAAACTCTTTGAAAACAAGAAGACTCTTAGCAAATGTAAGAACTAGAAATGACTTGAAATGAAGAGAACAACACTCTAACTCTTCCTAAATATTTCAAGTGCCGAATGACTTCAATTGATGAGGTATTTATAGCCACAAGGTATTGCAAGTAGAGACTCAAGATTCAATCTTAGCCATTCATTAAAAAGATGAATCAAATAGTTCTCCTTAAATGGAGGAAATGCCATGCTGATTTTTACCAAACCGGGACAGCAAGGAGAAGAAAAGAGCTCTGAAAAACTTTACTCCATGACACAAGAGTGAGAGACACCTATTTCACTCATGTCTATAAACCTACCCAAAAGAGAGAATGTATGGCTTTTCTTTTAATTTAGTTTTGTCCAACTGGGACATGCAAGGGAGTAGAGAGGTTTTAGAGACAATATTGCTCCATGAAAACAAGGAGGAACAACCTACTTCTATCACCTACCGAAAAGTAGAGAGGAAAGAGTTTTGAAGAACCAAAATTTGTAAGTTAAGATTTTAACAACTCTCTTTATAAAAGTTTTGGACGAAGGAACAAGCAAGGCTTGTAATGATGCATGTTTTTACCTTTCTCAATGGTTAAGGAGAGAAATGCCCATATTGCTTAGCTTGTTAATGTTGCTTATGCATGTCATCCGTGTTTTTTTTTAGAGAATGTTAATATGTAGTATATTGCAAAAAGAAGAGGGAGTCATCTTGTAAATTAAACTATTAGTTTTTAATTATCTTGAGATTTAACTTGTTTATGGGAATGAAAATGTACATGCATTATGTTCCCAAAAAAAATGTACATGCATTATCTAACTCTATGGTATGATTTTTTTTAGAGAAACGCAAATTTCATTAAAAAAATATTTAAGTTACATCATCTATCACCTCTCCTTTTAGGATGTTGGTGCATCACAGAAAATCGTAGGATTTACCGCATTCAAAAACGCCCACCTTGCTAAAACATGTGTTACCCTATTACATTCTCTTGAGAGGTAAACAAAGATAGAATTTAAATTTTGTGCGAGTAGCTCTTTAACATCCTCCATAGAGTCCTAGAACTCAACCGCAATTATTGTAACATCATTGGTTGCTTTTACAGTTTTACTACTATAAGCGAATTTGAACTGAACCAGACCAAGTGAAGATTATGCAACCTACTAAACTGACATGCTTCAGAGGCAGCCTCTATTTCCACCGATAAGGGTGAATATTTCTCGTCAATAAGCCGGGTCCGGGCCATGATAAACCAGCCAAACCAATCCCGAACAACAATACCAACCCCTCCTCTTGCAGAAGCCCGATCAAAAGCCTCATCCATACTAACACAATAGCGACATGTGGGCGGTGCCTTCCAACGTTAGGGTTGTCGCAGCAGTTTAGATTGTTTCTGATTCACAAATAGAAAGTGTTCATGCTAAGCTAGGGTTTGAATGCATACTGTGTCGCCTACAAACTCCACCTAATTCCAGACCTTGTCGTTCCCTGCTTTCCATAAAAACTATATTAACGCAATAAGTTTAGCGAATTGGGCTTTTGGAAGTCCCGCATGACAAGTTAGAAACCAATCTGTGAATGAATTGGTGGTATTCCTAACTCCTGAGGTGATGGACTAAATGAAGGGGTTAGTACACCTGTAGTCTTTGATTAGGTGTAGTTATGTCTCTGTTGTTGTACCATATAAGGCACAATCTGGATTTACATCTACCATTCTAGAGTACGTGCATACGTGTACAGACCAAAAGGAAGCCCTTCCAAGCATAAACTTTAGCTGCCGGGGTGATAGGTGCGTAAATATGAACCTAGATGCTATATATTGATGCCCATATATTTATTTTTTTGTTATTTATTCAGGAAATATATTTATGTTTTATTATTTTGTAGGTCAATGGAGATAAATGAAGAAAAGAAGAGAAATAAAGGATTTCTAGTGAAATATGGAATTAAGAACTTTGACATGTCAAAGAGGAGAGTCCAAAACCTAAGTAAAAGAAGGATTAAAAGCTTAAACCAGAAAATTCCTATGTAGATTTGTCAACTTCGATAGAATATTGAGAGAGTAGCTCAGAATGAACCAGATAATAATCTTTATATGCATAGAAATCGATAGATGTCTAGTTTCTAGAACTTCTTCCAGATCATGAATATCACTTTTCTAGAGAAAGTTATGGCCATTTTAGTATACGAAGTTTAGTCTGCTCAGGAATCTATCTTTGATGAGAAAGTTGTGTTTTGAGGCCCAAATCCAAAGGTCCAATGAAAATATACATTCAACACCTTATAAATACTCTATTTTAGGGTTTTGTGAGGAGAATCATATTTTGGAGAGCACACAACTCTTCTTCTTCTTCTTCTTCTTCTTCTTCTTCTTCTTCTTCTTCTTCTTCTTCTTCTTCTTCTTCTTCTTCTTCTTCTTCTTCTTCTTCTTCTTCTTCTTCTTCTCATCTTCTCTTTTATCTTTGTCTCCATGGATTATTGTAATGTAGCTTACTTGTGTATGAGTAGCTAAACACTTAGTTAAGAGGCTGTATTGAAGTCCCGTACATGAAGTTTACATGATACATACTCATTAATTTAATTTTGCATATTGATTTGTCCCGTACATGAAGTTTACATGATACATACTCATTAATTTAATTTTGCATATTGATTGAATGAGGTTTTCTTATATTTCTTTATCATTGATAATTTCTCTACATGTTGCTAACGAGTGAACGATATTAGTATGCATATCTAAGAGTTACTCTAGGAGAGTTATGATAGGGGCACATCATACCTTCTTTGATCTATCCATGATAGGAACCAATTGATGTGAGAAACCGTTGGATGCAAGAAACCCTAGGTCTAACAAGTTATGCCCGTGGTCAGCTTGTGAATCCTTATAGATTCTCAAACACTCTTAGAATATAATAACTTTGGTTGAATAGATAAGGACTCACCATAGTACCAAATTTATCAACTAGAGATCACACTAAGGCGGATGACCATTCCGCTTAGTATGCCCGGTAAGAAATGTGTAGATACGATTGGTATGTCCGGCTTGACTAGCTCAATTGTGGGAACTTTCATTCATTAGATTTCATATTATGTTAAGTATGTTTTATATATATTTAATGACGGTGGTGAATAGCACTCCCTCTTAACTTGCTTCCTAATTTGGTTCACATCATTACTTTTCAGAATTTATTTTTCTGCAATTAGCTATAGTCGACGACTGATTTCGCCAAGGACATCAACTCAACCCCTCTAAAATTTTACGTGGTAGTCTGCCACTGAATCTAGTTTATTATTTATAAATTTAGTAGCATTTGGAGTAATCTAGGTGTGGTTCATAATTACATCTTTCTATTGTGGTCGAGTCTGCCAGATGGCTTTCGCGTATAATTATTGTTTAAGACTTTAGTTTCACCAGTCATCTGCGGGTAATGACTCATACTTTTAGTACACGACATTGACACCTTTAGAAAGCATAGTAGGGATTATCTCTGCAAAGAGATTTATCTTTTATAGGTGATTTTTTGCCTATCATGGGGCAACCGTTGCTGACCAGAACTTCTTAGCCATGTGGCACTAGTGTGTTCTGTTGGGGTAGCACTATCATATCCCTTGAAATAATATAACCTAAGCTGACATTATACTCTCCTTTACCAAAGTAGTGTCAAATTAGTCTATCTGGTCCTGAACGACGACTTAAAAAGTAGCGATCTGACCGTGGTTACATTGGTCCGACTAAGATATTGTTCTAGAAGAGGAACATTCCACTAACGGTGACGAAAAATGAATTGGGAAACATAGCAAATGGAGGCAGGGTACTTCAACGGTGTTTTTAGTTTGAACTGATTAGGATGGGATAACCAACTGTCTTCCCAGACCGCAATAGAAGTACCATCACCTACCAGCCAACGAGCTCCACCGTCTAATATTGGCCTAGAAGCTAAACGATTACACCATGTATAAGAAGGAAATCACTCGTTTTAGAATCTCAAAAAGAGCAAGAATGAAAGTACCTGGCTCGATATATCTAGCTGACCAACGAATCCAAATTTTTGAGTACACGCCACAACTGCTTTGCCAACATTGTCAGGTTAAAAACATACAAATTTCGAAAACCCAGACCTCCTTATTCTTTTAGCT
Source organism: Geum urbanum (assembly GCA_946800695.1). Classification (NCBI taxonomy): domain Eukaryota; kingdom Viridiplantae; phylum Streptophyta; class Magnoliopsida; order Rosales; family Rosaceae; genus Geum; species Geum urbanum. Next base: position 44,761,257 of record OX327011.1, read on the forward strand.
TGCACATATGATCCCACGTACACCAGTCAATCTTCCTCTTTTTCGTCATATCACCCCAATAAAAGTCCGCACATAACTATTGTAATTCATCGCAAAAGGTTTTGGGCAGTAGATAACAATTCATCACATAGTTAGGTAGGGCCTGAACCATAGCCTTAATCAATACCTCTTTCCCTGCCACACTCAGAAGTGACAATTTCCAGCCCGTCAATCTATCTCGAACATTATCCTTGACATACGCAAAGGTTGGTTTCTTGCTGCGACCCACATAAGTCAGTAGTCCTAGATACTTATCATGATAAGGAACCAACTCCATATCTATTAATCAAGTTAGCTCTTCTTGACTACTCTCATCCAAATTTTGGCTGAAACAAACACTGCTCTAGTTGTAGTTGATCGACTAACCAAATAGTGCTTCATAAGTATGTAGTAACTCCTTTACCGAATTACATGACCTACCTGACCCCTGGGCAAAGAGGAGACTATCATCCTCAGATAGGAGATGGTGCAGTGAAGGATCTCTTGTACAAACCTTGATGCCATGAAATTCCTTCGCCTAATGAGCCCTTCTAATTAGGGTTGATAATTGTGACATACATAACAAAAAGAGGTAAGACGAAATTGGATCCCATTGACGTAGCCCCCATGTCGGTATCAGATTACCCATAGGGGACCCATTTACTACTACTAAGTATTATATTGTAGTGACACAAGTCATCACCAGTGATGTCCATTGGGATGGAAACCCCAGGTAGTCCAAAACAGCTCTGAGAAAGCTCCACTCCAGTTTGTCATAGGCTTTACTCACATTAAGCTTCAACGCCATCTTCCTTGAGTCTCATTTTTTCTTCGTCCAGAGGTAGTTAGCCACTTCATTCGCCACCAACTTATTATCCATGATTAGATGGCCTAGAATAAAAGCACTCTGACATGGGTCAATGATATGAATCAATAACGACTTGAGCCTATTTGCCAAAACCTTCGTGCAAATCTGAAGTATGACATTACACAAGGCAATGAATCTGTGGTCTTTAATTTTTGCAGGCTGAGAAACTTTTGGCAGAAAAAATATATGAGTATGGTTCAACTTCCCCAACATCTATCCTGAAACAAGAAACTCGTTGACAGTAGCAATAACATTCGGACAAACAATATCCCATTATTTTTGAAGAAAAAAAAAGAGGCATACTGTCGGGACCAGGCACAAGGCCTCATATGAAACAACGTTACTCTGATCTTCTCATCTGTATACTCAACAGTGAGAGCTGCAGCTATAGAGTCATTAATTACTGGAGATAGAGATGAAGACACCGGCTCCATCCGTGCCAACATAATATCACCTTCTTTGAATAAATCACTATAGTATCCCAATACCACTGCCTCTAACCCTGCTGGCATATCCTGCCACACTCCATTATTATTGAATAGACTTTTAATCCATTTTTTATGCTTACGGTTGGAAGTTCGACGATGGAGATAGCCAGTATTCCGATCCCCTTTGTGAAACCACTCACTTTTCGAACGATGCTTCCAATAAGTTACCTCTTGTTGTAGAAAGACCTCCTGCCTGACATATAGCTCCTTGCATCGTGGATTGTCAGCTAAATTAAAGGATTTATTCAGAAAAGGTTGCCAGGTCAATTTGAATGTCAACCAACTCATGTTTCCGACTTCCAAACACCTCTTTGGACCAACTCTTCAGACTCATCCGAGTATTGGCAATCTTCATAACTAGCTGACTCTACAAGTACCCCTAGCTAGAACTTTTCTAGGCAGTTCTGATTGTCTCCGCACAACTCTCTTCATCATCCCACATAGCCTCAAATCAGAAAAGGTTTCGTCTCCTCGAAAAACGGATTTCTTTCTCCTGCTTAGCCATTAACAGAACAGGTACATGATCAGAGCAAAGAGGAGGTAAATTAATCACCTGAGCTTCTGGAATTTTTGTTTCCAATCTAGCATGGAAAGTGCTTGGTCCAAACAGAATTGGGTGTCTAAATCTTGCCAAGTGAATTGACCTCCCGTGTAACCCAAATCCTTGAACGCATGATCATTTATACACCGGATCATATCATTCATCTGCCAATCTGGTCTCACCGGTCCGTCGAATTTCTCTGACGATTTCATTATCTCGTTGATGTTTCCCATCACACACTACCTAGACGGCCATGGACGCTGTGCCAGCTTCCTTGATAAAGCCCATGTCTGATACCGCCATTGTGTATACGGCTACCCATATAAGCAAGTGAACCTCCATGGTTGAACCGTCGAGGTTGTGACCTGAATCTTGACGACGATCACTACAAGAAAAAGTGACTTAGACGACGGAGAATTTCCGTCGTCTAAGTGCCTATCTCCGTCGTCTAAGTACTTGGACGACGGAAAATCCGTCGTCCAAGGTACGTGCTCCAAGTGCTGTCGTCTAAGTACTTAGACGACGGAGAATTTAATCTCCGTCGTCCAAGTTCACTTGGACCGCGGAGAACGTCCGTGGCCCATGTAGGGACTTAGACGACGGAGACATTAATCTCCGTCGTCTAAGTCACCACCTGGGCCACGGAGATTGTTAGCTTCTCCGTGGCCCAGGTGGTGACTTAGACGACGGAGATTAATGTCTCCGTCGTCTAAGTCCCTACATGGGCCACGGAGAAGCTAACAATCTCCGTGGCCCAGGTGGTGACTTAGACGACGGAGACATTAATCTCCGTCGTCTAAGTCCCTACATGGGCCACGGAGATTGTTAGCTTCTCCGTGGCCCAGGTGGTTACCTAGACGACGGAGATTAATGTCTCCGTCGTCTAAGTCACCACCTGGGCCACGGAGAAGCTAACAATCTCCGTGGCCCATGTAGGGACTTAGACGACGGAGACATTAATCTCCGTCGTCTAAGTGAAAAATTAATTTAAAAAAAAAATTAAATTCAAAAATATTATTAATATTAATTGAAAAAAAATTAATTAAATTAATTAAATACACTAAATTAATAAAATAATTAAAATTAATTTGTACATACATAATCGAAAAAACCTATAATTAAAAATGAAAATATTGTTCGTAATGCGGAAATTAAGAAACGAAATAATGAACTACTAGCTAGCTAAAACACTGGAGGAGCAGATGCGCCGCCTCGTCCTCCGCCTCCAGCCGGGTCGTCGTCGTCGGGGAATGGGTTCGGAGGAGGTTGACATTGTCTTTGAGCTTGTTGCATAAGGGCGATGAGTTGGGCTATTCGCTCGTCTTGCTGGTCCATTCTTTGGCGCATGGCAATATTCTCCTCCCGTGCGATTCGAGCCTCTTCATAGGCTGCCGCAGCTTGAGAACTTCTCCGCCGCCCCGAACCTCCCGTAGATGATGACTCAGAGGTCGACAAATCTCGAACCACCTTAGGCCCGAAGTGCCTAACCTCCTTGCCAGCTCTACGACCGTAGACCTCATCCGCAATTGCTATTTGGCTCTCCACAGATAGAGGAGGCAGGTCTTCTAGCGGCACATCTGGGAACGCAAGCTGAGTGTTAGCCAATTCTTCCTGCGCACGCTCTATCACTCTTGCCTACAAAAGAATAATAAATTTATTATAATGAAATAATATTTAAATAATAATTACTATAATTATTAGCGCACACACATATATATATATATGACTTACGCCGCGTTGACTCGCTTCATTATCGAGCCCAGGCGTCACGTACGCGCTTACGCTTGCATCGAGATAAGGGTGTTTGGAGCCCTTATCCCTGTGCTCCTTGGCAATTTGAATGAGTTGCTTGGCGCCGGAAGTATGGTGCTTGTCCTTCTTCCCCCGGTTGGCTTTGTTGACACCGGAGAATTTCTGTTACACAACATAATGAAATCATTAAAAAATTTATAAGTAACTAAAATTTAGAGTATTCAATTATCTTAATTGAAATAAAAAAAGTAAATTAACACCTGAAATTGCTCATCGGCAAAGTGGTTACACAACCACTCCCACTCATCTTCTCTATCCCCACGCAGCTCTTCGGGGGGAGGCACGGGACCGTTAATTCGGAAGTACTGATGGAGCCTGTACTTCCAATCTTTGAAGATGTTGTTGGCGGTTTGGTTGATATGCCTCAACATCGCCGGATCCGGATCCACCGCAAATTGTTCCTATCAGAAATAAATTGGAAATTATAATCGTATATATTATAAAATTATATATAACTAATATTAAAAATAGTATATAATAACTTGGATTGTACGTATTACGTACCGAAAGATCCTTAAAGACTTTCGCCTTCTCCGAATCCGGCACCTCCCTCCAAGTAGGGGCAGTGATACGAACCCGGTTACGAACAATCGACCCAATGCTATGAGCCGAGAGACTTGCTAGCTGAGGTGTGGGAGGGCCACCGGTGAATTCGTCGTAAGGCAAGGCGATCTTGCTCCCGGTCGCCTTGCAAATTTTCTCCGCCTTTCCACCTTTAACGAGACCCCGAGTCTTTTTCGGTTGGGGGTCAGTGGGGGCCCTCCTTTGCTTACGGCGGGCGCTGTACATGATAGACTCGGCCGTCGAAGACGCCTGAGTACTTCCTGTTGAAGCGGTACCGGGCGTCGGAGTTGAAAAGGGGTCGACGTCATCACCGCTTGAGAGAAATGGGGCAGAGGGAATTTCCCCAGAAGGCCCCGGATTGAGGGCGTCTACCTGCGGTTGAACCCAACCGACTTGGGCCGCCAACATTTGGAGCATCTCATCTTCTGACTCCTGTTGGGCTTTCTTCTTCCCGGATGTGATCTTTGGCGGAGCCATTTAAACCTAAGAGTACGTACGGTGTTAAAATACCTACTTACCATAATAATTACAACGACGGAGAATTTACGCTAATTAATTAAGTACGTTTAAGATTTAAATAGAGTACACTAGCTTGGCATTTTCGGTCGTTCAATGGACGTGCGACCCGCGCGATAAAGTGTAAATTTTCAATTAATCAGCCTTGGTTAAATCGAAAAACATGGCCAGTTAGGGATAGAGATAACGCGAGAGGCAGGACTAATTTCGACAAAAGTCTTTCTTAGTCCAAATCCTGTCACCAGTCATAACCCGTTTCTAGACACCATGTCCGACATTCGGCCAATTTTTCGAAAATTTACACTCCCTCAAGTCCTTTGCAAACTCCGCCCTCAACCTCGTGTCCATAACTTCACTTAGGTTATGGTGTGCGGTGATGAAATCCACACATCACGAGGGGTTAAGGAGATAAGCAAGGAAAAGAGGCGCCATCTATTCCAAAGAGTGCGACTTAATTACACCAAGCCTATGTACTAAATTTAAATCGAACACGTACTACCATGTAATTTACTAGAAAATACATATAATTATCAATTAATTATTATTTATCATGCATTTAATAATAATTATTCATTTACCAATATAATCAATTATTATTATTACTATTATTTAATTTTAACTAATAATTATTCATTACCAAATAATTAACAACTAATAATGATTACTAAATAATAATAATAACAAGAAAATAATTATTATAATTACAACTATTTATTATTTAAAACTAATAAATTAAAAGTATTTAGAATTTAAATAATTAAACAAATAAAAAAATTGTTAAAGAGTTAAAATTTCGAATTATTACCTCGTCGGAATTTCGCCGGAATATTGGAAGAGTAGAGTCGTCGGAGAGGGGGAACCACGCCGGAAAATTGGTCGTCGGAGCGTCGCCGGAGGAGGATCGCCGGAGTGAGAGAGAGAGGAGAGGAGAGTATAGAGGAGGAGATGGAATGATGAGAAAATGAGGGGGGGTGCTCCTCCTTATATAGAGTTTCACTTAGACGACGGAGCACTATTCTCCGTCGTCTAAGTTCACTTAGACGACGGAAACAGTGTTTTCCGTCGTCTAAGTGAAGGGTCAAATTTTTTCGAACCGGCGCCAAATAAATGGGCGGGCCGTTTCACCGCCATAAATGTTGACTTAGACGACGGAGACAGTGTTTTCCGTCGTCTAAGTGGAATTTCAAGCGGTGCCGAAAATTGAGGCGGCAAATCGAACCGCCATGTTATTTCGACTTGGACGACGGATATGTAGTTTTCCGTCGTCCAAGTGAACACTTGGACGACGGAAAACGACATATCCGTCGTCCAAGTCAATATTTACATCGAAAAAATAATAAAAAATTATTCGAACCGCCATGGTAATTTGAACCTAGACGACGGATACGGTCATTTTCCGTCGTCCAAGTGTTCACCTGGACGACGGAAAATGACCGTATCCGTCGTCTAGGTTCAAATTATGCAAAAAAAATATTTAAATTAATTCGCTAGGAATTTAGCGATCTGTCATTCGAGTGAAATAGTCGTACAATATCGATGAACGCATCGTATATATAAACAGATAAATTTGAACCGCCGAATAATTTTACGTTTTGAAAGTTGTTAAGTATCGACTAATCTTTAAGACTTTAGTGTTCATGAGTAGTTGCTGATTTGCAGCAGAGTACTAACGAAATTGAATTTGGACAAAACAACCGTTGGATATGTTCGTCGTAACATAATATATAATTACTATAAAGGACCAGGAAATAATAAGTTCGGGAAGGGTTTCATCGGCACAGTCAACCGCAAAACCGAGAATTTCACAAACCGGAAACGTGGATACAGGACATTTCGCAACTCCGATTTTCGAACCGTCGAAGCTCACACACCAAGAATATACTACTCTAAAGTCTTGACGAAAAGAATACGCATTCGAAGATGGTCTAGATGGTCGTTGTCTTAGAAAAAATTACGAAATTTACACCTGGACGACGGATACGACATTCTCCGTCGTCCAAGTAGACACCTGGACGACGGAGACGCTAATATCCGTCGTCCAGGTGTCTACTTGGACGACGGAGAATGTCGTATCCGTCGTCCAGGTGAATATACCCTGAATTCAGGGGTTAGGGGTCCTTAGGGTTTAGGGTATAGGGTTTGTCACTTGGACGACGGAGAATGACTGTCTCCGTCGTCCAAGTGTGTACCTAGACGACGGATAATGCCTGTCTCCGTCGTCCAAGTGTAAAAACCCCGAATTCAGGGGTTAGGGCCTTAGGGTTTACGGTTTAGGTCGTCCCCGGTCATTTGTGTGTGCGTTCAATTATTCTGATTCAAAAATATAATTAAAAAATTGATCGATCGATCCGAACTGCTAGATTTAGGGTCCAAGATTTAGCTAGGGTTTTATATGAGATTGAGATTTGGCGCCAAAGGTGAATCTGCAATTAATTTCTCCGTTCTCGGTTAGGGGTCCTTAGGTTTAGGGTATAGGGTTTAGGGTGAATATACCCTGAATTCAGGGGTTAGGGGTCCTTAGGTTTAGGGTATATATACGACTGTCTCCGTCGTCCAGGTGAATATACCCTGAATTCAGGGGTTAGGGGTCCTTAGGGTTTAGGGTATCGGGTTTGTCATCTGGACGACGGAGACGACATTCTCCGTCGTCCTAGTGTGTACCTAGACATTCTCCGTCGTCCTTAGGAGGTGTCGGTACGTCGTTTAAGTGGAACTTACACCACGACGTGTCGGTCCGTTGTCCAGGTGATCACTTCTCCGTGGTCCAAGTCACACTTAGACGACGGATATGTAATTCTCCGTCGTCTAAGTGTTACTTGGACCACGGAGATTTCTCCGAGGTCCAAGTAACACTTAGACGACGGAGATGTAATTCTCCGTCGTCCAGGTGATAACCTGGACCACGGAGAAGTCTCCGAGGTCCAGGTTCTTACCTAGACGACGGAGAAATTTCACATCCGTCGTCTAAGTGTTACTTGGACCTCGGAGATTTCTCCGTGGTCCAAGTAACACTTAGACGACGGAGAATTACATCTCCGTCGTCTAAGTGTGACTTGGACCACGGAGAAATATCCGAGGTCTAAGTGTAACTTAGACGACGGAACTAATACTGTTCCGTCGTCTAAGTCCTCTTTTCTTGTAGTGGATGAATCAAGGCGAGTGATCTCGGTAGTGAAGATCGATGTCGTCAGCCCACAAAAGCATGAGACCGCCTGCACTAATATCTGAACATTCACACATAATCCCTTGCCGAAATCCTAGCTGGCATTTTATGTATTCAAATCTCGATCGATTCCGGAATTTGGTCTCCTGGAGAAAAACGAGACTCAACTTCTTGCTGAAGATCAACAAATGGAGAGCATCGTTCTTCGAATCCGCACCCGAACCTCGCTTATTCCAAGCGAGGATGTTGATGTCGCACATGATCACCAAACCTTAGAATACAAACCCTAAAACGCAACGTAGATAGCAATCGGGACAATGAAGAGATCGGTTGATAGGGTCGGGAAAAGGAAGGACTCAAGGAGGTTATACCAAGGACGTCGTCGTGAACTAAGCACGCAAAATCCTAGCCGGTGGAGGCATCGGGACAAAATCTCTGTTCCTCACCGAGAGAGACGGAACACGGAAATAGATGTAAAATCTACACGTTATATGAGTCATGATCGGTATCTTGTGCTAAAACTTATGTTGATTCGGATTGAGCTACTAAATAAGTGCTCTATGATCTGATTGATATCACATCATACCGTAACACGGCATTGGCGCACTATACAAAACAAAGACTTGTTGAGCCTTGTTTGAAAGAGTTAGTAATGTGAAGAATGATATCAAAAGGGTCTCCTTTCAGTCCTCGTCAACATCAATGCGGCTTCCTTAGCTTGAGATCGATTCTGTTTTTCTTTAGCCTCAGGCAATGTTACTGTTTAGTGTTTAAAAACCGTCTACATTCATTCCAACTTAGAAGGAGAGTCGCATTTGAATTCTAAAGCTGCATGTCACTGTGTGCTGAGTGGCGGCTCAACTTAATTCGTATGCAACTCGAAATCGATCAGCGTGGCTTGCTTGTGTGATAAGAGAGATTATTCTTTAGACATATTAGTATAACTACTAGTAAATATATCATAAATACAAGGACGTAGCTAGAAATTTGATCTAATGTCAATGTTAAATTTATATCCGTTAAATAATATAAAATTAGTGAATTATTGTACTATCTAAAAAGTCCATTATAAATATTAATTCTAATTATTGGTCGACAATCGGCCAATTGCCAAATAAAATTAATTGAAGGATCAATAACCTCGACATGACTCATATTAATAGTTGAATGCTTTAATTATATATACAAAAAAAGAATTTAAGTTTAATATGTAATAGGTAATTTAATAGTTTATCAATCAATTAACTTGTATTTGTATTTGAAGAGTGTCATTTGATCATTAACCTAAGTATATTTGAAATGTTCACATTCTATAGCAATTACATGCAATGGTTAGAATCTCAGTAACACCGCTCTCCTATAGCTAGCTACGCGACTGCATATATAGATGCACAAGCGATAACGCAAAGGCTCGCACTTCATCAAATTAAGGAGCAAAAACAAAAGGGAGCCAAGATCGATATCGGGTATTATAGCTAATTATACGTAGCTGCATGTCTAGCTGACCTTTGTAGTTCAAATTCTTGTGTAGTCCAGTTTCCATATATCTTATAAGCCGAACTGATTGCTTTTCTTATGATATAAGAAGCACGTGTAATCTACGGAACAATCAGATCAGAATTAGTTCATGAGTTTCCGGGCCATGTAAAAAAAAATAGTTTCCAGAAATGAAGATCTTGTGTCTTGCAAATGGAGTTTAATTAACATGCAGAGAATCATACTTAAAGGAGTATAAGAAGAATTGTTGCATTTTCTTTCAGTCAATGTTGGCCAAACTCTATAATTTTGTGGAAGTTTATCCTGTTATTTCTCTAGGTTGAGTGAAATATGGGAGGAAACTAAAGAAAATATCCGATAAGAAATTACAACTACTTTTTTAAAATGTGTGGGATGACATACAACACAACACTAATCGCGGTATTAGATTAGCTTATAAATTAGTTTAAACCAATAAAGTATGTTTTGTTGTTAATTTTATTTGTTTTAATGTGTAAAGAGTTCATACTGAATGAGCTACAAACAGTAAATATTCTTTTACGTCCAAGTAAAAAATGATATTTTTGCTTTTGTAAAAATATTATCTTGGTGTTGTACAATAAAATTCGATTTAAGAATAAGTACTCTATAAAGAATAACCTCTTTATAGTGATAAAAAGTCTCGATCTCAACTCGGGACCAGTTATAAATATGAATAATCTCTACATTGTAATAAATTATAAGATTTTTTGGTCTCATATATAGAAAAGTTACCTCCATATAATAATAATTGTCAATAAAATAATATATAAAATATTATTCAAGAAGAATTAAAATATTTATCTATACTAGTTTGAGACAATGATTTATGCTTGATTGTTACAATTGTTCCATGGTCAGTGCAATTGTCCATAATCAGCAAGACATTCCTATTTATCGACTATCAAACCAATTGAGCCACTCCAAAAAAATCAAAGATGTCATTCATGCATTTGATTTGCTCAATACTTGCAGTTAAGATTATCACAATTGACATTTTTAAAACATCTTGGATTCTTAAACTTGCCTATGACTCAAAGTGGAACTTTGTCAGAACCATCACCATTGCAACAAATAACTAATGTAACCCTTTCTTTGTTTCGTTTTCGACCCTCTAATTGTTTTGTTGCAAGAGAATTATCAGCTCGCATTCAGTAAAATAAGTCAGCTTCATCCATATTGTAGATGTCCTTCCAAGCCCACTAGTTTAGTTCTACTCTTATTGGTGGAGCTAGCTTCAAGTTTATTCATGTCCACTAAACCACTCTCTCCAAAGCGCCGGTAGGAATGAATAACATGACGTTGTTTGAACTTCCCCAACCATCTATTTGAAAACTTAAATGTGGTAGCTTCATGATAAATTGCTTTTAGGAATAAGTTGACTTTCTCCTTCAAGAGATCTCCGCTCATGTCAATATGGTCTTGATTACACGTTAACCATTCATAGAGAGCAGTTTCCATTAAAGGGTACATTGCCTTCTTCACACGTTTTGCATCTAGTTTCAATGTCACATCTTCTTGAAGAACATCGGATGATCACTTAAGTGTCTTAGATATTGCTGCTTGAGAAACTTTAATGTTATAATCTTTGCATAACCAATTCGTAAGTTTCTTTTGCGCCCAGCTGGGACTTGATTCTTTCTTCTTGCACATCTTGATTTGTATCTTTTCAGTTAACTGTGTTCACAGGAGCATGTTTGACTTGAAATGACTTAAGTACTTTAACTGAGTTTGACTAACAACTAACATAATACATTTATATATAGACAAAGATTATTGTAGAACGATTAGGAAATATAATGTTAATAGAAAAAATTCAAATAAACTAGTTTCCTTTATAAATCATATAAGTTTCTCATTTAAATTACAAATATATTACTTTCCTAATATTTGTGAACTAATTTATAATTAAACCTCTATTTAAGAATAACCTCTATATAGGAATAAATTTTAGTAGACCCAACATTATGACTGTAGAGAATTTTTACTGTATACAACAATTGGAAGCCGTTTGTTATTTTGACACATCCTTCAAATTGTCACTGATAGATGCAGACTAAAATTTGTAAATTATCCCAAGTTTAGCAGTTAATCTCCAACTTCAGATCCACACCGTTGTTTCAATTAGAGACCTTATTTCACACATAATATCATTTATATTTTTTATCCTAATTAATGTAACTTTTTTATCCATATTTTCTGTCTTTCCCATTTATATTAAATTTTCTTTCTTCGTCTTCTTCAAAATCTCAGAGAGAGAGAGAGAGAAACAATGGGGTACTACTTTTCTATAACACAATGTACTATTGTTGTCTCTAGTAAGCACTACTCCAAAATATTCAGGATACTACTTCAAAACATGGTACGTATTACTGTTCTGTAACACAATGTACTATTGTTGTCCCTAGTAAGCACTACTCCAAAACACTCAGGGTACTACTTCAAATCATGGTAAGTACTATTGTTCTGTAACACAATGTACTACTGCTGTCTCTAGTCAGCACTACTCCAAAACATTCAAGGTACTACTTCAAATCATTGTAAGTACTACTATTCTGTAACACAATGTACTACTGTTACCTCTAGTAAACACTACTCCAAAACATTCAGGGTACTACTTCAAATCATGGTAAGTACTATTGTTCTGTAACACAATGTACTACTACTGTTTCTAGTGAGCACTACTCCAAAATATTCAAAGTACTACTTCAAAACATGGCAAGTATTACTGTTCTGTAACACTATGTACTATTGTTGTCTCTAGTAAGCACTACTCCAAAATATTTAGGGTACTACTTCAAAACATGGTAAGTACTACTGTTCACGGAGATAAGCACGTTGATTTGGTTAAATGTGGCAATTCGCCGTGGCAGGAGCTCGTAGAGAGAGAGAGAGAGAGAGAGAGAAGAGACCAGTGTTTTGCGTAGGAGATGAGTGACAAGGTAGAGATCGCAACGGAGAGGAGCGGAGACCGTTGTTTCGTGTAAGAGATGAGTGACAAGGTAGAGATCGCAGCGGAGAGGAGCAACGACGAGCTTCGACAAAACCATGGAAGTGAGGAAGTAAATCGGTGGTGATGAAATTTCGACGATGACAAAAGAGTGAGGGGGGAGAGTGATGGTGACGGAGGTATGACACCAACGATCAGAGGCTAAGATTTTTGGAGAGAGAGAAGATGAGAGGAGAGAAGGTACAATTGAAATGTGAGAGGTCGGGAGAGGAGGTTGATTTGGATTTCAATTATATTGATAGCATGATTGCAAATATTTTTAATTTAAAGTTATACTTGTTATAGAAGTGACCTGACTTAGAATAAAATTAGAATATGACCTTATTTTAATATAAAACTTATGTAAGTGACCTTTATATGTAATTCGCCATTGTTTCGATGCAATTTTTATACTGCAAAGACCACCAGTAACTTAAACTGCAATGATCATATGATTTTAGCTTATTATGGTTAAATTTGATCGTACAGTGTCACATTATTTGGACTAAATGGTACATGAATATGGGCAAGTGTGCAATATTGAATGGAGTATTTGAAAACTATACTTCCAATAGAGGCAAGTCCTCTTGACGTTGCTGCACACTTTCCGAATCACCAGAAATTCTATGGCAATCAGATTTTCCTCTCTCTAGATGATCGAGGAAATCCATCACGGTTGGATCAGTCCAAGGGCATCCGAGTGGAGCCTCAGCACCAGCAACCCAACCTAGATGACCACCTTGGGGTGTCACTATCAACATACAGTTTGGATTGTCCTGAGATGAACGACAAATCAGAAGGGTTAGCTCAATGGTAGATCTATTCTGAAGCTTTTGAGACATGTTAAATGAGTAAACCAATAATACTACAGGCCTCTCAAATTTGGATACCATCTAACCATGTGATAGTGCTTTGTTTGATCTCGTCTAGCAAGAAGAAAATATTTCTTGATATACGATCACGTTAGATACACGTAATCTCGTTAGCTGATAATCAGGATTCCGGATTATCATGTGTTGTAGATGGGACTTGTTTTGAATAAATTGAATTGAGGTTTAACAACCAAGTCTTTGGGGAACAGTGTTAAGCTTCAGTCTACACAAACCTCAATATCTCCACGAGGAATTCCCCTGTCTGGAGCAATAGGATCATTTGCTGCCTGAAAACCATTATGAACATGTGAGTAAGTCTAAGCATATTTGAATAATAAAACATTAATTCAAAATTTTGATGGACATCCTCATGCAATTTAAATCCAAACATCAACATTGTTCCTAGCAACAAACGTATGTAACATGATGAATTATGCAATCACTGGAAGGAAAGAATTCTCTTCATGCCCAGCAAACGAGATGAACAACGAGGGAAGATAAACTATATAACTGTATAGTATTCATGATACAATTCATAGATTTGAATGGAGTGAAGAAATGTATATCCATAAATTCTGTTTGAAAGGTGACCCTCTCTTACCCACCAATCAATCTAATTATTATGCTGGAACTAGGGGCTTAAAATCCCTCCACTTTTATTATTCACTCCAACAAAATATAAAGTATTTGACACCCTTCCTCACTTCCCGAAAATCCTTCCACTGTTCAATATATCACCTTCTATCTCGTTCATATAAAAGTACACAGAGATGAAAATATATGCAAGCACCGAGTTAAACAGATCCATTGTCATTCGACCATATCAATAACAAAAGAGCAATGCCATGTGAAATCAACAACAATGGAGAGGTACATAGAATGCCAATCAAATGATATGCCGTGTTGAAATCTCACCTGAATGCAGAGCAATGGCGTGCAAACATCTTTTATGGAATCTGAACTACAAGAATTAGAGTAGTAGTCGTCTGCAGACTTGAAACCAAATGAAACTGCAATATTCAATGAAAGGTGCTTTCAGCATAGTAATGTTAAATTGTTATACTGAATCCAAAAAATAATAATGAAGTGTGCGATATTTATACCACGAGTTAGTCCTTCATCAAAGTCCCTGACAGACTTGGCATTAGCAGCCAATGGGATATTATAATCTCCACCCATGTCTTCAAAGAGCAACGCATGCCTACAATATTGTGTCAGAAGGTTGAGTCATCAACTTCAAACTGAAACAAAAATTGGGAAATATAAATTGTATCAAGGGATTTACTTCTTGAAAATTTTGCATAGAGCACTTGAAAGAGCTTTGTCATAAATATTGTTAAAACCCTTATGGAAGTCCTCATCCGCAATCACCAGATTGAAAGGATTACACAATGACACAGCACCAGAGAGACGACAACTATTAGATTCCTGCAAGTACTCGCCATTACATCAAGTTACATTCACCATTGCACTTCACATGAAGAAAACCAACAGTAACTTCATATGCGAGCAATTGATCAATATGAGTTGCAACGGCATACCTCCCCTAAGTACCGAACGAGAATGTTAGCACCTAGAGACCATCCAACAGCATATAAATTAGCTTTGGGATACCGAGCACTGACATGATCCACTACCTCATACATATCTCCTAAAAATGAAGCCGAATAGAACTGCATATCAGCATCATAAAAAAAATAAACAAACAATCACAATGTCTTCAACCTCATAAAACGTCCACACATCGAAATTCTGATCCGAATCTTCACAGTGAATCATGGTTTAGATCCAATTAGTAAAAACCAAGTGTGAAATTAGAGATGTTTACCTGAGGAGTAGTGACAGGGCTATGACCACAACCACGGCTATTGAACACCACAACGCGCCACCCTCGATTTCTAGCTCTGATCAGCATGTGCCTAACGTACGAGTCGTCACTGCCTCCGGTCAAACCAGGCTGCAAACATTTACAGAATTATAGTTTAACTTGAGGTAAATAAAGACTGTACTATGAACTAGAAGCTGAATGAGATCAGCAGTGTGAGATTTACGAGGAGAATGAGAAGCGGAGAATCGGCGGATAAGGCGCGGTCGTCGCCGGGGACCCAGTCGAGGGAGACGGCGCCGTCGTCTTGGGTGCGGAGGCACTCGCGGCGGAGTTTAATGTCGGGGGTGGAGCGGAAGAAGGCGGCGAAGATGGTCTCCGCGTGGCGGTTCCAGGCGAAGAGAGGGAAGGGTTGGTAGGGTCGAGTGAGGGAGGATTGGAGGGCGGGAAGGAAGGCGTCTTTGGCGCCGCCGAGGATTTCGAGGGAAGGGTGGGGGTGGGCCATGGTCTCGGCGGAGATATGGGTTGGCCTGTGGAAGGGAGACAGTTGGCGGAAGTAGGATATGGGAGGTGAGTAGCCCAAAGAGGCTGCTCTGGCCATTAGTAGATGCTTTGGATTGGACTCTTTGCGTCACTGTTCATCACTGAGGGCTCTCTTATTTACTTACTTATACTCTTCTCTCTACTTCACTAGCTGGTAGTCACTGGTCTCACTACTCACTTTTGTACATAGTGAAGATCCAAATGCATTGGTAACCGATGTTGGTACATCTCATTTGTCTAGTCTTTGCTAAAAGAGTGTCGAAAAATTTAGGCATTACCTCTTACTCGTACAGACTCGTACCAATCATATATGCTCCTTTCGCCGACACCTTAAATTCAAGATTATATTGACTTTGATTGGAAATGTTGTCAAATACTTGATCTTTGGTTGGAATGTCTTTCAATAGCTAACAAATTGGCAAGTGATATACTGCACCGGATGAAGATGCATATTGCAGAAAATCTGGGTAAATTTAGAGCTCCATCTTGATTCTGATCAATCCAAAAGGGACAGAAACACAACTTCGGCATTTTCATTGAAATGAAGCTTATTTTCATTCTATTACCTTCCAACAACATACCAAATGCCGTGAACTCGAAAATAACATATGATATAATCATAAATATGAGTTACAAGTAGGAGATATAACACTTTATGTTTGCATAGAGACTTTTAATTTGAACATGTTCAGACAGAATCTAGTTGGAACAGTGTCTACATTAAAACTGACACACCATACTAGAAATTCCAAGTTTACTCATGAGCACCACTCTCCTCCTCCGTCATGAAAGCCGTGACCGGAATAGTCTTTCCGATCCCCATCAGAGTCTTGAAAGTGATTTTCTTGGTGGCCGGTTCCTCCATGATTATTTCACTAATCGGCACCCACAGAAGCATCTGCTTGCTCTTTATCCCTGTCATCTTCTTCATCCTCGACTTCTCAACATAGGCAGACACCTCTGTAGCGTACCTCACACGCGTATTCGAGCCTCTGAAGAAGTGCTCGTATGGCGCTTTCGACTTCATCCACACAAACCCGGTTTCCTTCACCCGTCCACACTCAACAAGGTCCTTCAAGGGAAGAACACCTTTGGGGAACCCTAGCTCTTCCAAAAGGTCTATCGACCGTTGGAAGCACGCTTAAGCTCCTGCACTCTTGTCTTCCACTAGAGCCATTTTTCAATGTCCAAGCAAATTGGAGTTGATGAGGAGATTTAGAGGAGGGAAGCATAGAGAGATTAGATTAGTATAATGTTATGAACATGAAGGTTGACGGTTTAGAGCAAATGCACCCATTGCTTGAGTAATTGCTAAGCAATTTCCCAAACTGCTTGAGCAATTTGAAATCACCAAACTGCTTAAGCAGTTCCAAAACCATATGCAGCAGTTCACAAACTGCTCAAGCAGTTACTATTCAGTGACCGAATGAGGGCGTGACACGTGTCATCTCCGAATTGCGATTTTGACAAAATAATTGAAGCCAATTGTCGGTGACATTTCTGACCAATGAGGTTGTGACACGTGTCATCTCTAGATAACGATATCGACGAAATAATTGAAGCCGATTATCAGTAAGATTTTCGACCAATGAGGTTGTGACACGTGTCATCTTTGGATAATGATATCGATGAAATAATTGAAACCGATTGTATGTGAGAATTTGCTATAAAAATATCATCTATCTCATTTCTATCACACCAACAACCACATTTTCCAATCCTTGAAGCATCACTCTGATGAATCCTTTTAGCTTCCACAACTTTTTCCGGAGGCAACTACAAAACCAAGAGGATGACGAGATAGAGCAATCTTTCGTTAATCTCGTGGCCATAGAGGTGGCACAACTTGATGATGAACCACAAGGTCGTGGATCACGTCGGGGTCACAAAGCAAATCAACAAAGATTGAGGGCGTCGAGAGGAGAGAATCTCATGGAAGATTACTTCATCGAACGCTCCATCTTCAACGTGCAAGAATTTCGGCGGAGGTACCGAATGATCAGAGACTTATTCAACACTATCATAACGGATCTCTGCAATTTCGACCAATATTGGCATCAAAGATTGGATGCCACTGGATTGCTAGGCCTCCTTCCCCAACAAAAGATGATCGGTGCTCTACGAATGCTGGCGTACGGCACAGCCGCAGATCAGTGTGCCGAAATCACAAGGATGGGTGAATCCACTACATTAGAATGTATGAAGGAGTTTTTCCGACAAGTGGTTCACCTTTATGGTCAGCGTTACCTCTGCACTCCAACAGAACAGAACCTCATACGCCTTCTAGCTAAAGGCCAACAACGAGGCTTTCCAGGTATGATTGGAAGCATTGCCTACATGGACTGGGAATGGAAGAATTGTCCAACAGCTCATCAAGGGGCAGATTCAGGGCGAAAGGGTCGCCCTACCATTATCTTAGAGGCGGTGGCCTCGTATGATACATAGATATGGCACAGTTTCTTCGGGGTTCCAGGCGCTCAAAACGACATTAATGTGCTCCACCAATCAGATGTGCTTGATGAAGTCCTTGCCGGAAGAAGCCCAACTGCCGTATTTGAAGTCCATGGAGAGCGGTACTCCAACGCTTATTATCTTGTTGACGGAATATACCCAAGGTACTCTACATTTGTCAAAACAATTTCTAACCCCCAAACACCGGCAAATAAGCTGTTTGCAAAGAAACAGGAGGCATATCGGAAAGATGTGGAGAGATGCTTTAGCATCCTGCAATCCTGATGAGCAATTATCCGTCATAGCTGTACATTGCACAAAAAATCAGTGATCAAAACTATCATGTTAGCCTGCATCATATTGCATAACATGATTGTTGAGAGTGAGTTCGTAGATGAAGAGTTTGAGGAGAATGCAAAAGAAGATATGCAAAACCCAGTACGAGCTTTCTAGGTTTATGATGGGCCTATTAATGAGGATGGGAATCGAATTCCTTTTGAGCCAATGAGTAGAAATGGGCATAATATGTCACGGTTTCATGATCGTGTTGCCAATCTCGAATCTGTTTATATCCATAAGGAGCTTCAGAATAACCTAGTGAAGCACAACTAGATGTTTGAGACTGGAGAAAGACTATAATTATGTGTGTTTAAATTTTTACTATGTGTGTTTAATTTTCATTAAATGTGTTTCAAATTCAGTATGTGTGTTTCAATTTCTGAAAGTGTGTAATAAATATGATGTGTTTCATATTTTAATTGTTAGATTATGCCTTTAATCAGGTTTGTATGCCGGTAGCTAAATTGTAATCCGTATTAAATTAGAATTAGGTTTTCTGCCATTGGATCAGATTTTGGGTTCAAAATCAACGGCCCAGATCAACTGGCCCGTTTTTTTTTTCTAACAGGTGACCACATGTCGTCCTCTCATTGGTACATCGTGTGTATTACGCGCGTCTGGATTAAAAAAAACTACGAAAGCTGGCGTCACCCACGTGAGCGTGGGCTCCACCAGCTGGTCAAGCTTCAGCTCAACCCGGAATTGCTCGAGCTCGTTGACCGGTGATCTGCTCGCGCGGTTTCCTCCCCGGTGCATCACCAATTTTCGACTTGCTCGAACAGCTCCGACGGGTCCCTCCACTTGCTCAGGCAGCCGGCCTGTTTTCCCCATCCCGGTGCGGATGCTCTTATATTGATGTAATTAAGGGTCTTGAGGTGGTTGGTTGGAAGTTGAGCTGAATGGGTCTTACGAGGGTAGTTCACCAAAATGGGGATGGGAGCATGACATCATAGACGTTGGAATATGCTTTATCTACTTTGTGTGCTAAACATTTCACATGGTACAGCGTGTTGGATTGAGACTGCTAGATTGAGCTAAAAATTTCACATGGCTATGCGCCTGTGTTCATCTATTTCTACCAAACCCCAACCCTCACGGCTCCAAAATGACCACTACAATAACGGTGCTAATGTGTTATCCTTCCCTCTAGCTTTTGGAGACTATTGAGCACAGTTTCTAAAACTTGCTGAAAAAGGGAAATTTATAGACCGCCTGACTCGAAGCTCAAAGACAATCCACTCGGTTGCCCAAAAGATTTGCAAATTGATGCACAAACGTGATGTGATTTCACAATCAGGCTACTCTTGCCGCAAGACAAAAGAATCAATTGGAGAGTTTGTTATCATATCATACACTTCAAGTTTTCAACACGGGGAGAATGGCCAAATTTGTTCAAAACAGTTGAGATGCTACTATTCAGATCAAATCTATAAGCACAAATTGAACAATGTTCAATAACCAGAGCAAGTTTACCACTTGAACAAGTAAATCTGAAAAGGGGAACTTTCTGGCTCTATGAACATCAAAAGATAACTCGATAAGTGACAGGGTACTCTCAGATTAGAATGAAATAGATTCTGCTACATTAGTAACACTGAAAGAGTGAGCTATATCTAGACACCAAAAACTACTCAGGAAATGTGTAATGAGCAATTTATGAACATAATACCCAGAGACTGCTCCCAAAAGAAAAAGAAAAAGAAAACTCTAGAGAAGCACTTGAGGTGCCACTGTCACACTAGTGCTTCTCATCCTTGGGAATATCCTTCGGTGGAACCTTTGTCTCGAGTTCCTTTGGAGCAACCCTGCCAGAGAAATCGATGGAGTCAATAATGTCATTAATATGTTCTAGAGAAGACAATCCTCGAGTGACGAACATTCAGAACCCAGGTTTATTGACCAAGTCTTTCGAACAATACATTATCATCTAACAGCAATTTCAGCTTGGATATTGTAAACATACAAACCCATTATAGCCAATTTTCTAAGACTATAGACAAAAAAATGAAGTAAATGGAATTGTCTAATCTGCTCTGCATCCAAGTTCTCAAGTTATATTACCTAAACAATCACTCAAACAAAGAAAAGCAGCAGGTAGTGCCAGAAGCGACGAGCAAAAATTGTGAGGAATGAGACCATCTCACAAAGATGACATGGTAACTTAAATAAATTGAATCAAAATCGAATTTCTGTTTTGCAAATATATCAAGAAGTTAATACAGAATTTTTTTCTACGAAACAAAAGTTGAAGGGCATACTTGGATTCTTCTTCAAGCCACTTGCGAATGTGTTTGACATTGCGCCTGAAGATGGAAGCTGATTGTTTCACATCACTCCTCAGCAAAAGAACAACAGCACTTACACCAGCCACTGTTATTATGAAGTTCGTCAAAGCCATGCTTCTTGTACTTCTCCCAAACCTGGTTAAGAAGACAAATGTTTGCTTCACTGAATTGTTTAAACTGACATGCCAAAAGATGCCCTCGTGACCTATTTTGGATTGATAGATGATAAAACAAAAGTCAATTCCTAACACACTTAAGATCCGTAACCAACTCAAGTGACTTCGCAGTTGTCCAGCTTCCTCGAGCAAGATGCTAAAACAACTCAAAAATAAATAGCAATGAACTCAACAGCTAATCCTCCATCGTTTTTCAATGAAAATGACACCCAATTACTAACAAGTCACAACTGAGCAGCACAACCATGATCTACAAAGTAAACCACCCGAATCAAAACTATCACTACTTCATTATGAAGATGGAAATCCACGGACGCTGAGAGTAACTCTAATCTAATCTGAACCAACTCGCATCACCGAGTGTGGATTGAGTTCAAATTCATCCATTTCTTAACTGTAATCAAATAATCAGAAACGAAGAAGTCACCTGGTTTAAAAAAATTCGAACTGAGAATCAGGGAACTGGGACTTCTCCTTCTGCTGTGCCGAGTGCTGTGGGTGGCGGTAAAAAACTGTGGTGGTGGCGAAGTACAAAGAGGGATTTCTGACTTCCGGAGCAAGATAATCAGGTGTTGGCGTGCTCAGCATATGAAGCTGCACGCTCAAAGACCTATCACACATATGGGCCACCAGGATTCCTCTGATATCGATCGGACATATGGTTGGGCTGGCCCGTGAGATGATCCACCAGAGAGCCCATTTTTTGTTATAGAGGAAATGCGTTTCTTCCTCTTTCTCGAATTCGCGTGCAGCCTTGTGCTTTCCTTCCGAGCCTAGGAGTGCTTGTAAGCGCCCATCCCTACTCCTTCCTTTGTCTTATTAGATTTCTTAATCTTTCGTCTTGAAGATGTAATACAGCGGTACACAATGTTATCGAATTTGTTTTAGATTACGAGTGAAAATTGCTTCCAAGCATGAATTATTTGTTTGATTTATCGAGTCTCTGAATCCATTCTCCTATGTATGTAGGAGGAATATAGATAAGTGGGAATCTACAGTTCCTTGGAAGATAACCAAACGAGAAAACTCCACTCAAAAAATGAAAGGAAGGTGATCGATGCTTAATTGATGCATCTGAATCAATGGATAAGCTAATAAGCTAGTATCCAATTCCCACCAGAATGGTCGATCGCACCAAACTTCTCGTCCCACAAGATACACTAGAATATTATCTCCTCTCATCATCCCATACTTTCGCTACTGGTGATGATTGATCACAACAAACGGTGTCCCCAATTTCCATAGCAAATCCGATCCATGGTTATTGGTCAAAGTGGTGACCTAATATAATAGATGTTGGCATGTAGCAAAACTCATATCAGTATTTTTGGTCAAATTGGTGACATACCAAGTGTAACACAAAAGTAGAAGACAAATCATATTATCACATCTCTCTCTTTTTTTTAAACGCACAAAAGAAAGAAATAAGTACAGAAAAAAAATGGTTTCATATAGAAAAGAACAAACCTGGTTAGTTGACTTGGCCCATTGACAATTACCGAGGATCATTGCCATGCTTCTGCCTCTATTCATAGGTCATTGTCCCAAAGAAGGGGGCGGGTCACAGGTTCATGATCAGCCATGGGTTTGGTCATTATGGAATCTCCAAAGAGGACAGCTGGCCGGGGAACAAACAAAAGTAAGCGGAAGGGGCACCATGATTATCCCTCCGCTAATCTCCAAAATCTAGCATTTGTCTAATTAATCCTCTAAACCGGCAAAAGAGACTTCCCTCCACCTGCCGTATAAGTTAACCTGCAAATGATACCTCATTTGCCCTCTGCTCTGCCCCCCTAGTTGCAGCTCCGATTTGAGCACCCACCGTAGCCGAGCGAACCACCAGTCATCACCTTTTAGACATAGTTGAGGCCTCATGAAACAACCTTTCACTCATCAAGAAGAAAGAGAAGAAGGAGCCCTTCTACAAAATTATCTCAAGTTTTGTCTGCCATTGGTGAACTTCAGAGGCAGCGCTTACAGGCAAAACTCATTTTCGGATTTCCTCTTTCTGGTTTTTTATTTTTTATTTTGAAACGTCCCTTTATGAGTTTTACTTGTCGAAATACATAAAAAGCCGCTATTCCAGAGCTAAACTCTCCAATTTGTGCTGCTTAGAGAGGCTGACATACAATGGTAGTCAACATTCAACAACTCTGCATTATGTGATTCTACGGAAGTGGGTGTTGTAGAGATGGAGGGTTTCTCACAGAATCTCCCACATCTACTCTACCCTGCCGATGGATTTCCTTGCTTCGTTGGCAGGAAGATCGTTGTTCAGTAGCGATAGAGAGTGGGTGAATCGGGCAGCGGGTGACCTAGGGCTCATCCGGCGTCGACGAACATCATTAAAGCCTTTTCTTGCTTGAAGTTAGCTAAGGGTAGCATTGAACTTTCCCAAGAATTTGACCAATCAAATATGGTCAAGTAGAGAAAATTGCTGAAATAGAAGGGGAGGATAAAACCATGAAATACAATCGCAATCGTAAACCTCCACCTGCAGTGGAGAGAAGTCGTCTTGCTAAACCGACCTACGTTATTTGTTCGTTTAGCTGAAACGACTTCTCTCTACCGGCAGTGGAGATTTACTTGCGCAAGTGCATTACACAGCCCGATCCTAACTTTCCATTTCAGTGAATTTATTTTTTCTTGACCCGATGTGGATGGTCAATTTCTATGAAAAGTCGATATTATCCTTGTGTGTAAAAGCAAACTCAGTTTGGCAAGGTAGAGACTGTTCTCGAAATGACTATTGTCGTCGAGCTTCAGATCCACAGTGAAGGAGAGATGTAAAGGAAGTTACGGTTGTGGATCGGAGGTGGGCATCGTCGGCCTTAAAAAGCTCACTCAGGGACCACTCCTCGTGGTGGGGGTTGTAGAACTTGTGACTCACCAGGTAGAACAAGTCACCAGAAACGTGTTGAAACGATTGGAAAATCACGAGGAGAGCAAAAGGGCCAACCTTGATGTTGGTCCGGGTTCCATACTTCCATATAACACAAAACCCGGATGGATCTCAATGCCAAAATTTGAATTTGAACAATGAATCGAAAAGAGAGGATTGGTTTTCAATATTTTTGGGGCGTTGTGGTTCAAAAAGAGATAGATAAGAACGACCAAAGCGATTGTTGGTCATTCTCCTCATTGATTGAAAGTCCACAAAATCTTCATTTTGAGCTACAATCAAATTGAATGTCACCACCAATAAATTTTGGGTTTGACATAGAAATATTGGGTGCACACGACACACCACATGTTCGATCAAAGTTCTGACAGTTGGTTATTAGTGCTCATACAAAGCCAAGAAATTGTTTATGTAAACAACCCAACAATTCAAAGCAAAAGACATATGATGTTGATGATATTAATGAGCAAGGCTTTGAGAATTTCAGAGACGTGGGTTGCCGTAAGAGAAAATGTTGCGGTGGTGTAATATGAAGGTTGGAATGATCAAATCAATGAAAAATACATGGGTTAAAAATTAGTGTGCTTACCATTTATCAACCAAAACTATAATTGTTAGTGAGCTCCACTAGTCAGCAATAATATAAAATAAAAAAATTAACGATAGTGGACTTCAACTTTTCACACCAACGGGCATTTAATTTAGGCCGTTAGATCATGACCTAATAGATTAAATCTAAAGGTAATAGTCACTTAATAAAATAATAATGTTTAATGTGAATAGTGACTAATTTCATATTGATCTCGTTGGTGCATTATCGGATTGAGGACCAATGACTGATTTAGATGAGTAGTGTATTAACCTAGGTTAAAAATTGGTCAAACCCACCCAAAATGGGTGCATTTGCTCTAAGCGTAGTTAACTTTGCTGAAGAGTAAGAGGCCATAATGTTATTTTTAAATTCTGGTCCAAACCTAAAACTTGTGTTTAGAGAAAAACAAGAGAAACCCCAGTTTGTAGAGGATTGCATCGGTGGCGGTGGTTGTTCAAATCGGAGCAAACAGACACAAATATAAAATGAGGGCACATATAGTTTTTATTTGCTAGTGAAGTTATGTGAGAAGTGGAGGGAAGCCTCTCCGTCATTTAGCCATATAAAACGACTCACTTATCATTTTCTTGGACTTAGCTTTGACAAACTAAATTTCTTTGATGGTATTTTGGCTAGACCAAAAACATGTATCTCTATTAGAGTAACTACAATAGGAGCTCGAGGAGGAGGAGCAGTGGCAGGACTGATCGGTAGGAGCTCGAGCAGAGGAGAAACCAATATGCAGCGGAAGAAAAAAATCAAGTGACCGCACGTTAACGGGTTGCTCGAGCAATCAAATGAACAACTCTTGCTCGCGCGAGAGGAGGTGATCCTGGCTGAACCCACGTCCACGTGGATAACGCTAGGTGCGTCAAGATTTTTTTTAAGTCATGCACACTCCAGTAAAAAAAAATTAAAAGAACTTACGGACTAATGACACACGAATGAGAGCTTGACATGTGGCGTGCATGTCGACCACAATATTCTTCAAGGGTCAACTTTATTTGGGCCATTGGATTTGAATCAAAAATTTGATCCAACATCCCATATTTAATTAAAACATTAAAGTTTTAAAAAACTGAAATTGAAATTAAAACATCTAAAATTTATAATAAATAATTTGCGAGTCCAAAAAATTATACAAGAAATCCTACAAGCTCATAATAAAGTACTATAGAACTCTCATGAATAAAGTGTAATCATAGTCATGTATGTAAAAAAAAAATTGATTTTAAAAACTCATATTTATGACAAATTCGTTACCATCGCTAATCGTGTAACAAATAAATTGACAAACACGTGTTGTATAGTTATTTGTTGAAACCTTATCGAAAATCAAAATATTCAAATATTTAAATCATCACATGACACGTGTCACACTATTTTTAGCCGAAAATCTATCTAGAAAACAAAATATTAAATTTTTCAGCTTGATGAATAGTAACAACACCTCATATTTATTTATCGCTGTATTAAAAAACTACTCTGCTTATCTTATTTGTTGAATAGTGTTTGTTCCTCCTATTTGGAGGAGGAGCAAGCCAAATAGCAAGAGCAATCGTTATGGGGTCAT
The DNA here is from genome assembly GCA_946800695.1 of Geum urbanum. Lineage (NCBI taxonomy): Eukaryota > Viridiplantae > Streptophyta > Magnoliopsida > Rosales > Rosaceae > Geum > Geum urbanum. The sequence continues at coordinate 44,787,289 of OX327011.1, forward strand.
CCGTCATTGGCTTCACCAATTTACAAACTGACGAATATGTCCATCACAAAAATAATATCAATTATACAATAAAAAAATAATTCAAAAAACAATAACATACATTACATATAACATGATATATACAATCAATAAAAAAGCGAAAATCACGTAGTTTCTCACACGCTCGTATGAACGGGCATCAAAATCTAGTGTAATAGATACTAACGATGAGTGGTCAAGTTTGTAACAACATTTTGATGTGGAACATCTATATCTAAATTAAAATTGAATTTTAATAACTATATGGCTGGAAACGTTTTGATAATCTTCCTTCTACATGGGGGTAGTATTTTTATTTTTTAAGAAATCTACAAATATTAAACAATCTCAAATAAAATTGAAATTCTTCTTTATAGTGGAAAATGAAGATTCCAAAATATCTCATGGTCCATGTGACAAAATGCAATAGCATTAGGACAAAGTAAGGGCATGTACGTGGTCCGGCACGAGCGAGCGCTTTTGTCTCCCCCCATTACTCCATTAGGCTCGTTGCATGTGAGTAATTCCCACCCTAATCCCCACTGCAAGGAATAATCCCGATTGGCTTTTGTCTTTTGAATAGGCTCCTTTGCGGATAATATCTTCAATATATTGGGTGTACTTGTACCATTCATATATAATACATTTTTGATCATTCATTTAATTTAATATTAACACTGGTGTTAATGTCATATAATATTAAATTAAATAAATTATTAATATTGCGTTCTACATGTTTGGTGTAAATGCACCTGGTGAACTGAAGAATTTCCATCGTTTGCGTCATTCCTCTTATTAATTTTTTACTGTCCTCTTCAGAAATGAAGAGGCATGGCGATAATTATAGGCTCGCGATTCATGTAGATCATTCATAGTGCATGATGTTGTTACAGTAAAAGATCAATAAAGTAGGGAAATGACGAACTCAAGTGATCGAGTCAATTTGAAAATGAGAGAAAATTATTTGAGAAGTTGTTATTCAAAAAATAGTATGATTGTCTAACTTATCTATCTCACCATAGAGTAGAGTAGTGTGTATATCTCTTATCTTGTACAATCATAATGCGAAACAAATGAGAAAAGTAATAGACGTGTTAATATACGATGAGTTATATATAACATAAAAATGTTTGTAGATAAAGTAACTAGAACTAATATGTGTGATTATTTTATTTCTCACAGATATGTGTTTTGTATAGCTGCTATTAAAACTCATTTAATAGAATGCTCTCATATAAATTGTATTGCGATTTCATATTTTTCCGACTATAGTTTGGTTATTGAAGCACAATAATTTCAGTTATTTTACTATTTCTCGTTTCTATTCACGGTTAAAATTTAAAATACAATTGAGTATAACCGCAATTCAGTTGATCCTTGAACATGAACATGAACATGTGTGTAGTTTTAGAGAGCAACTTCAACATATCCCTCAAACATAAAAAGTATGTAAGAATTTTCAAATATCATTTCTAACAGATGTCATATATCATTCTCAATATAATTAAACCCTACATTTTACATTTTCATCCTCTATTTTATAGGAGTGAATGCATATTTGATAATAAGAATTACGTTGCAATTGTAATTTACAGATAATGTTGTTATAGATTTGTAGAATTGCAAATTGGGCCGGATCAGAAATGAAGTGGATCTCGACTCGACCTGCCCAAGAGTCTCCCCAGTCTCCTCACACTCCAAAACTCAGCGAGAGAGAGAGAGAGAGAGAGAGAGAGTCTCATACCAATATTCATTTTTAAATTTTTTTTTTAATACCACTGCCTTTCATGGAAAGAGAGCGAAAGTTCTAAAAAGAAAAAGCAGTTGGAGCGAGCGATCGGAGTTTTGTATCAACAAAGGGGGTTTCATTCTGTGACGGAGAAGAAAGAAAGAAGCAGTAAACAACTTGATCGGATTTCGGTCTCTCTCATTGATGCTCTTCGGCGGTGATGATCGTCGTCCGTGGATCGTGTTCGCGGAGGGTAGCACCGGAGCATCAGGCGGCGTCGGTGGTGGTAGAAGCGGCGTGCTTATCGGCGGCGGCGGCGGCGTCGGTGGTGGCGGAAGTGGCTTCTGGGCTTGGACTGCTACCTCCAATGTCGGATTAGCCGTCGCCGTCACGGCCATGGCCGGAATTGCCTTGGCCGCCACTGTCGTCTACTCTAGGTAAAAACCAAGTTTCAAATCGAAATCTCCCTAAAGATTTTCATCATTAAGCTTTTTTTTAAAGATTTACATTATAGAAAAGAGAGAGAGAGAGAGAGAGAGAGAGAGAGATACAAACACAATAAAGAGTAAGAGAGAAAGAGAGAAATCAGATATGCTTACAGAAGAGAAACCCTTAATGAGAGCCTTAAGAAGAAGTCACACATCTTCTCCTTCATCTTCATCATCATCTCCAACTGCCTCAAATTCGTCTTCGTCTTCGTCTTCGTCGTCGTGGATTCATTTGCGATCGGTTTTGTTAGTCGTTGCCTCCTCTTCGTCGTCTTCCTCACCAGTTTCAACCGATCGGTGAGTTCTCACTGTTCATCCCATCCCAATATTACTTAAAAAGTTTAATGATTTTAAAGCAAAGCTCAGAATTTCGAGCTTTTCTATTGGATATTACCCCCTAGATCCCGATCTGGAAGTTTCTTTGTGTCTAAAGGTGTCACCTTGAGCTAATTTTCGCTACGATTCCTTGATTACTCTGGCTTCAGATTCTCATTATTGCTTTGTGATCATCATTAAACGAGCGTCATCTGTGTCTTTTTATATTAACTACTAATTCAGGATTGTTGGAAATGAATTTGGATTGCAATGTAAGAACTATTGGGCTAATTGTTTCCCGTAATAATGCTTTATCAACGATTTTCCTTTTTTATTTATACACATATAACCGAATATGTTTTCTTCTATTTTTGTGGCTATATTGGTCTTGGTGCTTTCGAATGGACCTTATTTCTATAGATGAACTACACATCAAGTGTATTTTGTGTGTGTACTGTTTCAAATTGTTGGTTGTGTTTGGTGAAAGGTGTAAAACTAATCAGTTTTGTTTTACTGTTTTCAGGGGCAGTCTTAAATCGCCGTGGTCTAGAAGGAGAAGAAAACATGCCCTTCTACCAAAACAATGGAAAAGTTATTTTACACCAGACGGGAAGCTCACTGATAATGGTGTCAAATTTTTAAAGAAAGTTAGAAGCGGAGTATGTTATTGACTTTTGTTATTCACTGCTCTCTTTTACTACCTAGAATGATTTTTAGTACTTGCTAGTTTGAGTGCTGCAACTGTTGGGTAATTTTTTTTCTTCTGGTGAAGGGTGTTGACCCAAGTATACGAGCTGAAGTGTGGCCGTTTCTTCTTGGAGTGTAAGTATATTTGTTCCTGCGTGATATTTTTAAAGTTTTCAAGGTTTCACGTGTTATGTATCGTCTATTACATGTAGTTCAGAAAGATTCATTAATTCTTAAGTAAAAGTAGAACTGGCTACAGTGATTACCGCTATTCGATCTAGTCCCGTCACTCATGTGAAATGCTTGATTCCTGGTTCTTTGCTGGTATCACCATGAATAGTGATCGGCTATATATTCTTTGAACTTTGAGGTATCAAAGCTTGTGCATTTGGTCAGAAAAGTGAATGGTGTTAGAGCATAATGGAGAATATTGGATATTCATCCAGCTTAGATGTCTTGCTGGAAGGGTACACATAATTGAGACCTATATTCCTAGTTTGATTTAAAAAAAGTTGGAATCTGGTTGCTGGAGTTTTCTTCTCGGTGACCCGCCAAAATGTTTACTTAGCCTTTTGTCTCTTGGTTGATCTTAGTTAATATATTGACACCGATTTGCTCTTAATACACAGCTATGATGTGAACAGTACTAAGGAGGAAAGGGAGCCTGTTAAAACTCAGAAAAGGTATTATCTTTCCCTGTGAGCTCTCCTCTCTTTTGCTTTGTTCTGTGCATGTTTTCTCACCTTTTTCAATTTTTTTGACCTTTCTGTGATGCAGAAAAGAATATGAGGACTTGCGGAGACAATGCCGAAAACTTTTAGTTGAAACTGACAAGGGTGTTAAGTTGAAGGAAATTTCTGAAAACAGTAGCAATGAGGGCAGTGGGGAGTTTAGTCAAATTCTAGATTCGTCTAGCCTGGGAGATGTTACAAGTGCTCGGAGATCAATTTCAACTGAAGGAGGAAGCAAATTGACCGAGGATAAAAATAAGGTTGTCAAGCATTCAGCTTTTCACACGTCTGAATCATGTGAAGGAGATGCTGAGAAGAGTGAAGTCACCTGTGAATATGCCTCTGGTGAGACAGAGTCAACCGATTCTGATTCCTCTGAAGATGCTGGTATCACTCGACCTTTACTTGGTACTGAAGTTACAACTGAAGAAAGTTTTGTTGATGAGAGTGCCAAGGAGAAGTCCCCTCCCTCCAATACAGAAAACAGGCGCAAATCCCACACAGCAGAAGATTTTGCCACATGGCAGAGAATCATCCGCCTCGATGCCGTGCGTGCAAATGATGAATGGATAATATACTCGCCATCTCAGGCTGATGTCTCGGAGATGAAGGCACATCGATTAGCTGCGAGTGTCGGGATGAAGGATTACGAACAATTGGAGCCTTGCAGGATTTTTCATGCTGCTCGCCTGGTTTCAATCCTGGAAGCGTATGCTTTGTACGATCCTGAAATTGGTTACTGCCAAGGGATGAGCGATCTGCTTACTCCTATTATCTCGGTAATGGAAGAGGATGATGAAGCCTTCTGGTGCTTTGTGGGTTTTATGAAAAAGGCACGGCATAACTTCCGTCTGGACGAGGCTGGGATTCGGAGGCAGCTTAGCATTGTTTCGAAGATTATCAAGGGCAAAGATGTTGTTCTTTACAGACACCTGGAGAATCTTCAAGCCGAGGATTGCTTTTTCGTGTACAGAATGGTAGTGGTTCTCTTCAGGCGGGAGCTGAGCTTTGAGCAGACACTTTGTCTGTGGGAGGTTATGTGGGCAGATCAGGCTGCAATCAGGGTGGGGATTGCCAAGTCTGCTTGGGGGAGAATGAGGCTGAGAGCTCCTCCTACTGACGATCTCTTGCTGTATGCAATAGCAGCCTGTGTGCTGCAGCGAAGGAAGCTTATTGTAGAGAAGTACAGCAGCATGGAAGAGATCATGAGGGAATGCAATAGTATGGCTGGCTGTCTAGACGTTTGGAAGCTTTTAGATGATGCCCATGATCTGGTGGTGAGCCTCCATGACAAGATTTAGTATTCAAGCTCCAGGGGATTGCGTTTTCTTTTACTTTCTTGTTAGTTCGCTGATTCCAAAGTTCCATTTTCTTTTTAGTTATTATTGCACCAGTTGAGGTTCCCTTTCAAACTAAGGGATCTCGTGGCCACTTTCACACTGCTTAACTAAGCAATTTCTGTATTGAACTAAAGTTATGGGATTTATAATGTCTTGCCCGCACTCTGTGTCTCATCAGAGTGATTGTGGCAGCCAAGGCAGACTTAGTGGTGTTAACACTTAACAATCAGTATACACAATAACTACTTTTGTCTTCGCATTTCAATATGCTTTGAAAGGGTTCTTGTTTTATACATTATCCTTGCAGCATTTCACTGATTTGTGCCGGTTACCGATTCAGTAATCTTCCAGGCCATTATGCCAAGAGATTTCAGCCTTGGCCATTTTAAATTATGCAATTGCAATATGTCAGAGATTCGAATTTGAATCTTCATTTAAACATTCACTAATACAAAATGGGACTATAGTTTAGCACTTCAGTAAGAAAATCACTCTAAACACTGGATAGAAATCACACTTCAGATAAATTCAACTTGACATATCCTCGAACCTCTCCGAAACCGAGCGACTTCCTTGCAGAATTCCTCTTTCGAGTACAAAAAAACACTCATATAAATAGTCATCTTCTCCAAAACTGCACCATTCTTCAACAAATATTTTGTTACTTCCTTCTCATCCTGGCGTCCCTTGAAGCCCTTTAGGGAGACAGTCTTGAGATGTGACAGTAAGCAAATTGATGCGGACACTTCCCTGTTCCACCATGGATGCTCCGAGTATTCTTTGTCCTCCAAGTGTTCATCCTTCTGTGAATTTTCTTCATCTTCCAAGTTTCCTTTGTCTTCTGAGTTTGCTTCCTTCTCCGAAACTTCCCCATCCTTGAGACTTTCATTTTCCGAGGTTCCTTCGTTCTCTGAGCTTATACAGCTGTCATCATATCTATGTTCCAAGACAAGACATTCTAGATTAGGTGATCTCTTGAGCAACTCTGCTAGCAATTCCCAACAATAGCAGTCATGAAGACCCAGCGTCAAATAGATCAAATGATCAAAAGCAGGTAGACAAGATGCATCCAAAGAATGAGCTGAAAGAGAGAGATATTCCACATTTGAGATTGCTGCCAGAAGTGTAGTTGCATGGTCAAAAAAGTGTTGCTGTATAAAGCCGTGATGGTCACAAAATCGAACAACAGCTTTTACTGGTGACTTTGAGTTCTCGAATGAGAAGCTTGGAAATATATCCAAATCAACCTCAACGGCTTCAAGATTTGGGGCATGAATAAGAAAACAGCACTGATGAGGATTATGATAAGAGCCGTTATACCGAGTCTTTATTCTCAATGTCTTCAATGCAGGGACAGATATCTTGAAATTACAACATGTTCCAAGTGATGCAAGTGCTTCTATAGTCAAATCTTCAACCAAGGGGCAGCAAGAGAAAACCTTTTCCATCGAGTCACTATCAGGATAATCAACTTTGACATGGAGAAACTTGAGATTAGGGAAACATCCAGTCTTGGGAGGATCATAGAGAAGACAACTTGAAGCCAGCTTCAAACCCACCAGTGTTGTGCACAAGAAAACGCTCTCAGGCAACTCAAACGTCTGCTCTCCCTCTATTATATCAACATCAAGATCAAGTTCAACAACATTACGTTGAACGACAGTGCGAATCCAACCATCAATACGAGAAAAATCCCAAGCGAAGAAGTGACAATGAAGACTGAATCGTACAATGTCTGATGAGTTATAATAGTCAAGCACGCGATCAACAAATGAGAAAAATCCTTCACATTCAGAGTCATAATTATCTCCGTACTTGAATTCAAAGTCTAGACTGGAAACAGAAGCCCATAAGTTCTTCCACCTCTTGGATAGAACGCCGGTCCTCACAGCATACTTGGTTGGAAGGAAAGAAAGTATGCGAGAAAGAACTTCATTTGGTAATTCACTGATATTATCCATTTGCCCTGATGTTGTTCTTGTATCTTTGGCAGCTTAACGAGGAATACACTATCAAAATATGAAAAAACAAACATCAAGTATCATAATTTACAGTTCCTTGAACACCACTGCATTTCAGTAACTAATATCGAAATCTTGACACATAATTTCTCTTACAACTATATTACAAAGATGAAACCTTTCGCCTGAAATGAATATATTATAGGGCAACAAGACTTGAAATTTCAATTGAAAATTTTGATTATTCAGTAAGCAAAAGCAGTTGTGAAGTACCTGAAACTTTCTGAGATGGCCCTGCAAAAACACTAGGCGTCTTAGAATGGTAAAAGCTCTGAATCGAATCGGGGATGAAAGATGGCTAAGAAAGCACGATGTTTGACTCTCTGTATGGTTCTGCAACTATGAGAAAAGCGTGTCAAATGGAAGTTTTACATAATGACGCAAAAATATTAGAAAAAAATAGATATTCCTTTTACTAATTTTATTATACTGAAAAAGTTACCTATTTTCATTTTAACGGCGTTAATGAGACGGAGGGAGTAGTCCGTTTAAAGTTTGGTACTTTGTTTCCTCTCTCGTTAAACTCCTCGAGCTTTCTCTCACTCAGATCAGTCTTAGAAATCTGAGCGCTTTTCCGATCTCTCTCACAATGTCCGCAACCGCCGAAGAGCCTCCGTCCCAGAACGGAATCGTACCACACCCGACGACGAATCCAGAACTCGAACCCGAACCGGAATCGCAAACCGTCCTCGAGCCCGAGCCGGAATCACAACCAGAACCAGAAGCTCAGCCGGAATTAAAGCTCCGACCCGAAACGGAGGTAACCGATGTCGCAGATCCGAAAGCGGCGGAGGACGAAGCAAAAGAAACGAAGTCGTCGATCCAAACCAGTCCTCAAGGGACAACGATTACGACTACTGCTCGGCCTGAGCTGAAGAAAGACGAAGGGAACCGTACATTCACAATGCGAGAGTTGCTCGATGGATTGAAAACCGACCAAGGCAACGCTGCCGCGAATGAGCCTACCTCTCCTTACAGTTACAGGTTCGCTTCGCTATTCCTCGTGAATTTCATTTTCCGGTGATGTAATTTTTGGACCAGAATTTTACAATCACTGTAACATTTTGAGTTAAGTTAAAGAATTTTGAGTAATTTGTGAATCTACGTAGAATTTTGTGGTATTTAGTGGTTGACTGAGTCTGGTGTATCACAATTTATATATGCAACCACGAAATTGTGCAGTGAAGAAAGTCCGCATCAACAACAAGGGCAGAAAAACGCTGCAATGGACTTGATCAACAGTGTCACCGGCACCGATGGCGATGGCCGATCTCGCCAAGGAGTTCTTACTTTTGCTGCCAAGAGGTACCGTCTGTTTTTTACTGTTTCAGTACTCTTGGCTTATAAATTGTATAGTTTTTGCTACCAGAGAACAGTGTTCATGATTAAATTGTTACTTGAACTTTGATTGTGTAGGTATGCTAGTTCAATAGAGAGAAATCCAGATGATTATGATGCACTTTACAATTGGGCGTTGGTTCTTCAGGTGTGAAATACTTTCTTGTCACTCTTGTTTACCGTTGCGTCTTAGTTTCTGTCTATTTATTGCAGTAGAATTTCTAATATTTGTGAATGATCAGTGTTACTCTTAAGTGCATTGGAGTGAGTTTGGTATGACTAAGAAGACTCTAATGGTCCTCATTTGCATTGCAGGAAAGTGCAGATAATGTTAGTCCAGATTCTACTTCTCCTTCCAAAGATGCTTTGCTTGAGGAAGCTTGCAAGAAATATGATGAGGCTACTCGTCTGTGCCCAACACTTCATGATGTATGTTTTCTTATTCTTCTCTAGTGTATCAGGTGATTATAGCTAGTTAATAGTGACAGAAAAGGGCTAAGATGGAGCACTAAAAACAAGCCAAGATGTTTAATGATGTCAATATAGAAGTAAATGAGGGGTTTCAGTTGTCATATTCAACTGACTTATGTGACAATTATGTGATTGTTACTCGACAGGCTTTCTATAATTGGGCCATTGCTATCTCTGATCGAGCAAAAATGCGTGGTCGTACAAAAGAAGCCGAAGAATTATGGAAGCAGGTTAAAATGAACTTTCGTTATTTGAGCCTTGCAAGATTGTACTCTCATTGTTTCAAACTAAAAGAAAAAATAGATTGTACTCTCATTTCTCCATGTCTTATAAAGTGTTTCTGCTCTTGTTGATTATTGCAACACTGGTGCTGGTTGCTTGACATTTGGGTCCAAAATATCGTTAACTTCACTATGCATTTGTAATTTATAGATGAACACTATTCTATTTGTGATATGCATTATCATTAATTATGTTTGTGGGAGTCAAGGCTCAAGAGTAAGTGGCCTTTATGAGCTGATATCATAGATATGATGGTACTTGTATCCCACGGGGTATGAGGGCAGTTGTTAATCAATTCAAATCTGAAATTGGTTCTCTTTGGAAAACCATGGTGTAAAATAAGTGAAGTGGTTTTTGCCATCCCTTAATTTGATATGCAGGCGACGAAAAATTATGAAAAAGCTGTCTTGCTCAACTGGAATAGTCCACAGGTATGACTCTCAAAATTGATGTAACCGACTTACTTCCCGTGATATCCAGAGATATTGTTATGACAACCTTCTAATTTGATGAAAGAGAAAAGTATTTGTTTCCTTGGTTCCCTAATCCCTAGTACTAAATTCATGTGATGTATATTTCAGGCACTCAACAACTGGGGACTTGCTCTGCAGGTATTTGAAGTTATATTACCATTTCTTCCTTAAACTCGTCCTCTGCAAGTACTTCTTGTTTGCAACATCAACCCCATTCTGATTTTTTTTTTAAATATTCCTATCATGCGATATAGGAACTCAGCACAATTGTGCCTGCACGGGAAAAGCAAATAATTGTAAAAAGTGCGATCAGTAAGGTAGGATACTTGTTTGGAGACATGAGAATAATTGGTTATATGCAGAGGGAAAAGTAACAAATTAATTTTATATCTGTGAGTTCCTTCTTTTTGATACCGGCATGTCTTGTTGCTTTCTTCTGGTGCAGTTCCGGGCAGCTATTCAGTTGCAGTTTGATTTCCATCGAGCAATTTACAACCTTGGAACTGTATTGGTAAGTTTGCTAGTTATCCTTCTTAGTAGTGCAATTGTTACTTCGCTGGACATCATCTAATACTCTCATGTAAATTGTAACTTTGATTTACAAAATCACTGTTGTTATTTCTTCTTTTTCAGTATGGATTAGCAGAAGACACACTAAGAACTGGGGGATCGGGAAGTCCCAAAGATGTTTCACCTAATGAGTTGTACAGTCAATCAGCTATCTACATTGCCGCTGCTCATGCTTTAAAACCAAATAACAATGTGAGCACTAACTTGTCACTTTCTTCTCAATCCACTTTAGCTAAGCTGATTTAGCCATGGGCACCTGCTTCAAAGCTTCAAACTTTCATGCAACTTATCAGAAAATTTCTTCATTACTTTCGTGCATCTTGTCACTCTCTCTAAGTCTGTGTGCGTGTGTGCGTGTGATGTGTATTACTTTCAGGTTTACACTAGTGCGCTGCGGCTTGTGCGATCCATGGTGAGAACTTATACCAAATGGACTGTTTACTCTTTTATGAATCCATTTTTGTTCAGTTATGAGATTGGTAGCTCGCTATCATCTGTTGGGAATGATCCTCATTAGGAAACTATATATAATGTGCATTTTGGTTATGGACTCGATCACTTTTAGATGGCATATAAATTTGTTTATTCATATACCTGATAAAATTCACCCTAATTCAATACCCTATGTAGCACTTTACTATCAGTAAATGTTTTATAACTATTTTTGAGGGTTTCTTTTATAAAAGATGGATACCGTTTTCTTCTCAGCTTCCTCTGCCATATCTTAAAGTTGGATATCTTACTGCACCACCAGTAGGGAAACCAATCGCACCTCACAGTGACTGGAAAAGATCACAATTTATTTTGAACCATGAAGGACTTCAACAGGTAATTCTCTATATTTATGTAAATTGTTTCATTCTTCATCTATTTCCTGTGTAATAAAACAAGTCAAAATGTCATTTTAGATGCAAAGTTAATCACACAATAAAGTGTATATTGACTAAATATCCCTGTGGGTATATATCTGTATCTTTTGGTTCGTGATTGAGTTTTCTCATTCTTTATCTACTTCCCTTCAGCAGGTTAGCAAAAGTGACCAAATGCAAGGGCCTCCAGGAAGATCAGGAGATACAGCTATAAAAGTTCATATTCCAGAGATTGTTTCTTTTTCAGCTTGTGGTGATCTGACTTTACCACCTGGTGCAGGCCTATGCATTGATACGATTCATGGACCTCTCTATCTGGTAAGAATTACCTTTTCTCTCAGAAAATCCTTTACAGTTTATACCAGGACTAAAGATTAGAACAAAACATCTTAGATACAGAAGCCATATCGAATTTTGCATGTCGTTATCAGGGGTGATAGTTGTGTTAGGATGCACAATAAAGTGTACACGTCACTTTTTTTAAAGTAGAAATGAATTCTAATGTGGAATTTCATCAACCCTCTAGGTTGCTGATTCATGGGAGTTTCTTGACGGATGGCTTGATGCAATCCGTCTAGTTTACACCATCTATGCACGGAGTAAGAGTGAGGTTCTGGCTGGTATTATAACAGGGTGATTTTTATTTCTAATTTTGTTGATTTAATATACCACTAATCCTTAAATTTTGTTTAGAGTGATGTAGAATTCTTGTATCGAAAACAGCTTGATCAAATAAGATATGTTTAATGTAAACTCTGGATGCGCTAAATAGAAGTTTTTTCTACAGAAACAACGTAGCATATGGTAGGTTGCTTGGTGTAGATTGTTCCAAGAATGATGAATATTTGAAATATATCCAAATCATTTTCTTCCTTCAAATTTTCCTCGGGAATTTTTTTATCAAGTCCATTGCATCAATGACAAGGTGAATATTATTATTAGTCTAGGATCAGATAAGAAACTTGGTACAATTTCTACCCTACACTAACCACATATTGTATATTGCTTTAGTGTCGTTGCTAACTTTTCAGTGACTACGTTTATATAATAAGCCTACACTAGGAACCCAAAAATTTCATGCAGATAGGGGGCTTTACTTTGGCCAGAGCTAAGACTGAAGCTGGAAGAATCCACAATCCTTCTCCACAAATCAAACCCGAAGCAACTGCAGGAATCATCATCCCAGCCCTCTTTTTGTCAAATATGTGCCATGTAAATACAATAACACTTCCAGTGAACATATCAATGGCAAAGTATGCTCCAACTAGAAATGGCACACCCATGACCATAGAAAGCGGCATCCATTTCCCTATCTTTGGTGTTGAGAAGTCTCTAATTAGGTTGACCATCACCGCGAAAGCAAAGAAGCCGTAACAGAGCTGCAGGCAATGCTTGGGCAGAGCCCAGAAGCCTTCAACACCGAGAATTGCCATGTTTCTGTAGATCAAAGCATAAGGAGCTTTGAATTCTCCATGTGGATTTCCCACGTCGAAAGCTTTGTAGAATAGGAAGAAGCTGAGAGGAGCCGATATACAACCTATTGCAGTGCCAATGGCTTGGCTCACAAACATTGCTCTGGGAGAGGTGAAAGTTAGATGGGCTGTCTAGAGATCTTGCATAAGATTACAAGCCACAGAAACAACCGATTTTATAAGACCACATCCGGCTAGCCCCGCCACCTCACCGTGTTGCTTCCCCGTCAATGCTGCCAGAATAAAAAGAGCAACTTTGCCATAGTTGTAGGCCATGTTCATGTCTGTAAGACCAGCTCCGTAAGCATTGCAGAAGGCAAGAGATGGAGCAAGCATGTAGGCTACGACGACAAAATACCATTTAAGTTCAGGGAACATCATGGGGATGGCTATGATAGAAACAATGGAGAAGACAACATATCCAACAACACCAATCCACAATGGAATGTTTTTTTTTATGAAGGTTTCATTTTGCTTTTCTTACATGGGTTTCACCTTGTCATCCTTGGCTGCAGTTGATACAATGAGTCTACTAGGCTCACTAATTTGACTGTGTCTACATGACCACAACTAACTAACAAAAATTCAACTAAAAATACGAAAAGAAGATTCGAAATGGTTCAAAATTACCTGGACGGTTCTTGTTCTTCGTCCTGTCATGAATACTAAGAAATATTAACAGCATTATCTTGATAAAATTGTAAAGACCATCACCAAGGATTAGAGCAACTGACAAAAATACCTGAGAAAGGGTTCGTGGGGTTCCAGTTAGTAGATGAGTAGGAGATGCCAAAAGAAAGAAGGAAGAAGAAGAGATTCAAGACCTTGTAGCCATATATACTCTTCATATCATATTCATCTAAACTTTCAGAGAACCAATCTCCTTTAAGTTAACCAATAAGCGGCCACATTACTCCGAAAGAGAGCACAGCTCCAAGTAGCAAAGACAGGTTCACTAGATGGGAACAGATCATGCCTGCTCCAACAAAGGTCATGCTAAAATCAAAGTAGAATCTGCAGTTCGGAAGACAAATCAGAAAAGGTCAGTAGGATCAGTCATGCCTAGTACAAGCAGGAATAAATACTAGTTGAAACAAAGCCACACGTGTTTTTCCAAGCCTGCAATCCAAATGTGGGGAATTGCTCAAATCCACAGCCTTCAGTGGCACTGTAAAACCACTTGAAAAATCCCCACAAGAAGCTGAGCGAAAAGTACTTCATGAAACCGCGCACTTGATGCCTGCAAATGAACATAGAAATTAGTTGAGGTTTAATCCTTATTGGACTATGAAGAAAGAAGAGATCAAAAGGATCAAGCTATAGACAGATTATTACTTAGCCATCTTATCTCCCCGAGTGTGGAAGCCATTAATGAGTACAGCAGTTGACAAACCACTCGAATAAGTCAACTTCAAGTCCACTATCATAATCTGAAGCATGAAAATTCCACAACCACAGTCTTAAAGAAATTGTCATCAGAAGTTAAGCAAGAACAGAAGAATAATGAGAAACAATGCCATACCTTCCTGAGAGGAATCAAGACGAAAAGGCCAACAAAACAAACTAGGAAAAGGAAGCCAGTCATCCAACCAATCCCAGGTTCCTTCACAGCACTTGCAGAGATTCCCTCACTGTGAATCCCTGATAACTCATATGTTATCTTGTTTAACCCCAATAGATAAGAACCAAATCCACCTGCATGTTTAAGAAATGTTAATGGAAAGGCAAGCCTAAATTTATATAAGAAGAAAACAAATTACCTGAAACAGAAATACTATAACATGCAACTGCAGATGTCTGTATCATGGTGTTCTCTTGCCTAGTGAAGGGTTTCGATACATATCCAACTCTCGCAAGCAGGTTTGTCCATGTACTGATGAATTCAAAGGTTAGAAGAGCAGCAGACACATTGAGGTTAGGAGTAATGCCAGTTGTGAGGTTTAGCTTCATTGCTATCACACTGTACACCATTCCAATCAGTATGCTTGCAATGACTCCCCTTACTGTCAACTGCTTTTTCCATGGCTCAATGCTCCCCGTTAACCCCTCGGATTCCATTGCCTCTTCTTCCATGTCCTCTCTCTCAATCTCTTTATTTTCTCTTGCTTCCAAGTCCATGTCCATGGATTTCACTTTTGCTACTATCTACACTTTGTTCTAACTATTTTGGTATAGCTTATTTGTTAAGCTACAGAGAAAACTACAATGGAGACAGTGGAAAATGAAAATTACTAGAAGGGTGCCGGCCTTTTCTTCTTGGTTATTGTTGGCTTCCTGAATATATAGCCTGCATAACTCTTAAAATAATGGAGATTTTATCGTCTTCTATGTCCTGTCACTAGCCTACAAGATCATAAAAACACATAATACATCTTATCGCTGGAAATTCCACCTAGTAGTGAAAATATATATCTCAGATATGGTCTAAATTGTTTGTATACCATCCACTTGCAAAACCAAAATATAGACTTTATAATTTAGATTTACTGAAGTTCTAAGAGGCATGAACCAGGCAGAAGGTACTGCAATGGATGACCTACACAATGTAGTGGCTTCTGTTAAGATGTTATATCCAACTTGTGTGTCGAACTTGTGTCCAAGTTGAAACAATTTGTTCAGTTCAATAAGCTACCATTTCATTAAAAAAAGAATGCATACACTATGTTTATCATAGTTCTAACTATTAGTTCATGATTGGGCTACCTCAGAGGCATTGGCTGACCTTATCATTGACCTTTCTTCTCTTCCACAAAGTGGCTATGATGAATTATTGATCATTATTTCTATACAGATTTTTTTTCTTTGACTATTGAAGTGATGAAATTGGACCCTGGGGGACCTATGAATTCCATTTGAGTAGATAATGATAGATGCAGAAGAAAAAAGAGCACTGGTCCTTTGTTTCTAGAGATTCTCTAGTGTTTGCTCTCTACTTTCTGGTATATTTCTCTTAAGTTTGCTTGGTTCTAATGTATGTAGTAGAAGAAATTAATGTAGATTTCATCTAGAACTCCTTCCATCTATATCCAGAAATAAACATTTCCATCTAGTTTTGATGAATTCTGGATTCGATCTCTTAAACGATACTGGGAATGTCCGATTAATTTTTAATGGGACATTATACATTGCAAGGGAAATCCTAGCATATGCCAACATATGCATATATATATATATATATTCACTCACGGATATTTCGACAAACTTGTTCTTATATCAGTTATATGTAATATGCAGCCTATATTTCGGTCTCCGACACTATAAAGTATAAACCTACGATTGTAATCCTTCAAAAAACTCAGTAGTCTTTCGTCGATCTAGTGTGAAATAAACAAGTCAAGATACCGATGAAAGACATCAAAGGCATCCATCCAAACATTGCTTGTGTTTTTCTCTTATTCTTCTTAACAATCAGTCATTGTCGAAAAATGAAATGGAGAGGAATAACCGAACAAGAATCAAAGCTTAAAACCAAGTTAATTAGATGAGTACGTGTAGAGGACGAGTCAATGAGAGTGAGCGGCTAACTGTGCTTGTCCTCTTTGTAGAAAAGCAATGGCCATGAGGTCCGCACAAGCCTTTCACTCAACTCAACGCAGCTGTGGTTTTTGGAACCTTGCACTCATCTCTGCATGTGGATTTGAGAGCAGATCGAGATACATACAGATAACCTCAGATTAAGCTTCAATAGTGCTCAGGAATATTTAGATGGAGTGGTCATCGTCTCGGCTCCCGAATTTCAATCCTCTATATATAACTAACCCGATCAGCTGTGAAATTATAACTCCAGGCTTCCAGCGTATGTTTCAAGACTTTCCTAGGAACGTCAGGAAAAAGTAAGAAATTTATACTGCACTAGGTACTAAACCAAAATGAAATTTACTTATATAACAATCTTGGTCCTCACTGTGAATTACTCACGTTTCACTGTTCATTTTCCTGTTTCAATTACTATTCATTTTCCTGTTTCAATTACTGTTCATGGGGGTGTTTTTGTCCTTTGGTCAAAACACTGTGCTCGGTTTCTCAGTATATTTCTCAAACTGGCTCTCTCTCTCTCTCTCTCTCTCTCTCTCTCTTAACAGCTCTTGCGAAGACTCCGATCTCCCTCCGATACTACCTCTGATTTCCCCAACTATCGTGCCCTTTATTCCGTCAACAATCTTGGTCGGAATTTTCTGATCGACTGTGCTCTCATCTGGTAGCAATCCCCTCCTCTCTCCATGATTTCTTCATTTTTTTTGTTTGAGTGTTGGGTTTCGATTGGGTTTATGAGGGTGGGAACAATGGGATTCAATTCTGGATTTTGTGATTTTGGAATTTGCTGGGTGTAGAGGATTTTCTTTTTTCCCGTTGATTCATTCCATGGCTCTTAGAATCCCATTCAATTTTATCACTATCTTCCTCTAATAGCTCACTCCCTTCCTTATTATCAGATCGACCTCGGTTCTCTCTCTCTCTTCGTCCATAGAAAGACATTCACGAAGGTGCTCTACCTCAAAGAAGGCTGAAAGCTAGGGTGGGCAAGCAACTTGACTTTGAAGAACTGGGTATGTCGTTATAGTGCTCTATTGATGAATTCTTTGAATATTTCAGTTTATATCTTTGGGTGTCTTTTATATTAGGATATTTCTTTCTCCAATTTTGGGGTTAAGGGACAAAATATAAAGACACCCAACGATATGGACTTGCTTAGTTCCTGCAACTGGATTTGTAGGAACTGGATTTGCTGTGTAGGAACTAAGTTGTGTAGGAACTAAGTTGTGTAGGAACTAGATTTGCTATATATTCTGAGTTGTGTAGGAACTAAGCAAATCCAGTTGTGTAGGAACTAAGCAAATCCAGTTTAGACACCCTCTCATCCAGTTGTGTGGGAACTAAGCTACACAACTGGATTTGCTTAGTTCATATCTTTGATTGTGACATCGTCTCTCTTATATGAGCTTAAAACTGCTGCTTTGTTTTTGGCCTAAAAATGGCACCAATGACAAAAGCAGAAGCCATGAACCTTTGTCAAACCTGCCAAGTGTTCAATTATTAAAGGATTTAAACCTTGATATAGAGACATTCAGTATACAATATATATGTGTCTAAAGCAACATGACCAGGATTACCATTTTCGTGAAGTCATATCATTGTAAACCCAAAATGGAGCAAATGCAGATAGTAGAGTAAAATCAAGGCTCATGACATGTATCTGCATAGTTCAGGTTCCAAATCTGGATCGTTAGGTGAGTCTTCAATTCTAAATATGAACAGTAGCCATACTTCTCCAAGATGTGGGAACTACGCCCTTATTTAAGAAGTTAGTTACTGATCGAGTGACTTACAAATTTACTTCCCTGGAAATACTGGTAGTATTCCTTCCAGTCAGTCTCATTTGCCAAACCTGCATAAATGACTATACCGAGTCCTGCAGCAAGTGTTATCTGTTGTGTAATGGAGTTACTTGCATTTTCCAAAATGAATAAAATAGATGCAATTAAACATCTTAAAGTTAAAATCAATGGAACTATTGAATTACATTTTTATGAGATTTATTTACAGATCAATTGCAACTTGCTGAAGAATTATTGAGAGCTGCAGATTTGTTTATGTTTTCAGTTTTTATGGCCTTAAGAGATTATGCTAATAGATGGTTTTGTTATTCGGAAACTTTGATTGATTAGTGGTTTGATATGTATCTTTTTTAGGTTCTTGATTGCTTATCACAAAATCTTTTCTAGGAGCCCAACATTTCATCGATCGGATCCATCTTTGCGGATTTGATCTCTGTTGATCCTTGCGATATTTTAGATCCCAGGTTTGACTGATAAGGACTTTTGTGGTTTCTTTGAGGACTTTTAATAGTTGGATTTTGATCATTGGACTTTCATTATCCGATCTTCATCATTCTGTGTCATAAGGATGTGCATGTGAATATAAGAAAGGTTCTCCAATGTCCAATGATCCGTTCTTCAATTATTTTGTTGTATGTGATGGTGTGATTGCTAAATTATGTACTCTTCGTTTTGGTGTATAGTGCATATTTTTCCCGTAGAGTTGACATTTGACATAATGTCTTAAAGGTCTGAATCTATTTTCCATTTGGTGTATTATGTAGGCTCCAACAGTTATATGCAAAACATAATACGGTATATCATTTTGCTACTGCTTTTCTGGCAATTGTCGTCACTTTCTTCAATCTGTGACCAACATTCAGGTATGTTTAAAATTGACTTATATTGTGGTCTGCAGTATATGATTAATGATTTCCTATTTCTGATTACAAATACCAGTGACTTTAATAGTCTTGATGGGTTTTTTGTTCTTGCTTTGAAATGTATAATGCTGAAACTTAATATCATTGTATATTGAACCATTGGAAAAATATTTTCCAAGTACTTGCTATTAAAAATAGGAAATTTCCTATTTTGATGTTGTGCTAATTTCCTATTTCTAGATAAAAATTATTTCCTATTTGGAATAATTTCCTGTTTGTAGATAAAAAAATGATTATGCTTTATTAAAAACATGGTCGATGCTGTACATGAGTTATATTATTTAATTGCATTTGTTTTGTTGCTTGAATTCATTTTTTAGGTATGGGACCAAAGAGAACTTTAAATTTTGGGAACAAAGGAAAAGGATTGGCAGCATTGGACTATATTGGTTCAAACCAAGCCTGCGCAGACAAGAGACGACGTACTTTTTCATCTATTACCGAAGGATCGTCGGCATGCCATGAGGCGAATGCGCCGTTCAACTATTCTGAATTTGATGGCGACTATCTCACCAACAGACAACGATCGCTTCAATCTACTATTACTGATCAAGTGTCAGCATGTCAGGCGACATCAGAACAAGACAGCAGCGATGATGAAGATGCTCATCAAGTTATATCGGGTATGGATGACATACAGTGGCTTATAATATAGTATTTTCATCGTGGCATTTACTTCAATGAATTCGCGATTAACTTTTTCCTGTTTTATGTTGGTGTTGATGAATTTGTATCAATAATGGAGCATATAGTAGTTTTCATCAAAATAGTTGGGTTAAAGTTTTTCCCTGTATTATGCTGAAACGTATATTAGAGTTTGTAAACAAAAAAATTGGTGGCCTTATTTTGTATGGTTAGAAAGTAGATATGACGCTATATAATGAGGCACAAAAGAGCTCTTCCAATACATAATTTGATCTTGGGCATATTTTTAAATTCCTGTAGAACAAATTGAAGAGACATTGAAATGGCAGCTCTAGATTAAACCTTTGAAAAATTATTTTCCTGCATAAATATGATTATGCTTTATTGATATCACTATCGATGATGTGTATGATTTATCTTATTTAATTTTATTTGTTTTGTTGCTTGAATTCGTTTTTTAGGTATGAGACAAAAAAGAAGTATAAAATTTGGAAAAGAAGGAAAAGGATTGGCAGCAACATTGGATTATCCTGGTTTAAGCCAAGTCTGCCCAGACAAGAGACAACGTAGCTTTCCATCTATTATCGAAGGATCGTTGGCATGCCATGAGGGAGCACCACTGTTCAACTATTCTGAATTAGATGGAGGCTATCTCACCAACAGACAACGATTGTTTCAATCCACTATTACTGATCAAGTTTCAGCGTGTCAGGGGACATCAGAAGAAGACAGCAGCGACGATGAAGATGTTCATCAAGTTGTATCAGGTATGGAAGACGTACAATGACTTATAATGTAGTATTATCATATTGGCATTTAGTTGAATGAATCTGAGAATAACTTTTTTTTTTTGTATTATATTGATGTTGATGAATATCAGGTATTGGAGTATATAGTAGTTTTCTACAAAATAGTTGGGTGAAATTTTTTTCCTATATTATACTGAACCGTATATTAGTTTGAAAACAAAAAATTTGGTCTGCCTTGGTTTTTGTGGCTTAAGTAAATATAGTACTATATAATGAATAGATAGAGGCACAAAAGAGCTGTTCTAATACAAAATTTTCTCTTGAGCATATTTTTAAATATCTATATGACAAAATTTGTAAAGACATTGAAATGGCAGCTCTAATATTACGGATATTGACATGTTGATAAAGTAGTGGGTAGAGATTAGTACACTCAATTTAAGAATACTGGTACATAATTTGTTCTTCAGGAGATGTACAATCAATCTAAGAAAACTATTTTCCAATATATAATACCGCTTTGTACAATCATTCATATTATCCAAAGAGACTTAGGTTAATAAAAGGAACTATAGATTGATACCTCTCTACCATTTTCTATAATTTGTTGATCATCGAAGTATGCATCTTTTTCCTTTTGGCCGTGTGATACATCATTTGTTCCTGATTAGGAGATGTAGAATCAATCTAACATTACTTCTTTCTATCAATTACAGGTTCGGGTGGAACAATCTTTGGGCAGGCATCTTATCAACGAACCCGCACAGGTGACAACAAATTTTAATATTGATTCATCAAAATTCATTATCAATCATTAATTATCTTACACAGATTTTGATAATTGTGATTGTAGGTGTGGTTGTCCATTATAACGATTCTGGAGATGACGCTTACACATGCAGTTATTGTGCTGCTTTATTCTGGTCAAATGAATCATTGAAAAAAAAAACAAAAAATCAATTGATATATACTCATTGTTGTGAAAAAGGACAAGTCCAACTTCTTATGTCATATCAAACTCCAGTTTTTCTTGATGAATTATTAAATCCAAATAATGGTAGAAAAAGTGTATTATTTCGTGATAATATTAGAGTTTATAATTCCATGTTTGCTTTTACTTCTATGGGGGCTAAAATTGAGCATAACATAAATAATGGAGGAGCTCCTTATGTGTTTAAAATATGCGGTGAAGTGCATCATTTGATGGGTTCTGTTTTACCCTCGGAAGGAAAAGGTCCTAAATACGCTCAGTTATATGTATACGATACTCAAAATGAGATTTCAAATCGAATAACTGTTGTTGATCCAAAAAAAACAAATAACAAAATTGATATTGATATTGTTAAGGGATTAGTGAATTTGTTAGATCAATGTAATGAATTAACTAAAGCGTATCGATCCGTGAAAAATGATTTTGAGAATCAGTCATTGCCCAATTTTGATATGACTATAATTGATCGTCAAAAGACAGATGGCAAACAGTATGAATTACCTTCTGCTTCTGAAATTGGTGGATTAATTGTGGGTGACATAGGTGAATTTAATTCTAATAGAGATATAATTATTCGATCAAACGAAGGGTCACTTAAACGAATATCTAAAATTCATCCTAAGTTAATGTCATTACAGTATCCGCTTCTTTTTCCATATGGCGAGGATGGATTTAAAATTAATATGAAATTAAAACCAATTGCAAACAAAAGTGGTAATAAAGATAGAAAATTAACAATGAATAAATTTGTATGTTATCAAATTCATGATAGAGCAAACCAATCGAGTACTTTGTTAAAAGGTGGAAGATTATTTCAACAATATTTAGTCGATTCATATGCAACTGTTGAAGAAAATCGTTTAGAATATATAAGACATCATCAACTAGAACTAAGATGTGAAACATGGAATAATATATCAACGTTTGTTTCGAGTGGAATTGTCCAAGGTTCTGATGTCGGAAAAAAAGTTTTTCTTCCTGGTTCTCACACTGGCAGTCCAAGAGATATGATAAATAATTATCAAGATGCAATGGCAATTTGTAGAGAATATGGTAATCCCGATTTGTTCATCACTTTCACGTGCAATGTGAAATGGCCAGAAATTTTGAGATATTTCGAAAAAAAGCCGGGCTACAAAGCAGAAGATCGTCCTGATATTGTCTGTCGAATTTTTAAAATAAAAGTAGATGATATGATTGCTTATATTAAAGATGGAGAACCCTTTGGAGAAGTTCACGCTCATGTATGTACAATTGAATTCCAAAAAAGAGGGTTACCCCATGCTCATTTATTATTTTGGCTTAAAGATAAATACAAATGTTATACAGCAAATGATGTAGATTCTATAATTTCAGCAGAATTGCCCGATAAAAATATTAATCCAGAATTATTTGAAATAGTTAGTCAATTTATGATTCATGGTCCTTGCGGTCAACTTAATCCATCTTCTCCGTGTATGCGAGACAAATTATGTACAAAATATTTTCCAAAACCATTTATTCCTAACACAATTTTTCAAGCAATAAAGTCTCCTCAATATAGACGTCGTGATGATGATTCACGTTTTGTAATTAAAAAAGGAGTTCAAGTTGGTAATAATTATGTTGTACCGTACAACGCTAATTTGTTATTGAGGTATAATGCTCATATAAACGTTGAATCATGTTCTCAGTCTATGTTGATAAAATATTTATTCAAGTACATAAATAAAGGACCTAATAGAGCTCGCGTATTGGTTCATGATAATACAAATGATGAAATCCAAAATTATCTCAATTGTCGATATTTAACTCCGCATGAGTCTGTCTGGCGTTTATTTGAATTTTCCATTCATTCTAGATATCCTGCAGTTCAATATTTGAAGATTCATTTACCAAACGAACAAAATGTTTGTTTTCATCAAGCTAATTCTCTTGAAAATGTATTACAAAATCCAGATATAGAAACTACAATGCTAACTGCTTGGTTTACAGCTAACAAGACTTATAAGAAGGCAAAGAAATTAACATATACTCAATTTCCTACAAAATTTGTGTGGAATGATGATAAAAAATTATGGACCCAAAGAAAAAGATATCGCGTTCTCGGTAGAATAGCACATGTGCCACCAAATGTGGGTGAATTATACTATCTTAGAATGCTTTTGAATGTTCAAAAAGGATGTATCAATTTTGAGGCAATAAGAACGGTCAATGAGATAGTATACTCTACTTATCAAGAGGCATGTCGAGGTTTGGGATTACTAGGTGATGATAAAGAATGGCTCGAAGCATTGTTGGAATCTACTTTTACTGCCACTTCTCCTCAAATTCGTAATTTATTTGTTACAATTATTCTATTTTGTGATGTCTCAGATCCTCGAGCTTTGTTTGATACATATTGGATTAAGATGTCCGATGACATATCACACAAAATGAAATTAAATTTTAATATGCCAAATCTTACCATACCGGACGATGAATTAAAGAATGCTGTTCTACACGAGCTTGAAAAATTGTTTAACCTATCGTCCAGTAGTTTAAAAAACCATCAATTACCAATGCCAAAGACACAACAAATACATCAACTCGAAAATAGGTTTATCAGAGAAGAATTAGATTTTGATTGTGAAACATTGAAACTAGAACATTCTGACTTGATCACCAAACTAAATAATAATCAAAAAATTATATACGATGAGGTAATCAAAGCCGTGGAACAGAAGAACCCACGATCATTTTTTGTTCATGGTAGCGGAGGTACAGGCAAAACTTTTTTATGGAATACTATAATTTCAAGATTGAGATCCGAAGGTAAAATTGTTTTGGTTGTTGCTTCATCAGGCATTGCTTCATTATTACTTCCAATAGGCAGAACAGCTCATTCGCGTTTCAAAATTAAGCCGATTATAGATAAAGATTCAAATTGTAATATAAATAAACAAACCAATCTTTCTGAATTAATTGAAAAGGCTGAATTAATAGTATGGGATGAAGCTCCTATGTGCAATAAATGGTGTATTGAATCAGTGGATAGAACATTGCGTGATATTTTGTCAAAAAAAGAAAAACCATTTGGAGGAAAAACAATTTTATTCGGTGGAGATTTTAGACAAACATTGCCGGTGATACAAGGTGGTAGTAAAGAACAAGTCATTCAAGCATCGTTTAATAATTCATATTTGTGGCCTAACATCACAGTATTTCATCTAACTGAAAATATGAGATTGTCGATAATTGGTTTAACTACTCTTGAAAAAAATGAAATTAAAAATTTTGCTGAATGGATACTAATGATAGGTGAAGGTCGATTGGAATCTAAATTACCCATAGATGATCCAGATGTGAGTTGGATAGATATACCGAAAGATTTGTTGGTTGATGCCACAGTTGAACCCATAAAATCAATTTTTGAAGCAACTTATCCCAATTTTGATACCAAATACAATGATACAAATTATTTGAGAGAACGTGCTATTGTGACTCCGAAAAATGTGATTGTTCATGAAATCAATAATTATGCGATTAAATTAGTACCTGGAAATAACAAATCATATTTTAGTTCAGATTCTATTTCATATAATTCAGGTAACAGCGATAATATTAATGTTTTGTATCCCATGGAATTTTTGAATAAACTTGAGTTTAGTGGTTTACCGACACATGAACTCATATTGAAAATTGGTATGCCTATTATGTTATTAAGAAATTTAGATCAGATACGAGGTTTGTGTAATGGCACGAGGTTAATAGTGACAAAATTGTTTGAAAGATTGATAGAAGCAAAAATACTTACTGGGAGTAATGTCGGACAAAAAGTACATATTCCAAGAATAGTATTGATAGCAACTGAAACTAAATGGCCATTTACATTTAAAAGACGTCAGTTTCCTATTAGACCATGTTATGCAATGACGATTAATAAAAGTCAAGGTCAATCATTAAATCAAGTCGGAATATATTTGTCAGAACCGGTTTTTACTCACGGACAATTATATGTGGCATTATCGAGAGTAACATCGAAAAAAGGTCTCAAGATAATGATAAAAAATGGTAATGATTTGCCTAATAACTATACAAAAAATATAGTTTATAGAGATGTATTACAAAATATATGATATACGTATAACACATACACGTTACACATATGTATACAATACACAACACAAAACCATGCTATATTTGTAACACATAACACACTGGAAACAGAATAGACAATGTTTACCTATATAACAATCATGGTCCACTGTACAGAAGCTGTGATTCACTGTTCCTAAGAGAAGGGGTATTTTTGTCCCTGTGGTGCTAAAAAATCACAAAAACAGGCCAAAGAAGAATCCGTCCAGCTCTCTCTCATCCTAGACCACCATAATCTTTGATTCATCTGCCCTCTAGAGAATTTGTCATTCCCATCTCCACTGAAAGTCTACAGCTTGAAAATCTCTTCAAGGTAAGTTTTCCGATTTGCTTGAAATCCTCCCTCCCTCTATGCTAATTTTGCTGCCATTTAGGGCGTTGACTTTTTCGATCTCTTGATTCTCCCTGTAGCACAACAATTCCAGACTTCGGAATGGAATTGAAGTAAGAAGCACATGTGATGATATACATGTAATGGGTACATATATAATTGGGTATGTAAGAGTAGACTAGCACTTCTGGAGTCGATGATTGGATACATATTGATGTGTCCCATACTTACAGTAGTATCAGAGTCTACAATGGTTGTTTCTATATTGTAATGAGTTTCCATGTTATAATGATAGGTTTGGTGGAATTACTGATGTATTTGGTTTTTGATTTCAGGGAACAACTTTAAAAAGGGCTTTGGGGATGCTGAAGTGAGTTCTTGAGTATCTGAAGTGAGTTTTTTTAGTATGTTTCTATGGTTTAAATTGCTATATTTCTGGTATTGGTAACTTATAATAGTTGGGTTCAGTGAATGAGTTTTGATGATGTTCAATTGAATTGTTGTTATCAAGAAATTATAAACGAGAATTTCTGTACTGTAATATTATTATGTGCCTATGAGCCAATACATTGTTTAACTGTTTAATCTCTACGTGCCAAGAGTCTGGCTTATTATTTTATCTTTTTGTTTTTGCAAGGAATATTTGCTTCTGGTTCATTGAAACTTTGGAGAAGGAGCTTATGTTTAGAGGCTTGAGATTATATTTAGAGGCTGTAGCTTGCGTTTGGAGGAAAAAGGTACGTTGATAAATACTTTTGATGTGTTGTGAACTGAAGTATTTGTGATGATGTGAACTGAAGTAAAATGTATGTATGATGTGATGATGGTGATGATGTGAAATAATTAGTAGTCATTGATTCCAGGCTCAGTTATATTGTGAGATTTTGATATATATTGTGAGTTTTGGATTTCCGATTAGTATATTGTAGTTTTTGTTCTAGGCTTGAGTATTTGGTTTTCATCTCACATGTGGATATTTTCTCTCTTTGATTGATTTTGTGATTCTATTCGAATGGTTACTCTTTTGTTTGATCAACTGATTTTTTCATCACGTTAAATCAATTGATGGTGATTAGGTGGGAAGAAATCAAAAGAAATTTTGTATTAGTAGATCTCTTTCCCATGTTAATTGAGGCCGTCAAAATAGGCATGTTCATTATGAATGGGACTTTGTTCTATGGATTTGAGTATTTGGGTGTTATATTTTTATTCCATGATTGACTACAGAGTGATATTGATTTTATTATATTCAATTGGTTGCTCAATAGGTTTCAAGGACAAGGCATGTGTATGCTTTATAGTTGTGTTTCTTAGCTGCTTCAATCGTATTTAATTTAGCTAATAACTTGCTAGCATAACTTCTGTTGTATAGGTACTGACATCTAATTTAATTGTTAGGCACACAAATGGATCAGAACATGGACTACACCATCCTAAATGAAGAAATCTTGCGACTCTCCGACAAGTTCTCCAACTGTAGATATCTAACCACCAAATAGCTGGAACATCACAGTTCCCATTACCAAATACCCAATCGCTACCTCAATCATCTACACAGCCTCGAGACCATGATTTCAATGACCCAAATCAAAAGGACACAAAAACCTCAAAAGGAACACAATGTGCAAGCATAAGCAAGTTTAAAAGGTCTTTCACAAGAGAAGAGAAGAAGATATCGGGAATAGATATACCAAAGATTGACCTCACTATTGACTCTGAACCTAAGAAATCGAGAGGACGACCAAGGTTTGTAATCTTTACGCAAACTGTACTTTCATATATATCTTTCTTTTCACTACTGTATTAATTAATTATGCTTGAATTTAGAAATACACAAAGTAAAGGCCCCTGCTTTATATATGTTGTTATAATTTGTTATAATTTACCTTAAACTATTATATAGGGAACGCAAAGTAAAGGCTCCTGCAACTACAACAATAATAAAAAAAAAGGGAGGCTAACTTTGCAAGGAATACCAAGTAACCCACAGAAAAGGTTTGTTCAAAAAATATTTAATACATGGAAAATAAATTTTCATTCATTTTGAATAAGTACTTATACATTCTTTTATAGGAAAATTGTTGTTGCCAAAGAAACCCATCAGCCAAAGAAGAAATCGGGTTGGCCATTAAGAAAGCGAAGAAAGCCATTGGCAAGCACTGAGCAGCAAGCCACAGCGGCAAAAACACCAACAATGTTCAGCCCCAATGAAGAAAAGGTCACTGGCCATCAAGCAACAACTGCAAAAACATCGTCTAAAGTGAGCTCAACTGAGGAGGAACCCATTTTGAGTTGTACTGGCATTAGAGAGAGACTCTTCGCCACTAATGTTACCCTCGGAACTATTAAGAGTCTTTTGTTGGAGCAAAACATGTTGATCGATAAGATAGTCTCTCACAATATATTTCGGCTTAATCGCAATCCCTTTTGTCGACCCGCACTTCAGCGCGGGGTTTACACCTAGTGTTATACAGAGTTGAACTCCTTTCCGGTAATTTTTCAAAGTCGATTCTAATGATAGAGTTAGCTAGGTAATGGAAAAACCAGGTAACCACCAAATATAGACCACTCACTGTGCCCAACTTTGGCTTCATAACTTTTCACACATGCATGCTCAAGTTGATTCGAATGATAGCTAGAGATCACAATCTTAGTGGAGCAATGAGCAATCTTACCTTGATCTTTATGAATAGACGTGAGATTGCCAAGTCAATCATCTTGTTCTTTCTCTTTGGCTCTCTCCAAAATGCATGCTTATCATCCTTAGCCTACACTTTTCTCCTTGAGCTAGACCTTTTTATTTCTGGCCGGTAATCTAGTAGGTTGGTACAGAATATGTGGCACAATGCATGGTCCCGTGGCCTTCTTTCTTTCTGCTTTTAATTCCCATGGATATGATGGAGCTGCATTCGATCTGCACCACTCTTGTTGGTAGGTTTTGGTTCTTTTCATGTACGCCTGCAATATCAACCACAGCAAGATATTCTTCCTGATAAACCTCAACCATAAACCCGAGTGTGGAGAAGACTTAGACTTGTGTGGGCACAAGCTTCTTTTCATGATGTATCTTACCAGACTTGAGAGCCCAACATTGCACAGCGCTAGTCACTAGACTAGTAGTCAATTGAATACCATCTTTGGGCTACTGAAGACTGAGGAGCGAGGAGCGACAAACTCTCTGGGCCTCATATCCCTTCGCATGTGCAAAGAGCCGAAGACAGGCAAAGTTACAACGTACCCAAATTGCTCATCCCTCGTATCAATTTTTATTTTAGAAACTCTATATCCTATAATAATTTGTTTATTTATTATTTTTTCTTTACAAAATTGTTCATCACTGTTTTTCCCACTTGGAAAAAGTGCCCAAAAATATCACAAGCAAATTGAAAGTCGGCTTCCCTAAAACCAAAAAGTCCAAGTTTTGTCCCATTCAATTCATCCACCTCTCCAAACCTCCGATCCAATTCGCAAATCCGCATCTCACCGTGCCCAAAATTCGATCTCCCACTGCTTTATTACATCGGAGCTCCATTAAAAACTCTCGAGATGTGTAGGTCGACGGACTACATCGGCTTCCAGGCGAAGCGAGAAACGCTAAAGATTCGAGCCTTCTTTCTCCGGTTTTCGGGTCTCGATTCCGGGTCAACGGCACCGAGCTGGAGATATCCGGGTCGAAGATCCGACCCGACTCGGTGGCGTTCGTGACGCTCCACCGCGCGGTGAACGCGAAGGTGAGGAAGGGCGAGGCGGTTCGGGCTGGCGACGGGATCCGGTTCGAGGCGTATCTGAGGGAGGAAGGGAATTTCAGGAAAGACGAAGGGCAGGATTGGAAATTGGAGTGCAGGTGCGTGCTGGAGAGTAGTGACACGGCGGCGGCGGAGGTGAAAGAGGCCGAGGTCTGCGTCGCGGTGGAGGGACACGTAGCGATGAGCGAGAGGGTGGCGGTGGCGGTGGTTGTTAAACAAAGGCGTGGAAGTAATAAGTGTGGGTTTCATCCCCTGGAGGAGATTCCAGCGGTGGACGATGAATCGGACGGCGGGTATTGTTGTATATGTGGAGAAATGGACGGTGGAGATTGGGAAGAGGATGGTGACGTGGAGGAGGAGGAGTTGGAGATGGATGTAGAGGGAGTGAGGTGGGCTGTGGATGTGGGTTTTTGGGTTATGTGCTTGGGTGTGGGCTACTTTGTTTCTAAAGCCTCATCCAAAACATTGAGACGCAGGAGAGGGAGATTATTCTGAGGGTCAAACCGACCCTCATTTTATGTTTGTTTCTTCGCAATTTTGACACCAAAGAAATGTACATGATAATGCTGAGAGATATATTTAATAGTTTATGTCCAAATTACAGCCTTCATTATTAAGATCAGAGTATTCTATGATTTGCATCCTTATTGAAGGACGACTTAGGGTGTATTCAACTATAAATTTAGGATTCGTTTGGAAGAAGATCTTGATGTTTTTAATTTAGATTTTAAAAAAAAATTAAAATTTTTTGGTGTATTATTTTAGATTTTAAATGATTCATAAAAAATTTGTGTTATTAAATTTTTTTGGTGTATTTATTTTAGATTTTAAATAATTCATAAAAAATTTGTGTTATTCAATAATTCACAAATTTTTAAAGATTTCATTAAATAACCGATTTTGAAGAATCTTCAAGGATTGTTTACACATAAAATTAGGGGTGGGAGTAAAAACTGAAAAACTGAACCGTTTGGGCCGAAATCCGAACCGAAATCAGAATTGGGCCGAACTGAACGGTTTAGGCTTGCTGAAATACTGAAACCGAAAAGAACCCGAACCGATAACTATTTTCAGTACGGGTTCGGTTTCATGGTAAATCCAAACCGAAATGGTACCGAATAGCAAACTACACGTGTATACTGGCCTGGGTTATACCTTTACTAACATATACATGCACCTACACTATTACTATCGATCATATATAAGCTAAAATCCCTAATTTTCAGACAACAGTTATGATTTCTGAAGCGGTGAAGCCTTCGTTGCCTCTCTTAGTCTCTTCAACTATTCTACTCCTCAGTCTTCGATATGAAATCAGAAATCCCTACAAAACTACTCATCTCGAATTAATCGATTAGCCCTCTTGCATCTCGAATCAGACTACACTGGTCTCTCGCATCTCGACCTATAGCCCTCTTTCCCAGCCTCGAAGCTTCGATTAAAAAGGAAAGGTAGGACGTCGTCGACGACGTCGAGAGTCTCCTGTCCACCGAGGATAAGCAACAGCTGGCTAGTCTTCGATCTAGCCTCAAGCCCAGCACTTCAAGCTTCAAATCACTTCGATCTGTCTCCCCGTCGGCCAGCCTTGAAGCTTCGATCTGTCTACTCTCGGCCTCCCTCTTTCCAAGTCGGCTACCTCTTTCTGTTCTTGTCGCCGACGTAAGCCTCATCTCTCTCTCTCTCTCTCTCTCTCTCTCTCTCTCTCTCTCTCTCTCTCTCTCTCTCTCCTCTCTCTCCTCTCTCTCTCTCTCTCAGTTAAGTACTAATTAATTCGAGCTACTCTTTGATTGATGTCTAGTGTTGTTGTTGGCTCGTTGCTGCCTTGTTGGTTTTGGTTAGAGATCGGAATCTGTAGCTGGGTTGGGTTTTGAACCATGGTGAAAATCAATGTAAGTATCTACATTTCATATGGTAGTGGAATGATCTATGTAATAGAATGAAATTATGAATGATCTGTGTAATGAAATTTTGGTTTTAGTATATATTAGTTCATATGGTTTACTGATCAATATATTGGTTCATATGGTTTACTCATTGATATAATGATTCTTATATAGGAATTTTGGTATAAGTATCCATTGGGTTCTAATATGTACTACATGATGAAGTATATGTACTGTAACACGAGTATGTAATATTGTAAAAAATGATGAAGCTTACTTAAAGAGTTGCAAGTTCATTGGAGATTACTACACAGACTGTGGAAGTAAGTGGAGATGAATCAGTCGATGCTGATGATGTTGAAGAAGGAGAGAGTGATGATGAAGATGGAGGCAGTTCTAAAAATGGTTCAGATTTAGACTAGCTAATTGTTCATTGTTATTTCAGTTTGTTTGTTATATTTTGTCGTTGCTCGGCACATTTGAGATTGTAATAGGCTAATGAGTAGTTGATTTGTTATGTTGAACACTTAAAACTGTTTGAGACTTAACTCTTAGACAACATTTCCAGTTTTTCACCATTTTGGGACTGTAATATGTCTAAGTCAGATTAGGACTATAATATGCTAAAACTGAATTGTTGATTTGTTGTTTTTAAGTGTTTTAGATTTAGGTTTTTAATCTGCTGAAACTGAATTGCTTAAATGTTAGCAGGATATGACACAAAGTCACAGAAACAAAGTTGTTTACAGTAGAAAGAAAAAAAGGGTGCTTTTCGAGAAAGTAGCATTTGGTACCGAAATGGTACCGAACCGAACCGAACCCATTCGGGTTGGATGTTCCAAAAGTGAAATACCGTACCGAACCCGTACCGAATACTATTTCGGATTCGGATTCAGATCCGGCCCTAAACCGAACCGATCCGAACCGATCCCACCCCTACATAAAATGTCTATTTAAAATCAGACCTCTCACCTAAGAGATTTCTATGAATTTTAATGGATTTCAAAATTGAACCTCTCTCTCTCTCCTCATTATTCTCTACATACATTCTTAAAATCTTTGTGTCACAAAAAAGATAACGTTCTTATTACTTTCATGCCACTTTTTCGTGGTTTAATTTCATTGATCACTTCAACTACTATATTTTCGATAATTAATTTTTATAGGGTAAAAATTTTGGTCTAGTTGAGGAATACTATGACTTTATAAATATGATAAAAATGGTACCTCAAAATCTTATTTTATAGCAATGAGATGTCTTCGTCTTCTAATGGTCAATTCTAATTTAAACTATTGAGTTATCTATTATAATACATACAAAATTTCTCATATATAAGTATTTGTAGTTTTTATTTTCAAACAATAAAGAACTTCATTTTCTATGGAAATGACAACATTACTTGATAATAAAACAATGAATCACTACAAGAAAACAACACTTAGACCACGGAAACGTAATTGTTCCGTGGTCCAAGTGACACTTGGACGACGGAGAAGTCTCCGTCGTCCAAGTACAACTTGGATGACGGAGAATACCATATCTGTCGTCCAGGTGGACACCTGGACCTCGGAGTCTTCTCCGTCCTCCAGGTGATCACCTGGACAACGGACCGACATGCCGTGGTCCGAGTAACTTCCACATAGACGACATACCGACACCTCCATCGTCTAAGTGAAGCATTATATAAGCCCGATGCCAAACTCTCTTCATTCCATCCGATCTCTTCATTCCATTCGAAGAAGAATTGAAGGAGAAGGGAGAAGGCCGAGAAGGATCAGGCTGATAAGGGATCTCCGCTGACTAGCTAGCTAGCTTAATTAACGGATATCGAGAAGGCCAGCAGGTACGTACGCAGTTAAAATTTGCTTAATATATATTTAGTGAAAACGTACGTACATACATGCATGGATGTTAGCTATATATACAGATTAAATTACGTACGTACGTAATTGATGGATCGATGTAGATCGAGTACGTATAATTGGCGCCGGTAAATTAATGAACTAATATATATATGTAATAATTAATTAATTATAATATTTTGTAGCAGTATGGACAAGAGTTGGATGAAGTTGAAGAATAGATGTGATGTCCGGTATATTGATGGAATTAGCGAATTTGTGAATTTTGCGATAGAACATGGTCAGGGAAAGAAACGTTTCAGGTGTCCGTGTCAGAAATGTCTTAATTGTCAGTATGCGGAGGTTAATGTTATGGTGCAAAACCTATACGAAAATGGTATGATGTGGAGTTACACTACATGGAGCGAGCATGGTGAAGCAGTAGAGTTCAGCGCAGGGTACAGTTACCATGGTGCCTCATCCAGCGGGAGTGGTGGCGGACCCCCAGCTTGCAACCCAACTGCAGATTTGGTCCATGATGCGTTTCCGGGATGTAGTCATGGTGGACACCAACACCAAGACGGAGGTTACAGTACCACTAATGAGCATGATGACACATTCCCCGATGCTAGCTTGGCAACTAACACCAGTGAGATGGATAAGTACAACCGGATGCTACTTGAAGCGCAAACCCCGGTGTTCCCTGGATGTCGAGAGAATGTGTTGCAATATGTGATGGAGCAAATGAAGATAAAAGTGAAGCACAAAATGTCAGTGAGTGCTTTTGACGAAATTCAGGAGCAAATATGTAAGTTGCTTCCTGATGATCACAATCTTCCTAAATCTCATTATAAGGTTAGAAATATCTTGAGCAGCCTCGGCCTAAAATACAGGATAATTGACGCATGTCCGAATGATTGTGTGCTATTTTACAAAGAGTACAAAGATTTGGACTATTGTCCCGTATGTGGCCAGTGCAGATTCCAGGTGAATAGAAAGAGTTCGAAAAATAAAATTCATGTGAAAGTTGTTCAATATTTTCCCTTGATTCCCATATTGCAGCGCCTGTACATGTCTGTACACACAGCAGAGGCGATGCGATTGTACGCAGAAAAGCGAATAGATGACGATGTCCTGCGACACGCCGCGGATGGGGAGGGTTTCAAACATTTCGACAGAGAATTTGGAGACTTTGCTGCAGAGGTTAGAAATGTTAAACTCGGCCTATTTACAGATGGATTCAATCCTTGGGGAAGTAATAGCTCCGCCGTCAGCACTTGGCCAGTTATTCTGATGCCGTACAACTTGCCTCCGTGGATGTGCATGAACAAGGAATTTAATTTCCTTACTGTACTAATTCCAGGTCCTAAATCTCCAGGGAAGTGCTTAAATGTCTACCTCAGACCTTTGATCGACGAGGTGAAACTGTTGTGGGAAAATAGAGTCCCAACTTATGAAAAATTCACTGACACGATGTTCACGATGAGGGCTGCCGTAATGTGGACGATCAACGATTTTCTAGCGTATGGGATGTTGGCAGCCTGCAGAACAAAATGATATAATGGATGTCCTATATGTTTGGACGACGTGAACTCTAGTTGGCACGCGGGGAAGGTGTGTTACTTGGGTCACCGTAGATGGCTTCCTCACGACCACCCGTGGTGACAGGATGAAGCTCATTTCGACGAGACGGTAGAGAACAATCCTAAACCCCGTAGTTGGTCGGGCGAAGAGATTTTAGAGAGGTTGAGCTATTTCGACTTTGGTGTGTTGAGCAATGAGGCGGATGTAAAGAAATGCAATCCAATTCCTCCACATGATCTGAGCTATTGGGATCACAAGAGTATATTCTTTGAACTCCCTTACTGGTCGAAGTTGAAGCTGAGGAACAACTTGGACGCGATGCACATAGAAAAGAATGTGTGCGACATCGTGGTGGGAAGAATTCTCGGTATTAAGTTCAAGACTAAAGATACTCCCAAAGCGCGCAAAGATTTAGAATCAATGAATCTATGTCGTCCCTTGTGGTTGAGGAGGGATAGGAAATGAGTGTACAACAAGATGCCAGCTGCACCTTACACAGTGAAGCCGACGCTTAGACGTTCTGTATTTCACTGGTTTAAGGGCGTTCGTTATCCGGCTACGTATGCAGCTACTATAACTGGAGCAGTGGACGAGGTGCAACACAAGTTTGTGGGTCTAAAGACACATGACTATCACGTTATGCTGCAACGTCTGATTCCAGTGGTAATTCGACCATACTTGCCTCGTGACGTCGTAGAACCAATTGTGGCATTGTGCAGGTGGTGGCAGAGGTTATGCACCAGAGAATTAAAGAAGTCAGATGTGGTGGAATTGCAACAACAAATTGTGCACATCATTTGCAAACTAGAGAGGATTTTTCCCCCTGCTTTCTTTGACATCATGATTCACCTAATGATCCACCTGCCCGAGCAGGTGCTCATTTCTGGTCTGGTCCAGTACACTTGGATGTATCCTCAAGAAAGGTACGTACAACTAATTAATTTGTTCCACTGGAGATTACTAGCTAGCTATATGTACTTATTCTTATTGTACGTTTGATTTTGTAGACAGATTGGACAGTATAAGTCATTCGTCAAAAACAGGTCGGCCCCGGATGGCTCCATAGTAGAGACATACCTAATGCATGAGTGTGTTACTTACTGCAACAGGTACCTCAAAGATCCACCACCTCCCACTGCCTCCGATCGCAGTGCCCGCATCAATCTTTATGTCGTCACCAATGTCGTCCGACCATTTAGAGGAGTATTAAAGGAATCGATAACACGGGAAGAACTTATTGAGGCACATTGGGTAGTGTTGCTAGACTGTGACGAAGTTGAGCCATACATGATGTCATACAGGGAGAGGCTTCAGGCGTTAAATCAAAACAAGTGTTCGGCGTGGATTGAGAAAATGGTTAAGAAGAAGTTTCCCAATTATTTCTTCCAATGGGTACGTACGTACCTCTCGGTATTTAATTAGTAATTTATATACGTACATATCGATCATGTTTGGAGAAAGTCCAAATTAAACCCTTATATTAATTTGCCCTTTTTTGCAGATGATTGATCTGCAAAAATCTGAAAATCACGGGGGGTAGTGGTCATGGCCAAAGCACTTGCTAGCAGGGAAGCCGGTTAAACACTATATTTATCTCGGATGTTTTGTGTTCCATTCATTGGCCCGAGACGAAGGAAGAAGAACACATAACAGTGGGGTAGCGGTTGGGAAAGACAATGATCTATATTACAGGGCTATTGTATATGTGGTTCAGCTATGTTACGGGAATGATGTCAACGTTTTCCTATTCAAGTGCAGATGGTTCAAGCGTACAAAGGAAGACCTGGGACTATTATCAGTCGATACAAACTCTAGCTGGTATGAGGATGAGCCTTTCGCTCTCGCCACCTTAGTTCGGCAGGTGTTCTATCTCGACGATCCGAAAGCCGGTGAAGGGTGGAAAATAGTGAACCATATCTCTCACCGAGGAATATGGAATACAGAGACAATTGAAGGGACACCGGCGACGACTGAAGATGCTGTTGAACCAGAAAGAGACATTCCTGCCTATCAAGAGCCTAATATTTCTGTCATCCGCTCCGATATAATGGACCTGATTCAAGATGGTGAACGGTTACCCATGCCTGATGGTTGTACAGATCTAACTGAAGATGAGATTATCGATGAGGTAGATGAAGAAGACGAGCAGGAAGAGGACGCGGACGAGGACTCAGGTTATTTGTCGGACTATGTTGAATATGATGACGAGGATGAGCTGTCGTCTAACGGGGATGAGGACGATGACGATTATGACGAAGAGTACGGTCATACGACGAGGATTATTAATTGGTAATTAATTATTGTAACTATTGTAATATATGATCGATGCAGGTTTACAGTAATTAATTAATCCGAATTATATATCTTGGACAACAGAGAAATTAATTGCAGGTTGTCGCCTTTGGGTATTTTGGCTATATATCTCCCTAAATCCTCGACCCTAAATCTAGCAAATCGGATCGATCGATCATTTATTTAATTTTTTTTTGATTCAAAATAATTGAACGGACACCTGAATTCAGGGTCTATATATACACCTGGACGACGGAGATGAGATATTCCGTCGACGTTTATATTAGGTCCCCCGCCATTTTCACCTTTGGCGCCCCGCCAAATCTCAATCTCATATAAAACCCTAAATCCTGGACCCTAAATCTAGCAGATCGGATCGATCGATCAATTTTTTAATTATATTTTTGAATCAGAATAATTGAACGGACACACAAATGACCGGGGATGACCTAAACCGTAAACCCTAAGGCCCTAACCCCTGAATTCGGGGTTTAGAACTTGGACGACGGAGAAGGTCATTCTCCGTCGTTCAAGTGTTAAACCCTATACCCTATACCCTAAGGACCCCTAACCCCTGAATTCAGGGTCTATACACCTGGACGACGGAGATGAGATTTTCCGTCGTCCAGGTTAGTACCTGGACGACGGATAATATCATATCCGTCGTCCAGGTGAGTACCTGGACGACGAAAAATCTCATATCTGTCGTCCAGGTGCAGATATCGTAAATTTTTCTAAGACAACGACCATCTAGACCTTCTTCCAATCCATATTCTCTTCGTCAAGACTTTAGAGTAAAC
Source organism: Geum urbanum (assembly GCA_946800695.1). Classification (NCBI taxonomy): domain Eukaryota; kingdom Viridiplantae; phylum Streptophyta; class Magnoliopsida; order Rosales; family Rosaceae; genus Geum; species Geum urbanum. The sequence continues at coordinate 44,825,331 of OX327011.1, forward strand.
AATTCTTGGTGTGTGAGCTTCGACGGTTCGAAAATCGGAGTTGCGAAATGCCTTGTATCCACGTTTCCGGTTTGTTAAATTCTCGGTTTTACGGTTGACTGTGCCGATGAAACCCTTCCCGAACTTATTATTTTATGGTCATTTGAAGACAATTATATATTATGTTACGACGAACATATCCAACGGTTGTTTTGTCCAAATTCAATTTCGTTAATACTCTGCTGCAAATAAGCCTCTACTCATGAACACTTAAGTCGTAAAGATTAGTCGATACTTAACAACTTTCAAAACGAAAAATTATTCGTCGGTTCAAATTTAACTGTTCATATATACGATGTGTTCATCGATGCATGACGACTATTTCACTCGAATGACAGATCGCTAAATTCTTAGCGAATTATTTTTTAAATTTTTTTTAACGTAATTTGAACCTGGACGACGGAGATGGCCATTCTCCGTCGTCCAGGTTCAAATTACCATGGCGGTTCGAATTTATTTTTTTTATTTTTTCCATGTAATTTTCAGTTAGACGACGGAGATGGTCATTCTCCGTCGTCCAAGTCCGAAATTATGGCAGTTCAATTTACCGCTTCCGTTTTTGGGACCGCTTGAATTTTCACTTAGACGACGGAGAATTCATTCTCCGTCGTCTAAGTCCAAAATAATGGCGGTTCAAAACGTCCCGCCGATTAATTGGCGCCGCTTGAAATTTTTTGAAACCGCCACTTAGACGACGGAAAACACTGTTTCCGTCGTCCAAGTGAACTTAGACGACAGAGAATAGTGCTCCGTCGTCTAAGTGTAACTCTATAAATAGAACAGCACCCCCCCTCTTTTTCTCATTCCATCTTCTCTCCTCTCCTCCTCTCCTCTCCTCTCCTCTCCTCCGGCGACGCTCCGACGACTAAATTTCCGGCGTGGTTCCACCTCTCCGACGACTCTACTCTTCCGATATTCTGGCAAAATTCCGACAAGGTAATAATTCTATTTTTTTAACTCTTTAACATTTTTTTTATTTAATTAATTATTTAATTTCTAAATAGTTTTAATTTATTAGTTTTAAATAATAAATAGTTGTAATTATAATAATTATTTTGTTGTTATTATTATTATTTAGTAATCATTATTAGTTGTTAATTATTTGGTAATGAATAATTATTAATTAAAATTAAATAATAGTAATAATAATAATTGTTAATGATAATTAATTATATTGGTAAATGAATAATTATTATTAAATGCATGATAAATAATAATTTATTATTGTCATTATTGTTTTAATTAATTGATAATTACGTGTATTTTCTAGTAAATTGCATGGTAGTACGTCTTCGATTTAAATTTAGTACATAGGCTTGGTTTATTAAGTCGCACTCTTTGGAATAGATGGCGCCTCTTTTCCTAGCTTATCTCCTTAACCCCTCGTGATGTGTGGGTGTGGATTTCATCACCGCACACCATAACCTAAGTGAAGTTATGGACACGAGGTTGATGGCGGAGTTTGCAAAGGACTTGAGGGAGTGTAAATTTTCGAAAAATTGGCCGAATGTCGGACATGGTGTCTAGAAACGGGTTATGACTGGTGACAGGATTTGGACTAAGAAAGACTTTTGTCGAAATTAGTCTTGCCTCTCGCGTTATCTCTATCCCTAACTGGCCATGTTTTTCGATTTAACCAAGGCTGATTAATTGAAAATTTACACTTTATCGCGCGGGTCGCACGTCCATTGAACGACCGAAAAAGCCAAGCTTGAGTACTCTATTTAAATCTTAACCGTACTTAATTAGCGTAAATTTTGCACTTGTAATTATTATGGTAAGTAGGTATTTTAACAACGTACTCCTAGGTTTAAATGGCTCCATCCGGCAAGAAGAAAGCGCAACAGGAGGCAGAAGATGTCATGATCCGAATGTTGGCGGACCAAGTCGGTTGGGTTCAACAGGAGGGCAACGACGCCCTCAATCCGGACCCTTCATCTGGTTCGGAGGCGGCGCCTGTTGGGGAAATTCCGTCTGCCCCATTTATCTCTGGCGGTGATGACGTCGACCCTTTTTCAACTCCGACGCCCGGTACCGGTTCAACGGCAAGTACTCAGGCGTTCTCGACTGTGGAATCAATCATGTACAGCGCCCGCCGTAAGCAAAGGAGGACCCCCACTGACCCGGAACCGAAAAGGACTCGGGGTCTCGTTAAAGGGGGCAAAGCGGAGAAAATTTGCAAGGCGACCGGGAAAAAGATCGACTTGCCCTACGACGAATTCACCGGTGGCCCTCCCACAGCTCAGCTAGCAAGTCTCTCGGCGCATAGCATAGGGTCAATCGTCCGTAGCCGAGTTCGTCTCACTGCCCCTACTTGGGAGGAGGCGCCGGATAATGAGAAGGCGGAAGTCTTTAAAGATCTTTCGGTACGTAATACGTCCAATTTAGTTATTATATAATATTGTTAATATTAGTTATAATTTCATAATATATACGATTATAATTTTCTATTTATTTTTGATACGAACAATTTGCGGTGGATCCGACGCCGGCGATGTTGAGGCATATCAACCAAACCGCCAACTCCATCTACAAAGATTGGAAGTACAGGCTCCATCAGTACTTCCAAACTTACGGTCCCTCGCCTCCCCCTGTAGAGTTGCGTGGGGATAGAGAAGATGAGTGGGAGTGGTTGTGTAACCACTTTTCCGATGACTCCTTTAAGGTGTTAATTTACTTTTTTTATTTCAATTAAGATAATTGAATTATTTAAATTTTAGTTATTAATTTTTTAATGATTTAATTATGTTGTGTAACAGAAATTTTCCGGTGTCAATAAAGCCAACCGGGGGAAGAAGGATAAACACCATACTACCGGCGCCAAGCAGTTCATTCAAATAGCCAAGGAGCACAAGGATAAGGGCTCCAAACACCCTTATCTTGATGCAAGCATAAGCGCGTACGTGACGCCTGGGCTCGATAATGAAGCGAGTCAATGCGGCGTAAGTGATATATATATGTGCTTTTAATTATAGTAATTATTATTTAAATATTATTTCATTATAATAAATTAATTATTCTTTTGTAGGCAAGGGTGATAAAGCGTGCGCAAGAAGAGTTGGCTAACACTCAGCTTGCGTTCCCAGATGTGCCGCCGGAAGACCTGCCTCCTCTATCCTTAGAGAGCCAAATTGCAATCGCGGATGAGGTCTACGGTCGTAGAGCTGGCAAGGAGGTTAGGCACTTCGGGCCTAGGGTGGTACGAGATTTGTCGACGACCTCCGACTCATCATCTACGGGAGGTTCGGGCCAGTGGAGAAGGACTCAGGCTGCGGCAGTCGAAGCAGCCATTCAAGAGGCTCGACTGGCACGAGAGGAGAATCAATCTATGCGGCAAAGACTTGACGAACAACAAGCACAAATAGCCCAACTCATCGCCCTCATGCAACAAAATCGAGAAGTATGTCAACCTCCTCCGAACCCACACCCCGATGACAACGACCCGGCTGGAGGCAGAGGACTCGGCGGCGCATCTGCTCCTCCAGTGTATTAGCTAGCTAGTAGTTTATTATCTCGTTTCTTTCCGCATTCCGAACAATATTTTAATTTTTAATTTATGGGTTTTTTCGATTATTCATGTACAAATTAATTTTAATTATTTAATAATTAAGTAATATTCAAATTTTAGTTTATTTAATTAATTTTAGCATTTTTCATTATTTAAATTCAATTAATAATAAATTAAATTAATAATATTTAATTATAATCTATTTTATTTTTAAATTAAAAAGTCACTTGGACGACGGAGAACTAAGTCTCCGTCGTCCAGGTGTTTACCTGGGCGTCGGAGAACTTATCATTTTCCATGGCCCAGGTAGTCACTTGGACGACGGAGAACTAAGTCTCCGTCGTCCAAGTGACTACCTGGGCCTCGGAGAACGTCCGCGGTCCAAGTGAACTTGGACGACGGATAGATTATTCTCCGTCGTCTAAGTGCTTGGACGACAACACTTGGAGCACGGACCTTGGACGACGGAGATTGCGTCGTCTAAGTACTTAGACGACGGAAAACGTCACTTAGACGACGGAAATGCTCCGTGGTCTAAGTCCGTTTTTCTTGTAGTGAATGTTGAAGAGAATCAAGATAATAAGAACGTGATAGTGCAAGAGTGTGATCATTATGCTGGAAAGATCAAGAATAGTGCATTTCATCTTTATATACGTGATAATGTATTTTAACATTTGAGTTTTTTATTAGACTTTAATTATTTGAGGCAAATCCTTATAAACAATACAAAAGGATCATTTCAAATTTATGTGAAATTAAAACAACCCATAATAATCTACGAATTATAAAAAATCCATAAAAATCTTTTAAAATTCAAATTGAATACACCCCTTAATTTCATAAATAATCGCCTATGTTTTGTAATCTACCAAAGATATGATTTTAATATGTAGATGGAAGAATCGTTAAGTTGTCTAAACAGTATTAAACGCTGGTTAGGTGGTGAAAAGAGATAGTTTAGAGTTAGAGGCAGAGAACAGACTTCTAGGACCGCTTAGGGTGTGGTTCTTAAGTAAATTAGGTAAAGGGTCCCTTAGATAAGTAAATTATGTTTATTTTGAATCTAAGACGTAATTTTTAAGTCCGTGACTTGTAAGTTAGGGATAAATAACTACTTGTAAGGTAGTGATAAATCTTTATTAATTAAGGGATGATGATAATTGAGATGTAGAACTTTTAAAAATCCTCAAAATACCTCTAATTGATTTGATTGTTTGAAAAGAGAAATCTCTTCCATGGACAATATGGTAAAAAAGTCAAGAAGAGCGTGGAGACTAAAATGAGGAAACATCCAAAATCGGAGGTGAACCAAAACTACCTAATGCAAAAGTTGACACGTATGTCGAGAAATAGATGAGCAGTTTATCCCGCAATATAGTGCAGACGGGGGAATTGGATGTGAGAGAAGTGAAAAGTAGAGATGACAAGCGATGGTGAAAGATATTAAGAAAGCATTTATTTTCAATAGATTATTAAGGATTTGTACGTTTTTATGGGTTATTGCATTTCCATTTCAGCATAGCTTAATCCATTTGATTGGACTTTGTGTGTTAGTTAATAGTTTTAATTTAGTAATATGTTCTATTGATTGAAACCAATTTTAACATGAATTGTATCTGTTGAGGTTATGTATTTACTAACAAAGACCCACACTCAATGAGTGCGGAGCGGCATAAATGGGAGTCTGAAAGAGTAGAAACATATTTATAGCAGTTATTTTTTATATTTCTGGTTTTCTTTTTACTTTTTTTTTCTTTTACCATTAAGGATAATTTTGGAAGTTCAGAATTTGGTATGGCTGATGACACCAAACCCACGCTTGGTTTTATTTTAGTAGAGATTTCTGGTTTTCTTTTTACTTTTTTTTTCTTTTACCATTAAGGATAATTTTGAAAATTCAGAATTTGGTATGGCTGATGACACCAAACTCATGCTTGGTTTTATTTTAGTAGAGATCTGCAATATTTATTTTAAGAATCTCCATTTATTTTGCTATTCCAACATTGTTATGGGGAATATGAATCTCTATTGATATGATTCTCAATTTTTTCGCTTGCTAGGTTACGGAAAGGTGGAGAGAACGGAAGTGAAGAGAGGCATGGAGGGAATGATTTTCACGTTAATTATTTCTACTTGATATTCACGTTTCCACTAACAATGCCCCCAACGACAAGTAGGTCAAAAGCTGAAATGAAATTTGGGCTTTTTCACCTCGATGAAGAGGTTTGATTTCTCTTTCCTAGCAAGAAAACCGTAAAAGGGTGAACATGATTGTGCACATTGAAGATATTTTTGTGATTGTTAAAAGAAATGATTTGGCTCTCTTTTTTTTAACTTGACCTATTGTTTGATTATTGTTGGTATTTTGCATATACTATATAGCTATTTTTGGTGTTTGGTGAAATGTTGAAATGTTGAATTTTCAAAACAATTATTTGGAGATGAATAATGTTGTTTCTGTGTGTTATGCAGGTGCCTTTACATGAGAATGAAATAGAGGATATGGTTTATGTGTTTTAAGAGGTAGAGAGAGCAAGGTATTAGATTTTGCTTCGTTATTGTTGGCATTGATTACAAAGTTACCAAGTTCATGTATCATCGATTGGGAGAAATACGTATGTGTGGTTTTTCTTTTTCAATCCCAATTTAGACTACAGAGGCTCAGGACTCACTTGAGAAGGAGTCTCTTGCCAAAGATGAGAATGAAGATAGAGAGGAGTTGGCGCAACTCTTCACGTGAATGATATAAGAGGTTTATCCAAATTTCTTAGTGTGGACATTTTTACCTTGACGAATACGATGTATTTGTCTACGGTCGAAAATGACTATTGCAGATGAATTGGCCACTCTAATAGAAGATAGGAAGTTAGAGTTTGATGAGCTTGAGATTGAAAGCGGTCATTTGTTAGTCTGCTTCTTTTTCCAATTCGTAGTATATTCTTGTTTCTCAATACATTTCATAATTGGCATGTATTGTGACGTGATCAACTTCATAGAAAATTTAAATTAGGGTGGACGAGCGAAATAGAGATAGAGACTTGAACATTTATAATTATATTTTGCAGTTAATTTATTTGAAGAGAGGATTGGAGATGAGAAATAGCAATAGTTGTGTTGCCTAATTATGTAAAACATCGTAACTACACTCTTATTAAAATATATCGACAATTTACACGCACGAATACGTGTGCTGGGAGACTAATAATAAATAACGTATATTAAGGTAACCTTGTAACACTGAATTATCTTATCCACTCAGAAGTTTCACAACGACACTAGTCAATTATCTACTTATTTTAGTAGGCATGAGGAGAAGAGTGAAACTCTTGAAATCTCAAGAAGAAAAAACATCTAAATCTCTTGAAACCCAAGTGACTGAAGCAAGCATAAACTTGTTTGTTCTGATATTTTTTGCGACTTTTTGTACCAATTTTTAACCACCAAAATACGGACAACTCAGCCGCGCTTCCAAAAAGGCAACGACGTGGTCACAGCCGTCGATTATAACGGCCCGTGCACGTGCCAGCATCCTCCCAACCTTTCACCACCTGGACACGTCAGCACCCCCGCCTCTCTCCTCTCTCATCACACACCATTCATCATCATCAGTGAAAACTTCACGAGCCAAGCCCAGTTGTGTCGAGTTTCTCTTCCTTTATTTTTCTAAAGCGCTTCTCATGGCGGTCAACGAGCCGATATAATTATCATCGAAACGCAGACCAACAAAGTCCATGGGTAGGATGGGAGCTAATCCGAGAACTTACTCGGCCAATCCCGGCGATTACAAGCTTCTAGAAGAAGTCGGATACGGCGCCAGCGCCACTGTCTACAGAGCGATCTATCTCCCTTTCAATGAAGTCATCGCCGTCAAGTGTTTGGATCTTGATCGCTGCAATAACAATTTCGTGAGTAATAATATCTTGTTTTACTCTAGTAGTTTCTATTGTTGCTCCGTCGGCGGTGGCAGCGAAGATTGGGGATTGGAATTTGTGAATGATTTGCTGTTTTGATTTGTAGATGTGTTTGTTATTGGATTCGTAGATCAGATAATCTAAAGGGTCACTATTGTCACTTGTTGTGCTGATTTCGGTAACTTGATGTGTTGAAATGTTTGTGCTCTGCAGGATGACATACGCAAGGAGACGCAGACAATGCACTTGATAGATCATCCGAATGTGGTGAGGTCATATTGTTCATTTGTGGTGGAACGAAACCTGTGGGTTGTTATGCCGTTTATGGCCGAGGGTTCGTGTTTGCACCTTATGAAAATTGCGTATCCGGATGGGTTTGAGGAGGCTGCAATAGGTTCTGTTTTGAAGGAAACTCTTAAGGCTTTGGATTACCTTCACAAACAAGGGCATATTCATCGAGACGTTAAGGTCTGTGGATTTGATGCTATCCATTTTTGTGACTCTTTGCATATCTGTGCTCATTAGAGTTCAGAGCTTAACTGTTATTTTTAAAAATTTGAATGCAGGCTGGGAACATATTACTTGATACTCATGGATTGGTGAAGCTTGCTGACTTTGGTGTTTCAGCTTGCATGTTCGATGCAGGTGATAGGCAACGGTCAAGGAATACTTTTGTAGGAACACCATGCTGGTAAGTTTCAAGGGCATACCAATTACTACTGAATTCCCTGTTTGTTGCCGCTACATATGTGAGACTCAGAGACGTGTTCTTTTTTTCTTTTCAGGATGGCACCTGAGGTACTGCAACCAGGAAATGGATACAATTCTAAGTGAGTTATTTTTTGTGCTGAAACTTAAAATAAGTTATATTAAGGAGAGAATTGCACATCTAAATTTTTCTGTGTCCACACCACTGCTACAGTGCCGCACATTCGTAGATGATAACGAGATTATCATATCTATGCAAAATGAAGAGAGACTAGATCAGTAAATAGGTGTTCTTGCACAGGATAGAAATTAAATAGTTATGAAGCCTATGTAAGTGGCTAGTGATGTAGGAGCAATAGGTAAACAGATAAGATCTTAGAGAGACAATTAGGGATTTAGAAGAGAAAGTGACAAAGTAGGGAGACAGCAAGAATAACCAGAGGAGTAAGAGCAAGATAACTTTTCTTTATCACTCAATATATCCAACTATTACAATGCCTCTATGTAACCAGAGGAGAATATAAGATAATACTTGAACAACTAAAATATATGATTCCTACTACTAATAATAAGGGTATTATGAATATCTAACAGTATCCCTAATCTAAGCAAATCATGGATATAGTACTTTCTATATTCTGCATCACTAGGCCTTTTTTTTGCCACATTTTCAAACCCCTTATCATAATAGGTAGCCACATTTTCTTGGCTCCCTGTATGCTCCTGACAGATAGGTGTGGAGCAAATGATATTTTTTGTTTGTAGATCATAATTATATATAGTGTTCTTTGCTTAGAGCTTGTTTTCTTTTGGGTTCAGGGCGGACATTTGGTCATTTGGTATAACGGCGCTGGAATTGGCACATGGTCATGCACCATTTTCTAAATATCCTCCCATGAAGGTAATTCTGCTGCAAATGATTGAACTAGAATGTGTGCAATACCAATGTAGTTCATCAGTAGAACTACTGACACACCAAACTGTATGTTTTGTCTCATAGGTTCTCCTCATGACTATACAAAATGCGCCACCTGGACTTGATTATGATCGCGATAAGAAGTTCTCCAAGGTACTGTTTTTCTTTCTAGACAGAGTGAAATTGAAGGATGATTGTGTGCAAGGCATATAATAGTAGATTGTAGGATTGCTATGGTAACAGACTCACAGGTCTCACCTGTAGTCTCTTTCTTCTGTTGCAATTCTCTTCCTGAATTATATTCTAATTAGAGGATTTCCAGTTGTTATCAGTCTTTTAAAGAAATGGTTGCAATGTGTCTGGTAAAAGATCAAACAAAGAGACCTACAGCAGAAAAATTGTTAAAACACTCATTTTTCAAGACCGCAAAACCTCCGGAGCTCTCTCTTAAGAAATTATTTACAGACCTGCCTCCACTTTGGAATCGCGTAAAAGCCCTCCAGGTTCGTCGTCATACTGTTTCTTTATCATTTTCCTGCTTTCATAGGTACTAGTTGACTTATTCTATGAAGCCCTGAAACATTGGAATTTTCCAGCTTAAAGATGCAGCACAGCTGGCTTTGAAGAAAATGCCTTCAGCCGAGCAAGAGGCAATGTCAATGGTCTGAACCTTGTTATATGAACTCTATATAAAGAATGTATATGGTAATGTATTTTCTCCCAATTCGTGGCATCTTATTTTCTTCTCTGATCAGAGTGAGTACCAGCGAGGCGTTAGCGCTTGGAATTTTGATGTCGAGGATTTGAAAGCTCAAGCAGCCATGGTATGCTACAGTTGTCACATAGGAAATACTGTCATTTTCTTAAAAAGGTACTATCTTTATATGGTATTTTCTTCTTTCCTGAATATAAATCTATACTTTTCCTTTTTTGGCTAGGTGCGAGATGATGATGATTATGAAGATTTTACTGAAATGATTGATGATGACGAAAAATTAAAATCTGTTGCTAGCTATAAGGTGACAGTTCGTTTTAATTATGATATGTTTCTAACTCTACGTCAAGTGAAGCAAAGCTCAAGTTTCAGTTCAAGTTGGCTTTTCCATCTTTGTAATCACATTTGCACAAATGGTGTCATGTCGGTTTAACAGGTTGAAGCTGATTGGCAATCCAGTTTGAGGAAGTTGAATGAAAACAATGAACCACCTTGGACTGATCTGAAAAGTGAAGTAAACGGTGATGACTCACAACAGGTTGATTCCGTGAATGGAAAGGGCAAGCTTCTTGAAAGTGATTTATTGGAATCTGGCGATCAACAGAGGGCAGACTGGAAGAAAAATGGATCAAGCTCTGAGGCAACAGCGTCTACATCAGAAACAGATATGGTACAGACCAAGTCTAGAGTTGTAACTGTGAAAAGTCGTCAAACGCAGAGCGGCCCACTCACACCGGCTGGTGTGCTCAATCATTCTTTATCAGACAGGGGACATATTTTTGAAAGGTTTGTCATCTCTCTCTCTCTCTCTCTCTCTCTCTCCATATGATTAATAGATGATCTTTTGCATGTTATTCATAGGATTGAGAATGAAAATCAGTCAGCTGTTGAGAAAGCTAAATGTGAAGTACGGCGTACTCCTAGCTTTAGTGGTCCATTGATGCTTCCTAACCGTGCTTCAGCAAATAGTTTATCAGCTCCTATAAAATCTTCAGGAGGTAATGAGGATACTCATTGTGCTTAAAATTTGAATTCAGCTACTTATACTTCTATGATTACAATATGCTTGAAATATTTGTAGTATTAAGTTTCTTTTCTAAAATAGGTTTTAGAGATTCTTTGGATGAGAAGTCAAAGGCTAATTTGGTGCAAATCAAAGGGCGGTTCTCAGTGACATCAGAAAATTTAGATCTTGTAAAGGTGAGGCTTCATTCTCATTCTAAGCATATTCAACATTTCACAATCACTAACTAACAAAAATTGTCATAGGATATTCCATCAAGTACAGTACCTCGTCGATCTTCACAGGTGGGTAGCTAGCATACGCTAAACTCTCCACCAAGTAAATCTGTTTAGTTTAATCTATGTTCTGTTTTCTTATTTTAGGGATCACCTCTTAGGAAGTCCGCAAGCGTCGGGGATTGGGTTTTTGAATCTAGGCAAATGGTTGGTTTCAAAATCTCTCTCTCTCTCTACAACGAAATTTTCGTTGAAAAAAATGCTTACATGAGTGTTTAAGAATTAATAGCGCCGTTAGATTTCTATCCAATGGTTGGTGAGCATGAATCTGTGCTCATTAACTGGAAATTTGAAAATGTCTATATATAAATTCCATTGCCATAAGACACTTTCCCGTATTCCACTATTTCTTTCTTGTATATTTTGTGACCTTCTTCTGTTAATGTAACTTGAAGGAGTTTGACTCACCAATTGTACTCTGGTAGCTTCAATTTTCATCTGTCTTTGCATTAATGTGATTTCGTTTATTTTCCAGCCGGTGATTTCTTCTCCCAAGGAGTTGAACAACAGCAACGTCCCTGCATCACTTCTCCTCCCTCACCTTCAGAATCTTTTTCAGCAGACGTCAATCCAACAGGTAAATTGCAAATGTGGTGCGACATAGATATAGGCTATTTGGCTTGAAAAGTTTGTTCTGAAGCTACACGTCATTGTTCTAAAGCTAAATTTACTTTGTTCTAATTTTCTACTTAATTTATAGGATATTATTGCAAATTTGTTGAGCAGCTTGCAACCAGCTGAGGTAGTAGAGGGTGAGTAGAATATTTATTATCCAATTCATGTGATAAGAGTATCAGAACACCATTTATTAAGATATCAATCTTGTTTCAGCTACTCAAAATGGAAAGCTGCCTCCAGTGCCCCACAGTTCTGAGAACAATGGAATTGTAAGCTAGTTTTATTTTGTCATAGATTGTTCTCTTCAAAAAAATTCATCATGAACATGGATATCGTACAAATAGACATATCATCACATTCAGTTGTACTTTTTATATGATAGACTACTGGACTGGTCATTTGAAAGATTGAAGAGTTCTAGTAAGTATGAGTAAAAATAAGTCTCACAGCCATTCACTGAAATATATGTTTAGATATAATTATTTTTTTATCATACAAGACTTGGGTGAAATGAGATGTAAATATATAATCATCATTCATTACTTTCAGAGTTCTGGACTATGTTATGTTCTCTAACTTGTTCAATCAACAGGTTGAAGCTGCAGTTTCTGAGAGGGAGAGGTTGCTGCTCCTCAAGGTCTCAGAGCTTCAATCAAGGTCAGTCATCAAAACCCATACTGAATATATGCAAGTCCTTGTACATTTTTATGTTTTCATATTCATTCATCTTATGATCTCTCTCTACAGGATGAACAACTTGAATGATGAACTGACGGCTGAAAAGATGAGACACATTCAAGTGAGTTGCTCAATGAATTATAGTTACAAACTTACAATAGTCCTGCCCTTACCTGTTGCGTGAACAAGAAAGCATTTTCATTTAAATCTTTATAGATAATTGAAGATTTACTACAACTTCAATTGGCATGAATAGCTAATGACTTGGTTACTTGTTGACAGTTGCAACAACAGCTAAATGCTGCATCTGGCCTAGAAGAAAATGAGGCCAGAAGTAGTTTATAGGTGCGGGTACCTGAAAACCCAAAACTTGTGATTAGTGTAAAGTGGATTCACCATGTACATCCGAGCCAGAGCTGTAAATCGAGCAAAATCTGTTCTCCAAGATTTTTTTTCCATGGCGAATGGGTATTGTGTATGGCTGTGATAGAAGCAGATACATGCAGATTACGTAGGAGTAGCACCGATGTTCCTAGATCTCTTCTCATCTCGTCTGCCACTGTATCTAGTAAGTTCCAGTTCCCTTGAAGATTTCAGCTACTCAAGATGAGGAATAAGCGAGTTTATGGATTCATCAAGATGAGGCCGGTCTTTTCGAATTTGTGAGACAGGTCTTTCCTTGCAGTGATCCAACTCTTTTCATAGACGCAGCCTTATAGCCGGACGCAAAAGGAGGATATGTTACAATAAATATGGGCGGGGGGAGGTTATTTATATAATTTTGAAACATTATCGCGTCATTAATTATCCCTAAAACAGGATTAGTGAGCTTGTATATGATCGCGATAGAAAGATTGCTGTTTATTATTTCACTTGTACTATTTGTGCGTCCAATCTACCTTTTGGACTTTTACGCTGAATATTATGCTAGAAGCTTGAGATGTGTCGGGATCAATTTATGGCATGTGTCTGTGTAAACCTGGAAATGAAAATTGACAAAAGCATCAATCAAAAGACACGAGAGGGTCGATGATAGCTTAGATTAACAGTGGGAAAGAAGCATGTAAGCAAAAGCCAAAGTCATGGTCTCAATCCACTTGTGCAACGCTCGTAAACCCTCGCTGCTTCCTCCTCATCTCTCCTCCGCCTTTAAACCTTCTTCTTCTTCACTCCACACCAACTTCCTCCTCGCGACTTTCAGGGCGTGCATGCTCTCGTCGCTTGTACTTCCGCCGGCTACAGCTCCCGAAGATGATCCCGATGTTGGCGGCTACGGGATTGATTCCACTGATACCAGGTTTGCGGTTATGGGGGTTGTTAGCGTCATTCCCTACTTCAATTGGCTGGTGAACACCGAAACCTTTTTTTCTTACCATTTTGTTTTGTTAAACTGTTGGAAGCCATTTTGTTGGTGTTTTGTGATTTGTGTTGGGAATTGAAAATTTAGAGTTGGAAAGAGTCGCTATGCAGTTTATGCACTTGTGCATTTGACGCCCTACATCAGGTTTTTCATTCTCAAACACCTTGTCGATGCTTGTCATTTCCGATATTGTTAACACTATTGGATTTTATGAGCGTGTGATTTGAAATAGTGTGGGATGCTGAGTAGTGACGTGTAGAAGACCTTTTTGTTGGTTTGGAAACTTCAACTGTGGATATTCTAGGCACTAATGTAATGTGTTTTCTCATGGTTTATTAGTTCAAATCTGTCATTGTCTCCTGAGGATAGCTGGCTGCCCATTGCTATTCGGCATTATTCATGTCCAGGTACAGTGTCAATACTCAATTTAACCTGTATAATTTATTGGCGTTCAATTGTGTATCTTTTAAGCCCAACTAAAAACTAGCTTGAAATGGATAGTGCAAAATTGTATTTTGTTGATAATGAGTATTCATACCTAGAGATGAAGAATGTATGTTTGTAAGCTAAATCAGGAATCTATAACAGCCATTGTACGTTAGAGTAGTTTTTTCTCTTGCTTGCAAGTTGTTGGCCCATCAGTTTGTTTATGATTAGTTCATTGTTTCATGTAACCTTATTACTGAGATTCTACATCTTTCACCTTGCAGCTGGAAGCAAGTATTAAAAATGGAGATATTCCGCGCTTTCAGTTCTTTAATGAAGCTGCAAAGCAAATTTCATCTTTTACTAAAGGAAAAGAATATATAGATGGGCATCAAGGAGCCTCAAAGAAGGTAATGATTACTGCCTAGAAGTTTCAATATATGCTAGGTAGATATAATGTTCTTGTCTCAGAGGTTTTTCGATGTTTGCTGAAGGGAAGGGAAAGAGAGAATAAGAACCTGCCATTTGGCGAAGAACAGTCGATAAACGAGATCGATGGTTGGAGACCTCCCAAGAGGCCCATTCAAGATCATGAATACTTGAATGAAGATGGGGATGGCGATGAAAGTAGGAAACTCTAGAAGGTTAGAATTATGTGCAAGCAATTTAAAGCTCTGAGAGAAACAGAGAGAAATTTCATATATCAAATGTAGTCTAATATGATTAGCTGCATTTCAGCTCAGCAAATGATGACGACAACGAATCGGTTTTAGAATATAGAATCGGGTGACACCCCCTTGAGATGAATTGAAATACAGTTTAAGATCCTTTTACCATGTTGCACATAATGGATGGTTAACTTTTGGGTTGAAATTACGCAACCAATTGTATGCAACTGAGTTGCTTGGAGATCAAATCATACTGTTTTCTTCTTGTAGATTGTGATTCAGTGTGTAAAGCTGAATTGATTGAGATCAGTAAGGAATAACATCTTGCAACTGTAATGTACAAAGTATTGTGTTTCTCGAAAGTACCAACACCTAAACCCTAAAAGGTGAAGATCATCTTGCATTGGTTTTTGGAACAGATTTCTTGATAGGGAAAGGACTTAGAAGCCTCGTCTTAAACAAAAAATCTAGGGCAACAGCAGCAGAAAGAAACACAAAAAGATTTTCAGACACATACACTGCACCATCAAAAGCATGAGACGCTAAGCTATCAGTGTTCAGTTCCAAAGGCTTTCCACCATCCAACATAGCCAGACCTGCAAACCAATTCAACCTCATTTCATTCCCTAAACCATTCAAAGTAGAACAGTCATGAACATTTCAAGAAGAATTGAGTTAGTACCTTTGACAACCCCAAAAGCTGCAGGTGCTCCTGTCTTGAGGTGACTATTCTCCAAATCTCTTCTTATAGCATATCGAAATGTCACTCCGAATAGTGCACAGCTGATGAAGGTGATTGCCAGCGGCTGTACCAAATCGAAAATGCTGGTCACTTGAGTGTAGGAGAACGGGAATGCAGCTACGGTCCCAACAAGGGCAGCAATCGAAGCCGCTTTGATGGATTCCAACTTCTCTTGATCCTTGTCGATTTCCCCATTCTCGGACTCTTCAAATCGATCCTCCCCAGTTTGTGTGAGGGACCGTTCGGCCGCTTCCACCATGGCTTTGGCCTCTGATATCTCCCTTTGACATTCTTCAATCTTTAACACACACTTATAATGTGTAAGCAACAACAAGCTATACCATATGTCAAATATCAAAAACTCAGTACTAAAATGAGACGTGAAAAGAGTGTGAACCTCAGAAGCTCGGGTTTCTAGTTTGTTGATATACTCCCTCGCGAGCTTAGCCTCAATTTCCTGTCTTTCAATATCAGCGAGGTCTCTCTTGGCTCTCTCTACCCTCTCTGAGGCTTCGACCAAGCCATCAAGCAAGACCCTGTTCTCTTGTTTGTTGAGTAGCTCCTCTACTTGCTCGCCCACAATGCCGCCCAGTGAGTCATTGAAGCCGCCGCTGTTGCCGGCCGTGCATTTCACGATGAGAAGGGCCCGAGGAGGAGGAGGAGGAGGAGCTCTGTGGAAGATTCTGGAGGTGATGACTAGGTTTCCGGGGAAGAGAGATATGGGGTTTGTGGAGGGAACAAGATTGATGATGATGGTTGGGGGCATGGTTGTCACTGAGTTTGGGACTTTCGAGGATTTGATTATGTAGTGTTATCCTATCAAATGTTTTTGGGTTAGGGATAATAGTCATAATATTCCCTTTATATAGCTTGCGCTCTGCAACTAATGTTTGTAATGAACATTTGATGGTCAGTGAGTTATTGATCGATAGTTAAATATTAAATAACTTTTTAATTAATTTTTAATTTTTTATCGTTAGATATTGATCTAACATCTAATGACAGTTGATCACAAGTGAACACAAATATCACTAACCACTAGAACGACATGCATAACCAGTCTTGTAACGACTAATGAATTAATGAGTGAAGCTTATCGCTCATGTTATGTTCTCATTAACTCTTTTCTTGTGGTTGTTTAGGAATTTGACATCGCAATCCACTATGGCCTAATCTTCTGGTAACACTCTTGTGGAACTCCGCTAACAATTTCCTATCTATAAACTTTTGGACAACCATGCTGAAATCATATATACCTATCATTAGAACTTGTGGAAGTCCCACATGGAAGGAATTGTAAGGTCGTATGTACCATTTATAAGGGATTACACATGTGAAGAAGTAAATGGGTGACAAGTTAGATATGGTCTTTCACAAGAAAAGCTAGATTGTGGGTTTAGGCTTTGAGGATTACCAAGAGAAATCTCAAATAT
Source organism: Geum urbanum (assembly GCA_946800695.1). Classification (NCBI taxonomy): domain Eukaryota; kingdom Viridiplantae; phylum Streptophyta; class Magnoliopsida; order Rosales; family Rosaceae; genus Geum; species Geum urbanum. The sequence goes on from OX327011.1 coordinate 44,842,352, forward strand.
ATAACCATCAAAAGATGGTCTTGAGTTCTGTTGATTAAATTATATTTTAATTTTTGAATTATTATTTTGAATAAATATGAAAAAATTGATAAAACCAAAAGGAGCGACAGTTGAGATAACGATCGCAACTTTTGAAAAGACGACGTTTGACGCTTATAAAAGGACGACCTCAGGTCGTCATTGATCATCCAATTCTTCAATTTCGTCTTTTTCTTCCATATTGCTATTCTGAGAAACACATAGAGTAAATTCGCCATGGCTCAAGTTCGTGTGCTAGAACTTGAACTAAATAGTTGTATCATCTAGATAGACGTCTAGAATACAAGCACAAGTGGGGGTGAATTTCTATCTTAGGACACTGCAATGTAGGTCTCTGTCTGATTAAGTTAATGATTTCTAATTTCGTTTGTTGTTAAATTTAATTTTAATTCTATTGTTACTATCATATACAGATTGCCTGTATTCGTAATACTAATCGGTTCTAACACCTATTTATATCATTTATCAACCGTTACAAGACGCTTGAACGTGAACTCCACATTTCTTGGGAAAAAAAGGAGTCCCCTTGAGTCGCAAATACGCAGTGAAACTTGATTCTGCAAATGTAATGCTGTCCAGTGTCCCTAGACCGACTCTCTATATCCACCGCTGCCTTCAAGTTAACCGGTAACGGCACATACTGCAGCCATATGTTGTCACTCTCTTCGGATAGTATATATGACGGGCAACATTTGAGTTCATGATCGCCTACATGGACTTTATTGATGTGAATTTCTGCTTTGAGATGCAGTTTCCATCCGGTCACTGTCTTCTGTCTCTCTCGGTCTCTAGTATAGCGAAAAATGACACAGAAAGCCAATCCTGTGTTGTCCCATTTGTTATTTACAGGGATTTCAACTGAAAGTTCACATACAGGAACTAGTTCTCTAAGAAAATGAGCAGGAGGGAGGCGAAGCCAATACTCTGGACTCCTACTATTACTGAACCATTTTGGAACTTCACTTCCAGCAACTACAGCTTCAAACTCAAAGGACGCATAAGATTCCTTCATTAACATAACATATATTGGAACTGTTACGATCATCATTCATGAATATAGCATTTTAATTAGGTATACTAAAAAAATTAAAAATTAAAATAGAGAAATAGAGAGGAGGCATATAGATAAAGTGAGACCTGATTCATTTTAATCTTGTTCTTCACTGTCCGCTGGTAGTCCAGATTCTGAGGTAGTTTAACACAGTTTCATAAATTTATCCACTTAGCACGGCAAAATAAAACTGACAATTCCGCAAACTTTTCCAATACTCCGCAATCAGATACGTCAACCTAAATCACACTTACTGGAAGTTCTGAAAGTTCCACAAGCCACGGGCGGTAGGACAAGTTTCACCAAGTTGACAAAGTTCCTAATGCAAATTAACAGGAATCCTCGAGAAATCGCTTACTGATAAATCAAGTGTGGATATCTTTCACAGAAAATCAGGTGTCATATGCAAATCAAATAGTTGTGATACAACACTGTCTGACACTCCTCCCATTTGGACTTCTGAGAGGTCAGTAAAAGCGCGGGTACAATTTGCTGCACTCTGTGACAGTTTAGAGTTGTGATGATCATCTTCAGGACAAGCGACATGCTCGTAGCACATGTCAAGACTAAGATACTTTAGACGTTGCAACTTATAAATGGTGTCCGGCAGGTTTGTCAGCTGTCAGCAGGTATCCATATGTAACTCCTCAAGTCCACTGAGAAGTCCGATTGATTCAGGCAATTCCTTGATGTTACTTTGAGCGAGATATAAAGCTCTCAAGGAGTCCATCTTTCCTTCTACTTCTGGAAAAAAATTGAGCTTTCTGCAACAGGAAAGATCAATAGATTCCGTAGATGCCAGGTTGATTTTCCTTGGAAACAACTCAAGTGCAGAGCAATGTATAAGGCTCAGAGTAACAAGCTTCTTAAGGCGTCCAACAGGTTCATGAACCTCAACCAACTCTGAACAAAAATCTAGATACAACGTTCTTATACATGGCATTTTAGATACATCCGGGAATTTCCTTGGGAGCTTGCACCCTACTAAATTCATAATCTGCACACTCTGAGAGAGACCAAAGTAAATTAAAATGAATGAGCAACACTTCCAGAGACGTATGTTTCTTCCTTAGAAAGATGAGTAGGTTGCTTATATTGTATAAAGATCAATGAATAATATATGTAATGTACGTACCTCAAATCCATTACCTGGATGTTTCAGGCGGCTGAAAGTCATGTGGAGCATAATAAGTTTCCTTGGAAGAAACTCTGATGGCAAAGATTGTAAGGGATATTCAGGCCAAGCCAGCAGCCTCAACTCGTTGGATAGATGATCGACATCTCCAAAAACATAAGCGTTAACATTTATAAAAAATCTACGATTTTTCATCTCTTTGAAGCACTTGACACTCAAGCATATGGATTCACGATGGGGAAACTTCAGCATGATTCCTCTAACTTTCTTTGTTCCCTATAATATAGTACCACAATTGAATAGAGAGGTTGTAACAAAAACTAAAGGATTTGCTCTTAATTCGATCTTCAAGATTAATTGAGGAATATATATATATATATAATAGATTTTACTTACCGTATTTGTGGTTAGTACTTGCTTAACATCGTTGTGAAACCATAATCTACTACGTTTGCCGGGTTCATGAGGTGACTCTTGTCGAACTATTTCTTTGCCCAGTTCTTGTATCAATTCATGCATCAAAAACTTGTCATCTGAGCCAATAGTTACGAGGGCCTTCTGTTGGAGACTAGCAATATTAGACAGGGTCGAGATCACAGCTTTCTAACATCTGTACTACAAAGTTGCGAGGTTTATCTTTGAAAAAACATGCGATGTGCAGAAATACTTCCTTGGCATTCTCTTCCAAAGCATCAAAACTTACTCTGAGATTTTTTGAATTTCTTCATTAGGAATCTTTTTTGTAACTCTCCCATGCATATAGCCATTCCTCTTTGCTGCTACCACAAAGATTAGAGCCTAAATTTATCAGAACCAATGGAAGACCTTGAGCAAACTGTACAGCAGGCTATATCAGTTTTGTGTAATCCTCCTCCCCTCTGTAATCGTGTGGAGGTTCATTTGTTCCAAAGGCATACCAACTGAAGAGAGCAAGGGATTCACGACCATCTAATTTCTTGACCTCATATATTGAACTGACTCGATGAGCAGTTAGCAAATGCATATCTCTCGTGGTGATGATTATTCGACTACCTCCACTAAACCAATTCACTTCTCGAGCCAAGTTGTCTAATTGCTTCAAACTATCCACATCATCAAGAATGACGAGAGACTTTCGACGTCTCAATTTTTCCTTTAATATAGAGACTCCCCTATCAACTTGTGTAAACTTCAAGTTTGTGTCACCTAGAATATCAAAGAGAAGAGTCTCTTGTAGTTGGACTAAACCTCCAGCAACCATCGTTTTTTCTCTGACATCTCCCAAAAAACATATTCCTTCAAATCTATGGGCAATTTGATTGTAGACAGCTTTTGCAATGGTTGTCTTCCCGATTCCACCGCTCCTCCGGATTCGACTCCTTTGAAGTGCACTTTACGTCAAGTGTGTCTAATCTCATTCCTTCGTCTAATCCAACGCTCCTAATCTTGCCACACTAACTTTGAAGTTAACATTGGTTAACCACGTTTAACTTCTGTTACCACATTTAACGCTACATTCTGAAAAGAAAAAAAAATCACGAAACAGATTATATGCTTGATCGATGAAAGAAAGGACGAACCCTAATATAAGGTTTTGAGCAGTTTCTTAAGGATCAATTTCTTCTAACCAGATGTAGGAAACTAAAAGATCTGAGCTAACAACAACGTACACGAATACCACTTTCAGTTTTTTTTTTTGCGTCTGTTTAATAGTTATGCATCCGCACTGAAAGTTCACTCCGGCAATTTCTACATGCATCACCTCAACTGGGGTTTCTAAAATTCTATGACATCCCATATTCTCTAACTACTATGAACTGTTTGTCTCTCAAATTCAAGCCTACTTCACAATGGGCAAGGGCACGGGAAGCAATACGTACGCAAGGGGATGGAGCTCTCGTTACTTTAATTGTTCTTTCTTCTTTATTTTCAATTGGAAAATCGTCCACCACTGATCGAGAGAGGGCTTGAATACAACATGGCTGTAGGTAAGCGTATCAAGGTTGGAAGAAATTGATCAATCGCTGAATATCCTTGCCATGCTAATATTGAGTCTTCCGATAAGAAAGACCTTTCGTTTGTTTTTTTGTTCCATAGATGGTTTTCCATTGTTAAATAAGGAAGAAAGATCGCAATTGTTGGAACAGAGCCAACACTATGCGTACGTACGCAAGTCTGTATATAGTTGAGTAGTTTAAACTTCTAAGTTAGAAGAAACTGAACCCAAAGACATTGCTCGTTCAATGTAAACTAAGGTTCAATCTTATTTTGGTTCGATCACGTTGTTTGTTTGATCGTTCTTTTTTTTTGTACGTATGTTGCTTTAACAGAGTTAAGAGAATATTAAGTGGGTTACCCGATGCTAACCTCAAAATTAGTGTGACTTCCATTTTAATGTGTTGGTAAGATTAAGAGCGTTAGATTAGACGAAGGATTGTGATTAGATGTACATGTACTTCAGAGGAGCCGAATCCCGCTCCCCCATATTCCTACCATGCGAACATCAGTTTCGTTATCAATATCCAAAAGCTCCATCATGCTGCTTACGGATGATTCCATTCCAACCGGATATTTGGCCACATCAAAATATGGACCTATGAGTGTTTAAATCTGCTGAACATCCTTGCACGGTATATGAGCGGTGGTATATCCTTCCATAACAGATTAACAGTAACTAAATTTGAGCATTAGGTATATGCACGAAAGCTAGTGTACGTACATCGCACGGTTCAATTGTAAAGGAACTAGCAACGAAGTCGAGGGCTGGCTTAGCTTCTACAATTCTACTTATAATAGTCCTTAATTGAGACCTTGACCATAAATTACTTACAAGCTAGATTACCTTACTTACAAGCTATCTTGTATATTTTTTGGAAAGAAAAAGGCGATATAAATTACTTACAAGCTAGTTTACCTTACTTACAAGCTATCTTGTTTATTTTTTGGAAAGAAAAATGCGATGTGGCAGCTCTCGAGTTAGTCTTTACTGATGAAATTGTTGAGTACATAGGGGGACATAAAACTTGAACCCCATATAATAATGAGCACACATAGAACATCCTGAATAGTCACAAAACATCCTGCAATAACCATAATATCCTGACTTTTTTAGATAATCGAGAATATTTATGAATAATTCGAGTTCGATTTAGTGGATGCGATAAATAATTTTTATCGTCAGTAAATATTGAGATGTATTGGGTTGGCTTTTTGTCGAATTGTCAAAGTTGGTTGACTTCGGAGAAAAATAGTAGAATTTGTCGAGACGAGTTCGTATACGCGAGAATCGTCGAATATGGAGTTACGACGAAAAATTTATAATCAACAGAAGTTTATCGAAAATGTAATAGTCGTAAAAGTGCAACTATAAATAGATATTACCCATTTTGGAAAGTCATACTTCCCTTTTTGGAAGTTGACCCGCGTTAACAGGATCTCACGGCGAAAAATTGTCACCGTACTCGATGCTGGGGTGCGGCGTCGTCCTGCCGTCTCCGACCGTGATTTTGGTCTGGTTCGAATCGTTTGGTCTTCATATTCCTTTTCCTCTGTATGATTGAAAAAATTGAGGTCTGTAAAAGGAGTTTCGAACCGGTAAACTCCTAGAGTTTTTGGGTGTTTCGGTCTCGTCGTCGGCGACGATTAGGGTAAGAATAGACTTGTGTTGATGTCTAGATGATGTATGTGTGTTGATTCGTTTGGTTGAATGTATCGTTTGACATAATCAAATTGATTTCCGTCGAATGCCATTTCGGGCTCCATCGTGATCGGCGGTTCTCGATGGTCTGGGCCAGCGAGGGTAGAGGGGTTTTGTTCTCATCTACCTCTTGAGTCGTTTGGGACCTGCCTTGAGTCCAGCCGTGACTCGAGGGCAGAGATACGTCGCCTAAACGGAGTTTTGACGAGATTGGGTTTCAGAGGTGTCGTGGGACTTTTCGGCCTGATTCTGGCCGAATTGAGTGTTGTGGTAGATAGACAGTTGTTTGGGCTCAGCAAGAGCTTTTTGATGGTAGGTCAATTGCCACAGGCGGCAACCCGTGACAAAAAATTTATGCTCGAAAATGTGTCATTTTATATATCATTATAGGTTCTTATCAACGATACGAACATAGTCGTGAGGATTAATTTGTGTTTAGGTTTTCGTCGACCCAATTGGTGGACGGAGAAATTAGGTTTATCTTATATCGTTGTGACCGTTTCGTTGTAACAAGTTTGTGTTGGATATGTTCTTCGACTAAATTAGTTGAAGTTATTTTATAGATCGAGTATTTCTTTGATTTATCTGTTTATTTATCATTTTCACGATTTTTTACAAGGCACGGGTCGTCACAATAACTATGTAGTCAAACTTATACTAAATAGCAGAGAAAGCCGTACGTACTGGTTATTCTATCCGCATTACAACTATGGCGACACATTGGAAATATCATATTGCTTCCCTCGCGACATTAAGCATTCAATCCAAACTCATTCTTGACCAGCTTCCCTAGTGTGTTACCTAACGACAACTGTATCGTTAGCACTACGTTTCATTTTATCACTATGAGGATGTGACCATCTCGCTACAACTTATACCTTCGCTAGGACAAACAAGACACAAAGAGTGCACACACCGACAAATTGCCCCGAGTGAATTAAAAAAAAAATCGTTGGAATAGTAAATATTTATTTACCATTTATTTTTCTCGAGATAAAATTACTCACCATTTCATGTAGGAAATACACGAGTATATTGGATTAAATAAATAAATAAATAAATTGCGGGGTGCTAATGGTAAAGTCATGGCCTCTCCGACTGTTGAAAAACCCGCTAAAAAGGAATGCTCCCACTACTAAGCCCAAGGTTTAAGCTCTCGCCGTCGTCTCTTCTACCTTTCGTCTTCCTCACCCACCAACTCTCTCGCTGCTTCTCTCACCGCTCTTTCATGGCCTCCTCCGCCGCAGAAGCTCCGCCTCTCAAGCGAGTCGGCACCCACAATGGAAGCTTCCACTGCGACGAAGCCCTCGGCTGCTTCATGATTCGCCTCACCGACAAATACTCCGGCGCTGAAATCGTCCGCACTCGCGACCCTCAGGTGACCTCAAAACCCATCCTATTTCCCGTTCTGGGTCTCATAGAAATTGACCCACAATTGAAAATTGAAATTAAAAATTGAAAAATTATCAGTGTTTTGTGTTTTGGGGTTTTAGGTTTTGGAGGGTTTAGACGCTGTGCTTGATGTTGGGGGCGTTTATGACCCTAGTCGGGATCGGTACGATCATCACCAGAAGGGTTTTGAGGAGGTTTTTGGGCATGGGTTTAAGACCAAGCTGAGTAGTGCTGGGCTTGTTTACAAGGTAAAGCTTTCTACTTTTTTGGGGTTCATGTATGTGATTTTTAAGGGGTTGAACTTATTTTTTTTTGGATTTTGTTTGCAGCATTTTGGGAAGGAGATAATAGCCAAGGAGCTTCAGGTTGATGAAGGACATGTAGATGTGCAGAGGCTTTTCTTGGCTGTTTACAAAAGCTTTATGGAGGTTCTCCATCTATCTTATGCTATGTCAAGTTAAATGCATTGGTTTTAGCTGTAACTTTTTGATTCATTTGAACTCGCATGGACTCATCGTTACTGGCAAACCTATTGTCTTCTGAGAGAGAACAAGAACCTAACTTGTACAGAAATGCCAAGTTTCCGATATTTAAGTGTCATTTTATTATGTAATCTTGTTTTCAATTCGATATTTAGGTTTGTTATTGAATGTCTTGAACTTGTAACAGGCGATTGATGCAGTTGATAATGGGATCAATCAGTACGACACAGACCAGCCTCCGAGATATGTGAACAATACACACTTGTCTTCAAGGGTGGGGAAGTTGAATTTGGACTGGATAGATCCTGATCAATCATCAGAGAGAGAGAATGAAGCCTTTCAACAAGCTATGGCTCTAGCTGGCAGTGAATTTTTAAGTGTAAGTCTCGAGTGGATTAACACTAATGAAATATGTACATCCTCTATAGTTTTTGCTTCTGTAATGATCTCTTTCCAAATTTCAGAGTGTCCGTTTTCATGCAAAGTCATGGTTGCCAGCACGGTCTATTGTGATGGAGTGTCTCTTGGCAAGATGGAGTATTGATCCTAGTGGAGAAATTATGGTTCTAAATAGGTTTTGTCCTGTAAGTATGAGTCCCTTTGCTTATTGTTTGTTAGCCTGAATATTAGATGTGAATCTCCTCCATTATGGTGTGAACTACTCTGAATTATATGTTTCTATTCTCCGATTGACTCAATTGAGACATGTCTATGTTCCCTACAGTGGAAGCTCCATTTATTTGAACTTGAAACTGAGATGAAGATCGACCCTCCCATCAAATACGTTCTCTATGAGGTACTTCCATATAACTAGCTCTCTTTTTTTCTTTTATTTTTCCTTGCATCTTTCAGTTCAGTTATCCATTATCCATTTCTAATGTTTTTTGTATCTTTAATTTCCAAATCAGTCATTTTCTGCTTACGATCAAGTACTTGTCTAGAAACAAACTCAAGATGATGTATAATAAACTTGGCTAGGGAGAACTGGCATTGTGTGTATTTCTACTCAGTGTTATCTTGTGAAGTCAGCATTCTGTTTTTGGTTGTTACTTAAAATACCGAACACTTCCATTGTCCATATCTCCAACATTTGATGCTTTGTACCTAACTATGAATGTATGACATACTGTACTAGGCTTCTGTCTTCTCATAACAAGCGAAAGCATTCTAGAAATTACACTGTTCTATATATGTTGACTATGGGAGTCGCTGATATCATTGATCACACTAAAACAATTTGCAGGATGATAGGAGTAAAGGATGGCGAGTTCAGGCAGTGGCAGTAGCTCCTGACAGATTCGAGAGCCGAAAGGCTCTTGCATCTGTATGGCGAGGGCTAAGGGACGATGAGCTCTCAACGGCAACCGGGATACCTGGATGCGTCTTTGTCCACATGAGCGGCTTTATCGGAGGAAACAAAACTTACGAGGGTGCTCTGGCCATGGCCAAGGCTACCCTGAAGCTCGAGTAAACTAGTTTTGGACCTGCATGGCTGTTTTAACTATTTCAGACGGATTACAAACCTCTCAGAACTACATTAGCCTATCCTATCCTCATTTGTCATAGTTTGATTCATCTTACATTACCCTGAGATGAACGTTCAGAATTGGTTTTGTAGTCAAGTAGGAAGATCACATTCATCTTCGAGAAGCTGTGGATGGGTAAAATCACTACAAATGGCTTTTGAAATCTCACTATATAAATTAATCACAGTTATCCGATACAGTAAATCGTAAAAACTTGAATAATGAATACAGTACTAGCTTAAGTTACTGTGGGTTAATATGACAAGGAGTCTTAGTTGAATAATGAATAATGAATACGGTACTAGCTTAAGTGCTGACTGAAGTGTAGTGACTAGCGAGCTCACAAGATTCTTTCGATACTCCCAAACAGCGAAGCAAGCCATGGCGACCCTGGCTCACCTCACCGCCGCCGCCACCTCATCCCTTCTTCCAAACACCGCCTCTCTCTCTCCGGCCACCTCCAAACCTTTATCTCGTCTCTCTTCACCTTTCTCCCCATCCAAAACCCTAAACCTAAACCTCTCCGCCGCTAGAACTAAAACCACCGCCTCGGCCGATCAGTCCAGTACCACCACTCCCCTCACACTCAAGTCCCGCCTCCAAAACGGCGACACTCTCTACGGCCTCTTCCTCCTCAGCTTCTCCCCGACCCTCGCCGAGATCGCCGGCCTGTCCGGCTACGACTTCGTCGTCGTCGACATGGAGCACGGCCCCGGCGGAATCTCCGAAGCCCTCTCCTGCCTCCGCGCCCTCGCCGCCACCCAAACTCCGGCGATCCTCCGCTTACCGGAGTCCTCTCCGACCTGGGCCAAGAAAGCCCTAGATCTCGGCCCACAAGGAATCATGTTCCCCATGATCGAGAGCTCCAAGGAGGCCAAAAAAGCCGTCTCCTACTGCCGCTTCCCTCCCGCCGGAATCCGCGGCTCGGCTCACACCGTCGTACGCGCCTCCAGCTACGGCCTCAACGAAGGGTATTTAAGTAATTACGAGGACCAGATACTCATCATGTGCCAGGTGGAGAGCGAGGGAGGAGTGAAAAGAGCCGAGGAGATCGCGGCCGTTGAGGGTGTCGACTGTGTGCAGATGGGGCCGTTGGATCTGAGCGCGAGTATGGGGTACCTGTGGGACCCGGGGAACAAGAAAGTGAGGACCGCGATGAAGACCGCCGAGAAAGCCGTGTTAGGTACTGACCCGCTTGTTGGCGGCGGGGCCTACCTAGCGGGTTTTGCGATGGCCCACGATGGGCCCCAGGAGATGAGGACACGTGGATACCGCATGGTGTCCGGAGCTGTGGACGTTGGGATGTTTAGGAGCGCGGCGGTGGAGGACGTGAGGAGGTTTAAGACGAGCTTGATGGACGACGACGTGAAGCGCAGAAACGAGGACGACGACAAGTATTGGAGTGAATGATACTTCTTACTTTTTACCCCGCCCCGTTCTTGTTTTGTAAATTGGACTTGGGATCTTTTGCCGTAATAAAAAAGTTAATTTGCGTCCGTAAAACTATGCAATAACAGTTGTTAGAATATGACAATAACAAATCTGACAAGATTGACAGAGAACATAGGATACAGGGAGATGTTGATGTATTACCACAATGCATTAATACTGATGAGGAAAGATAATAAGGTATATTGTATTTAGTAGTTGGGTTTATATGCACTTGGCTGTAGTAAACTTTTCGTCCGGTTGCATTGTTCCTTATGCAAGATAATCATTATTTGTAGGCATTTTGCCAATATCAAAGTGGGTGATCCATGATGAATATGCATTTACATTATCATAGTACAACTACCATCACAAAATTAAGAGTGAGTTATTATTATTTGTTTCTCCATAACATGTTTGGACCAATTGTATCATGAAGCTTCAAGTCCAATAAAAGCTATGCTCATTATAACTAATCTTAATAAGATTTGATGTTACTACTCAGAGAGAAAAAGAATGGGTCATTTTTGGTAGGGTATAAAAATGAGCTAAATATCTAAAGTTCATAAAGTAGGTGTAGAGAGGGCATAAAAAATCAACAAACTGGTAACGCAATCGAACCCAACCAACCCGAAAACGAGTGAGGAGTGCAGAATTCCCCGGGAAATCTAGAAAAAGGAGGGTCATCCTCTTCTTTACCCAATTGGTGTCCAACATTGTCCCACACCTGCTTCTTCTTCACCGTCGGCAACAACTCAATTCAACTAGTTTGTTCCTGAGAAGAGACAAGAGAGAGCTGTGATGGAGCTCTTCTATTTTCTTCTGTTCGGTGGACTCTCGGCGGTGGTGGCAGCTCTGGAGCTGAGCAAGAGAAACAAGGATCGCATTAACACTTCCTCAGCTTTCAATGCCTTCAAGAACAACTATCTCCTCATTTACTCTCTCATGATGGGTACTTAGATCTGCCTTTTTATCGCTTTTCTCATCTGGGTTTTCTTTCTCTAATGCGCTTCTTGTTCATTTTGTTCATGTGGGTTTGTTCCAATAGATGGATTGTAGTTATGTGATGAGCTTGCTGTTTACTTGTAATGTGTCTTGATCTACTTCTGTCTGGCTTGTTGTTTTAGTTTATCTACATCACTCTTGATGGATCTCTTTGCTTGTTATAGTGTAAACATTTATGTTCAAAAGGTGGAAGTGGATTATATGGTATCTGAAATTTGCTTGGAATTGAAGTTGATGATTGCTTTTTTCTTGTTGAATATATATATTATCTGTTCTGGATCTGATTAAATTGTTTGTGCTACAGCTGGGGATTGGCTGCAGGGTCCATATGTTTACTACCTATACAGCACCTATGGGTTCAGTAAGGGAGATATTGGACAACTCTTTATTGCTGGGTTTGGGTCGTCTATGTTGTTCGGGACAGTCGTAGGGTCACTGGCTGACAAACAGTAAGGTTTCTTGTTCATTGGTGGTTTCCTTGGGACTACTTGGATTATATTTGTGATTCTCATTGGTGATTTATGCTGAATTCAGGGGCCGGAAGAGGGCATGTATTACGTACTGCATTACTTACATCCTAAGTTGCTTCACCAAGCACTTTCCGGACTACAGAGTTTTAATGCTGGGACGTGTATTGGGAGGTGTTGCTACTTCTCTGCTCTTTTCGGCTTTTGAGTCCTGGCTCGTTGCAGAACACAATAAGGTGAATCGTTGCTCTGATGATTAGTGCAATTTCAGAAGTTATAACTGTGATGGCTTCGTTGAAGTGATTTCATTCAGTTGAATTGATTCGCATGTTTTATCTGGCCAGGCTTTATAGTTGTATAATACTTCACAATGCAGCTGTTTTGTAACTTTTTTGTGTTTCTCTGCCATTCGCAGAGGGGATTTGAGCAACAATGGCTTTCACTCACATTCTCCAAAGCCATCTTTCTTGGCAACGGCCTAATCGCTATTGTATCTGGGTTGTTGGGGAATCTTCTGGTAGATACTCTGGCATTTGGTCCAGTTGCTCCATTTGATGCTGCTGCTTGCATTTTGGCAATTGGAATGGCAATCATATTAGCAACATGGGGTGAAAACTATGGGGACTCATCAGATAACAAGAACCTGCTTACCCAATTCAGGGGAGCTGCTATAGCCATTGCTTCTGGTAGGCCCTTAACAATTTAGTGATAGTTTCTCATTTTGCATAGGTTAAGTCCATTAAACTACGACCTTTGATCTGACTCACTCATATTTGATATCAAACCCCCACCACCACCCCCTCCTCCTCAGACACACATCTGCTGCAGCCCTCTAATAATTTTTTTTTTTTTTTTTGCATTTGTCACAACTTATTTTGCTACTACTTTTCATTGGGAACAGATGAGAAGATTGCGTTGCTAGGTGCCATACAGTCCTTATTTGAAGGCTCAATGTATACCTTTGTGTTTCTCTGGACTCCTGCTTTGAGCCCTAATGATGAGGACATTCCACATGGTTTCATTTTTGCCACATTCATGCTAGCATCAATGTTGGGAAGCTCTATTGCATCTCGATTGATGGCCAGCTCATCCCCCAGAGTTGAGAGTTACATGCAGATTGTTTTTGCAGTTTCTGCGGCATCCCTCCTGTGCCCCATTGTGACAAGTGTATGTCATGAATTCTATCTCACTAATCTATCTTCATTATATATTCTAAAATCTGAATCTCTTTTTTACCCCATGATTATTGCAAATGCAGTTCACTAATAATTTGTCTATGTTTGACAGTTCTTGATTGCACCGTCCGAGGTCAAAGGCGGGGGCATCTCATTCGCAGGGTACTTTCAGATTTTTGGCTTCTGCACATTTGAGGCCTGTGTGGGGATTTTCTGGCCATCTATCATGAAAATGAGGTCACAATACATTCCAGAGGAGGCACGAAGCACCATCATGAACTTCTTTCGCATTCCTCTCAACATGTTTGTTTGTGTAGTGCTGTACAATGTGAGTGATTTGATTGCATTCCTCACAAATCTTTGGGGTTCCCCTATCCACACTTGCCTTTTGAATTATTTTTTTTATATCAAAAAAATAATTTAGAAAAAAAATTAAGACCCAACAAGACCCAAAATAAATTGTGAAGTATCCCCGAAGGGTTTCATCATCCCATAGACAAATGCTTGCAATTTTCATGTATATAACATTTCACTGTGCTATTTTCGCCCCAGGTTAATGCATTTCCCATCACCATCATGTTTGGAATGTGCTCGATTTTCCTCTTTACTGCTGCTGTGTTGCAGAGGCGCCTTTTTGTGATAACTGACCATAAGTCAAGTAAGTTCTGCAGTACTGATTAGTTTTTGCTGTGTATTGATATTCTCCAACTCTATATTACATGGTTGCTTCCCCTTGATCACAGTTTCATTCCTCCTTTTTCCTGATGTGATGGTTGGTTAGTAACATGTACCTTGTTTTCATTGTAGAATCACAAGAATGGATACCAATGGAGAGGGATACAGAAGCGGAGCCATTGAACGATGATTAATTGGTAACAGGAAAAAAAAACAATAAGATCCTTTTAAATTCTTTTAAGCTTGAAACAAGCTCACTGTTCTAATTTGAAATTACGAGCTGTATCTTGCTCATCTCCTTGCTGCTGGACTGATGAGGAAATGTGGTTTGACTCCAACTTCAAAACAGGGTATAGATGATATTCAGGGGCAATCAGCCGGTTGCTGATATATAACACACAGAAAAGCAATTAACTAAAGAGTATAGTTACTGTGTAGTTCATGTACTCTCCAGTCCTCCTATCACTTTAGACTGGTGTCTGACATCAGCTATATTTTGGTGTGATATGTTTATGTTAGAAGATGTAAGGATGTTTCAGTTCTCAAATGATCTCTTTTGATCTGTCAGTTGCTGTGATTAGTTATTTTCTTTGTGTGTAACTTGGAGGCAGCCTCTAATCTGTTCAGTTCTGCCCATATAGATTTATAGTTTTGAAGCACACTGTTGACAACTTATAATTTAATGATTGAAATTCTGTTTGGTCCCTGTATTTCTAATTTGTATGCATGATGCTGTAGTGCATTTTGTTATACAAGTATGTAGTTGAAGATGGGTAAATTTCCAGAATCTAGATTATGAGCTTACAGCACTATGAGATTTACGCTTTTAGCTCATCGACACCAGTCACGCCACCATTACTAAGTTGATGACCAATTTGCAGACTAGTGGATTTACCATTTCTCATCCAACTGGTACCTGAACGTTTGAAAGTGAAAACAGAACAAATGGAACTTTAACTAGCAAGAACTACCAAGAGCACCAAAACTGTCCTTGAGCCCTCATTGGCCTCTGACTTAAAACCAGAGGAGAGACTGGCCATGTGTGACAGCCTTTTCATGTATTCTCCACATGACATGATGCAATAACATAGTGAACCATCACCATCTTCCTAATGAAGTCATCATATTTTACTTGGAAACAAACCCCATCTGGGCCAACTCCACTCTCCTATTTCCCATTTCAGCAATTGAGCATCTCAGGCAGGAGCAGGGCCATGATCCCTACACCTAGTCCATGTGCCATTATTAGCCATATGATTGACTTCTCCCAAAGAACCCAATTAACCCAATGAGCAAACTCCAGCCCTGAAGTTCATTTTAGTTAATTTTGTTTAAGGTGATGGGCATATTGGTAAACCTACTCTCCAGCTTGTCTACACCTACAGAGAGTCGGAGACATCCAGACTCTGGAACCAATAGAGATTTGCCCAAGTTCATTATTTCAAGACCCACTCTCCTAAACTTGAGAAAGATAAACCTCTAAGTGAGACAGAGAGAAAGAGAGGGCTTACAATGGCCATTCTCAGAAGTAGTGCAAGATACCAGTTCTTGTTGGCTCTGCAGTTCCTTCTGTTAGTGCAATCCCAAGTTTGGTGCTACCAGTACAAAGTTGGAGATCTAAACGCTTGGGGAATCCCCACTACAGCAAATCCAAATGTCTACACCAAATGGTCAAAGTACCATTCTTTCAAGATTGGAGACTCTCTCTGTAAGTAATACAACTCTTTCTGTAGTTCATGTTTCCACATTCCATTTCAACACCGACACATAAAGCTTAACACTTTTCTGTCCCTATATGCAGTGTTCTTGTACCCACCAAGCCAAGACTCAGTGATTCAAGTCACGGAGCAATCCTACAAGGACTGCAACCTCAAAGATCCAATCTTGTATATGAACAATGGCAACTCTCTCTTCAACATCACCACAGAAGGAGTGATTTACTTCACAAGTGGGAAGCCTGGCCGTTGTGAAAAGAACCAGAAGCTCTACATTGCTACAGGAAATGGCACTGCTTACTCTCCCGCCTATGGTCCAAGTGCATTGTCGGATTCGGCTCCGTCTTACCCTACCGTCTTCGGCACAATTCCGGCACCGCCGTCTTCTTCACCGTCGCAGAGTGTTCCTCTTCTGATCATGACTGTGATTGGTAGTGTGATGTGTGCATTACTCACTGGCAATCTGTGAAGTTCTATCTTCCACATTCATTTTTTGACACTGTTATAGTATAAAGCATATAATTTGTTATTCCTCAATAGTTTAAAGTTGCCTCCTTTTTTTGTAACCAAGAAAAGGAACATGGATTTCCAAGTAAAAGAATCAAAGGACAGCTTGATAGGTCCAACTGTCCGAGAGAGCACCGCCAGTGATTTTGGCTGTGACTAAATTTATAAGTTGTATAATGATCGATTGCCCAGCTGGATATGCACGTTGTGTGTCGGTCACCAATAAGAAGTAGCATCACACACTTCCAAAAGGAAAATGGAATGCCACAAAGAGAAAAGGGTTTTCATTATGATCGAAATATTACATGGTGAATCATAATCTCCTCATGCGAGCACTGACACCCCTATTTCCAAAATCGACAAGGATCGAATCCCTTCTTCCTAGTTCGTTAAGCTACCATCCTAAACTAGACATGGGTGAGGTAGGTCTTCCCTGTCAAAATTTGCGTAATTGGGAAGTCAACCGGCCATGTCAACATCGGTGGTGGACGCTGGGTTCCCTTCAGAAGCAGTATTGGGAGGAGCCTCTGGCTTGGCAGCGGGCTTTGATTCAGTAAATGGACTTCTCGTTTGGGCAGCATTTGAATCCACTTCCATAGCAGAAGCTCGGGGTGGGGAAGCTGGCTGCACCTCCACCTCAGGGTAGGCAGCTTTAAAACGTGCACGCAAGCCTTCATCAACCAATCGTACCCCACTCAGTTGATTACCCAGTGACATCCACCTGGTAAGATAGTCCAGAGAAAAGTTATAAAACCATCCATGGTTGAGATGGAAACAAATGGATATACCAATGGAAGGGTCTGAAAATGAATGAAAGACTAATAAGATTAATTATGTACTGAAGACCCAAAGATAGTCAGAGACAGAGTCACTGCAATATACTTTTGTATTACAGCCATCACAAGACGATTACTTCATCTTAACTCATTCCATGAATGCTTACATGGTAATCAACGACAATGAAGATTGATGTATCAATAAAAGCAGTGAAGAAAGTATACCCTGCATGAGTGTTGTGCATACGTGCAAACAGTTCCAGCTTTCTGGTCCTGGGACTGATTCTCTCCAGCAAAGGGTACATCTACAGAAATGCAAGTATGTTATGTCAAAACTGTATCATGTAACCTGGACTTCAATGAATTCATCAGGGTACATGCTCTGAAAAGATATTAACTGGACTAGTGGGTAGGGTTCATCTTTCACTAACCTCATCTGGCTTACGGCTCGTCTCCCTGACCTCGGCAACAATGACATCAGTATCAATATTCCTATTTACTAATGGATCCCCTTTTATTCCAACGAGGCAATGTTCTTTGCTATGATTGAGCCAGTGGCCAGTACGCCCAGTTCTAATAATTCGTTGAAGTTGATTGGTTTTCACCCAAATCATCTCCTCAATACGCTTGTATCCCCAAAGTTCTAGACTGGTAAGAAGATAACCAGAGGAAAGATAAGCCTACTTGGTTAAACATTATGAATTGTTTATAACACATACATTTCATAAAGGCTAAATATAGCACATACCATTCACGGCCAAGTTCCATGGCACGTCCAGTGACCCAAAGGAAAATCAGACCATCAGTCTGCAATGCAGGAACATTAAGAGTGCGCATCTCATCATCAGCCATGGTACCATAAGGCAACTCCATATGAATGTCCCACGGTGGATCAGCCATTATGACTCCAAACTGTCCCAGAATATCCATTCTAAAGTTACGGATATCACAGTTAATCCATTGTGGTTGACCAAGTTCTACCTCAGAACAATATTCAGCACGCTGTTTTAATGGTTTAGGGGGAGCCAAAGTTGTCATCATGCTTGATGCATCTGGTGTTGAATCGAGCTCATAGTGTACATACTTGCATGTCTAACAATGGAGACAAAAAAGTTCAGTATCTTATGTAAAGATAGCATATGATTGTAGCTTATAAATACACTAGCGAGGATAAACTATACCTTCATGTGACGGCAAGTATCCAGAAATGAACAGTCTCCTAAATTGACATCTGTATGTAGAGCAATTATGCGCCTAAAATGAACCTGAAACAAGTGATAGACAGACTAAATTGTAAAAACATACAGCAATAGTAAGCACCAGGAGAAAGTTAAACATGCTGCACAACTCTGATCACCACTTATAAACACTAAGTTACTATATTTCTCACTGACCTTCTCACAAGCGTGCATTAAATTAGATTGACGCCGGCAGTCCTCTTTTGTTAGAGATGTGCAGTATTCCTTCAACTGTGAACCACCTTTAGTTTTGAACTGAAAACAAAACAAAACAACTTCAACATTCAATAACATCTACACGCTAACGTTCGGAAACAGTTTCCACAACAGCAGTATTACTTACACCACTAACCAATTAGACACAACACACCAAGATAGCAACACAGACTAAACACTAGGAATAGACAAACCTTGTTTGCCACAGCAGTCTCCTTCGCAGTCGGCCTGTGAATGAGGTCCAAAAGCTCCTCACCAGTTTTGGACTTCTGCAACTCCCTATAAGTCTTCTTACTCAGCAATGCCTCAAGATCCTTCATCTCATCCTCTTCGCTTTTCGCACTCCTATTCGACAACATCCCATTGGGACTCACCACCCCATTTTGCCCCATATTATTATTATTAGGCCTATGCATTGGAGACCCCATCATCCCTCTCCCTCCTCTCCCACCCATCATTCCGTACAACGGCGGCAGCCCGCCACCGCCAATGTAGGCCTCAGGCCCAACTCCCCACGGCCCACCTCTGCCAAATGGGCCGCCGCCGCCGCCCATCATTTGCTGACTCGGATTGAAACTCCCACCATTCCCATCCAAAATCGAGTCTTGCTTACTCTCCGGCAACTCCTTCATCAACCTAGTCCGGTAAATGTCCCTCACCGTAACCCTTGACTTTCC
Organism: Geum urbanum; assembly: GCA_946800695.1. NCBI lineage: Eukaryota > Viridiplantae > Streptophyta > Magnoliopsida > Rosales > Rosaceae > Geum > Geum urbanum. Next base: position 44,861,532 of record OX327011.1, read on the forward strand.
GTTGACCGCGTACTCCTCCAGTATGACCCCGCCGTTCTCCTCCGCCATCGACCGCAGCGCCATCTCCACGGCCAGGATCGCGCCGCTGTCGCCGCACAGCTCCCGCAGCGCCGCCCTCTCCTTCGGCGAGGCATTAGGGTCGGTCTCGAGCTGCTTCAGTAGCTCCGACGACTCCACCAGCATGAATGGGACCCGCTCCAGGAACCGGACGGCGATCATGGCCCGGATCACCGACAGCGGGCTCCCGCTCTCGTCATCCACGGAGCTGAGCTCAGACCCCGAGTCCGGGTCGGGTCGAGAACTCTCGGGCGAGGCGGGTTCGGGGCGGGGCGGGGAGAGTGTGCGAGGTTGTTGTTCGGTTTGGGGAGTGGGAGGTTGGATGGGCTTTTTTCTCGGGTTGCGCTTCGGGTCGGGTAAGGGTGGCGTGGGGATGAAAGGGCGGTTGTTGAAGGAGGAGAGGACTTTGAGGGAGAGATCGATGGTGGGGACGATGGTGGGGACGAATTGGGATTGGAGATTAGAGAGGAGATCGAGCTGGGTGGCGCGTTGGAAATCTATTCGGGTTTCGAGGTGTTGGCGTATTACTTTCACGGAGGAGATGGCGGCGTCTTCGTTCGCGTCGCCGGACTGGTTCTCCATTGTGACGGAGGGAGAATAAGAGTCGGAAGTTCTGGGTTTTGGTGAAAACTGAAATAAAAACGCCAAACCCTTTTACCGGGTAACTACTTGAGGGTTTTAAGTTTCTGGATCGCTGTCAAAAATGTAAAATGGACACGAACTTTTCACTCTCTCTCATAAATTGGGGAGTAGAGACGCAGAGAGAAGAGGAGATAACACATGGATATTATTCATCTTAAGCCAAGTTCTTCGAGTGTAAACTGGACAACCATCAACAACCACTCCTATGGCTGTTGGGCATTGAGCCAAGGGACATCCATCAAGGTCATTTCCCCACCAGCTGAGACTAACATCTTCCAACTCCAAGCTAAAATAGAGTAACACACCCATAAAAGCAAGACCAGCATCAAGTGCCCCAGAAAGAACATAGTTGTGTCTCCTCCACCAATCTGGTCTATACCTATACACAACAAATCCAGAGAGAAAACCCAAAATGATCCAAGAAGTAGCTGGCGGCATCATTCCCGTTGAGCCGATCAAAACTGGCATGTTTATGAGTCTAATCCACTCCTGTTGTGGAAATGCTCTAGCAGCTAACCAAACAAATATTGGAGCAATTGCACCGGCTAGAAAGAACCAGTTGACTGCTGAATATGTGCCCAAGTCACCGAAGATTCTTCGAGGTCCAATTAGACCCCATATAACCGAGGCATCATAAAACACAGTGTCACTTGGGCAAGTCCAAACTGAAGTTGTGTCAGTACATATGCCCGGGATGGTTTCCATTAGCCACCACGCTGTGCTCAAGTAGACAATGGCGGCGATTAGGGTTCCAACAACCTGTGTTAGTTGAGTATGTGTGAGCATTAGAATTTGTTAAGGATGTTAACATCTGAAAGAAGAAGAAGTGACCTGACCTGAGCCATGAAAATGGTTCTGGGAGGAATTTTCATGTAGTGACCAAGCTTGAAGTCTTGCAAAAATGTGATGGCTTGTGTCATACTTATGTACCCATAAACCTTGAAACACATATTAGCAACTGGGTATCCAGGATATATGTACCCTATTATATACTCTGTGATGATGTTTAAGCCTGGTGTCTGGCATCAATTACAAACAGAAAACTTGAATGGGTATGTCCAGCAACATGATCTTATAAGATGTTTTGCCAGAAGTTAATTAACCATCTAGCTTACCATGAAGCTTACAGTTCCTAGAAATTTAGATTTGCTCGTAGGCAGAGAAAAACTTAAATATATAGTACCTGATTTGTGATTGCGGTGATGATCCCGATAGGGAGTGTGAAGAAAATGGCAATAGTACAGGCTAAGAGGACACCCCACCATGGCAACTGAAGTTGTTCGTTGCAATACTCGCATGTAAAAATGGTGAGTGCAATGTTTGCCACAAGGATAACTATAAACCACCACTCTGGCACTTGATTGTACTTCTGCATAAGCTTTGTGTGTATGTCCATCTTTTTCTCCTTGAAACTTGATTTGCTCCCATATTTCCCTGCCATACCATATAGCTAAGTCACTTCAAACTAAATATCCCTACAAAGATTATTTGTAATGTTCATTTGTTACCTTCCATGAAAGAGAGCAACATGAACAATAGTGGCAGTAAGTGCAGCAAATCCAACACCATAAGTCAAGGCAAAAAATGTGCTGAGGTAAAGTGGACCTTCTGTCTCATATGCCGCAATGTCGAGATGGAAATTTGAGTCGATGATTTCTGAGATGTTGTACTCTTGACCATCTGATGTGAAGAGATCGTCTGAAAATATTGGGAAGGTTTTGGCTTTGTAGATGTTAAACCAATAACATAAAGGAGTCAAGACATACATGACGAACACAAATCCAGCAGCAACATTGGCTGTGGCAAACCATGGGCTTGCAAGTGGGCTTCCAAGATAGGACGAGATAGTGAACCAGTCGAGCCCAACAGCACCAATTCCGAGTCCGTAAAGACCTGACCCGAGCTGTTGGGCTAGAACTGATGAAGGAAATATCCAGCATATCCATGAAAGAGAGGTTAACATGGTGAAGATGTAGCTAGGGAAGACATAGTAAGCAAAACTGCACATGAAGGCAATGAGAAAGAATTGTGTCCTCGTCACACTTCCCTTTTGTCTTTCTTCCTTCTCATGAAGAGCCCTGTTAATAAAATCATAATCACTTCCTTTGAAAAATAAAAATAAAAATTACTCAACTAACTATACGTAACATATTATCTTTTCATCGCCTCATCGGTGTTTAATAAATACCATATGGTGGCATGGATACGAGTAACTAATATTTGAAAAAATAAAGTAATAGACTGATATCTTTTTCTTGATACATAATAGACCTATTTCTTGCGTGTCAAAATAACAAAACCTTTATGATTGAAAATGATAGATCCCTAATTGATTTGTGTCTGATGTGTGTATAAATATGTGCATGTACAAGTTTTACGTAGCTAATTAACTTGTTTGTGTACATACATTTTCAATGCAAGTAGATGTTTTTGTCGCATGCATGAAGGTTGGACCAGGACACTGCTTGAATACAAACACCTAACCTACCTACTCGGCTAACCCTCAAGGCCAATCACCTCCGTGACCATACACCGGAATCCATGGATTTCCGGCCATAAACAGTAATATTCAGTTACCATGCATAAAAGTTTTACGTACCTAAACAGTGAAACTTGTACCAAATTTGCTGGCCACCACATAGCCACTGGTTCGACCAAGTACCTCCTGAAAATCCCAGCCCAGCCAAACCCCAACACCTAACAACCATTCTAGGGGTCGGCAAAAAGCCCGGCCCGGCCCCCGGCCCGTGCCTCAACAACATTTTAATATATGCGGGCCGGGCCGGGCCGGGCTTTATCTTTTATATAAGGATCCGAGCCCGGCCCATTCAAGCGGGCTTTGCGGGCTTTTGCGGGCCGGGCCTTTGCGGGCTTTTGCGGGCCGGGCCTATCGGGCTTTAATTATTAAAAAAATAAGACATTTCAAAATAAACGTAACCTTCATCCATGCACCGAGGTTTAAACGTACTCCGACGAGTCTAAATTTTACGTACGATGTTCATCACTATAAGATTGAGTTTTCTACATGTCCTCGTTTATTATTAAAACATATTTAATTCTTATATTGCTTGAATTCTCCATATGTATATTAATGTTCTTACGTTTGTTCATTTGTTATATGGAATGAAATACTTTTGTGAAACTTAATCGGACATGTTTAATTATTTTATAAAATTGACCGTTAGATTGATTGGTTAGAATATTATAACCATGCCTTTAAAATTTTATAAATTTTGGACTTGATTTAGACATCGATCCATGTATTTCGCCAAATGTGACCATAGTACTCTTACAACTAAAACGGAAATTACCCCTCCCGAAAATAATTTTTTAACATCAAATTTTGGACACATACTCTTATGGAATACATATCTATCTCATAGTATCAAAAAAAATGACATAAAAAATTGATTTATCTACTCCCCCCTAGGAAAATAAGGAAAATAAGATGAGTGTATTTTAGTGTTTTCACAAATTTTGTTTAATTGTATTGACTGGGATCCAAACGTACTTCGATTATGCTAATTTTTACGTACGGTGTCTTTTATTACAAGGTGAACTATTATATATGGCCTTCTTTATTGTTAAAACATTTTTAATTCTTATATTGCTTGAATTCTCTTCATGCTCACTAATGTTCTTACCTTTATTCTTTGGTTATATGGGTTGAAAGTCCTTTGTGAAACGTAATCGATCATGTATCATCATTTTACAAAACTGACTGTCAGATTGGTTGTTCATAATATTCTAAGCATGCCGTTAAAAATTTATAAATTTTGGACTTGATTTAGACCTACATGGCTACATCTATGAGTTTCGCTAAATGTGACCGTAGTACCCTTACAACTAAAACATAAATTACCCATCCCTAAAGGAATTTTTTAAGATCAAAATTTTAACACACATTCTTGTAAATTACATATCTATCTCATAGTGTCAAAAAAATTGATATAAAAATTTAATTTATCTAGCTTCTCCATGGAAAAATAAGCAATATATAAGAGAAGGGTATTGATGTCATTTCACACACTCTCAATTAAACTCTCACCATTGAAAAATTACAAGATCTAATCTGAACAATCTATTATATTTACTGTTTTACTGTGTAAATCGATAAAAAAAATTACAATGAAACCCTAACCCTAAACCCTAAACCCTAAACCCTAACCCTAACCCCTAAACCCTAACTCCTAACCCCTAACCCCTAAACCCTAACTTACTCTAAACCTCAAAATTCCTAAAACCTAAAATCTAACTTACTCTAAACTTCAAAATTCCTAAACCTTAACTTACCCTAAATCTCAATCCCCTAAACCCTAACTTACCTTAAACCTAAACCCTAACTTAATTATCCTAAACTCTAAACAATGATTTAATAGTAAAATAGATACACAAATATAACTATATATGGAATTCCAATATTTGATCAATATATGTATATGTAATATATTAATATAGACATACACAAATATAAAAAATACATATATAGTACTAGTCACTATATTATATATATATAAGTGTAGGTATAATGATATACGTACTACTATCTTATATATATAAAAAATTGACTGTCGGATTGGTTGTTCATAATATTCTAAGTAGGCTGTCCCTAATTTTTATAAATTTTGGACCTAAACCCTTAACCCTAAACCCTAAAATCTAAACCCCAAACCCTAAACCCTAAAAAAATTATAATAAAATCCTAGAACCGGAACCCTAACTTACCATAAACCTCAAATTCCTAAACCTTAACTTACCATAAATCTTAATCTCCTAAACCCTAATTTACCCTAAACCTAAACCCTAACTTATGCTAAACTTTAAATAATGACTTAATAGTAAAATAGATACACAAATTTAATTATATATGGAATTCAAATATTCAATCTATCCATGTATATGTAATATATTAATATATATACACAAATGTAAAATATATATCTATATAGTATTAGTCTATTAGACTACTAGTCACTATATTTTATATATATATATATATATGTCAATATGTGTGTAGGTAAACATTAACTAGGTATAAATTGTATAATGATTAAAATTCATTAAATGATTTAATGATATATGTCAATATGTGTGTGGGCTTTGACGGGCCGGGCCTAACGGGTCTTGACGGGCTTTTGGCGGGCCGGGCCCGCGGGCTGGGCCGGGCTTTAGATCTCTAAACCATGGTCGGCCCACCAACCACCTTGGCGGGCTTTTGCGGGCCGGGCCGGGCTTTTAGCCCACGGGCTTGCGGGCCTCCACCGGCCCACGAGGCCCACGGGCCAAATGATGACCCCTAAACCATTCAAACCTAATCAACAAAATTTACATCATATCTAGTGTTAGTCTATGCCTTGAATCTTGAGTCGCGTCAGCGTACGCGAGGCGCGTGGCACGTTGGCATATGTGTGGTACGCGAGCAAGGAAGAGTCTCTGGCGAGCGTTGACTTTGGCGAAAGTCTCTGGCGATGAAGTCTTTGGCGAGGAGAGTTAGAAGTCCTTGGCGAGCAAGACTTCTACTCAGGATTTCGCTAGGACTAGGATTCCTCAGGCATTAAGGAATTGGGTTTCCTTAATCATTCTGGTTTAGGTTTCCTCAGACGTGTGTGTCTGGGATTCCTCTGGTATTCAGGACTCTGTTTGGCTATATATATACATGGGTATTAGCCATAAAGGGTGTGTGTGATATCTGGTTCTATCATGTAGATTAGGCTTAATCTAGTGTGGTAGAGAGATTATGTATTCTGTAATCCTAGGTTAGGCTTAACCTAGTGTGATATACTTGTAATCTGGTTCTCCAAGATAAAGTAATCTGTTCTCCTTCTGCCGTGGATGTAGCTAACTCACGTTAGTGAACCACGTTAAATCTGTGTTTGTTCTTACATTTATTTTGCTTCTGCTATAACAAACAGGTATCAGAGCATCGGCTCAGGATGTCAGGGGTGAATGTGAAGATCGACAAATTCACGGGGAGGAACAGTTTCAGTTTATGGCAGATCAAGATGCATGCCTTGTTAAAGCAACAAGAGTTGTGGGCGCCGCTGATGAAGAAGGCAGTGGGTCCCAAATCCGCTAAGATGGTCAGTCTGGAGGAGAAAACACACTCGACAATCATGCTGTGTCTTGCAGATGATATCATCACTGAAATCGCAGAAGAAGAATCTGCATCTGGTCTGTGGTTGAAGCTTGAGAGTCTATACATGACGAAGTCTTTAACCAACAAGTTGCTTCTGAAGCAACGTCTGTTTGGTCTGCGTATGCAAGAGGGTGCACCACTGAGAGATCACTTGGATCAGCTAAACACAATTCTGTTAGAATTGCGTAATATCGATGTTAAGATCGAGGATGAGGATGCTGCCCTAATTCTGTTGGTATCGTTACCGTTATCATATGAGAATTTTGTGCAATCCTTTATTGTTGGAAGGGATACGGTGACTCTTGAGGAGGTAAGATCGTCTCTTCATACCAGAGAGTTGCGCCATAAGGCAACTGGTACAGGTTCAGATAGTCAGGATGCTGGGTTAGTAGTCAGTGGAAGTAAAGGGCATGGGAACAAGGATAAGAAGAAATTCAAGAAGCCAAGTTTCAAGGGTCCTAAATCCAACGATGTCTGTAACTACTGTAAAGAAAAGGGACATTGGAGAAGGGAATGTCCGAAGTGGAAGCAGCAGGAGAAACCATCAGGGACCATTGCTGTAGCAGAAGATGACACTAATTCAGAAGAGGATTCGGCTCTAGTTGCTGATGAACATACACATCGCGATGATGTGTGGGTTCTAGATTCTGGGGCATCTTATCATATATGTCCGTGCAGGGAGTGGTTCGCAACCTACGTGCAGGTAAACGGTGGCAATGTGTCTATGGCCAACAATGTTGCTTGCAAGGTGGTTGGAATGGGCTCAGTTAAATTACGGACACATGATGGTAAATTCTGTACATTGAACGAAGTTAGGCATGTTCCAGGCATGACTAAGAATCTGATATCGCTAAGTTATTTGGATAACAAGGGGTTCAGTTTCAAAGGAGAAGGCGGGATCTTGCGTGTCTACAAGGGTTCAGATGTGGTTCTGAAAGGTGTCAAGCGGGGAACTTTGTATATCCTACAATGTTCTACGCTGTCTGGTTCTGTTGCTGTTGCATCGTCAGAAGTTCACAAGGAGGATATGACCAAACTTGAACCACTTGCTTTACCTTGTGGCCACCAAGAAGATCTTCTTTAGCCAGAACTTGCATCCCTCGTTCACTCATATGACTTGGGATTTTTTGTGTCGATGATTGATGATTTCTCAAGAATGACTTGGGTAATTATGATGAAGCATAAAAGTGATGCTTTTAAAAACTTCAAGCAGTGGAAGGCGTTGGTTGAAAATCAAACTGGGAAGAAAATCAAGAGGCTAAGAATAGATAATGGTCTGGAATTCTGCTGTTCTGATTTTAATGAGTTCTGCATGAATGTAGGGATTGCTAGGCATCATACAGTCAGGGACACACCGCAGCAGAATGGTGTGGCAGAACGAATGAATCAGACACTTCTGAAGAGGGCTAGATGCATGCTCTCTAATGCTGGACTAGAGAAGAGGTTCTGGGTAGAAGCTGTGAGTACAGCTTGCTATCTGATAAATCGTGGACCTCACACTGGTATACATCTCAGGACACCTTTTGAGATGTGGTCTGGAAAGTCTGCTGATTACTCAAATCTGAGGGCTTTTGGTTGCACGGTTTATTATCATGTAAGTGAGGGTAAACTTGAACCAAGAGCTAGAAAGGGGGTATTTGTAGGCTATGGAGATGGAGTTAAAGGATATAGGATCTGATCTCCATCTGAGAGGAGGGTTATCCTCAGTAGGAACGTAGTCTTTGATGAAAATTCTATGTTTAATCCTACTGTGAAGTCCATAGTTGTATCAGAGAATGGTAGTGTTGAGAAACAGGTGGAGCAGCAATATGAGAATGAACCACAGCATGGAGATCAACACTCACATTCAGAATCAGAGCCACTAGTAGATAACCAGCATGGTTTGTCTCTTAATCGGGTTAGGAGAGCAAACTTCGGAAAACCACCTACGAGGTATGGTTTTGAGGACATGGTGGCTTATGCACTTCATGTTGCTGAAGAGGTGGATCCTCGTGAGCCATCCACCTACAAGGAAGCAGTTACATGTACTGAGTCTGCCCAATGGCTTGCTGCAATGGGAGACGAGATGAAATCACTTCACAAGAATCAGACTTGGGATTTGGCTAAGCGACCTCAGAAGAGAAAGGTTATCACTTGCAAATGGATCTTCAGGAAGAAGGAAGGGATGTCGCCTGATGAGGGTTTCAAGTATAAAGCTCGCTTAGTTGCAATAGGGTTTCATCAGGAAGAAGGTGTAGACTACAATGAGATTTTCTCGCCTGTGGTCAGACATACATCTATCAGGGTGCTACTAGCCTTAGTTGCACATCAGGATCTGGAACTTGAGCAACTAGATGTGAAAACAGCTTTTCTGCATGGAGAGTTGGAGGAGGAGATATACATGACTCAACCAGAGGGTTTCCAAGTTCCTGGAAAGGAAGATTTTGTTTGTAAGTTGAAGAAATCTTTATATGGACTAAAACAATCACTGAGGCAGTGGTACAAGAGGTTTGATAGCTATATGATGGAGATTGGATACAACAGAAGTCCGTATGATTGTTGTGTTTACTACAATAAGGGTTCAAATGAGGCTTTCATTTATCTGGTCCTGTATGTAGACGATATGTTGATAGCTTCAAAGGACAAGTCAGAGATTCAGAAGTTGAAGGGTCTTCTCAGTGCTGAGTTTGAAATGAAGGATTTTGGTGCAGCAAGGAAAATTCTGGGAATGGAGATCTACAGGGATAGGAGTTAGAAGAGGCTGTTCTTATCACAGAAGGATTATATTCAGAAGATATTGTCAAGGTTTGGCATGTCTACAGCAAAATCCTTAGATACTCCAAGTGTAGCAAACATTCACTTGTCTACTGCGTTTGCACCTAAATCAGCTCAGGAGAATGAGTACATGTCTCGAGTTCCCTATGGTAGTGCAGTAGGAAGCTTGATGTATGCTATGGTATGCACTAGACCGGATCTTGCACATGCTGTCAGTGTGGTCAGTAGGTTTATGGGTGAGCCTGGAAAGGAGCATTGGCAAGCTGTGAAGAGGATCTCGTTACCTTAGAGGTACGTCTGACGTTGGTCTCATTTATGGAGGTGATACAGGGTGTTTAGTAACTGGTTACTCAGATTCAAATTATGATGGGGATGTTGACACAAGAAGATCTATGACTGGTTATGTTTTCACTCTTGGTGGGTCAGTTGTTAGTTGGAAAGCTACTCTGCAGTCTTCAGTGACTTTGTCTACAACTGAAGCAGAGTACATGGCATTGACAGAGGCAGCCAAAGAGGGAATCTGGTTGAAAGGACTGGTTAGTGACTTGGGTTTACATCATGATCAGGCTACAGTGTATTGCGACAGTCTGAGTGCAATCTGTTTGGCCAAGGATCAAGTTCATCATGAGAGGACTAAGCACATCGATGTCAGGTATCATTTTCTAAGGAGTGAGAAGCGGATCAGGGTGAACAAGGTGGGTACTGCTGATAATCCAGCAGACATGTTCACAAAGCCGGTTTCGCATAGCAAGTTCCAACATTGCTTGGACTTGCTGAATGTCAGAAGTTGTTAGTTGCCCGTTGGGGGCAACACCTGGGTTGCTTCTCTGGGAGAAGGCAACGTCTAGGTCCTTTTCTGGGAGAAGGGAACATCTGAGTTCGTTTCTTGGAGGAACGACATTTGGGGGGCAGAAGAGAAGTCTGGTACTTCGGGTACATCTGATTACTTGGGAGAGAATTCAAGTTAAGGTGGAGATTTTTTAGTCTATTCCTTGAATCTTGAGTCGCGTCGGCGTACGCGAGGCGCATTGGCATACGCGTGGCACGTTGGCATACGTGTGGTACGCGAGCAAGGAAGAGTCTCTGGCGAGAGAGTCTTTGGCGAGCGTTGACTTTGGCGAAAGTCTTTGGCGAGGAAGTCTTTGGCGAGGAGAGTTAGAAGTCCTTGGCGAGCAAGACTTCTACTCAGGATTTCGCTAGGACTATGATTCCTCAGGCATTAAGGAATTGGGTTTCCTTAATCATTCTGGTTTAGGTTTCCTCATACGTGTGTGTCTGGGATTCCTCTGGTATTCAGGACTCTGTTTGGCTATATATATATAAATGGGTATTAGCCATAAAGGGTGTGTGTGATATCTGGTTCTATCCTGTAGATTAGGCTTAATCTAGTGTGGTAGAGAGATTATGTATTCTGTAATCCTAGGTTAGGCTTAACCTAGTGTGATATACTTGTAATCTGGTTCTCCAAGATAAAGTAATCCGTTCTCCTTCTGTCGTGGATGTAGCTAACTCACGTTAGTGAACCACGTTAAATCTGTGTTTGTTCTTACATTTATTTTGCTTCCGCTACAACATCTAGCTACCACCATCTTCAACGACAACAAGAATTCAAACAATTAAGGCACATATTTTGAAATTTTGATATAAATGATGACCTGAGTTGTCAAGATGACGAGAAAAGATACGATGAACGTGATGTGCTGCTTGTAGAACACCTTGACCACGGTGACAACATGAATGGCGTACACCGTTCCGGCACCGGAGTTGGCAAAGATGCATGGTGATGAGAACGTGTTCCTTGACATTAAATGGACCAGGGTTGAGGGTGAATTCCCACCTGGTCCCTTTGAAGAACACGCGCGTCGTGATCCTAGTGGCCATGAGCTGGCGGAGAGGCACGACGGCTATCTGGGCCGAGATGGCCGTGATGGACAGCGGCTCGGTCCGGTACCAAAAGAACTGGTTTAGGAAGGAGAGGAGGGTGCAGGAGAGGGTTCCTAGGACCCACATTCGGAAGGTCAGGGCGGAGAGGGAGGGGTCGTCTCCGGTCGGCACCGTGAGGGCTACTTGCTCCACCGGCAAGTTCTCTTCTTCATCATCATCTTCTTCTTTACCATTTTGATTTGGTGAAGATGATGAGGAGGGTTGTCCTTCATGTCTAGAAACTGCAAAATGGAACTCATAAAATTAGTCAACCATAGACCAAAAATGGGAGAGATGATGGTACCGGAAGAAAGCAAGGAAACGAAATGTTGGAGGCTTACTGAGAGGAGCTGTGATCTCTGTGGACCCTTCTTCCATGGATTCTTCTTTGCTCTCTGTCATCGTTAAATTATGTAAATTTCAATTCCAAAGAGAGAGCACTAGTTTATGCATATATATGTACGTTTATTTGTAGCTAGCTAGGGAAATGATCGAAATGGTGTGGCACACAATTCTGTGTGGTTCAAGGATATGGAAGAGAATCTGGCTTTCTGATCAGGAATCTAGCAAGAGCTGGATCTCGGCGAGTCAAAATAAGAAAAAGCGGTGAAATTCTTTTAGGTGGTGACTAATTTTAGCCTTTTTAGGAGAGTAGCTAGCTGCTTGCTTCCAAATTCCAATTAGTTAAGTATGTTTGCAAATATAAATAAGAGTACGCAGTTAGCTAGACAGGTAAAGAATGACATGTGATCGAGATTGTGAGTTGTTGCAGCTGCATGCTGACCCACGTACGTACGTCGTATCATTTCATTCATATTGTCAACTAGTGGGGCTACCCGCGCCTCGGACTACCCGCGCTTCGCGCACGGTGGAAATCAAAGTTATCTGAAAGGCAAGAAGTACGAAATTTTGGAATTCAAATTGATGACATCGGGGCGGAGCCAGGGGCCTAAATTTTTTTAATACGAAACTTGAAAAATTATAAATAAAAAAAAAACAGAGAAAAAATATACTATTCTAAAAATTGAAATAAACAAAATAATTGAGGGAAAAAATAAGGAAAAAAAATGAAAAAGAATGTCAATTATGATAATAAAAAAATGATAAATATATGTCACGCTTGATCAACAAACTAAAAAGAACAAAAAAAAACTACAAATTTGATACTTGACATGATGGGAAGTCGAACTCACTCCCTCATGTAAACAATTTATTAACTCTATCACTGAATCACTCAAACATTTATGCTCATATATGACACTGTAAATATTTATTAGAAAATTAGGAGAGGTCTGGGACCCTGCTGCCCCTTAGTAGCTATGTCCCTAGATGGCATTGAGATGTGTATTCATATGTTCTAATTTAAACATTCACGGTGGTTACAATATAATTGGTATTATATGTAAATGAAATCCCCTCATATGAATAACATAAGTCCATATTGTATTTCAAAGTAAACATCGCAAATTCATTACACAACTGAATGTGCAAAATATGCATTTTCTAGGTGAAAGAAATATTGTCTCAGTACATATTAAAAAGCACATCTAAGTACAGATAAAACTTGCAAGACTCTACAGTTATTCCGTATACTCTAAATTAGTCTTCAACAATAGCCAACTTCTGTTGATCACACATGTAACATTTCTTCAGAAATCTGCCTACAAATTTGATATATGTAACCAACCATAGTTTTTAGTAAAGTATGATAACCCTAGTAGTTTCAAATTGAAGATATACATCATTTCTAATTAGACCAGTAATAGAGCAAGAATGTGAAGAAGAATGAAGATATGATCCAATTGTATATGTATGGAAAAAATATTTCTTCAATTGTCGCCTGAAGCTTTAGTAAAGTTTTAAGCTATCACAAACATTACACAACAATTATTTTTTAATGACAATATACTGGTTTACAAATATCTCCATCTTATATCATAATACCGACATCTACAGCCCAGGTGACTTCGTTTATGACAATTGTTTGATCACTTATTTAAGCAGAACAACAAACTATAGTGGAAAAAAATACAAATTTTTTTTTTTGACATTGTAGAGAAAACTTAATCAGAATATTTGTACCTTATAAAGTCCAGTTAAAGGATGAACCTATCCCAAAATTATCTGTGAAACCTGGGTCAATTCCATAGGTGGCATTCATCACATGTTGTTCTGTGGAAGTTCCTGGGCAAGTTTGATTGATTCCATAAACTGTATTCACTTGTCCCAATTTTTTGTAACTGTAAATAATGGAATACAAACATTGGAATACATTAATGAAACATAAAAATTAAAAATAATGATTGTAAAAGAATACTGTCGTGGATCTTGACCTGATGTTGACCTCTGTAGATTAATAAAAAATGTCTTTGAATCTAACCAACAGCCTCTTTATGTCACTCATCTGGTTGATTTGATCTAGCATTAGGGCGTTATATTGGGCGATCTTGCCATTTTGTTCCTCCTATAGTTTTTTCACACTTTCCATGGTTTTATCCAGAATGTGTATTGAGCTTGGTCTTCCTAGCTTCCTTTGCTTCTTATCTTGGTCATCTTGAGGGTCTCTCCTATATTTGATCAAAAAGCATTATGATTTATTATAAATTCTAGAATAACTGCTATCATTGAAACTTGGTTTCAAAAATTATGTTGAATATATTCATAAATGTTCGAGGTGAAGATGTAGACCAATTTCAGGCTATTGGATATTTATGTACGTAAACAATATAGCAATGAGAACATTTGCTAGTCCACTTGATCCTTAACCCAATAGAATACCTTTTTTTTTTATAAAGCAGATTGTAAAATATGATTGAACTATTGAACCATGTTAATTATCTACACAAGGATCAAAAGCTTAAAACTTTGTTGATAGACTGAAATCCAAATATCATGACTTTGAAAGCAGAAACAATAAAGCTTTATATTGGCAGATACACATGTTTTCCCTTTGAATAAAAAATCATGCAACATTGCAATGCATGCAGATAACATTAGAAATCATATTGAAGACCATTTTGATCAATCAGTATATACAATTATATCTAATAATTTTAATCTTACAATATCGGTGCAAACTATTGTTGGAAAAGAATCCAATCCACATGATCAATGTGTCTTACTAATCTCAATAAATTAAAACTAATTATAGCCATACCCAAGTAACTTCTTGAAATCACATTACATACCAAGATCAGTATGAGCATTTTATTTATGTTTTAATTTTTTCAATGAAACAATCAATCACAAATACATTGTCAGATAGCAACTTGCAAACAAAAAATGGAGAGCAACAAATACCTTTTCAACAGATAGGATTCTCCACAAACAGCAAACAACCTGAAAACCAACAAATAAAAACCAATCAACACAAATTGACTGAGTTTAATCAATGGAGAAATAATAAACAAAACAACATGTGAAGAAAATAAAAATTAGAAACCATGAAAAGGGAAAAATGAAGACCTTGTTGAGTCTTACGAGACTTTTTCTTATTGGCACCAGAAAAGAGGAGAAAATCTTCATGGACATGTCCTTTTATACGTTGTTTGATGCTCTAATTGTGCACGAATGATGACGTAATGGATCCAATGTCACCCGTCGCCCTCACCAGTCGGGAGTCACAACACTTTGCCATGTTACTGAGCAAATCACGTATTATATATTACAATTTCAAGAACCGCACGTCTTAAGACAAGAGCTAAAGTAACGATACAGTGGATTATGATTGATACAGAACTGCAATTGATTCGATCAGGTAAAGAAAAGACTGCAATTGATCTGATTAGGTAAAGAAAAGATTGGGGATGAAGAGAATAAAAAATTGGCTTGTGAGAAATGGATTAAGAAAGGTGAAGAAGCAGTTGCAAAACTGCCATGATTGAGGCAGCCATGTCTACCAAAAGGAAATAGAGGTATGGGATAAGGAAAGAAGTCAACGAACAGTGATAAAGCAGCTCTGCTATGGCATAGAGTTTGGCGGCACAAAGCCTAATTCACATGGTTAAAACAATAAATTCATAAGCATAAATGATTAAAAAATTATCAAATATTCAATAATAACTTGAGAAAAAATAGCAGCAGGATTCAACTTTTTATGCCTCGCCAAATTGTTAGACCAAGGCACCCACATGTTTATACATAATTCTTCCCTTATCCTCGTTCAATCTAATCTCATTTTAGTTGGAGCTAATCTTATATCAGAAAGATTGTTTACAAATTGTAAGCGAACATTGGCATAAGTATGTATAAATCATATCAAACAAATGTGTGTATATATATGTATTAATACAATTTGTGTTGGAATGTTACAAAAAAATATATGAAATCATAAATATTTAGAGCAATGTTAAAATGTGTATATTATATCGTAAAATACAATGCATTATATATTTTGTAACACATTTTTATACACAATATTTTTTGTAAAATTATTAGGGACATTGTCACCATTATTTATAAAAAAATTAAGACCTTTTTTTGACGTAACTCTAGATATTGCCACATATAATTGTTCATGAGTAAAAACGGGTTCAGACAAATATATACCCACTTGATTTAATGACTGACCTTGACTTTTATTTATTGTCATTGTGTAACATGGTCTTACAGGAAATTGATGTATTTTCAACTTAAATGGCCATTTAGTTTTCGTTGCATATAACACTATTTTTGGAATATGAACTTTTTCTCCTGTAAGTATCTTTGCTTCAATTAGTATGTTAAATAAGTTTTTTACAATCAATCTTGTACCATTGCACAAATCACGTATTTGATCTAAATTTCTTAATAACATGATAGGCATGCCAATTTTCAATATAAGTTCATGGGTCGATAACCCACTAAATTCAAGTTTGTTTAAAAATTCCACCAGATATAAAAGATTAATATTATCAGAATTACCTGAATTATATGAAACTGAATCTGAACTAAGATATGATTCGCCATCACCATGTAATAATTTACTTGCATAGTTATTTATTTCATGAACGATGATATTTTTTGGAGTAACTATAACACGTTCTCTTAAATAATTCGTATCATTATATTTGCTTAAAAAATTGGGATAAGTTACTTCAAAAATTGGTTGTATAGGATGAATTGCAGGATCATCAAGTAATTCTTTTGGTATATCAATCCAGCTTACATCAGGATCACCTGTAGTTATTTTTTATTCTAATTGACCTTCTCCTATATGCAACATCCATTCAGCAAAATCTTTAATTTCATTTTTTCCATAGTAGTTAAACCTATTGTCGACAATCTCATATTTTCAGTTAGCCGAAATACTGTAATAGTAGGCCACAAATATGAGTTATTAAATGATGCTTGAATGACCTCTTCTTTACTACCACCTTGTATGACTGTTAATGTCTGTCTAAAATCTCCACCAAATAATATAGTTTTTCCTCCAAATGGCTCTTCTTTGTTTTATAAAATATCACACAATTTTTGTCTATTGATTCAATACACCATTTATTACACATTTGAGCTTCATCCCAGACGACTAATTCAGCCTTTTCAATTAAATTAGAAAGATTAATTTGTTTATTAATATTACAATTTGAATCTTTATCTATTATTGGTTTTATTTAGAAACGTGAGTGAACTGTTCTACCTATCGGGAGTAATAATGAAGCAATACCTGATGAAGCAACTACTAAAATAATTTTGCCTTCAGATCTGAATCTAGAAATTATAGTGTTCCACAAAAAAGTTTTACCTGTGCCTCCACTACCATAAACAAAAAATGATCTTGGATTCTTTTCTTGAATAGCTTTGATGACCTCATCATATATTATTTTTTGACTATTATTTAGTTTAGTAATTATGTCAGAATATTTTTGTTTTAGCTGTGACAACCCGAACCGGAAATGGTTGTTAACTGGTTTGATTTGCGAGTTTCGCGATTGGTCGCGGTTTAGTCGAAATTGGTTAATATGGCGAGTTAGTTCACGATGATATTTTCGGTAATGAATTTGATATAAGTTTCTTCACGAGAGTTGTAGAGTTTATGATTTCAAGCTCGTAGAAGTTTTCCGAGGATTTTTCCGATGTCCAAAGAATATGTTATGAATATTTCCGACCGTTGGATTTAATCGTGTTTATCTGATTGGTTTCGATCCGTTTTCGACCGTTGATTGTATTAGTTGCGAGTATAAATATCGAAATAGTCGTAAAATTGTCGAAAAGTTGCATTTGGGCCAAGTTGACCAAAATTGGACCGTTGACCAAGTTTGACTCGTGTTGGCCGAAGGATTTTTGGCACCGCCGTCAACTCGCCGTCGACTTTCTGATTCCGGCCACTTCAGAACACAAGCTTGGTATGGTTAGCTTCCTCTCATGATTTCCTATTTTTTTGAACTTGGTTTGAGTTGATTTGGTTGAGTATTGAGGGAGAACCAACTCGGTGAAGTTTAAGAATTTTGCCGGAATCGGGTGAGCTTTCCGGCCACTTTTGGCGTCGATGGGGTTAGGGGTTTTACTCCCCTCAACCCATAGAAGCTTTTGGGTGGAAAGATTTCAGGTTTGGAGGCCGTTTGAAGCTCGCCGGAATAGGTCACCGGAATCCATGGTGTTTGAAACTTTCGAGCTCTATTCGGGCCGGTGTGTTTCGAATTGGAGGTTGATGTAGAAGGAAAAATTGTTGGACTTGAGGAGTAGGTGTGTTCTGAAAATAGCACGAGCAAGCCATTTTGGTGGAAAGAGAGTGCGACGACCGCTCGTTGACCGGCAACTCGAGCAATCGGACGAGCAGCCCTTGCTCGCGCGAGAGGACGATCGATTGGTGGAACCCACTACCCACATGTATTGCTCAACCACCGTCTCGTATCTCGATGGACCTCCGACGCCAACTCAAGCTCCATCTTCTGCCCAAATTAGATCTTATGTTGATTTAACGGCCAACATTAAAACCTTATTTGATCTAATGGTTAATAATTATTGATCCTTAGTAAATTTTCTAATAAATCAATTTTACTTGAAAACTTATGAAATTCATAATAATAAGTTAGGATCTCCGAAACATTCAATAAAAATTCATACATGCTTGTAATAATATTCTCTACAACTTCTATGAAGAAATCAAGCACGAAATCCTAATTTCAAAATTGTTGTTTTTAATCGCGACGAAATAAAGAATGTTGATAAATGCCTCCGATTATTTAGACGATGATAACATGTGTCGTATCTTTATCGGAAAAAACTTATATCGGAATCAAATAAAAAAATTTATTAAAATTGATGAATAATAATAAGAAGTATAATTTTTCTTATCGCCGCAGTAAAAATAACAACGGCATCTCCTAGTACACCTCCTGAAATAATAAGAGGAGCAATGATAAATAGGAGTAGCAAACCGCTGTATATGCTCTAAGGCAGCGAGACCTGCATTTTCTCTTTCTTTGCCGCCTTTTAGTTCCTCCGATACATCCCCGACCACCGAACTACTTAAACAGTTTAACTTACTCACGCACTACTGCGATTGCGACTCCTACTCTCTCCTTATGAACTCAATTCTCAACTTCAACTATTAGGTAAGTTGGTCTCTATCTCTCTAGTCTCAGTTCTCATAGTGTTTAGCTTAAATTGCAAACCAATTTCAATTTTTGATTCCTCATAACTGTTTGAAACGCCCAATTTTACTGTGCTTTTTATTGCTTTGTGGTATCTAATTTCAATTTGGAGACTGCATATTCATGTTTGGGTATATAGCTAGGGTTTTGAATTCGGTTAGCTTCTTGCTCCATCTCGGCGGGTTTGTTTTAGTTTCGGATGTCTGCATTATCAAATAGTCGATTCATTATAATGTGATACCTGTTTGAGTGTACCTAGCTAGTTTCTATGTAAAGCTCATCGAACTTTTACTTTTCCGATGAAGCAGTTTTGAAAGATTTAAGTCATGGATGTTCAAGATTCCAACACCAAGTTGTCACGTCCTAGAATGGAGATGGAGTTGGATAGGCTCACCAACTTACCAAGCGAGCTTATAGAACAAATATTGTCGGAATTGCCGATAAAGGAGGCTGTGAGGACATGTGTTTTGTCAAGCAAGTGGAGGTATAAACCGGCTATGCTTAAGATTCTTGTGTTCGATGAAGAGTTTGTCTCGACTTTAGATCACTGGGCCTATGTCAACATTGTTGATCATGTACTATTACTTCACATTGGTCCCATAGACGACTTCGAACTTTTTCATAAGGAGCATGTACCCAGTAGTCACATTGATCGATGGATTCTTCATCTATCAAGAAATTCCATCAAAGAGTTCACCCTTTATTTTTTTGGAGAGAGTCACTACAAAGTTCCTTCGTCCTTGTTTTCCTGTCAAGATCTCAAGCACTTATACTTATTTCAGTGCAATGTGAAACCACCAATCACATTCAAAGGCTTCAGGAGTTTGGAAAGCATTGCGTTTCATTCTGTTAGCGTGACCCAACATGTTTTTGAAGATCTGATTTCTCGCTCTCCTATGCTTGAATCATTGACTATCACGGAATGGGGAAACTACACCCCTTTTATGGTTGATGCGCCAAACCTTCAGTTCCTCGAGTTTTCTGGTCAATTTAAGGAGGTTATTTTTGAGCATACATCTAATCTTACTGATGTTTGTATTGATTTGGTTAATGATATCAATCTTCGTAACTATCATGGCCATTCTAGCAAATTGGTCCAGTTTTCTGCCTGCCTGCCTCAAATTCAGAGTCTCAAAATAGTGGGTCTCTTTTTAGAGGTAACTTAGAACTAGCTCTCATGCATGCTTTCATTGAAATGTTCGACGATGATATTTCTCGTATGCGCATATTGATTTAGTCTATCCTTCTTCTACAGTATCTATCTATCGGTACCGTCCCAAGTGAGCTGCCGAAACCATGTCTCCACCTGAAATTTCTTTACATTGAGATTTTCTTTTATGATCATAAAGAGATTCCCACAGCTCTATGCCTTCTAACAAGCTCCCCCGTGCTACAGGAACTAGAAGTTGTGGTGAGTTTCATTATAGTGGTTTTGTTTCTTGAATTTAAGCTTCAACATTTCAAGTATCTAGCTCTACTGTAGAATATTGCATGTCTACATATATAGCACACTGCTCTGTAAGAAGTTCAATGATCATTGTAGGCCTCGGAACCAGCTTTGAATTATGAAGGAAAAATGGCGTCTTGGTTAGATGACCACCAGAGTGGTCAGTTTCCCAACCTACGTCGTGTGAAGATAACCGACATCTCAGGTGGTATAGCTGAACTCGAGTTGATCAGGTTTTTGCTTTTAAGTTCGCCATTGCTTCAGTCGATGACTGTTAGACCTACTTCTGCAAACAAGAGGTCTTCTGATATTCTGAAAAAGTTGGTTCAGTTTAAGCGTGCTTCGGCAGACGCGGAGATAATCTACTTGGATCCATGAATCTCCAGTGTATTTCAGCAGTTGATGATATGTATCCGTGTATATGGATGTTGACCTATTCGGGTTTAGTCAGTGCTTTAATCTTCAGTGTAGCTTTTTTTCTTTGACATTTAATCTCTCATGTTGCGGAACGATTGGAAATGTCAGAAGTATTGACCCAGCTAAGTTCAGCCAAACTATGTGTTTTTCAAGAAAGGCTGATGAGGAGACCTCGATTTTTTTTTTTATATAGGAAAATGACATTCCGGAGGAGTTAGAAAGGTAATTTTATTAAATAATACGACTAAAGTTGTAATGTCGGGCATCTAAAATAAGTTCTGGGGCGGAGGTGAACCATTCTTGATGAATGTCATGGTCATGAATAACATGAGGTTTTACCCTATTATAGATACTAGCACTAGACTTCAATCCATAAATGTCGACAAATGTAAACTTATTTTCATCTCATTGTAATTACAAGAATCAAGGATAAATAGAGTTAAAAATACTCTTAAACACACAATTGTGATAGGAATAATAACCCTAATGAAACTTGCATCCCAGAAGAGATGCAAATAAGCCATAAACACTAAACACGTCAAAGTTACCGACTCCTCACAAACAATTGACCAGGAGAACAAACCACCTGAGTCCCAAGTCAAAGCCTAGAGGTCATTGCATGATCAATAACCCTGTGAGGCCCAGCAAGCTGCCCACCCAACACAGACCTCAATTTTATTTTTTTTGGAATAAAGAGATTTCATTAAAAGAGCCTCATGGCCTAAATAGTACATATATAGTTGACAATTAACCATAAGTCTAACTCAAGAGAAGAATAACTAATTAGCAACAAATATTACTCTTTACAACGTTGAAGTTCGACAAAACTAGTTTACTTGTATCTCAAGTGATTTACGAGAATCATATAGAAAAAAGTTTCTATACCATTCAATTGTGGTAGGTATGTTAACCCTAATGAGATCGTATTCCACAAGCGACATAATTAAGCCGAATACACCATCTCCAGTGTATTTGTAGGTAAGCTGGACCACCTGAATCCCAAATCTTAAGCCACTTGCATCTCAAATCTCAATCTTAAACAGCACCTTCAAAAGCCTTAAATCTAGATCCACCTCAGAAGGGCCAACAAAAAACCAGACACAAAGATGTACCAACATCCTCGATGCACTAACAGTGGCGGATGCATGCCTAGGGCTGTGTAGGCTGCAGCCCACGGCAAAATTTGGACAAGATATTTAAGAGTATAGGTATAATTGAGTATTTAAGTTGCATAGTCAATTTGACAAAAATATGGATAAACAAAATTAAGGATTATTACTTTAATATCTCTTCAAGCAAGTTACGTTCTTGTTTATATGCTCTTGTTTAGTTGTTTTTGATTCTTACGCCTCTAATTCCTTTACTTTCTTTGCTTAAAGTCCTTTGAATAGCAACCAAGAATTATTTTCAGCTTTCTTCACAGTCCTACTAATGAATAAAATTAAGAGATGATCATGAGATTTGAGTAGTAAAACTGATAGAGATGGGATTGCTCAATTCATTTAATCAAATAATCATGTGTGTGGTATGTATCAACCGACACCGTTAGATATATTTCATTAAGTCTTGATTATATATGTATTTTACACATTTCAATTAACTTTAGTACATAGACATTGACACGAAGATGAGCCATCCGTTCATTTACAAACTTTAGACAAAGAAAAAAATTGGGCGCGCAAGGAAAAAAAAAAATTGTGCGCTATGCGCACAATATAGCTCACACTTTTTAGAAATCCTGAATCCGCCCCCTGTGCACTAACCATGAGTCCAACAAACTTGGCAGGCCTCGATTCTCTTAAAAAAGAATAAGCAAGATTAAACAATAATGTACAGTTAGAGCATCTGCACCGGCAAGGCTCTTGCTCGAGCAGATGGTGGGACCGACCGGACTGAAATTGCTCGAGCAACAGGTCGAGCAAGTTTTGCTCGAGTGATTGCTCTTGCAAGAGGTGGAGTCCCATTGTTTTACTCGTGCATCACCCTCACCGATCTCACCGCTGTGCCTCCGATTCCTAGTTGCTCGAGCAAAACCCAAGAGCCCCCACCTTTTGATCGAGCAAATATACTCCCGGTGCAGATGCCCTTACACCACCACGATGAGCATTACAAAAATAATAATAAAAAATCATTCATTTCTCTCGACTGATATTTCATTTTCATTTTCCCATTTTCCTGGTTTCGCAGAAAAAAATAAAAATAAAAAAGCTCTCCCCAATTTTTTCATTTTTGCCGCCTTTTAGTTTTCTCAGATCCCTCGCCGAGCGCTACTCTGCTTAACTTGCTCACCACCCCAAATCCAGAACTTAACCCTACTCTACTGCGACTGCGACTCCTACTCTCTCCTTCTCTCTCCCTCACTCTCTTTCTCTTATGAACTCAGTTGTCAACTTCAACCGGTAGGTAACTCTCTCTTTCTCTCGTTTTAATTCTCGTAGTGTTTATGCTTAAATTCCGAAACAATTTCAGTTTCTAGTCTGTGATTCCTGTGTTTGAAACGCTCAATTTCACTGTACTTTGTTGCTTCGGGGGTATCTAATTTCAGTTTGGAGACTGCATATTCAGGTTTGTGTATATAATTAGGGTTTTGAGTTCGATTCGCTACCTTCGTGCTCTATATCGGCTTGGCTTTGTTTTAGTTTTGATTCCCGCTCATTGAGAGCTTCAATTTTCTGAGTATGTTACTGGAGAAATCTGGATTAGGTTTTCGTGGATTTGGAATTGGTTGACAGATTCCTGGTTTGAATGTCTTGAACAGGTCGTCTATAATTAGATTTCAAATTCCGAATTGTTTTAAGTTTCAGCGATTTCTAGTTGCAGAGACAGCGAATTAGGTTTTGTTTGGATAGCTTTAAGGAAATGAGTTGGTCTTGCCACAGCAGCACATTGATTCTAGTGTCGACGAATCACTCTTAAAACTTAAAAGTCTGTTGATATTCTGGAATGAGAATTCTGATAGCTTTTGGTTTTGACATCTTTTTACAGAGTTTGACAGTCACGGTGAATTCAAAATGCACATAAAACAGGTGAGTTTTGGTTCGTAGGGGGAGTACTGTTGCTTATATTTCCAGAGTGGTATCTGTAGTACACGATTTATCTTTGAACCAGTTTCGGTTAACTCACTATTGTTTATGGTTCTGTGATTAGATTATAATCGAAGGATATAAGAGCTATAAGGAACAGATTGCTACGGAGCCTTTCAGTCCAAAAGTTAACTGCGTTGGTAAGGATCTCCTTCTTGTGTTTGCTTTTGTTGATTTCCTTTTTTCGTTTTTTACCTTCAACTATATTCTACAAGGCATGCAGAAGTATTTTGTTTCATGTCGTATTGATATTATTTAGAAGTTTATCTAATCATAGAGACACTACACTTTTAAGTATTCCTGTACTTTTTCTTTTGCTCTTTTCAACTATGCATTATTCAGATTTTATCATGTCAAATGAACATGTGAATGGTATACTAGTATGGCCTGTGCTTTTTGATGATGTCATGCACAATCATGTTTTCTATCAATTTGACATTGATTCCAATAATGACAACTGCAGTTGGTGCTAATGGGTCTGGAAAGTCAAACTTCTTCCATGGTAAGTGACAAGCACTGAACGATTCTTACAACGGTTTTATCCTGTGAACAGTATTTACCCCCTCTTTTTTTATTTTTATGAACAAACTTATTTATTCTAAATGTGTTCTTTATTTTATTTTTGTAGCAATTCGGTTCGTAATAAGTGACATTAACCAAAACTTGCCAAGCAACAATAGGCATGCTCTACTCCATGTATGTCCCACTAATACTGATTTTGTACTTGAGCAATCAAGCAATTTTTGGATCATTTGCTTTGTAACAGCCTTTGTTTTATCATATATTGAACAGGAAGGTGCAGGGCACCAAGTTTTATCCGCATTTGTGGAGATTGTCTTCGATAACTCTGACAATAGAATACCGGTAGTATTTTGCATTTCTTCATTCCTTTTTCGTAAGTGGAATTCCTTTCATATAAAAGCATGCTTGGCTATGACAGTGTCTGTTTTCATGTCATGGTGGTTAATTAAGGGGAAGGACTCTCCCTCTTTCCTCTTTACCTTGTACATATCATGAGCTTGATGATTTTACACCTTACTCGTTCTCCCTCTTTTTTCCTTGGCTTGTCACCCTTGTTCTCTTTCAGTTGCTGCATGCTAAATGTGCATGCTTCATATGAGATGTTCTTTATTTTTGGTTAAAGCTTGTTCCACGTCATTGATATGCCTTCTAATGCGGGGTCTTTTCTTGCACTTTTGCATCACCTTTTAACAGGTAGATAAGGATGAAGTGCGGTTACGAAGGACAATTGGTTTGAAGAAGGACGAGTATTTTTTGGATGGAAAGCATATCACGTGAGTATATTTATTGCCCAAAAAACTTGAGGACTGCATATTACATGGGTCCAAGGTATCTGTTGAAAGCAAGTAAATCATTCCAATTTCAGGAAAACTGAGGTTATGAATTTACTGGAAAGTGCTGGGTTCTCTCGCTCCAATCCATATTATGTTGTTCAGCAGGGACAGGTGTGCTACTTGCTTATACTAAGGTTGTTGTTTCAGTATTCGTGAATGATATGTCTTTATTCAGTTTATAAGTGGGGTCTGTTTCTTAGATATCAAAATTGACACTGATGAAAGACTCCGAGCGGTTGGATTTACTAAAGGAAATTGGTGGCACTCGAGTGTATGAAGAAAGGCGTCGTGAAAGTTTGAAAATCATGCTGGACACTGGCAAGTTAATATTGCATCGGTTGATTTATGGTAGCTACATATGCTCTTTCTCATATTTTTTTCCTTTCTCTTTTCTACTCAGGAAACAAAAGAAACCAAATAATTCAAGTTGTTCAGTACTTGGATGAGAGATTAAAGGAACTGGATGAAGAGAAAGAGGAACTTAGAAAGTATCAACAGCTTGACAAGCAGCGAAAAGCTTTGGAGTACACTATTTATGATAAGGAACTTCAGGATGCTCGCCAAAAGCTGGCAGAGGTTTGTTGATGTTAGCTGCTATTCCGAGGCCATATAATAGCTGCACAATTATGTTCTCATTCCTGTAGAGCAGGGATATTCATGTTGTTTATTGCTAAACTTGGTATACGAGATAGCTGTTTCTGTTTTGTGTGCATCAATGCAGTCAAAAATGACCTTTAGTTCTCAACATGTATGCTTTCATCTGGATTCAGGTAGAAGATGCTCGAGATAAGGTTTCTGAAACATCAACGAGGATGTATAATAGCGTGCTGGATGCCCATGAAAAGTCCAAGGACTTGGATAAGACCTTAAAGGATCTGACTAAAGAGCTTCAAGCTTTAAATAAAGAGAGAGAAGCAGTAGAAAAACAAAGAACAGACGCTATAAAGAAACACACAGAGCTTGAGCTTGATGTCAAAGATTTACAGGAGAAGATATCTGGAAACATCCGAGCCAAAGTAATATTCTAATCTTGTCTTCAGCTGTAATTTTTTTTTCCTGTCAATCTTTTGCTTATAGTGATGGGAGGGACACCAATGCTTTATCCGTTGATCATTACATGCTTCCAGGAAGATGCAATGAAACAACTGCGAAGTCTACAGAAAGAAATTCAGGATTCAGTGGATGAACTTGAGAAGATAAGTCCTCTGTATGAGCATCAAGTCATGAGGGAAAAGGAGATAACAAAGGGGTATGCCTTTTTATTTGATATCAGAAATGATATATCATCTTTATAGGTTTTGCTTCATCCTTGTGAAAATGTATGAGTAATTTGTATTTGATATGTCTTTCATCTACATACTATTCATGTGTGGTCAACAAGCTTAGTTTATTGATCTAGGATCCCTGTTTTAGACTAATACTATGTTAATTGAACGCTAATTTCAGTTATTTACCTTATTTGCCCCGGCAATGAATTGTAAAACAGGCCTCTCCTTGTTTTTACTCAGTATTCTGTTTAAAGTACTAAGTGCCTGTGTTGTATGACTGAACTATGGATTTGTGATGCTTTGTTATCTAAAGATATTGTATCAAGTACTTGTCTACTTAATGTAATATATTCTGAGTATTGAAGAAGTGTTGCGAGGTGCTGGTATCTTTCCTAATTGGTTATTTCGGTATATAGAATAATGGAGCGTGAGAAGAAGCTTAGCATACTTTATCAAAAACAAGGTCGTGCAACTCAGTTTCCAAGTAAAGCTGCTCGTGACAAATGGCTTCAAAAGGAGATTGATGATCTTGAACGAGTTCTTGCTTCAAATTTGGCACAGGTATGTCATGACTTTTTTTCTAGCTGTGTACCAAACACTGGCGTAGCCACTATACAAGTTTTTAATTACTATTAATCAAAGACATGTTTTTATTTAATTATCAAGAATTAAAACAATAAAACTCATTTTGACACTGCTGAATATTCAAAAAGAAAAGAGAACCTTAATGTGTCTTAATTACTTTTCCTTAACCAATCAAATAAATTCCTAAATTCTGGTATTATTGCCATATATGGAATCAATGATTTAATAAAGTGTTAACTTTACAACATTTACTGTTTGACTGATAGCTATAATTTATTTTTTCATTTCATTTAGTAAGTCAATTCAAAAATAAAATGGATGTTCGGATTATGAATTTACAATTGTTATCCTTGTGAATAGCTTTGTTGAAAATAGGAGTAGGCGTCATACATCTTCTATATAAAAAAAATGACGCTGCTGAACAAATTCTAGCTACGCCACTGCCAAATATGTCGTACCTCATTTCATGTATATTACCAGATATGATGTGGTGCTTTATGTATTGCTTAATTACACCTAGTATGATGCATGCTCCAGGAGAAAAAACTTCAGGATGAAATCAAACGGCTGACTGCTGAGTTGAACGAGCGGGATATATACATTGAATCTCGTAGAAATGAAATTACAAGAATGGAATCTGTCATCTCTCACTCACGTGAAGGGTTCAGTCATCATAAAGCTCAAAGGGACAATATGCAGGATGAGCGCAAGTATGTCTTTTGTAATTCCCAATTTAAATGAATGCTGTAATGCCATTACTATTTACCATAATAATTGTTGTTTGGATGGTAGGACCCTGTGGAAGAAAGAAACTGAACTTTCTGCTGAAATTGAAAAATTGAAAACGGAAGTTGAGAAGCCAGAGAAGAGCCTTGATCATGCAACTCCTGGTGTGAGTATTCATTTTCTTGACCTTTGGAAGCTTCTGATATGTTAAACATGGATATTAGATTGATATTATGCGCCTCAGTAACGGAAAAACGTGTTGTAGTGTATGTTTTGATATGCTTGTGAGAAAGTATGACACCATGATTATAGCTTGTTGTTATGCAATTCACATCTTGAAGTCTGTTTGTCACCTCTAGCTGAATAATATAAGTGCAAATAGTCCTTGCCTACAATTACATGTAACTCCTCTCACTTTCCCCCAACATAATACTTTCAGGATGTCAGGAGAGGGCTGAGTTCTGTTCGTAAGATCTGCAGGGAATATAATATTCCTGGGGTATTTGGACCCATTATAGAGTTACTTGATTGCGATGATAAGTTTTTCACGGCAGTGGAAGTTACTGCTGGGAACAGGTACCCAGAATACTAACTCTGGACCCCATTTTTGATGTCAACTTTATCACTCAGTTGCAGTTGAAGTTCTATTATCTGATGTTGTTCTTTCTTGGACAGCTTATTTCACGTTGTGGTTGACAATGATGAAACATCAACTCAGATAATCAGGCACCTCAATGCATTAAAAGGTGGACGTGTTACGTTTATCCCTCTGAATAGGGTGAGGGCTCCAAGAGTAACTTATCCACAGAATTCAGATGTAGTTCCTTTGCTGAAGAGATTGAAATATCTTCCACAGTACAATGCTGCTTTTGCACAGGTTAGCTTCTACCTGAATAGTATTGTTACTCTTGAAATACTTTTTTTTTGGAGTTGGGTCCATATCTGATTGTGACTCTGTGGTAGTTGATTTGTTTGTCTACAAAGTTATCCTTGCTTGTAAAACACCTCTAATTTGTCAATTTCAGCTTTAAAAGTGGGTTTTGCCTTGTGTCCTATAGTTACTATTATCATATATATCTGTTGACATTTATGTGTAGTTGATGTATGAACTCCAAAAACTATCCAACTCATACTTAACATCCTAGAGAATACTAAGAACTAGGTCTTTGAACTGCAAACAAGTAACTCTGATTCCTGAAAGAATCTGTCTTTTTTACACATTGTAAATAGTCGAAACACTGCATATGGGTTACGTAGAAACAACTTTCCGACATCAGTGTTAAAGTTTCATGAAATGGGCTCCAGTTCCGCAAATGGATAAGCTGATATCTTTTTGACACTGGGCACAGCTTGATACGTATTTTTCAGCCGGTATGTAGTTGCTCTGGTTCTTATGTTTTCTACATGACTTGATTTACCTTTTTTCTTTTTCTTTTTGTGTGTAAAAAGGTTGAACATTAGTATTACAATGCTGCATTCTAGTGAAACCGTAGATGAAACTTGTGAACAGTTTATGAACATTTGAAGTGGGTTTGTCTGAGAAATATATATTCCTACCAAGCATATGCATTTTAAAGGTGTTGAACAGGAGCTTCAAGGTTGTCATGATTATATGCTATCATCTTCCATAGGTATTTGCAAGAACGGTTGTTTGTCGAGATCTGGATGTGGCCACAAAGGTTGCTCGTACCGATGGTCTAGACTGCATCACTTTAGAAGGTTTGTAGACTCCGCTTTTTTGCAGAGTGTGTTTGTACATGATCCTACTTCCTATCGCTCTCAAGCCACATTTTATTTATCTAACAGGAGATCAAGTCAGCAAGAAAGGTGGAATGACAGGTGGATTTTATGATCATAGACGCTCAAAATTGAAGTTTATGAATGTAATCCGACAGAATACGAAATCTATCAACACGAAGGAAGAAGAGCTGGACAAAATTAAATCTATGCTTCAAGATATCCTTTCACGAAAAGCTTTCATATAGTTTCTCACCATCCGTTTTCTAATTACCTTGATCAAGTTCAATAAAATTACTTTAAGACTCCAATCCAAGATGACAACTGCTGTTTATTGGTATGACATGGAAAGTGCTGGATACCCCTACTCTTAACAAATAATGGGCATTAGGAAAAGATATTTTGTTTGTATCTTTTCAATTCCTTAGATTTTTGATGATTTTTCACTTTGTTCCTGTATATACAAAATTGTCTTTAGTGCTGTTTTATGGTGGCACTCCTGTGTAGGTAGGAAGACCAAAGCTTTAAAAAGTGAATTACCAAGTATTCAAGGACAGGGTTTACAGGTTTCATTCATTAGCTCCAACATAGTTGCATACTAATGAATATGTATGTATTCTATGATAAACCATATATTCCATCTAGTATATATATGTATATATCCACTGAAATGTTTTATTTCTTCATGTGCATTGATAATGCGCTAGCAGGTAAGTGCAAAATATTAACAGTCACTACATTTAGTTTCTTTAATGGATGTTGCAGTGTTCTCTTCATGATTATATTTCATTGAAAAATTTGTAGAGTTGTTTTTACTAAATTTAGCTCACAGATAGACCAGAAAATCACAGACCTTGTAACGGAGCAGCAGAAAATTGATGCTAAGCGAGCCCACGACAAATCAGAACTGGAACAGCTTAAGCAGGACATTGCAAATGCTGATAAGCAGAAAAATTTGATTTCTAAAGCACTTAGGAATAAGGTACTTTGAGATGAGTTGAACTCGTGCATTCATCTGAACCTTAAATACTTCCTGTTTCTTAACATGATCTGATATTTATTTTTATTTTAACATTTCTCTTAATTATTCTCTTCCCTCTTTGTAGGAAAAATCTCTTGCCGATGTGCGGACTCAAATTGATCAGCTTAGAGCGAGTATGGCCATGAAACATGCCGAAATGGGCACTGATCTCATTGACCATTTATCGCCAGAAGAGAAGGATCTTCTCTCGAGATTGAACCCTGAAATATCAGATCTTAAAGATAGGCTTATCACATGCAAGACAGATCGTGCTGAGGTAAGTCGTATGTAGCATTAACCATCTATCTATATTTGTCTTATGTGCATATGTCAGTGTGACATCACTTATGTGTATGTATTCTCTCCTTATAGACTGAAGCAAGAAAGGCAGAGCTCGAGACTAATTTAACCACAAACCTTAAGAGGCGGAAGCAGGAACTAGAGACTATCATATCCTCTGTGGAAACTGATAATCTGCATGGTGAAGATGAAATAAAGATTCAGGAACTGAATGATGCTAGATTATTGGTTGAAGAGGCAACTGAGCAGCTCAGAAGTGAGGCCAATGATCAGCTTTTTTTCACTTTTCCATTTCTTGAAGTGTTTTTCATGCTATTTTTGGTTTAACATCTGGGCTGTCCTCATTAGGAGTTTCTGAAAGTATTGATGGTCACTCAAGGCAATTGAGGAAAACTAAAGATGAAAAGACTAAGTTAAAGGTAGTTCTCTAGTCTTTTACCATGTTACTAAGTGAATGATTTATCTGCTAAAATGATCACTCCTGAATGCAGACATTGGAAGATAACTATGAGAGGACACTTCAGGATGAAGCCAAAGAGCTAGAACAGCTATTGGGTAAAAGAACTATGTATCTTGCTAAACAAGAAGAGTATTCGAAGAAAATCAGGGAACTGGGTGCATTGTCATCGGATGCTTTTGAAACGTATTACTTCTGTCCATACTCGGATTTATTTTTTATTAAGTGATGATGTTTATGTTTGCAACTGGCGTTTTTGAGGGCTCATAACTTTTGATTTATATTTTTGTTATGCTTGGTTCTGTTCTAGGCCTTTCCATTTTAGATCAATTGTATAATTTACAGTTTTTTCATCAGAACTGTTTCTGGAGCCTGGCTGGGTCACCTTGATCCTGTTGGGCCGTTAGTTTGTAAATCAAGTACTATATCTTGACTGATATTGTAGCAATCCTTATTCCTTTTATGTAATTGGCTTGATTCTTTGTTGCTTTATCATACCTTCAAATGCATCATCACAGCTGGCATGGTTTGTCATATTTTGTCTTCATTGGAACTGTAGGTATAAGAGAAGGAGCATCAAAGAACTACATAAAATGCTGCATAGATGCAATGAGCAACTGCAACAGTTTAGTCATGTCAATAAGAAAGCACTTGACCAGTATATAAATTTTACAGAACAACGTGAAGAACTCCAGAATAGACAAGCTGAACTGCAAGCGGGGGATGAGGTATCAAATTCTCTAGAATCTTTCAATTCTCTTGAGTTAATTCATTCTCTCTTCTTTTTTTTGAAAGGAAAATCATTCTCTTTCTTTGATGATTGCTGAGGTTAGATATCCTGACTTGTGTTTTTTTTTCAATTGTGCAGAAAATCAAAGAACTTATATCTGTCTTGGATCAAAGGAAGGATGAATCAATAGAGCGTACTTTTAAAGGTGTTGCTAGGAACTTTCAAGAAGTTTTCTCAGAACTTGTGCAAGGTGGCCATGGTCACCTTATCATGATGAAAAAGAAGGTTGATTTGAACTTAACCTCTTCAGTTTTTGCTCTTTATAGCCAGTTTTGAGATGTATGGATATACTTGTTATGTTTTATCTATTGGCTCAGTGTAGTGAACGTTAATGTTATCAGTGTATTCTGTTTAATCAGTCCCTGCAACCTCTGATACTGAGTCCTGTCTAGGTCTTGCCCTAGAAAATAATGCTCGATAAGATTTTACTGTGTACCTCTAGGAACACTTAGAAATTCTTGTTGATTTTGCTTTGGTAAGGCTTGAATCTCGTCTTTTCTCTGCTCCCTCATCAATCTATTATATTTTGTAAGGCTCGTGAAATGTTCTTGCCTCAGAAAAGTTCTTCCTGTTTCTCTGTTCATATGCAAACAAACTTTGAGTGATTTTCTTCCGTAGGTGTAACTTTTGGTTGTTTGGTAGACTTTTAAGAGAATCTTCATATAGATCTTTTCCTTCCTTTTTTTCTGTCAATCAAGACTGCAACTTAATATATGAGTTGAAGCCTTGATGTGTTCTGGCAGAGGAATTATTTTCAGGTGAAAGCTAAGAAGAAAGCTCTTGTTTTGATTGAAACAAACTCGAGGAATTTTTCCAAAGCATTATTCATTCATTGAAAAAGTTTGAGGGACTTGAAACTTTTCTACGTTTCATGTGAATTTATATGAGCATGGGTGTTGTTTTGACAGGATGGTGTCCATGCTGATGATGATTGTGATGATGATGCACCACGCGAAACGGATATGGAAGGAAGAAAAGAGAAATATATTGGTGTGAAAGTAAAGGCATGTATTTTGTTTTATAAGCACTTATTTCCTTGGTTAACAGGAAGGAAACATCCACCTTATTTGTGACATTCAGTGGTAAAGTTTGAAGTTTAACAATTCAAAATATTATAGTATTCTGAGCACTTTGAAGCTTGAACCAACGTTTGGTACGACTAGTGTTAGAAGTTACAAATATGTGATGACATTGTCAGTCCAAGGTTTGTTTGATATATTAGTAAAATCATAATCTTTCTGGATTGCCTTGTTTGTGCAGGTTTCGTTTACTGGGCAAGGAGAGACTCAGTCCATGAAGCAGTTGTCCGGGGGTCAGAAAACTGTGGTTGCATTGACGCTTATCTTTGCAATCCAACGATGTGATCCTGCTCCTTTCTATCTATTTGATGAAATAGATGCAGCACTGGATCCTCAGTACAGGACTGCTGTTGGCAGTATCCTTTATCTCGTACTGTTAATCAAATATTTTGCATCATTTGACATTTTGACTGTTATCATTTGAAACTTCTAGTATCATTTGACATTTTGACATTTGAAATTTATAGTACATACCACCTCTGGTAAAATATATCCCTTGATTTTATGTGTCTCCACTATAGTCAGTCTCTATGTGTAAATGGTTGGTGCGTCTCTTTGTCAGTATGATTTATTCACAAGGATTGTAGCTGAATGCAAATTTATCTAGAACAAGTGATAACACAGATTGTGGCTTGTGATGTACATACCTATGGAGGCTAAATGGTCCTTTATGCCAAAGCCTTCCCAAATGCATGTTTTTTTTCTTCCCTTTCAGGCGCTTTGTCTGCCTTTCCTTTTATACATGTCTACTCTGGAGATTTACAGTTATGGGTGATCCTTAAGTACCTGTTGTAGATATGATCCGACGCTTGGCAGACTCAGAAGATACTCAATTTATAACCACAACATTCCGACAAGAGCTTGTGAAAGTTTCTGACAAGATATATGGTGTTACATATCAACACAAGGTGAGCCATGTCAACATTATATCGAAAGAAGAAGCATTGGACTTTATCGATAAAGACCAGACTCACAATGCTGCTAGCTAAAGGTTAGAAAGTGTTCTGTTTTAATATTTATTGCTATTATTTTTGTGCAAATTTATTTAAATTATTTGGGAACTTAGCCTCCTCCGTCGCATCAGTCCAGTTCGGTTGTTGTAAGTTACTGTATTTGGTACTGAACATTGTTTTTGTTTTGTTTAGACGAGCAAGGTGGAATATAGAAGGGTGGAGCAGCCTACATTCTGCTGGTGTGTCACTCTTGTAGTGGCTGTGTTGAATTCAGATACTGATGGGGTCAGATATTGTACCAAGTAGGTTTTGTTCTACCTCAAGATTCAGGATGCTGTGTCTCCGTCCATCTATTGATTGTTCATAAGATAGTCTTCGTATCATCATATGTATTAACCACGCGTATGTTTCTAGACGACGGAATGACTATTATTTAAAAATGGATTGTCTGGTATTTTATATTTAATTATTTGTATACAAATGCATACGTTCGTTCTGGTTGAACATTAAAACCTGCAATAAGTTATGAACATAATCCAATTAGTCTGGTGTTTATGAACATAGCAAAAACCAACTTTCACAGAACGTGGAAGCATACGTATGAAAGTCTTGTCCAAGAAAATCCCATTGGTTCAAGGGGAAACAACATATTTCATACACAATCGTGCACTTGCATTGTCTTTTATCCTTAGTTTTACACGTAGTGCACTCACTGCCGTGTTTAGGTTAATTTTCAGGGTTTCAGGTGATAATTTTGTAAGTCAGCGATATGGCAACTGGATCACAATCCAAGTTAATTTTTGCCCCCAACAAAATTCTACATGGGACAACCAGCCAGAATATTCATTGGTACAATAGATCCATAAACAATCAAAACAAGAGAAAATTATTCTATATACAACGATACAAGTACACTAATAAAAAAAAGGATAAAAATTAATTTAACCTATTCTTTATGATATTTTATTCAATTTTTTAACTTCTTGTCAACTTTAAACCAATAAAAATTTATCACATTAACTAAAGTACGTACATTACTATATATAGAATATGTTCCCTCAAAACAAGATTTGGCGCAGCAAAAAGCAGCTCCTTTTGTTTTTCCTTTCCAAAATCAAAAGTGGAGTTTAGATAAAAGGTGTTTGAGGGTATGTTTGGAATTTTACAAGACGAGCATTGGAGTATTATTATATAGGGTAGGGACGACGCAGGGTCTGAACAACAGAGAACAAGCAAGTAAAATTAGATCTTGCGGTGTTTCTTTTACTTGTGTTGAATAGGCCTAAACACCTCGAGGGCTAATTCTTCTTAATGACTACGTGGCTTGTTCTGACTCGTTACTATTCTCAACATTCTTCAAGGTTGACTGAGCTTCTGATAAGCTGTAAACATACTCTTTTCAGCACCACCAAAACAGATCTCGAAGAGACCGAGTAGTTGCTGGCGGTGGAGCAAGTAGAGAGCTCGCAACTTCGACGAGCTCGGGTGGGCAACCGGAGAAGAAGAAGACGAGAACGAAGATAGGGATGAATATGAAGCAGACGAGGAAGCGCTTGCTGAAGAAGTCGGTGAGGATGAGCGACGAGAAACGACCGTCGTGGTTGTTGACTTGTTGTCGTCGTCGGAGATGTGGAAGGCAGTGGGGATCGAGGACTGTGGAGTGGCTTACAAGCATTTTGGTCAATTAGGTTTCGTGGTCGTCTTCTCCGTCCAAGGAAGAAGAGTCTGACCGATTCATTTTTGGCCTAAATGTGTGTACGTTGGTGATTTGCTTACATATTTTGCAATATAAGACCAAGAAAATATCAGATAAACACGGACATCGTACCCAGAAACATCTTGATTCAATCTTTGGCCTCTACTCCAGGATCTGCTTCCAAACTCCACAAAGAAGAAGAAGAAGCAAACAAAGCAAATCAAAGAGTCAGCTTTGATTCGAAACAAAACGGCGACGAAAACTAAGATGAAGGAGAGCAAACACATGAGGGTCGTAGAAACTGAGGGAAAATGACTGACTGACTGACGGTGGACAAGCCGAGAGCTAGAGGTCATTCTCCTCGCGGAGGCTGGTGTCATTGCAAACGCCTTAGAAAGGCTGTAACGGAGGGAGGAGGGTTTACGGTGGACGACAGCGAATATTTTGCTGACGGCGACGGATCTTCTGGGCAAGGAGTAGTATCATCATCTATAGTGAGTTTATTCTAAGCTCAGTCGACACTGAGTGCATGAAGTGACAAAAATGGCTATTTATATTGTGACATGTATTTTATTTTACTCTTGGTGCAATCCAGAATTTTCCCACGACACAAGCTGTCTTCTCACTTTCTCAGACGTTTAGAACGAACTCACCGAAACTCCGACACATCTCTATCAGCAGCGCTTAGATCTCCTCTCTCTCTCTCTCTCTTGCAAACCCAAAACCCACCATGGCAAACTGCACAGATACTCATGTTCATCTCATTTTCTAGCTTTCACTGCTCTTTGCAACATGATCCGCCCGCTACTTTATTAACAATCGTAGAAAAAGTTTCCAACTTTTTGTTCACACAAAACTTTGGTTTCCATTCACTTTCAATCACTGGGTTTTACTTATCTGCTGTCTATAGATTGATTTCTGAACTGGGTGTTCTTGGGTACTTTGTTTACTGTTATGACAGCAGTTTTCAATTGCCTATTATCATCCTCTTCACTGTAATCGAGCTTATCATCGTTACTATCTTTTACATTTTCACTCCATTGTTTTGTCACAGATTTTGCCTTTAAGATTGATGTATAGCCAAAGGTGTACATAGCAGACCAGTACATTAGTCAAAAGGTGAGCTTTTTTTTGCTACTCCTAAGTTTTGGGATTTCGTTTTGATCATCGATTTGAATTATACCCAAGTAGTAAGTAATGCTGATTGCTGTAAATTTGTAGATGTGTTTTTACGGTGCTGATATTTGTAAATGTTTCGATGCATTTTCAGGACAAGGCTTAGAATTTGTATGGTGATTGAGCTAGTCTGTGTACTTGTTTGTAACGATTACAATCTTAGATGGCAGAATTTGCTGGGTCGAGGTTGTACAGTTGCTGTAATTGCCGAAACCATGTTGCCCTTCATGATGATATCATTTCTAAAGCATTTCAGGTGAAGAGCTTCTTTGCCAAGTTCATTTTCTTTTTGGACTGTGTATTAGATAAGTCGTTGGAAATTGAAAAATTGCACTTACTTATCATTGCATTTGGAAAAATAATAAGGAATAATCTTTTTGTAAGTTTGAAATGAAGAAGATGAACTCAAGTCATCACTCAAATTCCGTTGTCAATATGATTGCAAGACTTGTTCTATACAATTTCATTTGCTTAATCTGTTTATGTAAATATATAGGGGTGGTGTAGTCTTGTTCTGGTTGTGAAGATTGCAAGAATTTCATTTGGTTAATGCTTGTATGATAGCATAATCTTGGAATACTGCAAGACTCTAGGATTGACTATTTATTCTTTGTTTTAATCATTAGGGGAGAAGTGGTCGAGCTTTTTTGTTCGCGCATGCAATGAATATTACAGTAGGGCCTAAAGAAGAACGACCTCTTATGACTGGTTTGCACACGGTTGCGGATGTCTACTGCTGTGACTGCCACGAGGTTCTGGGCTGGAAGTATGAACGACCCTATGAGGAAACACAAAAATACAAGGAAGGGAAAATCGTTCTTGAGAAATCGAAGATAGTCCAGGAAAACTGAGTCTGTGGAAGTATCTGTTCTGAGTTCTGACTATTCATCTGTCTACCTGCAGCAAGTGTAAGTTTATGGGTGCCTCTATCATCTAGTTGAAGAAGATCTCTTCAACTAGAAAATATTCAATTACAGTTTCTCATTGTGCAGTGTGCACTCCTCCCATGTTCCGTTCTGTGAATATTGTATTCAGGATAAACAGTTTGCTAATAAATTGTGAATTCATTTATAAAATGTGCAAAAGTTTGTGGGAGAAATAATTCTAAAAAGAGTTAATAACCCCTAGTTGTATATATCTTCAAATCTTCATCAGTAGTTCATCTTATTTTCATGCATGCCATCTTTTCAAATTAAATTTGCAAGAATAAATACTGTGTTGTCTTAATTGTCAATAGCTCTTGATGACATACATTGCCCAATCCTCTGGTTCGATTACAGAGTAAGCTGTTGTCTTATAGCCATATTGATCTTCAGTGAATCCTGCCATTCTAATCTTATCACTCTTATAAAATGTTGTATAAGGCACTGGAAACTTATTTAAACTTCCCAGTTCTGATCTTGTTTCTTTCCTTCATTCTTGTTTTCCTCTTCCTCGGCTTTGAGTCTGTGACATTCAACTGATACCATTTCCAGGTCACCTCCCTCCCTCAAGTTCTCTATCTGTCATCGGCTCTACATGATACGATGAACCAAATCTTGGAAATTCAAATCTTGATGTTACCAGTATCTTGAAGTTTGATGTTTTGAATTCAGCAAACTCATCAAGAAGGGATTCAGATCCAGGCCAAACATCGTCTAGGACCAACAGAGAAGGAAGATGTCTTACATCCTCAGCCAATTCATCCAGCCATTCAATGGCATTAGCTGCTTGTCCTTCCGGCAGTGTAATTTCCCGGTAACCCTCCTCCGGATAGAGTTGTCGAACAATAAGCTCCAAAGTGGGGTACTCGGAAAAAGGAACGAAGAAGATATTGTTCTTGAATTCATTTCTTACTTCTTCATCTTCACAGAATTTTTCTGCCAATCTAGTTTTCCCGCATCCTTCAGGACCTGTCAGCACAATGGCCAACTCATTATCATCTAAAAGCTTCTTCTTCAATTTGCTCACATACATATCCATTAAAAATGCAACTGAATATTCCTCTTCCATTGATGCATAACTGTCTGCATCAGCTTGATCTTCTGGATCCAGTTCAAGTCCTTCTGGAAATGATGGAAGATCATAATCATGAGAATCTGTATATTCGAACGCTTCTTTCCCTTTGGTTTGCTTTACATCCTGCAGCTTCGCCGATCCCCCTCCTTTCTCGATCGCATTCTTTCTTCCCTGCATACTTTTTCTACTCATTCCAGCTGTAGGTAATGAAGGTTCACGCACGTTTTTCTTCTTCTTTTTGAACAATACTTGTTCACGTACTTTCTTCTTCTTTCTGAGCAACCCTTGATACCAACCTTTACTCTGTTTTCTATCACTTTGTACCACACCCTCCTCCACATTCTCCTCAATCTTCTCTTCTAAGTTACTAGCCGGAGTCATCGGATGCGTCACCTTGATCACCTCTTGTGTTCCCTGCTCATGCTGCAAGTCCACTCTAACTGCAGGTGATTCAGGTTGAGGTACTGGAATCCGAGACTCCGTGTCAGTTTCCTCATATTGTACCTCACCAATTTCCCTAATGTACACTTCTACGTCACTTACCGGATCCGAAGTCTCACTGATCACCTCCTCCTGTGTCCCCTGCCGATTTTCCAAGTCCAGTCCTGTGAGAGGAGATCGAGCTACTGGAATCCCAGACTCCCTTTCAGCTTCACCACTTTTCATGATACCACTCCCTTCAATTTCCATGATCTCTCTCTCCAAGTTACTTACAAACTCCGAGGTCTTCTTGACATTCCTTGTTACCTGCCCTTTAAGTTCACTGAACAGCCTTTGTAGAGATTCATTCAATCCCAGTAGTTTCTTGATGCATTCGTTCTTTTCATAGCTCGTGCCCTTGTGAAACTCAGAGCACTTGGAAATTATCTCCACACCCTTATCCATTTGCATCATGAAAATCTCTAGTTCCTCCTCCGGAAGATTCAGTACCTCGTTACAATCTGTCATCTCCTCCATTAGTGGTTTCAAGCAATCCAATGTCGATTTGAAATCTTCGAGCAAACGTTTAAGCATTGTGTCCTTCACCCTCACTCGGATAATAGCATCGAACAGCAGCAAAAATACCGCTCTTAGAACAGAAGTAGAAGCTGACCCTCCTCCTCCTCCTCCTCCTCTGTCTGAAGTTGCAGCAACACCATTTCTTCTTTCAATTCTCTCTAGTACTTCCTGCTGCGATCTTAAGACCTCCCCGGTTTCTTGTAAAACTCTCTGAATCTCCAACTGTCTTTTCTCCAAATCATCTTGCTTGTCATTAGTGCGCCTCACCAAAATCAAGAGCTCCGTCACATTCCTCATCTGCTCTGCTTTGAGTATCTCCAACAGTCGTTTCAGAGACCTATCCAGGGCAGCCAGTTGGTCTGCGTAGTTAGGCTTTACACAGCAGTCACAACAATTTCCCCATATGCGCCAGTTCCACATGCTAAGCCTCGATAACTCGTCAAGCAGAGCTATCCCCTCGTCCATTTTAACTTGAAGATCTTGTATTATGTTGTTTGGAAGATTGAGCTCGATGTTGTTGTCTCTTATCTGCTGGAGAATCCGTGGCGCCAAGCAGTCTAGCGTAGTTTCAAGATTTAAGAGGAGGGCTTTGAACTTGCTGGCTCTGTCAATGGCAGCCGTAACTCCATCATACAGGAGTTGGAAAGGTGCTCCTCCCAGAAAGTTCAGAGCCATAGACATGATTACAGCAATCAACTAATGCAAGAAGAACTAGAAGACTTGTACTTGCATCTCAAGTTTATCTACCTGATCACTTAAAAAATTCAGACATACCTGATCACTTTCAAGATTCAGACATGCCATGTAGCACGTTTTGGTTTCAGCTTATGAACTTGATAGCTTTCCTTATCCCCGCTACCCAGAAATGGATGCAAGTCAACTTCTTTCCTCTGCTTATTTCTAGCTGCTCTGGTTGATCAGCTCTAGGCCTCTAGCTAGTCTGAATCTGATCTGTCGTTGCTTTGTTTTGGGCCCAAGTTTCTAAACCAATTTGTTTGACCCAAGAAGTCTCCGCCACCGTCACACTTGGACAAGTTCAAAGCTAAAAAAGTTTATCTCTCATGGTGGGAGACGACCGGAGAAAAGAATACGAGGATTTAGCGTGTACGTACTGTTTTCTACTATCAGTTCATATACAATTGAATCATTTTCTGATGGATTTGTAGAAGCACATAAAAAACCACTTTCATTACTTAATAAATGGAGCTAGGTCTTACTTTTACCTCGTTGAGAATTTGAGATAGGGAAGGTTACAGTAAAGATTTAGATGATGAATAGTTGAATACTGTCAAATGTCAATAAATGATAATGGATTTCCTAGAAAATAATGGATTTCCTTTCTAAGAAAATAATTCTGAAAGGAGATTTTTTTGTGAGTAATGTTTCAGACAGATGAAAACTAATTATAGTATTAATCGCCAAAGAGTAGGCTTGAATGCTTGGTTTCCATTTATAAACAAGTAAATGAGGCAGGCAACCAATACAAGCTTTGTAGCATCTAAAATATCGGTAGGGAAGTTCTCTATAAGTACAATGATCATTCTTAGGTATCCAAGGGTATGTCATATTTTTATTTATCACTTGAGAATAAATTTGGTGGTTATTGTGGTAATATGAAATATTTTTTGTATTATTTAGTTGCATTTGAGATAATTACTTTATTCAGAGACTTAGTTACAACTTCTGAACTAGTTGTTCTCAAAATTATAAATTTGATCTAATTAGCTGTAAACATTATAAATAATCCTAAAAAAAATATAATCATTGTGGTAATATTATTTTAAATATTGTAAACTTTTGTTCATATATATTATAATTTTAATTTTCAAAGTGATAAATAAAGACATGGTTTCCATTTATAAACTAGTAAATGAGGCAGGCAACCTACCATAGCCTACCCCATAAATACAGATACAATTGGTCAAATCTCACTTACCACTTGGTAAAGGTGCTAACTTCCTTTGCGGCTTCACATCTCATACAAAACATACAGATACAATTGGTAAAATCTTACTTATCACTTGGTAAAGGTGCTAACTTCATTTACAGCTTCACATCTCATACAAAACATACATCTCTAATCTCTCACTGATATAGGCCAGAAAATTGGACTCGATTTTATTCTGAGTTGAATCAACGGCGAGATTAGGCTTAGCGGCTTTGGCCTTTCCCTTCTTGGCTTCCGGAGCCATATCTTCTCTTCTCCTCGGTGCTCCCCGCATAATTCTAAATGGAGATCTTATTTCTATATATGCATCTTTTCAAATCATATTTGCTAGTCTGTTATGCAACTACTGGTGGGGGAAGAGTGACAATGGGAACAAAACTTATTGGAGGAAGTGGGACTGTGGGAGTTTATGTGTCAGACAAAAGAATATGGAGGCATGGGTTTTAGAAATATGGAGGAATTAACCTAGCTTTACTAGGAAAACAGGTTTGAAGGATTATAAATGAGCCAAATTCTTTTGTTGAAATCAAAAAGGGAATGAGAGAATGAACTAAAAGAGTTATGAGCTGATGAACTGATATTTTTGGGGTATATTTCTGTACTAACAAAAATACAATAAATTACAGCTTATATACTGAAAAAGAAACCAACTCCTTCTATCTAACCACTACATCCTAACAATCTGGATCTATGTTCCTAAAGTAATATTAAGCATGTGCAAGGTATGACCTTGCATGCATGAAACAAGGACAGCAGCCTGCAGACAGCAACAATAGTCTTTCCTTTTCATGAATCGTGAAAAACAAGCAACCAAGACAGCCAAGACTTCTTACAAATCCAATACTCCCCCTCAAGCTGGATCAAGAGAATTTCTTGATCCAAGCTTGGATAATATGCGATCACACTGAGCAGATAGCTTGGTAAAAATGTCTGCAAGTTGATCACTAGATCGAATGTAAGCAGTGTTCAGAATCTTTGATTGCACTTGATCTCTTACAAAATGACAATCAACCTTAATGTGTTTTGTTCTTTCATGAAACACTGGATTGGCAGCGATATGAATTGCAGCTTGATTGTCACAATGTAGTGTAATTGGAAGTTTACACTAAATTTCCAAATCAGTAAGTAAGCTTCTCAACCAAATGAGTTCACAAGCAGTTGCAGCCATGACTCTATACTCTGCCTGTGCACTTGATCTGGCCACAACAGATTACGTTTTACTCTTCCATGTGACTAAATTGCCTCATAGGAAAGTGCAATAACCTGTGGTTGATTTGTGATAGATGGTGTTGCCAGCCCAATCTGAATCTATGTATCCTTCCAAATTGAAATGGCCATGTTTTTTCATATAGATTCCTCTTGATACAGTTCCCTTTAAATAACAAAGAATTCTCTTCACAAGTTGATGATGATATGTTGTTGGAGCATGCATGAACTGGCTAACCAAACTGATAGCATATGTAATATATGGACGAGTGATAGTGAGGTAGATGAGCTTACCAACAAGTCTTTGATAAATAGAGACTTCAGACATTGGCTCTCCAGATTCGATCTTGATCAGACTTGGAAGAGGAGTGGGGGCTGGGTGGCTACTCTGCATTTCTGCTTCCACTAACAAGTCAATGACATATTTTCTTTGGTTTAGAAACAAACTAGATAAAGATGGTTCATTTATATCCCAACAAAGTATCTGAGCACACCAAGGTCTTTGATGGCAAATGTGGCATGAAGACTGTTCTCGAGGGCCTAAATCTCTTCTTTATCGTCTTCTGTTACGATCAAATCATCTACATAAACGAGAACAACTAATATACCAAGAGTGCTAGTCCTAGTAAACAGAGAGGAATCTGCTGAGCTTCATT
The DNA here is from genome assembly GCA_946800695.1 of Geum urbanum. NCBI lineage: Eukaryota > Viridiplantae > Streptophyta > Magnoliopsida > Rosales > Rosaceae > Geum > Geum urbanum. The sequence goes on from OX327011.1 coordinate 44,905,515, forward strand.
TGAATCCTGTTGAGAAAAGAACTGAACTGAGTTTGGCATACCACGCTCTAGGAGACTGTTTGAGACCATAGATGGCCTTGTGCAATTTGCATACCATTCCCTGGTCGTTTTCTTGAGCATGACTAGGAGGGATCCTCATGTACACAACTTCCTCCAAATCACTATGTAAAAAGGCATTTTTAACATCCATCTGGTATAGGGACCAACCAAAATTAATGGCTACAGATAGTAAGACTCTCACTGTGTTCATTTTAGCCACAGGAGAAAATGTCTCCTTGTAATCGACCCCAAATGTTTGTGTGAATCCCCGAGCTACCAGTCTTGCTTTGTATCTTTCAATGGTTCCATCTGAGTGAAATTTGATCTTATAAATCCACTTAGCTCCCACTATCTTATGGCCTTTGGGAAGTTGAACAATACTCCAAGTGTTGTTGTCACTCAATGCCTTGAGCTCCTCTTGCATTGCTTTTCTCCAAACTGGAGACAGATTTGCCTCTTCAAATGTTCTAGGTTCAGAGAAATTACACAGTTGATCTAGAACTACATGATGGGAAGAGGAAACTTTCTTGAGAGCAGCTGCATTGCCAAGAGAATGTTTGGGAGTATAGATTTCAAATCCATCAAGCCTGACATTAGCTTTCCTAGTCCTAGTAGGATATCTCCTTGCTTGAGGTGAGGACTGACTTGGTTTAGGATCAGGATCATTTGCTTCAGCAGTTTCCATCTCTACATGTACTCTTTCTTCTTGATCTTGCTCTGACTTCTGAGAGGCATTTTGTTCTGTATCAGAACTGGAATCAAAGTTAGACAACACTTGTTTTTCCAGAGAGATAGGCATTGGCTCAATGAATAGCTCCCCCTGAAGATCATTATCACTTGTTTGGTAGAAACAGTTATTCTCATCAAATCTCACATCTCTTGACACGAACAACTTTCTGGTTTGAGGGTCATAGCATTTATAGCCTTTCTGAGATGATGAGGATCCAAGAAAGACAAAATTGACAGCACACACAACCAAATACTCTCAAATGATCAATGATAATATTCCTGCCTTTAAGAACTTCAAAAAGAGACTGGTAGTTCAACACTTTACTAGGAAGTTTATTGATAAGATATGCAGCTGATTGGATTGCATAAGACCAAAAACGCTCAGGGACATTAGTTTGTATCATTAGAGCCCTGGTTTTTTCCAGAAGGTCTCTATTTTTTCTCTCTGAAACTCCATTTTGTTGAAGAGTTCCCACACAGCTGGTTTGATGAATGATTCCCTGAGCACTTAAATACTGTTTCATAATTTTTGAAGTGTACTCGGTGCCGTTATCTGATTTTAACATGCATATGTTTGAAGAAAACTAGTTTTTAACAAGATTGTTGAAATCTTCAAAACACTTTGACACTTCATGCTTAAATTTTAATAGATAAACAAAGGTTGTTCTTGAGAAATCATCAATGAAGGTTACATAGAATCTATAGCCATCAACAAATGTGTAGTTCTAGAAATAGAAATAGAAAAAGGAAATCTAGTAGCCTTTGACTTGTGACAAACTTCACAGTCACTATGATTTTTACAATCACTTGGAAACAGAAAGGACATCACATGAGATGAGGGGTGAGTTAGGCGCATATGCCATAACTGATGAAGAGACGAAGGGGCGGTTTCTGCAAAAAATCCCTGAGAAAAGCTTGAGGAAGTTGAAATGTAATAAAGGCCATTTAGATAGACTCCTTCACCAATCTTCCTCTTGGTAACTCGATCCTGAAACACAACACTATGAGTTGAAAAAGTGACAAGACAATCTAACAAACGAATAAGTTTTCCCACTGACAGAAGCTTGAAAGGGAAAGAAGGCACATACAAGATCTGTGACTCTTGGTTTTTTGAAAATAATTTCAACTTTCCTTTTTCTAAGATGGGAACATTCTTACCATTTGCAACAGACACATGTGAAGGTTTTTCAAAACAGCAAAACTCTTTTAAAATAGAAGAATCATTTGACATGTGATCAGAGGCACCCGAGTCAACTATCCAAAACTCATGATTCTTGCTGAGATCTAATGCTATTGAAATGGCACAAGTTATACCTGGTATCTCTTCTGGTTGAGCCATATCAGAGTCTGCCAGAAAACCAGCAAATTTTCCAAGCATAGCAGTAGCATCCTCACTATCTTTTCCTCCTTGTTTCTGCTGAATGAAGGCAGCAAATTGGTTGATGAGAGTGATAGGACTTGCTGTGAAATCAGTCAAACATTCTGGTGTGCTGTAGCTGGCATGATTCACCTTTGGAGGGTATGACATCCTCATCTAACCCCTTGAGCCCTTGTGATCATCATTGAACTTTTGTTTCAGTTTTGGATGTAGGATCCAGCAAGTCTCCTTGAGATGACCTATGCCTGCTCGATCAATGCGCACACAATGAGTGCATTTGAAGTCTGGCCTTCTACCTCGATAAGGTCTGTTACTAGAAAAGGCTCTGGTTTCAGAAGGTTCTGCATCAGCTTCTCCAACAACTATATCAGCATTCATCACTCTCTTTCTTACTTCTTCTCTTTGAATGGTGTTACACACCATTTGCAGGGTAGGCAGCTCTGAAGTCATCAACAAGTGACTTTTTAGATCCTCATATTCGGATCCAAGACTAGCTAAGAGTTGAAACACTTTGTCCTCTTCTGCTCGCTTCACTAGAACAACAGAATCAACAGTGTGAGGTCTGTAGAGGTCTAGTTCGTTCCATTTTTCCTTTAAATTTCCAAGGTGTTGAACAAATGTCAAGTTTCCTTGCTGTAGCTCAGCTAACTCCTTCTTGAGCTGGAATACTCTAGCTACATTATTCACATCTCCATACATTTCTCTGACTGCCTTCTACAGATGAGCACAAGATTCTGAGTAGTTGAAGATTTCTGAAATTTTGGGATCCATTGAGTTGAGAAGCCAAGACATTATCAGCTGATCTTGAGACAACCAGGCTTCATATTCTAGAGAGGTGCTACTTGGAACTTTGCTCTTATCGCTGATAAGACTGAGCTTTGACCGTCCTCCAAGAGCTAGGATGATTGCTCTTGACCATGACAAATAGTTGAAGTCATTTAGAGGGACTGAAGTGAGGCGCTGATTAGGATTTGTATCAACTGGATCGACTTTGCCAGACGACGAGGATGAATTTTTGTCATTTCCTTCGACCATGATGAGAGGAAAAAATGAGTGAAATAGGGTAATGGAAGAATGGAGCTGAATGATTTACAGAAGCAGGATCAAAACGAATCACTGCTTTGATACCATGTTGAAATTAATAAGGGAATGAGAGAATGAACTGAAAGAGTTATGAGCTGATGAACTGATATTTTTAGGGTATATTTCTGTACTAACGAAAATACAATAAATTACAGCTTATATACTGGAAAAAAAAACCAATTTCTTATATCTAACCACCACATCCTAACAATCTGGATCTATGTTCCTAAAGTAAGATTAAGCATGTGCAAGGTATGGCCTTGCATGCATGAAACAAGGATAGCAGCCTGCAGTCAGCAACAACAGTCTTCCCTTTTCATGAACCGAGAAAAACAAGCAACCAAGACAGCCAAGACTTCTTACAAATCCAATATATTTACTGGCCAAAGTTTGAAGGCAAGAAGATACTTTCCAGAAATTGATATTATGCACGCTGAGAAAGGCAACAGAGCCTCTTGATGCTGGGGGAGCTTATTACAAGCCAGAGACGAGTTGAAAAGAGATACTTCATGGCAGGTGGTGAATGGTATGAGAGTTAACATTTGAAAGGACTCTGGCTCCCTAAGAGTAACCATCCTAAACTTGCTTGTAATGTTCCTATTCCTGAGAATGCACCTTCTTTGGTGAGTGAGCTTATAGACACTAGCTCAAAGCAGTGGTTGCTGAAGAGTATACTGGAATTTATCACTGAGGATGAATCACGACTCATTTACTGCATTCCTATTGGTGATTACTACTAGAAAAAGTATTTTAGACATCGGTTCAGAACCGATGTAAAAAATCATACCAGACCGATGTCTTAGTGGGTGATGTAAAAGATCGGAAAAATGGGACATCGGTTAGGAACCGATGTCAAAGGTTACAATAGACATCGGTTGCTTATGTACATCTCACTATTCTAGTGTGTGTAGGTACTTTCAAACATTCATATTTAGAGTGAAAGACCCAATGAAATCGAAGTCTACATTACAATTTATTACCTTTACATCGATATTCCATTTATAACCGATGTAAGATATATGTTTTGACATCAGATTTTGTTTTTGTACCTGATGTTAAATATCGTTTTTGACATCAGATGTTGAGTTTGTACCTGATGTTAAAAACTATATTTGACATCAGAATTTGTACCTGAAATGCATGTTGAATAGTGCGACAAAAAGATGATAGATGCACAAACACAATTGCAAAGACCGGACATTATAAGACTATAAGAAGCCAGAATTGTTTTACAGCTCTGGATCAATATTCAAAGCAGATTTGTTTAGCATCTAATCAAGTGATCCAGAACGGTATATTCCTTAATGGTTAAAATGTATGTTACAACTAACCAGTATGCTTTAACCAGTACTACCTGAGTACTGTTTCGGCAAATCACTATTGTTATCTCTTTTCTTCCTTCTAAAACAAAAACCGAATGACAACTTATCACTATTGTTTCTAAAACAAATTCTTTCTATCTCTGATGATTGGTAATCGATCTGCCAAAATTTACAGAGTGAAATTGCTGTGCAACAGCTTACAAATGAAAGATAAAAATATCCATCCCATAAGAACTATAATTGAAAAATGTATTGCCAAGACTACCTCCATTAAAAGCTTCTGTCTACTGCTTTCCAGTTTCTCGATCACTATAGCCATGTCATGCAACTGTTTCTCAAGTTTCTCCTTGTCTTCCTGTGGCCATTGATAACAGAGAATTATGTTTGATTTGTTGGGACACCAAGAAGGTAGAATCGATTAGTCATCCTATGATCATACAAAACATGCTTTTAATATGCCATTGTGTTCCATTGTGCAAGTTTAGTGAGTTAAGAGTTATGACATTTTGTTACTGAGATTAATATGCCATTGTGTTCTATGTACTCCATCTAACTTGTTTCTACGTCCAATCATAGACAAAGAGACTACAAACAAAATTTTATAAAAAAAAGACATCAAATGTATATGACTTACAAATGAAAGAGCCTTGCTAGCCACTTTTTCTGAGACTTCTGCAATGCAAGCACCAGGGACAACAACACAGAAACAGCAATCAGAAGCTCTACCACATATGTAAATGCTATAGGACAAGAGTATAATCTTACTAAAAGGCCATGCATCAAAATTGACAGATTATAGAAGGACTACAGTAAAATAACACAGCAGAAGACAAGATGAATAAAAAATTGTAGAACTAAACAGCCAAAAGCAACTATCAGGAAGTCTCTGATTATATAAGGCATATCAGATATAGAGGAAACTACGCATGTATCACCAACTGTGTGCATACCAAAAACAATAACGATGCCAGTTGCCACACACTCTTCCCTCCCTCAGGACAAAGAGTGCAGGCCGAAGTGACCATTTGTTTGACTTATGGAGCATTGGTCTTTTATGTACAACCATTTGATTCTCTTTCACACATCAGAATGTGCAAAAACCAGATTTAAGTAGTCGTCATACATTTGTTATCTGAAGTCAGAGATTGTCCGGAAGTTTACATGGAATAGTAATTATTATTTTGGTAGACTTATGTGCATCCTTATGTGCCCCTTCATGATTACTAAACCAAAATCTGACATAAATTTGAAAGAGAAATAGTATGCTGCATGAAACAAAAAAAGAAAACACATCCCGTACAGTAGATATAGCTCAAAACATGACATAGCCACTCCAGGTTGAAAATTCTAATATAGAAATTATAAGCTACGACACCTGAAGACTTTCTAGACATAGCGGCAAGCTTTTCTTCCAATTCTTGCTTCTCAGATGCAAGGGTGGAAGCTCGAGCTTGCTCCTCAGATAATTGCTCTCTTTCTTTCTGTCTCAGCATTGATTCTCGCTACAAAATAACCAGTGAGGTTAGACAACCGCAAAGCGCGGGATCAGAAACTACAAAAGCTATCAAATAAAGTAAATTTTCACCTGTAACTCGGACTTTAAGTTAGCTAACTCAATTTCTAATGTTTGCATTTGATCAGATGGATTAGCAATTGAGTTTAGTGCACCAAGTGAGCCACTCATTGTTTGTTGCTGTATCATATTCAGCTCTGCTCTAAGGGACACTGCATCTTCCTCAGCCTGTTTCAAACAAATTTGTGAGAAAATATTGTAATTTTCTATTCCAAGAGAACTGGGACAAGAACAGAATGCGTACTCGATACTGTTCTTCTTCAGCATCCTTTAGACGTTTTTTTAGCATACGAAGTTGGGCCGAGAGATCCTCCTACACTAGGAACTCAACCTCTGAGTAACACTATACAAACTAAAAAAGTGAAACGAAGCACCAACTAATACACAGAATCATTACCCGTGCAACAACTGCTGCGTCTTTCTTCATTGCAACATCGTTGAGAGCTTTTCTCAATGACAGTACAGTGTTTTGCTCCTACAGAATCAAAACAAAAAAAGTAAACAGAAGCAGCCTGGAAAAAAGTGAGAATGTTAAGAGGTGGTAAACTTACCAGATCATTCAAACGTTTCTGCAACACTCACTCGCGGCTTCCTTTGTTTCAAGCTAGAATACTCAGACAATGGAATAATCAGGCATAGCCAAATCAAATATTTCCGATGACTAAAAACAAACAAAAAACCATTACAAGAAGTCCTACCATGGATGCTACCATCACTTAAGATCACATGATTTATAAACTGATCGTAGTACAAATGCCACACAAATAAGCAGTAGTCCCACAATAACAGACAAAATAAACACTCTCAAATCTGACATCACTAGAGTTATAGAGACCTAATTACACTTCCTAACATCAATAATCTTTAAGTCCCAATACAAACACAGCAAGAAAACTCAAGGTACGAAATGCACATTTTCAACTACATGCTTAGTTCCATCATAATAGTGACAAAATGACCATTACTGTTCAAAGCTCTTTGCGAAAGAAGCTTTAAGCCACAAGCAGACAGAGGAAACTCCACAACCACATATTGCAAACCAAAATTACTCAATCCAATTCAATAATAAACTCACATGGCCATGGTGAGTCTTCAAGCCTCGGTCCTCCACATATTCATCTAAAACTTGAAACCGAGAGGGATTGAAGCCATGAATACGTGTATATATCTATAAAATCGCAGTGAGTGAAATCGAGAATTGAAAAACGTGAACAAAAATTGAAAACGAGTGAAGGTCGAGTAACTTATGCTTGTCGATGAATTCGACAAGCTCATCCTCTTCGCGTTCGACGAGCTGGAGCTGGCCTTGTTCTTTAGTTCTAAGCACCATCAGAGAGAAATGTTAGGTCAATTTTTCAAAGTGAAAGACGATTCGAATTGAAGCAAATAGAGAGAGATATGTGACTTACTTCATCTTTGCGGCCATCGTTCCCAAACCATTCACACACACACACACACATACCGTGCTCGGCCATCTTTGGCTCAGCTCCATCGTCTGCCACCTCGTCGGCCGAATTAGGAAGCTCCACAACATCATCGAAATCACGACCTCCCTCACCATCCAAAACCTCGCTGCCTTTCTCGACATCCCTCTCTGACCTCGACTCCCACCCCGTCCTCGACCTCGCTATTGACGGCGTTGACGAGGTCGAACCCAATCCCAATCCTGGTCTAGATTTTGTGATTTAGGAATGTCGATTTGGGTAGAGAGAAGATCGATTCGGAGAAAGGGCGAGACGCAACTCACGGGAGTGAAGAGAAAGGACAACGTGAGATTTTTTAGGTCATAGCCGATCTGGGTTTCAAAGATGAGGTGAGAGGAAATGAGAGAGTGAGTGAGAGAGGAAGTCAGTGGTTTGTGTGAGAGAGAGAGAGGTCGAAAAAAACTAAGTAATAGAACCCTAAGTTTTGGGAGAGAATGAAAATTTTGTTTCCCTCCAACATAACCCGCCCGACACTTAGGTTTTTTTTTCGCGTTTTCAAAAACCAATAATGGGATACCTAACATCAGTCTGACTTAAAACCGATGTAAATTATACAAATGACATCGGTTTTTAAAAATCTGATGTCTAAAAACTTTTTTACATCAGGGGTTTTTCCAACCGATGTTAAATGTGCGATGTCTAAAATACTTTTTCTAGTAGTGGATCCTGATGTGGATGATCGTATGATATGGTGATGGAACAAGAATGGAATATACATTGTGAAATTTGGATATCACCTAATTCATTCTAGAAATCATTCGAATAGCCCGATTCATTCTCACCCATTCTCACCACTCTGAAACCATTGACAAGAAGTTGTGGAAGGTGTTATGGAGTTGTAACACAATGCCAAAAGTTAAGAACTACTTTTGGAAATGTTTCATGAATTAATTCCATACATTATTTTCTAAATATGTTTAGGAGAAAGCTCAGCAAATCTCCTAGGTGCTTGATATGTGGTGCGAGTGGAGAATCTATGGAGCATATCATTCTATTGTGTCCTTGGGTTGATGCAGTTTGGTTTGGTTCCCCACTAAGGTTGAGAATTGATAAGACTAGCCTAGCCAGTTGGATAGAAAGTCTACTCGATGCTGCTTGGGAGAAGAAGGAAAGGAATGAGCTCCTATCCATGATTTTCTTCTTTGGCTTGAAAATTTGGAAGACACGTTGTGCTTTTGTGTATATGCATTTGGAAGTCTCTCCTTGGAAGACTATCCATTGTGCTAGAGCTCCATGGTGTGAGTACATAATGGCAAACCCTACTGTGATGAACATGCCAGGTCCTGAGAATTTCAAGGCCCGGAGCTAGAAATGAATTTGGGCCCTTTGTAAAAAAAATTATTAAATTTTTAAATTTTTTTAAGAAGCTGCGAAAATTCAAGCTACTATATATTGAGTTTACAATGTCTTTATTACCGTGACTCATATACCACAACAATATGTGTTCTTCACATATCCACACTAAAACATGACCAATACCTAAAATGGATGTTATAAATAAATCGAACTCAAATTTTGAGGCATGAGTACAACTTAATATCGGAAAAAAGCCCACGACCCTGAAAAAAAGTACATCAAAGAGCACGAGAAGATAAAGAGAGTATAGTTTATACAAATGTGGATCATTTACAATAACATATTAACATTATAACAGTATAATGTAATAGTCTATTAAAGATTAAATAAACATCAAGGTGATAATGAACAACATCAGACTGATCTGAATCCCAAGTCCAATTTCATCGATCCCCCCCATCAAATGTTGATCTACTACATTTAATCAAAGACAAAATACATCAAATTATTTCAGAGATTACAAAAAAGAAGAACAAAGCATTATGTAGTTTCTTCTTTTCATGTGAAACGAATCTCAGAGTTCGTAGCCTAATTGCATAAGATAATTCTAATTATATCAAAACCAAGATAACTTTAAATTCTAAACTTCAAATTTGCAACCTCTTTCTCACTCACCCAAATGAGTATCAATTTCAACTTCATGAACACATAAAAGTTTGATATTTTAGAATTGAGTTTCCAAGAAACTCCTAAAAAGGACATGGCCTAAACTGATATTTGAGCAAAAGGGTCGTCAATCCTCATAAATCAAACCACAATATTGATCAGATGAACTGTTAAAAAGAACTAACCTTGATATGTAATTATTGCTTTCTGGGTTTGTAAGCAAAGCGATTAAGAGAGGAAACAAACGGAGCATAGCCCTCGAATGGGTTCTACGAAATGGGTTCTAAACTTCTGATATATGGGGAAATCCGACTGCATAGAAGTTAATAAAAATGATGAGAAACAAAGCGAATGAAATTGTAATTGAGTATTAGCCTGATGAACAATAATGATTCTCTATAATTGAGGGGGGAAATGAGAAGACGGTCGATAGCTCAAAGACTCAAAGAGAAAGTTGAGGAATAGACAGCTGGAACGCAAGAAAAAGACTGCTTCAAACATGAATTTTCTTTTGTGTTACTAAATGAGAATAAAAATTTTAGGCCCCCTAAATAATTGGGCCCCGGGCCATTGCCCCACCTGCCCTCTGTCAGGACCTGGCCTGGTGATGAAGAACCCCAGGATGTGAGGAAAGATCTGACTTGGCATACACTGAGAAGTGGTGGCTCAAGCTCAACGTGGATGCAAGTTGAAATGATGCTATTATGGTGACAGGCCTCGGGGTAATTTTTCGAGATGATAAGGGACTATGTATCAGTGGTGCTCACTCTCAAGCAACCTGTATCTCAGCATATATGAGTGAGCTTAAAGTTGTTAAATTGGGATTGGAGCTGGCTTTACAAGCAAGGATGGAGACGATTAAAGTGGAATCAAATGCTTTGGAAGTAATGAACACATTCAAAGTCAGCAGAAGAAGAGGAGATTGGAGAAGTCATGTTGTGGAGAATGAGATCAAGAGGTTGGCTAATTCTTTCTCTAGTATCAAATGGAATTGGATCTCACGTAAAGCTAATGAAATTACACATGTAGTGGCTGAGCTAGGATACGAGAGGGTGGGTATGTATAGATGGGTACATGTGCCACCACCATCTATGGTTGGTGTTCTGAGAAACGACACTACGACAGGATGTCCATGCCTTTACTGAACCATAGATAAACCTCCCTTTTTGGTGCTATGTCCTATTCCATCTCCATTTTGTGGGATTGGTTGAGTAGTGAACAAGGATTTAGCAACTAGTTGTTATGTTTAGAATGCTCTGCTCTATTGTATTCCTTCTGCCTCTTTGGTTTTAATGAAGTTCAGTCTCATTTTCAAAGAAAATTAATTTGCTAGTAACTATTATCATTACAAGAAAAATATCATTCTGTGACAAATGGGGTTGTGACAACTATAATTTCGTCGTTGAAAGTCAGTATAAGTGAGAAAATTTCAAGTCATCGCAATTGACTTCATCGGCGACGACCATTTATTCATTGAATCGTAAATAGGCGACAACTTGTAAAAATCGGCGCTTAATATTTTAGCAATGACTCAATTTCGTCACTAAAGACTTATTTGGTGACAATTTTTACATGTCGTCAATGATGATATATGTGATAACAAAAAATTTCTCGCAGTTTACTTATTCGGCGACGATTTTTAAGATTTGTTGCTAAATGTTTATGCGACAATTACAGTCTCCTTGCAAAAGACTTATTAGACGACGACTGATAGGAGTTGTCGGTGATACTAAATGCGACAAATATTCATTACTCGCAAAAGACCCGTTCCGCGACGATTTTCACGAATTTTTGGTAATTATATATGTGATAACTAAAAGTTCATCGCGAAAAACCTGTTTGGCGTCGAATTTTACTATTTGTCGCTAAATTTTTATGCTACCACTACAGTCTCCTCGCAAAAGTCTTATTAGACAACGACTGACAAGAGTTGTCGATGATACTTAATGCGACAAATATTCATTCATCGCAAAGACCTATTAGACGACAACTACTACGAGTCGTCACTAATATTTAATATAACAAAAATTACTTCCTCGCAGACTATCTATTCGGCGATGATTTCTATGTGTGGTCGCTAAATGTTTATATGACGAATGACTTCTTCGTAAAAAAATCATTATGTGAAAACTTAGATAAGTTATCGCTAACATTTAATACGTCAAATAGAATTTCCTCACAAAAGACTTATTCGGTGACAAGTTATGTCAGTTGTCGCTGAATGTTTATACGATGAATAAGTTTTCTTCGCAACAGATATATTAGACGACAACTTATATGAGTCAACTCTGACATATAATGCGACAAATAGAACTTCCTCGCATAATACCTATTTGGCGACAATTTTTATGAGTGAATGTTTATGTCAGATGTCATAAATGTCCACTATATAAACTAAAGGAAAAATATCACTCACGGTGTCTGTAACTTCAAAAAAACATCAAAGTGATGCCTAAACTTTAAAAACTATCAAAGTGATGCCTATTGTTTCAAACACTATTAAAACGATGCCCGGAGCATATCAAAGTGATACCTATTGTTTCAAAACACTATTAAAGCGATGCTCGAAACATATTTCCGGGTATCGCTTTAATAGTGTTTTGAAACAATAGGCATCACTTTGATAGTTTTTAAAGTTTAGACATCACTTTGATGTTTTCTGGAAGCTACAAGCACCATGGGTGAATTTTTCCCCAAACTAAACTATATTCACTTTTTTATTTATTATTGAATAAGATCATTCTCGACAATTTTTTTATATTATTGATTAAATTTATAAATTTCATTCAAAAACTCCTCCAAAGGAGTATAATTGTCACGGGATGAGTTCTTCCCTACTCAAATCACCGTGCGGCCTTAGAATTGCTCACCTCCTCGAACAATCTAAGTTAGCCTCTACCTACGATGCAGCGGAATAAAAGGCTAACACAAGAGAGAAAGAATGCTTAAACACTTAGAGATTGGGGAGAAAGGAACTTTGTATTAGCTCGTGAATGCTTTACAAGGCTCTCTTGGATCACTTCTTGCTTACCTCCCTCAAATGGGAGGAGTGGTTCCTTATTTATAGCCTCCACCTCCAAGCCTAAATATTCTAGACTACTCTACCACATGTACAAGTTCTAGACCTATCTATACAAGTTTAACATGTCTCGAGATGGTTCTAGAGATCTCCGGAGTGAGCTTGTCTTACGGGCCCCTCTAAGTTTCTAGAGAGTTCAAGACTTGCCTTGATGTTTTCCAAGTCTTCCAGAGACTTCCGTTACTTTCCGGGTCTGCCTGGATGTTTCAGACAGCCCCCGGGTGCTTCTGTCAGCCCCCTCCGGGTGCTTCTGGCTGCTTCCAGAATGTTTTGAATTCACCTTGAGCCATACTTCCCTTGTGGATGCTCAAAGCAGCCTTGGAAGGTTGGCGGGGCGTGACATAATATCAGTTAAGTTTTGCCCGCAGCAGAGAGCGGGATACTGTTTCTAATTTCTTACAACGGAAGTTCAATACAGTTTACACTGAATGAGTGAGGGAGGTAGAGTGGCTTCTTGGTCTACCCTCTCTTGAGACTCTTAAGGTAGTCTGCCCTTATTGTCCACAATTGTTCTCCCACTGTTTTCATGTCTGGTCGATCAGCTCGAATCGGAGCTGCACAATGGATAGCCAAATCAAAAATCTTGAAGAGTACTTGACCATCTACACGTTCCTTCATGACAGGATCAATCAAATCCACCACACCTCCTTCGCTCAACTTCTTGAACGCCTGCACAATGTCAAAACCGGTATACGCATTAGTATAATAGATAGGCTGCATGTTGTTCAATGTTCAACTTCTAAAGCTGTGCTGCCAAATCAAATTACTAATCAAGGGAACGGAATACAAGATCATTACCCATTTGAGAGTGACTCGCTCAACAAGTGGTCTCTTCAGCTCCACCGGAAGACGACCAGTCATAATTTCTATCAGTAATATCCCAAATGAGTAAACATCACTTTTAGGGGTGAGCTGATAGGTTTTCATATACTCGGGGTCTAGGTAACCAACAGTTCTTTTCACTTTGGTTGAAATGTGTGTTCGGTCAGTGTCCATTGGACCGAGCCTTGCAAATCCAAAATTAGCCACTTTGGCTCTCATGCTTTCTGTCAGAAGAATGTTGGAGGACTTCACATCTCTATGGATGATCTGCTTTTCTGTTGCATAAGATGGATAACAGGTTAAGAATCAAACAATTTGGAAAATGCACAATATATCATAAGATAGAATAGAGACACATGTTACCTGAGCATAGATGAAGGTAGGTTAGGGCATGAGCAATATCAATTGCAATTTCAAGTCGCTGATTGAACTCAAGGGTCTTCTTGTATTTACCTGTCAGCGTAGCAACAGAATTATGATATCATTACTTTCTACATTTATATTAGTTAACTTCAAATGCATTACAGTAGCTTACAATCCAGATGTTCTCTAAGGTTTCCATTTGGCACATATTCTGTAATGATAAGACGTTCATCTCCTTCATTCACATAACCAAGTAGCTTTACAAGGTTCCGATGATCAAATTCGGCAAGAAGTTCAACTTCACTACTGAATTCAGTTTGCAAATCCTTAAAGAATTCCTGTGAAAGAATATCCACATTAACAAGATAGAAAATATTCATAGCAACATTACTGCCCTGGTTAAAATCAAGTGCAAAACCAACACATTCCATAATGGTTATGTTGTGGAGAAAATCATAATATGCAAACAGTAAGTGAATTCCATGTCTCCCCTCAGCAGGATGTAGTTCTATTAAAAAAAATCAATAATGATGAACTATTCATACCTTCTCTGCACGTTCTATAGAAACCATTTGGCCATCTGCTAGCCGAGCTTTGTAGACAGTTCCAAAAGCGCCTTCACCTATAAGTTGGGATTTCGAGAAGTTGCGAGTTGCCCTGGCAATCTGACTCAAATTGAGATGTACAGACCCAAGTTTACAGAGTCTTGGAGAGTTAGAATATCTAGGACTGGGTGGCACATGAAGTGGACTGGCTGGGATCTTGTTTGACCTATAACTGTTTTCATCTTCATAGGACAATGGTTGGATGTCTTGCAAATCAGGTTCAGGAGTATACCACGCTGGCCTCTTGGATTCATCCATTCTTCTAAATGTGGTAGATATCCAAAGAGATACAATGAAGGTGGTAAGTATCCTGAACCCAGGTCACTAGTTAAATGAATTTATGCAGGACTAAAACTCTATTAGTATTGACTCTTACCTCTTTGTAGGTACTGCAGGCACACAATTTAGGATGGTGTTATCCCACACATGGAGATTCTGCATATTATGGCCCAAGTCAGCAAAGGTGTATATTTTGTTACTCAATTTAGTCACGCAACTATTATGACTAAAACATTCCACTTTAGTCTGTGAACGAAGTGACTAAGGTGTCTGAAGCGATTCACGAAATCATGGTATGAATAAGTGGTTGACTATCATGATATTATTCTTAGGCTGAGAGGTAGTTCAATTCTCCATAAAATAATTTTCAGGTGGATTGATTTATTTATTTTTAAACAGAAAGTGTTGGTGATTAAGGTGATATTTGACTCAAAAGTAAATTCTCACTGACCTCCTTTTCCTCCTCGTCACTTTTTTCGTCCGTTTCCTTGGCCCCCACCTCCATCTTTCTAGTAGCTGACTCTGACTCAAATGTCTCCACTCGGGGTGAACCTTCGGTTTCCATTTGGGGTACCAAGTAATCAGTCTCTTCCTCATTGGGCTGCACCTCCTGATCTTCTGTAACGCATGCTGAACCCACCAATACTGTCTCCCTAATAATCACATCCCCTGGTCCTGGTGGCTGACCTCCCTGGCCTGAACTTTGACCTTTTCTTCCAAGTTCATAAATTTGCAGTACTCCGCGCCCTTCGATGTCCTTGATCCCGGCCTCTATTTCTCTTGTTGAAGCCATAGCCTCCTTCACATTCCTTTCCGCCTGACATTTCAGTTGAAGGAAGAGCCTTTGGAGAAACTTATTCAGATCCAAAATGTTGTTTCTGATCTTCTCAAACTTTATGTAGTTGGCTCGCTTGCGAACCTTGGTGCATTTGTGAACGAGCTCTACACCATTCTTTATTCTGCCAGTGAGATTCATTAGTTGTTGCTCTGAAAGGTGAAATATCTCGTTATATTCTTCTAGCTCTTCTATCAGCGGTTGCAAACAGTTGAGCGTCAATTTGAACACTTGGAGGAGGCGTTTACACATCATATTCTTGACCTTAGCTTGTATAATAACATCACATAGCTGCTGGAATACCACTCCTAGGGCAGGATAAGGAACACTGGTACCCCCTCCTCCACTTGACGATGCAATTGCTTGGACATTACTCGATTCAGTTCTCCCTATTCCTTGTTTCTTCAATAAATCTAACATTTCTACATTCACACTCTCTATTTTAAGTAACCTTTTCTGCATATCATCTCGGTCATGATTGGACTTTCGTAACTCTTTTAGAACTTCAGTCAACATCCTCGTATCCTGCAAGCTTAGTTGGTCTATCAGAATCCTCAGAGATCTATTCAACTGAATAAGTTGTTGCGCGTAATCAGGTCCTATACAGTTGCAGAAATTGCCCCAGATGCGGATGTTCCACACACTAAGCTCCACTAACAGATCTACTAGTTCTTTGCCCTCCCTCATTTTCGTTTTAAGGTCTTCTATGATATCATTTGGGAGATTCAGTTCAACAAAGTTTTCTCCTATCTGTTGAATAATCCGTGGTTCTAAACTGTCTAGTGTGAGTTGAAGATCTACGAGGTGGGTTCTAAACTTCCTACTCTTGCGAATGGCCAACCTAACGCTGTCATACAGCACTGAATAAGGTATTCCTCCAACAAAGTTATAAACCACATCCGCCATTATTACAATAAATACGCACCCAACACAAAGATCAACAAGTTAGATAACATTTGCATATATGTACGTACGTACGTATGTACCTTCAAACTATACTTCACCGATCGAAGTACCGGATCCAGGATCAAAAAGTCACCGGCCACCATGCTAAATTCTGTTTTTTGTGTGTGACCAAATCTCGAGGGTCTGTACAACAGTGAGAGGTCGCGAGAACAGAAAAGTCCAAAGTGAGACTCAGAGATAGGAGATCGAATGTTCCAGTTAGTGGGTTTAATGGGCTGGGAACAGTATATTTCTTCCGCTTACCAACTCCGCGCCTGCTTGATTGTTGTATATCCTCCGGGTTTAGAAGAACTCGACCACGAGTTCGTAAAGTTGATGTCAAACTAATCAAGGAGCTCATACCCGATGAAATTTGCGGACCATAAGACTTTGTTAGTCATCAGACCAACCAAACACTTGCTGCCACGTGGATTGTAGTTAATCATGGTAGATGGAGAAGGATAATTGAAAAGTCAAGACCCAAATACAAAAGTAAAATCCTCGAACAAGTGAACGTTGTATGGAGATGGAAACCAAACGTTCAAATTGGTGATGGTGAGCTCCATGAACATGCGAGGATTTGTGTTGAAATTACAATTCATTTTTGCCATCTAAACATAAAAAATTCTAATTCATTAGACCATCTCCAATTCTCCAACTCCTAATTCATTATTTCATTAGGCCAGTCATATTCCTCTTTAACTCTGTCTAGCTGGTTCATCAGAATTCTCAGAGATCTATATATTGAACGCAATAAGTTAATGTTCTGCGTGATAAAGTCCTATGCAAAAAATTGTTCAAGATGCGGATATTCCACACGCTAAGCTTCAATAAGGCTATCTCCGGTCCAGGACTAGAAGCAAAAATTAAAATTGTAACTCTTATAAATCGAAGACGACACAAAATATAATCTTTAGTATTCATTTAAATAATATATTTAAAAAATTAAATTTTAATCCGAGATCAAATATAACTCCTCGAGACTGAAAATGATCTAACACATTCACTAGTTTGTGCCCTCACTTACCTTCGTTTTAAGACCTTGGATTATATTATTTGGGAAACTTAGCTCGATGTTGTTGTCTCCTATGTGTTGGATAATCCGCGGTTCTAAACAGTCGAGTGTGAATTGAAGGTTAACGAGTTGGGTTCTAAACTTCCTTCTCGCGAATAGCCAACTTAACGATCGATGTCATTCAACAATTAGAAAGGTATTCCTCCCACAAAGTTATAAGCCACATCCACCTTAATTATAATCCCTTATAATAAGAGTAATGATTTTAGGTCCTAATGTGACCAATGATGTGGCGGCCTAAATTTATGTGGCACATCATTTCAACATTATTAGTATATTATTAGTTCACATTATTTGAATTTCACGTCATATTATAAAATGACAATCATATCTATTATATCTAACGGTTATTATTATTTAATTTTAAAATTGATTAAATCAATTGTAGGAATGAATTCGTCTTTATGAAATATATATATGCTACTCGATCCAGCCTCTACCTACATTTTCAAGATTTATATTCTTCTTCTATCAACTTTAGAAAAGAGCAAAAAAAAAACAATTTACCCAACAACCAAAGGTCATTATGTTTCGTCTTGTTGATCAAACTCATCAAAGATTGTCTCCTCATAAACCCCCTCATATTATACTTCTATCAACAATTGCTTTTAGGGTTCATCAAATATAAATTTTTCTTCTTCTTTTTTAATAGTATCCGAATCATATTGACTTTCCTCCTCTGTCTGAAGTTGCAGGAACACCATTTCTTCTTTCAATTCTCTCTAGTACTTCCTGCTGCGATCTTAAGACCTCCCCGGTTTCTTGTAAAACTCTCTGAATCTCCAACTGTCTTTTCTCCAAATCATCTTGCTTGTCATTAATTAGTGCGCCTCACCAAAATCAAGAGCTCCGTCACATTCCTCATCTACTCCGCTTTGAGTATCTCCAACAGTCACTTCAGAGATCTATCCAGGGCAGCCAGTTGGTGTGCGTAGTTAGGCTTTACACAGCAGTCGCAACAATTACCCCATATGCGCCAGCTCCAGTGGCGGATCTATGCATTGGGGAGTTTTTGAATGATGTATAAAATTTATATGTAGTAGAACTTTAACAAATAATATCTGTGGTTCAGTTGATTATGCTCTTACTTAACATCCATCACATTTGGGGTTTGAGTTCCATGGCCCCTCCTTATTCTCCAAGTCAACTAAAAAATTCTCAATATTTATTGACGGTGACAAAATTAGTTACCATCATTGGTTAACACTTAATCAGAATGTAAAAGGTTAATTTCGAGTTAGGATGTTACACTTCTGCTCCCGAAGCACTGTGAGTAACTTCTCTTCCTGCAATTTAGAGAGCTTTGAAGAAATAATGACGGCAATGTGTTGCCCTCCCCAATGAATGCATACTTCAAATACTCTGGTAACAATTTTAGCTCTAACTCAAGTACTTGTATTAAAGAGGGAACAAGCTTGTCAATGTAACTGGCAATTGAAGAGTTTGGGAATACTTAGCTGGAAGATAAGACATGGATTCTAGGGGCATTCACGACCTTATAGTACTCAGGCTCCATCATCAAATCTTGGGGAGTTCGGATCTCCAAACTTGCACCATGTTCGACGAGTCAAGGAATATCCTCGATGGGTCGAATGGTTGCTCATGTCCCAATTGTGCATGTTTCGTCGACGGGTCAAAATCACCTACTGCCTCTGCCCGGTATACTGCTTTGACGGGTCGAGAATCTGGCTCGACGGATCGAAGCGTCTGCTCTGGATTGTCTACTTTAAGTGCTTTCTTCAAAGGAACATCCTCTAATGAATATTTCATATATTCTTGCACGAAGTTATCAAATGTATCAATGCAACAACAATAATACACATCATTGTCACCTAGATATTTCATGGCCTAAAAAATATTGAAACGAATCTTCTCCCCATCTACTTTCATGGAAAGAGTTCCATTATAGCAATCAATCTTGGTCCTTGCTGTTTTCAAGAATGGACGACCAAGAATCAAAGGTAATTCAGATGGTTGAGGCTCTGCTTCTATCTCTAGGACAAAGAAATCAACCGGAAAGATCAACGTGTCAACCTGCACTAAAATATTCTCAACAAAACATCTAGGATAGTAGTTAGACCTATCAGCCAATTTAATGGTAACATCTGTGGGTAGCAAATGCACCTATGTTCAATTTAACATACACAAAATATGACATCAAGTTAATAGATGCACCCAAATCTAGAGCTCCTGCAAAGTTATTATTACCAATTGTGCAAGGGACAGTGAATCCAAAAACTCCCAACTTGAGCTCTGGGTCTTCCCCCCACGGTCCGAGTTGCAGGGTAAAATTAGCTAAATGATTGGCCGTGCTCTCGTTTCTGTTTCCACTAAATGTCTGGAAACTGATCGGCTTGTAGCCCTTCGACCACTTCCAAGCATTGTTGTCCTCCTTGTCGATTTTAGAGTAAGGAGTTTCATATGGCTGAAATTGCCGTGCCATCTGTAGATTACACTGCTCCATGAATTTCTGGAACTCATCTTTCCAGGCAGTGGAAAACTTCTCCGCTTGGCACCGCTTCCGAGCTAAACCGTACACCATCTTGGTGAGCTCGCCAAGATCCTTGTCGTGCCTCCTCCACTAATTGGTCGTGGACTCCTTGTGCGACTTTATCGTGCTATTTATAGTTTGCACGAGAACCACACGCAACTTGTCTTGGCTTGCGACCAGGCTCTCGAGCTGAACTCTTCGAGCCTCTTGGTCCTCCAGTCCTTTCGCGAAGCTCGCTTTCAAAGCCATCAAGTCATCGACCACTATTTCTGACTTCTCACTAAACGACTCGAGCAAAGTTGTTTGGCCCTCGAACCGCTGAGTTATTTGATCAAATTGCTCTGCCTGGTGTTGTGACATCCCGTTCATTTTGTAAAATTAGAAATTATTTTAAGATATTCCAATATTGAGTTATTACGCGCGGTAAGTAATATTTACTGATGGTAGATGTATAAGGTCTCAGGTTGACTTTTTACTGAATTGACGAATGTGGTTAACTTTGGATAGAAGTTGTAGAATTTGACGAGATGAGTTCGTCGACATGCAGAATGTCGTAATCAGAGTTACGACGAGAAAGTTATGGTCAACGAAAGTTTTAACAAGAATTATGATATCGAAATACGAGAAATACATGAGTATAAATACGAGTTTCCATTTTTGGGCCAGACGCGTTGACCGAGGCTCTAGCGACCAAAATTGCCGGCGAGATTACATTGTCCAGCCACTAAACCGGCCAATCCATATATCAAAATGATCGGCCTGGAACACCCATGCTTTCCCCTAAGGTCCTTAACGTCGATTTGGACGGAGTTGACCGAAATTTGGAATTGAAGTTCGGCCAAAACCTAGGTTTTGGGACAAGGATATTTTCGGCGATTTGGCCGTCGAAATAGGTAGGGTTTGGTTCCTCTCTCACTCCTTTATGTGTTGCTGTGCATTGGATTGTGCAATTTCTTAGTTGCAGGTTAGTTTGGGGAGATCAATTGATCTCTGTCGAGTGTGAATCGGGCACCACCGTGGACGACGTTCCCGATGGTTTTGGCCGACGAGGGTTGGGGGCTTTTGCTCCCCTCGTCATAGTGATTCGAACGTGACCCGTCTCGAGCTCCATGGTAGCTCGAAGGCGGAGCTGCGTTGCCGATTAGGTTTCCGGCCGAAATGGTTTCGACCTCGATTCCGGCCACACCGGTCGGAATAAAGAGTTGGTATAGTTGAACAAAATGATAGGCTAAGTGAGAGGAAGAGATTGATGGGTTAATCGCCACCATCGGTGGTGGTCGTTAGTGGCGCGTGAGCGGCATGCGCTGCCGTCTGTGGCGGCGCGTCTGACCGAAAAATATTTTTGAAATATGTTGAATTATATATCATTAAGTTCGTTCGATGTGACGAGCATATTTGTAAGGTTAATAAGGCGTTTAAGTTTCGTCGTCTCAGTTGGTGAGCGGTGGTGACTAGTGTTGCTGCCAGTGGCGGTGCGAGCGACAGAGAACTAGATGTACCTTATATCGTTATGATTGTATTATCGTATTGGGTTTACTGATAAGAGTTTTATCCGTTGCGATTGAGTTTAATCCTAGTCAAGTATTTACTCGAATTACCCGAATAATTTATCATTTTGATGATATTTGACAAGGGTTGGGCATCACATGTGTTGATCACGCTTTGTGGCGTATGATTGGTACAGGTCAAACGTCATCTGGTTGATCTCTTCAAGAGTCAGGAACTCAAATGACATTGTTGAGCGGCGTTTGTTTCCAAACTGTTCTTGTACCTCTTCTGCTGTGAGTCTGCGACAAGCAACAGAGTTATGCTCTCAGAAAGCTGGTTGCGGATGATTGCGACAAGTAGGGTACTCCTTTCTGTAAGGATTCCCTATAGTTTCATCGAGACACGAAAATAAGTCCCACTGGGCGTGCCAAAATATTTGACACCAGATTTTTCGGCGGGCTGGGAAGCCTTAAACTGTCTATTTTCCTTGCGTGCGTGCGTGTGCTACACATGCCACTGTTGTGGTGCAGAACGTTGAATGTTGGTTCATCGCTATTGAACTTCTAAGAAGAGATTGAAGACGGGGAGAGTACAAACCCCACCTGATGAATTCTTTCTGCCTAAGTGACTTAAGACTTGGTTTCTTCGTGTCTCTTTACCGAGCCACGGAAATCGATACTCCACACACCTTGTCCGGTGTAGAGCAGAGCAACTATCTTGACGAGTGTTGAGAACACAGGTTGTTGCTTTCTTTAACCTTCATACTGTGCACGCCATATCTGGTGCAAATTTTCGGATTGTCGGTTGCTAGAGTTTTCTCAATAAGAGAGTTATTAGCCGAGAGCAAAAGTTATGTATGAGATGTAGCGATTTCGATTGTATAAAGATTTCCTCTATATATAGGCATCGTACAATCACTTGTCTTAATTAACATAAGATTATAGTTATTAATATCATTAAATGACTCGATCTAATTGCCAAGAATCCATCATCCTTAACTTTTTTAATCAAACTAAGATTGTTAGGATGATTTAGAATTTCTTCTCTTCAAATGAAAGCTCCTTCCATACGTGGGCCACATGTATCGCCCAATAACACTAAACAACCCAAAAATAAATAATGTTTATTCGTAGACAGGATTATAGCAATCAACTAATTATGCAGGAAGAACTAGAAGACTTGTACTTGCATCTCAACCTTAGCTACCTGATCACTCAGAAAATTCAGACATACCTGATCAGATAGAAGATTCAAACATGCCATGTAGCACGTTTAGGTTTCAGCTTATGAACTTGATAGCTTCCTTGTCCCCGCTATCCAGAGATGGAAGCAAGTCAACTTCTTTCCTCTGCCCAACACATTCTTGTCCATTTCATCTTGCTTGTCCTTGTGGTTCCTCGCCAAAAGTAAGTTCTCCTGGACATTCCTCAGTGCCTCCAGCCGTATCTCCAACAATCTCCTAAGAGATCTGTCCAGCTCCGTAAGTTGTTTTGCGTAATTAGGCCTTATGCAGTTGCAGCAATTGCCCCAGATACGGATGTCCCAGATGCCAAGCCTGGATAGTCTCTGAACAAGCTCTCTGCCCTCCTCCATTTTCACCTCAAGATCATGTATAAATCATTTGGGAGATTCAGCTGCACATTATTTGCTCTTATCTGTTGGATGATCCATGGTTGTAAACAATCTAGCGTGATCTCCAGGTTTTCCAGGTGAGTTCTGAACTTCCTACACTTTCCGAGGGCTATCTTAACGCCTTCATGCAACAGTTGAAAAGGGGCTCCTCCAAGAAAGTTGAGAGCCAGATACATCATGACTACAGAAGAACTTATAAACAGCGCAAACCAGTGGATAAGCAAGTTACCAACACTCGAATCTAGAAGAATATACAAACTTATGAACAGCGTACACCAGAGGACAACTAAGTAAATAGATGAACATACAAAGATCAAAGTCTCTCTCTTTTTTGTTCTAATCAAAGATCAAAGTCAAGTGCTACCCTTTCTTGAATCCCTCGATCAGTATGAACTCCACTGCAGTTTAGACAACATCATCTTATCGATGCAAGACAAGTTTCGGGCTGCTTTCCGTCGTGGACTATAGTCAACGGGCATAGAAATAGAGTATGTCAGCCACAAATAACATAGTGGAGTCAATCATTACATGGTGGACTTGATAACAATGTTCTTCTGCCTATACAGCCTACGTATACAGTTCTGATGTAAAAGCGTATATAGGATTTCCTCTTTCAGCTTACTTTATTCAGATAAAGAAAAATGCATCGAGAGTATATAAAGGGTTACAGAAAAGAATCAGTAGTATAAATTCACCAGATGAGTACTGTCAAATGCAATAAATGAAATAACAGAATGACAAATTGATCGCTAAAAATTGGACTGAACCACTGGTATAGAAATTGAAAAATCATATATTACATTAGTTAACAACAGTCACTTTCTCATTTGCACGTCATTTCTTCTTTGCACTTCTAATTGCCTCTTCCTTCATCTTCAAGAGCTCAACAAAACGTTCATGAAACTGCTCATCAATTGAATCTAGCTCCATTTGTAGCTTATCATATGAATGTTTATCCATTAGAGACAACTCAGACAAGGAACAGATGCTTGAAAAGCTATCAGGCCTCGAGATGTTATTCATCACGACAGAATTACCAAAATTAGCTTCATAATTCTTCTCCTTAAGCTGACCTTGAACCATATAATCAGGATTCGAACTGTACCCATCTGAACCAATATAGCATTCATCGTAACTGTACTTCTCTGATTCCAGACCTTTCACACTAGTGACATACAGGGCAGTATTGATGCCATACTCGGCTGATATATCTGAAACCATTGATTCAGCTTTGACCAACCCTGAATTCCAGGGGCACCCAAGTAAATTTCCATCTACATGATCATTACCATATGAGCTATTTCCTCCAAATGATGAACTTTCAGATGTCGGTTTCCAACTGGGTACAAGCTTCATAATCAAGCTATCAATCAACTCAGCTGTGACAGAGACATCTTCATTTGAAAGATCAAGTTGCTCAGCCATCTCCCCAGCAATTGAAATTGCAGTATCAGAGTCGAGATAGAACTCAAAATGGATAGTCTTCCCATGACCTGTACGTACAGATACTAGTCAGTTTCAGCTCGTGAAAAGAAAGGAAACAAGTGAGCCTTTTAGCATCACAGATTCACAGATGCACTTACCACGGCGATAAACTATACGCAAAGTTAATGCAATGATATTATCAGCATTTTTCTCTCCTCTTAAACTGAACTCATTATTCTCTGTGAATCTCTGCAACTCCATAACTGAGAGGTTGGATGAGTTGGTAGTTGCACTGACAGCTTTTCTACAAGACCCAGCAGAGATCTTCTGCTTGTCAGCATCCACATCCATTGGATGAGCATCAGGCTGAGGAATGTTCACTAATCTGGGCATCATATTGTGTGTTCTCGAAGGATCACAACTGATCTCCTTCAAATTGTCAACTACAAGGAATGGATCTTTCAAAAGCTCTGCAGCAGGCAATCTCATTGATGCTGGTACCAGACACTTCACTATGAACTGCTTGACCTCAGGATCACTCACTTTACTGAGTGAAGCAGGCTTTATACCCTGCAGCAAATGAATTAATGAAAAACATTAGTTAGGCTTCATACTTTTGTAAATCTACATATGGAGGAAAACCACGCAAGGGATTAGAAACTTACATTGGTAACCTTCTTGTAAATCTGTGCAGGATTTCTACATTCATTATAAGGGTATTCACAAGTCACCAGTTCTAACACGCACATGCCAAAAGAATAGATGTCGACTAATTCATTATATTCCTCATCATAAAGCTCGGGTGCCATGAATTCCGGAGTGCCAATCACACTATGGGCAGTCGGCTGCTGCAAGATTATAGCCATTCCAAGATCTCCAATTTTAATTTCTCCTAGATTTCTGTTGACAAATATGTTGTCGCATTTCAAATCTCTATGAATAATAGGAGGATCATGAGAATGCAGATAGTGCAAGCCTCTAAGAATCTGCCTTGCCCCCATCTTGATGGCTTTCAATTCAACACACTTATGCTTCCTTCGGTACCTATATCCAATGAACCAATTAATAAACCTTGTAAGTGGAATCAAAGTAAAACAACAAAATATAAAACAGTTAAAAAGAAGTTAAAATTACTCACTGCCTCAAGCTCCCAGAAGTGAATAGCTCAGTGATAATGTTGATAGTCTTGTTCTTATCATCCACCCACCAATTACAGAACTTGATGATATTTTCATGCTTCAACGACTTCAGCAAATGAACCTCCGAATACAATCTCTGAAGCTGTTCCGGCGTCTGCAACACATCCTCAACACACACCTGGCTCCACGCCACCTCTAATCCTTCAACTTCATCAAAAGCCTTATATCTACACAATTAAAAAACCACACAAAATAAGACAAACGAAAAATAAAAAATCAGAAACTCTAACAAAGCTATAATCTTAGCTAAAAAATTATAAACCAGATCCAACAAGATATGGTTAGAGAAACATACACAGTCTTGAATGCGCCCCTCCCCAAGATTTCATCAGACTGAGAAATCAAACACAAAACACAATCCCAAATTGTCTCATTTCATTTCCAATCAATATCGCCACAAATTTCAAATCCTAAATACTCACATAATTATAATCATATAAATCAAATTCCGAATGTGAAATCGAAATATTACCCTAAAAAATCTCCCGGTGGGATCTTCCTCCACAAAATTAGATTTCACATCGATCAAACCAGCACAGTAATCCATTCTCGAAACGCAGACAAGCAACAATTCCACACCAAAGCAACAATCTTCAGACGGAAAACGAAAAGCACAAACTATTAGAGCTGCTTGGTTTTAACGGCGGCCGGAAGACGGTGTTCAGAAAACGCCTCGCAGGCAACGGAATAGGAGTCCAACGCCGATCGGAGACGGTACCGGCAGCCAAAGATGAACGACGTGTCGCGCGAGCACGGTTCCATAATATCCGAAATCCAGTTCGGAATTGAGCTTCTCCACGTTGTCGAATCTAACCGAGGCTCAGCCATGGTGCTCTCTGCATCTTTTGGATCGCCGATTCAGGGAAAAATTGAAACCCTAGGAGGATTGTGAATTGAGGTTTCAGATATGGTTTGGGGAAAGCAGAGAGAAGTTTGGAGAGTTGGTTAGACCATCTCCACGGTTCTTCCGTTAAATTTTCAAGTCATTCTGTAAAACAAAAAACAAAAAGTTGTTTATTTAATTTTTACTCTGGGGTAATTAAAAGTTATAATAATATCAATTAAAAAATAGTACGTTCAGAAAAAAAAAATTAACTAAGAGATATTATCTCCCCACTTTCACTATATACTAGTTTAACCACCCGTGTGTACACACGTGTTAAATCAGATCAACCACTATTCTATCCACTTCTATGACAGTTTTTGTTAGGCAAAATTGTTGTTCACCTTTTTTTTTGTCTCCCGCCTGGTTTTTCTTTTCTTTCTCTTTCTTTTCTAGTGCATTACAATACTACCCTCCATTTATATCTTCTGTTTTTTTTTCTTGGGACTGCTTTTATTTTTTCATAGGGATATTTTCGGGTTTCCATAATTTGTTATGGGATGACACCAAAAGCTACGCTTGGCTTTATATTAGTAGAGATATAGTTACAAAATTTAACAAAAGTTATTTTAACTTTAATTATAAGATAATTGTTGGGAGAAAAAAGTTAAATATAAAAAAGTTAAAATTTAACATTTTTTTTAAATCGCGTATCTATTGGAGATACCCTTAAGAATTTTGATTTTGAGAGAAAAGAGGAGGCTTTTTGGACTCGATGATTAGAAAGATTCACACTTGACAATTTTGTGAGAAAAAAAAACAGTTTCAACGCTCTCTTTCCTAAAAACCCACAATAAGTTTTCCATTCCAAAAATGTCTATTATGTTTTTAAGTTTGTAACAGACCAAAGTATTCGTCACATTTATGTTATTTTTCACTCTCTATCTCCCGCGTATTACATAACTCATGTCAGTTTTTTTTCACATATCTTTCTCTAAAATCGTCATTGTTGTCGTGTTTGCCGTCGTGTTACTTCTCGTCGTCGTCTTTTTCGCGTCTCGTCGAGCTATTCGTTCTCTCCGTTGCTTTCACAGTCTTAATCCGCGTTCATATTGTTCTTTGTAAGTAGGGAAATCTCTGTTCGGAAACCCTAGGTTTTTGTTTTTCTCTGTTCTAAGTAGTTTGCATGCTCATTTTCGTGGTTCGTATCTATGCTTTCTATAGTTTATGTTGTTGTTGTTG
Organism: Geum urbanum; assembly: GCA_946800695.1. Classification (NCBI taxonomy): domain Eukaryota; kingdom Viridiplantae; phylum Streptophyta; class Magnoliopsida; order Rosales; family Rosaceae; genus Geum; species Geum urbanum. The sequence goes on from OX327011.1 coordinate 44,933,388, forward strand.
TTGACGTTTTTCTATGATTTTTAGTTTGATTTTCGGAAATTTCACTTTTTTCATGATTTTTGTAGAATATATGTGATGTATTGTGTTCAAAAGGCTATTTGTTTGTTGTATTAGTTGTTGTGTTTGTGATGGAAGTAATTTTTTCTGGATATCTTTGAAGTATCTGTCTGTGTATCAGTCTGAGTATCTATTTGGGTATCTAACTCTATGTGTGTTGATCATTTGCAGTTATTCTATATTTAATGGGGAAACACAATAGAGCACACCAAGATTCAAACATTGAATCTGAAAGAATATCATATAGGAAGAGATCAACAAAGTATGTTGATTCTTCAGAATCTGATGGTCTTGCTTCTTCATCTTCTTCTTCTTCTTCTTCTTCTTCTTCTTCTTCTTCTTCTTCTTCTTCTTCTTCTTCTTCTTCTTCTTCTTCTTCCGAGGAGGGGCAGGTTGTTTATAAAAAAAGGAGCAAGGGAAGAAGAGTGGCTTCCTCATCATCTGGTCCTGCTGTTTCTGATGATCGTTTTATGAAGATAGTCAGGGAATCTCTAAAGAAGGAAGAGCAGAAGAAGGGTATCAAGAGGCAAGATATAAAGGTAAAGGGCAAGAAGAAACTTGAGTCTTCTGAATCATCTTCTGATAGTGATTCAGAGATTAATAGTGATGACAAAGTACCTGTTAGACAACAATAACAAGTAGTGGATGAGCCGAAAGTTGTTCAGGTGGTGGAACGGACCTAAAAGTGTCAGTTCCGGTACTATTTGCACAATTTCCAGAAGTTCATTGTTAAAAACTGGAATAAAATCAACGATGATGTGAAGAAGAGGCTGAATGATACACCCTTCAATGAGCTAATTCGTGCATTCATTGACGGTGATATTGATCAACGGGACTGCTTGAAGTCAGATGATTCTATTGTTGTTATGGTTGATGCATACATGAAAGAGAATAGGAAGTTTCAATTCAATTCGATGTGTGTTCACCATATCACTTCTGCTTTTGTCGGATCTGTGTTGGGTTTGAGCACGATTGGAAAACCAATTCCATTGAACGATAAGAAGGTAAAGATTACAGAGTGTCTATATGGCTTGTTTGGAGACATTTCAATTAGCAATAATCATATCAGCAGTAAGTTGGAGAAAATACTTAGTGACAAAGATAGGGTTGACGACTGTGTTCGTCTATTAGTTTTGCTTCTTCTGGCCTCTGTTCTGTTTCCTAATTCCAAAGGAACTTTGGCGCTTGGCTTTGCAAACTGTGTGTCCAGTATTGAAGGAATGAAGGAATATGCTTGGGCAACTGTTGGGATCCAGTTAGGTTTCAGTGTTGTTTAGAGATTTGGGATCCATTTTGCTTACCAGAAAACGTCCCTTTTTTTGTTGTTGGTTATGGATGTTTTAAGAAGAAGACTATGGGAAAGAGTATTTTTGTAGTGACCTTGTTAATGGATGTGTGATCCCAGAATCGTGGGTCTCGAACAGTGATTCGATTAGTGATAAAGAAAGAGAATTCTTGGTTCAGTTCTCTACCTTAACGACAGAAAAAAGGATTGATCAAATTCTATTCAGTCTAACTTTTATGTATCTAAAAGTTGTTCCTTGTTAAAAGATTATCTGACTGAGTATTTGCTCTAGTATCTATTAGAGTATCTATTTGGGTATCTGTCTGTGTAATACTATATTTGTGTTACTCTTGAATTTTTGAATCAAAGAACCAATGTATTAAGCCTATGAACTAAAGTGTTTTATTTTCACTCTCCAATCCATATTACAACACAAAATCTACTCAAATTCGTGTGTATACTTGATATTAAAAACGCAACAGCCATAAACCAACCAACTGATAGATACTTAGACAGTTATTTAGGCAGTAAATTAGATAAAGACCCATTGTTGTTCAGAAACGACATGTCATTTTCGGCCGCGTCTGTTCATTTTTGAACCAACTGACAGATACTTAGACAGATGCTCTCATAGATACCTGAACAGATACTCTTACATATACTTGAGCAGATAGGCTTTGAAAATGACAGAATTGATGCTAAAATCGATTTATTGATAATATGGAAAGAAAAAAAAATACAATAGTAGAAATTATAAAAATACATAATAAACTAGAATTCTTCCTCTTCAAAGCTTCCTCTTCTTGCTGCTAGTAGTGGGGAATGCAACATCTCGAAGATTTGGCAAAGAAATTGAAGGATTGCTTCATCATTCTCCTTGATGAGTTTCTATTTTGCCTTGATATCCTTGAGGTCATCCTCAAGGTCACTCATCCTAGTGGATAACTATTGCAACATAGTTGGAGATAGAGAAGTTTATTCTTGACTGCGACGGCAGTAGCATTTGTTTTCCTTGCCTTCCCGGACAATTTCTTCTATCATCTCTTCAACAGAGTTTGCAGGTTCCTTCTTTGATTTTTTGGACTTGTTGTTCTTGAAGGTGTTGGCCATTTTTGGACTTGTGATTTTGAACAGCAACAAAGGAGATGGTGAAGAGAAATATTTTTGTTTTTGTGAAGGAGTCATGTTTAGTGCGTTTTTATTTATAGAGCATGAACGGTAGTGTTGCGTGAGTGGTTGTGTCTTTTCTTTATTGGATGAAGGGTTGCGTATTAATGTTATTCAATATGGTTATGCACACTTGTTGGGAGAAGAGAGAAAGAGTGGAAGTGTCTTTTTGTAAAAAGAGAAGGAAAAATAAAAAGAAGCGGGAATAAACCGTTTGAGCCAGAAAAGACATAGTGATTCGTTCTCTATAAATATGATTGATTTCTCATATTTTTCATAACGTGTTTGTGTTTCATGATCAACTCCTTCTGCTTGAATTTTCTTCTTCTCTCTAAATCTTTTATCAACAGACAATACTATGACACAAAGGAAGAAGAACCCAAAAAACTCAAGCACCTCTGGTCATTCAACAGACGATGATTTTGATCCATCAAAGTCCAAGTCCTCCTCCTCCTCCTTTGAAGACTTTGTATCTGGCCCTCTTCCTCCTGCTTCTAGACCTTCTGTATGTCTTGTTCCTGATGACCATTTTCAACCTTTGGTGAAGAAGATAGGTCGTATGAAGCGTTGTATGGACACTATGAAGGAGGATATGGACTTGGTCCTTGCCGAACAGGACCAGATGCTTAATTTACTTATGGGCATCACATCTTGTCTTCCACCAGGTTTTGGAGGGGGGAAGCAGCAAGAAGGCCAAAATGTGAAGCATTTTGTTTTTCTTGTCTTTGTTATTAGTTTTTGTTTTCTATTGTTTGTAATTGAACCTATATTATTAATGAAGTTTATGTTTTTGTATTTTTGTTATTCATTTTATGTTTTTGGAAATGGATTTTGATGAATGAATGTGTGTATAATGTGATTGAAATCATCAGCCAGGTCCAAACAGCTACTCAAAAATCTACTCAGAGAGCTACTCAGACAGCTATGCATGAATTTTAGTGAATCAATTCAGTCAGATACTCAGACAGATACTTAAATAGATATCCAGACATGTATTCAAACTTTTAGAAAATTATTCTGAGAACATCTTTAATAATCCACACAGACTTGTATATTCAATCGATAGGGTTGTTGCAGGTTCTTCTATTCTGACCAGTTTGGTGACATTTTGAGCACTCTATCGGCATTGTTTGTTATTAGTTGTTGTGTTTTTGTTTGTAATTGAACCTATATTATTAATGAAGTTTATTTGTTCTGTATCTTTGTTCTTTATTTTATGTTTTTTGGAAATGGATTTGATGAATGAATGTGTGAAATGAAGTGACTAATGATACATCATTATCAGCCAAGTCCAAACAGCTACTCAAACAGCTACACAAATAGATACTCAGACAGCTATCCTTAAATTTATTGAATCAATGTAGTAACCTATGCAATAAAATCTTAAAATCTTTGTTTTTCCAATCTTTACCATGCAATATAAAACACAAAAATAAGATACCCAAAAAATAACCTCAATTTTGTGTGTGTATTTGCAACTAACAAGTTGTAGATATGAAATTCGTATACAGATATTGAGACAAATACTTAGACAGATACTTAAATAAATATCCAGACAGATATTCGAACTTTTAGAAAATTATTCTGAGAACATCTTTAATAATCCACACAGACTTGTATGTGTCAATCGATAGGGTTGTTGCAAGTTCTTCTATTGTGACCAGTTTAGTGACATCTCGAGCACTAGGTGGGCATTGTTTATTTTTCTCCCTTCTTCCTCATTTTTTTTTCTTTGGTCTATCCAGTTGTTTATTTGTTAATGGAGGACTGACGTCTGGTCCGTATTGTGACAAGTCCTAAAGTGATTTCTCAATGTTTGCAACTGGATTGAGTGTGAATGAGTAAGCTTGTCTGTAATACTGAACTTTGTACAAGTTGTCCACGTAATCCTAAAGTTCTTTTCCTATCTCTTGAATGACAACAAGGGCATGTGCGCAGGGAAACCTCAGCAACTTCTACTGTCCACATGAGCAGGTCCATGTCTCCATGTTGACTGCACTACTGTATTTGCCAGCCTGAACTTCATAGACAAGACCATTGGAGTTCATCACTCTCCAATGTCTTCCTATATGAAGTGTCTCAATTAACTTTCCTTCCATCCTCGGTCCCATTATAGTGTGTCATCTTTCAAATTCTCTTTTCTTGCTTGCAATCCTTTTCATCACCTTTCTCCTGGAACATAAGTAACAAAAAAAGGAATTTAACAGTGCAATTTACAGATATCCTAGAAATAATATAATGAATCTGGTTGTAATGTAACAGTAAACAAATATCCAGACAGCTACTCAGTCAGCTACCTAAACAGATACTCAGACAACTACTCAGGAAATAATATAATGAATCATGTTGTAATGGATGACCTGATTTCATCAGCAAGATAGAAGACAGGGAGTGTGCGTAGATGTATTATCCAACTGGTGAAACACTCTGAGATGTTGTTTGTCATTTCTCCATACCTATCTCTTCCGAAGAATGCAGCACACCATTTTTTCTTTAGGAGATTTTTGAAGAATTCTCTTATCTCTATATATCCACCTTCTAGCTTAAGCTGGTTAAAAATGAACTCATATTGTCTTTCGCTTCTAGCATATGCACATTGCATGAAGAGTTCAAAAATTCTATCTTTCAAGTGCCCTCAATAGTTGTCTTTGATGTAAGCAACCAAGTGCCGAAAACAGTAGCCGTGCTCATCATCGGGGAACACCTCTAGAAGAGAACTCATGATTCCATTACCATGGTCTTAGAGGAATTTTATTTTCCTCTGAGTATTAGTTTATTGGTTTATGCCGTGTCTATCTATCTCATCTCTTAGGTTCATTAAGAACTACCTCCAGTTGTTGTCATTTTCGGCATCAACTATGGCAAATGCAATTGGATAGAGTCCTGAAAAAGAACCAAAAATGTGAGGTTCCTAGTTGTATAGTAAATTCAGTGGCAGATCCAGGTATAGGCGAGCTTGGGCAGCTGCCCAGTCTGGATTTCAGAAAAAACCATGGAAGTGTCTGTTACATACGACGTTTTGCTGGAAATTTTGTGAGAGAGAAGGCAAAGATTGGAAGCGATGAAGCCACAGTCACACATACAACGTCGTTTCTCTTCTTTCCCTTATTTAACCCATGTGCACATGTCTTTTGGGATTATATTGGAGTCTTTTGTCTCTAGTACTTCCCTCAAATTCAAAAGTCAAAACTATAAAAATAATTTCTTTTTAGGAAATTCGTATTAAATTTCTTTTTTGTTTCTTGTCTTTTCCTTTCAAAGGAAAAAGATTTCTTTTGTTATAATTCCTAAAATCTCATCAATTCCCACTTCGATCAATTTCTCACCGAATTATATGTTGATAGATGAAAATTTTTATAGACTGAAACCAATTTTTTCTTTTTATAATTAATTAGTTAGTCAAGATTTCAGTGATAAGTAATCGTCCAATTTTTTTTTAAAAAGAAAGAAACTATTTTCACTCTTCAAAATATATAGAAATAAAAATTCTTTTCATAGAAAATCTAACTAACTTAACTTTTGCCCTACCTGGAATTTTTCTCTGGATCCGCCACTGGCCCTAATAGTAAGTACTGAAGTGCAGTTTATTAACAGAAAATAGATATGCAGACAGATACTCAGTCAGCTACCCAGACAACTACTCATATAGACTTATCTTTCATATGTCTACATTACCTTGATCTGCATCTTTTGCAGAGACCCCCATGATCTATCCTTTGTATTTGTTTTTGAGGAAACTTGCATCGATGAAAATCATTGGTCTGCAGTATTCCTTGCATGCAAGCACCAAATGACACAAAAGGCGCTAAAACCTTTGTGTTTCTGGATGAATATTGACAACAACTTTTGAGCCATGATTAGTTTTCATTAATTTGTATCGGAACTAAAGAAGGTTTGTGTAGGTTTCGGCTTCATTTTCATGCAGTAAATTCATTGCTAATTGCTTGCCATACCACGCCATCTTGTAAGGGACATTTAGGCCAAAAATCTCTCTGAGTTCTGTCTATAAGGCCTTGGCTCCCTTTTAGGATCAGCACGCAATTTGTTCTTAACGAAAAAGGTGAGTGTTGAATAAATGATAAGTTTTCAAGTATATAAAACAATTGACACAAAAGCAATGAAGAACTATGTAGACAGATATTTTCACAGCTAGTGATGTTAGAAAAAATGTCTCATACCTAACAATAGAATGTCGCATCATCTCACTGGTTTGTTTCTAGACTTTTTCTTTGCATGTATGCTTGTTGTTAATTTCAGTGATGTAAAATGATCCATTCTCCCGGTATAGTCTTGCTTTCACAAACTATTTTCATTTATCGCGCCCTTTGTATCTACAATGTACACTTATGCGTGTAGGCTCATTCTTCTCATATGTAAACTTGAATCCACTTTCAATTGAGTACTTTCTAAGTTTCAACCTGAACTCAGTACCGCCTAAGAATTTCTGCCATTTTTCTTGTATCAGTTTAGCCCATGGTTTTGTCAAGTAATCATTTGTTTCCTCTTCTTGAAAGCATCCAAAACCAACATTAGCAACATTAATTATTTCCATGTAGCCATTGATCTGCACATCCAGCCCTGAGTTTTCGTTCTGCATGATATTACAAACCGCCGATTGATTGGAACTGATATTTTCTGATTGCTGGAAAGAGGAAACGTATACATGTTTAGCGTGACATAATATGAAAATTGATACTCAAATAGATACACAAGCAGTTATTTAAATAAGTTTTGGATGTTCTGCCTCATTCAGGTCAGTGAATATGATCTCAATATATTTTGAATTGAGTCTTTATAGAGAAAGCATCATCAAAATCACATCACGGTCAGTTTCCAAGAAAATGTGTTCATCATCGGGTGGGATACAGTATTTATATGTCAAGATTGAGTTGTCGAGTGATTTGAATCGTTGACAGACAATATCCACTATGTCAATAAATGCGATATCAGCACTTAAAATATCCATCATAGGTTATCGTCCATGAATATATTTCACAATGATTGAAGATGGTGTTTTTGCCATTGAATACACTGCAGAGAAAACATTAAAAGTTGTTAAAGAGTTGAAGAAACGTATGTAAATGTTTTGGTTAACTAATAGAATAAATAGAGAAACAGATACTCAGACAGATACTTAGACCGATACTCAGATAGATACTTAGACACATCTTCAGAACCAAAATCACATCTTGACCTAATTAAGTAGATTTCAATCTTGCAATGTTTATAGTTTGAGGAGCAAAGTAATCAATACTATCATGAAATCGATTGATACAACTATGAACTGAAACAGTTTCGTGCAAAAACATATTGAAATTGGATGTACAACATAACTTAACATATGAAAACATCGATAGCGAGTTTGAGAGAGAGAGAGAGAGAGCGTTGAAATTTACAGCGCTTAAAATTTTCAATTTCGTACAACATCTAGATCAAACCGAGTTTTCGTTCTGGCAAGATTGTCATCGCGATCGCGATCGCGAGAGAGAGAGAGAGAGAGAGAGAGAGAGAGAGAGAGAGAGAGAGAGAGAGAGAGAGAGAGAGAGAGAGAGAGAGAGAGAGAGAGAGAGAGAGAGAGAGAGAGAGAGAGAGAGAATTGAGTAGGAAAAAAAATAGGTTTTATAACTTTTTGAGTTTTTTAAAAGAAAATAACATAAATTGGGTTTTTTTGAAAAAAAAAGTATCATAAGTTGGAATTTTTTTTATTTTAGTGACATAAGTTAGTTTTTTTTTGAATTCTTATTTGTTTTTGGATTTTTAAATAATTTTCTCTTTTTTTTACTCTACGTATTTTCTTTTTTTATAGGCTTATTTGGTTATTCTTGATGAGTTTATATAGTTGGTTAGGTAATTATCTTGATTTAACTAATTAAGATCCTCTTTGAAAGGTTGGTATTCATGCATTGGCGTAGCTAGCTAGTACAGAATGAGCAGTGTCAATTGACACGGCTCGGTTCTTGGTTGTAGGTTACTGACTCTAACAAAGTTTGACTTTTATAACTTTAAATATATTTTGTAAAGAGATTGGCACTACTGGACTTTAATGTCCCAATGTCATTGGTTAATTGTTTAATTGTATTTAATTTTTATAAGTTAAAAAATTCATTTCTTATTCTTTATTATGGTTTTTTCTTTTCTACGGAAGTTTCCTTATATTGATTATTTATCATAGTTGGAATCAACTCAATATGCTTGGTTGCCGAATTATCAATTATATATGGATTAATGACCTTGGAAAAAATGGTAGACACAAAGAGATAATAAGGTATATTCATTAGTTTATTTGCTAATAACATTAGCGCTAATCCTACGTACCAATAGCTACTGTAACAGTAGAACGAATATTTTCTGCAATGAAGATCATTAAAAGTGATTTGCGAAACCGAATGGATGACATGTGGATGAATAGCAATATGGTAACATATATCGAAAATGATATATTTGATAGATAGTATTGATAATGAAACGATTATGAGAATATTCCAAAATATGAAGACTCGTCAATGACAATTATAGATATTTTTGAGACATTTAGTATGTGATAGATTTAACTATTTTATTTGTACTTTTTTAGAAGAAGAAAAAAATTATGTTAATTTAAAATTTTAATTTTGACACTGCTGAACTACTTTCCTGGCTACATCACTGTATTCATGTAACGAATTGAGTTGGTAGTTACAAATGTTCTATAGAAATGGGAACAAATCCGCGTAGAATTTGACTGAAATGAGATCAGATCATGATTTGTTAGCTATTTAGGTGTTAATTATGAATTTGTAAAAAATTAATATGTTTAACCATTACTGGAATGAAAATGATTGTTGTTCTTTTGTATTGTACATCCATATTCTTGTGAGAAGCTATGACGGATAATTGTTGTAAGTTAATCTGTTTTTAATGAAAAAGAACGTAATTATTCGTTATTGGATGATTCAACGATATACAATAGACTAAATTCTAGCCGTCTTGACATTTAGAGGCGGGAGAAAACCAAAAAAAATTCTCAACTAAATTCTTCGCTTCAATGGTGGAGGCAAAGGTAAGTAATCTCGCGAAGGTGTCCGTGGAGCCGAGGAATACTAAGGTTGCGGTGATGTGGAGGCGTTCTGCTTTGAGGTTTGGTGGTCAACCTTGTCGATGTCGACATACCCTTACGAAGGCGCTGGAGATCCACCTACGGGTGCTCTGATCAATTCTCGACTTAGGCTTGGGCTAGGGTTCTTGTGAGGGTCCTTGGAGCTTTTTGGGCTTGGGTTGATAGATTGTCTTGAGTTAGAGCTGCTTATCTTATAGCAAAATTGGAGGTGCCTATTCCGGTGAAGAATGTGATGATTCCAGAGGCACCTATTTTAAATCTTCTATCGAGATTTGATTTACAGCGTCAATTAGCTAGTGAATGTCCTTTAGTTAAAATTGTTTGTTTGTGGCGGTTGTTAGGTGATTGGATGACTTCATGGAAGTTAGACTAGTAATTTTAGTTAGCAGTCTAATTTCGGGTAAAAATGTAGTCTTACTTTGATAATGTTTTCTTTGTCAACCCTACAAGAGTAGAATGTTATGTGTACAATTGCTGATCAATGAATGAGTTGATGTTGAATAAAAAAAAACTTACAAATGACCACAAATATTACATATGGGTGCTGATTTTCACACTTTCTTATTTACTTAATGCACTCCTCTTGTGCTAATTTTATCAAAATGTCCCTCTCCAAAGTCCCCATCTATTTATTTTTTTCTGATTATAGAGGTAATTTGGTATAAAAAAAAACACAATAGTACAGAATGTAAATGTGGGAGTGCAAAAATCAGCTCCTTTACATATTACTTGTGTATCATGTGTTTTTTTTATAAGAAATATCATGAGATTTAATAATTACTTGTGTATCATGTGATTTAATAATTACTATCACTATTAATCAGCACCCTTCCACAAATTTTTTTGTTGTTGTCATTTTCAGGTATAAGGTATTACACCAATTTTTCGATAATATTTTACTATCTCCACCGTTCAGATCTTAGGTCCTAATATGTATATCAGGCCTGTAAATTTTCAGCCAAAATGATAATAGTTAAGGTATTCAAAACTACAATTGAAGTTTATAAGTATAAACGGTTCAGGTTTGACAGATTTGATCCGTCCCTTGATTTAACTTAATTCGATACCTTAACGACCACAATTTTGGCTGAAAATTTACAGGAATGATCTACTTATATATTCCTAATAATTGAACGGTGAAAATATTAAAATATAATCAAAAAAATTGTGTAATGTCTTATACTTAAAAATGACTGAAAATAGGTATATTTTAGTGAAAATAGCTCTACTATTAATAGTTCTCATATTATTAATTTTAGCTCTAGCCTACCCAACACCAATTGGTTTCGTGGTGTAGTTGGTTATCATGTCAGTCTAACACACCGAAGGTCTCCGGTTCGAGCCCGAGCGAAGCCATTTGTTTTTGTTTTTACTTTTTAGTTTCTCACTTCTTTTTTCTTAGTAATGGAGTTTCAAATTCACAGAGCATCACAAAACAATTGGTAAAAGTATGGAATTTCTCACTTCCATACATGAAACACCTAACACCGATCTGCGCAATGAATGGTAAAAGTTTATATATGAGTTTCAAGAGATAGTATCATTATTCATTTTGAATCCCTGCTTCTAAAGTCGCTCTTGCTTAAAAGAATTTGCATTGAAGGGAAAACTACACATCCACATAGAGACAAATGGTATCTATCTTACCCCATCATATCATTCTAACATAATGGCTCATCACGGTACTATAGAGAAGCAAAAACAAAGTATCCTACTAGCAGACTATGAGATCGCGGGTCTCAATCTCTCTCTACTATTTTTGATTTCAATCCTGTGTCTAAGTAGTAAGTAGTACTCAAGAATTCAGCTCCACGAAAAAACTGGCCTGAGGGTGCAATTTAGCTTCTATCAAGGTCATGGATGCCTTATCCGAACCATATACCACCCGCGGGAAGCTGGAGACAAGACTGTAGTCCTCTACGTCTAAACAGCCCAAAGAATCGACATAGTCATACAGAGACTGGATTGTGGCGGTACTGTGGAACCTCCTTTCCTTGCGTTCTCCGGCTGGGAACCTCACCAAAACCTAATGTATGAAATAACATATGTTAGGTGGAAGTACTATCAATTGCATGCAGACTGATTATGCAGCCACTACATTATGTGCATATGCCGAATTGCAATTGAAGACTTGAAGGTCACGAGGAAGTATATTATATTTACAATAGGTTGATAACACCGATGTAGGCAAACTGAACATGCTGCAATAGTACCAAGAGAAAGCTTAAGTTTTTTAAGGAAAGAGGGATTACTTGTGTAACATTAGGTCCTTTGTCTGGTTCAGCACCGAGTGACAGTGCTTTCTCCTGTCTTATCCTAGCTCTTTCTGCCGCTCTCTCTGCAGCCTCTCGTGCTTCTCTTTCACGAGCCTCTTCTTCCTCCTTAAGCTTCCTCTCAGCTTCCGCAGCATCTCTTTCCAGGCGTTCTTGCTCTTCTCTCCTCTGAGTTTCTCTTGCCTGAACAGAAAGTTAATGACATTAGAGAAACGGGAGCACTGACTTCATTTTTGGATGGACAATAAAACAAGAAACCTAGATAGCTATTAGCATACTTGATCAGCTTCAAGTGCTGTTCTATAAGCTGCATCCTGCTCCTCTCTTAGACGAATGTTGTTTCTCCTTTCTTCTGCATCAAGCCTTGCTGTGACAAGAACAGAAGCACTTTCTTCAACCACTCTGTTTAGTACTGAAAGCATTTCTTCAGGAGATCTTGGCCCCTCAACCTGCAAAACATGAAAGAGTTACATCAACAAAGTCCAAAGTACAAAACTAAAACTTAGAATGAACTATTAGTGAAGACAGTGTAAAAGAAATAGAGAAGATGAGAGGGGGAAGAAACCACAGTTATTCACACACTCCAAATGGAAGAACACCAACCTACTTTTGGCATGATGCATCATTTTACTAAGAAAAAATCTCAAAGGTATGAACCAAGCCATAAAATAGTATAATTTACACAAAGAGGAATCAAAATAAACTCAACCAGCTCATTACAAGTATACAAGTCTCCCAAAAAGTAAACATATATACCCTAGCTCCAGTCATATATACTGAAACATATTTTGGATATAATTCAATCTTTGTTGGCAATCAAATACAGATCTTATAAAGCTTAGGCTTATCAGAATCCTTATACAACTAAAGTTCAGGCAACATTGTTCCAGAACATAGGAATAATTCTCAACAGACCCTACAGCACAACTACACAAAGTCTCATGTAATTACACAATACAACGGAAATAACAGATTTCTATTTCAAGTAATTAAGCATTAAAACCTCTAATCCCTCATATAAAATGTGTTCTATCTTCAAGTTTAAGACAACTATGCATCATTCATTGATACTGAGCCAACAACAAGAAACAACTATAGAAACAGAATTTAAAACAGAATAGAAACCGTTACGCGAGCAAAAGAAAAAATATCCAAACGAACTTCTAAAAATGAATTCAACTACAGATGAGGAAAAAAGGATTCACAAGCTAAACTAAAGATGGTTTCGAGGGGCATTTTATCATTGATTTGATAATTCAAAGAGTAAGGCCACCAATACTCACTGTCTCGTCCAAACACTAACCCATGCAATGAACATAACAAATTCCTACTTGTGCATTGAACAAATTGAATGAGAAAAGGAATCGTGCACCATTCTATATCGGAAAAATCCAAGAACCTCTTTACCCTTGAGCCACTAAATGACACAAATGATATATGTACCATTTCCAATCAACCCCAACAATTACTAATACCAACAAGTCAGTCCAATAATTTACAAGCAACAAAAATGCGCCACAACATTTCAATGATAAGACAACATCTAGTGATAGTATAGATTTACTGTTCAGTCAATTAATTAAAGCCATTTCAATGATCGATTACCTGCTGAAGCAGCACAATCCTCTGGTTCGTGGCTGCCATAACAACAGCACAGAACGGAAACCTCGAAGCCTTCAAGCTATTACTCATTTTGAAACCCTCACTGGCTCGAATACTCCCTCCCCAGGACACAAAATTCTCGTTGATATAAGCCGCCAGTGCCTCAGAGCACAGAGTCCTCTCGCAGAACGACGGCGTATCGGGGTGTTCCTGAGAGTGTAAATACACGAACAACAGCTTGAACTCACTCCTTGATCTCTGTAAAGCCTCCGAAAACCCTTCGCCGACGAAATTCGGCCCCGTCGTCCCATACTCCCTCTCGAAACTCGCCACAAACTCCATCGCCTCCGTGGCCACGGCCGAAACAGACACCAACTGCGAAGACGACGCTCCACCGCCGCCCCGACCCGAGCCCGAGCCCGAGCCCAGCCCAATCATTCCGAGCGAGTACGACAGCACGCCTCCCGCGGCCCACACGCCGAGCCCAATCGCGCCGGAAATCAGCCCAAGACTGCCGGAAATGACCGAAATCGGCAGAGTTATGACCCTCCAAACCAAACCGGGAGCCTCGACGGCGTTCGGAGGCGATCCGATGAAGCGGTGCGACGGTTCCGGAACGAACTGCGAGACGGCGGCGGTGTCGGAGGAGGAGGTGCCGGGAGTAAAGTGATTCTCCTCCGCAGGCGGAGGCGCGTGGTGGTGGTGGTCGTCGGCGGTGGTGGTGAAAGATGAGATCGCGAGCTCGAGGTCCCAGCCATGGGCGGTGAGGATCTCGACGCACAAATCCGAGTCTTCGAGACCGGTGATCGCTTGGAAATAGGCTAATTTGTCACTCGGATCACTCATGGCTGATCGGAGATTGTTGCACAAGACTAAGCTCTCTCCGCCGTGATGATATGGCAACGTTTTCGATGGGGTAGTTGAAAACGTTTGTGCGCTCTCTCTCTCAGACGACGACTGAGGTTTATCGCAACCAAAGGAGAGTGAGACCACGGCTCATATAGTCTTTGGGATCGAATTTGCAAAATAACTCCTGATAATCATAATAATTTCATAAAATGACATTACGTCGGAAATTGTTACAAAACGATTAGCAATTGTTTCGCGTCGCTGGGCGGGTGAGTAACGGACATTAATGAGGGCACCAAACGACGCCGTTTCATTACACTTTGTAGTTTTTTTACAGTACATCGAAAACTAGGAATGGGATTCGAGTGGTTTAGTTCAATTTTTACTAAAAAGCACAACCAAACCGAAATATTTTTTTCAGTTCGGTTTGATTTTTCAGTTTTTAAAAGAAAAATTGTGATTATTCGGTTCGGTTTGATTCAATTTTTTTTTTTGAATTTTTTCGGTTTCTTTCTATTTTTTATATAATACATAAAAAATAACTTTTGAATAAATAACTAAAAAATTGTCTATAAAATTTATTTTTTTGAATTGTCTAACATTTTAATTGAATTCTATAAAAGAAATTAAGAAGAATTGTACGTAAAGAAATTATGATTTTAAAAATTTAAGATTTTTGTTTTACATATATTTATATAATATATTACAAAATTATCTTTTTATACATAGTTCGATTTTTATAAATTAAAAACTATAACCAGACCAAATATTTCGGTTTTTTTGGGTTTAATTTTTATCGGGTACCGTTTTTTTCGGTCGCAGCCCAGTTTGGATCGGATTTTTTTTTTCGGTTTTTGGTTCCAGTCCCACCCCTATTGAAAACAATCTAATACACTCTCCTTCTGTCAAAAATAGAAATGATAAGATTGCCTACATATCTTTGATCTCCTGAATCAAAACTTTGCTTCTGGATTCGGCTTTGTGCTCTGCTTTCCGAGGACTTGAGGCAGCTTCATAGTTCATAGCTGAACTCTTCTCGGCCGTTACAATGGCTGCTAAGGAAGACCAAGCTTCCCCAGGTTGCTCATGGACCCAACACATGAGGAAATAGATCTTCCTCTCGGCTAGCTTCAGCTTACTTCTAATTTCAACTCTTCTCGACTTCCTTGGTTTATCTGATTTCAGCTCGCGCTCCCCTGCCTGAACCATCCGCTGGAGATCACAAAGCAAGCACAACAATGCAGGGGTTCCTAAGGTTAGTAGGCTAATTACATCGTCTACAAGGCCGAGTCCAAATTTCAAGCCGCCCATCTGTCTAAAAGCTGGAGAGCAAGTCTGCTCCCAGCAATATGATAGAGCTTCCAGGACAGACTCCGATTGCCCTCCTTGACCCAAGACAGATGACACGGATAGCACGACCATGGCTGAGCCTGTGGCGTCTGATTGCCAATCACCGTTGTAGAGACAAAGTGCAAAGCAGTAGCTGTAAATGATGTCGACCAGATGAACAGCTAAGAATGGCGACGGCTTTGAGGAACTAAGCCGGCTGAGAGGAGGCAGCGGTGCGTCTGGCCCAGGTGGAATCTCACTTGCTTCATCTTCCGGTGCTGTTGGTTCGTCCTCTTTGCCAAGCGGCTGGATAAGTTTTGTTCCTTCTTTACTGAATGATATTATTCTCGCAGAAGGCTTCAACCACCAAGGATCCCAAGGGTTGATCATCTTGCTCAGTTCCCCAAATGCAACAGCTCTTTGGAATAGCTTCTTCTCTTCTGAAGAAAGATCATCAAAACCAACTTCACCTCCTGCAAAGAGTAAATATGATGAACTCTTGTAAGCTATGGAAAATAGCAAGGAACTCAAAGAACAGATGATCCATACACCCTAGTCAACATCTACAACTTAAAACTGACAAGTATAAACAAAGGAGTGCTCACAGTTAATAAAAACAGAAAAATCAGAATGAATGAACAATAGGCAGGGATGTACCAGATAGCACTTTTAGAATAGTCTCTTCAGACAGTGTCGAACCTGCCAAGAAAATAAGACGACATTCTTGTCAGAATTCCAATCTGCCCAAAATTTGTTCATGGACTATAAGTTAAACGCAAATATGTTCAAGACAAATCAGCAACAAGTGAAAACTAGTCGGTAGCCAACATCAAGCTCCAATATTCCATAGACCAACTACAACAAATCTCCCTTTTCAGAGCTCAATCACTCAAGGATACTAATCATACTAGAAAAGCATATAATCCAATAGCCGCCTTCCGCTTCTTAATGATGCATTAACACACTGTTTTCAATTGTAATCAAACCTTCAAAAGCATCCAATTCTTCACTCAAGCTATATTTTTTTAAACCATAGCTGTATCAAATTCTCGGTAGAAGTTTTCTCTCTTCCTAAGCAGCAAACTTGTTATGTTATATGTTAAAACGAAAAACCTACAATACCTGATGCAAATGTGTGTTGTCCTAAATCTCATTATCCAAACATACAAATCAACAGTAGGATCAGATAGTCATTGATATTAACTTTTACAGCCAGCAGAAATTAGAATCAACAAAGAAATTACCATCCATATCCTCATCTACAGCATCAGTTTCTTCTTCTTCAGAATGAAACCGTTTCAAAATGTCCATCATCTTCAGCTTAGTTTCATCATCCGGCCGCAACTGCCCAAGCTCCCCAACCACATTGTCTCTCATAAACGACTCCGTACATCTCACATTATGAGTCTGTTCACAATTAAAATCCACAAATTAAACCAATCATTATTCAAAATTCTCACAAGCGAAAATACAGTACACAATTGGGTGTTGCCAACATACCTTGTAGCAGTGAAGAGAGCAGTAGCGCGAGTTGCACCGAGGACACGTGTACTGTGAAAACTGCTTCTGGCAACTGCATTCAAATAAAGCAAAAACAAAAACACAAACACAAACAGAGGTAAACAAATTTGGGGGGAAAAAATTGCAGAGAGCTGCAAAGCTTAGAAGAGAAGAGGAGCTTACACGTGGCAGACGATACGGGAAGGAGGATCCAGCGGGGACGAGGTGGAGGGTTTCACGGTGGTGATAATGGAGTCCGCCATGACTAAAAGTGAACTAGTGAAGAAGAAGCAAGGACCTTCGAGAGTCTTCATTTATTGGTTTTTTTTTGTGGAAGAAGCCCAAGTGACTCTGAGATATGGGCTTTATTATAGTTGGGCTTTATTGGAAAGCCCGCTATTCTAATGTATCCTAATTTTAGGTGGAATAGGTTTTGTTCAATTTACGTGCCTATAATTGGGTGATGGGTGCTTTGATTATACTCGATCTGTGTGGTCTAAAAAACTCTCTCTGTGTAGATTATTAAGTCTCTCTAGCTAGCTCAATGGATTCATCACCAGCACTTCCTTCTGATCTTTCTTTCGAAATCCTAACTCGAGCATCCTTAGACACCTTAGGACGCTGCAGGCTCGTTTCAAAAGAATGGAACTGCACTACATACGATTCAACGTTCCTGAATCTATTATGTGAGAGAACCAAAACAACGTCCGGAGTTTTCTTACAAAGCCTACAACGAAACAAGTACTCATCCGCCTTCGTGTCCAGTTGTTTCGATCAACAATTGTCTTTGAGTTTCTTGCCTTGCCCTGTTAAGATTGAAGCGTCTCACCGAGGCATACTTAGCTGTGTGAGCCAGAACGACGACTACCAAAGGCCTCCTCAGTATTATGTTTGCAAGCCTACGACTAGAGAATGGGAGCAGATATATAACCCAAAAACAAAGTACATGACCGTAGCGATTTCCATAATGGTGTTAAGATCTAAACCATTCAAATACAAGATTGTTCGATTCTCACAGCCCAAGTGTTCGATCAACAACCTTCGATGCGAGGTATTGGACTCAGAACCTCGAGTATGGAGAGAGCTGAACGATGTTAGTTTACCACATTGTGTTTTCTTCGACTTTAAACCTGCAGTGTTGGCATGCGGTGCGTCACACTGGCTTTTGTCGGATAATAGAGTTTTTGCTTTTCATGGAGATAAGGAGACTTGGGTGATATTTGAGTTACCTTTCTCGACAAGCAGTATAAATCATCTGCTGGTGGAATACCAAGGTCACCTAGCATGGATATACGAGGAAGGAGAGGAGTTGCATGAACTATGGGTTATGGAAGACTACAACAACAAAGTGTGGACGAAAAGAAGAGTCATAGAAATCAATGGACTAGATCATTGTTGTTCTCTTGGAGCTCTTTGCAACAACGATGTGGCACTCATGAAGGGTTTCAACGAGATAGTGTTTTACAAGTTTGAAGACTATAGTGCAAAGATTACAAAGCTAGATAGATTTCTTCGACCGGATGATATCTTCATGTTGCAATCTGATTTAGAGCCTGTGAATTTGAGAGGGCCGATAAAGGCTCCCGTTACAACGAGGTGGTTTCGAAGAACAAAGAGGTGGTTTCGAAGAACAAAGCATCGCCTTAAGATTGTTTGGAACTATTGCTCTGAGCGCGTATGCCATACAATATGTGACTTCAATCTCAGATTTGGTGTCACAAACAATATGTGACATATGTGCTCGCATTGTGGACCGACGTCCCACGGTGGTTAACCATCCCCAAATTATGTACAGGGAGGATCCGGTTTTCTGTTTCATGGTTTGCAACTTGCCTGTTGTTAGTTACTTTGTTTTGTTACAGTTTAGATTGGTAAACGAGTCGAACTAGAAAAATATGTAGTATTACGTACTTTGTTATAACAAATGACATAGCTTATTTGAAGTATTTGTCTTTATTGTTCGTCCAATTGCTATCCTCAATGTCGTCCGAGACTAAAATCTTTGATCTCAAAAATTGTGTTCGAGAATTAAGGGTTGAGGGTGAGAATGTAATTAGCTACTAGAACCTAAAAGCTTGTACACTAAAAAATCGATTCAAGAATACTCTATAAAATAATAATCTATTTATAGTGATAAAAAAAATTCGGTCCCACCTCGAGACCAGTTATAAATAAGAATAACTTCCACATTGTCATAAGTTATAAGATTTTTGGTCCTATATATAGAAAAGTTACCTTCATATAGTGATAATTGTCAATAATAATAATATATAAAATATTATTTAAGAATAATTAAAATATTTATTTATACTAGTTTGAGACAATGATTTATGCTTGATTGTTGCAATCACATATTTAAACGTGCGGGTCCGTAGTAACTTGTTGACATATTCACCTTGTTGTTAAAGCCAAAATGTTTCCAACTTCTCTAGCATGTCGATGACTCTTTTAGTTGAAATTTTTGGTAGTTCTACACTCTCGTCCTCCAAATTTTCGTAATTGAATTTTTGCCACATCATATTTGACTTGAAATGACTTAAGTACTTTAACTGAGTTTGACTAACAAACTAATACAATACCTTATTTATAGACAAAAAATTATTGTAAAACAATTAGAAAATATAATGTCAATTGGAAAAATTCAAATAAGCTAGTTTCTTTATTAATCATATAAGTTTTTCATTTAAATTACAAAAATACAGTAAAATATTGATAATTTAATACTCGATAAAATAATATTTTTTGTCGGTCCCAACTTGGAGACTTGAGTATTAATTTAATACTTAATTAATTAATAACCTTGCTAAATTAATAAATTTTGTCAGTCCCAAAATTATTAATTGATCGAAGTTTTATTATATATTATTTTTATAATATTTGTAAATTATTTTATAAATAAGCTATATTTATATTTAACAATAACTTATATACAATTTTAAGATCAACCGTAGAAAGTTTTTACTCTGTATATAGCCGTCAAAACCCCAAAGAAATCACTATATGGCTTCTAAAACCCTCTCGAATTCTTGAGTTCAAAAAACAGTGTGAGTCTCACTCTAACAATGGTGAACCCAGAAACCTTGTATTGCGATAGCTGCGGCAACATAGGTCTCGAAAACGGGAACGACGGTTTCTTCTACTGTACACACTGCAACCCAAGCCGCCGACATCATCGACACGTATCTCGACGACGAAGACTTCAACGGCATCTACTCCGTTCGTCACTCCCGTCGCCACATCCAACCATCCGTGGACGACGACACGTCGACACTAAACCACCCAGAACCCAATCATCGCCGCCCTTCTCCGACGACCCACTCGTCGTAATTAGGCTCAAGTACGTCATGGGTCTAGAGCGAATCATCCAGCTCCAGTGTGAATCTCTCGTTCGAAACTTCAAGGTCAACCCTTTGATTTGCGGCCTCGCCGGAACTATCTGGCTCCGATTCGTCGCTGTCACCCAGGTTTTCAACGACGGTGATTCCGAACCCGAACAACAGCCCGCGAAAAACGAACCCGACCCGGAAGCGATCAAGGTCTTCTTCGTTGCTTTAAAGAAGATGATACCATTGCCGTACACATTAGCCGTCTCCTTCCTCGCCTGCCACGTCGCCAGAAAGCAGTGCTCCCGACGGACATTGTCAAGTGGTGTTTACAAGGAAAGCTTCCTTATTTCTCTGCCTTTCTCGAAATCGAAGATGATCTGATGCGACAGTTTGGCCGGAATAATTTGTTTTCTGTTAGTTCGGTTATGATGTCCAGGCCGGCGGAGTCTGTTCCGGTTAAGAAGCTGGAGCTATTGGCGGCGACAATTGCGGGGTCTGTGGGATTGCTTATGCCTCCGGTGAATTTCCATGCTTTAGCTTCGAGGTTTCTTCAGGAATTGGGTCTTCCAGTGGAGAAGATTCTGCCGAATGCGTGCCGCGTTTACGAGTGGGCAATGCCGCGGGAGCTGTGGCTGTCGGCAAATGAGTTGAGGCCTCCCAGTCGTGTTTGTGTTATGTCTGTAGTGATTGTGGCTGTGAGGATAATGTATAACATTCATGGTTTCGGAGAATGGGAGAAGAGTTTGAGTGGTGGTGCTGATAAGGATTCTGTTGGGGAGCTTTTGTGTAAACTCGAAGCGAGATATCATGAAATTGGTGATGATGACTATGGTAAGCATATTAATTATGCATGAGTGGCGAATTTTGTTGATGTTTTGTATGTTGAATAGTGTTATAAATGACGAAGTTTGTGTTGTTCAAATTTGTCTTGGCAGAATATTGCAAGGACTTGCCCACGTATCTCCAGTTCTGCAAGGATGTAGTCTTCGCTGGATCAGAATCTTCGCGTAAGGATGGGAGGGAAGAAAAGCTGATGATATCTTTATGGTACTTCTATCAGAGTGAAAAGGTATAATGTAGTTTGCTTGGAGTTGTGATATTTTGCTCTGAAAATAATGTATTTGAAGTAGTAGCAGTACAAGTAGTATTGAGAACCAATTAACCAACCAGTAAACAAAATCTGACAGAGGCCTATTTATTAGTTATTTCTCTGGACTTCATATTTGATTATAGTGTTCATTTGAATTGATGTTGTGAGGTCTCCATCAGTCCATGTTCTGCATACATGATATGAATTTGTATTTAACTTATGTGTCCTATATTGTTGAACATGGTAGATGTTGTGATCTAGGGAGTTATGCTCATATTTTAGTCATTTTACTGAAAGCCTTTCGGTTTAGTGGTTTATTTTAAATTTATTCCAAAACAAATATGATTAATACCAGTTTATAATGCATTTTTTCTTTTGGGTTGTAGAATTGTGATGCAGCATCGGAACAAGGATTGCATTGTGGTGGAACTGATGATCCGAAAAGATTGACAGATGATGAAGAATGCAATAGTAGTGGTTTACCTAAAGATAACAAGTGTAGGAGTCCATCCTCTCATGAAGAAACTTCTCGAGCAGATGACCACCAAAGGAGTCAAAATGGTCATCATTGTGGTAAAAGTTCACAGGATAGTCGGTACTCAGACCATGCGTTGGATGACACTTTGAAAGATGAAGCCATAAATCGAATGAAATTAGACACGGAGGAGAATAGATTCTGTTATATTCCACCTAGGGTGAGAGTCAAAAGATCTGATTACCTTCACTATGAAAGGAAGCAGGACGATGGTGCCTTGACTTATGTTGCACATGCTGATTACTAAATTTTCCTTCGTGCATGTGCTAGAGTTGCTCAAGTTGCAACTCAGTGCTTGCACTTTGGCGTGTTGAGCTTTGAGAGGAGACTGGCTTGGTTGGAAAAGAGAATTGACCAGTGCCTACACATAACCCTTCCTAAAGATTCATGCCAGTATTGCACTGACAAGGGTTCCGAGAGTACTACCAAGTCTGAAACTATTGCTGAGGAATCAGTTGGAATTTCATAGTTCAATGTATGCCCCTCAAGTTATTCATGCTTTGTGTTTTGCGTACTAGGATCGATCACGCACCTCTAGGTGCATCGAGACAAGTCTTTTCTGAGTGAATTCGGCTGCTGGTTGGAGTAGTCTTGCCGGCATGTCGTCATGAAGGTTCGATTGTCTCTACATTTGTTTCTGACTTTTCGTTCTCTGTTCTTATTTTTTCTGCTTCTAGTCTGTTTTGGTTTGCTCTTCCTTATACTTATCTAGAACCTGCTTTCTGCTGATAGGTTGTTTTTGAAGTTAACTTGTCATCTGCCACAGACTTGTATACAGCAAAGTGAGATAGCTCCTCAACTGTATATACCATGCTGCTTTCAATCTTTGAAGCGATTTCAGTGAGCAAAGAAGCCAAAGTCACAAGTGGAATTACTTCTAGGAGAGGAATTGCTTCTGTGCGCTTTTCTTCGGGACATTCTTCTTCCTGTAGCGGCTGTGTATTAATGAAGAAATTAACGGGAGATTTTGAGTCCTCTCGGAGCTCAAGAACTAATTTCATTCATTTCTCCACTTAGAAAATCTTTGTAGATGATTTTTTTCCTTGTCGTCATAGTCCTCAACTCCGCATAGCTCTTTTATGACTTCCAAACACTCAGGAGCTCACAAAGCAATGTTGTTTACATGCTGTGTATTCCCGAGCAGTGTATGCCATACAGTCCTGAGTTTTTATTCTTGGATATGCTGACTCATAAATCCAAGGGTACACTTTGTGAATAAAAGTATTTGAAGATCAGATATAAATTCTCTCGAGGAGAACTTGTACTATTTACAACAGTCAGAGAGACTTCCTGTTTTTGTTCAGAAATAAAACTTTGGGTAGGAAACAAGAGTAAACGTGATGTAATTGTTCAAATGAAAATATAATGCTTTGCTTTAGGGACATTACCAAATGTTGACAGATTACAAGGGTCCAGATTGATGACCTAAACTCAGTGGCATTTTGGGTTAGCCGTGTCAATTTTTTTTTTTGGGATACATTGTAAAAACTAATTCTAACTACGTTAATGACATCTAACTTATAATACTAACAATCAATGAAAAGAAGAGCAGTAAGGAAACAAAAAAAATGATGTTAAGGATTAGAGATGTAAACATTCGTGGAAATGATTTTATCTATTTAAGAAAATCACAAAAGTTTATTAATTAAATATTGATAAGGGATTGATCATTTAGCCAAAAAAATTGATCAAGTACTTCTATCAACCACATGGGAGTCCAAATCCAACAAGTAATTTTCTTATATGTAATAGAAATTATCCATATTTCTATTAAGAATTAAGGGGTGTCAAAATTTACATAAATATTCATTATATAAAGAAAATAGTTTAAGTTTTATAACCAACTACTTAGACTTTAAGAAGTGAACGGTGTCAATTCACATTGCTTACATTAAACTAGCTATGCCCATGCCTAAACCCAAACCTACAAGAACAGAACAGGTGACATAATGCTTCCAATTGCCAATTGGAAAGCGTAAACCAGCACTAAGGTCAAGTTGGTCTAAGTTATACATGTATATCTGTATAGACAGACACATATTACATGTGTTGATCTGCTCATACAGTATGTTGTTTTAAGTGGGTTTCTGATCAGATACCTCCTTCATCTGTTTCCCGTAGATATGATCATTAAGAAGCACCACTCAAGAAAGTATGATTGGGATATTTGTTATGTTGTGGCATAGAAATCTCATTGAACAGTACTAATCCCACATCTATTATTCTCCTTCTATCCTTATTATAGGAACAAGTTTTCTAATTCCCTGCTAATTGCATAGGGTCCCCATTTTCTTCCTTCTTGTTCATAAAGGTCACATCTTCAGGCGGTTCAGGCCTATACAAACAAATATACATATTACTCAATTTCATCGAGATAGGACAAACTTAAGATCTTTAACCAAATCAATGGTAGATTTAGTGGAGAACCCACTATGGGTCTGAAAATGTTTGATATATAAACATATATCATGTATGTTGTCTATGAATTATATGTCTTGTATTGAAATTGGGAAAATTAGGTAATGAATGAGACCAAAATGAGGTACTGGTACGTATATGTCCTTGCACAAAGTTGAGCATTACATTAGAGTTGCAAAGTGGGTTGCACTTGGTTGTTTGCTGATATCATATGAATGGAAAGAGCACTTATCTCGTTAATCAGGAGAGCCTCAGCTGCATGCACTGTTTCAAAAAGGCTATATTCGATCAACTACGCAGTATCATATCAAAGCTAGCATACCTTTTCTCCACCATATGATGAGATTGGTAATATGTATTAGCACAAAACTCTGCCTATTGCTGACGAGGCTAGGACTTTCTGAATCCCTCTGCAGAAGAATTTGGTGCTGATATGATACCTATCCTCAAAACTGTGTTGTAATTCAGCTTTACAGATACCAAATGATTTTTCTGGTGTAGGAAGTTTAAGGATGTTGAGGAACAATAATTGCTTTACTTGTATAACTAGAACAATGAAATTGAAAAAAAAAACAATGAGGATGGAAAACTCTGGCTTTGATAGCTCAATCATCTACAAAAACAAGAGATGAAATTAGTTTATCGATCGAAAAACCTGATCAAAGCATCATTTCATGTAGATTAAAAGTGAACCAACAAAATATTATGCGTAACTGAACAACAATTTCACTAATCACTAGTGAGAGTGATGTTGCAAAAAAAATGGACAGATTTAAACTGTGGACCAAGTTGTAAATTTTTTTTCTTTTTTTAATTTACAAGAACATCATGCACAGCTCTCAGACCTCTTCCTTATGTTCATCTGGTACATGAGTTTTGCTAATAGGCCGGTTTTGTTTTTTCTTCTCATCCGTGACGGATTTGTACTCACCCATCTCGGCTAGATCTTCAACTGCAGTGACCATGGCTTCAATCCTTGCAGAAATTTCAATCATTAAAGAAGATAAAGTCATAAGTGGAAGTATCTCCATGAGAACCATTGATCCCATGTTCTTCTTTTCAGGACATTCAGCTTCTTGTAGCGGCTGCTCATTAGTAAATAAATTAGGAAGAGATCTCAAGTCCTCTTGGAGCTCCAAGACAGCACTGTTCATTTCTCCAACTAAAAGGTCTATAGTAGATGACTTCTCCATTGTCTTCATCATCCTGGCAAGCTCTTTTATGACTTTTGAAGACTCAGAGCTGACTTTTAAGGCAATGTTGCTCATATGCTTCTTTATGAACTCAGGAACCTGCATGTTCATAAAAAACAAAGTGGTTGAGCTTAATTAGCATTAATTTGGTGTATGTCTCCATGTATTAAGAAAATAATGGCACAACTTTTGTTATTACCTCATTTTCAGAGTTTACACATCCGTCAAGGGCGTCAATGCAATAAGCACAAGCACGCATTGCTGCTCCGATTTTAAGGTATTGTTTCCATGGATGCCGGAAGTTGAAGCGACCATGCGCAGGCTCCCATCTAGCAAAATTAGCCTATAATATACAATGCCAATGTGAGAAGCACATTACTAAAATTAAATTAATAGAACTAGGCAATTCTATTGTTGTTGTTAATTACCATGGCTTCTTCTGATGCTTTTGAAGATAAAACACACTTATAACCAAGCACTTTCTTATCAGCATCCTTGCTACCATCAGGAGAGCTGTCACTGTCATTGAAATACTCTACAACGCAACCTAAAACATAACGCAACAGTTTTTTAGTCAGTGAAACTGCTTAACTTGATTAAGACCACAAGTTTGGTTATATGATTGAAGTATGCAAGTACCATCTAAGGAATATGCAAGTTTGTCCATGTTCCGAGTGATGAGCAGGTAGAGTTCCTCCCCGGCCCAAATGGGGCAAATAAGCATGGTTATCATAATGCACAAGGAAGTTCCGATGATGATGGTGTATACTCTACTGTTTGCCATCTCCAATAATTTGTCCACCCGGTAACCAGACACTGTTACTAAACTGAATGTAAGTATGAAGATCATAGCCCCATAATCAAATCGCGCTTTAAATGTCGGTATAAATCTTGAGAAGGTAACTGCAGAAGCTGAAATGATAAAAATAAATATAAGCATTAGTATTCCTGTCTAGCCAGGTAAAAAAAAAACTCCAAGACAAGAATTAAAAAAGTAAAAATGCTACATACCTAACAAAAATACTGATATCCCAGTGATGAAAGGCTCGAATTTCTCTCCTGATTGACTTGCAATCCAATGGATACCAATGGCAAGAGAGCCAGCAAGAACAGTTCCACAGATTCTGTTTAGACTTTTGCATATTGTAGCACCTGCATATATATGTAGTAGAGAGAGAAATGTTTAGATTCAGGAAATGTTAAAGTTACATACAACAGATAATCCCATACAAATAAGGAAAACTCAAACAGCAAGCCCATATTTAGCTTGCAGAAAATGATGTTAAAGAGTAGCTAGCTAGCTAGCTAGGAACTTACCAATTGTGTTTTCAAAGACAACCACCACAGTCATAACTGCCCACATAGTATTTCCTCCCATGCCTTCATACAAAGGTCTCATATAGTAAAACAGAGATACAACAGTAAGTGCCATCCCTACTTTCAAACAATGAATCAATTTTCTAGGCTCCTTGTGTCCCAAATCCCAAGCCTTCCTAAAGAAGTTGCTCACTTTCAAAGACAACCACAAAATCAGACCCTTCACAGCAAGCCAAGCTCGGCAGGCAAGCCCAGCCTCTGGAGCCAAAACTGTCGATGAACCATCTGCCATTTTTATTCTCCACTCAGTCACACTTCCCATTTCCTTCTGTTGAGCCATTTTTGGCAATGAGAAAAGAAGTGATTGCCAGCCTCTAAGTTGAAATGGAACACAAAAGCAATGGTTATGCTTTGGTGAGGAATGCTGAGTGACTATTGAAGTATATATATAGTGGATTTTTGATGTCTCATGGTGGCTTGAAATAAACAAATCACCAATGGAAAGGCAATTACATAGGCTAGAGACAAATGCAATTTTTTTTTTGTTGGACACATGTGAAATCTAGAACTTGCACTAACTTCTCCACTTGTTTCTCTTCTCCTGAAAACTTGTAATTAGAGTTCCTACTTAAAATGAACCATCATCATCAAAATGTTCTTTTTCAGACCAGTGTTTTTATGGAGTTTAACTTTCTGAATGCCAGTGGCATCATCTTGAAGATCAAATGATCACAATTAAAGCAACAGTGCAGTCTTTTTACAGTTATCTGTATATTGTCCATATGCAAATGTCAACTGGTATAGAAACTTAACACCTCAATCTATATTGGATTTGATTAGTGAGAACTGAGAAGTTACCAAATGTAATTAAAAAAACTACTGCAGGTATGATAACCTAATTCTGTGCAGATTTTCATCTTTCACTTCATAAAGTTCTACCAATTAATTCATTCTTATTTCTGCTTAATGAGAGAGAGAGAGAGAGAGAGAGAGAGACTTGATTACCTAAAACCAAATCTTGATGACCTAATACCAAACCTTCATGAACAGATGACATAATGTGTCCTACAATTTTTAGTGAAAACATCAGCGCACTATGAACAAAGTTAACTGTTCATGCATTTTATCAATTAGATAAAAATTAGGAAGCACACCACTCAAGAAATGAATATTTTGAACTTATTATGTTAGTACATATTGCATACCCTTGTTTATGCAGCTGTAAAAGAGAAAACTGTTTCCCAGTCCATTTCCCTTTGTGGAATGACCCAATTATTTTATCTTCCCATTTTTCAAAGGTCAAACTTCTTGAGGCCTCTAAGTCTTAGCTGGTTAAATTACTTCACAGTTGTATCACAGAGACAGGGCAAAAATTAGAGAGAGCACCAAGTGCAGATCTTTAATTAGATCAATAGTGGGTTGAAACTATAGTGGAGAGTCCAACATAGTCTATTTCAATTTTTAAAATATAGCAATTTAGGTCATGAATAAGATCAGGTATTGGTGCCTATTTATTTTCTTGCATATAGTACGTTGAGCATTACCTTACAGCCAGTACTTCAGAACTGGGATGATATCACTTGAATTAGTTGAATAGTTTGAATGGAAAAAACACTCCTCCTCCTTCCATATTGATCGAGAGCCTTTCCACAGCTGCATGCACTGATCAATTTGAAAGGCTATTTCAGCTATCATCAAAAAACATATCCTGTATGTACTATTCCACCAAATTATCAAGATTGATTATCCTGTATATCCTGTATATACACAATATTGTATATATATTAGCACACCAAAAGTTACTGAAAGCCGATACGAAACCTGAAAAAGTTTGGACTCTCTCCTTCTACTTCTAACATTCAACCTACTCAACACGAATCTTAAATTTTAAAATGTCCAACTCAAAAGGATGGTTCTAACTGTTCAACTGTTAGAATTCTAGAGTGTGATTATTGATGACCAGTGTATGGCGTAACAGTATATAAACATGCATAAGTCAAAAGATTCTCCAAAGTAAAGAACAAACTGAAAGCCAAATCCAACAGTCATATATATAGTGTATCTTGCTTTGGCAGAGATGAAGAGTACTCTTCAAATGATGGCTTTCTGGGAATATGAAGCAAAGCAAGAGGGAACTCAGGGAAGGTGAAAACCAAACAATTTGACAAATAGTTGTACCAAGTTTATTTAGTGTTGCTTCAGAAGTATTAAGTAAAACTACGTTGACAAATAAATCATGTATTTTCTTTTCGGTATACTAACCAACTAATCATGTTGTGTTTGAATCGAGTTGTATTATTACTTGCATCCATGATCTGTAGTTTTCAAACCATTATTCTATTGTTTATGAGGCAAAATTCAAGTCCTCTTCCTCAGAAACAGTTGTGGTACCTTATTTGCTCAATATGTGTCAGAAGAGAAAAGGAAAGATAAGCGACAACATTCCATCATTACTATACTAATATTAAGCCACAACAGAAAGGCCAATAATACAAATCAGTGATTAGCCTACTACTACTAACTGGGTTTATACTCTGGTTGAATGAAATCCCAATACTAATAAAACTGGATGCAGAAACTTATGATCATGCATAAATCTACTCGAGCAGCAAAAACAGCACCAACAATTTTTGTAGGCACATCACATCCTAGTCACTCTCTCTACTTAATAATATGCACACTTCACGCCTACTTCTAAGGATATTAGCCAATCTCCTTTTCCATTACCAGAACACCTATCACCGCAGAACCCTCTTGAAGTAGATGCTTGAGGTATTCCGGCAGCCAATCAACAGTGTCTCGACTCTCATGTCAAGCCGATGGGAAGTGGAAAGCTATGTGGCTGGAAACTGTCCAGTAGAGGAAACCCATTGTCCACAACATTTTTCGTTGAATCAACCACACTGCTACCACTTTGCTGCAGTAGCCGGACAAGGGACCAAAAGACATCTATCCTTGTTATATGCCTAGTTGCCTGTAACAACATTTAAGATTAGTGTCCTAATATGAAGAGAAGCGGGGGTCATCATGAACATATGTATCTTTTTACTTGAGGTTTACCTCAACTGTAAAGCGTGCCCATATCTTATCCCCTCGATTTTCCATCACCCCCTTCAAGATATTCAACCCAAATCCCCGAATCTCGTCTGCTATCTCAAGAAAGAAACGACATTCCTCACAAAGGATCTGCAACAGAAAATAGGTATTGCTGTCAGGACTCATGAATGATGGAACATTTAAGGTTGACAAAAGACTTGACCAGAACCTTTGCTATCATGTCTTTTACATACCTCAATAACCATCTGGCCAGGTGTACTAAGGTCCTCAACTAGTATAGGGCAAACCACTGTTTGACCTTCAACAGCTAATGCCCGAGTATTATTACCACCAGATCTACTGCTGTGGTCTTTTAGAACCGTACCGTTCTCTGTTGTAGTCAGCTGGAAAAACAAATACAATTTAGCATCACATTCGTTAAGAAACAACATACAAACTTGTCCAGCATTTAACAGAAATAACCACTACCTTTGGCTCATGAGGCTGCTTAAGCTTATCAGCATGTTTCGTCACACCTTGCAAGAAAATCATGTACTTGATGGTGCGGTCCAACAAAGCATCAATGCTACACTGCTTCATCAACCATATATTTGTGTGTTAAGCTACAAGTTTACGAAACAAATGTAAAATCCGGTAACAAAACACTGAGAGAATAAATCATAAGTACCTTGCTGCCATTTGGAATCATCCCTCTCAAGTCTTTCATGCGGTCTTGGATCTGCTGACGATCCTTGGGCCTTGGTCGAGTACTCTCCCCAGGCTTTGCTCTCTTCTTGGCAGTTTTTGTGTGATCCTCAGCTTTCTGGGGTGTTGCTTGAGCCGAACCTCTAGCATTGACACTATAGCTATCATCAATCCATAAGCCCACCTGTGACTTTGGGAGAGCCTCATTCTTTGGAACAAGACAGTTTTTGTCCAAGTTATACAAAGGTCCCGTCAAATGCATGCTCCCTCCAGCGCCTGCAACTCTTGCCAATTGTCCTTGATTACTTCCCACAGATGAACTTTCCAGTTTCCTTTTCCTAGTGGGTGACTGGTCTTCTAGACTGCATTTAGTCACAGAGATGGAAGTAGTATTCATACCATTTAAAAGCTCTTCTAGTCCTAATTCAGAGAATAACCCTCTCCTAGGAACAGCCGCAGAACCAACTTCCGACACACCAGCAGCCACGCATCCACCACTTACTACTGGCACTACACTATCTTCCCAACAATCCCTGACTTGACCGCACCCAAAGTTTGGTCCCAAACCCTGATACATATCATTTCCAGCACTCGAAATGATCCCAGACTTCTCATATCCATCAGCACTGAATGCATGTGTGATGGAGCTATGCATAGAAGTTGCTGGATGTTCAATTGGAACATCAATAAAAAGATCACCTTTAACCAAACTAGATGACACTGACGTACTTTCTAACACTTGTGAGAGGTCACCAGTCATCGTGGTTGGCAATCTATTTATGTTCTGTTCTGGTGAAGCAGCAAACCAGTGAGAAAGATCATCCATAAAGGGTTTGGAGAGACCTGAAGTAAAATCAGCTGCGTTCAACTCCACAGGGTATCCATGTAGATATTGCTGGTCAGCCATCTGATATCCGTAGCTGCCTTGAGTGGGGGTTGAGTCCATCTGAGCATTCGGTGCTGCTACATTTCCACAATTTTTAAGAGAATCCTGAACCCCGATGTCAGATGACAAACGTGGGTCATATGAAGGCAACAAAGAAGATTTAGTACTCCGTGTGCTAAACCAGGGGGTTTTCTCAGCTGATCCAATGTCATCTGATGTTGTGGACTGTAAATTAATTGCAGATAAATTACTTCCTCCCAGATCCTTACTTTTATCACCAAACATGTTGGTGATGTCCCCATGAAAGTTCACAGATGAGATTAAGGAAGCAAACAATTCATTCAGATCATTGGATTCAGTGTTTAAACTTGAAGGTACATTCGTCAGAGGATTATGCCCATGAAGATTTTTGAGCTCCTGGAACACCCTTTTGGTTACATCTAAAAACTCCAACCTCTCCATAATCTGAAGAAGGAAAAAAAGGTAACAGCTAGGTTATTATATTGAATCTCCACCAAATTAAGGCACTATTTTTAGGCAACATGGTCTGTTTTGATCATAAGAATGTTGATACATCCAAATTAAGCTAATGCTTTGAATGGACTACCTTTTCGGTGGATCCAAACTGTATCACTCCTGATTCCACAGAGATTGTCGTGATTGTCTGCAATTAAATTTGATTTGTCAATAAATATGACTTATTGCTTAGACAATAATTATAGCTCTGAATGGCCTTGAAAGTTTAAGATTTCATAAGATTCCTCATTAATCTCAATAACTCATGCTTCTCTTCAGAAAACAGAAAGGACAATAAGGACATGATATGGTACCTTAATACCAGAGGAAAATTGGCAACGAAACTCGGAAT
The DNA here is from genome assembly GCA_946800695.1 of Geum urbanum. Classification (NCBI taxonomy): domain Eukaryota; kingdom Viridiplantae; phylum Streptophyta; class Magnoliopsida; order Rosales; family Rosaceae; genus Geum; species Geum urbanum. The sequence continues at coordinate 44,965,920 of OX327011.1, forward strand.
CATCCTGCAGATAAAGAAGACATATTCAGATCAGTAAACAACTAATACCGTGATGAAGTACATAAATCCATCACAAATTCTGGTTTTCCTACCTGGAACAAATCTCGAGGACTTTCAATGGGAATGCATGAATTCCACTGTCCGGTGTAAGCCTCTGAATGCATCCATTGATGTTTCCCGGTGAAAGCAGTTCGACCAACAATACTATTAAAGACATCAACAGAACCATTCATGTTAGGACTTCATAGTTTCTAGTTTCTATGATAGGATAAAAGACTGAACAATGTAATTGAAATTCAGAAACTGAGTAACTGAACTGGAGTACAGTTTTGGGCTTACCCTTCTCCAAGCATGTGGACCTGTGGAAGCATGTTTCCAAGCACTGCTGCCATGTGCTCTTCATAATAAGCATCTCCCATAGTCAACAACCTATAGCATTTCAAACCCAGAATTTCTGATGAGTAAAACCTCATACTAATGCTAGATTTGAAATGATCAAGTACTAATACCAAACACTAAACTTGAACTCTAATATATAGAGCTCACATTTACTAAACAGCTAGCATGCATAACACAAAATGAGAAATCACTGAAAAGGAAATTTAGAACTAAGAAGCATCTTTAACCATTTTAAAGCACATCACTGAAAACGATTAGATTTTTATGAACATTCACGTGCATCTAAAGCTAAAAGGGGTACTCAAATATCATAAGAACAAAACAGAAAACATAAACAAGCAAACAGAAGAAATCTCAAAAGGAAAGGGAGAAACTTTACATGGAATTTCTCTGATCAAAACGCCACAATACCCCATAAGACCACCCATTACTAACACAAAGGCTTTTCAGCCTCTCTTTGACCAGTGAACCATTCTCAGCTTCACCCATTTCACTATGCACCTCAACAACCCCCAATAAACCTCACCAAACCAAACCCATATAAAGACGACCCGGATCCGAGTCAACTTCAGTCAACACCAGAAACCAACAAAAAAAACCCCAACTCTTCTCCTGTTGTAATCTTAATGCTCCAAAACAAAAGAACTTGTCTTTGCGTTGCTGCTACAGAACAAGTAGTTTTGGAAGAATCTGAAAGCAAAAGACCAAAGCTAGAGTCTGTTGTGTTGGAAGTTTAGAAACTTCAAGGTGGTGGTCGGTTAGAGAGAGTGAGTGAGATTTGAGTTTGGGATTAAAAGAGAAAAGGTTTTGCACATATATAAGAGGAAGTGGTGGTTTGGTAAGTATGGTGTGTTTTGCTTTTTTGCTTCTCTATAAATGTAATTGTATGACAGTCTTTAAGAGACCTGGAAGAGGAGAAATTAAGCTCTCTGAAAAATAGAAAGGATTGGAATGATGGAGACGAAAATGAAATGAGAACTCCCAAGTTAAAGGGAGCCTAGAGGGAGGGAACACTGAGATCTTGAGCATTAATTTACTGTGAGGTTTCGTATCTTTGTCTTCTTGGGGACTAGTTGAGGGCTTAGGAGTTAGGACTTGCCGGCGACTGGTCCCATTAGGACCGCCTCAAAATTCCCTTTCGGTTGGTTTACCGGCTATTCCCGGTCAATATGGTTGATTATCCCGTAAGGAAGTGTAAATCTCGTGAGATGTTGATAAAATCGTGAGATGGGAAGAACTGAGGAGATGATGAGGAAAATCGAAAGTGTTTTATTGCATAATTATTAGGGAATTTCTTTGTTTAAATTACGATTTATTCTTGAATATTTGTGTGTTTATTGTTTTGGACAAATGTTGGATCATCATGGGTTTGGAATCTAGATTTTAAGAAAGGAAATATTATGAAATTTATTAGCCAAAATGAGACTTTTGAGGAATATTAGCAAGGAAGGGTTAAATTGGGCCCAACGTTAAAAATATAACCCAAGAAATATATTTTTTTATTAAAAATTTGGTGACCATCTCCAATTAGACAGAGCCAAATTTAGGTTTTTCGAATATTTATTATTTAATTTATTTTTTTTTAGTTTTGTGATGTTATACTATTATGATAACATCCTAATTTAGACAAAACTAGTTTTTGAAATAATGTAATTTTTCGTGTATATGTTCGATTGAGAAATTATGATACATGTGAATCTTACCGATGATATTTTTGGATAGGAAATTTGTCACGTATATTTTTTTAATTTTTCAATAAGTTTTGAATCGGATATTATAAAGTAGACATAAATAATTATGAAGCTAAACAATTTTTGAATAAGATCTATATACACATTTATCAACTTTACAACATTACACTTATCTTTATCTTTATCCACTTTCAACCACCAATATAAATTTTTAATCTAATAAGTGGTTCCTAAATATTTGGCCTAAGCTAGCCAAAGGATCATATTTGACCATTTCTATGACCCTTTAGCTTGACACTTATTTCTTATTTAGAGTTCAAAATAAGATTATAATTTAGCCTAGAACCATTTAGACTGTCTTGTTGAAGATGGTCCAGATGAACCACATACACAAGATCAATTTCAAAGTCTATCATAAAGGCAAATTTTTTATTTTTGATACAATAGATATGGTTGCTAACTTCATGATTAATTGCTTAAAGGTTTGTAACTCTGTGGTTCATATCATTCCACCGCCATTTCTAATTAATATTAAATTTCTTCTAGTTCGAGTCGGAAAAATATTTCAGCTTTGGAATTATCCACTCCGATTCAATTACTTCCTTAACTTAAATCAAATCTCAATTTACAGACAATAAACATGGGGTTTTGACGGAATCTCCTCGCACGATTATTAGTATATATACACGAGCTTAAAGAATCGGTAAGAATACAGTACAATCTTGAAGTCATGTTCTGCTAGTCAACGAATTCGTGGTTAATTATCATTAAATCTGTATCTAACAGATGATATTAAATTGTTTTCTAACGAACTCTATAATTTTCATCAAGTTCATACATGTTTGTGATGTAGTAATCATAAAAAGATGCACCATCCAAGGAACTATACTCTTACAAGATGACAAAATTTTTTTATTTTTTTTAAGATATGGGCGGTGCGGCAATCCTCAAGTTTTGATTAATAAGAATGCAGAATACATAGGATGGACATAAAACCTGAACTCTGTAATACAATAAGCTCACATAGAATATCTTGAATAATAACAAGACATCCTACAAAAACTATGTATATTAACACGCACCACCTAATAGAGAACAACTCATCAATGACTATTCTATCTGTTTCTTGGTAATGACCACAGATTGGAAAGAGCAAATAGTTTTCCCGGCAATTTGGAACGATGAAACTTCTCTGTCGAAAACGATGCATTAGTACCCAGTCTAGAACAAGGTCTACAACCTGCTGCTGACAAACGTCGACACTTCCTCTCATCTGATCACTAGGTGAGAGCACCCATTTGGACATAGATTGCTCCCAACTTAAGATTGACAAAGCACAAAGAGTGCACACATGGACATATCGTCATGATCGCCTGACAAACCTCGTTACTCGAAGATTTATTTTCAACATGAAATAAACAAACAAAAAACAAATGCAAAATAAACATAAAATATAGGGATCATGAGTCCAAGCCCACAGCCCACACTTGGACCTCAGGCAAAAAACAACAACCTGTCCATTGTCGGAAGGCATCGCTTGCCGTGCGTCTCGTCCCGATCTCAAACGAGCGTCGCCACCCTTCTGAACTTTCGTTTTTCCCACGACATCATTGTCGATCCACCAACCTTGCTTCCATTCTCGTACAATGATGTCGACACCCAAATTGGCAAACCAGATCAGGCCAAAAATTTCCGATCTGGCCGCATTGAAGGCATCCACCGCCATACCCGATGCATCGCGGCCACTCCTACTGTCGCCCGGCCTCTGATCTTGGACAACCACACCAATCCGACGAAACCACCCCGCAAGTATAGGAGTTTGATTTTTCAAATGAAACAGAAAACATAAGTATAGGAGTAAATGGCAACAACTCACGAGAAGGAGAAGGTCGGCAAACTCGGCATCAAATGGCCATAGAAAATACAAAAGTAGATGTCTCTTTCTATCCAGAACTCAAAAACAATCGCCGAATACAAGCCTACTAAACATTATAGTGGCAATAACACCATTATGCAATATGGAGTTTCCCCATTATTACTTCCAAAATTACATGCATCCTAATACTGGTACCAAAGCGTCGAGCAAATAAGAAAAAAGCAAATATGCTATACCACCACCTGCGTCACCAACTTACTATTCCCGGCACACCTCTAAAAAGCCATTAACCATGTGTGATTCACTGTTTCTGGGTCTTCCAGGACCACAAGGCTTGGATGCAACTTAGGAAATTAATTAGTTTCCATTTAGCAAGTTGGATTATAATACTCCATGGACGGTGTGACTTTGCAACATTCGGTTTCTTTTCCGCTGCATTTACTTTATTTTACATAGGTATATATCCCTAGAACCTAGAACGCCTCAACGTTCGGTATTTTATTTTATAGAAGTTGAAAACCTTGAACCTAGAACGCGCCTCACCCGCATAATTTTTTTTTTCTCTCTCAACTGTACGTCTCGTTTGGTGATCCTGCGTCTGGGCTTGGCTTTAGCCTCACTGCCGTTTGTGGGTGCGACCGGACGGGATAGAGTAGACTCGTGTTTGGTGACGACGCCCTTGGTGGCCGGAGGTTGCCTCGATCTGGATTTTGCTGATCTGAGGCGCAAGGTGAAGAGAGGAGAGTTGACTATTGAATTAGGTGTTGATCGTGGCTTTCTGGGTCTATTGCTCGTGTTGCTTGTTGCGGTTGTGATCGGGGCCGGAAGCAGATTGGATGGCGTAAGGATGAGGGTGGTGGAGTCGGAGTTTTCTGGTCATGTTTGTTGTTTCGGGTTTGGTTGGTTTGTATGTGAAGTGTTCTTTGCGTCTGAACTGCACATCCCGCAGGACTTTACATGGTTATTTACATCAAAAATGCGCACAGCTTGTGGACGGAAGAGGGTGGTTCGATTGCAGTGGCAGGGGCGCAAGTTTGGTTGCAAAGTCGAAAGCCAGGGTTGGCCTGGTTGTCGGGTCAACTTTTCTCATTTCCTACCCTAATAAATGTTTGGCTCTGGGCTCCATTTTGGACCTGGTCCAGACCCCTTGTTTTGTAGTTTTAGTTTTTAAGTACTTTAAATTTTATTTTCCTAGTAGACCTTGGTTTGTGCCCAGAATAAACCCTCTCATGTTGGGTGGAGGGGCTAGTTGGGCTTTATGCCTGTTGTGCACTTTCAGTGTCTTGTCTGTTCTAGTGAAGGTGTGGATTATGCTAAAATGATCGCATTCTCCTAGTGACAGAATGAAACAAAGTGCCGAAGACTTAATCGTTGTTTGACAGCATAGTTGGAAAGCAGTTTCATTTGTAATGATGCGTCGTTATACCCGCGTTATCTTTCCAATATTGTGTCACCACATTGGTAACACGGATAGAGTTAGCTATATTGCACTCTCTGCTAAATTGTGTGTGTGTGTGTGTGTGTGTGTGTGTGTGTGTGTGTGTGTGTGTGTGTGTGTGTTGTTATTATTCGAGAGGCTCTAAATGCGCTCATTGAAATACGGGGTTTAGGCCTTGGTTTAGGCCTTATGTCTTCGACCCTTCTTTAAAAAAAAACATAGATATACATCCCTCACTTTTAACTAGATTTACCAAAGAAAGATACATTGTGAGTTTTATGGAGGTTTGAGAAAAAAGTCATTCGACTAAATAATGTTAATGTAGTCAGAGTGATATATGTAATCAATTGTAGTCAAAAGTAATGAGGTCGACTAATTGCCCACCAAAAAATTTGAACTTAAATGATGAGCAAGAGGAGACACACTGCTTTGATCATTAAAATTGATCTCAAATATTCTTTCTTTATCTAACATATAAAAAATTTGTAAACTTTTACTTTTCAATAATGTTTGTCATACAAATCTGTCCATTTTAGGGTCATCAAATTTGCTCGGGAGGAGTGGTGATTATAATGCCAACACCGCTATGGACGTGACGGGCGACTGGCCGGTCATCGGCGGGGCCCGGATATTTGGGCCAGAGAATATTCCGGGAAGGGAGTGAGATGTCGGTGGGCCAATGGCTTGGCCTACCTCGGGAAATGCAACAATAAGAAAAAGAGACGGGTATAGAGATGTTGGTACAATATGGTCCCTAGGGTTCTTAGGGTTGTGGGGTGGGGTTTGTAGGGATCATCTTCTGATTTCACCTTCTGCCAATGCCCCCCTCTCTCCTCGTTTCCTTCCAAAGTTACAACACTCTCTACGAGAAAGAAAAAAATTAAACAGAGCCCCCCAATTATCAAATGCCAATTGGCTTCCATTTCACGATCAAAATATTGTTGCTCGACTGGTTTGCTTCTGTGACTGTGTCCATCGATTATTTGATTTAATTTGCAGCATGTGGTAAATGCGGTGCCGTAAATATGGAACAGATAAGGTAAAAATCTTGATTAGTAATTACCTGCTGGGCTTTATGTCATATAAGAACAGTGTGTTATGATCGAACAATAATCTGATACCCTTTACAATGGTCCTTATTGCATCAGTTAGCCGTCTCTACTAATATAAAATCAAGCGTTACTTTTTTATATGGAAATCTAACATTTTTTTTTTATGATTGCATTCTAGTACCCATTATTTCACCTCAATTCTTTAACGACCAAATTAACTACTGACATATGTTGTTTTACTAAAACGAAGTTAGCCCGAGTTGACGCTGTTCACTTCTTCTTTTTCTTCTTCTTCAACAACCATCATCCATTCATTCAACGATTACGTATTTGAGTTCATAAAAAAATAGATTTAGCATCATCATTTTGTTGGCCTTTTAAATTTTCTTGAACTCGAGTACAATTGTATATGGACTCAATTTAAACTCTTCTACTTATTCGTTCTCTTTTATTTTCATTTGGACCACATAAATCTACCATTATAATCCCCGGCGATTGAAGCATCACTGCATTAGAGATGAGAGAAGCTGTCGGAGAAAGCATGTATTATCCTCTCATAATATGCGAAGGCGGTGAGAACGAGATAGAAATCGAAAAAAAAGAAGAATATATTGTTTCAATTCTACCATGGAGTTTTAGGCTTCTAGCAATTTCAAATATTATTTATTTCGTTTTCTCAAGAACAGGGACAAAGAAAATAAAGAAGAAATAATGAGAAAAAGCTGAGGTTAATTCAATTTTGGGCTCAAGTTATATCTGGGGTTACCGAGATAGGATGAGTTTGAACTTTGAATAAGGGGTTGGGACTTTAGACTTGAGAGAGATGTCTAAAGTCGGACAACGTTTGCTAGAAAATTTTACAAAATCTGAACAGATACACGTGTTAGTACTTAATTGGGGCATCAAAGAATTGAGGTGGAATGACGAGCACCCACAAAAAATTCTCGCAAATGTGATCAAGGTTTGTGCTTTAATTTGTCTCGTTCTTAAATTTCATTCTTTACAATATTGTCATTAGGGTCATATAATCTTAGTATTTTGTGGGCGATTTAAGGTATATATACAAGTGTGTTTAGCTGATGTACAGGGCTAAGAGATCGACCATAGCCATTTTTATTCTGATGGATTGGCACCCCCATATTTGTGAGCCATGCCCCATCATATTATCATCCTGCAAATAGGAATAGGCCAGGGACTTTCAGTCGACCTTGATTAACTTGTACAGCTAATAGCTACTAGCTCCAAACCAAAAGCTGTATTAATCGAAACAATCGAACCTCTCCGATCCCTATCTCTTTCTTCCTTTGTAGGGTATGCCAGGTCGCCAAGCTCTAAAAAGCTATAGGGGACACCCATAATTCTTCTTCATAATAAGATGAACAGAATGTTAGTGCAAACGCTGCTGCTGCTTCTACTTACTTACTATTGCTGCTGGATGAGATATACTGAGATTAATATGGGTCCCCATTACATATCTTCAAGCTCTTCATGGCTAGTCTGAGAATCTTGACTTTCTTATTGAACAGTACTAATTAAAACAACCCCACCCAATTGTAACCAAATTGGGCAAAACCCTACTTTACTCTTCCTTCCCTAATCTGGACCTTTCACACTCTTCTTTTTCATGTCTACATTACAATTACATAACACTCGTCCATCTCAATCCTACTTCAATTACGTACCTAAATAGCTAAGGACCACTATTCATCCCTCGATCTTTTTCTTCCTTAATGTTTCATTTCATTCTGCTGCAGCAATGCTTCTACATATTAAGGGTCGAAACAGTTAATACATGTCCATGTATATGTTTGTGCTGGTCTTTTAAAAGTTTAGAGGCGATTAGATGCTTGTTAAAATGCGAGTGTGAAAAGATTAAAACAAAACGGTCCGGAGAATAACATATATATGATTGCCAAGTAATCATCGAATTCTAGAAAATGTGTTTAGATTTCTTGAACATAGTCATTTTGGTGTGTTTATATGTTAGTCAACATTGTCAATTATAAGGTCGATCTCTGGCTTTAAAACCATACTTAGGAGCATTCCAGTTTGTGTTTCAGTGGGTGGGTATGTCAGAAAGGAGAGATCAGAATTAGACCCACAAGTGATTGCAAAGATAGAACACATTACAAAGTTCTTGCTCCATTTTTTTTTCCTTCAGGATCACCATCCTTCATCTTTATCAAGCATAAAGACCATGATTTTGTCTCCTGTAAACAACACACGCTTCATCATAGCCGTAGAGAATTAAGTCAACGTCATCAAAACAACTTTCTTTCTCCCTTTTATTTTATTTTCTTCTGCTCGAAAGAGAGCAATTGAAATCCAGAAATCGGATTTTTCATTGGCGGTAATTGTCTTCCTTTTTAGCCTTTCTCCTTTTGTTCATAAAGATTCTGCTCAAGAATCGAACCAGCTGGTTCGGATTGTGATTAAATGAAAGAAAACAAAATAAAGATCACACTAATCAAGTGTTTGGTTATTGTGTTGTGCTAAGAAAACATGCTTTGTTCTTGTGTAAAAATTAAGGCCATGCAGGGGGACCTATTTAAGGGGTACTGGACAGAAACCATTATTCATAGTCATAATGCTGCTATATTCTCTCTTTCATCCAACAGTGAAACACAAGGATTGCATTCTAATTCCTCAAGTTTTGACTTGCAAGATTGTAATAATTGCTAGTTCGATTCATCGAGCAGCATATCCTTCGATAGTTCGACCAGTAGGATTAAAGTTAGTTATCTTTCAATCTTTCCTGCACCTTAATCACTTATATAAAAAACTGTATACAACCCTAAAACTCAGGATAAATTGCATGTATAAGCCAAAACCTAAAACCGGAAATCTAGGCATAAACCCTAAGCTTATTGCATTGTCACTAGCTATATGCAGGAGTCCTCAGATATAAGGAAAAAGGGAGTTTCATTCAGAATATTAGACATTTTGGAGCTTAGAGTAGGCTAGTTGTGTTCATTAGTCGATCGTATGTAGCAGAATAAGTTTATGAATACCTAGCTAGCTAGCTAAATAGCAATCAACCTTCTTTGCCACTTGTTGAGCTGATGGGAGGAATGGATGATGCAGAGAATACCAGATATAGAATTTGAATTGTGAGTTTGACTTATAATTAAGCAGCACTGAGCAAAGAATGTTTAAATTAAATAAGTTATCATTTTAGATAATAAATGTACTTATGCATGTTATTATAAAAGGATGAAACTTTTCAATCCTTAACTAATGGGATTCTCTAACAAAGTTATCCCTAGCTCAAATCATTTTTCTTTTGAGCTGGAGAGGAGGATATTCAAATTTCAACCTTAACCATGTGTAAAGACATCTTATAATTGATCCGATCTAACTTCGCACACAGTTAGATTAAATTCTTAAAAAGTAGATTAACCAAAGTTGAATTTAACAATATTGCATCAGATATTTACTTCTACCCGAGGACGCGGCGAACCAAACGCCAAGAACAATGTGTACAAGAAATGAAATAGCAATTTGGTAGTGACAGTTCCAAAACTTAGTACTCGTTCTAACCTCATGTCTGTCATTTGGTTTTGTTTTCTTCACTAAGGAAAATGTATGAATTTTTGTCCTGGTTGAAATTCTTTCTGTGGATTTCATCTCTGTGGAGAAAATCTTACAAGGGAATCTCAATGCTTTTATTGGTATTGTGATGGGAAAGCTGACAAAGCATTTTGAGCTGCCATACATAAGGTTTGTAGCTACAAATAATGTCCAATAAAGGTGAGGCATATGTGAATGCCAATCTTATAGCCTCCTTCTCACGTTACCATCAAAAGAGGAATACGATGCTATTTCAAGGCCAAACTCAGATCAACTTTCTGGTTTTCTGTACGTTTTCCTAGCTCAGTACAATTCCATTCACAACTATTACAGAGTAAAACTCATAATGGAAGCTAGCTATAAGTGAAAATACAACATCATTTCACATATCAGAGTTGGTACCTAGGGAAAGCATGCATTATGATTACCCCATATATATTGTTTTTTTTTCATCTGGCTTTTTCTTACTTTGATCACAGAAACCACCAGAGCCACATTAAACTCTGGGCTCACTGTAAAAGGTAAAACTAATCTAGAACAAAAGGAATACTGTCTTAAGTTTAAATTTTGGGTCAGTGCATCTATAAGATGATGACCCTGTAGGGCTCACAGGCTTCAATAAGGTCAAGAAGACTGAGACCTAGTAAAGAAGGTGGTGCCAATATACATATGCTAGCATTGCCCTTGTTTCTTTCTTTAAAGGATTTGAGGTGTTCTCGATGACATATACTCTGAGGATGTACAAGTATTTTCTAAGTTACTAATAAGACAAGGATCCAAACTAGCTCAGAGACGAGTTGAAAATTTTCTTTTTGAGTTTTGAGATGGATTATAGTAGAGAATAAAATCGAACCATTCATATTATTTAACATATCATTCGAGTATGATAGTATTATCATTTTCACTATAACTGTTCATCCTCTATAATAAAAGAGCTGCAACAAAAGAAAAAAGAAAAATTGTTTTGATTTTGAAAAATGCATCAAGTGTAAAACGGAAATATCAAATATTAGGAGGAGCCTAAACTGCAACAGTCATCTTTTCACATCTATTAACAAAAGAGGTGCAGCTGGAGCTCCTCTTAAGACACCACCACAAAACCAATGATCCATCCAATCATGATTTTTCGAGGCAATCAAGAAGGTGGTCTCCCTCCGCCCAGGCCCAGCCACACCCGGCCGGTCCCCTACCCTTTCCTCCTCCCTCACCCTCCGCCACTAGGGCCCCCCCACCTCTCTACCCGATACAAAACAAAATCAAAAAGCTATTTTTGCCCGACCCGATACCCAATGAAATTTCACCAAAGTAAGTACCCGACAGAGAATGTTGTCAACTGTTCTTAGTTCTTACACCTTAACACACAAAAACTTTCTGTGAAATTTAAATTCCTTAAAAATATGAGTAGCTAAACTGCCAATTATATCATACAGAGCTCAATCGAAAACGCCTAGAAACGACTACCAAGAGAGGCTGGCTGTTATATTTATGGACAGAGTGGGTTTCACATGAAGGTTGTGAATTCCGATTCTAGTTCTAATTACAAGCTCGGTAATTTCTAAAGCTTATTATAGTGAAGTTGGATGCCAACCAAACTCGAAAAACATTCTCGACCTCTGGTAGATGATAGGCCTAAGTGGCTAAGTCTTTGATAAGCCATAGCGTAATTATTGTGATCATTGGTGAATGTAAACTGGGAAGTCCTAATGTTGCTTATTGTATGAGATATAACTAGTTACGAGCAAATGCGGCATGCATGACGGAAGGATTACGACTAAAATCTATTTTTACAACATTACGAATGATGAATATAATTAACTCGAGCTCGATCAATACATACATACATCGATCAATTGTTTCTTCAACAATTACGTTACCTCTTAAGCTTTTTAACGGAGACATTACCTGCAGAAAATACCACATATGCCCCTCAACTTCAATTAGCTAGGACGAGACCCATTTCCCATTGCATTTATTGTTATAAAATATGTATTAAAAGTATTGTTATAAAATATGTATTAAAAGTATGAATCAAGCTATGAATCACAGTAATTATTACTATAACGTAATTTAATGAAACTAAATAGCAGAGAATTAAATTCGAATTGAATGCTTTGTATGAAGTATGAGATCAAAACAGAGAAAACAATTTGAATTCACTAACTTGTTTCTTGAGAGAGACTTGTTTAACGCAATGTCCTAAGACAGAAATTCGTCCCTGCACTTCTGCTTGTGGAATCGTCTTTGACGTCTGTCTCCCAGGATACAACTCTCAAATTCAAGGTGTTGCAGATTCCCTTGAATTCTACACTACCACATATTGACTCATTGTCGGTGACTTAAAAGTCGCCGGCAATGTTTTTGGACATTACCGGCGATTTTTGCCGGAAAAATCGCCGGTAATGTCTTTTTTTTTTTTGACATTACCGGCGACATAAATGTATGTCGCTGGCAATGTCTCGATGGTAATGTAAAAAAAAAAAATACATTGCCGGCGACATACATTTATGTTGCCGGTAATGTCAAAAAAAAAAAAAAAGACATTACCGGCGACATAAATGAAGTCGCCGGCAATGTCTTTTTTTTTTTAACCTTACCATCGAGACATTGCCGGCGACATAAATGGCGACATACATTTATGTCGCCGGTAATGTTAAAAAAAAAAAACATTACCGGCGATTTTTCCGGCAAAAATCGCTGGTAATGTCCAAAAACATTGCCGGCGACTTTTAAGTCGCCGGCAATGAGTCAAAATGTGGTAGTGCTATCTCGAACTTCAATATGTGATTTTCTCTTGATAGTAAGGAAGATGTATTTCGAATTTTCAGTGGTTTGATGCTGATCCTTCAAGCTTCTTTTATAGGCGAATGACGCCTGTTCGGAGTTTTGAACAAAATGTCGTCTTTGTTCCGTTTCGGCAGAACGTCGTCTTTGTTCAATGAACAATCACGTCTTTACGTAAAAAGGATCGGTATTCAAAACGTAAACTCATTTTAACTAAGTCCCCATAGCCCAAGAGCCCCAAGGCCCAGTCTTTGATTATAAAATAATCGTCATAGCCCACTAGGAGCCTTATAGCCCACTAAGAGCCCAAGGGAATTTTCCATGAAGCCCATAGAAATTCCCTCACCCAAGCCCACTTCCATTTAATACCTAACATGGGGTATCCCTTATTAAGGGTAGGAGTCCTTATACATCTTCCATGTGGGACTAAAGTCCCACAAAGTTCCAACATTTATATCATATATTCTTCATGGTCCTGAGCTTCTGAACCGAGTACGGCAGCTCTGCCCACAGTATTCAAACAACACAGAATGCTCACCGGAGCTACTCTTTTTCGACGTCAAGATCGTACGTAGGCGTCGATTATGTCCCTGATGCGAAACCCAGAGGAGGCACCAGCCACCGGCAATCGAAAAGGGCGAACCTCCACGGCCTTGACGGTAGGCCTGGCAAACGGGCAGGTTCGGGCGGATTATTAGTGGGCGGGTAATTAACGAGTTCAACCCGATATAGCCCGTTAAGCTTAACGGGTTATATCGGGTTGGCCCGATAAGATAACGAGTTACCCATTGTGGCCAGATAAACCTGTTAAGCCTTTTTTTATAAAATAAAATAAAAAGTCATTTTATTACCTCATTTTTTTTATTATTTTTTTAAAAAAAAACATTAGAGTTAGGTTTTATGAATTCTTATCGGGTTGTTATTGGGCTAACGGGTTCACCCGAAATCGCCCGTTTTGATAACGGGTTGTTATCGGGTCACCCATTAATAACCCGATTAGTTAATGGGCGGATTTTAATGGGTCGTTATCGGGCGGGTCATTTATTAACCCGCCCAATTGCCAGGCCTACTTGACGGTCTCTTTCAACGACGGCTCGTATGGGATGAAGTCGTGGGTGAGATTGGTGTACTGGATGACGTAGTTGTTGCCCATGTTTGCTATGACGGTGGCTTCGTAGTAAACCCCCACGACTTTATTGCAGATTTCGACGTGACCGCCTCTCTGGAACGAGAACCTTGAGTGGCAAGCCATTTTTTCGTGAGAGATCGAGGGTGGGTTGAGGTGTCGAGGGCAAATGGGTCAATCACTAAAGGACGCAATTCTCCAAATAATCTCCCGATTGTGATGAACGGTCAAGATAATCTCTGCAGTCAAGTCTTAGTGGGTGTGGAGAGAAGTCCTTTCCGCTTTTTAATTACTAAGGGACTCGCTACAGCTCTCGCACGTGTGTATACTCTTAACAAAAGAAGATGCGAATTGTGAAATGGGCTCGTCAACGTGATCCATCTCATCTCTTGGGCAATGCTTATGATGGCCCAGAAAATAGAAATTAAAGGCCCATGAGTGACTACATATTCATCATATTTCTACACAATAAATATGGTGCCCCAACACTCATAAGTAATTTAAGTACTGAATTAAATACAAAAGGAGATGCAGCCCGATGAACAGTGCCAGGCCAATCAATCCTGATCGTTGATGTTTGTGTTTTTTGCTTGTACATTTATTGTATTCAAGATTTCTGGTTTAAGCTATTGTCTGCATATTAGAAATGGTAATTGATTGATCTTTGCAAAACCTGTGTTGGGAAAGGTGTTGGCGGCCGTTTGGAGCTTTGCATTGGGATTTGGGGGACGAGGATTCTCTCCTAATCAATATTACCTAACATCTTCCTAACTCATGAATCTCAACCGTGAAATTTAGTGTACAACTAAGATTAAGTTTTATGCATTTCTTTCATTCATGTCGCATTGCACACACTCCTCTCTCACACACAGAGAAGTGAGAGAACCTCTACTGTGATGGAAGAAGCAGTCATCAGCCATGGTGTTTCTCAATCATGATCTAATTGATGATTGAGAGTCCCGCTATTTGTATCAATAATTCTTCAGCAACCATCTTGCGCAATATCATATTAGTTTGAGATCATTAATATACCCAATACATCCAACTATGCAGCCAATGATAAATTCATCATTAACCAAATGCATGCAATGGAAACCAAGAGAAACAATTTATTCAATTCAATCAATCAACAAACCCTTTTGTTTTCGGTCGATTTTACAGCAAGTTCAAGAATTTGATGTAAGAGAGATGAGAGATATAATTTTGTCGTCCTTCAATCCCAAGAACAGGAGAGGAAATTTTTGGCGAGATGAGTCGGAGCCCATTAAGTAGTAGCAGAGAACAATAGGCGGAATCTGGTTTCGGTTGGATGGTTGTGTCGTCGACAACGATGGATGAACAATGGTGAGCCTATTGTCGAACTGCAAAGCCGAAAGAGAGAGAGAGAGAGAGAGAGAGAGAGAGAGAGAGAGAGAGAGAGAGAGAGAGAGAGAGAGAGAGAGAGAGAGAGAGAGAGAGAGAGAGAGAGAGAGAGAGGAATTTGTGTAATGCGGCAATGAAAAAAAAACTCATAAAAATCAATTTTAAATGTACATTTTATCTCACGGCTGTGATTAATGGATTAGGAAGATGTTATGTAATCTTGGTTAGGAAAGGATCCGGATCGGAATTTGGGATGGTCAACATTGGATTGAAGCCATGTCCTTGCTTTAAGCAACTGGACCTGGCCACAGGTTTTTCTTTAGAAGGATTGGAAGCCCAACGTAATTGCTAGTCGTATACCGACGGCCCAAACATGTCACTATTATCAACGAGAAATTTTGAGAAATGCCCTCTTTTATGCCTTCAAAATGGTTTTTGACCAAGTTTTTGTAAATCGTTGAGAAATGCTCACATGAGGAGTTCAAAGGACTTATGTACACCTACTGTGATCTGGATTGTCAAAAAATTTGTTTTCCTCTTCTCTTTACTCAAGAAGGTGACATCGGCACCAAAAACACCCTAGTAATCACAACTCCGGCCAAGTACATCACCACCTTCCTCACTAAAGGCAACGACTTCTCCACACCCTTATTTTTATCCAACCAAACACGGTAAAGCTAAAGAAGGACCAACCTGAATAAGAATTCGCTAAATGCTCCACACCTTTATTACTGGAACACCATTTTTTCATAAACCCCATAATTACTCCCACCAAATTCTTCACGACTTCACTTCCTTCATTACTTTTTTTCTCTCTCTTCAATTCCAGGTCCCTCTTGATCAACTCCAAAACGACGTCGTATACCAACCGCACCACCAAAGCGAGCAAAGAGTGCGGCGGGACGAGCTAGAACAATTCTATTGCGGCGGAGACTCGGTCGCCTAAGGCATCATCTTTTGGGTGGTTTTACCTGCGAAAGGGAAATTTAGCATAGACTTAAATGGATTCGAGAGGCGGCTCAACTTCGGCTTGCATTTGATTGTAGAATTGTGGATTCAATTGAGAGAATTTGGGTTTTCTTTGTCATCGAGCATGATTTTAAAATCTGGGATTTGTCGACTGTGAGTTTGTGAAGGAGCTTGAGTTCTAAGCTGTATTATGTAATTAGTTTATTGTAATTGCTTTTGATGTTCATGCATGGATTGATTTTGAAGTATTGTGCTAATCTGATTGGCAACTCGATCTTGTGCTGCTTTTGTGGTTTACCCCAGTGCGAAATTTATATTGCCGTAGTTACAAAGTTCATATATTCTGGTGACTGAAATTTCAATCTTCGGACAAAATCATTTTGAAAGAGTTTCTGACTGGCTATGTGAATTGTAAGAGGGATAATTAAGACTTTTCATTTCTGTACGTGGATATTTTTCAATAATTTACAAAAATTTGGTCAAATTTTTTTTTGAAGACACGAAAAAAGGGGACACGTATCAAAATTTATCTAGTTTTAACAGCTCGATGACAATGACAATAATTTATTTGCAGCGAGTCGACGACAATCGCAGTGGAAGTCTAACCGGGGATGGGAATGGAGTGTGGCCAACTTTGTTCTTTTCGTACGGTAATCCTATTTTTTATGTTCATAAGATAAATTAATCTTCCCACCAGGGACCCAAATTAGATTACACAAGATCTCTGCATCTACGTTTGATAGCCAAATCCCTTTGGCAATGTTTCTTATTTGCTCTAGAAAATTGATAAAAACCTTGGCACTTTGGCCTTGCAATTTGTTGCAAGTTGTGATAAAAGTAGGCAACTTTTTGGTGTTTGATCCTCCTTGCACTCCCTCATCAACATAGATCCAATACACATAAACCCCCCCTATCTTTCTACCAATCATTTGCTTCCATTCTAAGGTCACTGTACTCACTCATCTCCCATGTTCTTCTTGCACCAAACTACCCTCCAAGTAATACACTAATCACCTACCATCTCTCTGCACATCCCTAGCTGCAATCAAACACAAGGGCCACTTTTGGTCAGTTCAAAACAACTTCTGCTCCTTCACTTCTCTCCAAGTTGTGTTTTTCTCAGTTTCTTCTCCAAACTGAAGCTGAGAAACATAGGCTTCTGATAAACACCTGATGACTTCTATCTATGCGCTTTTCAGTTTTAAGCTGCTACAATATCCGGCGATTCACAACGGATCCGGTTTCTGCAGTTGATACAGTTCATAAGGTATTAAGGTGAGTTGTGTTTCTTTCATGAATTCCTAGTTGAATATAATAAAGTTAGGATTTTGATTGTAGGTTAATTAAAAAGAGTGGAACTTTGTATGTGATATGACAGATATGATTGAATTGGCATTCAGGGATCAATTGGGTTTTGCTAGGATCATTTTTGGGTTACTTCTTAATCTGTCTGTAATTATTTTCAGCTGAAACCATTTAATATGAATACTTTGATTAAGGAAAGGATATGTTAGATTTGTTGGTTTTGTTCATTGGGATACTTGCATTCTAATTTGTATATGCAAGTGTCTTTGTAGTGGATGTAATTCTATGTACTTGGTTTCATGGAGTCATGATTGCCTGTTAAACTAGTTGTTTAATGATTGATAACGAACATTGTAGTCAATTCTATAGAACTGTGAATTAGCTCATGTTGTTAGCACTTCGAAACTGTTGGGTTATTTATAAATTTTCGTGATGGAATTCGGATTTTGTTCTTGATCAAACTTATCTGTGCTTGCAATTTATAATCTGTCTGTGTTTCTTTTAGATATTTTGTGGATTGATTAACCTCCTTTATTTTAATTTTCAGTTGAGTACCAATTTGAAAGTGTGCTCTTTCTGCTGATTGAAGCATGAACCTTGTTCGTGCATATGGACAAAGACTTACAAACCAAGCCTTGCAGACTTGGTGATCAGAATACCAGTGATGTTGTAATATGCTTGAATGACAGAGATGGAAGGTACCAACAGTTTTACTCCCACTCTTCTGTTCTCATAAAAAGGAGCAAGTACTTTGCTGAACGGTTGTCTAATCCAGACCCTAGTAATTCCATTAGTGTTTATTGCTCTGAAGTCAACTATGATCACCATGTCAACCTGTTGAGGTTGCTCTATCTTCCAACAGAGTTAATTTTGGACGCATTGGACTCGGTTAAGTCTGCTGTTGGTATTCTTCAGTCAGCAGTTGCTTTCAAGTGTGACGAGATTGTCTGCTGTTGCATCCAGTACTTGGAGGCTGTTCCTTGGGAGGACAAGGAAGAAGAGCACATCTTAAAAGCAATATCCAAATTGGGTTCGATAGCTATGCCCATTATAGCTAGGATCCAACCTGTTGATTTGGCTGCCACCAAAACTGTTTTCATCTCAGCAGTACGTGTCGCCGCATCCATTGTTGGACCATGTCCTCCATTTGGCAGTGAGCTTAAAAGTTCTGCCCAAGAACAGGTTGAATACATGTTAGGAGAGGATGACGATAGACCGTTGATCACAGCAGATGATGAAGTCAGATCAGTGGTAAGAACATGTCTTACACATATTTGTTCAACATTTGAAAAAGAATTATCTTCCTTACTTTTGGAGCCTGACCTTGCATCAGATACAGCAGATGAGAAAATAATGCGTAGTTTGTCTGATCTTGAATGGATCTGTAACATACTTGGTAGGATGGATTTGATGAAAGACTTTGTTTCCAACTGGGCTGAAAGCTCCAGTAATGTTTTAGGAGTAATTGAGGATAAGAAACTTGATTCATTTATGTGGGGTTTGAAGATTAAGCTCATAGAAGTGACTGCTAAAGTCTTGGAAGCAGTCGGCTATGGCAATGTCATTCTTCCAGCTCCAGTTCGCTTGACACTACTGAAGTCTTGGCTCCCATATATAAGAAAGATGAAACCACTCTTGGACTTAAAGGGCCGTGAGGACACGAGTTTTCCATTCACGATGAATGAGGACTTGTGTCAGACCATTGAAGGAGCCATAGTGACGTTGGTACTGGCGTTACCATCAAATGATCAAGCTGAAATTCTGGCAGACTGGATGAGAGCCGAGCAGCTTCGGTATCCAGACTTGAGTGAGGCTTTCGAGGTTTGGTGTTTCCGAACAAAGTCTGCAAAGAGAAGATTAGTGGAGGGTTTGGTAGGGGCTGGCAATGCCACACTAACCCTCTGATAGTTTTTGCTTCTCATGTTGTAATAGTGTTTAATTTCAGTGTGAGCACATCATCAAGCCGGTATTGACTCCACTGCATTCATGTATCTTTGACATATTTGAGCTCATTTTAAATGATTGAGCTTCATTTCTATGCAGTTTCCCAATATGATTGTATTCATGTTTATTCATATACATATTTATTATATGATTCTGCATCTGTGCTTGTGTATTGTGTTGCCAACACAATGTTTCATTTACTTGGAACAAGACTTTCTGATGGTTTTGAATTCTTGGGCCATAACCATTCTTTTGGTGTTCAATTGTTCAACATATTACATATACAACGAATCTGTGAGGGAAGCAAATATGAAATAATTATGATTAATTTTATAATTATTACAAATTTAAATCTTAGTTTTTTTACATGTATCTATCTAATGACCAAATGAGCAAGAGAAATAATAATGTTGTACTCTAAATTTGGAAATATGCGTATCACTAACTAGATAATTATAAACAGTTGGCGTGACATTTTTACATTCAAATTCGAGTCCTTCAATGCTGAATAGAATTAGGCTAACTCATTTTTGATGACAATAAAGTGGAAAGTCATGGTGAAAATCAATATTAATTTTTTATAATAAACAGTGGGTCAATATATTAAATTTTAAAAAGAAAATAAATAAAAAAAGAATTTTGGATATGAGCTTTTATGGTCCCACTAGCCTGAGAAGTAACCGTCCAAAAGTCGATGTCAATCACCTCCATCAAATTTCCCAATAATCAGAAGTATAACTCCGTCGTGCCCAAAACAACAAAACAAAACCGAAATCCCCAAAATCCGATTCGGAATCCCCCATTTGCCGAAATTACAAATACAAATCTCTCTGCAGATTTTCCGTCGGTGATGGCGTGCGTCTCCTCCTCCTTCTCATCGCCATCGTCTTCGTCGCTGCTCTCAATCTTCGCCTCGTAAGCGCTTTCTCTCTCTCTCTCTCTCGTCTCCGCCGTTGAAACCCGAATCGAAGAAGAAGAAATAAAAAAGCGATTGTCTTTCGCGGAGGAGATGTACGTGACGGCGGTGCGACCGACGGATCTGAATCGGAACACGGAATGGTTCACGTACCCTGGAGTTTGGACAACCTACATTCTCATCGTCTTCTTCTCCTGGCTCATCGTTCTTTGCCTCTTCGCTTGCTCTCCTGGCATGGCTTGGACCATCGTCCACCTCACTCATTTTCTCGTAAGCTAACATATTCTCTTCTTTTCGGTTTTGATTTCATTTTCTTAAAGGTTTGTTTGGAATCTCTGTTTGTTTTGTTTGTGTTGGCCAAAATTGAGAGGATTGTGATTATAAATTCGTTAAGGTTTTCGGGGAAATGATGATGAATTTGAATTGAATTGAATAGATGACGTGTAGAATTTCATAATCTCTGTGCGCTGTAAAACACGAAACGTGTTGATTCAAGTTGTGGTAGCTGACATGGAATATAAGTGAAATCAAAATTGGTTCATAGAATCCGTAGAAACTTGTTTGTTTGTTTTGGTAAGAAGCTGAGCTGAGGAAGAATGAAACAAAGACTAGTTATATTGCTTCATACGTGTATTTCTTGATATGCCAAAATTTAGAGTAGCACTCCGCGTATTGAGGGTTCGTATAATTTAAGCTGTGTTGGTGTTAAAAGCTCAATTATGAGTAGTTGCTGTTGACGCTGTGTAGAAGTGGACGTGTTTTGTTTTGGCGTAAAGTAAGTTAAAAAGCTGATGCAATGGTGGAGATTATCATTCGATTGTGTAATGATCTTTCTGCACTATACTATATCTGTATAGAAGAGTTGGTGACTGACATGTTTCAGGCTGAAACACGTTAGCTAATCGTGACATCTGTTCTAATTGCCGTTACGTTTTGTATTCAGATTACGTACCATTTCTTTCACTGGAAGAAGGGAACACCTTTTGCTGATGACCAAGGTATCTACAATGCTCTTACTTGGTGGGAGCAGATAGACAATGGCAATCAGCTCACTCGAAACAGAAAGTTTCTGACTGTGGTGCCTGTTGTTTTGTAAGTACTTTTAGCTTTCCTGTATATGTTGCATATACTTTAAACATCGCTTATATATTTTGCAACAACTTCAAGCTTTCAGAGATTAGTTTTAGAAAATGTACATGATACTTTTGATACAGAGGAGAATTTAGTTGCCATTTGCATTCGCTCCCCTCCATGGAACTGTGGAATGAAGTGTTGGAGCATTTAATATCTCTTTCATAAGAATTGAACTTTGCCAATGGCCTCACTCATACACATTTGACTACCTAGTGAAACAATTGACAAAAGCATTATATAATCAATAACTACCTGCTGTGCAGCATTTGTGCTCTGAGTTTTTGTTCAAAAGAATGAATGAAATCAGATATTAGACAAGAATGATAGTGACATGATAAAACTTTTATTGCACATGCTGGTCCTGTTTTATAGACTCAATCCTTAACTTAACATTCATGATATGGCAGGTATTTGATCGCGTCACATACAACAGACTATCAAAATCCAATGCTGTTCTTCAACACACTAGCAGTTTTTGTGCTGGTAGTGGCCAAGTTCCCGAACATGCACAAAGTTCGTATATTTGGAATTAATGGTGATCTTTGATATCTAAAAGAACAAGGTTGACTTCATTGTTTATATCGGCAATCAAATATGATGGTATATCCCTGTTGATGTTGAAACTGGAAACAGTATTATTTTTTGAATGAATTGAAACTCTGCAGTTTCTCTTCTCGCGCTCATACTAGACTGACTGGGAAGCTGTTCGTTACATTAATCTCATTATGATTCTGAGCTTCGATGCCAATTCGTGCTATTAATATCTTTTTCTTCAGAGTTTTTTTTTTCTCCTCAGATTTAGTTCCCCCTTTCTTTTTTTTAGGTGTTAAGGGTAACCCAAAGATTTTTTAGGTCCAGAGTAAATTTCCGGTCAATCTGAAAGAAATTGTTCAACTGTGGATTGTTGGATGATAAGGGGCTTTAAGGCATTGTAGCATGATAAGGGGCATTAAGGAAGAAATGCTGTTTTTTTTTCATAAAGAATCAGTTCTTACTTGGAGGAAATGATCATGTTACAACATTTATTGTTAGAGACTCCACTAGATTAGTCAAGTTGTATTCTACCACGTGGAATTGCTCATTGTCAAACACAAAATGGATAGGTCGGTCGGTGCGTTTAAGTTCTGAACTTTCAACTAAAAACGGAGAAAGTATCGTGATTATTTGTGTCTTGTGGATACGCCTTTTTACTTATGGGAACAACCTACGCACTAAACCTCAACAAGAAGACGCCAAAGACAATACAGGTCCGGCAACCACCATTAAGACCTAGATTCCATTCCTTAAGAACTTTCTCAAGCGAGACCATCTTTCTTTCTATATATAGCTGGAACGGCTAGCAGGTTCCTCAAGGCTGTGCTTCATTCTTGGCGTGTTCAAGTAATATGGCTTGTCATTTTCAGTTTGGACCAATGTACTGTAGGGAGCCCAATTCCATAACTGTTCTCGTGCTGCACAATTATGAGGTTCTCAACGTGCCCAAATACGTCAAATTATGCAGAAGTGGCTTGCAGCAAGAAACCAAATAGTAGTAGAAGGAGAAGAAGAAAAACTGAATTTAAAAACCAGGGGGAGGTAAGAATTTTCAGATCTGGATTGGATGGATGGATCAACTTACTTAGTAGTGGGGTGTATTATTCTCTCTTTAGCACATCACCGAGGGGAATGTTTTTGTGGGTCCCCACGTCTCTCTCTCTCTCTCTCTCTCTCTCTCTCTCTCTCTCTCTCTCTCTCTCTCTCTCTCTCTCTCTCTCTCTCTCTCTCTCTCTCTCTCATTTCAGTAACTATGGAAATGAGAAGGGGTGGCATGGAAGCAATGATCATTTCCCGGCAACATCACAGAGGGGGTCGACGACATTGTGAATCGGTCTTCGGATTGAAACTGTTTGGATGATCGGATAGGTTAATTAGGTGAGAGAGCTGGGAAATTTTTGGTCTCGATCAGGAAGTCTGATCATTAAGTACGTAATAGCAGTAGAGCAAAACTAACGATGTTCCGACTGTAAAGATTCAATACGTACTCAAGAGCATTATAGAACATGTAGTTAAAGTACGGGGTAAGAGTTGTTTATACAAAGTCATGTGGGAGGTTCTGAGTTCCTTACCTGGCTTTACTTTGTTCTAGTATTCATGCATATCTCTCTAGCTAGCTCAGTGTAATTTGCTGGAAGAATCTCTGTCCTGAGTAATAAGATGTTAAGCTAAAGAACATAATACATAGCAGAGATGAAGAAGATAGGCTTATCATAAGCATGCAGAAGATGCAGAACATCATAGATTATACATAATATATAATATTAATTTATTGATTGTACCAATTAATTAAGCCAACCAACCAATAACAAAATTACAGTGGACTGCCCTTGACTTTCTCTTAGTGATAAAATAGCCAGAGAGAGAAGGAAGATCAATTACATGAAATAAAGAACATTATGCAAGAACAATGCGTGCTTCTCTTCTCGATCTAGTTGCTACATACCCTTAAAAAAAATCTGGGCCGCTTCTCTTCTTGATCATCATTGCTTCTAATATTCTCGATCATAGAGTGGTAGTAGCTAGTAGTAGTAGTAGTGGTGAAAGTCACCCTTAATTTTCTGAAGCCAATCTAAAATAGACTCCAAAAGATCGACCGCCCACCATAATTTTAATTAACCAAGACAAAGTAGAAATCCATAGTGATAATTAATTAAGAAAACCCACCATGTATCATATGATCTGTTAGTACTTATGAACTCAGAAATCCAAACAATTAAGCTAGTCACGTACCCACCACCATGAAAGAAGAAGACGAATTACTTAATAAATATAGAGATTAAGATCAGAAAGAATTCTGAACTTACATTAGTTACCATGATCCTCCTCCCAACATTCCAGTCCAATAACCAGTCGAGTCTCCACCATGATGATGCCCCTTGTCATTCTGCTTATGATGATCCATTCCATCACTGCCTGACACTTGTTTCAAATCCTCAAAGGGAAATAAAAGCCTCTCACTGTTTTCTTGAACCTGATGATGACCTTGTAGAGCACTCCCATACCCACTTCCAAGTCCCTCAAGAGAGAAATTAAGAGTTGGCTTGATCATCAGCTCACTCATGGGAAACCCAGATGTGTATTGGTTTGAGAGATCTGAAGAATTAGGTACTAATGGCATGGGCATGAAGGAATTCAAACCCCTTGAAGTCAAACCAGTGAGAAGCTCCAAAGCTGAGAGGTGAGATGTTGTTGTTGTTGTAGTAGTGCTAGTGCTTGAAGAGTTGTGGTTCTTGTCACTGTTTTGATCAATGTTGGGGATTTGATGATGGTGTGGGAAGACTTGACTGGATTGAAACCCCAAGTTTAGATCTTGGCCTTGGCAGTTGCCTTGTTGGGGTTGTATGAAATCAGGAAGCCTCTTGGAATTGTTGTTAGAAAGATTAGAACTTGTTGTGGAGGAGGAGGAAGATGATGATCTCTTGTTCTTCCTTGAGCCACCGCCAACAGGAATGTTTCTGAGGGACCCACCAACAGTCCAATACCTTCTACAGGTCTTGCAGAAGTACCTGGGCTGTGTGAGGCTGTAATTGTTGTAGTAGCAGAACTTGGTGTTGGTGGAGTTGCACCTGGGACAGTTTAGGGCTGCTTCTTTATGGGGCTTTGCGAGTTTCCTCTCAAGATTGTTAGCTGCTGCTGAATTCGAAGAAGGCCTAGGGCATGTGTTTGTCACTATCTCCTCTATTGGTTTCACCATGATTCCCTACAAAATTGAACACCAAAATCTCAGATCAAACCAACAAACTATTCAGTTATAGTACTACAACTGCAGAAGAATACTACTGGGAATTTAAAGAGGGTAGGAGACAGACAAAGAAGAAGAAAACAAAGGCGGAGCTGCTTTTCATTACGCTTTTGAAAATTTTTTCAGACAACAAAAAAGAAAGAGTATTTTTCCTTTATCACCTAAGCAAAAGATAAAGTGAAACAAACATATATGTCTGAAGAAGAACTGATAGAAACAATGAAATCCAATTTCCAGTGTGTGGGGGCTTGATCAACAACCTCATCAATCATCATCCTCACAGGGAAAAAGCCTTTTATTTTACATTAATTAACGAACACAAAACTAAGAAGTAAGAACACAATTAAGAAGAAGACGAAGGAGAAGGTTGGTGATTCTCTATGTGCTGTACCTGTGGCCATTGAGCAGTGTCCATGGCTGAAAGCAAAGCAAAGCAGAGGTCGAGGAAGAAGCTATTGTCCTCAAAAACAGAGAAGAACCACTTTTCTTGAAACTGGGTAAACAAAAGCTGAGAAAAAAGAATGTTTATGAGAGGGTTTGTGTGGACGTTTCTTCTGTGTATGTGCAGTATATGGCCCTTGCTTTATGTGTTGTTGGGTATTGGGTGTATGAGGGGAGAGACTGGAAGAGAGAGAAAGAGAGAGTGAGAGTGAGAGCTTAATCTGTCTAGTTTATATATAATATGTTATAATAATATTCTTTCATTTCCACAGTTCAATATTCTTCACAGAATATTTGTCTGCAGATTTAGCATTTAAATAAGTTTCATTCAAATCCATCTTTTCATACTATTACGATCTTCACCAGAAAACACAGCCAAGAAAGATTTTGCTCACTCTCCACTCAATCAGTTAGCTACCCAAGCTAATCACCTAAAAAAACTTACACAGAAATTTTATTATGGTTCATTTTTTTAAATATGTTTCGCTACATTGAATCTTATTTAGACATTTAATGTGTAATAAATTAAATTTCTACATTTACACATACAAAATTTACAACAAAGAATATAGACTTAACTACGTGCACATTCCTACGACTCACTAATGAAGCTAGTGACTTGTATTTGCATGTAATCGGTATCATTAATTGCTAAATAACAATAAATTGTATATGAATATAAGACTTTATTTTTATTTCAAGAATAAATTAAGCTAGTTTCATTACATTCGTGAATGTTTTTCTACGGCAACATTTTCGAATCTCAACATATTATCACGAAATTAGAGTTGTAATCATTTTCCTTTTGGCGGGTGCATATATAACCACAAGAAAAGAAATCTGAGCTATAAGAACATAAAATGATATATTATCAATATATATCATTTGTCAGAAAATACGATAGAAGACTATAACTTGAGTTGCCCTAAAGATCAATCATGTTTGATAGCATGCATGTCCACTAGCTAGCTAGCTAGTGCATGTCCAGAACAAAAAAGACAAGCTAAGCCTGCACACCACATAATCAAGTAATCAACTGATCGAGTAGTGTTTTGTTTTTTCGAATAGTTGGTCTTACATAACTACTCTAGGGTTTCGTACCTCTTGACCTCATACACAAATATGATCGATATCTGGATTCTTATACATATCATTGTGTTTGGTTCAAAGTGAAAACTTAACCGGCCAACTTTGGTTGGAATAGGCAAAAGCCAAGGAGCTAGCCAGCCATTTGAACATGTCCAACAGGGTGGATATATTTGGAGGTCGATGGTGATGAATGATACTTAGCTCATTAAGCTATCTACTACTATATAGAGCATACATCACTTCGATTCTCACTTTGAAACAGCCAGACTCCAATAATGCTCTCCCCCGCCTCAATCTACCTCTAAGCTATGATCGATCATTGCAAGTCATTTATGCATGAAGCATCTAAACTGACTCAGCATTCAATCCGGCCACGAGATCAATTGGGCAAAGTCCTGCTACTAGTGCTACTTGCCACATGGGTCTTACCAGTACCATTTCCGTAGCTCGAACAGAGGAGGTGAAGATCGATATAGAGACCCTAATTAGCTATAAAAAAAATAAAAATAAAAATAAAAAAATTGATAGAATGTACTGCTATAATGTAATGGTAATTATAATCTATGTGGAGACATTCGACCAGAATATTATTATGTATTTATTAAAAAAAAATTTTATTGATTCAAGAGTTGGTCGTGTATCACTACCGCTGGAAACATTATAGCCAACGATTTTTTTAAACTATAGCCGACGAGATAAAAATCTCGTCGGCTATAGTAGAAAAAATAATTTTTTTAAATTTTTTTTTTAAAAACTCGTCGGCTATATAGCCGACGAGTTTTTTTTTAAAAAAAATCATTTTTCCACTATAGCCGACGAGATTTTTATCTCGTCGGCTATAGTTTTAAAAAAAATTAAAAAAAAATCATTTTTTCCACTATAACCGACGAGATTTTTATCTCGTCACCTATAGTTTTAAAAAAATCGTCGGCTATAGTGTTTCCAGCGGTAGTGTATTGATCTTAGGAATATTAATGATTCATAGAATGATATCTATGTATATCCTTTTAATGAAAAATCTTATAAAATAATGGGATTTGCGGATTAATCGACTATTTTTTTTAATATCTGCCAATAATTTTTTTTATTCGAATCTTTTCTCATTATCACTTATTTTGTTAGAACTAATATGTCGATATCGACTTAGAAATCCCTCTTTTTCATTTGTATTTTTTTCTATTTGATATAGGATTCCGTTTTTTCTATCAAATAGATCCTGCATTTTGTTTTTCTGTCAATGAATAATTTGTCCAATTACGAGGTATAGTTTGAATGGATACTTCATGAATCATAAGATTACTGATTATTGAATATTTTTTAGTGTCACTCAATGCATACACTTTTGTTTTGCTCAACCCAAAGAGTAAAGTTAGGTTTATTTTTTAGAGTTCTTTTTTTTATTTCTTTTAAAAACATAATGCTTTTAATGACCCCTTTTTTTTGTTTCTTTTGAAACATTTAGAAATAATTTTATTTTTTCTTTAAAATATTTTAGAATTAGAAAGCATTTCTTTTCAAATTTTGAAGTTTTCTTTTGAGTTCTTTAAAAACGGGTTCAAAAAATGAAGGTTGTTTTCTGGGAGAATCAGAAGGGAATTCAGCTTCCATTCCAAAAACTGTTAAAAAACAAAAATCATTTGTTGAATCTTTCTTTTTCATTGTATCGTGATAAAAGTTAGATTTGTGCCAAAGTTTCAAACGAAAAGGAAATAGATAGAATCTTAATCTGAATACCGTCTATTAACCATTTTTTTCGAAATTCTTTTTCTCATAATTGAACACCATTATAGGTAGTAGGTTTGGGATTGATGTGAAGACAATTGAATCGACCTTCACTTTTAATGGAAATATTTGCTTAATTTCCTTTTGATTTTCTTATGTAGAGTCATTCTCTTGTATATTTGAGATGAATTTGAAACAGAGATGGATGGTATTTGCTATATCTGGATGAATGGCAGGTATGGAAAGGGACGTGACTGAACGAGGAAATGAAATTGTATCCTCTTCAACGCCGACTTTACAAAATTGAAGCTCTTTCAAAAACAGACTCTAGACCTAAATTTGACTAGCTAACTAAACTCATTGGTTTAATGAAGGAAACGACTCGATCGATAAAATCCTACATCCAATTACTACAAACTAATTGGGGTGTACGTAATTATTTGGTTTTGTTACAACTATGATATGCAGCTAATGAGCTAATTAGGTTGGATATTATAGATACAAGTACAAGCATTTACGAAATTCTGTGGGCATATACTAAGGTCTGAAGAACACTCATTAATTATATGCATGCTTAGTATTTGAACAGATAGAATATGTGAAAGACTATAAAAATGAAATTCTTTCATTCCAAGCATGTATGACCAATAATGTTGTACATCGATCATCCGTCTTTTTATAGTTTAGTTAAAATACTTCGAAACAAAATAGTTTAGTTAAAGTGAAATTGGAAGGTGCATGATGTATGTGATAACTCGTGGTTCGAGTAATTTCTTATTAGCTCGTGATTTATAGCTTAATTAATTATCTAACATTTCTTAATCAGCTAGGACTCCATGTTAGAAAGGAAACAGGTGTATAAAATTATATCAACCGAGAGCAGGAGTCTACTTGAAAGAGTCTTCTACTCTATCTTTGTGTTAATTTCATTTGATTTATTTTGGTGTTGATCCGTTTCGTTTGTAAACGTAGAAAGAAAAACACTATCCATCATAACTTGCAACAAAATTAACATTCCCTTGACCGTTTCACATGCATTATCGTGTGTATATAGTAGCATACATACTCGTTTGCTTTGTTTCACTTGTGGCTCAAGATTCCAATCTCAAGTGTCTGTGCTGGTCACCTCAAGGAGTGACAGGTGTGACATAAGCTAGGTAGCTCTCCGGCATTAAATTCGAACTCACTCGAATTGGAGCGGAATGATTTCAGATTGAGCGTGGTTTCCTCCTCTCCTCCTCCTTGTAGCTAAAGTTGCAATCATCGACCTTGACTGATATGATCGAAATGGGTCCTCGCTGTTTCTTCCGCCCATTCATCAATCGCGTAGGGCCTGCCTCCATCTCCACCCATCTCCTCCCATCTCGTCTCATCTCTTCTCTTCTCGTATACCTTTCTTTAGGAACACAACTCCTATCTATCAGATAGGAGTAAAATATCGGATATAAAAAATATATCGACAGTATAAAATACAGATATTTCGACTGAAATATCGATTCAGTAAAAAATCGACAGAAATTGAGATAAATACATGAAAATTTGTATTTGAACTTTATGAGATTCTTATATGATGAATATGTATTTTAAAACTTGTAACTTGTGTTTTGTTGAATATTTATAGAGATTATTTGATTGAATTTTTGGATTATTAGCGTGGAGAGTTTTGTGCATTTAATTTAGTGCGATCAGCATAAATGTAAAGTCAAAATTTCGGATAAATTCGAAAATATCAAAAAATTCGGCGATATATGGAAAAATATCGAATATTTCGGAAAATATCAGATAAAATATATTGATATGTAGGACTAATATCAGGAAGCCTAAAAAACAGAAATATAGCGAATATATCAAAAATATATCGATATTTCATTCCTTGATAATCTATCACTTTATTATATATTAACACACGTACCTAATCCCGCCTATTGTTTTCGAACTCAAAAAAGAAATTGATGTTAATCCGACCTAGCTAGTCGTCGTTCAATGCAGCCATAAACACTAAGCTTCGTCTCCAACCATATCTGTACGTTACAACTGTGACGAGAGAACGGTGTGGCACACTGGTGTCTTTGAGTTGACAAATATGGCCAAATGTTAGTGATGTCCACATTACACAATACATAAATTAGCGTCCATAAACTAAGGCTCGTCTGGTATGGTATCGTGTTGCAAAACGTTTTAAAAAAATTATTCTGTAAAACAAAAATAATAAATTGAATTTCGTATTTTTAAGATTCGAAAATGTGATTGATGTTAAAATGAAATGAAGTTCTCACTATATTTTTTTAATATTTATACAAGGTCTACAAAACAAATTTATATTTGTTTGATGTTAAGTTTCAATTGAATTAGATTATATACATATATATACTTAAAGGGTAAATTTTAATTGAAATTAATAAAAAAATATAGTGAGAACTTCATTTTAATGTTTTACAAAACATAGTATATTTTCTGTTATCAATATTTTTCGTTTTCGAAATTTATTTTCTGAAAATAGTTTACAAAACACATTTTCACTGTATTTTTGTATTCAGAAAACGAAAAACAGTTTCGTAAAGCGATGCCAAACGCAACCTTAGTTTTCTCACTCTCAAAGTTATCAATGTACTAGGTACCTTCACTCAATTTTTGTAATTATAATTAAAATACAGATCATTTCATGTCGGAAGTTGATTGCAAACTTATTGGTTAGTAACTTACCATTAGTAAACCTGTGATGCCAAACATAAGTTGTGGTTATCGACTTAACCTAGTTTCTCCCTATTCTCTCTATTATCAATCCTGGCCTCCTACTTAAACCCTAGTTCAATACCTTTTACAATCAATCTTCTTGATTTTTCTTCCAAATTGCTTGTTTTTCACGGTTTGGATCCTTCCATCACTTATTCTCGTGTCGAAAACATGTGCATGCCGGATTTAGCACGTTTCCTTTCACCATTTCCATTGCCGGCTACATTGAACATTTTTAGGGTTTGTGATATCTTCGATCGGGCAGCATAGGAAGAATGGAATTTCGGCTTCACCATTATCCGTGTCTTCTCTTCGTTGGTCCTTTCAGAGAGCAGAGCAAGATCTCTCACGCATTGGATGCTTCGGCTCTGGAGTGGTGCAAAGGGTTTGGGTGCCAATAGCATTTGGCGTTGCATGCACCTCTAACCGTTTTGTAGGTAGATTTAATGACAATGAGGCTTTTTAGAGGGTTGTGGATCTGGATGTCGTTTCTTCTAGGATGTTACAATAGTGTTGGAAGAGTTTGATGGCCTGGCACCGGTTCATCCTATTTTGGTGACGAAGGCCAAGGTTTGGGCTCATGTGGAAGTGGTGGGAGGTGATCTCATCGGGATAATGGAGGTCAAACAATGGCAGAAGTTTATGGTAATTTTTTGGATAAGTATATTAACTATGATAGGTCTCGACTTCAGAACAATGAGGAGATTCGACTCTTGCTAGAAATCGATCTGTGCGATCCATTAGAGATGCAGGTGAGTCGACTTCGTCTTGGTCTTACACCTTGGATTCCTTGTGGGATTGAATATATCACTTGAAAGTCTTTTGCATGGGCTGTGGAAGTTTTGATCATGCTATGGATGGATATGCCCCATTGAGTGTGGCAAACCGGAAAAAAGTTGCAAGTGGAGGCGGATGCCAGAGTTGAGGAGGCTATTTTGGGGCTCGATCAGACCAATATGGTGCTAGCAGGTGTTGGTGGCGGAGCAGAAAACCAGATCGAAAAGGTGGGTGACAATTAGTTTGCGGATGGGGTGTTGGAAGATAACCCTAACCAAGTCATTCATATAGAATTGGCAAAAATGTTGGATTTTATGCCTATTCATGGAGGAACTAGGAAACGTCAACGTAAATCCACTAGAGGACGAATGGTGGAACCCGAGGGCGGGGCGGATGAAAGGACCCAACCCCGATTTAGTTTCCTAAACCGAAATCAAACCCCTTCTGAAAACACGAACTTGCAAAAACTATAGAAATTTCGGCAGAGTTTCACCACAACGTGGGATTACCATTAACCTGCACCTGAAAACACACTTCGTCCTATGCCACAAAAGTCAGACCGTGGGCACTAATCCCATCCGGATTTCTCGATATCATAACAATAATGTAAAGTAATAAGCAAAACTGTGCTTTACAGAAATCCGGGGAAAAACATATAAAAGTATCACATTAGAGTAATCAAAGCGACCTCTAGTGTATATATACAAAAATATACAACAGTAGGCAAAACAAGAAACCTATTGAAAAATAAAGGTAGTTCGAACACTAAGCCTCCGACTGCGACGTGAGACACCAGAATCCGAACTGCAAACTGGGCACCAGAATCCGACTGCGACGTGAGACACCAGAATCCGAACTGCAAACCCAGGGGAAAGGCAAATAAAATCGTTAGAGTGAGTGGACGAAAATAATCATATGCCTTTCACCATTTATATAATATAAAAACAATGCGAGTTCTTAAAATAAATGGAGGTGTCAGGCGAATCTCTCAACCCCGACGGTCAGGCGAATCTCTCAACCCCGATGGTGATAGACTAAGCGAATCTCTCAAGCCTAGTCGGCACATCAGGGGAATCTCTCAACCCTGGAACTGGACTACCGGTGATCAGCTGAGTAGTCAATGCATCGATGCTAAGTAAACGCCATCACCATATAAAACATAAAACAATACCTCCAAAAATAATAAATAATCTCAATACCGTACTGTAAATAAATACTGAAATCAAGAACTCGCTACGACAGTATAAATAAAAGTCCACTCACAGATAGCACAGCGCGCAAACGTGCTAATCACGAGATCCAGCGGAAGATCCCTCGCCCAACGTACAATCTCGATCCCCTGAATAATCACAAAATATAACTCATCAAAGTCATAATTCATTACTCTGTACCACACCTCGAAAACCAATCATTTCCGGAAACATATAACTCGGAGGCAAAATAATCGACGAAACCCCCCAAATTCTCCGTATAAACCCTCAACTTAAAATCCGGTATCCAAATCAACTCAAAAACCTCAAAGTGTTGATCAGGGCGCGATTACGAGCAAAACGGCATAAAATTTGTTAAAATCCAAAAGGTCAACGGGTCGCCGGAGCTCTGCCGTTGACCGCCGCCGTCGCCGGCGGCGGCGCGGCGTCAACCGGAGGAATTTCCTAGCGACCAAGACCCCAAAATGTTCTCCTTCTGAAGCCAAGACTTTCTCTCCAAAGGATCACCACCGTCCAGCCACCACCGTGGCTGGAAATCAGCTCGGAAGTCGCTAGAATTCAAACCGGCCGGAAAAACTTCTCCGGCGAAATCCTCCACCATGAGGCCACCTCGGCCTCCCATCTTCAAGGGACATCATCCCAGCCACAAACCCAACCTTTAACACCCAAAATCCCCTTCAGAAAGTCACCGGAAAACACTCCACCATTAAACCCGATTCCGACGAGTTTCAAGCTCCTCATTCTCCCTCAATCCGTGACCAATTCAAACCAAACCAAGTCCTAAACAGTTACAAATCTCAAGGGGAATCCATACCTTCCAAAATCATGGTCGGAAATGGCCAGAAACGTCAAGTCCAACGGTGAGTCAAACGGTAGTCTGGTTCTCCCTCGGTCAACGCGGTCAACGGTCAATTTCCTGGTCAACGACGGTCAAACTTCCCAAAACAGTGTTTTCGACAATTTTTCCGACTATTCCGATATTTATACTCGCGGCTCGATACGATCGACGGTCCAAATCAAATGACATCTACGTTTCGGTTAACTCAAACTCAAACGGATAAACACGACGAAATTACGTGATTTCAAATATTCATAACATATTCCTCGGTTGTCGAAACAATTATCCGAAACCGCCAACGAACTCGAAATCACGCATACTACAATTCTCGTGAAGAGACTCATCTCAAATTCTCGCCCGATAATTTAGTCGTGAGTAAGGTCGCTTAAAACTGCTCAATTACGACAAACAGTGATTATTCGTAAACTCGCGGATTAAGCCGATTAACGTGCTAATTCTGATTCGGGTCGTCACTAATCTACCCCTCTTAAAAAAATTCGACCTCAAAATTTACATACCTGCTAGGTGAACAGATGAGGATACTGCTCCCGCATACGTTGCTAGGTCTCTCAGGTGGGCTCCTCAACTGAATGATTTTGCGATAAGACCGACACAAGTGGTATGACATGGTGCCTCAACTCCTACTCACGCTGATCGAGAATCTGTACTGGCTTCTCCACATATGTCAAATCCTCCCGGATAGGAAGCTGATGTGGTGCTAACACATGTGATGGATCTGAAATGTATTTCTGCAACATCGAGACATGAAAAACATCGTGTACTCGAGCCATCTCAGATGGTAACTCTAATCTGTAAGCCACGGCGCCAACCCTCTCTGTGATCTCGTACGGACCAATGTACCGTGGTCGAAACTTGCCATGCTTCCCGAAACGCACAACTCCCCTCCAAGTAGATAGTTTCAGTAAGACCCAATCGCCCAGATCGAACTCGAGACTCTTTCTTCTCACATCCGCATAACTTTTCTGGCGATCCTGGGCAATCTTCAGTCTGTCCTGGATAATCTGAATATCCTCCATGGTGCTCTTCACCAGATCAGGGCCAATAAGCCATCGCTCGCCCACCTCAATCCAACACAATGGAGTGAGGCACTGCCTCCCGTTTAGAGCCTCATACGGTGCCATATCAATATTGGCTGGATAACTGTTGTTGTAAGCAAACTCGATCAAATTCAGTTGCTGGTCCCAATTTCTTCTGAACTGAAAAACACAAGGCCGTAACATATCCTCGAGAGTCTGAATAGTCCTCTCAGACTGCTCATCAGTCTGAGGGTGGAAAGCTGTACTGAAATTTAATCTAGTACCCAAGGCTCACTGCAATGCCCGCCAGAACTCTGAAGTAAACTGACTGTCTCGGTCAGAAACAATGGATACAGGCACACCATGCAGCAATCTCCCTCTTCATATTTCGCCACCAGTAATAAACTCTAAGTGTACGAAACATCTTCGTACTGCCAGGATGCATCGCATAAGCAGAACAATGAGCTTCGTCTAAAATCTCTTTTTTCAACTCCTCATCCCGGGGTACACATAATCTACCTCTGAATAGCAATGTACCATCATCACTCAACCAAAACTCTGTTGGCACACCATTCTGAATCATGGTCTTCTTGTCCAACAGATAGGAATCTGCATCCTGAGCTTCCCGAACCTGATCAACCAATACCGGTCGAACCTGGAAGTTAGCCAACAAGGCTCCATCATCATCCCACTCAAACTCAGCTCCCGTAGCATGTAACTCGGCTAACCTGGAAACATTGGCCACACACACATAAAATAATGAAGCTCCAGATTTCCGACTAAGTGCATCAGCAACAACATTATCCTTCCCTAGATGATACTCAAAAGTACAATCATAGTCATTGATCAACTTCATCCATCTGCGCTGTCTCATGTTCAAGTCAGGCTGCGTGCGCAAATAGGTGAGACTCTTATGATCTGTGTATATCTTGCACTGAGCTCTGTACAAGTAGTGTCTCCAACTCTTCAAGGCTAATACAATAGTTGACTTCATGTGGTTTCAGCTGCCTGGAACAGTATGCCACCACTCTGCCATGCTGCATCAAAACACAACCAAGTCCCAATTTCGATGCATCGTTGTAAACCACAAACACTCCACTGTCATCAGGTAGAGTGAAAACCGGTGCAGTAGTCAACTTCTCCTTCAAGATCAAGTAACTCTCCTCACATGCATCAGATCACTCAAACTTGACACATTTCTTCGTCAATCTGGTAAGTGGAGTCGCAATCCGTGAAAAATCTTGCACAAAGCGCAGATAATAACCTGTCAAACCCAAGAAACTCATAATCTCTAGTACAGTGGTAGGTCTACTCCAATTCAACACGGCTTTTATCTTGTCATGATCCATGCTGACTCCCTCAGCTGATATCATGTGACCCAAAAACTTCACGATATCCAACCAAAACTCACACTTGCTGAACTTCGCAAACAACCGATTATCTCGCAAAGTCCGCAAAACAGCTTGCAAATGCTTCTTGTGCTGGCCCACACTCCTGGAGTAAATCAGGATGTCGTCGATGAACACGATCATAAACTTATCCAGAAACTGCCTAAACACCCGATTCATTAAGTCCATGAAAGCTGTAAGGGCATTGGTCAACCCAAACGGCATAACCAATAATTCATAATGCCCATACTGTGATCTGAAAGCTGTCTTGGCTACATCTGAGTCTTTTATCCTCAACTGATGATATCCAGACCTGAGATCAATCTTCGAAAAGACTAAAGCTCCCTTGAGCTGATCAATCAAGTCATCAATCCGCGGCAACGGATACTTGTTCTTCACAGTGACTTGATTCAGCTTCCGGTAATCAATACACAACCGCATAGAGTCATCCTTCTTCCGCACAAACAGTACAGAAGCACCCCATGGTGATACACTGGGTCGTATGAAACCTTTCTCCAGTAACTCTTGAAGTTGAATCTATAGCTCCTTCAACTCCGTTGGTGCCTTACGATAAGGTGCCTGTGATATGGGGCCAGTGCCTGGTAAAAACTCAATGGTGAAATTGATTTCTCGAACTAGAGGAATACCCTGTAACTCCTCCGGAAACACATCTGGAAACTCGAAAACCATCTCAATATCACCAATGTCTGGTACAACAGCCTTAGTATCCACAACATGAGCTAAGTAAGCAACACAACCCTTCTTCATCATCCGCTCGGCCTTCATTGCTGAAATCACACATAGTAATGAAGTATTCTTCTCACCGCGAAACAATATCTCTGGGAAGCCTGGACGCCGAAACACAACCTCCTTTTCATGACAATCGAATATAGCCCAATGTGTCTCCAAGAAGTCCATACCCAAAATCATATCAAAATCGACGATATCCAGCAATAACAAATCTGCGGCTAAACCATGACCTCCAACAAAGATCTCACAATCCCTATACACCCAACCAATACTCACAACCTCACCAGATGGATACAACACTCTCCATAACCCTGGAAGTGGAGATGCAGGCATAGTAGCTAAAGATGACAATCTATATGATATGAATGAATGTGTAGCACCTGGATCTAGCAAAGTAAGTATTAGATAGCCAAAAATATGCAACGTACCAATAATAACCTCCGGTGAAGCTCTGCCCTCACGCAAAGACATGGCATGAACCCTAGCCTGTCCGGCTGGTTGTCCACGCTGAGGGTGACTCTGCTGTCTGCCCTGGCCAGAAGACTGTACTGGTCGAGCCCCAGAAGTGGTACCTCGCTCTCCTCCTGAACTCTGAGCTGTCTGTCCACCAACACCAGCAAGCTGGAAACATTCTCTCGCATAGTGACCCTCGAGGCCACAACGATAACAAACGATAGGGCCTCGCTGACATGGACCAAAATGATGCATGTTGCAGAGATTACACAATGGGTACGCCCTCGGTACGTCAAAAGTGCCACTGGTACGTCGAGGATATCTGGATCCGCTAGAACCCCCACTAGACTGTGGTCTCTGTGGTCGATCCCTCCTCCATCTTTGTCTCTGTCTAGATGAACTAGCTGGTGGTCTATGTGGTCCACTGCCAGATGATGATGCCGATCCGGAAGTGCTAGAACTCAGCCTCTTGGAAGGTCCCTGACTCGGTCCACCCTCCTCAAATCATCGAGATTGGAATCGCATATGTCTTTCCTTCTCGATATCCTCGCCTCGAAGTGCTGCACTCACAAACTCATCAAAGTTGTTCTGAGGCATCATAGTCAGTGTCCCTTTTATGTTCAGGTTCAAGCCCAACTTAAATCTTCGGCACTTGGCTTCCTCGGTAGCCACCATCTCACGAGCAAACCGAGATAAGCAAGTAAATATGTCCCGGTACTCAAGTACTGACATGCTACCCTGTCTCAAGTTGGTGAACTCTTCATACTTTCGCTGCTGTGTAGCCTGGTTGAAGTGTCTCCGCATAAACAAATCCCTGAACAGTGTCCACGGAGTATCAACTGGAACTCTATCGGTGCTAACCCACCAGAAGTATGCATCTGACTCAAGTTACCCAACTGCTGCCACTGTCATCTGCTCTTGGGTGAAACGCAAACGCTCACAAACTCGTTCCACCTGAACCAACCATGCCTCACAAATCTCTGGATCAGCTGAAACCGAGAAAACAGTCGCTCCAGCAGTTCGAGCTTTGACCACAGGGTCAAAACGCTCCTCCAAACGCAATACTCGCATAAGCAAGTCATGCATCTGGCGATCCTCATCAGGATCCACATCCCTATTGACACGAGAACCACGTCTATGAGGCATCCTAATGATAAGAGAAAAACATTAGATACAAAGCACGAGGAACGTAATCGTGAAACTTCAGACATTTGAAAATATACAACACCTGAAGCATTGATGAGTAACTGCTGGCCAGTCAGGTCATCGCTCTAGACATGTTGTACATGCTCAAATATCCTAAGTATCACAACTACAGAAGTCTACAGAACTTGAAACCTAATGCTCTGATACCAAGCTGAAAGGACCTAACCCTGATTTAGTTTCCTAAACTGGAATCAAACCCCTTCTGAAAACACAAACTAGAAAAAACCATAGAAATTTCAGCAGAGTTTCACCATAACGTGGAATTACCATTAACTTGCACCCGAAAACACACTTCGTCCTATGCCACAAAAGCCAAACCGTGGGCACCAATCCCATACGGATTTCTCAATATCATAACAGTAATGTAAAGTAATAAGCAAAACTGTGCTTTACAGAAATCCGGGAAAAACATATAAAAGTATCACATCAGAGTAATCAGAGCGACCTCTACTGTATAAATACAAAAATATACAACAGTAGGCAAAACAAGAAACCTACTGAAAAAGAAAGGTAGTTCGAACACTAAGCCTCCGACTGCGACGTGAGACACTAGAATCCGAACTGCAAACTAGGCACGGAAACCTAAAATCCCAGGGGAAAGGCAAATAAAATTGTTAGAGTGAGTGGGCGAAAATAATTATATGCCTTTCACCATTTATATAATATAAAAATAATGCAAGTTCTTAAAATAAATGGAGGTGTCAGGCGAATCTCTCAAGCCCGACGATCAGGCGAATCTCTCAAGCCTGACGGTGATAGACTAGGCGAATCTCTCAAGCCTAGTGGGCACATCAGGGGAATCTCTCAACCCTGGAACTGGACTACCGGTGATCAGTCGAGTAGTCAATGTATTGATGCTAAGTAAATGCCATCACCATATAAAACATAAAACAATACTTCCAAAAACAATAAATAATCTCAATACTGTACTGTAAATAAATACTGAAATCAAGAACTCGCTACGACAGTGTAAATAAAAGTCCACTCACAGATAATACAGCGCGCAAACGTGCTAATCACGAGATCCGGCAGAAGATCCATCGCCCAACGTACGATCTTGATCCCTTGAATAATCACAAAATATAACTGATCAAAATCACAATTCATTACTCTGTACCACACCTCGTAAACCAATCATTTCCGGAAAAATATAACTCGGATTCAAAATAATCGACGAAAATCCCTAAATTCTTCATATAAACCCTCGACTTAAAATTCGGTATCCAAATCAACTCGAAAACCTCAAGGTGATGATCGTGACGCGATTACGAGTAAAACAGCATAAAATTTGTTAAAATTCCAAAAGTCAACGGGTCGCCGGAGTTCTGCCGTTGATCGCCGGCGCGACGTCAACCGGAGGATTTTCCCGGCGACCAAGACCCCAAAATCTTCTCCTCCTCATGCCAAGCCTTTCTATCCAAAGGATCACCACCGTGCAGCCACCACCGTGGCCGGAAATCAGCTCGAAAGTCGCTAGAATTCAAACCCGCCGGAAAAACTTCTCCGACGAAATCCTTCATCGTGAGGCCACCTCGGCCTCCCATCTTCAAGGGACTTCATCCCAGCCATAAACCCATCCTTTACCACCCAAAATCCTCATCGGAAAGTCGCCAGAAAACATTCCACCATTAAACCCGATTCCGGCGAGTTTCAAGCTCCTCGTTCTCCCTCAATCAGTGACCAATTCAAACCAAACCAAGTCCTAAACAGTTACAAATCACAAGGGGAATCCATACCTTCCAAAATCGTGGCCGGAAACGTCAAGTCCAGCGGTGAGTCAAACGGTGGTCCGGTTCTCCCTCAGTCAATGCGGTCAACGGTCAATTTCCTGGTCAACGACGGTCAAACTTCCCAAAACAGTTTTTTTGACAATTTTTCCGACTATTCCGATATTTATACTCGCGGCTCGATACGATTAACGGTCCAAATCGAATCACATCTACGTTTCGGTTAACTCAAACTCAAACGGATAAACACGACAAAATTACGTGATTTCAAATATTCATAACATATTCCTCGGTTGTCGAAACAATTATCCGAAACCATCCATGAACTCGAAATCACGCATACTACAATTCTCATGAAGAGACTCACCTCAAATTCTCGCCCGATAATTTAGTCGTCAGTAAGGTCACTTAAAACTGCTCAATTATGACAAACTGTGATTATTTGTAAACTCGCGGATTAAGTCGATTAACGTGCTAATTCTAATTCTGGTCGTCACAGCGGATTCGAACGAGACAGTCTTTCAGACCTCCTAGTTTCTCGACCAGTGAGGCGTCGATTAAAGAACTGGGACTGGACACTTGATATCATTGTGCAATCAAGTTTAACTCCAAGGTTGTTCTTGCACGTCGTTATTCTCTATTGTGGAATTGAACTGAAGAAAGTTGGGTTGGAGGCCTTGACCCTAACTTGGTTGTGGCTCGGAATTGGAGAATGTGCCTTGCTAATTTATGAATGGTGCAATTGACTTTTGATTTTACCGTACTATCCTGGTTTACTAGTTTAGGCATTGTATTGAGAATTTATTTAGCATAGTAGTATGTGTAAGGTTTCGCTTTATCGAGCCAGGTTATGAGTCTTTATACTGTTATAATATATGAATGGATGTTTGCGACTTCTTAAAACAAAAAACTTACCATTACCGTGGAAGGTTTTCTTATTTGTTGTTCAAAGTTCAAACACATTACTTACCATCGAGACTGTAATATCTGGTTTGTTCTAGACATTCCGAAGAAATAAGAAAGCTAACAACTAGTCAATCAATCTAAAGCCTTGAAGACGTGGGTTTCGAACAATGATTCAATTGGTGATAAAGAAAGAGAATTCTTGGTTCAGTTCTCGACCTTAACGACAAAAAAAAAGCTTCCTATCTGATAGAAAATGATCCTTTTTTTGAATTAGATTGATTAAGATTATTTTTATTTATTATTTATTTGTCACACACAAAAAAACCTTTTTGAGCGGCAGCTCGGCTGACTTCAGTTGCAGAGACTTTCTCCTTAATCGCAGGTCTCAACAACACAAAACGAGGGTTTCGCTCGTTATAAGACTTGAGGCCTTGTTTGGTTTGTAGAATGGAAAAGAAAATGTTTTTTCTTCCTTTTCCTTCCCTTGGGAAAATGAATTCGAGGATGGGTGGGAACAATTTTTTCTCCAACTTCCTCTAATTTCGGGAATCGGTTTTCCTCATATTCTTTTCCTGAATTTTATCAAACA
The DNA here is from genome assembly GCA_946800695.1 of Geum urbanum. NCBI lineage: Eukaryota > Viridiplantae > Streptophyta > Magnoliopsida > Rosales > Rosaceae > Geum > Geum urbanum. Next base: position 45,008,128 of record OX327011.1, read on the forward strand.
TTAAAAACACCCCAATTTTCTTTCCTTTCCTTTCCCTTGGATTCGGCCGACCAAACAAGGCCTAAATGGCTCTCAGTATTTTTTATGAACATAGAGCTCTCAGTGGCCAGTAGCTGAAGATCGAAGATCCAAACTAAATAGATCTTCTGTGGCAAGGAGTACAATACTACTGTACTGCACCCTGCGAAAACGGCGGCAGATAGAAGCCGTCCGATGTGGGGTATGGTGTCGGTGAAAGCCACTAGCCACGTGTGAACAACTAGAGCCATCAGCCACCCCGTTAGAAATTCTTCCGAGGATTGGGCGGTGATGGTGGGGGTGGAAAATTGGGGCCCACAGCGCGTGCCCGTTTAACAATTTGGACTGACTAGGATGATGATGACGTCACGTGAGCGGCTTGACGTGGACCGCAGGTGATAAGTGCGCCTAACACGTCACCATCTCGAGGGTCCACTTTGTCCACACATCGATGATCGGTCTCTTTCCAAAACCTCCTTCCCTCACTCCATGTCAAAATTAACTCGAGGATCATTCCCAAACCGTCCGATCCTTGCAATATATGCATGGGGTCACACATCCATATCTATCTATAACGACTTGGTAACATACCTTAGCAAAAAAGAAAAACTTATTAACATAACTTGTCGCACACAAAAGTTGTATATATTTACATGCATGAATGACGGAATGCAATGTCTTCTCAGTTTGACATATGATGTTTCAGTTGTTAAATGCAGGTGCCTCAAATTTGGGCTCGTAAAGATGTTTTTCCGCAATCGTTAGACAATTATAGGAGAATAAGAGCACACAACATTGGCTAGCAACGTTGTTTACACTGGAATTAACATGCTCCTATATAATTATGTAAATGCATCTCAGATAAAGAGAGATTGTGTTTTGAAGATGTGTTCACTTGTTTGCTTAAGTATACATCTTATCATGAGTGACTGGGAACATTTAAGCCAGCATGCATGATAGAGTCGAATTGAACATAATGTAAGGGTGAACATATATATATATATATATACACACGCGCGCGCGTATGTATGTGGTATGTGTTTGGTTCGAATTCAATTGGATGGAGGGTGGAGTACTAGTGTTGCAACATCAAACACATGGCCAGAAGTTGTGCAACTCAATAATTGGACGAGTGCTAACTCAAAAGCATGGAGGGGGGCAGGCCTCGTGGCTTATAATTGAGATGAAATGGGGAAGGCCGGCCTACAGGCACCAAAACTCTAAAGGGTCCACGGCACCTACACTACCCGAATCATGTCTAGTTTGCAGGTGAAGGTTACGCACGTTCTATAATATATATACAGATGCGTTTCCGGCTAACAAGTACGTACTTGGAAGTGATCCACAAGCTGCTCGCTCGATCATGATTCAAGCTGATCCTCCAATATTGCAGAAACACGTACGTATAGATATATCATTATACCAGCTAGAGTGATGAGCCAAAGAGCCCTTCTATACGTACTCTTTAGAATCAAACAAGGACAAGGATTGATGACTAGCGATTTAACGGGGTTTGATTACCTTCTAAAGGGATTAGGATTCATTATTCATCTTCTTTACAACCAGTTCTTCTATATAAAAGCACACGAATATTTAAAGATGTGTCATCATATCGAACGTTTGCCTAATATATGCTTAGTTAACCTATATATACAGAAAGAACTAAGCATGCATATATATTAACTTTCTTTTAGTTCTGTAAGTCTATCTAGTATGCATGCATGAATATATATATCGTTTCCCCATTGATATAAAGTTTTTCTGGTGTGGGTGGTGTGGGTGGGTATTGTTTGAGTTCGAAATAAAATATTTCTTATTGGATTTTAAGGGTTGATTTAGGTGAGCGGTTCAAGTGGAGTGTGCAAATGTAGGTCGTACTGGGTTTAATAGAAATAATGTTAAAGGTTGATCCATGCAGTTTGTTTTTATCCAACATTTTTTATAATAAAGATTCATTCAAGCAAGGTTGATGTTCTCCTTGTCTAAATCGTTTATCGAGAAGTCAGTAACCGCTATCTTATAATTCAACATTTCGTCGCAAGACGGTAGTACGCTAATGCATAAACTATAATCGAAAAAAAAAAGACAATTTACAATATTTCTCTAATCCGGTGCAGAGATTTTTGTGTCAAATCAGGTACGTACGTGGGCATGAATATACTCCAAGTCTAAGTCTCCCATACACATATATGTATGCATATTCATGCATCGTTCCCCTAGCCAATACGCAGGTAAGAATCCGTAAGATACGATACCATATATGCATAATCTGTGTAGTGCAGTGCTGCTCTTAGTTTCTACTTTCTAACAACGTAAGCTTATTGGTTCGTGTAAGTTTTAGCTAACATAACTAGATCTAGATCTGAGCGAAACAAGAATAACATCAACGTACATAAACGTTACTTAAAAAATATTTACAAGACTTCTGTTCCAGGCTAGGTTCTCCATCACATCGTATAATGTGGGAATTGGAATAAGAATATTGCACGCTCACAGACACGTGACTCGTCGATCACTTCAAGCTATAGGAATTCAACCGTGAATTGTATGGTGCCGTCTATGTGGAAGTCAACTTAAATACTGCAAGCACTGTGAACTATATATCTGTGATGCAGACATGGCAACCGTATTATCAAGCATATCGAAAGGTTACAGTAGCAAGACATGTATATAGTTTTAAATCCGAAGTGGAGCATGGAGAACGAACCACTCGGTTGGTCTCCACTGCCGACGAGTGCTTCATGTCCACAGTACGTGCCAATCCTCGATCGTACATGACCGACTGATTAGCCTAGCTTCATCTTAATCAGTTAATTCTTCATGCGTGATTTCTGGAAACTAAATATATAAATATTGTAGGGAGTGATGTGTGTAGAACTGTTGGTGATGGTCCATTCATAATTCTTGGGCCTCATTTCAACTTTGACCCTAAAGATCTCACGGCAACGGCCCAGGCGATCATGAATGGATATGGGCCTCTCAGATTTCTTTGAACAGCTATCATCGATGCCTCTATCCTCTATGGATGAGGAAAGTATAAGCTTCTATGGTACGGTGTCACGAGTCATTTTAGTCACAACTTGCGTGTTATGGGCAAGTTGAGTCTTGAGTCTTGAGATTAGAAATTAACTAAAAAGTATGTGTTTTTAGTGACAAAGATAGTCGTGATTCATGAGGTACGTCGATGCCTTACCTTTTAGTTTTAGGCTTCTAAATACACACTAGAAAAGTTAATTAGGACACCCGAAACCGAACGAGCTCTGATGACTCGATCTCTCCTTTATTGTATACGGGACATCTATATGCCTTTGACTAATATTAATCTATGAAACTGTCGGTCATGGTTGATGCATATATAAAACAAAATAGAAAATAGAAATAATTTATTCTATGACGTTACGATAACAGGATATATCATTAAATTCAAACTCTTATAGTTTCCTACTTACATATGTAATGTAATAAGCAATGAGGTAATTGGGTTCCAAGTTTAGGGTGGTTGGGTAGATTTGAACTTTCAGAGCTGGGTGCGTTGGACGGAGTCTCGATTCAAAGATGACGAAGGTAAAGATATGAGTCATTTAGTCAATAGTGGTTACGTGGCAGCGTGGGTTGACACTCCTTTGGTCCGTTTAACTATTTGGGAAATGTTTTTGGGTTAGCTTGGTGCCAAATGGCTAAGTTGGTCAAACTCATATCCTTCGTTTGGTACCAAAAAAATAGGAATATATAGTCTAACTAGTAGTACTACTTTCCTCATAGGAATAATTTATTTATTTATTTGAAAGAAATAAAAAAGAGAAGGAATAATTTATAAAATAATAGGGGGATCTATGTGCCACACGGCCCTTATTTTTTTTAAAAAAAAAAACAATAAGGGTTGACCCATCTACCAACATGTCATGGGCCGACTTTTTATGCAGCGGAATTTGCCCGTGTGGCGTCATAGTTCTCTGACCAAGGTCAGCCCATCATCCCTTTCTTCACTTTTCGGGATATAATGTACATACTTGCATACAACTAGGATGTTATCGTCCTCTTACAAAATTCCTCTTACATCATTTCTACACATGGGTGAGGTTAACCCACAAGCTTTACTCACTACTGAGTCTCATCACTTAAGGCTTATTGTTCGTGTCCTCATGTCTTGGTAAATTAGTCCAAGACACTCGCAACCTACTTGATCGCTTCCTTGTGTCTTTGTACATCTCCCCAAAGACACTCGCCCAACCGATAGGTTACCTTGTCAGTATAAACACTCCCTCAAAGCCATCCTTTGCTCATCAGTCTTCTCTGTCTGCCGGACATTTCATTGAACACTCGTGCTAGGTGTTGAGGCTTACGTGAAGTCGACCATCTCTGGAGCACCCAACAATAACGTACATTTGAGACGTGCGTAACCATCCTGGCTGCTTACGATCTCAGGGCTTCCCCTCGATGTGCCTTCTCTTGGCGGCTTACACACTCGGGGAACCCCTTCTATAATCACTTGGATAATGCACTCATCCTGGTGGCTTACATCCCAAGTCTCTTTATCCCCTCATTCGACTCTTCACTGAACACTGCACTAGTCCATCACAAGTTCCAATATCTCTTTCATGTTCATTCTCTGTCCGGTCTCGTAACTAACTCGCTTCCTCATATTTGTCAGGGTGTAGAGAAACCACTCGTACTCGTGCACACCTCAGAGTAGTCCCCACCATCCGCAGTGCCTACCCATACGCACCTCGGGGCTTACCCATATGCTCCCTGGGGTGGTGCCTACGATCCTCGATGCACACTCATACTCATGTCCCTCTTCCAATCACAACCCAAGCTCGATGTTCCATTAGACTATCATCAAGTACTCACTTCCTCTTATTCGGGTCAGGTAACCTTACATTTCAATTGGAGACCTAATTAGTCCTAAGGGCTTACTCTCGCCCATAATCCATTCCTCGAGTGTTGCTCCCATCAAGCTTCTTACTAACTCGAGTGTGACAGACGGGGTTGACACCCCTTATTGTCTTCCTTCCCATCCTACACGGTATGACTCAACCCGTGCTTCCTCTTAGTCCAAACCGAACCCAACCATGTGCTTTCATCTCTTACTGCGTGGCCATTGCGTACCACGAAGTATCGACATATCATACTTAACCCCTTCACGCATGTCCATACGCCGCTGGCATAAGGGGAGTACCAAGGACCTCACCCACGGCGCACATGCCGCAATACTGGCCATTCCTTCAGCCAATACTGCCCACGAGGCTTCCTGACTCGTGGGAACCCATGTCGTCCCTTCTAGACTTCGTAGGCTCGGCTCCTAGGCCCAGGGGCGCCCAGGAGAGCTCGCTTAATGTCACATAGAGGGGTGGCACCAGGGGTGGTGGAGAGCTTGACACCATGTACCCCCTTATATATGATAACGGGCATAAGTTCACTTGGCAAGAGGAAACATTAAAATGTCCGAGGAGTCATAATGACCCATAAATTCATCATTCAAACTCCAAATGACATACTATCAAGTGTGTTGTACTATTTTTGTCCTTCCAGACATTTCTCGTGTTTAAACTTATCTCAAATTCTAAGCAGAAGTACCGAGAACCCGAGAACCGCTAAGTTGCACTTATACGACTATGCCACTAGATCTTCACCTTCCAACTCGTATTGGTTTCCTTCCAATGCTCGTTGGGACTTGGCCATATGTCATGAGCGCACAACTTGTGCAGCTCGTTGTGTAAGTCTTAAAAGCTAAGGCTGGTCTTTTTCTTTGTTTTGATCAATCGGGTACCTTGATATATCTCTCCACACAAAAACACCAGAAAATAAAACCAAGCAACCTCACACACCCTACTCATAATGAAATCTATGATCAATAAAAGTGTCAAAACAGTCACTCCGATTTTTGTATGCGAATGAAATATTGTTAATACAATTGAATCGTGAATTATACTTATTTATTTTTCAAAAAAACTTACCATTCATCAAAATATGAATTCTAACGCATAATAGTTTTGTTTATGTAAAAAAAAACACATAATAATTCCGTAAATCTATAAAAAGACTCTAAACTAGTATATTTCTCTCACATCGTATATGTTCTCACATTGTGTGCCTAGGCCCTAGCGGCGCTAGACTACTAAATTTTCAGTGAAGGCTGGCACATACAAAGAAAATTTTGGCTTGAAGCAATCAAATTCACCATTGGGTCTACCATAATATATCACATAAACAAAACGAGAAAAACAAAGCAAAGCACTTCATTATCAGCTCATTATTAGATTTAATAAAATTTTAGGTAAATTATACATAAAGTCATTTACATAACAAACATATTAATCGATTAGGTCACCTAACATTTTTATCCCAAATCAGGTCATCCCTATAACAAACATAATCTTAATTTTTTTAATTATTTACAGCCATGTCGTCCTCTCATTCCATAACACTTTCTTAGCTATCTCATATTTCAATCGAGACCAAACCTCTCTCTCTCTTCCCCTCTATCCAAAACCCCAACTTCGATACTGTCACCTCTCTGATCCATCGCTGTCGTGAACTTTATCTAGTCATCCTCACCTTTGCCGTTATCCTCGTCACTCCCTCACCACCGCGAGCTCTCCCTCGTCGTCACACTCCATCGATCGCTTTGTACCTCACTCCCTCTCCCTCAGGTTATCACCCCAACGCTATAATCTCTCTTTCTCTCTCTCTCTCTCAGCATTGGAGTATAGTCTATGGTATTGTTTGCTTTGGTTTGGTTTGGTTGTTATGCAAAAGTTATGTTTTGGTTGTTACGTATGTAGTAGTGTCTACAATAATTTGTGGTAATGTTTATGTTAGTTTGTAGTAGTGTGTAGAGATTGGTGTGCTTTGATTTTTATGCAGTAGTGTCTACAATAATTTGTGGTAGTGTTTATGTTACTCTGTGGTGTGCTATGTGGTAGTTTGTAATGTTGTTTGTGAGTAGTATGTAGTGTGCTTTGTAGTAGTTTGTAGTGTTGTCTGTGAGTAGTATGTAGTGTGTTCTGTAGTAGTACGTAGTATGCTTTATAGTACTTTAGTCTGTAGTAGTTTGTAGTGTTGTCTGTAAGTAGTATGTAGTGTGTTTTGTAGTAGTATGTGACGTGCTATGTAGTAGTTTGTAGTATTGTCTGTAGTAGTTTGTAGTGTTGTCTGTGAGTAGTATGTAGTGTATTTTGTAGTAGTATGTAGTGTGCTCTGTGAGTAATATGTAGTATTGTCTGTGAGTAGTATGTAGTGTGCTCTGTAGTAGCATGTAGAATTGATGTAAGTAGTATATAAAATTTATGTGAGTAGTATGTAGTATTTTGATGGTCTATTTTATTGTTTTGCATAAATGACACAAATGGAGGACCCTGATAAACTCAAAGTCCAAATAAGATCGACATTAAGAGGCTCTTACAAAGTCATGAGTGAACTTCATAAAAAAATTGCCTCTAAAACAGTGAGGATGTTGCAAAAAACACCATTTGGCAGTTTCATGGAAAACATTACAACAATTTTTTGAAAGTACCACTCTAGTTTTCAGAAAGTATTACTCTTATTGTTGAACAATACTACTTTATTGGGACTTTATGCATTCTAACTAAAACTCTGTTGAAAGTACTACTGTGATTTTCAGAAAGTACTATTCTAGTTGTTGGACAATACTGGAACTTGATGCATTCTAACTAAAACTCTGTTGAAAGTACTACAATAGTTTTCATAAAATACTACTTTAGTTATTGGACAGTATTATTGTTACTAGTTTTACACACTATCCAGAAACTGAAAAATGAACATTTGTTCTCATTCTTTCCAGTGGCATAGAGCATGTATCCTTTGTATTTTTCTTTGAGATGAGCAACATCAATAAACAAAAAAACACACACACAAATACAGAAAGCTAATGTGGAGAGAATCGAGCTCATGAAGCTCTCTCTCTCTCTCTCTAGCAAGGTTATCTCATTCTCTCTCTAAAAGCTACCGGTAGAGTTTTGAATTTGAACTTAACCGTTAAAAAAAATTGAACTAAACAATCCTCTTTATAAAAGATGACAATTTTAAAAACTCAAATATATTAGGAAAAAGATAATAATATTAAGTGTGTAAAAAGTTTATTGTGTAAAATAGATTCTCTAATTGACTTTATATGTAATTTCTTATAAAATTTTCTCCCAATTGTTTCTTCTGGGAGAACAATACATCACACCCATAAATAAGAGAAGACTAGAGAAGCAGCAGTCACGCAGACTGTAATAAATGGAGGGAAAACAGCGTTGTTATTGGAGTTTTGTTTTGTTGCTAGTAAATAAAAACAAAGAAGAAAGAACCAAACTTTCACAGAATGGTTTATTAACAAGAGAACCGTACCGATCACGGTTTGGGTCAGTCACTGTTTGGCAAGAGAAAGACAGAGAGAGAAAAGAGAAAGACACATGAGTTTTTTCAACGAGGAGCTGTAGAAGCACCTTCCAGTCTTTGAGAGTTGAGACCTTCTCTGGTACGAGGCGCACATACCTATGCAAATTTTTGCCCTTTTCGCTCGGTTTTTAGTTGGATTTGTCTTTTTATTACTTTTAGTTTAATTGTTTTAGAGCTTTGGTTGTTGTTTTAGGATTCTTTGCCTCCCCAAGTTTGGAACTTTGTATTTGTTGTTGATGAAAGTGGAAATCCCTATGAGGATGTAGGCTTTGTTGGGTTTGACCAAATACCCAGGTGAGCAAAACTGTTCCTAATTGGGTTTTGATTCTGTATATCTTAGATTTTCATTCGGTTGTGGAAACAGTTTGTTGGGTTTTGCTTCAATTGGTGTGTTTTTGGTTTGATTGCTTTCTGCGGTGAATGGATTGTGAGATAAGGCCAGGATCTGAATTGGGTGTTTTACTGTTTTTCAGTTTGTGGTTGTTATTGATTGGAGAAAGTTTAGAACTTTAAGCTTTAGATAAGGAAAAGATTGAATTTTTATGTTGTTTGGTTGAGTGGTTGAGGGCTTAGCGCATAATTGAGGGTCTGAATTTTGTTTTGTGTTCCAATTTTTTGACTCAGGATTGCATGGGTTGAAAACAGAAAGGAAAGAGAGTAATTGAGTAATGGGGAGTTACAGTGAAGAGTGTGAAGATCAGTTTTATGATACTCGTGAGGACCTATCTTCTGTGTCAGATTGGGGTGGAGATCATTGTGAGGACTGTAGTCCTAGAGCTTTGTATTTCTCGAGGTATGAGGTTTGGGGTAAGAACCCGGAAAGTGTTCATGAGCGGCGCCATAAGTTCCTGAAATGGATGGGTTTGGATTTAGAACGGAATGTGATTACGGATGAAGTATCAGATGAAGTGTTCATTGACACAATTGAAATGGCTATTCATAGAATGAAAGAAGACAGTGGGGTAGTATTGAGAACTTCAGGATACGAAGAGGGTTGTTACTCTAATAATTGCACAGTGTCTTCTTATTTATCAAGTGAATTTCGAGGGTCACTAGGTAATGGTGCTTTGGATGAGAACTTTGAATTTCCTACGAGGAAGTTGAATGATCGAAGGGACTTTGTTGTGGATGAATTGGGTCCGAATGGCATGTTTAACAGATTGGGTGAATTGAGACTGTTGGTTGGCGATGGGGAGATTCATTCCACCCGTACACCAGCACCATCTCCTTCAATTCATCAGTTATTGCAGAGAGAAATCGAGAATGCTAGGTACTTACTTGATGCAAAAAAGAAGGCTAAAGGGGGATGGTTGAATAGGTTACACATGGGAATGTGTGTCGCTGATAAACCTGGGACGGCACTAACCCCCATCAGTCTTAAATCTGCAAGAGGGACAGGGATGCGAAGAGTCCCGGTTCAAACAAGTAAAAAGCGGAGCAAGGAACTGACTTCTCTTTACGGTGGGCAAGACTTTTTTGCTCATAAGGGGTCAATTCTAACCATGAAGTTCAGTCTTGATGGGCAGTATTTGGCAAGTGCTGGTCAAGATGGTATTGTTCGTGTATGGAGGGTGATTGATGATGAGAGAATAGACAAATTTGATATAACGAACGATCCTTCTTCATTATATTTCAGAATGAATCCATTTTCCAAGATAGGCCCTCAGGTTGTGAATAAAGAGAAACATAGTAATGCAAAGAGGTTGGGCGGATCTTCGGACTCAGCTTGTGTCATTTTCCCTCCAAAAATTTTCCATTTATCAGAAAAGCCTGTGCATGAGTTCCAGGGACACAGTGCTGATGTTTTGGATCTCTCATGGTCACATAACGGGGTTAGTAACAATTTTAACTTTAAATATAGAGTTGTGGAAATTCGATTATTCTCCTTTTGAAATAGGTTTTGCTCATAATGTTGTATTAACTTACTGACATTGATGAATCTAATACTGTCTGCAGTTTCTGCTCTCATCCTCTGTTGATAAGACGGTTCGACTCTGGCAAGTTGGATGTGACAGATGCCTTAGAGTTTTTTCTCATAATAATTATGGTGAGCTCAGAGCTAGTACAAAGTGATATATCAATTACTTGGTTTATGTTGGTAGGAATGTGTAGGATCTCAATTCTTTATCACATCTCCAAATTGCTCTTCAGTGTTTGATTTCTTTGATGATTGATGCAGTGACATGTGTTAATTTCAACCCTCTGGATGATAATTACTTCATTAGCGGTTCGATAGATGGAAAAGTTCGTATCTGGGAAATTATACGTTGCCTGGTTGTGGATTATATTGATGTTCGTGAGATAGTCACTGCTGTAGCTTATCGTCCTGATGGAAAGGTTTGTATTTTCTGTTGGCTATGAAAATGTAAGCATGCATGTAAAAGATTGTTGTTTCTCATTTTGTTACTTGACACTTGCAGGGAGGAATTGTGGGCTTTGTCACTGGAAACTGCTGGTTCTATAATATCATAGGTATTCCAACATTCTAGTAGTGAAATATAAAATAACTTCAGTAGTATATGAGCTATTAGGCTCTTTCTTTTGGAAGTCAATTTTGTTTCTATTTTGGTAGTTCATAGATTGGTTTCTCTTTTTTCAGATAACCAGCTGAATTTGGATGCACAGATATGTCTACAGGGAAAAAAGAAGTCCCTGGGAAAGAGGATCACTGGCTTTCAGGTAGTTATGGTCTTATGTACAAGTTATTCTTGGACCTTCAGTTTTTTGTATATCACACCACTGCAAACTAAATTTGATATGCTTTCTCAGTTTTCTCCAAGTAACCCAAGCAAAGTGATGGTCACCTCTGCCGATTCTGTAGTACGTATAATATCTGGGTCTAAGGTCATCGGAAAATTTAAGGGTAAGTATCATCATTTAATTCACTTATATATCCCCTACGTCCACTGTCTGCGTCAGATGTCCCATCCACTTCGGTCTCCCTTGTAATCGAAGTTTCCACATCAGATCTATTATTAACTCTCGTTATCTTTCCTGTTTAGGTCTGCGGAGTAGAGGAAGTCATATGTCTGCATCTTTTACCACAGATGGGAACCACATAGTCTCAGCGAGTGAAGATTCCAGTGTTCATATCTGGAACTATAATAGCCACGACACGTCCTCGTCAAGACCAAAGAGTGTAAAATCCTGTGAGAGTTTTGTGTCCCACAACTCAATGATTGCTATACCTTGGAATGGTGTGATTGACCTCCCAGCAACACTTCCATCCCCATCATTCATTGGGGACGCACAGGGAAGAAGTAGCCTTGATAGTCCCTTGAAGCTTCTTAATTTTGATGATAGATTACAACAGAGAACACACCTCTCTTCACCTGATTGCTTCTCTTTGGGTCGTGGATTTTTGTTGGAGTCATTGCCAAAGGGAACTCCAACTTGGCCTGAAGAGAAGCTTGTGAACTCAAGTCCAGCCCCCCCTGTGCCCATTTCCCCAACAATGTCTAGATCAGAGTACAAATTTTTGAAGAATGCTCGTCACAGCATGTCTGCTTCTTCTCATATGTGGGGCCTTGTGATTGTCACTGCCGGCCTGGATGGACGTATCAGAACCTACCACAATTATGGGTTACCAACTCGATGTTGAGATTCCTAGTCCAGCTGGGAATCATCACGTCTAAAGCTGGCAATTTTTAGACACTGATTTGCATCCCTTACGATTACCGCTGGTATTTATAAGTTTGTTTTGGCACTTGCTCAGTGCCTTAACGATCTTCATTGTCAGGTTTCCAGGTTTACCTAGTGTACACCGCCCAAGATTTACCCAACTGTATTATAATCCAGTCCGGTCATGCCAGGTGCGACGACAATTGCCATCCTGAATGCAGTCCCAGTATCGTTAACAAGAGTGGCTCAGGGATTGCATGTTTTGTATTGGTTCATCTTATACAAGTCTAAATATATGATTCTTTAATTTGTTGGATATGTCGGCTGAGAAATTATACAGAATTTCTTGTGCAGTATTACCCTAGAGACTAGAGTAGATGTGTATACAATACAAGTGTGTATAGTATAGGTGATTCTAAGGCGTCTTCTTGAAGCCTTGCATTCAAAAAGATTGTATGCTTGCATTTAACTTCACTTATGAAATTAAATTTTTTGTGGCCTCAGGGTCACGGGTATAGCTGCTCTTAGTTACAGGACTTGGTTTCAGCCCATGCATTTCACACTTCTACATTTTTCTCTGATATATAGGAGGAATTGTTTCGGACCAAATGGTTTTCTATGAATGACAACTTGTCTAAGATTGTAAAGGAATTAATGCAGGGCAGTGGAAAGTTAATGTAGGTTACTACTATCAGAAAACAAATAGTTCATCATAGAATAAGTAGTTGTTACATAAACCATCTCTTTCTTTTTGCATTTGTACTGTCAAATTGGATGATTAAACAGTTAGCATCCACTTGACTAATTTAACGCAGAGGTAATGTTCGCAACGTAATTTAGACTTTTAGATAATGAAGTTACTACAAAAGGTTATGAAGAATCAAAGAAATGAAAGAATTAGTGGGAGACCAAGGGGTGAACCCAAAAGCTATCTCATTCCAATTTAAGAAAAATATGATGTTGATACTTGATAGTACTGTTTTTGTTGCATGGTATAGAAGCTAGTCCTACAGAGAAACATTAATCACTTGTGATCTATTTGAGGGTCTTTCACTCTTTCATATATAGACTGAAGCAGTGTAAGAGTGTTAATTTTGTACACAGAAAATGGGTAGAACACCATGTTGTTCGAAGCAGATGGGATTAAACAAAGGTCCATGGACTGCAATAGAAGACACATCGCTCATTCAGTACATACAATCTCACGGTGAAGGCCATTGGAGATCTCTGCCAGAGAAAGCCGGTAACTTTAGTTGTTGGGTTTTCATTTCTTACATTCTGTTTCAGTCTTTGAAAATTATAGGTAAAGTTTGTTACTTTTATTTTGTGGAACTACTTTGAAGGGCTTCGTCGATGTGGGAAGAGTTGCAGGCTGAGGTGGAGGAACTATCTCCGACCGGATATTAAGAGAGGAAACATAACTCCTGACGAGGAAGACCTTATAATGAGGCTTCATGCACTTTTGGGAAACCGTTGGTCTCTCATTGCAGGAAGACTCCCTGATCGAACCGACAACGAGATCAAGAACTACTGGAACTCTCACCTCAGCAAGAAGATCAACAACAACACTGAACCAGGCGGAGCATCAAGTCGTAATGGTAAAGCAAAGATCAAGGTTCATCAACCAAAGGCCATTAGGGTGACTCCAAGCTCATTCATAAACAACTTACCTCAATTGGCTGACCATGTTCCAGAGGCTTCTAATGGTCTTGATGATACAGAGGCCTTGGTTTGTGATGATGTGAAAGCCTTTGATGATTTTGTTCATGGGTGTTCTCAAGTCAACTATGAGGAATACGAGCAGATTCTTCTCAACGCAGATGAAGATCATGATGATGCTCAACTGGACTCTTTTGTCAACTCCTTGCTGGTTTGAGTTCATGCAGTCTCAGATTGGCTTTAGTTTTCATTAAGATTGTAGTGGAATTAGTGACTATATGGCTGCCCAATATTAGTTCAATCTTGCTTTCTTGCTCCATTATGACTTAGGTACCACAAGCAAATAGGTCAATCATAGTGACTTTTGGGACGCCTATAACTATAAGGCAGGGTTCCCTAAAAGGCGGAAAATGTTGCAAAGGCAGTCGGCTCTATCACCTCTATGCATGTCTTAATTTGTCTTTTTACTATATAGACACGTATTATTCATCTATGAATTAAAAAAGTAGTGAGAAAATGTGACCGACTTCATTGTTACAAATTTGTTTGCATGTTTGGTATGGTATATGGACAAATGGACAATAGAGAATCCTACTCCACTTGACTAATGTCACCAATTTGCCTTGTTCAGCAAGTAGGTGAAGTGGATCTTAGATCTCTCCTGTCTTTTTCCACTTTCGTCTTAAAGAGTAGTACTACATGTGGTCAAGACTTGGAGGTTTGTTTGGGAAATCAATCAAATCATACAGAAACTTATCTGATACTATTCGTATTGAACATCAAGCAATAAAGTAATGCATACAAAGTGATCATACGGATTACAGCGACAAAGATGTTATACAAATTTATCTTCGAAATGGCCACAAGTCTCCCCAGATAGATTTACGGGCCTGAAGATGTAATGCAGGGTTTTTATTCTTTGTGACAACAATACTTGTTTGCCCCTGAAGCATACTTGTTGGTCGATCGACAGACATCCATAGTAACCTGTTTGCCCCTCCGAACAGGCATGTAAATAATTCTACCCCAACCACCCCCGAGATCAGCACGACCTATATCATCGTCCTCCTCATCATCAATATCATCAACATCATCAGGTTCCATAACATCAGAATCATAGCTGACAGGATCTAGCTCTTCAAACGGAATGAGGCTAGCTTGTTTTGAGTTGACTTGATCCTCTGTCCAGGTCAAACATTGAACATTAGGATAAAATATATGTTACAGTATTACAGAGCAAAGAATAAAGATTTACCAGAATCAATTACAAGGTCCTCTAGAGTTCTTTTTGCATGTTGCTCCTTCAATGTATCAAATTTCACGCCATCAAGAGGCCACGGTTCCCTAGTTAGAGTAAATAGTAACCAAGCCATCAGAGAGAACATGAAGATGAATCTTTAATGAATAAAGGATCTGAAAACTATACCAGAAGGATATATTTACACACCAATTATTAAATATGAAAAATGAAATTAAGAACACAAGTTAATGTGTTTGGAAACAAACCCCAAGTTAGCCATATAAAATGAATTGATGATTAAAACCATAAAATTGCGACTAGGATAAAGTGTCATTTACAGTAAGCCATGGTAACCTTTTGCAATTTGATATTTAAACCCACAAGTATTAACATAATCACAGAAAGTACTAACATTGGTCTTTGTCCTCGCCTGACAACAATGAAGCTAAATTTTTCATCTTCAAATCCACGTAACGGCTGACCACCCTTGGCGCGCTACAGAAAGATCACATGAGAAGCATTATCAAAGAAGAAACACATCTTTAAATGCTACTGTAACACAAATGGCCTTGTAAAAGCTACAGGATAGATTTTTGCTTCCAAGGATGAGTTTAGAATTTTGGATGGAATCAAAGTTCCGTAGCCATTTGTGAGAGATGTTGAAATTAATTTACTATAAAACAAATTTGGTACTTTTGATGGCGATCTCCGCCAGAAAAAATCAAACTTGCAATGCAAAAGAAGTGGACCTTACAAATATCTAGCACTTTGAGGTTCCCTTTCTATACAAATAAAAAAATAGAGTAATTTCAATAGAATGACGCACACCTCTATGGCAATGCTAACTGCTGAGGTGCACATAACATGGCAGCCACACACATCTTTCAAGAGAATGTGTAGATCATGGAGTAAGAAAAAACCTTGTATGCACGCTGAGTAGATGTTCTCTCCAAACGTTGAACAAAATGGCAATATTTACCAGCTTTCTCCAAAGGACACACCCCATCATGAGAGCACTGCATTAAAAGAACTATAAAATAAAATGAGAGAATATAATCAAAAGCGCAAATACTAATCTCGGGAAACATTAAAATTGGAGGAAAAATATGGGGGACAGAACTATATACTCACAGGAGCAACTATGTAAGCACCAGTTTTTTGAGCCACCACCAAATCCTTGGAAGTTTTATCTATTGGACCCTTGGATTTACGGCTTTTCTGTGTAGTCACAAATGTAATTTTTATGAACGGACGAAACAAGCCAATGAAAAACAGGCATCACCAAGAAAATTACCCTCTTCTCCATCCATAATATGTGTGACCGCATCTGAGATATGATATTTGATCCTTGTGGAGTTCCCGGTTCTACCAAAACCTAAAAGTGTTGTGTTAACGGAGATCATTTTTAAAACAGAGAAAACAAATTGCTATATCTCAAAAGTGTTCTTTTAGGTTACTGGAAGATGCATGTTCATCACAAATTACATTTTAAAATGGTGTCGAATAGGTTTAGGCAATACTTGTTCCCATTCTCAATGAAATCATAATGAAACATAAGAACTGTCCACGAGTTGGAGGCATACCAGGACATCCTGCGTAAGATCCCAAAGTTGGCGTACCACGGTAATCCGATCCTTCAGCGATGGTATCTCTCCAAGCACATAGGACTTCCATCCATTGTAAGAAACAATAGAAAATCTTATTTAGAACCATAAGTGCCAAAGGCAACCAATATTATAATTAACAAAAGATGAAGATAAAAACACAACTTACAGCAATTACAAGGTCATGCTCCCTCTCTGATTTCTTGATACTTTTACTCAATGACTGGAGGGTAGCATAACTATGAATAAGGGGCAAGTCCTTCTGACCTAGAATAAACACAATGAAGATTATTCTTTAGCCAGTTTCTCGACAACGCATAAACTAGTACTGTAAAAACCAATCCTAATGAAATTCATAAACCATTACGAACCCTGCACGCTATAAGGCTCTGCCTTGCACGCTGCATAGATTGGGATGGTTCAACTAAGTTCACTTTCTCCAACGATTGCGGCCAGACTTCTCGCAACGCCCTACATTGTTCCACATTTAACATCATTACCAAATTCACAAGTAACACATAAACAATATCAAAAAAAAAGCCGGATTAATATCCTCACCAGAAGGCCGAACCCGTCCCAGCTCCAAAATCCAACACTTTAGCCGGAGCAAACCCCGGTAGCCTTCTCCGAACCTATCAAATAAACACCAATACAAACACTTCACCAATACTCTCATTTTTCCAGCTATATCAATCAAATTGAAACCTTGAATCCCTTCATTCTTTACCTCCTTGAGTACTCTGTGACAAGCAGAGAAGACAGCTGGCATTCTGGAGGCCACGTAAGCAATGGTCTCGTCGTCTCGATAAGTGAGTCCGATGTCTCCATAGGAGCTTTTGATCTTCCACCTCTGGGATTGGTCGACGCACTGTAATGGGTCCTCGACGAGCTGCTTAGTGATAACATGGTGAAATACAAGCAATTCTACAGATTGAAGCAAGAAATGTAATCAAGTTTTCTAACCAGAATGGAGAGAGCTTTCGTCTGTAAACCCAGCCAAGCTTACTGTTTCATTGCCTTAATCATGAACAAAATGTTCTTACAGCCTTTATAGTACAGTTGAAAACAGATTACAGAAAATGCCAGTAAGAAGCCAGCTAATATCTAGCTGGATAAGCAACACGTGCTCAGTGCAGCATAACAACCTTAACGGTTCAATTAACAACCTTAACGGTTCTATTAACCACTAACAGCTAGAACTAACTCCTCCGTTATTACCCTCCCTCAAGCTCAGCAAGGGTAACCATGCTGAGATTGGTAATGTGAGAACGGTATGCTGGACCATGTAACCCTTTAGTAAGAATGTCAGCAGTTTGATAAGCAGTAGGAACATATTGAAGCAATAGATCTTGTTTCTGAATATGTTCACGAACATAATAGAAGTCATTATCAAGATGTTTGATACGAGAGTGAAAGACAGGATTAGAGGCCAAGGCAAGAGCAGATAAATTGTCACTTTTGAGCAAAGGAGGCCGTGGAATTGCAATCTGCAAATCACAAAGAAGATGGCGTATCCAGGATATCTCAGCAGTAGTGTTAGCAAGAGCACGATACTCAGCTTCTGTAGAGCTACGAGAGACACTGCCTTGTTTATTAGACTGCCAAGAAACTGGATTGGTGCCTAAGAAAACAACAAAACCAGTGGTAGATCTCCTAGTGTTCACATTACCAGCCCAATCAGCATCACAATAAGCTTGAATACAGGGACCATAACGAAGAGAAAGAGAGTTTCCATAGCCATAAAACAGACCCTGATCTAAAGTACCCTGGATATACCGTAAAATCCTCTTGACAACAGTATAGTGAGCATCATTTGGAGATTACATAAATTGGCATACTGTATTAACAGAATAAGCAATATCGGGACGAGTAAATGTGAGATACTGAAGAGCTCCAACTAGACTTCTGTAAATGGTAGGATCCTGTAAAGGTGTACCTTGATGTTTGAGAAGTTGAGCATGGGGAAGACATGGAGTAGAGCAAGGCTTTGTAGTACTCATTCCAGCACGAATGAGAAGATCAGTAGCATATTTCTTCTGACTAATAAGAAGACCTGTAGGAGTATAATGAACTTCCAATCCCAGAAAATATTTGAGAACACCAAGGTCTTTCATATCAAATACTGAATTGAGCTCAGAAATGACAAGCTCAATGCCAGCAGTATCAGAACCAGTGAGAATAATGTCATCAACATAGAGTAGTAAAATGACAACACCTGCAGGGCTTGTTCGAATGAACATACTAGGATCAGAATGAGAGAAATTAAATCCCAAACCAGGAAGAAAGCTTGTAAACTTGGCATGCTAGGCACGAGGAGCCTGCTTAAGACCATACAAGGACTTCTTGAGGAGGCATACATAATCAGGATGAATAGGATCAATAAAACCTTGAGGTTGTTTCATATAAACCTCTTCCTTAAGATCACCATGTAGAAACGCATTTGTAACATCAAGTTGCCTCAGATTCCATCTGTACATAGCAGCAAGAGCTAGGATGAGACGTACTGTGCTATGTTTAACCACTGGACTGAAGGTTTCTTCATAGTCTAGACCATGTTCTTGAGAAAAGCCTTGAGCTACCAGACGAGCTTTGTATCTGGAGACAGTGCCATCTTGATTTTTCTTCACTCTATAGATCCATTTGCTGCCTACAATATTCTTATGGAAAGGACAAGGAACTAAAGTCCAAGTATCTTGCTTGTGTAAAGCATCAATTTCTGCCTGCATTGCAGCATCCCACTCAGGTTTACCATGAGCAGATTTAAAGGACTTTGGCTCATGAGGATCCAGAATGTCAGTAACAGCAGTAAAGCCAGCAAATTCAGCATACTCATTGTATAGTTTTTCCTGAATAACAGTAGAGAATGCACAATAATCTTCAAAAGTCTTTTTCTTTACTATACCATTCTTGGCTCTTGTAATCATGGAGTGATCATTATAATTTTGAGCATCAATAAATTGCAGTTCTGGATCAGCAGGTATGGCATGATCAATAGGTGGAGACTCAACAGGAACTTCATTGATATCAGTAGTAGGAGCAGGAGAAATGGGGCTATTGGGAATAGGATCAGAAATAAGAGGAGAGTGACTATGATTAGAGGCAGGTACAACAGAAGGAGAAGGAGGAACATATGAAATATTAGAGTCAATAATGACCCTCTGATCAGGAGAAGAAGAAGAAGGGGATGTAAATGTAGCAGAAGAAGGAAAAGAGATATCAAAAAAAGAAGCAGAAACAGGATTGGAGGTAATAGATGGGATTGGAGAGGACATAGAGGCAAAAGGAAAGGTGGATTCATCAAAAATAACATGTCTACACATCCAAAGTTTGTTAAGAGCAATGTTATAACAGAATACCCCTTTGTATCATAGAGCAAAGCCTAAGAAAACACATGGAGCAGATTTATGAGACAGTTTATCAGAGGCATAAGGCCTAAGATAAGGGAAACAGGTAGATCCAAAAATTCGAAGATGGGCAATAGAAGGAATACACTTGAAAAGAAGAGAATAAGGAGAGGAGAACTGAAGATTCTTACATGGCATTCTGTTAATCAAATAGGCAGCATGAGCAACAGCATGGAACCAAAAAATTTTAGGTAAGGAAGCTGCTGTCATTAAGGTAACTGCAGTATCCACTAAGTGTCTATGCTTTCTTTCTTCTAAACCATTCTGCTGGGGAGTGTAAAGACAGGAAATATAGTGTAAGATGCCTTTTGAAGCCAGAAAAGTCTGAAACCCCTTGCTGGTGTATTCACCTCCACCATCTGATTGAAAGAATTTAATAGAGGAACCAAAATGATTGATCACAAAAGCATGGAACTTCACAAATGTAGCAAACACATCTGATTTATTTATTAATGGAAAGATCCAGCAGAACCTTGTACAATCAACAATAAAGGTGACATAATATCTGTAACCCTCTAGAGACAAACATGGTGAAGGACCCCATACATCCGAATGAATATTAGTAAAATGATTCTCACTATGATGTACAGACCTTGGAAAAGGTAATTTGTGCATTTTCCCTTGTAAACAATGACCACACATAGAGTTAACTGATTCAGAACTAGACTGAACATTAGAAAGAGACATCATCTTTGCTGTAATTTCTGCAGAAGGATGACCAAAACGTTGATGCCATAGATTTGACTTGACAACACCACCTAGATAAGCTGAGAAGACTGGAGATGTAGAAGAGAAATATCTTGGATTCTTGAACAAAAACAAGCCATCAACATTACTCTTTCCTTGGTACAGTAGAGCTCTTGTTGCCTTGTCCTGCACACATATATCAGTGTCATCAAGTGTAATAAAACACTTGTTGTCCTTGCACAATTTAGTTAGAGACAGTAGATTCACTGCTAACTTAGGCACATGCAAGACATTCTGTAGATTAAAAGTATGTGTAGAAGGTGTAATAGATGAGGTGCCAATGTGAGAGATACATAAACCAGTGCCATTACCAATAGTTATCTGGTTCTCATTGGTATATGGATGAGCAATGGATAAGTTTCGCAGTTCAGATGTCATGTGATGAGTAGCTCCAGAGTCACCAATCCATACATTTGAGCCAACACTGTCAGAGCTGTGAGAGGAGCTAGCTGTATGTCCAGAGGCCATTGCTCTAGCATGAGCAGTCATTGCAGCAATGGTAGATGGTGGTTCTGTGCCCTGAAAAGCATAGTTAGATCTCTGAGTACAGTTGAGAGCAACATGACCTTTAGCATCACATATCTGACAAGTGACACTTGAAGGATTGCCAGAACTAGCTCCATTATCATTCCTGTAAAAACAGTTAACAGCTGTATGACCTTTCCTATGACAGATTTGGCATTCTGGAGCAGGACCACCATTAGTTTTAAATGGTACATTAGATCCATCAGTCTGATATGAAGCACCACCTTTGTAGTTGGGATTTTGGAAACATGTATCAGCAAAGTGTCCACGTTTTCCACAGATTTGACAAGAATGAAGCTGATAACACTTGTCAACAGTGTGACCTTTCTTTCCATAGTGAGAGCATTCACTTGATGGACCACCATTTCCCTTTGGCTTATTGTGTCCTCCTGTGAATTTAGCTTTACCATCACCAGATGTCCAACTTCTTCTAGGGTCAATGTTTGAATCACCTCTGGCTGCCATAGCACTCATTGAAGAATGAGCTCTGAAGATTGTTCCATCAATGTCCCTTTCTGCTGCAAGCAGTTGAAACCTTAAATATCTTAAGGACAGAGGAGTATCTCTACCTCTTAGTACCATTCTTATCATATTGTACTCATCTGGTAATCCATTCAGTGTCACAATGATGAGATCTTCATCAGCTATAGTAACTCCAACTGATATTACTTGATCTCTTGCAGCCTTTATGCGCAGTAAATATCTTTCAATACTATCAGCTCCTTTTTGAATAGTCTGAAGTTCAGTTTTCAGCTGCATAATGTTTGCTCTAGACACAGTAGAAAATCTTTCAAGTAACACAGTCCATGCCTCATGTGATGTCCTGCAACCAATGATGAGTTCCAAGACATCATCACTTAATGTTGCCATGAGCAGACTTAATAAAGCTTTGTCTGTCTTCTTCCACAGTTTGTATGCATCAGTTATCACATTTGTGACTACTCCCTCTTCAGTAAGGCAGAATTTTGGAGGCTGAACATCAGTACCATCAAAGAAACCAAACAAATCATTGCTCTCTAACAATGACTGAAACTGGAAGCTCTATTTGATGAAGTTAGAGTCACCAAGTTTGACAGTTAGCATGCTCAGTAATGCATTGACATCAGCTTGTGTCAGTGCACGAGATGACTGACCATTATCAGTTGATTGGAACGATGTAGTAGATGAAGTTGCCATTTCTGCTCAGACAATATTATACCAACAGATGTATATTTCACTACTCAGTATCAAGAATACACCAACACTTTGTAGAAAGCTTCTAGATCACAGATAGTTATGACAGCAGAATTCACAGTGTCAAATTCACTCTCTTCTTAGCTCCACAGAATTTAACACATTTAAAGACTACACAATTCTTTTCACACATAAATTGCTCTTCACAGTTCTTCTCAGGCTCAAAAGAAACACATAGTGCACAACACAATCTCTTCATACACATATATCTCAATACACATAGTTCCTCAATTTCTCTATGTATATACTCCAAATTCACAGTTTGCTATCTATCACATCAGATATTGAAGTAAGAATGCACTGAATCTTATGAATCAAGGTGTAAGGCTCAAGAGAAAACCACCTGAAACCAGAAGAGAAGTAGAACTTGTCCAATTTGAATACTTCAAGTGGATTTGAGATGTGATTCAAAACCCCTGAACTCGATACACAACAGATCTGTAATCGAACAACTCTTGATAAACCCTAACTTTGAAAACAAACAGATCTCATGTGTAACAATGATACCAAACAGAAACAGAAACGGAAGCAGCTCAAGAGCTCTGATACCATGATAATATGGTGAAATACAAGCAATTCTACAGATTGAAGCAAGAAATGTAATCAAGTTTTCTAACCAGAATGGAGAGAGCATTCGTCTGTAAACCCAGCCAAGCTTACTGTTTCATTGCCTTAATCATGAACAAAATGTTCTTACAGCCTTTATAGTACAGTTGAAAACAGATTACAAAAAATGCCAGTAAGAAGCCAGCTAATATCTAGCTGGATAAGCAACACGTGCTCAGTGCAGCATAACAACCTTAACGGTTCAATTAACAAACTTAACGGTTCTATTAACCACTAACAGCTAGAACTAACTCCTCCGTTATTACTTAGAAGTGGAAGCGATCATTTGGGAGTTGACGTCTTTGATTTGGGTGAAGGATTCAGATAGTCTTAGGACCTTTCTCTTTGTGTGGGGCTCGTCTTGGTCGCAGAGGTACTTTTTGATGGATCGCCGGAGTCTGACGGGGACGGTGAGGCAGCGCTGGGATTGTTTGGCGGCGGAGCGGAGTGTTTCGTTGGTTAGGAGCTTTTGGGCGGTCGCCATTTTTGACGACTGAGTGAGACAAACAGAGCTTCTGGGGTTTATCTCACAGGGTTTTAGCCTCTTGGGCTGAAAATGGATATAAGAAAGCGATGATTGGGCTCGCTAGTGTTGATTTCCAAACGGGCCTGTGGAGTTTGGAGATGTGGGGGGAAGTGTGTTTCCAAATAGACATGAATAAAAAGTAACATTTTTTTTAAATCGAGATCACACAAGATTTAACTCTGCAGCTGGGATTTGACCCCGAGTGAAATGAAGTTTCACACCTCTAAAATTCTCACCAATTTCTACCACATGTGGTTGTGTAGTCATGTTTTAATAATCAGTCGTACTCATTTGATAGGGGAGTTAAGTCTAAACGATGAAACAATCGGAATAATTATATAACTTTTTTGAATACCCTTGTGTTCCAAGTTTCCGGTTGTGGTCTTCACGTCAGGCGCTGGGCCAGTGACAGTGTCCGAAAGAGGACACGATTCCGGTGAGTAGTAGTACCACGCCTGACGGTGATATTCCGACAGGGTTTGGTGGTTCACAACAGCGCCGACGGGTAAGATCCAAGGCGCGTCAACTTGCTTGGCTGGGCTGCATCTACTTGGGCCGAGTACAACATAATGGATGGTTGGTGTTGTGGGCCTGTGTTTATGGGCCTGATGGATGATGGAGCGCTCTCAACTTGGATTAGAATTTAAGGAGGGCCTCTACTATTTGTTAGCCTTTTCGTGCTTCTTCCTTGGGACCCAAGGGACTTCGGGCTCTAATAGAGTAGGTGTCTAGCTAATTAAGGAGTGATGTATACAAAGTTTAATAGTTACTAGTGCTACTTTAGTTTGTTAGTGTAGGACTTTTGTGTTTTCTCCTGTTTTCTAGTATAATGATGTGATAAGACTTCTCTTTGTTGGGCCGGGTAATCC
Organism: Geum urbanum; assembly: GCA_946800695.1. Lineage (NCBI taxonomy): Eukaryota > Viridiplantae > Streptophyta > Magnoliopsida > Rosales > Rosaceae > Geum > Geum urbanum. The sequence goes on from OX327011.1 coordinate 45,032,586, forward strand.
GGTGGAGTTCCATATTACTATCACATTATCATAGTGGATTTTGATCGTCCTCCTAAAAAAAATTGGAACAATTATATTTCACCATATTTTGAACAAATAAATCTAAATCGAAAGATAATTAGGCACAACAGCATAACCACTTATGCTCAACTATTATTGAGTTTGTTCGAGTTGACCAAGAAGGTTTTTTTTAGATGGCCGGTAGAAATTCATTGCAAGATGATAATTTACAAGGAATAGTCGATTACTGGTATGATAGAAAACGATTCTCTAAAGTAAACTATTATAAAATTATTTACGCTCAAATGCTTGTAGTTTGACAAAGAGGAATAAGGCGACGAGGGTCTCAAACTTCTAGACTAAAAAAATCGGTATCCCTCCCTAATTAAGCTACCTACCAAAAAATAGAATGACCATGAAAGTCTCCAACAACTGAATAACTCAAGACAAAAACTCAACATAATAAATAAAAAACACTTGGACCTAGGGCTAATCCTAAGGCCAAACTAAGCCCAAACCGAGCAGCAACAGTAATCCAGTAACTGCAATGAAGAAACACAAGTCAATCCCGCTGTCCATCAACATTACGCCGTCACCGGAGTAAGCTCTCCGCCTTCTGTCAAACTGCCCACCCCGACCACGAACGGAGTTGCGCAACCCAAGACCCGAGGAGATTGGCCACTGCAGATCACGCACGATCCCAAGCAGAGAAGACCACTGCGGTCGTTGGCCGCCGTCCTTCAAGATCTGTCTGGATTCACCACCAGTCAACAGAGAGACGCCAACGACTTCGACCTCATGAACATACCACGTCACTGTTACCCGCAAAGGTTCAAAGCTATTATTCCCGACCCTTCCAACACGGTGGAAAGACATCGCCCGACCGGTAGCATCACGACGCTGTGGCTTGGCCAGTAGCCGGGCAGTCGAGGCGAGACGCCGGACAAACATCTCAAACCCACCTGAGAAAACCCTAACCCGTGTTTATTTTTTCTCTCTTCTACAAAAAAACGTTGACCCGATAGGAAGAGTTGACCAAGAGGGTAGTTTGTCACTTTGTCCGCTCGCCACTTAAGTTTAATTCCCACATCCCCCAATCATGGCTTGAATTTGTCCCCAACTCAAAAAAGCTAGCTCATGTAAATGTGAGTACGTGTCACGTTAGTGAAAACAATAGGCTAGTTTCCCACAAACAGTGCCAAACATTGATGTTTTCACTTTTGAGTGTAGCCAAAGCGTGCTTTTGATCGACTACTGTATGACTTGATATCATGGTCGAGTTTCAACATCCCTATACATAGAGTTTGACTCGATCGATTGAGATAAGTAAAGCTCATGCTTCACCAATTAACAAGCATGCACGCTGGCCGGAGTTTGAAGCTTTATATATCCAAGTTGGAATAGAATCGAGTTTGTAACTAATCACAGCCATAATGATGGTAGTTAAACCATGAAATGGTCGACAGGAGCTAGCAGATCTTGTTGGGGGGAGACAAACTCTGTCTCTATTGTCTCTAAACTATATAGCTAGATATGATATGCCACCCTTGGGAATTCCAGCGTAAGATGGAAAACGAAAAAGAAAGCCTCGAAAGTCGAAACTGCTTCTGAGCCTCAACCTAGAAACTAGGGTTTCTGTATAACTCAGGGCTTTAATGCTTCTGCTTCTGCTGCTGCTCATCCACTACCTTCCATTGTTGATAGTTTGATACACTCATACACACCTATCCTTCATCCTTGTCTTTATATTTTCCCAGCTAAGCTTTTGCCAGCTCCAGTAGCGGGCCTAGTTCTTCTTCGATCTTCATCTTCTCTTTAGTGTTTTCTGCTCTAATAATAGATGAAATGGAAGATAACCAGTGAAAGGTTAATAATAAAGTTCATCATCTTCCTATTTCTTCTTACTTTAAGACCAAGACTGTGTTGAGCTCGAGCCTCCTTTGGATTAGTCAGCACGCATGTTAGGAGTAGGGACATACCATAAATCGATCCCAAAGATACTCTTCAAAATCCAACCAGTCAACCACCACATGCAACTAACTCATCCCATGTTCTTAATGCCCCTCTCCTCTTGCAATTTAATTTAATTCTCGATCCTCCATTTTGTTTCTTTTATATATATCAGAAACATCAACTACATGATGAGCAATTAAAATGAAAGAACATGTACATATATTGTTAAACAATTTCGACCCAGCATAAATTAAAGTGGAAACTAGGGTTCTAAGCACTTTCATTGATCAAAATCCACGCAATAATACCACTCTAATTAATTGGAAATGATACAGAAGAACCTTTTCTAACCAATCAAATATATAACAGAAGCGTCGTCATTTCCTAATTCCTAAACAAGATATATATCAAAACCAACACATGCAAGAGGATTCACTGGCCATGACTTGTACTTCCATCTAAGAAAAACCATATTCGTATTTATATGCCACATCACAAAGTCTTTCTTTAACAATATTACATATATTTAAAGCTAAATATAATATACTACAAGCTGTGTACCAGGTATATATTTGGGTTGATATTCTCCTTTCCTAGCTAGGCTCTCCGCCACTTTGATAACTGTATCTGGCAATACGTACATATATGCTATATATATACTAATTAATTCTAAAACTGATCAAGTACGTATTAACATTACTAATTAACTAAACTGTGGTCATATATAAAGTTACATATCATTTTTACTCCTTCGCTTGATCTGCAAATACAGCACCGGAGTCTTCAGACACCATGACTTCCGATGCAGACCATAACCGACCGGCTTCGACCAAATTAGATCCCAATTTCGACGGCGATGTCTCGTTACAATCCGCAAAGTATTTCCCAGACAAGCCCTTTAGCCTCGGATGAGTCGCAACGTAACATGTTGTTGCTGCAGCCTAAATACAAATTTAAGATCAACAACTAGTCCCATCTCATATTTAGAGCATTTCCAATGGAGTCCCCTATTAGAGCTCCTTAGACAAAAAATAGAGAAAAGTCAAATTTTTAGCTCCTTTGAAGCTCTTAAATTTGAGGAGAGATAAATGAGCTCCCAAGGATTTTGAAACATTAATTAAAGTAATTTTTATATGATAAAAATGATTACATGATGAGTATTATAATTTGAAGAATTTAATTTATTGCATATATATTATATTATTTGTATTTAGTTCAAAAATAAATGATTTGTAAATCAAATAATTTTCAAACAAAACTATTATAAATTCAATGTTGGCTGCCTATTTGTTTTTAAATATAATAAATTTTAATTTATAAAATATTTTATATTATTTATTTGAATTTTTGTTAAATATAAATAGATTAAGAGTTTAATGAAATTATTAGAAAAATACAGTTAAAAGTAGATGTATTAAATTTGACTCCCAATTTTTTTTGCATGCATGGTTGGAATATAATTTTTTTAACTCCTTAAATATTTAACTTTTAACTATTTTTTTCAACAAATTTATTGAAAAAATAGAGAACACTATTAGAGATGCTCTTATATGGTATATAAACACTACATGTTCGATCAGTATAATTTTAAACTGAAGTACAAACCTGAGGTATTGTTTTTAAGAGCTTAGAGGCAAAGAGGAACACCAAATCTACACGATCCGAAAACCAAAGTAATATTTAACTTTTAACTATTTTTTTCAACAAATTTATTGAAAAAATAGAGAACACTATTAGAGATGCTCTTATATGGTATATAAACACTACATGTTCAGTATAATTTTAAACTGAAATACAAACCTGAGGTATTGTTTTTAAGAGCTTAGAGGCAAAGAGGAACACCAAATCTACACGATCCGAAAACCAAAGTAGATTGATCAGTCATATTGATCAAATAATAAATTAGAAACCACCAAAAATTAACAATATCACTTCATTTTTTTTTTGCACATTATCTTCGGACCTGTAGTAAAGCCTTCACGTTCTCTGGTGAGTCGGGTCTTAACGATTCCCGGATGCACACAGTTTACAATCACGTTGGCTTCCATTTCCTGATATAACCAAAACCAAAACAAATAATGTCAAAGAGGGAAAAAAACAAAAATCGCTTTTGAAAAACTAAATCAATCTCCAATGATTAAAAATGATGAGATCGATCCAAAGCCAGCCAGAGAGGAATCAAGCAAGTACGATTTTACTTACCTTGAGCCTGCGAGCGAGTTCCTTCGTGTGCATAACGTTGGCGAGCTTCGACAGAGCGTACGCACGTGTCTCGTCGTATTGGCTGCTGACGATCCAGACAAAATTTCCAACAAACAAGAACAAGAACAAAAATTAATATGACGGTCGAGGTCAAACTCTCCGAGACAAATTAAATTTTCATGTATAATTTAATGTATTAAGAAAAAACTCAAATGCATGGATAGGCTAGCTAGCGAGTACCATGCCAACAGTTTGAAGACAGTGAAAGATTCTCACCATGTGCTCCAGCTTATCTCCTCCAGGTACCGGATTGTATCGCCGGAAAACCAGCCGTGAATGGCTGACGACACGTTCACGATTCGGCCTTGAACGCCGGTAGCGGCCGCCGTTTCGATCATCTTGTTCAGCAGCAGCTTTGTCAATAGAAAATGACCTGATGAGAAATTAAGCCAATATGTGTTAATTATAGGGTAACGTATATATGTTAATTAAATGTTTCGGTTTCAGCTACTGTCGGAGCAATTAAGGAATAATTACCGAGATAATTAGTCGCAAACGTCATTTCTATTCCGTCTTCGGAAATCGCGTGATCGTGTGCAAATTTTCCGGCGTTGTTTCTATCACATACATAAACAAACCGGACGATCAATACTATTACAAATTAAAGAAGAGCGATTTATATAAAGGTTGTAGAGAATGTACATGAGAATATTAAGAGGAAGGTGGCGCGACTCGAACTCGGACACGAAGTTACGAACAGAAGCGAGAGAGCTGAGATCGAGCGACATGATGACGATCTCGGCGTCGGGGAACTCGGAGACGATTCGGGACTTGGCGTCCTCGGCGGCTTTGAGGCTCCGAGCAGGGAGGACCAGCCTAGCGCCGCGCTTGGCCAACACTCGTGCCGTCTCGGCTCCGATTCCTGACGTGGCTCCTAAACAGACAAACGTAATTATGTACGATGATCAAAGTGGTGGGGCGTGAGGGAAGATCGACACGTGCTTAAATATGTATGTGTACCTGTGATGATGGCGGTGATGGAGCAGAGATCGGGGAAGGTCTCCGTGACTTGCTCGGCGGTGCTTTTGGAGCCGTAGCCGCTGGGGCCGACCGAGCCGAGGAGGTACTTGACGGTTTCGAGCATCTCTTCTTGTGTTGGTTTTTTTTTTCTGGTTGGTTGGTTATAGTTGTTGTTGTTGGTCTTGTTCTTCTTCTTCTTCTTCAACGTACAAAGCTCTGGTTGGTGGTATTAGTGGCTGATTTGATTGCGTTGACTATAACAGAGTGAGGAAGGAATAAACAGAGAGAGAGAGAGAGAGAGAGAGAGAGAGAGAGAGAAAAGTATATACGTACGTGTTTAGTGATTTACAGAGCTTTCTGAAAGTAGCCGCTTTTGTATTGAATGGTGAGGGTCAGAGAGAGGAAGAGAGATGGTGACTAGAGAGTAGAGGAGCGGGAGAATATGGATTAGAGGAATGGAGTTTATAAAGGTGTATACCGTGTACGCGACTTGGGTAGAGAGAATCAAATGAAGCTTATTAGAGAAGGCCGGAAAGGAGGAGGATCGAGGAACAAGATTATATATTTGTCAGTGATCGATTGAGAGATGAATTCTTTAATTGTTTGCATGATCGACCAGGAAATTTGGGATTTTGGGTGTGTTTTAGTCCTGGGCATGAAAACCGGAAAACTGGTGAACCGGAACGGATTGAATCAAAACCGGCCGGTTTGGGTCGATTTTGTGCATAAAAAGCCAATTTTGAATTGAACTGAACCGAAGTCAGACCGGTTCCGTTCAAGTTCGGTTTCACGTAAGATTAACACACCTGATTGAATAAAACTGAAACTACTACGTGTCCTTACGTGATTTGTTCATACCACTGAGCCTACGTAAATAATATAGCTAGGTCTTAATACACCGAATCCCAAGTATATATTAAAAAAATATCCAACTTCGTCCTTCGCCGCCCACTTCCCACTTCGTCCTTCGAGATCAACTCCGACAAGATTTTGATGCTCGACTTCCTTAGCTCCTGCACCACTTCTTCAAGTCTTCGGCGACCTCGACGACCATCTTGACGGCGAGCTCACCCTGACCGAGTTCCGCGACCTCGAGAGTTGTCTTTGCCATCACGTCCCAGAACAAGGTTCCTATGCTCATCGGCGGCTCCAAATCTCTCATCCATGCGTTCCTCGTTAACCGAGGAGTTGACCATTTTATGATGGCATCGTTTTAGCGTCATCGGAGCTCAGATCCAATATAAAAAAATTCGGTTCGAGAAGAAACCCGACGGAAAAACTCATTCATTTCAAAAACCGAAAACTTGAGGAACCGACCCGAATTTGGTCGGTTCGGTTTCACTTTGGTTCTCTGGTTTTTACACCAAAACCCGACCCAAAAATCAATGATTCGGTTCGGTTTCGATTCTCCCATTTTTAGGGTAGACCCGAACCGTGCCCAGGCCTAGGGTGTTTCTTATATATATACAATGAACCGTACCTTTATTTTAATCTTTTCAAAAAGTATAAATTAGGTAAAACTTCTTGTAACATTTCAAGTTTTGATTTAAATCCAAGCCATTTAATTTTGACAGATTTAGTTCCTTGTTTTTTCGATAAAAAGAGATTTAGTTCTTTGGCTACAACATTTTAGGATCTTTTTCTTTTTCTAGAATTCTGTCTATTTTTCAATGCTAAAATACCCACTTACCTAAGGCTGTGTTTGGTATCGTTTTACAAAATATTTTTTTATTTTATGAATACAAAAATGCAGTGAAAATGTGTTTGGTAAACTGTTTTCAGAAAACGATTTCAAAAATGAAACACTGAAAACAGAAAAGCACTACATTCTGTAAAACGTCAAAATAAATTTTCACTGTTTTCTGAAAACAAAATCTGAAAAATATTAGGAAAAAAATTAAGATTAATTTTATATTGAAATTTACCCATTAAATATACATATATAATCTTTCTGATTAAAATTTAAAATTAAACCAATATAAATTTGTGTTTTGTAGACCTAGCGTAAGTATACCAGACATGCTTTACTGTTTTTATATTGAAACTATAATTTTGTAATTAACTTACCAGATACATTTTTGAATCTTATAAATCAATTTATTGTTTTTGTTTTACGAAATAATTTTTCAAAAATTATTTTGTAAAATGATACCAAACGCGACCTAACTTTTCTAGAATTTTTGTCACTTTTAGTATCTACAATACCCATTGACCTAATCAATTTTGAGGAAAAATCATACCTTTCATTATTAAACTTGCCGAAGCAGTACATAGTCTACATACATAACTAATCAATTCCTAACATTTAACAATCATATAATCAGTTACGAAATCATTTTAAAAATTTAAATATTTTGTTCCTAAAGATGTTAGCTAGAACTAATTGCCTAAACAATTTTGTCCTAACTTTAAGATCTTTCTAAGTCCATAACTAATCTGCTACCACTTGATCGATCGATCTTATCCGTATTAAAGCAGAGTCAGTCTTATTTCTTCTTGTTAGAGTTCATTCGATTGTTGTCCGAGTCATACCACATATTTTATATATAGATTATTAGATTAGTGTACGTTCCCTTGTTTCGTAAATTGGGAATTAAAGTTTGGGCAATTTTTGTGCGTTAAGTGTGAGAATGGTCAATGAGAAATTAGGGCAAGCTAGTTTCTCTCTTTACAGAGAATTTTTTTTCCAAAAGAAAACCCAAGACATAGAGTCGGCTCCCTTCTCTTTACCCGATCTCTCTTTTCCTTTCTCCTTTCTCACAAATAACCCTAGATTATTTTTCTACTCTTTGAGAGCTTTCTCCTCATCCTACTACATGTCGGAGTCAGCGGAGGATATGGCTTGCCGGTTCTCGGCTGCCATGGATTTCGAGGAAGAAGACGTGGAATTGTGGCTTGAGGTCGACTTGGAGGCCAACTCAGATAGGGATGATGGCGGTTTCGATTGTTTTTATGGTGTTGTTAGGGTGTTCACTCTTTGTCCGATCCCAGAATCGAAGATTAAGTCCTTCTGGGCTCAAATGAAGCGGCTTTGGAGGCTATCATATGAACCGGCTAAGGTCATCTTTATTCAGAAGGAGGCGGATCGGTTCTTTTTGTACATTTCGGGACCTCGGGGTCCTGAGGAGGGTGATGTATGGTGGTCCTTAGTTTTTTGGCAGTGCAACAGTGGTTGTTGATCGGCTTGATGGCTTTTCGAATGTCATGGATGTGGCGACATCCAAGGTGAGGGTGTGGGATGATGTGCTTAGGGTACCAATTGGTGGGTTGAATGAGGCCTGGACTCACAAAATTGGCCGTTCAATCGGTCAATACAAGAGGTATATATGATCCTCTCAAGCTCACATATGCTCATCAATTACGGATCCAATTGGTGGTGGATTTCAGTCTAGGGCTGGTGGTGTGACGGTGGTTCCGCTTCCCCAAAGGTGTGTCTGTGATGCTTTATTTTTGGTATGAAAATTTGAAAGGTTTTTATGGCTTATGTGGTTCGCTTGTGCATGTGGATGAGGTGTGCCCTGTTGTGACGGTCGTGGAGCAGGTTTGGGACAGGCAGGTGATTCAGGGGTTGATGGCTGCAACTCGGTAGAGGATGAGGTTGTTAGGTTAGGGCCTCCTCCAAGTTTCCAAAGGATTTCAGGAGGATCCATGGTTAGACTAGTGTAGGAGACGCAACAACAAGCGGTGGCAGCAGGGAAGCCGACCATAGAGGTTTTGCAAGAGGGTCAAACTAGAGTGATGTCGGGCCAGATATCACATGAGAGTTCTGTGCATGCTAACCCACTGTTCTGGGCGACAAGTGGAGGAACAACGATGACTATATATTCATGTCCCGATGGTGAGGCAAGTTTCAATAACAGGTTCATGAGGACATCTGGCGATTTCTCCTTCTACAGAGGATGAGATGACAGACTCTACAGGTTCTCAACTAATGATGGTGCACAGGCAAGTTCATCCAATAATGCCTTACAAGGCACCAATTGTTGGAGCAAAGCGCTAAGGCAACTCGTGAGAAAAAATCCAGACAGAGCTCGAGCAAAGGGGAGGTGAGCTGCCCACAAGGGGTGCACAAGATGAAATCCCCATAAAAGAAACTGATTTGTGATTCCGCGCTTCTTCGAAAGATCCAGCAGGAGAAGGAAGTTCAACGGTTAACGCTCGTGTAGACGAGGTAGCATAATTTGAAAGGATGTGGAGCCCATATATTTTTAAATTATTACCTTAAATCTAATACGTTCAATTATGTTCTGGTACTAGGAAGAATTTTTAGTATAGGTTATATATGGATTTCTTTTTATCTGATCGGTGATCCGGTGAACTTCTTGTAACTTATCAATTTCATCAATAGACTACAATCACCGTTTCGTCAGGAAAAAGAGGGTCAGAATGATCAAATATATATTAGAATTTCTCGCAAGGTTGATCTAGCTAGAATGGTGGGGCAATAGCCACACACAAAAATGTGACCAATAGGAGGGTACGTGGCAAGCCTTATTTAGTCTTGTGAACTAATGCAGCCACAAATGGTTGTTTGTGGCTAATAGGGGAGGTAACAATTCACATTGTTAGTGGCAAGAATCAGTATATTGATGACAAAAATGAATATATTAGTGGCAATAATATATATACTAGTGATAATAAAAGTTGATCCCACTATTTTATTATTGGGAGAAAATTTGTATGTCGCTTTTGTTTGGTATTGTAACAGTGTAGCTGGTCGAAATTTGAAGCGGAAATGATTTAGGTCATTCATAGTTTCATACATCTCTCATGGCTAAGCTTGCGAAGGAATCTAACTTTTGTAAATTAAAATATGATCATATGATTGATATGTATAATACCCTTATGAGAATATGGACAAAGATAGCATGGGCATAGGCTAGAGAAACATGAGTAAATTAAGCAAGTAGTCGACGTGGAATTATAAGCTTATAACACAAGAAAACAAGAAAACTAGCTTATGCATGCGCCATGTGGTTAATTAACTTGTTTGGGGACTAGACGGAGATTAAATTAAGTAGCTACGATATCTACGAGTCCAGATTAAACGAAGAAATCAAATAGGAAATGGAGAAAGTAGGAAGGAAGATGATGGCATGGCACAAGTGTCTAGGCTGCTGCTTGGTGATACGATCGAGTTAGTTCGAGTGTTCATTGTCAATGGAGGGGAGTTGCACGAGGGCTTCATCAAGTTTCTGCAGCACAACACCACTCAGTACATTCATATATAATTACTACTTGGTCAATCCTCTGTAGCTAGTTCCTGCAACTTCCTGCGTTTTATTTTCTTCTCATTGGGAGGGACGAAGGGAATAAACTATTAAGCTGCATGCTTCTGGTCAATCATTCCTAGCTCGATCTTGTTCAAACTTCATACTCCTCGATCTCTTTCCCATTTTTTTCTTCTTAATTTTCTTGTTTCCTGGTTTTTCCATTTAATTAGTATTTTGATATATGTACATATACCTGATTAATCACCTCTTTGTACGTAGTTAACGGCCTGATTATACATCATAAATATGTCTCACTGCCATCATGACAGGAACCATCACCGGGAAAGCTTCAACTCCGATGACCAACATCATCCGCACCTCGATCAGGATAGCGCCTACGCGCCGAACAAGAGACCAATCGGACAACACCTCAACAAAAGGAGTATACGCACCAGTCCCACATCGAAAAAATGATAGGAATCCAAGCCCCAACCACCAATATATATCGGTCAACTCAGCATTAAATGGTACGCATTCAATACTGAATCACACCGCTATCCTATAAAACTTGTATACTATTTCTAACTTAGGCATCAGAGGGTTGAAGGTGGGTCACGCCCGTCTCTCCTTAACCGTTGTTAAATCTTAGCAGCGAGAGCGAATTGGAACCGGGTATCCGGCAGAGCGATATTGAAAGTAAAGCAAGAGCGACATCTCCCCAAAGAGCATTATTAGTACAGTTGTCATTATTCAAGATACGATCTTCTTGTTCAGCACCCGATATCCATATCGGTGACGGGTATTAATATTGGCGCCGTCTGTGGGAATTGCACACCGGAAATTATTTTCCCAACCACGAAACTCACAGCAAGCAGGCATGGACACCAGCCTAACGCTAGGTATAACGCCCGGTATCATACAGGGATTCCATCACCAGACACCAATCACGAACGAACACAACGGTCAACCCTTAGCAACTCAACGACCAGGAAAACGACATGCACAAAATCAGCATACCACCAGTAACACACACGATTATATCGGTGACATAGAACGCTGATACGAGATGGCCATGGAAAAATGCCTCGAGCTCGAAAAGGCCCGAGAATTCGAGCACCAACGGTACGTCAGGGCCGAAGAAGGACTGAGAGCTGCGGAGAATCACCGACGCAATCCAAAGTCAACGGCGGAGTCCGAATATAGGGAGGCCCACTGGGTAGCCCGGCAACGGGAAGTGGACATCCTGTCACCACCTCGACCCCACCACCGAGAAGTAGAATCCCCCGTGAGAACGGGCAGGCTACAACGCAATCTCGAGCCAGAACTAAACAACATCGCACACTTCCCACCACCACCACCTCCACGATACGGAATCATCTCGGCAACAGACAACCAGGTCAGCATAGGTATGGCGGCACAGATCTCTGACCTCGAAGCAATGATACGACAATTGTCACAACCCGAAGCAAGCTACCTCAACTGAACACTTCCAGCAGTACACATGGAACCATTCTCAAACGATATCATGGGCCGAGGGCGACACCCACTGGCCAAGGTCAAGTTGGAACGATACAAGGGAAAAACAGATACATCCCTCCACATCGACATCTTCACCTCAGCGACAACCGACAGAGGATATGACGACGCCACAAACTGTTACCTATTCATGGGAAGCCTCACGGGCGAGGCACTCAGCTGGCTCTTCAGCCTACCGCCAAAATCCATAAAATCGTTCCCAAAACTTATTAGAGCCTTTCTAAAACGATATATAACATCGACCAGTTGCTCACTAACTTACAATCAATTGCAGGCTATCCGGCAGGAACCCTCGGAGGGGCTGTCCGCGTTCATCTTACGATGGAACACCGCCATCGCTAACTGCCGAGGCTTCTCCAACGATTCGGCATTCTGCGTGCTCAGGAACGCCCTACAACGCCCTACAACTTGGGTCGCTAACCTGGAAACTCAATGAGAACCCAGCAATCACGTACGACGACCTACTCGACCGAGTGACGTCGCACACCCAACTAGAATTACAAACTTTCGGCTCCAGCCCAACGTCGACACAACAGGTAAACACATTCACCAACACCACAATAACAAATGTACAGAGCGCGCCTCCCGCCCAAGAACCATCACGGGCAACCCCACCTAGACATAAAAATGAACCACGCGACCAGGATCAACAGAGATGGAGGCAAAACGGTCAGAGGCATAACGGTGGCAGGCACAACTACGCCAACAATGGAAAACGACCACGAGACGAAAGAACTAACCACATGGCACCACCATCGCAACCGGTTTTCAGCATATTGAACACCAAATACGCCGACATCCTAACGGCCCACCCGGAACTATTCACATTACCAAAGAAATCATATCGGGCAACAGAGTACAGAAACACAGGGAAGTGGTGTAGTTTCCATCAAAACGAATCACACGATACGGAAAAATGCCACGGCATAAAGAAGGCGGTAGAGGCACAACTAAAAAAGGGCAACCTATCAACATTCAGAGCAGTAAACTACATCCTGCCTACGAAGGCGGTAGCAAACATCGACAACATCAGAAGAATCAACGCCATCATGGGCGGCAAGTCCAAAACAGAACGAAGAAACGAGCGAGCAATATGCAGCCTACGGCTGGGCCCGACCAAGGCCGCCAAGACAGGGTGGGGATCCATCACGTTCTACGAATCCGAGGAGCACGAGAGACCACCGGTATCGGAAGACTACCCCTTCCTAGTCGATGCCGTCATCAACCTATGCAGCGTTGGACGATGTCTCATATATACATGGTCGTCGGTCAACGTCATATTCCGCCCGGCATACGAAGCACTCGAGCGACTTCCATCCAAACTCAAGAAGGACCACCATCCGTTGGTAAGCTTCTCCGGCAATCAGATCCAACCTCTGGGAATCGACTACCTCAGAATCGTTTTGGGATAGGAAGGCTGCAGCGCCGAAACACACATCGAATTTCTAGTCGTCGACGCCCCATCATTCTACAACGCCATCATCGGGTGCAATACCCTAAACAGAATCAACGCATCGTATCACAACGAATGTTAACAACGAAATTCTCAACGCCCAACGACGTATGCACCATTAGGGGAACAACACCCACACTACCAGGATCATAAGCAAGCGCCAACTACCCGGTACGAGAGGTATGTGTACTCAAAAGCAACAGATCGGAAGAAACTCCAGATGACCCAAGAGGAGAACCGCTAACGGCTCGCCCCGTAGGAGAGGAATCAACGAAACTCGTCCAAATATAGGATGAGCACCCTGAACGAACGATCAGGATAGGAACCAACCTAGACTCAGCAACCGAAACTGCCCTCATCAACATTCTCAGAGAATGAGGCACCGTATTCGCATGGTCTTACGCCGACATGCCAGGAGTATCAACAGACATCGTCTCACATAAGTTAGGAATCTCGCCAGACATCATGCCAAAAAAACAAACACGACGAGCATACAACGAAGAGCAATACACCGCAATGCAGGAAGAAGTAACCAAGCTCCACGACATAGGATTCATCAGAAAGATCCATTACCCGGCATGGGTCTCAAACGTCGTTATGGTCAAGAAAATCAACAACAAGTGGAGGATGTGTGTGGACTACACCGACGTCAATAAAGCCTGCCCAAAAGACTCCTTCCCGTTACCACGAATCGACCAACTCACAGACGCCCCAGTGGCCACGAACTCCTATCAACAATGGAATGCTACTCCGGGTATAACCAAATCAAAATGAACCTAGCAGACACCGAGGCAACATGTTTCATCACCGACCAAGGGCTATACTGTTACAATGTCATGCCGTTCGGAATAAAGAATGCAGGAGCAACTTACCAAAGATTCATGACAGAGCTACTCGCCCCGCTAGACAGCGACACGGTTGCAGTTTACGTCGATGACCTGATAGTCAAAAGCAGGCACTGGGAAAACCACGTTAAAAATCTCAAGGCAGTACTGGATACGCTCATCGATAGCGGTATGAGGCTTAACCCGGCGAAATGCATCTTCGGAGTAACGGCAGCCAAATTCTTGGGATACATGGTAAGCCAAAGGGGAATAGAGGCCAACCCAGGAAAGGTCCAGGCTATCCTAGACACAACATGACCGGTAACAAAGAAAGAACTCCAGGCGCTAACAGGGAAGCTGGCGTCACTAGCTTGATTCATCTCGCGATACACCAACAAATGCGACCCGTTCTTTAAAGCAATAAGGGTCACAAAGAAAAAGGCGGTCGAGTGGGCTGACGAGTGTGAAACTGCGTTATCCGACATCAAGTAGTATCTCGCCCACATTCCATTTCTCTCCGCCCCAGTACCAGGAGAAATATTATACATTTACTTAGCCATCTCGCTAACCGCCGTTAGCTCCGCCTTGGTCAGACGAGAGATCGACACAAAAATGCCAGTCTTCTTCGCGGGAAAAGGATTGGACAAGGCAGAAACGAAATACCCAGAGCTAGAACAATTGGCCTTAGCACTCATAATATCGGCAAGACGCTTGAGACCGTACTTCCAATCACACACTATACACGTTCTAACAGACCAACCACTCCGCCAAGTCCTAGCAATCCCTGACCACTCGAAGAGACTAACCAAGTGGGCAATAAAACTAAGCCAGTTCGACATCAAATACCAACCAAGAGGGGCGATAAATGGACAAGCGATAGCGGACTTCATAGCAGAACTCATACCGGCGACAAACGACCAGCCATATCCAACAGCCTACACATCGCCCCCTACAATACCGGCACCCCTAGCCCAACCGGTAGCACCATCGTGCTGGAACCTATACGTAGACGGATCAAGAACGGCGATCGCAGTAGGAGCAGGAGCAATCCTAACCGGCCCCGGCAGAACCTACGCCAAGTACGCCCTGCGATTCACATTTCCAGCATCCAACAACGAGGCCGAATACGAAGCTTTGATTACCTGATTGCAACTCGCCCTCGACACGGGGGCCAAAGACGTCAACATATTTAGTGACTCCAAAAATCATATAACTGGGGACTTCGAAGCACGAGGAACGCAGATGTCAGCATACCTAGGATACGTAAAAGCACTAATGGGTAAATTCTCTTTTTATAACATAACGCATATCCCGAGAGAACAAAACAGGAGGGCTGATGCCCTAGCAAGACTAGCAACGACCCCATCAATCACGGCAAGAGGACACACAATGGTAGAAACGCTGGAAAAACCAAACACATCCAAAAATTTCCAAGAAGTATTTGCACTAACGATAGCGGACCCACTAGCAGCACCAGAAAAAGATTGGAGAACATGCATGATCAAATATCTGATAGAAGGAGCGGTACTAACCAAACGTATAGAGGCAAGGAAACTCGCCCAAAGAGCGGCATACTACAGCTTACAAAATGGCCAACTATACATAAGCAAGAAGGGCTTCCTTGTGCTCAAGTGCGTCACACAATTGGAAGGCCACAAAATACTAAAAGACCTCCACGGCTGCAAATATGGCAACCACGGTGGGCCAAATAGCATGATACACAAACTCCTCTGCTACGGTTTCTACTATAGGGGAATGCGGCAAGACGCAAGGAATATCGCAGATCAGTGCCAAACATGCGCCCAATACGCTCACAGGATAAGCGCCCCAGCAGCACCAATGTCCATCATCATCAGCCCCATACCTTTCGCACAATGGGGTCTCGACCTAATCGGGCCGCTAAAAGCATCGTCCTACCAGTTCAAATACATCATCGTCTGCATAGATTACCACACAAAGTACATCAAAGCAAAACCGCTTGTCCTCATCACAACAAAAAAAGTAATCAACTTCCTATGGAAGGACATATATTGCCTATACGGGGCCTCGCTCACAATAGTCACCGACAACGGAAAGCAATTCAACAACGATGAAATAAAGAAATTCACCAACGACTTGGGGACTCGATTAGTATTCGCATCGGTATATTACCCCCAGACAAACAGACAAGTAGAAGCGGCAAACAAAAAAATAAAGGCCGGGCTCAAAAGAAGAATGGTAGACTACAACCACAAGTGGGCAGAAAGCCTGTATGAAGTACTCTGGTCAATACAGACGACACCAACAGAAGCAACAGGAGCCTTACCATTCTTGCTGGTCTACGGAGCAGAGGCAGTCCTACCATTCGAAATCACGCACTGAAGCCCAAGATTGGAAGGATACAACGAAGACACAAACGAAGATGGTCTAAACATGGCCAACGTACTCCGAGAGGAGGGACAAGACGACACCAATGTCGCACTCATGGCGAACAAACAGTTAGTCGCACGACACTACAATAGGAGGGTCAGGGCACGAAAGCTCCACATCGGCGACATGGTCTGGAAGGAAGTCATCCTAAACCCAAAGGACTAGCACCAACTTGGGAAGGACCTTTTAGAATCATCGAGAGCGTCACACCAACCACGTTCATCCTCGAAAATAAAAACGGCCTCAGAACGCCTCACATGTGGAACATAGAGCACCTCCTATATTGCCACAAATAAAACAGGTTCTAAGTACTATCGCAAGTACGGCGTTAAATAGGTTTTTACATCATACCGGGGACTAGCCTCACCTAGACAAGTGGTATCGCCACCGTGGAAACAAAAATTCTTCAGACCTTTGTCAAAAAAAAAAACGCTCTCGGGCCACACTACTTGTAAGATCTAAGAAACATAGTAAAACCCAATGAGGCACAAGTGGAGTAGCCAATTGGTGAACCACTATAAATATTTGTCTCTACTTATCACTTATCGTTCAACAACACTACTTATTGCCACTAAGTCGCTCTTGGTCATTATCCTGAATACCAGTTAGTCTCAATATCACTTTGCCACTTAAACATTACACTTGCAACAGACAAACAAATTTTTTTCCAGATTTTTCATCGATAGGCGATACCAAACCACACTTAGAAAAAATCTTGTTTCCATTCAAAAATCCATTACGGAAAAAGTACAAAAACATTATACATCTGAGATTCTAAAGCGATAAATTTACAAATATAAAAACGCCTCGGGCCTCACACCAGATCAGCAGCTCCATCATCAAGGAGGATCCCATCACGCTCAACCTGCCCAAATCGCTCTCGGTACTTGACCGCCAGCCTCTCACTCCTTGCCTGAGAAAAAAGTTCAACATCACGAAAATGACGGGTTAGAGGAGTCGATGGAGACATACTAGGCGTTAAAGGATGAAAGCCGTTAGGAGTCATACCTTCAGAGACATTGCCCCGCTGACGATCAACTTCCTCGGCCTCCTCCTGCTTAATCCGGGCCAAGGCCTTCTAACTGGCCTCGCGCTTCAGCCTGCTTTTCTCATTGATACGTTGTAGGTCAACGTGATACTTCTCGTTAACCCACCCGTTCTCGAAGAAACGAGCCTGAGTCTGCTGCAGACCGTCACTAAAGGCCTTACGTTGTACATATACCTGGCTAATCACCTCTTTGTACGTACTTAACGGTCTGATTATACATCATAAATATGTCTCACCGCCACCATGACAGGAACCATCATCGGGAAAGCTCCAACTCCAATGACCAACATCACCCGCACCTCGATCAGGATAGCGCCCACGCGCCGAACAAGAGACCAATCGGACAACACCTCAACAAAAGGAGTATACGCACCAGTCCCACATCGAAGAAATGATAGGGATCCAAGCCCCAACCACTAATATATATCGGTCAACTCAACATTAAATGGTACGCATGCAATACTGAATCACGCCGTTATCCTATAAAGCTCGTATACTATTTCTAACTTCGGCATTGGAGGGTTGAAGGCGGGTCACACCCGTCTCTCCTTAACCGTTGTTAAATCTTAGCAGTGAGAGCGAATTGGATCCGGGTATCCGGCAGAGCGATATTGAAAGTAAAGCAAGAGCGACATCTCCCCAAAGAGCATTATTAGCGCAATTGTCATTATTCAATATACGATCTTCTTGTTCAATACCCGATATCCATATCGGTGATGGGTATTTACAATATACTAATTAACTAGAACAATATATTGGATTCTCATTTTATTGCACATACGTCACCTGTTCATTGACTATTCCATCCTATACACCAATATAATACATGCCGGGCTAGTTCATCACGATTATATGCTTCATATAAAATTAGAATTGGATCTGTATATTCAACACGAGAAAGTTTACATTACTTATTGGCGAATAAATCTCGTGTTTTGTTTGATCCAGTACATTGCATCCCAAAATGTACGTACACATTGGTAGATTAAAGCCGTCCCAAGCAAAAGAAAATGTACGTTTCAAGGTGGCCGGATGATGATCGAGAAAATTGAAAATTGGCCAGGTGTTTTATTGGTAGTTTATCATATGGTTTCATTTATTCTGTAAATAATCGAGCTGGTAGAGAAAAGGATATCTTTGCTTCATTTGCTAAGGCCACGTTAGCCGTAAGCTAGTGCGTGATAGATACACAGCATATGGTTTTGGAAAAAGGGTGGGTTGGCCGGGCAGGCTAGGGTATCCCTTTATTAATAAGGCATGCAAAAGGTGGACGATAAAGAAGGGAAAGTACTCCTACCTCAGTTTTAAAGAGCACTTGTTCTCTCGATTTATACTCCCCGTGCCCTTCCGTCGGGACCTTATGACATCATACCTTCCTCCACAGAGCCCATATATTATCCCCAGTTCAAGCACTGACGGCAATTTGATCACCTCACCTTGCTGGGACGTTTTCCCTTCACCCATACTCACAGGCCATGCTGCTGACACATGTTATTAGTCGACGACCTAGCTCTCGCTGCTCTTGTACGCAAGGACATGAATCCCTGGCTATGCATGTTTTCCCTTCCCGTATGTTGACCATGCAGTTTCTTCAACCTGTGGAATATAATCCCAGTGACCGTGATATTTATATATACACACAAGTATTGATAACGTACTGTCTGAACACTCTGCACTAGTAGTTCTTATCCTATACGTGCTTTTGAAGCTTCATGATGGTCGATTGGTCGGCATGCATCTCGATCATGAGCTAGATCATTAGATTACTTGTCAATTAAAAGATATATATTTATCTTACGAGTTACGTTCGACGCTGGATCATAATGTGAATTTTAGATGTTCATATACAGGCTAGGGTATATATATGTAAGTTGTTTCTAGTTTTAGGTATGGGCTTGTTACTATCGAAATCATTAATTTTCGTCTAATTTTATAAATGATGAGTAGATAGAGACAAGTTAATTATCTATTAGGTATTGGGATTATGGTCCCGTTTAATTTTGAAACTCGATCATGTGTAACCTCAATCTGGTGACAGTACGTGTATTACACTTGGATGAAACCTGGCTAACAAGCTAGCTCGATATATATGATCATAGTCTAATGAGTAATAAGACTCCCCAGGATCAGACCTGTTTAGTTTATATATTAAGTAGCATGAACTTCCCTCCCTCACCGATCAGAACTTTGGATTTGGGTGTTTTGTTTAGTTCGCCAACTCTATTTGACTAATCAAGTATATATAAAGGCCAATGAGAACGGACCAAATCCCATTACACTAATCTATTCTCATACACGCAAAATCTTGGAGCCCTTGGTCATTCTATACATTCCACTCACCCATCTCCCCAATTCATATTATAGAAAACTCCCTAGCCTTCTTTATAGTATAAACATTAGAAGCATAAAACCCATTTTTAATCATAGAAGCAATACATGATAGAGGAGAGGTGCAATTTGAATACGACCATGAATCAATGATTGCTACTCTCTCACTCTCTCATGTGTATCTCCGAATCTTGCAGGGTCCCTTTCCCCTTACATTTGTTTAGTTAGTTATAATCAGTAGCTAATTGATAGGATTATAGAAAACTAGAACTTTCTTGTGATGCCCTGAAGGGGATCAAGCTGTTCATTTCGGTAGCCTATGCAATTATGCGATGAATTTTTCGGTGCGTTTATTTCGATCACATTTTAAACAGAAGGTATCCAATTGATTCTTTGATCATTTGTATTATTGAGTGATTTGAGTCACTAACAACCCCCAAAACCAAACATGGTTTAGCCAATCTAATTGTAAAGTAGTAGCCACAAGAGGCTCTTATTTAAAGAAGGATCACTTGAGCTCTATCATTAGAGGATCTATTATCTATCACAGACCCACCACCCACTACAAATAATGGATCAACTATCCATTATTAAGACCTTATTTCAAGTTGTTTTTCCATCTAATTATAATGAGTCCACAACTATCTGTGTCATCAGTTATGTCACATATGAGTTGGAGTGTGATCAAACAGCTCCAAAATTCCTCAGTTGTGCATTTGATGTAATACAAGACCAACCAACTCCACCAGCTTTGGGGAGATTTAAAAAGCTGTTAATCAGTGCTCTGGTTCTAGAGCAAATCCCGTCTTTCTGTCCTAATCACAACAACACTAATATTGGGATTAGTGGAGATTGAAAACCTTCTAAAGTAATCACAACAACTTTTCAATTTTCATCTGTGTTTCGTTCATTCCATCTCTTCTGTCACACCCCAAATCCGAGATAGATATACACAAATGGCTCGTATACAACTTTCTACTATCGAACTCGTATGGTAACTCACATTTCTATTACGGAAGACTAAATCCTAAACCCGAAATAGGCATCACCAGAGCTCTAAAAATTCAACCTCCCATTCTATATACTCTCTCAGCAATCTATCTTTCTGTCCTGAGGCCATCCAAACTCCTCCAAAAATGCCAATACAAGTCCATTTGACCAGCCAAAATCAGTCTGCAGTGGTTACATACAGAAACATATTTCATATCAGTAGAAGCAAACTTAGAAAGTTGAATGACAATTACACAAGATGATCATAGAGCCTGTATCAGGATGATAATTCAAAAGTAAAGTGCTTGATAAAGTAATATACGTGGGGTACATATTCACCACCACCTCCAAATTCTCCACACTTGTCCACATCATATTTCTCATGCATGACACCTGTTTTCTTGTAAGCTTTATAATTGGTTCTGATCCACCTTACAGCAATGTCTTCTCCCACTAGCTTGCTTCTTTTGATCCAGACCTTGCCAGATCTTCAGCAATCATGTGTTAAATTGGAGCCCAACCATTTGGAAAGTCCCTAATAATTATTGCAATTTAGCCCATTTGCTAGTTGAAAGTTATAAAACATGGAAAGATATATTGTATGATTCGTATCTTTTTTCGTCTTCTCAAATTTGGATGGTCTTAAGATTTGAATGATGAATACATGATTACCATTGTTCTCCAGAATTTGTCAGTGATGTTGCAATGCCGGCAGGGCGAAGGAGTCCAGAACTTTGAAGACTTCTTGTAACTTTGTCTACCTTAGAAGTGTCTTCACTCAGACACAGGGTAAGAGATATCTCAGTGTACAATGTCTAAAGAAAATAGGGTTTGTTTTGTGTTTTCTGAACCAATATTTAGAACCACAGAAACTGTTTCGAATGGTAAGTATATGGTATGATGAAATTTCAGTAAGCACAAACCTGAGTGAAATGACTCGAACCACAAAGGAATGAAGTTTGACGCGAACACATTCTGATTTTGTCTAGAAGCTTCCCATATTTGGAGTTCCTATACCTACAACACAGGTAGAAATTAGGAAATCACTGGTGGAACTGTCAGAAAACCTCAGATTTTGATTATTTACATACCGCACTACATGTGCAATCACTGAGCCAGTAATCAAGCCTCAAAATTTGATCGGTGTTTAAACACCTTCAAAGTTACCCTATAATGAAATCAATATGCTTGTCAATGCAGTACAATAGTATAAGGGTCAATTCACAGGGAAAAATGAGACTCAATATTCTAAACTACAAACAGACGCGAAAGTCAGAAACCTGACAGCCTCGACCACTGAACACTAACGTAATTAATTAAAATAGCTAGACTCAACTTAAAATCACGAAATTAATACAGGACACTATAGACACAGTGGTGGACTACCACTCAAATTTTCAATGTAATCGGAGTTGGTTTGGTTGTTGAAATAAATTCTACAAACTAGATTACGAAACTGAAACAGTAGCTAAATTTAGAGTAAAACGAGAATTCAATAATAAAATAGGTTAAGGGAAGTGCTATCCACCACCGTCACTCCATCTAGATGACAAATGCTTAACTAAACAATGCAAATGTTATGAATGAAAGACTCCCAGGAAGGTCCCGAGCTATGAACACAACCTATTACCCAATCCTTATGTTTACAATGTTGAAGGTTTTCTTATCAACATTGTCTATCCCTCAAAGAACCCGAAGTCACGGACTCGAATTTAACAAGAGCAAAGCATTATGATCTAGAAAGGGTTTGAGAATCTACAAGGCTTCATAAGTACACTACGATCGTGTCTTACTAGACCTAGGGTTTCTTATACCAAGCATGTATGGGTTCTAATTGAAACTTGAGGAAGGTAATAATCACCAACAACCATCAATTTTCTTAGAATTAGATTCCTATACATGCATACTAAGCGTGCACTCAAAGCATACATAATCAAGAATCATCACCGTATAAATAACAAAGAAACCTCATTCAAAATAACAAAAGCAAAACTCAATTAACGTGTATAAGCAATCTAGATATCATGAACGGGGCTTCAAAACAGCCCCTTAACAATGGAGTTTAGCTCCTCATAGAATCAGAAATTAAACTAAAATAATTCATGAAAGAAATTGATACAAACGAGATGATGAAAGATGGAAGAACTTAGCTTCCCCTCTTCCTTTTCCTCCTTGCGTCTTCTCTTACTTTTCTTCAAAAACTGCCGGCCTCCCCCTGTACGTCCCAGTGATAGCTATATATATAGCTTGATTAAATCTCTTGGCTAGCAATCACGTGCTAACCTAATTTAAACAAAGTCCAAGCCCACATCTACAGCTTTTTAGCCACCTATATTTAGCTAGCTGATAAATTAATTCCAGCCCACTAAATTGTAGTTCACGTACTCCCTTCCCTTTCCATCCACAATATGGACTTCTTCTTCCTCTGGCCAATCAAACCACATCCTTATTGCATTAGGAAAACTCCTTTTAAATTCCTTTCACTTTATTTTCTCAAATTTCCTACAAAACAAATAATAATATTAATTTACTTAAAAACGTAACAAAAGAACTAAATATAAGGTTCGGTTAAGCACATAAACGTTGCATAAATATGCAACTATCGGTAAGTATATGATATGATGAAATTTCAGTAAGCACAAACCTGAGTGAAATGACTCGAACCACAAAGGAATGAAGTTTGACGCGAACACATTCTGATTTTGTCTAGAAGCTTCCCATATTTGGAGTTCCTATACCTACAACACAGGTAGAAATTAGGAAATCACTGGTGGAACTGTCAGAAAACCTCAGATTTTGATTATTTACATACCGCACTACATGTGCTATCACTGAGCCAGTAATCAAGCCATTGCCTCTTCTTTTCATTCCAGAAAATAGATTTCATGGCCTTATGTCTTGCTTCTGAAGCCTTCAGGAAATGCTTTGAATTGTTGTTGTCTCCTGTAACTTTGGATAGAAAGGCGATGTCACATTCCATCCGCATAACAGACATTTTTATGTTCAAACTTCAAAAATCATTCATACTGTTTTTGATAAGAGGTTGTGACTTGTGAGACATACCCCTAGTATGAAGGCATTTAAATCAACCGGTAGAATGGATGTGGTAGACAGTGTTGTAAATCGGAATGGTTCCTGCAACAAGAAAACACAGCTCAACTGATGAAGCATTTGCATCAGAGTATCAGACCACTCAACATGACAGCGAATGCAAGTTTTCGCTCACATTACAACAAACACAGTATAAAAGAAAATAACAGGTTCTCATAACCAAAAATCCCTGTGTCCAAATTTACCTCATCCATCTCATACTGAAATCCCATCCGGTCTCAGCTGTTGAAGCCACTTCGCGGTAAAAATGCTGTTTCTCAGAAGCATTCAAAATCTTGGAAGCAAGTTCCGTGTCCTGCCAAACATTTTAAAGACCATAAAAAAGGCAACACCTAGTACTTGGTTTTCCCCAACATTGATTAGTTTGATACGACAGTTTTCAATGATGAAGGCTCAGAGAAGGACATACAGTGATTGAAGATTCAGGCCTCGGTTCGTTCCACATTGCAAAGTATCGACTCAAAGTGAGATTACATCCTTTTGCATCCAGAATAACTACCTTATGAATACCTTCAGAACAGAATTTTCAAGGAAATCTTACAAAATTAGAAATCTACAAGAAAAGAACAGAATGAAAGCAATCAAGAGAATAGCCTTTCAAGTGGTAAGTTCCCTGTACTTATTTTACTACCTGAATTCCAGAATTCGTGTTCTTTGATCAGAGCAGGTAGAGCTTTTCTAGCGAACTCCAAATCTCCAGTCCTCTAGTAGATTTCAGACACGATTGCACTCAGAAGAGGTGGTTGGCTACAATGAACAGAATTGAAACAGAGTTAACAAAAGACAAGAGTTCCAATTAAGAAAATCAAAACCCCAACAAAATCTTCCATGGAAGCATTACCTTCTGTTAGTATAATAGGCCCTTGCACCATTTAGAACATAACCATATTCATGTATCTTGAAAATGAGATTAGCCACAACTGCTTTTGCTGTATCATACATCTTACTTGCTAACAGTCCCCTGCATAACAAAATTTACATACAAGACCAGTCACTCAATATACAATCAAAGACAAAATCGCACCATGCATATAGGTAGGACTAAAATGCCAAGAGCACTCCTTTGTGAACAAACACAATGTTCTCATTGTTCTGAGTCAGATGATAATAATATCTAATCAAATGATCAAGCCTTATATGATCAAAGATAGAAGAAGAGTAATTCATTTACCTAATAACCCAATAAGAGTCCCAGTAGTAAACCTCCCTGAACCTTGAACCCGGAATAATGAACATCTCCGGCAGGGGAAGCAGAGTATGCAACTCCGGCCTCTCGTGGACCACACCGGCCACTTTCCGGCTGAGGTTCTTCCACAGAGAATGAACCTCCAACGCCCATTCCCTCACTTCTTGGCTCTTCACCTCCGGCAAGAACACTTCCGGCTCGGCGACGTATTCCTCTGGCTCCGCGACCACCGCGTCCTCCCCTGCACCGCCAAAGTAGTCTTTTATGAACTTGTTAAGGTCGTTGACAGGCGTTGACCCGTTGGCGGGGGTGGGCAGCTTGCGGAAGGCGTCTTGAGTGGAGGAGAGGTCGGACTTGAGGGAGAGATCGACGTACAGCTTGGGGTCGAAGTGTGATCTTCCGAGAGTGGCTAGGGCAGTTTGCTGGACTTGTTCGAGGAACGTGACCAATGGAGTGGTGGGCTTCACCGGCCCATTGTCGCAGGTAGAATAAGCTTTTGTGACGGCCATGGAGAAAACGAGAGAGACGAGACGAGTCAGACGACCAAGGAGACTAATAATATGATTTGGGGGTGAGAGGAGTAGTAGTCCGCCATTGTTGGTAAAATGAACAAGGGCACATGGTTTTTGACGTGTCGATGATCAAGTAGTATAAGAAGAAGAAAGAACAGAAGTGGGGGGAGAACGTACAGTTTATTGGACGGTAGGGAAGATGACAGAAGGAAGCATTAACTGACCTGGTCCTGGCTTAGATTTTGGGTTCAACGAACAACGTAGGAGTGCCTTGTGGCATGCGACGTAGACAATACATGCAGGATTGTTATATAGGTTGACGATGGAAACGAAGTGCAGACTGCAGAAAGGTCCGTTGGTTTGACTTGTCGAGCCACAAATCACCAATTGTCTTCTAGGGACTAGGGCATGCATGTATCCTGGAAAGTGATCGAAGAGATCATCATAGATTCATAGTGGAACACTTAAAATCCAAGGAACAGAGTAGTTGTTCACATGAGGCTGGTGTATTTGGGCCAACAGATCAATACAAATGAAAAGGGAGTAAGTGCTAAGATAGTCATGAATTGAACCATGTCACTCCACTATTTTCTTTTGCAACTTTAATAAAATATAAACTTTTATTATTATGATCCATGGGCAACACACTAACACAATACATGGATTCCTAATCGATATGTACAATATGCCAAATGTTATCTCTTAGAAATATTACATACAATGCCTCAAATTATTTTTTAATTGTCAAAACTAATGATGTATGAGGTATGCAACTCACACGAATGACCGTCGGACGATTTTTATAACTCATGGTTAAGTTTCGTCCAATCTCTCGATTAAAACTTTGCTCAATAAACAACTAACATTGAGCTCATATTGGGAGATGATTTTTTTCTCTATTATTGCAGTGTTTATAAGATAGTGTACAACACTAAAATGGATGCTCAATAGTTTGAAAAAACTTGTGCACACTGCAATATTAATGATTGGATTATAGTTCGAAATGATATTATAGTGCAGCATCATACTGAATACGTTTGGATCGAGTTAACAATGATCATGAAAATTGCAGTGACTACCTACCAAAAATCCAAAATGAACAACTTTTGTACGGAGACATGTACTCCCACTATCAAGATTAGGCCTTTTTTTTTTCTTTTTCCGAAAGAAGGGATCTTTTTCCGAAAGAATGGAGATTCATTTCTAAGTGAACGATGAAGAGACAGGAGGAAGAGATCAACTTGGATTCACAGTAGGAACTAGAAAGGACCAAATTGATCTAAAATGTGGGAATCGCTAACTCTATGAAAATGCAGAGGTGGTCTGGTGGATGCTGTTAGTCGTGAGCTGAACTATTGAAGACACCAGACCAACAGCTTCGATCCAATTGGAATTGTTAATTATTAGTAACAGATGAATCTACTTATATAGTCTATTTACCTCTGCTGAATAAGAAACTGAAATATGCAAAACAGAAACACCCATTACCTAAACTGCTAAACATGTATAATATTCACATCCATGGAGATCTGAATTAACAATTTCCAACACATATATAACTGAGAAACATTGGAGCATACAAATTTGTGAAAGAGAAAATGAAAAAGATCGGTACTTTACAAAGCAAAGGCAAAAAAATCACTGAAATTTGATATTATCTTTCAAATTGGTTATTGGGTCTATTTTTAAATGTTACATTAAGTTAATACTATTAACTATTAAGGGTATTGTGATTAAAGAAGCTATTTAGCACTTTTGTCTCTTTCCAAACTCTTTTCATATTTTGTGGTGGTATTCTAATTACAATTTAAAAATAGATTCAGTGATCAATTTGAAAGATGATGTCAAAATTCAGTGACTAAAATTATATTTGCGAAACTTTAATGATTAAAATTTAAAAACCATTAAACTTCAATGACTATTTATAATTTTTTATCCAAAATAAAATGGCTCGATCTCCTTAGATGTCTCATTTTAAGCTCTACATAGAAGCTCTAAATGATAATTTATAAAAACTTCGGAAATTGGGAACGATAATTTCATGATAGAGTTGGGAATTCGTCACCGGAGCTAAATCAAATTGAAAAATGAAAAAAAACAAACCAATTCGGTTGCGAAGTGGCTGAGCATTGAGCAGGGGTGTGATCGATAGTTAATGGTCTCATGAGCAGTCAGCACATTCCGTTATGGTAAATCCACAATTAGTGGGTCAACCTGAGCTGTTTTGGAAAGCCAGCCTTTGATTACGCGGCCTCGTATGGTACGAATTTTAGGGCTCGGCTTTTCAGGCCCATACCACGTCGATCCAAATGATTTAGAGAATACAGCACATGGATCGATTTCATTTTTCTATTTTATTTTTTAAATATTGTTTAAAGAGATTTATTCTTCTTAATTTTGTGTGTGTGTCGTGTCTTGTTTAGATACGGATTAGATTAGATAGAGATTCAAAAAATCTCTGTTTTATAAAAACAGTTATTGTAACAAATTGTATCAGCTTATATATAAGGCATTCTATCAATGAAAGAGTTACAGTTTTTCAGTTATCATATATATTCTTCTACTTTAACACGTTATTAGCACGCTTTGAGTTTTTAGAAGAAGAAAAAACAACCTAGCATTGCCATCGGCTCCTCCCTTGCATGACAATCCTTCCTGCACAGCACACGCTCCACCAAATCTTCCTACTTCGTCAAGATTGCTCGACTCCAGAAGAATTGTTTCATACGAGCTTTTTCTTCACATCGTCCAATTTTTGTACCGATCATACCGAGCACAATACCAATCGAGGTAAAATTTTCTAAATCATCAATCTATAGATCTAGGACTAAAACTTAATTTCTGCAAAACCCTAGATCTAAGATTGTTAATTATTGTGATATTATGTATATATATATGTACCCTAGTCCCTATGGACATATATCCATAGAGTATAAGTGACGGTCCTGGGGGAGGCATTGTTTAGAAAAAAAAAAAGAATAGAAAAGGAAAATCGATACTATGAGACGGTTAATCACGGTTGCTGGGTGTGGTTTTTGAACCATAATTTATAATCGATTTTTGTGACTATACATCATGGATCATATTCTTATTCATTGAAACTCGATATTAGTGATCATAGTTTTCGATCGATACTAATCAACATCTTTGTGTATTTTTTGTACATGAGTTCAAATGAGCCAGTGGTGCCAGAATTCGACATCCTTGATCTTCAAGGAAAAGAATACCACCGTTAGGTATCGGATGTGGAAATACATTCATCGAAAAGAGACTTACCAACACCATCAAACATTCTAGGCCTGGATAAAATCTTCTTGCACCCTTAGATGAATCAAGAGCTCAAGCCCTCATGTTTTTGAGGCGTCATATTCATCTAACTCTCAAGAAACAATATTTAAAAATGACTGATCCTTTGAAATTGTGGGATGTTCTGAAGCAACACTTCAATAATGTGTATGATGCACAACTTTTTGAAATGACTATGAGATGGGAAAGTTTTAGACTTCTGGATTTCCCAAATATCCAAGATTACAATCAAGTGATGTTGGATCTGCAATCGGAGTTGAGTTTCTGTGGGGTGGAGAATTCCGAGAACGACATGATTGAAAGGTCGTTGAACACCATCCCAACATCCATGAGCATCTTTGCTCATCAGTATCGGATCGAGTACGAACATGAGAGGATTAATGAAAGGACCAAACCCTAGATTAACTAATAATCTAGGATCACGCCCTAACGACAAGACTTAAATTACAGATTTCTGTAATTTTTTTGACATAGTTTCCTCTATGAAGTGGACTACTAGAAACCTGCAAGAAAATCACACTTCGAATTTCCCACAAACAATATCGTGGACCACCGATGTCCATCCGGGTTTCTCAATAAAGTGAGAAAATTAAATTAATTAAAATGCTAGAGTAATAATACAAGAACTGAAAATTTATAAACCAGCAATACTAACAATTTACAATCAACACTGAAAAATATTTTAACATTAGTGTACAGAGCGACTTCTAGGAGCAGAATAAAACATAAGAAAATACACTGTTAATGGGCAGAAACCTACAGGAATGTAAGATAATCCGGTGGACTCAAAGCCTCTGAGGATCGAATCTAGCCTAAAAACAAAACGTTAACGTGAGTGGACAAAAACTCATAATCAAAGTAAAACAAAAAAATATTCTAATTGTGTCTTTCCACCAATTTCTATAAAAAAAACCTGCGAGTTCAACAGTTATAAAATTGTAAAAAATATGGAAATAGTCAGACGATGACTCCTGACCTCCCCTGACTAGTAACTACGATGAATAGAACAATAGGTCAAATGAGGCATCTTGACCTCCCCTGAACGGTAGCTACGACAAATAAAAATAAATAGTGATGGGTCAGACGAGGCAACCTGACCTCCACTGACGGGTCCGACCAGGCAACCTGACCTCCCCTGACCAAGAACTATCTGGTGATCAGCCGAATAGTCAGCGCATCGATGCAGCTAGCCTATAAACCATCACAAGAAAACCTCCAAATTTAATCTGGTCTAAAATATACTGTAAATTGGAAACTATAATCTGTACACTAAAAGTACAGTGTGAATATAAATCCCTGAACTCTCAAACGACTGTGAAAAATAAAAGTCCACTCATCGTATTATGTCGGGATATTCATAAAGCCGTAACCTACTATTCAGCGCAATAATCATTCGACACTGCCCGCTAACTTGAAATCCTGAAGCCACGATTATAATTAATATCTACTCGTCGATATTGAATAGCTAGGCTCGCAATCCTACGAGCAATAATGTCGAGAATCTCGCATTCTTGAATAACGTATTTTTCGACTAAAAATGAACTTAATCAAATTCTGAATTCAGTTCTTTGCATTTATTCACTATAAATAAATTTTAGAGTCTCAACATAAATCTCAAATATCGAGCGACTCGAATTTAGATCGATAGTCGGATCGTTAATTAAAAATATCGTGAAATCAATTAATTATTACCCGATTAAATACACGTCTAAATTAATCAAATGTAGATCCATTCAAGAACCTCACCATTGCATTTGTAACGAAATTACGAGTGGAACGACATAAAATTTTATCAAAAATTCCATCTCGCAAGAGCTCCACCGCGCACGGCGGCGTGTAGGGCCACGCACCACCGTCGGAGGTGGCTGGAATCCCATCGACACCAAATCAAGTAACCTGCACATCAAATTGTTCATCTCAACAAGCCTAACAATATTAAAGAAGAACACAACATCAAAATCAAACAGAAAAATCTCCAAATTGCCAAAAAACTGAAATCCCACTGGAAAATTCATTTCCTCCGTCCACCGGCTTCCGGCCATGGCAAGGCCCGAGACATGTTGCGTTCAACTCGTCTCCTCTTGGGCTTCAAAACCCCCTTAACCTCAACGTTCAACGCCACCATCGTCACAGTGAAAATCAACCTGGAAGTCACCACTTTCTTGGCCTCGATTCTCCCTCCTCCGGTCACCAACGTAGGAGATTCACCCACCAAACAACGGAGGAGAGGAAACCCAACCTTTCCACCAAAAATCACAGCCAGAGGTAGCCGAAAACCGTCACGCCGTCGTAGGCAATTTTTGGCCCCTGGAGGTCAGTCAACACGGGGTCAACCCAGTTTCCAAAAAAAAGAATCTTTTGACTTTCCAAAAATAGAAACCCATATTTATACCTGCGATTTTATGATAAAACGTTTTTTGATATTTTCGTAAAATTTTCGTTGACTATAACTTCTTTGTCGTAATTCTGATTTCAACACTTGATATGGCCACGAACTCGTATCGACAAAGTCTACAACTTTACCCGGAGAAATTTCTTTAAAAAAAATTTGATAAAATCTCGACGAAATACCAGCGAAAGTTATCGACGGTAAAGACTAATTATCATCGACGATTAACGTAATTAATTAGTAACTAACCACATAAGTTCTGATTATCGTATAATGATGTTCTGGCTCATAACAATTACTACATTTAGTTATCTCATTAATAGCCTAGCGAAAAGAGAGAGGCATCATGAGATCATCCTCAATAATAACTCAAGACCGGCTGGTACTAAAAAGCATGAGAGTTACCAAGCTGGAGGAAAGACCCGAAAAAAGAAAAAGGTTGCTCGTTCAGAACCTTATGTGCATGGAGGAAAAGAGACACGTGGGGGTAGAGGAGGGTGTGGGCGTGGACAAGGCCACAGCTAAAATCTGACTTGGCATAGAGATTAGAACGCTAACCCCAACAAGAATTAGGCTGGTTCAGTTCCTGATGGTCAATGGACTCAACATTTTGAAAAATACACTTGTTTTAAGTTTGGTTCAAACAAGCACATGCACAAGCAGTGCCGCGCTAGTAGAGAAATCTAGAATATCTACAAGAGACACAAGAAGTACTTGGCTCAAGAGTCAAACTATGCTGGATATGTGGAGATGGAGGTTGACACCAATCTAGTTCTTGTAGAGGAAAAGGAAAAGGAATTAACTACTCCGAATTTTGAATAAGCCTATGTAAAAGGCGGTTATCTCTACAATCTTTCAAGTTAGGGTTTTTTTGGCTTAATTTTTGGTCATGATTGTTAAAACATTTGTCTTGTTTTTCGAATAAGAACATCTATGATATAATTGTTATTTGTTGGCAGTAATGAAAATTTCTCTATTCTCGGTATATGAAAGTGTTAAGAATGTTATTCTACACACATACTTAGTGTATGGTTTGATATTTACAAATATATATGGCAAAATGATGCAAAGATACCATAAAAACGAGATAATAAGAAGCAGTTTTTTTTTATCACAGACCATTTTCGACCCGTCGAGATTTTTACTCGACTCGTTGAGAGTGTCGTTCTGAATCATTTTTTTTATGTTCTCCGATCAGTTGAGGTTTCCCTCTACCCATCAAGGACGAGCTTCTGTCTCGAAAGTGTCCGATTTTTTACCTGTCGAAAATGAGATATCGATATCATTTTAAGTTTTCTTGGACCGGTCGAAAATTTCCTTGACCTGCCGAAGAAACTGGTATTGGAAAATCAAATTCTATTTTGTGTGATTCAGAATCATATAGATGCTATGACTCACACAACTTCGTGTGATTCAGAATCATATAAGCTTTGACATTTTCAATTGGGAAATCCAGGTCATGACTTGATGATCAAAATATTGAACAATTCTCATGGTCATCCATTATTCAGAGTAAGAAGCATGTGGGCATACCTATATCCATTAGTTTAGATTGTGGGGATGAGATTAATCCTCTCAATCCTAGCTTGGTCTCCACGACGAGTGCAACAATTGAGGTGTCGTGAGTTATCCCACTAGATTCATATGTTGCAATCTCTAATGTACATCGCTCATTTTGTAAAGCTTGTTCTTTAGCAAAGTTACATGCACGTCCTTCTTTTGATGTTGATAACATTGTTAATATTCCATTCTTACAAAGGATCTAAGGTAATATTTATGGACCTATCAAACCGGAATGCGGACCATTTAAATATTTCATGGTTTTGATAGATGGATCAATGCGATGGTCGCACATTGCTTTTCAATCCATAAGAAATGCTGCATTTGTAAAACTCCTGGTTTAAATTATTAAGCTACGGGATCACCACCCGGATCATCCAATCAGGTCTATTAGATTGGACAACGTAGGAGAATTTACATCTAAAGCTTTTGATGATTATTGCATGTTAGTTGGGATTAAAGTTGAACATCTCGTTCCTCATGTTCATTCTCAGGATGGTTTAGCAAAGACTCACATCAAGTGGTTACCGCTTGTGTCTCGAGCTTTGGTAATGCATACAAACTTACCTGTCTCTGCGTATGGATATGCAGTGTTGCACGCAGCTAAGCTTCTTTATTTTTGACCCGTAGCCCACAAACTATTCAGTGTGTACCAGTTGGTAACTGGATATGAGCTTGATGTTTCACATTTGCGCATTTTTGGTTGCATGGTTTATGTGCCAATTGCGCCTCCACAATATACTAAAATGGATCCTCAAAGAAGATTAGGCATTTATATTGGCTATGATTCTCCAATGATAGTCTACTATCTTGAACCTATAACAAGAGATCTCTTTACTGCTAGATTTATAGATTGTCACTTTGATGAGACATACTTCCCGCCGTTAGGGGGAGATAGGAATAATTCCATTCCGGTTTAACGTCAAGAATTGACGTGGTCTAATCCCACTATGTCTCATCATGATCCTCGCACATCTCAGAGTGAGATGGAATTGTGAAGAATACTTAATCTTTCAGCAGGTAGCAGACTTTATGCCTGACTCCTTTGCTAATATTGGTAAAGTGACGAGATCAGATATACATGCTGCAAATGTTCTTGAAAGGTTGGAAATTTCAAAAAAAGGATTAGTTAGTACCAACACCGGGCAAGGAAGCGTTCCTCCTCCTGCTCATGTGGAAGGTGTTGCATCGACCTCGGATCCCACCAGGAAAATGAGGAGATCAAGAAAATTCACTAATGAGCCGTCGGTTAAAAGGCAGGTCATCGAGACACAAAATGATACATTCATCATAAAGATTGTGAATCATTCACATGAGATTGTCTCTGACTACAGTTATGTCCTTGAATCACAATTGACATATCTGGGGGATGCTCCAGAACCTCTTATGATGTCAGAGAACAAAGAAATCTCGCTTAGAACAAATGATGCGCTTGTTATTATGGATAGATCTTCCATATTAGTTGATGATGTGTTTGCTTATTCCGTCGCTCGATAGATGAAGATGAAGTGGATCCTTGCTCTGTTGCGGATTGTCATAGAGCAGATTGGCCTAATTGGAATGTAGACTTGTGGCATGAACTAGACTCTCTGAATAAAAGGCAAGTTTTCGGTCCGGTAGTGCTATGCCCACTGAAGGTTAAGCCAGTTGGGCATAAAATGGTCTTTGTTCGGAAGCGTAATGAGAAAAATGGGGAGTTATAAAGCTAGACTTGTGGCATGTGGTTTCTCTCAATGCCCTGAAATTGATTATGAGGAGACGTATTCTCGTGTTATGGACATCATCACATTTCGCTACCTGGTAAGTTTGGTAGTGTCCGAAAAACTAAACATGCAGCTTATGAATGTGGTTACCGCATATCTCTATGGGGATCTTGATTCAGAGATATATATGAGAGTGTCAGATGACATTGCTATACCCAAATCAAGTAACTCTAAACTATGGAGTGCTCATGTGATTAGATTGAGATGTTCACTATATGGATTAAAGCAAACTGGTAGGATGTGGTATACACACCTTAGTGACTACTTGATTGGAAAGGATATAAGAATGATGATTTATGCCCTTACGTGTTCATTAAAGAACAAGTTCAGAATTTGCTATAGTAGCTGCCTATGTTCATGATATGAACATGATCGGAACTCTTAATGAGATCAATGACACGGTTAGCTACTTGAAATCTGAATTTGAGATGAAAGACCTTAGTAGTACTTGATTTTGTCTCGGATTAGAGCTGGAACATCAAGTTGGTGGAATTCGTGTTCACTAGTCTGCTTATGTCCAAAAGATACTTAGGCAATTTAATATGGACAAGGCACACCATGTTAGCACACCAATAGATGTTTACAGTCTGTGCCCAAAGAAAGATCCATTTCGCTAGCTAGATGACGATGAAGAGATCTTGGGAGCTGAAATTCTATATCTTAGTGCTATTGGAGCTTTGTTGTATTTAGCTCAGTGCACACGTCCAAAAATTGTCTTCTCAGTGAACTTGTTGGCTAGATTTAGCTCTGCACCTACGCAACGTCATTGGAATGGAGTAAAACAAATCTTCAGGTACTTGAATGGTTCCATTGACTTGAGTTTATTCTTCCCTTACAAACAGTACAGAGAGAAGCATGAAATTCCCGAAAAGGGGAATGTTAAAACGTAACATGTACAGTCTAGGGTTTTCGACCCATTGGGTAACAATCTCGACTCGTCGAATTCTACTCCCTAGATCGAACAAACGACTTCTCTCAACCCGTCAAAGTCTTCCTCTACTGTGGACAGTT
The DNA here is from genome assembly GCA_946800695.1 of Geum urbanum. Taxonomy (NCBI): domain Eukaryota; kingdom Viridiplantae; phylum Streptophyta; class Magnoliopsida; order Rosales; family Rosaceae; genus Geum; species Geum urbanum. The sequence continues at coordinate 45,068,400 of OX327011.1, forward strand.
TTCCTGCAATCCCCTATTCTGAAATACCAGTTAATGTGTTGGTTGAATTTGTTGATGCTGAGTACCTCTCTGACCCATACAAAAGTTGTTCTCATACCGATTATGTTTTCACTATGGGAAACATGGTGATTTCTTAGAGATAAACTAAGCAAACCCTTGTTACTACTTTCTCGAATCATTTAGAAATCATTACTTTGCATGAAGCTGTTAGAGAATGTGTCTAGCTTAGGTCAGTCATAGGTCATATTCGAGGGTCTAGTGGATTACTGATTACTAAGACGGATCCCACTTGCATCTTTTAGGATAATGCAACATGCATTGAACAAATGAACAAATGAAGTTGAGTTATATTATGGATGACAATACAAAACATATATCACATAAATTCTTCTTCAATCAACAACAACAACAGCTGCTGAATATCTATGTGAGTCAGGTTGGTTCAGCTGATAATGTTGCGGACTTGTTTACCAAATCACTGCATAAATCTACATTTGTGAAACATGTGAGACGCATTGGTATGTATAGGTTATCTGAACTTTAGGATTGAGTTTACAGTTAGGAGGAGTTACATTTTTGTAGACATCAAGGGGAGTCCACGTCACATGTAGTAGCTTTTGTAGTTGATGCGTTGTACTATTTTTCCCTTAAACCAAGCTTTTGTTTTACCCATGAGGTTTTTGTTTGCTTGGCGAGGTTTTTAGTGAGACAAGTCATGCATCATTCTTCAGGCCAACAACACAAGAGGGAGTGTTTAAGGAGATTTATTCTCCTTAATTTCTGGTGTGTATAGTATCCTATTAGATACGGATTAGATTAGATAGAGATTCAGAGAATCCATGTTTTATAGGGATAGTTATTGTAACATATTGTTTCAACCTATATATAAGGTATTTTATCAATAAAAGAGTTACAATTTTTCAGTTATCATATTCTCCTACTTTAACAAGTAAAAAATTTCAACATTACATTTTGCTTATTATACCCGGTTTCATGATTCAAACAGAAACTTATAATGTTTGTGCACTTTTGTTTCAAAGTATTATGAAAGCAAATCGAATGAGTGCAGTTTGTTATGTAGGAAAAATGGTGTTTTTCCACCATTTTAATATGACGATTTAAACAAAATAATTGAGTGTGTTGCACTTAATTTTGATGTGAGGGAAACATGGATTTGTGTTCTCCTACAAGAGTACATAAAAATTATGTATTTATTTGTTTAAATTGGTTAAGGGGTGAATGAGAAATTGTCACCCAAAGTTGGCCACTTGAAACAAAATAAAGGAATGTGATCCCACGTGGGAGAAATTAGGAATGTGGAAGTCTTTATTTATGATTGCACCATAGTATACCTTGAATAAGTGAGTAGAGAGGCTCTTTCTCACGGGCGCAGGGGAGGTGCAAATCTTGGTTGAGTTGAGTATGCGGTATGGATTTGTGTGCGCCCGCGTGTTCTCGTTGGGAGAACAACGTCATACAAGCCTGTGGGCAGCGTAAAAGTTCTTAAAAAAAGCGTGTGATACATGTGACTCAACTTAATTTTTCTTCTTACCCAGAATTTATTTTTCGTTCATATGTTTACAATTTACTAATTATTTAATTAGTATTTCCTATATTATATTTAATTTGATATCACTTATTTTCCTACATGTTATACTACTAGTCTTACATAGATAACTCACGAGTGGATTATACATATCGATAAAGGATTTATACAAAATTGAAACACCCACCTTTCATACAGACCATGTCTTTCATTGTAGCTTTTCACGCCAACATTCCATGCGATTGAACCGTTAGTGTGTGGGGATAATATCAAATGTCAATGATTTATTAGTACTATCTCATCATGCCTTCACGAATTGTGTATTTGATGATGTTAATTACATCGTGTTATGTATACCGAATTCATCTCTTAAAGTTTTCTCCAAAATCTCATTTTCATATTAATTGTTATAAGAGTGCAATTGTATTGTCGTATTGCAGTTCTCATTGTTGCAGTGTTATGATTGATCAAGTCTACCGCTAAATTTGATCCTTGCATGATGCCTTGAAAGAAACTTGTCCACACTATATGTGCATGTCTCTATTCAAGTAATAAAATTGTGCCTCACCTCATCATTAATATTGGATCAATATTATGGGTCATGTAAAGGATATTGAAGGAGCAATAGGCAAGGTAGTTGATGGTCACGCACTCACGCATAGCCATGATCTACTACTTCTAGCTTCTTCATATACTCATGTAACTTGTAAGAGATCATGGGGCACGATAAAATGTTACTTTGCAAATTGCAACCGATGCAAGTCTATCACATCAAACAGTTTAAAGTGGTTGGAAGATGAGACAAGAACAATAGAGAAACCTGAGGATATCTAGCTCACTAGGCTATATATATCATTTTGTGAAATTTACCCTAACATTGGTACGTATGACATTTTTCACAGGCCAGAGCTTCCTGTCCAGCATTGATCAGCAATTAAGTATATATCAAAGTAGTTATAACGCTAGGAAAGCTGGTCAGAACTCTCAGAACTCAGAACCTGATGACCTCAGGAGTCTTGGAAAGCTAAGTATCATCATCACTAGAATCTAGGAAGAAGGGTTTGCTGATCAAAGCTGGTCAAAATGTATCTACATCCCACTTAATGACCAGAGAAGTGTAACTAAGTAGTGGTCAAAAGGCTACTTCCATGTATCAAAAGCAAGCACTTCCTGAAATGTTCTAGCTTCTCTGGTCCAAGTGCTATTAGGCAATAAATCCTGGAAAAGAGAAAAGCAGACCAATAATAATAATGGTTTGTTCGGCAAATAACCAACCTGGAAGTCCGGATATTAGATTAGCTAGCTGGGAAAGCACAGGCCAGAAGCCAGAAGACAGAAGCATTCTGATTTCTGCGGCAGAAAAGTAGCAGCACCAGCTTCCTAGCTTGACTACTGGTGCATGCAGGCCTTTAGTACTATCATCCAAGACACTAATTTACTCACTTCTATACTTACAAAAACATACCTACTGTTACAGAGCATTTAGTTAGAAGTTACTCATACAAAAGATTCCTCCATTTTTCTCCTATAAACCTGAGATAAGTCAGAGAAGGAAAGCACAAGAGAAGAGAGATGGAGCAGTCGTCGCACAAAGAAACCAAAGATCAAACACCAAAGAGTAGACTGAAGGAGAAGAAAGCAAGGCTCTATATTATCAAACGATGTGTACTGATGCTGTTATGTTGGAGGGAGCATGCAGATTAATACTGCTAGCTGGTAAAGTTTAACCATCCATTTATGTTACTACTTAGTACTTGCTAGCTAGGCTTTAGAAAGAGCTTTCTGGGCTTCTTTCCTTCTTGTGTGCATGTAACGTGATAATATTGCCCCTCTAGGATTGTTGTGTGAGAGATCCATATATGTGAATCTGAAGTATCAAGTTGTATAAAGTTGCCGGCTTTCTGCATACTGAACCTTTCAAATAATGTTGAGTTTTCACTACTCTAATAGATGCACTACTTCCAAAAAACAGATGAAAACATGCAGAAAACTATGGTTTAAATCGAGACTAAAAGACGAAGAATTGCGAAACAAATTATTTATGGTGTCTAGAATGAGAAGCATTACGAAATCCGAACAGATTCTGTTTTTAATTTCTCTATCTGTTGTCATTATTCTTCATTCTGAATAAGTCCAATCAGCATACATGCTCCATTTCGACTGATCCCAACTGAGATGGATCCCTTCCTCGTTCATCAACCAATACACTTTCTTTCTGCCGTTGTCTCGAGAAGGCCAGAACCAATCGAAGCGTGCCTTATAAACATCGGGCCTAATTACAACGCAGCCGTCGTCGACAAAGGGCCTGTTCTCTGTTATGTGCCACTCATATTCTGCATTCACTTTGATTACTGTGTCCAGTACAGTTGCTGGGACGGAATTGTTGACACGTTTGAAGCCCATTTTTGGGCGGTGACAGGAAGAGCACGATAAGGTCCGGCTGGTGCCTGTGCCGGGGCAACACCATTGTTGGAAGAAAAGTCATCAAAGCCATCAGCTGCAGAGCTTATGGAACTGATGCAGACCGAGACAAGGACTAGCAGCATCACATATTGGCCAGAACCAGAACCAGTCATGTTGGCCTGTTGGGGATCTCTTGCTAAGGGTTTTTGAGGTGGTTGTTTCAACTTACATGGTTTTATGATATGGGATTGTCTCCGATTTATAGCCAAAGTTTAACAGGGTAATCCAATATGGAAACTTAGCAAATGTGAAGGACAGTTATAGTAAACCTCTCTCCAAATCAGATTCTAAAGATTTCTCATTACAGTTACTGTTCCATCATTCCATGATTTCCTTCTACTTATGGTCTGATTTAGCGGGATCATGCCAATTTATTATGCTGGCTAAGTACTACTTCTGTCTCTGTGTGTGTGCTAATAAATACTTTCCTTCAAAGTTGGGAAAAAATATGATATACAAGGAACACAAAACCAATAAAGAATGAAAATATGAAACGCATCACATTTGTGTTCGAAAGACACAGAGAATGAGACAATATGGGTAACTTTCCATATGAGGCGATATCACATAAACTGGTGAATCTTTCGAGCTTCATACACAAACCAAAAGCAACCAGAAGCAATCAATCCCTATGCAGAAAGTACATTGAAGCTTATAACAAAAGGCGAATGACAAGGTCAGTACAATCGCAGATTACCAATAGAACAAACCATTCGCCATTGTTTCTAAATTGGTCATGTGTACTTTGATAGGATACAAATGACCAAGCAACTATTAGTGCAATATTGACATTGATTTACACTTCTATGAATCTATGAGCTAATTTTCAAATTAACTCCAATCAAATTGTGATCATATATCATACCGTATAAATCCCTCTTTTGCAATTTGACCAATCTAATTAATGATTCCAATTTCAGATGCACACGCAGATTGCACAATTCAATCAAACAGATCACAATCTCGAAACGGATCGAAAACCGGTGTAATCTGATCATTCGACAATTCAAATTCGTATACATTACACATCCTTCTCACACACAGATTCAGATTCTGTTTCTGAAAAGTTCTAGTTACAGATGAGATGGAGATCTAGTTAAAACAATACCGAGCGAGACAGAGATCTCAGAGGGGGAGCTCGGCGACGTCTTTTTGTGGCTGATCGTGGCTGAGATTGGTGAGGGCGAGAGGGCGGTGAGAGGCCTCATCGTCGTCGTCGTCGTCCATGGTGGCGACGTTGACGCAGGAGAATCGCTCAAGAGAGGAGAAGAAGGCGGAGGAGACGGTGGCGCTGACCCAGCTGGCGACGGAGGCGGAGTCGTTGTCGTTGCTGTTTTCCATTTTTTGTGTCTTTTTGACCGTGTTTTTTCAAAATCGAAGTAATTGACGAAGAAAAAATAGAGAGAGCCTATTTCTGTTTTGTTGACTCGCATTTATATACGACTTTTTGGCATTTATTTAGCCAAGTCAAAACTCAAGTTTAGAGCAAAATTTCGGATAATGTTTTGAAGGAAAAAAAGTAAAATATTTTTCTTAAGAATGTCGATAGTATTTTGTTAGAACGTGATGACGGTACAAAAGATTTATTTACTCGGCCTAATAAAGTGAAGTCCCGACCTATAAATAGTACTACACTAAACATTACTATATAACTCAACATCAAGTGACTTAGACTAGCAAACCAAGATAACTCTGGGTAACATAAAAAATTTGGTTGCACCATCCCTTAACTAGTTAGACACCTTCTCTACTCGTGGTTCAGTGTCGGGTCTGAAGCTTCCCCTCCAGCCAGGCTCTCTGAAGTTTGGTCTCACTTTACCAAGCTATGTCGCTCAAAAATCTCCACCATATGGTTTCTAGTTGCATTGCGAGCATGTAGCCTCATGCCCCTATTCTCCATTTGGTGTTTAGTTGTCGGCCTAAAACCACCCAACCTTCCATAGGTTCTATTCAAAGGACCATTCCCTCCAGTCTTCCTTAGACTTGATTGTCTCTGACGTTTCCTAGGTCTTTCGGGAAACAACATCTTCAGCTCTCTCGTCTCCTCCACTGTAACCACCTTCATTGTAGCTTCCACAACCTAACTGTCAGTTATCTCCTCCTCCCGAATTCTAGCACCATCACCCATACTAGCTATCACCACCGTATCCTGGCCCCAGCCCTAAACGGTCTCTTCCGCCTCAGCCTCCTCCTCAACCCAAATCTTCTCTTGTATCTTCACATCCTCCTTTGCCTCCAACTTACCACATTGAATCGGGAAACTATCCATGGTATGGTTGAAACTACCAAAACCCATGCAATAACCCCTAAACATAATATATTCAATGTAACATACCACCTAAGTACTAGGTTCAAAAGCCAAACGTACCTTCGTTTCCAGCGGATGACAAAGATCGACCTCCACAAATAGCCGGATTTTCTTTCCATCTTCTAGCCGAACTCTATCATAGTCGAGAAGCCTACCTAGGCAGTTTCCGAATAGCTTCCAACACTGTTTAACCTCCACACCTCCAGTGAGATCACCACCGATCACCTCTACCTGCGCCTATACGCAAGCCTTGGTTGCCACGATCAGATGCATTGAAGTCAAACCATCAAACTCTTCTACCACCACAGTGATGTCATGGTAGAACTAAGGCCATTAATCAATCACCCTTCGAAGAGCCTTTTTTTCCTTAAACCTTCCCACAAAATGATCATAGGTACAACACCTAGATTCAGATTGCATTGGATCCCAAAAGTCCATGCCAAAGACGGATCATCCAAAACTTGAGAGACTTTGCACTAACATCCGACAAAAGTATTGGAGAGAAAATTTGGATAACGCCGAAGCCGTAATCTGCCTCCTCTTCCGATGCACCTTCAGAGATGTCGCATATCAGAAAATATACCATATTCATTAGTTTGGACATGGATGGATGCATGGATCGCCATGAATCATGCAACAAAGAAGAACTAGAAGCAAGATGAGACCAAGAGAAGAAGAAAACAAAGAAGAATATTGATTTTGGATGAAGAAATTGGTAGAGATTGGTAGGAAATGGTAGACGGCACAAGAATTTTAGGGTTTAGGAGAGAAAACCTAAAGGAACAAGGAGAACAACGATAACCACCCAAAGAAAATAAAATATATTCATCACAAACCTAGGTCATCAAACAAGAAAAAATATTATCTATAAAAAAAACAAGAGAAATTACAAGTAGAAACTTGTAATAATTGTCCCTTTTCAATGAGAGAGAGAGAGAGAGAGAGAGAGAGAGAGAGAGAGAGTTTATTTTGAAATCCATCTCCATGGAAATCTCTTGGGTGGGAAACCTGATTTCATAGAGTCATTTTCTGTGTAAACAATCCTTCAAAATCGGCTATATAATGAAATCCTTAAAAATCTGTAGGTTGTTGAATAACACATAATTTTTATGAATTGTTTAAAATCCTGAATGAGTACATCAAAATTTTAAAGGATCGTTTAAAATCCTGATTGAATACATAAAAAATTTTAAAGGATTTATGAAATGCAAAACAATCATACAAAATCCTTGGTTGAATACACTCCCTAAGTTAAAAATATGAACTTGATTGATCTGTGATTTGGTTTTGCTTAAAAATATGCAGGAATATATTGGAACTTGTATATTTTGCTTTGAAATTGATGACTGCAAGTTGATTGGAAGAGAGTCGAGGATCACAACCGGTCGAAAGACTATACGTACACTTTTTGATGACTTTTCATTTATTATTTTGATATATATATTCTTATTATTTTGTTTATTTTTATATGGACAAGATTGTGTGATTATGAAAAGAGGTGGGATATAATCAGGAATAAGATTATCGAAGTTGGAGCAGGATTAACGACTCAGGTCGATGACATGTTCAACTGCATTTGTAGACGTTTTTCTTTTCCACCACGGCATCTAAACATATTCAAGAGAGTTCTCTTCAAGAAAAGACGCCAATATGTGTGAAAGTTGGCTGTTGATGTAAAACAATGTGAAATGCGCGCTCTTGCACGTATAGAGGCTAAGCACTCAAGGTGTTTCGTTCATGCAATAATTGGCAGTAAAGATGCACTATTGACTCTCAGTTGTACAATGAATGGTAGAGAAATGACTATAGTACCCAAAGGGAATATTGTTGTTCATGATGGCCTCGAACGATTGTTTTAGAATTTTTGCGTCAACGATACATTTTTTGATGTGTGATTTTCTATTTTAACTTGTTTTGGGGAATGTTGTGTTGGTTTTCCTAAAATGATTGTTGGTCTTTTGCTAGGTAAAACGAGTGTATGAGTATAGAAGTTGCCAAGAATTTGGCAGTTGCAAGTCGAGTTTTTGCCTCAATGTTCGCCTCCTCTTGTTGCGGTTGTATCAGAGGTAACCAATTTTATTAAACTGTATATTTATTTTTCCCTCTAGAACTTAAATGTACTGCCTAAATTATTTTTAAATTGTTTGTGTAGTCGATTTCTTAAGAAATGGCGACGAACACTTCACCGAGTGATCGGTGTTTTACCACCCTCAAAAATACCCTATAATGAACTTAATATGCTTGTCAATGCAGTACAATAGTATAGGGGTCAATCCACAGGGAAAGATGAGACTTAATATTCTAAACTACAAACAGACACAAAAGCCAGAAAGCTGACAGACTCGACCACTGGACACTAACGTAATTAATTAAAATAGCTAGACTCGACCTAAAATTACGAAATTAACACTGGACACTAAAGACACCCTATCGAGCTTCGATGCAAAATTTCGATGCAATCGGAGTTCGATAGGTTATCGAACAAAATTATGCAAAACAGAGTACGAAACTGAAACAGAAAACAGAGTATGACTAAAACTAGAATCAATGATAAAATGGGTTAAGGGAAGTGTTATCCACCACCGTCACTCCATCTAGACAACAAATGCTTAACTAAATAATGTAATTGTTATGAATGAAAGATTCCCAGGAAGGCCCCGAGTTGTGAACACAACCTATTACCCGATCCTTATGTTTACAACATTGAAGGTCTGCTTATCAATATTGTCTATCCCTCAAAGAACCCGAAGTCACGGACTCGAATTTACTAAGAGAAACGCATTAAGATTTAGAAAGGGTTTGAGAATCTACAAGGCTTCATAAGTACACTACAGTCGTGTCTTACTAGACCTAGGGTTTCTTATACCAAGCATGTATGGGTTCTACTATTGAAACTTGAGGAAGGTAATAATCACCAACAGCCATCAATTTTCTTAGAATTAGATTCCTAAACATGCATACTAAGCGTGCACTCAAAGCATACATAATCAAGAATCATCACCGTATAAATAACAAAGAAACCTCATTCAAATAACAAAAACAAAATTTAATTAAAGTGCATAAGCAATCTAGATGTCATGAACGGGGCTTCAAAACAGCCCCTTAACAATGGAGTTTAGCTCCTCATGGAATCAGAAAATAAACTCAAATAATCCATGAAAGAAATTGATACAAACGGATGAAGGAGAAACTTGCAGCTTCCTTGCTCTTCGATACGTCCGTCCTCCCCCTGCGTACGTTCTCTTCTTAGCTATTTATATGTTTCAAACTAGCTAGGTTAATTAACCTAGCTAGCAACCCACGTGCCAGCAAAAAGTCCAAAAGCAAATGGACTCCCAAAGTCCAAGTCCAACTCTTCATAATCTCATTATTAAATTAGGACTCTTCTCTTCTTCTCCTTGCTAACCCATCGAACTTCGATAGCCATATATATATATATCAAAGTTGATTCACTGGCCAGCATGCATCACGTGCATGCCTCTTCTTTTCAACCCACTTGACATATATATAAACAAAGATGCATGCATGCAGCCATCCTGACACACACCACTTCCCCCACGTACGTCTCTTTGGCAATATAAGTATATATAAATATATAACAACTTCTCTTTTATCACATGCTCGCCAAAACAACTTTCAGAAGGGCTACTTTCTATCGAAGCTCGCCAAGACAAAACCTCATCGAGAAGGTTTCTTCGCCAGGAAATATTATTTAATCCCTTTTCTTCATTTATCTCCAAAATACCTAAAACCAAATAATAATGTTAAATTGCTTAAAAACATAACAAAAGAGCTAAATATAAGGTTCGGTTAAGCACATAAACGTTGCCTAAATATGCAACTATCAGAATACCCCACACTTAGCTTTTGCTAGTCCTCGAGCAAAACACTAAACTAAGACTCTGAAAAGACTCAACAAAACTCTAACTACATGACTCTAACGCCCTCAACAAATTGTCTCAGCAATCTTCCACAATTGTAACACCAAGATAAGTGACTCTAAATTAACATTCCACAAAGTTTCGAAAATTAATTTCAATGCATGACACACATGTAATATGTAGGACGAAGACATAATCATGGTGAATGTAAAGCTGTAGCATGCAACAAACTTGTCAAGATTCGACCTCACAGGTATATGCTCTCAAAAGTGTTTCTCTCAAAGTATATCTAAGGTTTTCACTCAACTCAACTACTTGCCAAATGGACCACACCATATGCTTACACTTGTGACAAATCTCCACAGATCAAAGGCTGCTATCTTGAGGATCAAAAGGACTTTCATGGGTTGTAATGGGGCTTGGCTCATAGGTTAAAGAATAAATGGATAAGGAATTCAAATATAATTCTAGAACCCAGTAGAGCACCAAATAAGAGACTTCTTCAAGCTTTACAACCATGAATTTTCTCACTTTTGTGGCCGAATTTCATCTTGTTGGGCCTTCACGTCATTGTTTTTGTCAACAGTTAACTCGGGTATCAAGCTAGACATCACATTTTTTTTTTCATTTCATTCTGTTTTTTTTTTTTTTTTTTTTTTTTTTTTTAAACACTAGATTGATACCCCACACTTATTTCTTTGCATCACTTCTCGACATTGTTGTCGTCTTCACATACCTGTCTCATGTATAGCTCTACCAAGTCCTAGAACAAGGGTAAAGATATAACTATTCTAAGGTTTAAGGTCAGAGATATGTGGGTGATGACAAAAAATTTAAACATGTAAGCTCAAAGTGGTTAACTAAGGGGTGCACATCTTGTGTACACACAATTAGGACACAGGCTTATATGGCACTGGTGGTGTCCCCTAAATGCCTTTATCACTTCCTCAATCAAAACAAGTATTGACTATAAGCTTTGAAAAGCACAAGAGCAAGTTCTAGTAATATCTAGAGTCCATTAACTTAATCTGTGGCAAGCAATTTACACTCAATAAAGAAAGCATGTGTATTCACATATAGGCTCAATCGCTCACAGGTTAAATGAATCTCAACAAAGTTTAAACATGCCAAAAATCTGTACCATGTTAACTTTTTCTACATCCACTACACATTCGCATATGCATCATATATCAAGATTAACCGAAGAAACTCAAGTAACATGATCATCCTTTAGTCACAATTATGGAAGATATAATCACATCATGGACTAGTTAAGGGCACCTAAAGACAACAAAAGACTCTTTTTATGTTTTTCTTGACACTTTTTACTTTTGTATTTGGTTTTTCAAATAAGACACTAAAACACCCAAGGAAAACAAAGAAAAACTCAAAAATTCCAATATCAGGCGAGCAGCTCGCCAGACTCTGTGTATCGAGCAACACTCTCGCCAGAATTTTACAAAATTAATCACTCATCGTAATTGGCTGAAATTTTGCGAACACTATCTAGACACATATACAGACCTACCCTCAAAATTTCAGAAAATTACGAGACCTATAGCTATGTCAAATAAATTATACAAAACAGCAGACTGTTTGCTCGCCAGCCCATCGAACTTCGCTGGCTCATCGAGCAGCGAGGCTCGATAGAATTTTACAGAATTAGTCATACATCGAAATGAGCTGAAATTTAGCGAGCACTCGATAGACTCATTTACAAAACTGCCCTCAAAATTTCAGAAAATTACAAGACACCTAGCTATCGAAGATGCATGACACGAACAGGTTACTGTTCAGTACTGAGAACTGTTGCTCGCTTGACTCGGCTCCAGTCGCAAGAATTATATAAAATTAATGACAGAGTGGAATGAGCTGAAATTTAGAGGGAACAAACTAGACACATTTATATACATTCCCTAAAAATTTTAAAAATTTACGAGACTTCTAGATATGGCGAACAAATCACACGAAATATCAAACTGAACAGTACAACATGCAAAGCTCGATAGAAACTCATTCCCTCGATAGAATTTTACAGAATTGATCACACATTGGAATGAGCTGAAACTTTAAGAACACAATTTAGATACATGTAAAAACATCCTCTTAAAATTTCAAAAATTTACGAGACTTCAAACTGTGTCAAATAATTGACACGAAACAGCATACTGTACAGTACCAAAATAACGAAAAATTTATACATAGACGCTAAGGATATGATATAAACCCCACCCCACACTTGAAATTTGCATTGTCCTCAATGTAAAACAAAACTAAAACATACAATACATCAAACAAGCATGGAATGAGACACATAACAAATCACAAATCACACTAAACATGGAGAAAAATAAAGAAAAAGAGAAGGGATAAGAATTCAAATCTGGCAGCCAAGCTTCTCCATCCACATGGGTTGCCTCCCAAGTAGCGCTAAGTTTAACGTCTTCAGCCAGACGGTACCAAGTATCACTCTTTATCTTATGGAACATCCTCGAGAGGTACTTGCTCGACGATATGCTCCATCATCAACTCGTGAAACGGCTTCAATCGATGTCCATTGACTTTGAAAACTTTCCCTGTTTTGTCACTTTTCACAACTACAGCACCACTAGGGAAAACATTAGTAACCACAAATGGACCAATCCATCTAGACTGAAGCTTACCTGGAAACAGTTTCAACCTCGAGTTGAAAACCAAGACCTTTTGTCCTACCACAAAAGTCTTGGTCCTGATATTTTGATCATGAAAAGCCTTGGCTTTCTCCTTGTAAATCCTGCTGGACTCATATGCATTGTTCCTGATTTCTGCTAGCTCATTTAGCTGCAGTTTCCTGTGAATCCCAGCCTCATCAATATCGAAATTGAACTGCTTGACCGCCCAATAAGCTTTGTGTTCGAGCTCGACCGGCAGATGACAAGCTTTGCCAAAAACAAGCCTATAAGGGGACATCCCTATAGGTGTTTTGTAAGCTGTTCGGTAAGCCCACAAAGCTTCATCTAATCGCTGACTCCAATCCTTCCTGGTAGGGCCTACGGTCTTCTCAAGGATCTTCTTGATTTCTCGGTTAGACACCTCCACTTGTCCACTGGTTTGAGGATGGTAAGGTGTCGCCACCTTGTGTTGAACATTATATTTCCTCAAGAGCGCAGCGAACGTGCGGTTGCAAAAATGAGAGCCTCCATCGCTAATGATGTACCTAGGTGTGCCAAATCTAGCAAATATGGACTTTAAAAACCTAAGCACAACAGCAGAATCGTTAGTTCGGGTGGCAACTGCCTCCACCCACTTCGACACATAATCAACTGCCAATAGTATGTACACATTAGAATGAGAAGAAGGGAAAGGACCCATGAAATCAATACCCCACACATCGAAAATTTCAACCACAAGAATTGGGTGTTGAGGCATTTGATCCCTAGGACCTAAGTTACCTGTCATCTGACATCTTGGACATGCCTTATAGAATTCATGAGCATCCTTAAAGATGCTAGGCCAATAAAATCCACACTCCAACACCTTGAGTGCAGTTTTCTTTCCCCCGAAATGTCCTCCACCTACATGTGAGTGGCAAAAAGAAAGAATAGAATAAATTTCAGATTCGGGTACGCACCTTCGAATGATGGAATCTGGGCAATGTTTCCATAAGTATGGATCATCCCACACATAATATCTGGCCTCCTTCTTCAACTTGTCCTTCTGAGCACGGGTAAAGTTAGTAGGTACCAGTTTTGAAACCTGGTAGTTGACAATATCCGCATACCACGGCTCAGAATCCTGGATAGCAAAAAGTTGCTCATCCAGAAAGCTCTCACGCAAAGGGAGTTTATCCTCCTCCGCATTGGACCCGTGTGTCAACCGACTCAAATGGTCTGCAACCACATTCTCTGTTCCTTTCTTATCTTTGATTTCCACATCGAACTCCTGAAGGAGTAGTAACCACCTAATCAACCTTGGCTTTGCATCCTGCTTTGTCATAAGATATCTCAATGCAGCATGGTCAGAGAAAATAATTACTTTAGTTCCTAACAAATAAGATCTAAATTTCTCTAAAGCAAAGACAACAGCCAAAAGTTCTTTCTCAGTTGTTGAATAGTTTAACTGAGCATCATTAAGGGTTCGAGAAGCATAATAAATCACATGTGGTAACCTCTCAACCCGCTGTCCCAACACAGCACCTACAGCATATTTCGATGCATCACACATCAATTCGAACGGAAGGTTCCAGTCTGGTGCTTGGATGATTGGGGCGGTGATTAACAGCTCCTTGAGCTTGTTAAAGGCAGCAAGACAATCTTCAGTAAAATCAAACGTCACACTCTTCTGGAGCAATGCACTGAGAGGTCGGGCTATCTTGGAGAAATCCTTGATAAACCTTCGATAGAAACCTGCATGTCCAAGAAAAGAGCGCACCTCTCTCACAGTAGTGGGAGGTGGTAAAGTACGTATAACATCAACCTTAGCCTTGTCTACCTCAATACCCTTTTCAGAAATTACATGTCCCAAAACAATACCTTGTTCAACCATGAAATGACATTTCTCCCAATTTAACACAAGGTTCTTTTCTACACATCTCTCTAGAACTAGGGACAGATTATTCAAACATGTATCAAAAGAATCACCAAAAACAGAAAAATCATCCATGAATACCTCGATGATCTTCTCCACCATGTCTGAAAAGATGCTCATCATGCATCTCTGGAAAGTAGCTGGTGCATTGCACAACCCAAAAGGCATCCTCCTATAAGCAAACGTGCCAAAAGGACACGTGAACGTAGTCTTCTCCTGGTCCTCTCTGTCAATGGCAATCTGGTTGTAGCCAGAATAACCATCGAGGAAGCAATAATACGCATGACCTGCAAGACGTTCCAACATTTGGTCAATAAAAGGAAGAGGAAAATGATCCTTACGGGTTGTGGCATTAAGCCTGCGGTAGTCAATACAGACTCTCCATCCTGTTTGAACTCTCTTTGGCACCAGCAGATCCTCATCATTTTTAATCACTGTGATGCCCGACTTCTTGGGTACTACCTGCACAGGACTCACCCACTTGCTATCAGATATTGCATAAATAATACCTGCATCGAGAAGTTTGATAACCTCATTCTTCACCACATCCATCATAGGTGGGTTGAGTCTCCGTTGTGGTTCTCTCGTTGGCTTTGCTCCATCTTCAAGGAATATCCTATGAGTACACAATGTTGGATCTATTCCTTTAATGTCTGCAATTGTCCAGCCAATAGCCTCCTTGTACTCTCTGAGCACAGTGATTAGCTTCTCTTCCTGTAACATGGTTAGTTTTGAAGATAAAATGACTGGTAAAGTCTCACCAGTTCCAAGGAATGCATACTTCAAATGCTCAGGCAAAGGCTTGAGCTCAAGCTTTGGTGCTGTTACAATGGAAGGAAGAAGCGTGTCATTAGTAATAGGAAGAGAAAGAGATTTTGAACTACCTCTTATGTATGGCAATGACTCAAGGGCTGCCACAACATCATCGTACGCTTCACCCATCACTAACTCCTCAGCTGAGCTGATTCTCAATGTTTCTTCTTCTTCATCCATGGATCGAACTTGGGTGATCAAATCCTCAAGTTCATCCCACACTTTAGAGCATGGGGAAGTTTCAGATTTCCTCCCCCCTTCTTCAATCGCTTTCTTCAACGCATCCTCATTCTCGTTCACCGAATGCTGCATAAATTCCTGCATGAAATTATCAAATGTATCAATAGAAAAACAGGAATACAAATCATTATCACTAGGATGCTTCATTGCGTCGAAGATGTTGAAGCGGATCTTCTCTTCATCCACTTTCATGGAGAGGGTACCATTGAAACAATATATCTTGGTCCTAGCGGTCCGTAGGAATGGACGACCAAGTATCAATGGTAGCTCTGATGGTTGAGGCTCTGCCTCCATCTCTAATACGAAGAAATCAGCTGGAAAGATCAACTTACCTACCTGCACCAAAACATCCTCAACAAAACCTCTGGGGTAGCAGTTAGATCGATCAGCTAATTTAATTGTAACACCAGTTTGTTGCAATGCACCAATATTCAAAGTTTTATACACAGAGTATGGCATTAAGTTTATTGATGCACCCAAATCAAGTAAAGCTCCAGTAAAGTTCGTGTTACCAATTGTACATGGGACGGTAAATCGTCCAGGATCACCCATCTTGAGTGGTAGCTTCCTCTGAAGTACCGCTGACACCTTCTCACTCAAGGCCACGGTCTCGGTCCCTGTGAACTTCCTCTTCATTGTACAAAGTTCCTTAAGAAACTTTGCATACTTCGGTATTTGCTTAATCGCATCGAGCAACGGAATGTTCACTTCCACCTTCCGGAATGTATCTAGAATCTCTTGCTCCAATTCATCCTTCTTCTTGTTCTTCAACCTGCCAGGAAATGGAACACGTAAGGGAATTGAAGGAGAAGGTTCAGAAGTCGACTTACCTGATTTTTCATTTGCTGAATTTTTCTGTCCAGGTACGCTCTTCTCTCCCTGATCCTGCAGTAGTGGTGGAAATGGCAGCACCTGTTCTAGGACCGGCTCATCTTCTAAAGATGTTTTTGTAGGCTTTTCAACCTCTTCAATCACTCTTCCACTTCTCAATGTGATCACATTAGCTTCATGTTGAGATCTTGGGTTCTGCACAACTTTACTCGGAAGGGTGCCCTGTTCTCTAGTAGACATTTGTTGTTCCATGTTGTTCATCCGTTTCTCTAGTATTTGGAATGCCTTGCTAGAGTCTCTGTTATGAACCTCTATTCCCTCAAGCTTGGCCATGATGGCAGCTAAAGCGGAATCTGGTACTGAGGATGCTTCCTTTTGTTGTGGCGGCTGGTACTCCTGTCTTACCTTAAAACCTGGGGGTGGATTCAAGATGTTGCTATTGTTTCCATAGCTGAAATTTGGATGATTCCTCCACCCCGGATTGTAAGAATTTGAGTAAGGGTCATTCCTCGCTACTCTTTGTTGTACAAAGTTCACCTGCTCTTCTTCAGGAATGAATGGACAAGATTCGTTAGTGTGATCTGACATAGAGCATACAGAACATACCTGAGAAACAGATGATGATGATGTCGTTTGGCTCTTGATGGCAGTAGCAATGGACTCCAACTTCTTCTCCATTGCTTTCATTCTCTTGTCCATGTCTGGGTTGGTGGCAACCTCAAATACAGATTGTTGTTTCTTGCTCGCCAACGTTCTCTCTCTTGTATAGAACTGCTTGGTGTTCTCAGCCAATTTCTCGATGGTATCATGAGCTTGCTGACCTGTTTGGTACATAAACATACCTCCACAAGCAGAATCCACTCTTGTCTTGTTGGCTGGCTCTAGACCTTCATAAAAGAAAGTCATCCTGTCCTCTAGATCATACCCATGATGTGGGCATTTCCTCAACAACTCCTTGAAATGACTCCATGCCTCATGAAGCATGTCACCATCTTTTTGTATGAAGCTATTAATCTCCTTCTTCAACTGCTTAGTCTTCTGGGCTGAGAAATACTCCTTCATGAACGTTACCTTCATCTCATCCCAAGATTGTATAGACCTAGGAGCTAAAGAATTGAACCACATCTTCGCTCCTTCCTTCACAGAAAAAGGAAATAAAATTAGTTTCAACACATTAGATTCAACATTTTGTAAATTTTGTGTTGATGCTAAAGCTTCAATCTCAGCTAAATGTTGCTGAGGGTCCTCTGAAAATACCCCCCTATAATGAGGTAGGGCTGATAGTAAAGCAGGAGGTACTGAATAAGTCCCAAGAGCTGGCAACACTATTGGTGATGAATTCCCCTGAGCACTAGGTACAAAGGAATTCATCAACGTTCTTGGTTGTTCTCCCATTGCTGCTCTTTGTGGTGGCGATTGAGGAACTTCTTCTTCTGAATCTGAACTTGTTTCCACCTCAATCTCGGGTTCTGCCACTGTGCCACTCGTGTTTCCAACCTCCAGTTCTGCTTGCCTTTTCTGCTTCCGGTTTTGCTTAGCTGAGCGCTCAATCTCTAAATCAAGTAATAAAGGCTCAGTTCTCCTTGACCTTCGAGTATGCATGCACTAAGTACCTGCACACAAGAGACACGTTACACTACAAAATAAATGAAATAAAACAAAACAAAACTGAAACAAAAGACACGTTAGAATATAAAGACTAGATCTTTCCCCGGCAACGGCGCCAAAATTTGATCGGTGTTTTACCACCCTCAAAAATACCCTATAATGAACTTAATATGCTTGTCAATGCAGTACAATAGTATAGGGGTCAATCCACAGGGAAAGATGAGACTTAATATTCTAAACTACAAACAGACACAAAAGCCAGAAAGCTGACAGACTCGACCACTGGACACTAACGTAATTAATTAAAATAGCTAGACTCGACCTAAAATTACGAAATTAACACTGGACACTAAAGACACCCTATCGAGCTTCGATGCAAAATTTCGATGCAATCGGAGTTCGATAGGTTATCGAACAAAATTATGCAAAACAGAGTACGAAACTGAAACAGAAAACAGAGTATGACTAAAACTAGAATCAATGATAAAATGGGTTAAGGGAAGTGTTATCCACCACCGTCACTCCATCTAGACAACAAATGCTTAACTAAATAATGTAATTGTTATGAATGAAAGATTCCCAGGAAGGCCCCGAGTTGTGAACACAACCTATTACCCGATCCTTATGTTTACAACATTGAAGGTCTGCTTATCAATATTGTCTATCCCTCAAAGAACCCGAAGTCACGGACTCGAATTTACTAAGAGAAACGCATTAAGATTTAGAAAGGGTTTGAGAATCTACAAGGCTTCATAAGTACACTACAGTCGTGTCTTACTAGACCTAGGGTTTCTTATACCAAGCATGTATGGGTTCTACTATTGAAACTTGAGGAAGGTAATAATCACCAACAGCCATCAATTTTCTTAGAATTAGATTCCTAAACATGCATACTAAGCGTGCACTCAAAGCATACATAATCAAGAATCATCACCGTATAAATAACAAAGAAACCTCATTCAAATAACAAAAACAAAATTTAATTAAAGTGCATAAGCAATCTAGATGTCATGAACGGGGCTTCAAAACAGCCCCTTAACAATGGAGTTTAGCTCCTCATGGAATCAGAAAATAAACTCAAATAATCCATGAAAGAAATTGATACAAACGGATGAAGGAGAAACTTGCAGCTTCCTTGCTCTTCGATACGTCCGTCCTCCCCCTGCGTACGTTCTCTTCTTAGCTATTTATATGTTTCAAACTAGCTAGGTTAATTAACCTAGCTAGCAACCCACGTGCCAGCAAAAAGTCCAAAAGCAAATGGACTCCCAAAGTCCAAGTCCAACTCTTCATAATCTCATTATTAAATTAGGACTCTTCTCTTCTTCTCCTTGCTAACCCATCGAACTTCGATAGCCATATATATATATATCAAAGTTGATTCACTGGCCAGCATGCATCACGTGCATGCCTCTTCTTTTCAACCCACTTGACATATATATAAACAAAGATGCATGCATGCAGCCATCCTGACACACACCACTTCCCCCACGTACGTCTCTTTGGCAATATAAGTATATATAAATATATAACAACTTCTCTTTTATCACATGCTCGCCAAAACAACTTTCAGAAGGGCTACTTTCTATCGAAGCTCGCCAAGACAAAACCTCATCGAGAAGGTTTCTTCGCCAGGAAATATTATTTAATCCCTTTTCTTCATTTATCTCCAAAATACCTAAAAACAAATAATAATGTTAAATTGCTTAAAAACATAACAAAAGAGCTAAATATAAGGTTCGGTTAAGCACATAAACGTTGCCTAAATATGCAACTATCACCGAGATATAAAATGGAGATGTAATATAGTCATTTGATGGCGACAAGATTGTCATAATGTTACGACGGAGGCACAGAGTGGCATTGTGATGGCGAGGGTGGTGTCGTGGTTGTCGTTGTAAGGCACCAATGAGGACTAGCTGAAAGCGTTGTTGTTAAAGTCATAATATTTAACTATTTTTTCATATAGTGTACTTCCAAACTTTATGTTCACATTAAACAAAAAAAATTATGATCTTCCTCGGGTGTCATAATATTATCAACATAAACATTCAAACTTTTTGTTTTATTTTTCAATGATTGTTAATATATAAATAAATAATAATCTTAGCGGAAGAGTGTATAATTAAATTAATTATTGGTGATGTTATTATATATCTTATTTTCTTATGTTTTTAAAAACATACTTTTAAATTATTAGACTTGAGACTATTGGTGTATGTTACTACTGAACTTCCCTCTTTTGCAATACCAATCTCAAATTAAGAGTGGACATTATGAGAGTGTTCATTGTAACTACTTTCGAAAAAGAGTGGACATGTTTAGATAGAACACTAGAGTTTTCTTCCTCCCGATCAGTCTCTGAGTTGTTGGATCGATAATTTCACGATCCTGGCGGGTGGGTTTCCAATACCAAGATTTGGTTGTGCACTTACACCATTTTCCAGTCATGTATTTCCAGCCATAGCGGGTGAAGAAATACATGATTTTTCCTATTTCGTAGGTGCTTCTTTTTGCGATTGAGAAATAAAGAAAGTGAACCTAATACTAATAACTATGTATAGTATATTTTGAACCGAATTAGGCCGAATAAGCCAAATTAGGACAAATTAAGCCAAAATTTTGGTAAACCGAAGGTCCGGTTTGGCTGGACCGAGTCGAGTCCATCTTCTAGTTCGGTTTCATTTTGGGTTTTACGATGATCCGGTTCAACCAAAATTAACCGAAACAAGAAAACCCATTAGAGCATCTACAGCCGAGACATCCTCTCGGAGGAATTCCTCAAAAAAGGAGGGGGGGGGCTCGCCAAAAAATAGGAATTTCGGGGCAGAGGCGACGCGCAGCGGTGCTGGGGGGGGGGGGTTGACCGATCAACGACGATGAGGAATTCCTTCGTGCCGTTCGCAAATAACAATCCGGAGAGGAATTCCTCCTGGCGGAGCCCACGCATGTGGGTGACGTCAGGCGGGAAACCATTTTTTTGAATTCGGAGCGTGTATTACACGTGCCAGTAACAAAGTATTTTTTTTACTGGATTAACTAGCCAATGACAACCCGCCACATGGCAGGCTGTCGGCCAGCGTAATCCAGTAACGGCTATGCTAATCTAGAAGGCCCAAATTCAAAGTTTGGATGATCAGACGGCTCATATTCAAATGCAACGGTTACTGTTGGTTCTAAAAATTTCAGAACGGATACTACCAAAAATACTCCGAAAAAAATTTCAAAAAATTTCTAATAATCCCCTACTATTTTTCTATAAATACTACTTTCATTTTTCTAAACACTTCACACCAATTTGTGCACAACAAATTATCCTCCTCCTCTCTCTCTCTCACAATATCTTTGATTTTTTGCAAAAGATGTCCACAAACTGGCTTATTTTCGAAGATGTACAATTGTGCATATCATATTGTCGTCATAGTGTGTGCCCTATCTTCGGTAACAAGTAAAAGGTCGACAAATTGGGGAAAAAATCTATGCTGATTACCAACAAAATTGGGTGATGGGTCAAGGTGAAGTGAGGGCGGAACCTAGGACCCAAAATACACTTACCTCTCATTTTGCTAAGTTGAAGCCAAACTTGTCACAATGGAAAGCGGCGCTTGCATACGCAGAAGGAATCCGGAATCCAGAATCCGGCGGAAATTTACATGATGCGGTAAGAATTTATTTATGTTGTTCCTCTCAATTTTAATTAATTTTATGAAATATAAAATGTGAAATATTAATTCATTACTTGTATTTTTTTTTTGCAGTAAAGAAAAGCTCAAACGTTTTATGTGGGCAAAAAAAAAGAAGAGTTTACGCACTTTGCGTGTTGGGAAGCGGTCATGGATCATGCTATTTTTAGAGTCGTCGAAACTAGCACTCCATCTTCTTACCATTCCAACTTCGAAGCTACTCCTCCCATTAGTGAAGTGTCTCCTATCGTCAACTTGGATGAAGATGAAGTGATTCCAACATCACAAAGCAACCTTCAAGGTACCTCGAGTCCGCCTGGACCTCAAGGAGTGAAGGCGGCCAAAGAAGCAAAAAGAAAGGAAAAGAAGTCTATGACACCTACGAATGAGGTTAGAGATGAGACTTTGAAGAGCATTGCGGCTAATCAAAAAATGTTCACCGATTGACAAAAGGAAAATGAAGAAAATTAACAAATGCTTGATGAGAGAAACTATAAATTGAGGGCACGAGAGGAAGAAACAAGGATCATGATAATGAATTTCGAAGTTATGACCCAAAATTCAAAGAGGTACTTCATGAAAAAGAAAGTGAAGATCCTTAAGCAAGTAGCTGACGATGAAGAGGAAGTTGACGATGTAAGATTTATAAATTGTTATCGTCCCTGCAACCTTGATTTTAGTGATTAGTTTAGTTTGTTTTAAAATTAAATCTATGCTTGGCATGTAATTATGTAATTTAAATGCTTGGCATGTAATTATGTAATTTAAAATACACTTTATTTAAATCATAATTAAATGCAAACACATAAAAGGGAAACACACAAGATTAAAGCACACAAGATGCAAACACACATACATCGCACACATTATTTAGAGATGTTCACCGGTTTCAAGAAACTAGTTGTGCTTTACTAAGTCCTTTTGAAGCGCTTCATAGAGATAAACTGATTGTAAATCGACGAGACGGTCGCTAAACCTTTGATGATGTTGATCTCTTCCAACCGGCTCAAAGGGAATTCAGTTACCATTTTCATCCACCGGCCCATCATAAATGTGAAAGCAGTAGCTAAGTTTTGTAAATCTTCTTCCTCGTTTTCCTCAAAATCGTCCTCTACAAATTCTTCCTCAACAATCATGTTATGCATTATGATGCAAGCCAACATGATCATTTTTAATTTCAATTTGTGATGACACATAGTTGAGTGACGAATGATAGCCCAACGAGATTGCAAGATGCCAAAGCACATCTCCACATCTTTGCGATATGCCTCTTGTTTCCGTGCGAACAGCTTCTGTGGTTGATCCTGAGGATTGGAGATTGTCTTGACAAACGAGGAGTACCTCAGACATATTCCATCAGCTAGATAATAAGTGTGGTGGTAAGTCATACCGTTGACTTTATACATCTATTGCGGGCTTCTTCTGGCAAGGAGCGCATTGAAGACATCGGAGCTGTTGAGCACATTGATATCATTTTGTGTTGCAGGCGTGCCGAAGAAGTTGTGTCATATCCACGTGTCATATGAGACCACCGCCTCTAAGATTATGGTCGGATGAGTCTTTTTCCCCGAGTATAACCCTTGCCAAGCTGTTGGATAGCTTTTCCATTCCCAGTGCATGCAGTCGATGCTTTCAATCATACCAGGAAATCCCCACTGCCTCGCCCTTCTTAGAAGTCGAGTGATGTCTGTTGCATTCGAAGCGTGGAGGTAATGGTCTTGCTTTACTTGTGTGCACCACTTCTTCATGCATTCCAGAGTTGTTGACTCTCCCATCCTCGTGTATTCAGTAAACTGATCTGCAGCTGCGCCGTACGCCAACATTCATAGAGCACCGGTCATCATTTGCTCGGGGAGGAATCCTTGCAATCTAGTGGCATCTGATCTTTGATGCCAAAATGGGTCATGGTTGCAGAGTTCTGTCTTGATCCGGTTAAACAAGTGCGTACTCATTCGGAACCTCCAGCGAAAATCTTGCTCGTGAAAAATAGGGCGTTCGACGAAGTAATCTTCCAACAGATTCTAACCCCTCGGTTTCCTCTGCCTTGGTTGGTTTGGATAGCGGCGGCGAGGTGGCTCATCATCAAACATTGCAACTACCATGGTTGCATCAGTAACGAAGGAATTCATCATTGTGGTAGCTTGCAGTCGTTGTTGACGCCTCCTTCTGGAAGACTCTTCGTAATCGTTAGGATCCATCTTCTGGATTAGGAAATGTGAAGAAGTGTTTGAAGATGTGTATTTACGGGTATAGAATATCAAGTGACTTGTAGATGTTGTGAGGTTTCAAGGAGACGTGGACGATGATTTTATAGAAAAATTTGGAGGATATGATGTTGAAGGATGAGCACGTGTCACATCCTCATTGGTCGAAAATCTTATCCGAAATCTTCAACCGATAACTTAGCGGACAACGACACGTGGCCGGTCACGTGTCACATCCTCATTGGTCAGAAATTTTACCGAAAATCTTCATCAAGAATTTATAGCCGATAACGTTACGTGGATATAACACATGTCACATTTTGATTCGTCGGAAATCTTATTGAAAATTTGAATCAATAGTATAGACGATAATGTCATGTGTCGACTAATTATTAGATGAACATAATTAAATTAAATAATGCTCTTAGTTTCTGAGTTTAAGGAGATTCGAACCTCGACCTCTCACATAAACAAGAAGCTCCTTAACAACTGGACCACACTAATTGTTTGTTAGATTCTTAGAACTTTGTTCATTTAGTAGTTCTGTGGCCTTGAAACTTCAAAAGCAAGCGTTGCTCGTCATCATCCTCAATTTCTCGCTATTGTTGTTATCCCCCATTTATTAAACCCAGAACAAAGCCAAAAGCATCTTTCATTCTTTCGCAAGCTAAACTACGAAATTAAGCCTAACATTGGTGAATATCCATAATTTCATAAGCATACTTCCCTCTCTCTTTCTCTTTTCTCGATCTATTTCAACTCTAGATCTCCATATCCAGATCTAGATACATCTTGTTTATTATCTTTCAATTTTTCTTTCTCGTGCTCTTCCCACCATCATCGGAGATGCGCTGATGGTCAAAGTTCAGGTTTATAGTTAAACCGCCCGACTAAAACTGATTTTTTGGTTATCGATAATTTGGTTACTGAGTTTCGTGGCTCGGTTTTGGTTATGATATATCGTAACCGGTAACTTGGTTCGGTTGAAAATTCTTACAAAACACCTCAGTTACCAACCTAATCTAGCTTTAGTATATATAATGTGAGTGTGTAGTTCAATACCTATCAGTACCCAAGGTTCACATTGTATGAAGTCCACGTCACCAATGGTTACACTGGTAAAATTTTAGTGTTTACTCTTTGAGAGGATAAAGCAAGTGATGATGAAAATCATTGTTAGAACCATAATTATGTGTCTATTACGCTCCTAATTTTATGCTTATATTTTGTTTTGTATGAATAAAGCATTGTTCTTATGACGTTTCCTGTTCTTATTAGGAAATATGGAGTTGGCTCGGAAATGCATTAAATATGAAGAATCATATACTTATTAGAGAAGGCGTATACATTTTCGAAGTCATGAGAGAATTTTGAGAAATTTTGGGACAATAACGAAATAGCTTCACCGAAAGTCGCTCGGAACCCGCCATAATTTGTCACAGCCGGCCGGCCCAATCACATGAAGTTCATGCCAATAGAGGTCTACACAACCCATTTATGCTTGCCAATCTGGTTTGAAGAAAAAGAGAAGAAGTTGGACCACAGGATGTCACTTATTTTGAGTTTAGCATTCTAAAGCCTAAAATAGTGGATCATGGTCTTTCTAATTCAAAGCTAACCTTTAGATCTTCCATCTCACCATTTCCTATCATCCAAGAATGCAAATTAACCTTCCTATTCAGCCCAAATTCGAGCTCCCCTCTCCCCTCTCCCCACACAGACAACTCACCTCATTTTCAGATTTTCCATAGTTTTAGTCTCTCTCTAGACCTCTTATCCTTATCCCAACCCTCTAGCACTTTTTTCTACCTCTTCTCCTCTATTTCTAGGCAAAAACACCTCCCAGAACACCATCATTAGAGACCTAGCTCTTCCCTCTCTTGGGTAGAGCTAAACCTCTCCACCACCACACCATCACTTTGGCATATTTTGAGTGTTCCTCATCTCATCTTTGCCTCTAAGGTTTGGTTTGGTCTTTAGAGTTCAAAAAAGTGAGAAGTAATCCATCTTTCCCTTGGCTCCTTGGAATTCTAAGGACTACTATTACCTCTTCTTGAAGACTTGGTGCTAACTTGGAGTGAAGAAGTGGAGTTAGAAGACTTAGAGTCATTTGGTGAAACTTTTACTATGGGACCCTTGGTTATTTCTACTATCTTCTTATTTTGAGCATGTACCTAGTCTTTTATTTCATTATGCTTAGTGAGTAGTTGCTTTTTGGAAGTAGCTCTAGTCAATTTGATGTACATACAACTATGTTTTGAGTTATGCAATTGAATTTGGTTTAGTTTATTACATGTTGTAAATGAGTTTGATAGCTTGTGATGTGATTGTGGTATGTTTATATGTTTGGGCTTGATTCAATGTTTTCATACTCATGTCTTAGTCATGACTAAATTGAGATATGTTCAAGAAAAGTAAAAATGAACGTCCATCGTAACTAACTTAAAAAAAAGCGTTGACATAATATCAAGAGTGTTCACTTCAACATTTTAGAATTCAGAGACAACGAAAGTTTCAACAAATAGTTAATGACAACAATCAAGAGCAAGACGCGTATGTGGTGTAGTGGCATCATCTTATACAGTCATGCTTTGTACTTCACTAGTCCATCTCCTCACTCACCCAATCAAATACCTGAGGGTTGTGGTTGAACATAAGAAGTCGATGTTAGACCATATTCAGCGGCTGTGTCTATGTAATTAAATAAGTGACTAAATAAAATTCGTTTAGAGAAACATCCATGCAGGCCATGCTTTCTATTCATTTTACTATATAACAATGAAATAGTAATTGGTTCTTACCGATTGCAAAGCCATCTTGGTGACATCCTTAATGGTAATATCCTTCTTAGCATGTCTCGTTAGCGGTGAACAATTGTCACACGATTCTTTGCTCTGAAAAGACCCAACTCCGATTTAGTTTTTTAAACCGGAATTAAACCCCTTCTGAAAACACAAACCAACAAAAACCGTAAAAATTTGGGCAGAGTAACGCTACTAACGCGGAATTGCCTTTACCTGCACCCGGAAAATAACACTTCATCTCATGCCACAAAAGCCACACCGTGGACACCAATCACATCCGGATTTCTCATTATCATATCAATAACATCAAACAGTAAACATAACTGTAATATATAGGAAATCCGGGAAAATCCGTATAAAACATGTATCAATAATGTATCAGAGCGACCTCTAGTGTATATATATACTAAATATACAACAATAGGCAAAACAAGGAACCTACTGGTAAAGACAGGTAGCTCGAACAACTAGCCTCCGACCGCGACGTGAGACACCAGAATTCGAACTGCAAACTGGGCACGGAAACAGAAAATCCCAGGGGAAAGGCAATAAAACGTTAGAGTGAGTAGACAAAAATAAACATATGCCTTTCACCAAATTCATATACATAATCAATGTAAAACAATGCGAGTTCGGAAAGTATATATGGAGGTGCCAGACGAATCTCTCAAGCCCGACGGTCAGACGAATCGCTCAAGCCCGACGATGATAGGCCAGGGGGGAATCTCTCAACCCTGCCCAGAGGAATCTCTCAACTCTGGCGGACTACCGGTGATCAGCCGAGTAGCTGAAGCATCGATGCAGTAATGTCATCACCATATAATATAAAATAATACCTCCAAAAATAATAAATAACTCAACATCGTATAAAGTAAATACAGAAAATCACGAACTCGCAACAACTGTGAAAATATAAAAATGTCCACTCACAGGTGAGCAGAGCGCGCACTCGCACTAATCACGTGGTCCGGTGGAAGATCCCTCGCCCGAAGCACGATCTCGATCCCCTGAATAATCATAAAATATATCTGCTCAAAATCACAATTCACAACACTGTACCATACCGCGGAAACCAACTGTTCCCGGAAATATATAATACTGTGCAAAATAATCGACGAATTTCCCGAAATCTCCACTCAAAACCCTCGACTGAAAATCCGATACCCAAATCAACTCGAAAACATCAAGGCGACGATTGGGGCGCGAATACGAGAAAAACGACATTAAAAACATCGAATTCCAAAAAGTCAACGGGTTGCCGGAGCTCCAGTGTTGACCCCCGCCGCCGCCGGTGACGCGCCGTCAACTGGAGAGATTTCTCGGCGACCAAACTCACCGAAGCTTCATCTCGACGAGTGGAACACATCTCTCAACTGTGACAAGGATCAATTTCGGTGGGATTGGCCGGAAATCAGCTCGAAAGCCACGGATTCCCTCCACTGTCGGCGACCTCCAATCTCCTCCGTTCTCTGTCCACGGCGCACGACGGCCTTCGAGACCACTCCCAAAGGCACCGTCGTGGCCCCACGGTCCAAACCCCTCACATCTCCGGCCACCCCCATGGTCGGAGCGCCACCGTCCACGAAACCCAAAACTGGCAGGAAAATCAAGAATTTCAACTCAACATTTCTCCCTCAATTCTCAATCAAATCAAGAAATTCCAAGTTCTAAACTGTTTAGAATCACGAGGAGAACATTTTACCTTCCAAAGTCGTGGCCTAAAACAGCCGGAATCAACCGATTCACCGGAGAAAGCCAAACGGTCCAATTTCTCCACGGGTCAACGGTCACAGCTCGGTCAAACTTCCCGAATAGTGATTTTCGACAATTTTCGACTATTTCCGATATTTATACTTGCGCTTCGGGACGATCGACGGTCCAAAACGGATAACCATTACGATTCGGATAAACTCGATACGAACGGATAAACTCGTCGATATTTCAATACTTCAAATAATCATATTATATTCCTTAGTTATCGAAAAAATCATCCGGAACCGCCCACGAACTCGAAATCACGTGTACAACAATTCTCAAGAAGAAAGTCAACTCAAATTCTCGGCCTATAATTAAGTCGTAAACAAAACCGGCAAACCAC
The DNA here is from genome assembly GCA_946800695.1 of Geum urbanum. Lineage (NCBI taxonomy): Eukaryota > Viridiplantae > Streptophyta > Magnoliopsida > Rosales > Rosaceae > Geum > Geum urbanum. Next base: position 45,097,445 of record OX327011.1, read on the forward strand.
ACAATTAACGAAAAATTGCGATTACGTGATAACTCGTGGATTATGCTAATTACTCTACTTATTCTGGTTCGGGTCGTCACAAATCTACCCCCCTTAAAAAAATTTCGACCTCAAAATTTACGTACCTGTCAAGTGAACAGATGATGATACTGCTCCTGCATACGCTGCTCAGTCTCCCATGTGGCCTCCTCAACCGAGTGATTCTGCCACAAGACGTTCACCATCGGTATAACACGGTGCCTCAACTCTTGCTCACGACGATCGAGAATCTGTACCGGCTCCTCCATGTACGTCAAATCCTCTCGGATCGGTAAATGTTGTGGGGCTAACACATGTAATGGATCTGAGATATATTTCCGCAACATCAAAACATGGAAAACATCATGAGCACGAGCCATCTCAGCTGGCAACTTAAGCCTGTAAGCAACAGCTCCAACCCTCTCGGTGATCTCGTATGGACCAATGTATCGTGGTCGAAGCTTGCCACGCTTCCCGAAACGCACAACACCCCTCCACGGAGATAGTTTCAGGAAGACCCAATCGCCCACATCAAACTCGAGACTCTTCATCCTCACGTCCGCATAACTCTTCTGGCGATCCTGGGCAATCTTCAATCTATCCCGAATAATCTAGACGTCCTCCATGGTGCTATTCACCAGATCAGGGCCAATAAGCCATCGCTCGCCCACCTCACTCCAACACAACGGAGTACGGCACTGCCTCCCGTACAGGGCCTCGTACGGTGCCATCTCGATACTGGCCTGATAGCTGTTGTTGTAGGCGAACTCAATCAAATGTAGTTGTTGGTCCCAATTCCCTCGAAACTGCAAAACGCAAGACCGCAACATATCCTCAAGAGTCTGTATAGTCCGCTCAGACTGCCCATCAGTCTGAGGATGAAAAGCTGTACTGAAACGCAACCTCGTGCCCATGGCTTGCTACAATGCCTGTCAGAACTCAGAAGTAAACTGATTGTCTCGGTCAGAAACAATAGACACAGGCACACCGTGCAGCCGAACAATCTCTGACAAATACAGCTTGGCCAATCTGCCCACTGATATCTTCCCCGGAAGTGCGAAAAAATGAGCGGATTTCGTCAGTCGATCCACAATAACCCAAATACCAGTGTTGCCAGCCGAAGTACGCTGCAACTGATAAACGAAATCCATAGTAATGTGCTCCCACTTCCAAACCGGAATTTCCAGTGGCTGTAATTTCCCTGCAGGTTTCTGCCTCTCTGCTTTAACCTGCTGACATATCAAACATCGACTCACATATGCGGCAATCTCTCACTTCATGTTGTGCCACCAGTAATACGCTCGAAGTGTACGAAACATTTTCGTACCACCGGGATGCATTGCATACGCCGAACAATGGGCCTCATCCAGGATCTCCTTCTTCAGACTCTCATCTCGAGGTACGCACAACCTACCTCTGAAAAGCAACGTACCATCGTCACTTAACCAAAACTCTTTAGGCACACCATTCCGTATCATGGTCTTCTTGCCCAACAGGTAGGAATCTGAATCCTGAGCCTCCCAAACCTGATCAACCAACACGGGTCGAACCTGGAAACTGGTTAACAAGGCTCCCTCGTCATCCCACTCGAACTCGGCTCCCGTAGCCCAAAGCTCGGCTAACATAGACACTCTAGCCACACACACATAAAACAACGAAGCTCCGGATTTCCGGCTAAGTGCATCAACCACAACATTGGCCTTCCCTGGATGGTACTTGAAAGTGCAATCATAGTCGTTGATCAACTCCATCCACCGGTGTTGCCTCATGTTCAAGTCTGGCTGCGTCCGCAAGTAGGTGAGACTCTTGTGATCAGTGTAAATCTTGCACTGGGCTCCGTACAAGTAATGTCTCCAACTCTTCAACGCTAACACAATAGCGGCCAACTCCAAATCATGGGTCGGATAGTTGACTTCATGTGGTTTCAACTGCCTGGAACTGTAGGCTACAACCCTGCCATGTTGCATCAGCACACAACCAAGTCCTATCTTTGACGCATCACTATAAACCACGAACTCACCGCTGTCGTCTGGTAATGTCAGAACCGGTGCAGTAGTCAACTTTTCCTTCAGGAGTAAGTAACTCTCCTCACATGCATCGGACCACTCAAACTTGACGCCTTTCTTCGTCAACCTGGTCAATGGAGTAGCAATCCGAGAAAAATCCTGTACAAATCGCCGATAGTAGCCTGCCAAACCCAAGAAACTCCGGATCTCCGGTATAGTGGTAGGTCTACTCCAATTCAGCACGGCCTCGATCTTGTCAGGATCAACACTGACTCCCTCAGCCAATATCACATGCCCCAGAAATTTCACACTGTCCAGCCAAAACTCGCACTTACTGAACTTCGCAAACAACTGATGGTCCCGCAAAGTCCGCAACACCGCTCGCAAATGCTTTTTATGCTGACCCACACTCTTGGAATAGATCAAAATATCATCAATGAACACAATCACGAACTTGTCTAGAAACCGTCTGAACACCCGATTCATCAAGTCAATGAAGGCTGCGGGGGCGTTGGTCAACCCAAACGGCATAACCAAAAACTCGTAGTGCCAATACCGCGATCTGAAGGCTGTTCTGGCCACATCAGACTCTCGGATCCTCAAATGGTGATATCCGGACCGAAGATCAATCTTCGAAAAGACTGAAGCTCCCTTGAGCTGATCAAACAAGTCATCAATCCACGGCAACGGATACTTGTTCTTCACTGTAACCTGATTCAGCTTCCGGTAGTCGATGCACAACCGCATGGATCCATCTTTCTTCCGCACAAACAAAACCGGGGCACCCCATGGCGAAACACTGGGTCGAATAAAACCATTCTCCAGCAACTCCTGGAGCTGAACCTGCAGCTTTTTCAACTCCGCTGGCTCCATACGATACGGTGCCTGTGAAATAGGTCCTGTACCCGGTAATAGCTCAATAGTGAAATCAATCTCCCGAACTGGAGGTATACCCGGAAACTCGGGAACAACCTCAATACCACCAAGGTCATGCACAGCAGCCGTAGTGTCCACAACATGAGCTAAATAAGCAACACATCCCTTCATCATCAACCGATCCGCCTTCATCGTGGAAATCAAACATGGTAGTGAAGTGTTCTTCTCGCTGCGAAACAATATCTCGGGAAAGCCTGGTCGTCGAAACGCAACCTCCTTCTTGTGACAGTCAAACATGGCCCAATGCGCCTCCAAGAAGTCCATACCCAAGATCAAATCAAAATCGACGATATCAAGCAACAACAAATCTGCGGCTAAGCCATGACCTCCAATAAAAATCTCACAGTCTCGGTGCACCCAGCCAATACTCACAATCTTACCGTACGGATACAACACTCTCCACAACCCCGGAAGTGGAGATTCAGGTACCGTAGCTAAAGATGATAGTCTATACGGCATGAATGAATGCGTGGCACCTGGATCTAACAATGTAAGTACTGAAATACCAAAGATATGCAACGTACCGATAACGACCTCCGGTGAAGCTCTGCCCTCACACAAAGTCATGGCATGAACCCTAGCCTGTCCGGCTAGTCGTCCACGCTGAGGCTATCCCTGCAGTCCGCCCTGGCCCGCAAACTGTACCGGTCGAGCCCCCGAAGTGGCACCTCGCTCTCCTCCGGAACTCTGGGCCGCCTGTCCACCAGCACCATCAAGCTGGAAACACTCCCTCTCATAGTGACCCACCTGGCCACAGCAAAAACAAGTAACAGGGCCTCGCTGACACGGACCAACATGATGTCTGCTACAGAGACTACACAATGGGTACTCCCTCGGTACAGCAAATGAGCCACCGGTACGCCGAGGATAACTGGAACCGCTAGAACCCCCACTAGACTGTGGTCCCTGCGGTCGATCTCTCCTTCATCTCTACCTCTGTCTCGGTGCACCAACTGGTGGTCGATATGGTCCACTGCCCGAGGATGAAGCTAAACCGGAAGTATCAGAACTCTGCCTTTTAGAAGGCCCCTGACTCGGTCCACCCTCCTCAAATCGTCTAGGCTGGTACCTCATCTGCCTCTCCTTCTCGATATCCTCACCTCGGAGTGCTGCACTGACAAACTCATCGAAGTTGTTCCGAGGCATCGTAGTCAGAGTCCCCTTGATATTCAAATTCAAACCCAGCTCAAATCTGCGGCACTTGGCTTCCTCAGTAGCCACCATGTCACACGTAAAACGAGATAAGCGGGTAAACCTGTCCCGGTACTCAAGCACAGACATACTGCCCTGCCTCAAGTTCGTAAACTCCTCATACTTCCGCTGCTGGGTAGCCTGATTGAACTACCTCCGTATAAACAAATCTCGGAACAAAGTCCATGGAGTATCAACTGGAACTCTATCGGTGCTAACCCACCAAAAGTATGCATCTGACTCAAGTAATCCAACTGCTGCCACTGTCATCTGCTCAGGGATAAAATGCAGACGCTCACAAACTCGTTCAACCTGAACCAACCATGCCTCACACATCTCTGGATCAGCTGAACCCGAAAAGTCAGTCGCACCAGCAGTACGAGCCTTAACCACAAGGTCAAAACGCTCATCCAAACGCAACACTCGCATCAGCAAGTCGTGCGTCTGGCGATCCATATCAGGATCCGCTTCCCGATCAACACGGGGACCACGTCGAGGAGGCATCCTACTGATACAAAACAAGCATTAGGTACAAGCAGAAGGAACGTAATCATGAGACCTCAGATATTTGAGAACACACAACACCCGAAGTATTGATGAGTACCGTTGGCCAGTCGGGTCATCACTCCAGACATGCTGTACAAACTCAAATACCATAAGCGTCACAACTACAAGAGTCTACAGAATCTGACAACCTAATGCTCTGATACCAAGCTGAAAGGACCCAACCCCGATTTAGTTTCCTAAACCAGAATTAAACCCCTTCTGAAAACACGAACCAACAAAAACCGTAAAAATTTGGGCAGAGTAACACTACTAACGCTAAATTGCATTTACCTGCACCCGGAAAATAACACTTCATCCTATGCCACAAAAGCCAAACCGTGGGCACCAATCCCATCCGGATTTCTCATTATCATATCAATAACATCAAACAGTAAACATAACTGTAATATATAGGAAATCCGGGAAAATTCGTATAAAACATGTATCAGTAATGTATCAGAGCGACCTCTAGTGTATATATATACAAAATATACAACAGTAGGCAAAACAAGGAACCTACTGGTAAAGACAGGTAGCTCGAACAACTAGCCTCCGACCGCGACGTGAGACACCAGAATCCGAACTGCAAACTGGGCATGGAAATCGAAAAGCCCAGGGGAAAGGCAATAAAACGTTAGAGTGAGTGGACGAAAATAAACATATGCCTTTCACCAGTTTCATATACATAATCAATGTAAAACAATGCGAGTTCGGAAAGTATATATGGAGGTGTCAGGCGACATTAAAAACATCGAATTCTAAAAAGTCAACGGGTCGCCGGAGCTCCGGCGTTGACCGCCGCCGTCGGCGGTGGCGCGCCGTCAACCGGAGAGATTTCCCGGCGACCAAGCTCACCGAAGCTTCATCTCGACGAGTGCAACACATCTCTCAACTGTGACAAGGATCAATTCTGGCGGGATTGGCCAGAAATCAGCTCGAAAGCCACGGATTCCCTCCACCGGCGGTGACCTCCGATCTCTTCCGTTCTCCGTCCACGGCGCACGGCGGCCTTCGAGATCACTCCCAAAGGCACCGCCATGGCCCCATGGTCCAAACCCCTCACATCTCCGACCACCCCCGTGGCCGGAGCGCCACCGTCCACGAAAGCCAAAACCGGCCGGAAAATCAAGAATTTCAACTCAACATTTCTCCCTCAATTCTCAACCAAATCAAGAAATTCCAAGTTCTAAACTGTTTAGAATCACGAGGAGAACATTTTACCTTCCAAAGTCATGGCCTGAAACGGCCGGAATCAGCCGGTTCACCGAAGAAAGCCAAACGGTCCAATTTCTCCACGGGTCAACGACGGTCAACGGTCACAGCTCGGTCAAATGACGGTCAAACTTCCCGAATAGTGATTTTCGACAATTTTTGACTATTTCCGATATTTATACTCGCGCCTCGGGATGATCGATGGTCCAAAACGGATAACCATTACGATTCGGATAAACTCGATACGAACGGATAAACTTGTCGATATTTCGAAACTTCAAATAATCATATTATATTCCTCGGTTATCGGAAAAACCATCCGGAACCACCCACGAACTCGAAATCACGTGTACAACAATTCTCAAGAAGAGACTCAACTCAAATTCTTGGCCGATAATTAAGTCGTAAACAAAACCGGCAAACCACACAATTAACGAAAAATTGCGATTACGTGATAACTCGTGGATTATGCTGATTAGTCTACTGATTCTGGTTCGGGTTGTCACAAGTTCTTGTAATCAAAGTCTTTTGCGAAATACGCAAGCTGCATTCTTCGCCGATAATCAACAACATTTTCACAATAACTGGTCTGCAAATTCCAATCAATTGATCTATTTACTTGATAGGAAAGAGGTTGGTAATTTTGAGAGACCTTCTTATGAAAATCCCCCAGTACCTTATTGTTCAAAGTGCTCTGATGGAGGCTTGAAGTTGAAGTCGGTAGATATGAAGTTTGCAGCAGCTTGCTTGAACGTTTAGATTATATCATCATCCGTCAAGTTGGAGTTGTTAGCTGCTGCTGATGGCAGGCTCAAGAAACACTCTTCACACATTTTCTTCATCGAAACAGAGATGCATATGTTGACAATGAGGGAAACTTCACCTTCCCACACATTTGCCATGCTTGAAACATTCCTCCTCTCGCCATCCATCCTCCCATTTCCATTCTACTGCCACCAACACTCACACTATTGTTGAGTAGCCATCATTGTGGTATGATCAAATGAGATGAGATGCTATTTTTGAGGATTTTGAGATATAGAGAGAGAGAGGTAAGAAACAATGTTGTTGTTGTTGAAAGAATAGGAAGAAGATCATATAGGAACAAGAGCTATCCCTCCTCCTCGCCATTATCATCCGCTACCAGCTCAAGACAAACTCAACTAATCTCACTCTACCACAAATTGCATAGCTATGCTGCTACTGCTATGCTCTATGTTCCTAGTTTCTCTTGGTACTAATTTTAGCGGTTGGTTTAAAGAGGGAGGAAAAACCAAAAAAGAGAGAGGGAGAGAGTGTGTTGTGAGTGGCCGCACAAAAATTGCCTTTTAGTTTCCATTTCAAGTAGATTTTTAGTATTGACTCCAAACTTGCCGTCCTTTATCAACCAAAAGAGTTTATTATATTATAATCACCCAAAAAAAATGGTGAACCTATTTTACTGTTCTAAATACTATTCATTTTAGTGTTTATTTTACTGTTCACATAATTTTTTTCACTGTTTTTTTATTGTTTACCGCAATTAAGGGCATCAGTGAAACGTTTTACTCTCTCTCATTTTCTTCAGAACAAAACCCAATTTATTGAATTTTGAGAAAGAAATGAAATTACATTAACACAACTGAGACAATTATATCAATTACATGTACTGTAGTTAACTATTATGAGAACTACAATCCAAAAAAAAACAGAAAACATAAGCGTCTTTCTAACTAAAGTATCTATTAACTGATTACATATCTATGAACAAAACCTATTATCTAGAAATCTCTTTGTTGAATACATGTTTGGGCCAGAACATCTTATCTAAAAACTGATATTGTATTCTTCTTTACGAATGTATGCCATACAATCCATACAAATTTCCTAATGCTTCAATTTGTTGTCCGATGAAAAACATAGAAATAAATCTCATATTTTAAGACTTTGCCAAACAAATAAACCTTAATATCAAATTAATGGTGGTGAAATGCATTATTCTTACATGTCTAGTTATTACTTTTTTTAAGTTCTAATGATTGCATATACACGCCTCGAGGCATGAGCTTCCAACGTAGTATAAGAATACTCCGTGAGAACAAAAAATGCATCAGTAAGGACACGGAACAAAAAATGCATCAGTAATCCACGTACGAAGAACTTCAATATCAGAACCAAAAAAAATAACAAACCATATAAATATATTCTGATTAAGCAAATAGCGTAATGCACATTTCACATACTTCATTGTTGTTTATTATAAACTTATTCGAATTGTAATGATGATCATAGTAAATGGCTGAATATCTATAAACATCTATAATGTATCTCAGTAGACAGAAGCTCCAGAACAGTGTGCTCCTGCTGATCACAATTTCTGAACCCTGTAATCTACTGCTGTCGTCCACCATGGGAACTTCTCGTGTAGTGTTGATAAAGTTACTTAATGTGACTGCAATATCTTCTTGTAGTCCTGGAAAGTGCCATGGAATGGTGCTATCTTGCCTTCTGAGACCACCCACAGCTCATCCACACTTCCAGAGATCAGATGCTCGTCATGACTAACCTGTAAGCAACAAAACATGCCAACTTAAAACCACAGAGTAGAACAGTACATATTGATCATAGTCATATAAAGTTCCCTAAATAACTCTGATGTCGCAAATGGGATAATAAAGGGAAAATGGATGAATTACCATGAGAATGCCTCCTTGGAAGATAACAAGACCTTGTATCAATGCCTCCACAGCATCAAGATCCTACATGTCAAAAGCCATTTCAAAGTAAGAAACAATAAGTCAAATTGGTGTGATTTTGTTCATTTCAAATGAGCAATTTGGAATCTAGATACTCGTAGCCTGTGTTGAGTAAAAACAACCAGGACTGTGACTTGCCAAATGATTGGATGGCTCATCAAGCAAGATTATGTGTGGCTTCTTGAAAGTAATCTTTGCGAATGCAACTCTGCTCTTTTGACCACCTGATAAATAAACATATTTCCAACATAAGTATTTGAAGAATGGTAAAAGCTACAGTCCAATCTCTGGGAGTAAATGGCAAACTTGGTCCAAAATTTATGAGGCTGAAGTCAAACAATAGTTTTAATTCTTAAATTATACATTTGAATTATTTACAACATGGATTATGGACAATACCAGACAGAGTGTACATTGGCTGCAGTGCAAGATTTCCAGTTACACCAAAAGAACCCAAATGAGAACGGAGCTTCTGTTCAGGCACTCCCTGCAAAAAGAGTGGTCATGAAAGAGCTAAAATGGCATTTTTATTTAAATTTTTAATGCAAACTGTCCTATATAAGGATGGATCCAGGAGGGGTATAAAAGCAATATATCACTTCCTATATGAAGAACTTCATTACGACTCACAGACACTACCCATAGAAACTGAAAAGCATGGAAATGGACTAAAAAATGGCAATTTCAAAGACTTACTGGGAAGCAACGCATCATATACAATAAGGGATTGGAAGTTAGATCTAGCCCGTCAACGTGATGCTGACTGAACACAGCAATGCGAACCTGCAGACAAAATAATGTAAGTCCCAATGTAATTTAAGCAATATGAACAAACTCCAATGTTGCTTGGAATTGCAGAGGCTATAAAATTATAATATTACACGGAAAATGATGCAGATGAGAAGCACAATTTTCGTATGCACTATTATGCTCAAATGATAATATATACACAAACATTGACATGTAAATTGGAAATAGGTAATATCATTTTATAAAGTTACAAGATAGGTAATTCCAACAGACATGCAAGATACCTTAGCTGATCGGAAAACGGTTCCAGAGGTTGGCTGCAGCTCCCCTGAAATTAGTTTCAGTATAGTAGATTTACCAATACCATTGGGCCCGACCACTGCAAAACAGATAGACACATACACAAGGTGATTATGGACGATTAACAATATAGTATACGCTAGAATACTAGATACATTCGAACTAATTAAACCATAAGGATACATCTATAAGTCCAATAAATAAATGAAGTGTCAAATATAAAAAATACAATGAAGCGCCAGTGATTAATATTGCCAAGGGAGTTTAAAATTGAACATATTTACAACATATCATCAGACTGTCAACTAAGAACATATTTTTTTTCACAAAAATTCAACTAGAATAGCAACCTTACTTGCGATGCGACTGTCTAGGTCGATTCCAAAATTTAAATTCCTAAACAAGATGGGTCCACCAGGATAACCAAATGAAGCATCACTGCAAACACATTATCAGAAAAGTAAATAAGGAGCGGGAATATTGAGAGACAGAACTAACTCATAATGACTTGGTGTGGAAAAGAGCTCAATTTTTATGCAGAATGGATACAATTGCCACTCTAAAACAAGAGTACCCTGGGAAGTAGGGTGTGCACATAATTTTTCCAAAATCATTAGACGAACCTGAAACTTATTATAGGAGCACCAGGTCTGTCGTCTGGAGTTGGGAATTCAAATTTATAGCTGCATATAAAAGGGCAGAGATATTAAAATAGTAAAGCTGAAATGAGAAGTGTAAGAGTTCAGCAAGATGCTGTTTATATAGATCAAACTAACATATTAATACATACTCTGGGTCATTTACAATTTCATCCACATGTCCCAACCGGTCCAATGCCTACAAAAAAGTAGACACTAATATCACAGTATGAAACAAGAAATCAGGATTCAGAGGTACAATGATTTTGAGTAGTGAACATCTGAAAATCGAATGAAAAATAACCTTAATTCTTGATTGGACAAGGGCAGCCCTCTTTGCATTATATCGGAACTTATCAATAAAAGCCTGCATAGCAAAGTAAAACAATCGAGTTACAAAGTCATTGTAATTCAAATAAGTATGCTAGACAACTAAACAGACCAAATCCTTCAACAATAGAAAGACATAATCACCTATCCCTATGCTATTTAACTGTGCCGAAACTTCCTTAAAAAATTGATCCAACTGCTGTAAACAAGAAGAATGAATATGACCTGCATATGATTTCTTGAACGCTCGTTAGACTCGAATGCTTTCTGTTGGTTCTTCATTTGTTCAATTCTTGTCCTCTCATATGTATCATAGTCTCCCTTGTAAGCAGTCAACTTTTGCCCATGAAGGTGAAGGATATCGGTGACTACCTGAAAATTTATCGACCTTAAAGTGAGACCGTTTATAGATATTGTTTGGTTCACCGACAACAGACATTGTCTGTGTAGCACTAAAAATGAGTTAATGAAATAAGAAAAAATTAAGGCACAAACGTTACCGAGTTCAAGAATTCTCTAGCATGAGAAACAATGATACATGTTTTTGGCCACTTCACTAGGTAAGATTCCAACCAGAGGACAGCATGAAGATCGAGATGATTCTGAAAAGGGAGATAATTTACATGAGGCAGAGAATGACACATTGCACTGAATATAAAAATATTAACATAATATGAAAATTCTAAAGGAAAAATATCAACTTACTGTGGGTTCATCGAGCAGTAACAAGTCAGGCTCTATAAACAGGGCACGAGCTAGAGCTATTCTCATTCTCCAACCTCCAGAAAATGTCTTTGTTGCTTTTTGCTGCATCTCTGGAGAGAAACTAAGACCCTGTATAATTCCTGGTCAGTAGGGTAAACGATCCACAAAATAGTAAGCCAAAAAGCAATACTGCGGCAAAAAGTACGAGTTTATACTTCAACTAAAGAATTCCGCACATCAAACTGCCAAGTTATGTACATACATCCACAGCATTAGCATGATTTACTGCCAGCAGGTAGAATTGTTCTTTCATTAGTTTCACAGCAGTGGGTGGGCTCATAATATATCCATATCATTCTTCTTAATTTCAGTAAAAAAAATAACTCGACCGAATTAGAATGGGATAGCATTTACAACTCTTTCCCCACGTCTTTCTGTCATTCCTTAACTTTTATCTTTTTTAGCCACCCCAAAACATCACAAATTTTCAAGTTTGATGCCATCAATGAGCTCTTATACATCACAGATTATTCAAAGAATAGACAACTGACCGCAAGAATGGAAGCTGCCCGTGACTCTGCAGAATCAGCATCAATGAACTCAAGCCTTTTGTATACCTCCTGAAGCCTCAGACCAATTGCATCTTTGTCAATTTCTCCATCGCTCTTTCCTGTTTCTTCCTCTACCTCTAGTTCTCTCTTCAGGTAATAATAATTCAATAAAAATAAGCTTCACATCCCTCGAGAACTGAACGCCATGATAAATAAATACGTATCCCAACCTGTTGGGCAATGAGACGAGTTTCTTCTTCCAAAAGCTGGGTTCTTTCAATATCAGTGTTAACAACACATTGCAAGGCTGACGTTTCATCACCTGCCACTTCTTGCTCCACATGCAATATTTGGCAGCTATTAGGTATGCCATCAATGGCATGCATAGCCAAGTGCCTAAGAAATGTGGTTTTTCCGGTACCATTTCTTCCAACAAGGCCTGCATAAACCACAAAGCAGTTACTAAACTCAAATGCCAACTTCAAAACACATCATTACAGCTAAGAAAGTGTTCAACTTGAAAAATACAAATCTAGAGGAACTCAACGAAAACGGAAATCTTACCATAATGCCTTCCAAAAGCAAGTGTTACTGCACCGTCCACAATAAGATCACGTCCACCAACAGAAACATTGAAGCCTTCGAGATGGAGATCTTTGACATTTGAGCCACCACCACCATCATGATTCACAGTCACAACCGGCATACCAGCCCTAGCTGCTTCCATTTCCGCCAAATGCATTTGGTATTGTTGCTGCAAAAACAACATAAATTTAATTTTCACAACAGCAAAACTACACCAGTCCTACAACCAAATAACAACCCAGTCGGAAAAATAACATTACTCCATTTACATCCATTCACATTGTTCACATAGGCAGTAGAAACATTACCTCTCTTTGTCTATCATCCTTCCTCTTCCTTCTATCCAACTTCGCCCGATCACGTTCGGTCAGCACGGGGCCATCAATCACCTCCAGAGCTTTCTTCTTCGGAGCTGCCCCCTCATCCATTCCATCATCCATTCTCACCGGAGCTGCAAGACTCCTCACAGTCGGTTTCGCTTTCACCAAACCATGCTTCCCAAACTTATCCGACAATGTACTACAAACCTATCACACCCCCAAAACACATCACTATAATCACAAATCAAACTTTACAAGCAGCTTAATCATCTAACTCAACAAATTACAGTTCATTAATCAAAGCAGAGGGATAGGTTACTCACCGAGCGGCACTCATCGAAGTCGGTGACGCAGCCGGCGGCAACGAGGAGCTCGCCGAGAGCGTCGAAGGCACCTTCGCCGTCGTCGCCGAAATCGAAGTCCTCGTCAGCGAGGACGTTGATGATGTAATCGATTATAGGTTGGTCCACGTCCTCGGCTCGCCGGCCGAGAACGTCGTGGACCAATGAGCTCGCCATCGTCATTGGTTCGATTCAGAACAACAGAGACTTCACTGCGCCACAAGGGTTTTGCGAAGATTTGGAAAACCACGATAAAGAGCTCACCTTTATTAAGCTTTTCAGTACTCGAGTGAGTGTGTATATATATATTTGCTGCAAATCGACGCCGTTAAAGTAAAACCTGAGATGAGAGAATTATAACACCCGAGTTTAACGCCGCTTCATTACGATCGTCATCATCTTCTTCCTCTGGACCGCTTTCACTTCAACCCCCCGGCTTCTCCGGTGAGCAAAACCCACTTAGATTTCGATCAAAGTTTCCAACTTTACACCAAAAATGTCTGTACCTTTATTTGTTTAGAGAGAGAGAATGAGGCTGTTGAAAGTGGCGACGTGCAATTTGAACCAATGGGCTATGGACCTGGATTGCAACATGAAGAACATCAAGTAGTCAATAACTCAAGCCAAAGAGGCAGGAGCTGTGATTCGGCTCGGGCCTGAGCTCGAAATCACTGGTTATGGCTACGAAGACCATTTTCTTGAGCTCGATACTGTCACTCACGCGTAAGCTTTTCAAATTTAGTTCTTTTTTACTTTGTTAAACGTCAAGAAATAATTCAAGGTCTGATTTTTGTGTGTGTGCTGTTTTTGTAGGTGGGAATGTTTGAAGGAATTGTTGGTTGGGGATTGGACTGATGGCATATTATGTAGCTTTGGTATGCCTGTGATCAAAGGCTCGGAGCGTTACAATTGTCAGGTACTGTGTATGAACAGAGAGACTATAATGATAAGGCCAAAAATGGGGCTTGCCAATGATGGAAACTACAGGGAGCTGAGGTGGTTTACCGCGTGGAAGCAAAAATATCAGCTTGTGGAGTTTCAGCTGCCCGGGGATGTCTCGGAGGCCTTGAAGCAAGAATCCGTGCCTTTTGGTTATGGATACATTCAGTTTTCGGACACGTTAGTGCTATTTCAATTTGTTTATATTCAGTTTTTTCACTTGTAAGATGATGTTTGTATGAATTCCTAAACTTGAGTGTTGTTCCTGTGTTAGGGCGGTTGCGGCTGAGGTTTGTGAAGAGCTGTTTGCGCCTATTCCTCCTCATGCTGAGCTTGCATTGAATGGGGTTGAAGTGTTTCTGAATGCAAGTGGGAGTCATCACCAACTAAGAAAGCTTGATATTCGTCTTCATGCTTTTATAGGTGCGACTCACACTCGTGGAGGAGTGTATATGTACAGCAATCACCAGGGTTGTGATGGCGGTCGCCTTTACTATGGTATGTGACCATGACTCAGTTGGTGGTATTTTTGACTCCTTTCTGTATATGGTGCATTGGACTTATTGCTATATGTTGATTGAGGTGTTCATTAACTATGGTTATCTGTACTAGATGGATGTGCTTCTGTTGTTGTTAATGGAGACCTTGTTGCTCAAGGCTCACAGTTTTCCTTAACGGATGTTGAGGTTGTGATAGCCCAAATTGATTTAGACGCGGTATGCACTTTTCTTCCCGCTGCTTGTATGTACAGTATGTTTATTGAAAATAAATTGCAACCTATCAAATATGCATGATATACACTCATTTTGTAAAACTAAGTTGACTTGAACTCTGGACTCACTCACGTGTTTTGTTTTTCTTTTCAACACATGATGGCAGGTTGCTAGGCTAAGAGGATCTATAAGTAGCTTCCAAGAGCAAGCAAGCTGCAAAACCAGGGTTCCTTCCATGCAGGCACCATGCGCTCTCTGTCACTTTCAATCTGAAAATGTGTCTTTCGAGTCCACTTAAGGTTAGTCTCAGCACTAACACAATACAGCTAGGGTTAGTATTTACAGTTTTATTGTCAAGTGATTTCTAATCTTGATTCATCAAGAGCTTTCCAGTAAAGATTTTGATTTGGAAGAGCTTAGCATCACCAGGAAACTTTATTGATCTGAGCAAACTTTGTGTTCTGACAACATGTATCAGTGTATGGTTTTCTCTGATGACCACCTAAAACTGTATATAATATCTTATCTGCAGATTAAGTATCATACTCCTGAGGAGGAAATAGCCTTTGGTCCTGGTTGCTGGCTATGGGACTATTTGAGAAGAAGTGGAGCATCTGGGTTTACCCTTTTCTGGTGGAGCAGATAGCTCCTCTGTTGCTGCTATAGTTGGCTGCATGTGCCAGCTAGTTGTAAGGGGCTAGTTGTTTCAACTACTCTATTTTTATTCCAGTTTATTTATGTGCCCTTTGACTTGTGGGCTGCATACTGTGTAAATTTTAGGACATCTAGTTCTGGATAAATGCCTTGGGTTTTGACCTTGGCATAGTAAAACATTGTAGGGTCAAATAATCTACGAAATAACCATAAAATTTGCAAGTTAACCCAAGCAAGCTTAATGAATAATAGTCCCGAAAAGTGTCCCAGAGTTGTCAGAGTAGACATACAGGTATTCAGATGGTAAATACAAAGGGATCTAGAGTCTGTGTAACAACTGGGGGAAGAAGATACATCTCTTTTAATTTACCATGAAGTATCTGAATTTAAATTTGCATGCAGATATTGCAAATGGGGATGAACAAGTCAAAGCTGATGCCATACGGATTGGACACTACACTGATGGGCAGTATCCGGCTGACAGCAGAGTTTGCAAAACGCATATTTTACACCGTTTTGATGGGATCTGAAAACAGGTACCTCAAAACTCTTTCTCGTTGTGCTTTGTGTGATTGCTTACCTACATGCTATGTATTTTGTGCCTGTATTCTTCGAGAAGACATCAAAGAAACTATAGTTGCTGATTTCTGTGTTGTTGAAAGTGGCAATAATTTTTCCAATGAAGAAATATTATACTAAAAAAACCTTTAATATATTGGATTTATTTGGATATTGTATGAACCAATACCTTACAATTAGTCAGTTGGTTTTTTAAGTAATGTTCAGCTGTAGGATAGGATCAGAGCAGATCCTCCCCTGTTGCACATTTTGCAGAATAGTTTTCATAATGTGATACTGAAGTAATTGAACAACGGTCTTACTGTAGTTCTGAAGAAACAAAATCACGAGCCAAGGTTCTAGCAGATGAGATTGGCGCATGGCATCTTAACATATCTATAGATGGTGTTGTTTCTGCACTGCTGACGTTGTTTCAAACAGTAACAGGAAAACGACCACGGTATAAGGTATCACTATCTCCTTGCAACCCCGCTTCCCCTCTCTCATGTTTTTGTTCTCGGAGTGTGAGTTTGCTACATTACTGGGTTTGACCGAATTCCTATCGAAGAGTTTGAGCAACAATACCTTGCTCCATTGGTCAATGTGGTTTTTGTTTAACAGCTAGATGGGGGATCTAATGCTGAGAACTTAGGTTTGCAGAACATTCAAGCTCGAATCCGAATGGTTTTAGCTTTTATGTTTGCATCACTTCTACCGTGGGTTCACAACTAACCTGGGTTTTATCTTGTTCTGGGTATCTCCAATGTGGATGAAGGATTGAGAGGTTACCTCACGAAGGTAATGTTGAATTTTAACAAATTAATGTATGTTGCATTTCTTTTTTCAGTTTTGTGCCTTATAGTGATAGATTCACTATTACACTATTACTTAGACACACTTGATCTTGTTAATACTGGAGTAACTCAAAGTGCTATTTTTTGCTTGTGCAGTATGACTGCAGTTCAGCCGATATAAATCCAATTGGAAGAATTAGTAAGCAGGATCTTCGAGCATTTCTGTGATGGGCAGCCACCCATCTTGGTTACGCATCATTAGCAGAAATTGAAGCAGCACCACCCACAGCTGAATTAGAGCCTATACGTTCCAACTATAGTCAGGTGAATAACTCAACCTACATGTTCATCACACTTCAGTAATTTTGATCACACATGAAGATATGGGATGGTTACCACCACATTCCTGCTCGAAATATATAGCTCTATCTCATACACTATTATCGTGTTAACAGCGCGATGAAGTGGACATGGGAATGACATATGAGGAACTGTCGGTCTATGGAAGATTACGAAAATTTTCCATTGTGGTCCAATGTCTATGTTCAAGGTTTGCACAACACTCTAATGCTATTATAATACTTCTATTAAGTGGTGAGTTTCTATGCAGTTACTGACATCATTAAATTTGATTCTAATTTTCTTGTTACAGAACCTCTGCTATAGATGGGGAGCAAAATTGACTCCACAAGAGGTGGCTGAGAAAGTAAAGCACTTTTTCAAGTACTACTCCATCAATCGACACAAAATGACTACCTTAACACCTTCTTATCATGCTGAGGTACGAATATGATCACCTTAAGATGCTTTCTAGTAGACTGTACTCTTTCTCTTGATCATGTTCAAAGCTTATGGATAAATAATGTGTTACAGAGTTACTCGCCAGAGGATAATAGGTTTGACCTTAGCCAGTTTCTATACAATGTAAGATGGCCATACCAATTCCGAAAGATTGATGAACTTGTACGGGAGTTAGATGGTGACAGAATCCATCTGGGAGAATCAACCAATTTGGGAGAGGCTTCACATGGTGAGGGGATGGGAGTTGTGGCTGCAGGCTCAGGCAATCCAAATGTTGGATTCTAGTCTCTTTTTGCTTTGGGAAACCAGTGATCTTAACAGACATAATCTGTTTCTACTTGTACCTCACTCATACTCAAAAGTAATATGCAGTCATACTCAAATGGCACATTGTACATCTACTATCTATTAAATGCTTCTTGTAAAAACTCTTCATCACTTCAAGTGTACATACTTCGTAGTTTGGAAAGTTTTTCTCAATGATAGTGTCTTACATTTCGTACTTTCATTTCTATTGTGATACTCTGGGTTCTTACGACACAGGTACGCATTTCACGTTTGACCCTACACAAAAAACCTCATAAACGAAGCTCTCCAGAAATGAGAGCAGTCTGGAAGATCTGAGAAAAAAGAAAAAATAAGTGAGGAAGGTAAGGCCTTCATCTCGGCTTGATGACAGTTTCAAAGTCGGAAAGCTCATTTCTGGAAATGTGACTATATTTTGGCACTTAATCCGGAGAAAGAAAGAGATAGATATAGGGAAGTGTACTTTTATCAAATGAAGGAAATTACAAAAAAGTACTAACAAAAAGACCTGATAATGTATCATCGTCCACCACTTAAAAAAACACCCGAGTCAAAGGAGAAGAAATTCCATCTCCTCCAACTCTTCTACAATGAGAAATATTACAGTGAAGTCTCTCCTCCCCTCACCCGCCTGCCTAACCTATATAACATCATATCTCTCTCTTCTCGCCTCTCACAAATGATCAATAAAAGTAAAAGAACTGTCTAAAGCTCATCATGAGAGTCATCGTCCTCCTCGGAGGCTGATTCACCGCCTGGGGCACCGCCTGACCTCTGGTAGACAGCTGTGATGATGGGGTTGCATACGGCTTCCACCTCCTTGAGCTTCTCCTCATAGTCTTCCTTCTCAGCGGTCTGGTTCTCGTCCAGCCATTCAAGGGCTTCCTTAATAGCGGTCTCAATCTTCTCCTTCTCATCAGACTCGAGCTTGTCGGCAAGCTTGTCCTTGTCGTTGATCTGGTTCTTCATGTTGTAAGTGTAGGTCTCGAGACTGTTACGGGCATCGATTCTCTCCTTCACCTTCTTGTCTTCCTCGGCAAACTCCTCTGCCTCCTTGACCATGCGGTCAATCTCCTCCTGGCTCAAACGACCCTTGTCGTTGGTGATAGTGATCTTCTCAGATTTACCAGTTCCCTTGTCTTCTGCCTTCACGTTCAAGATACCATTGGCATCCACTTCAAAAGTGACTTCAATCTGAGGAGTACCCCTGTTTGATTGAGGAATAAATATTGTTAAATCTCTCTAGGCAGTAAGATCAGTTATAGGAAATACACTTGGACAGCAGGACAAACCTTGGAGCGGGGGGAATTCCAGTAAGGTCGAACTTTCCAAGGTTTCTACAATCCTTTGTGAGACTCCTTTCACCCTCATAAACCTGAGATCATTGAAGTAAGATTAAGTTTGAACCCCACTCCACTGTGCCTAGCAATCCAACACTAAATTAAGCAATCAGTAAGGAATAATACCTCAATGGAAACGGTAGTCTGCTGATCCTGGTAAGTGGTGAAGACCTGGGACTTCTTGGTTGGGATGACAGTGTTTCTCGGAATCAACTTGGTCATAACTCCTCCAACAGTCTCGATACCAAGGGTAAGAGGTGCGACATCCAAGAGAAGAATATCTGCATTCAATAGAAACACGTCATAAGTAATAATAATTGTTCATTTAATCAACCGTTGTAGCAGCATTTAAGTATGTCATAGCAACCAAGAATTGAGTACTGTACCTTTGGTCTCCTCACCACCCTCTCCACTCAAAATACTTCCTTGTACAGCAGCACCATAGGCAACAGCCTCATCGGGGTTCACACCCTTGTTTGGTTCCTTTCCCTCAAAGAAATCCTTAAGGAGCTGTTGGACCTTTGGAATCCTGGTACTTCCACCAACAAGAACAATCTCATCAATCTGGCGCTTCTCCAAGCCAGCATCATCCATGGCCTTCTTCACTGGTCCCATAGTCTTCCTGAACAAGTCATTGTTCAATTCCTCAAATCTAGCTCTGGTCAGTGGTTCAGAGAAGTCGACTCCGTCAAAGAGTGATTCAATCTCAACACGGACTTGGTGCTGGCTACTGAGGGCTCTCTTGGCACGCTCAGCTTCCCTCCTCAATTTTCCAAGGGCTCTGTTGTCCTTGCTGATGTCCTTTCCGTGCTTCTTCTTGATCAACTTGATGAAGTACTCCATAACCCTCTGGTCAAAGTCCTCACCTGCAACAAAAGTATGCATTGCATCAGCAATGAAGCCACAGATTAACTATGAGCAGCAAATGGAAACAAGAGGTGAAAATAGTAAACAAGCAAAAGATTTCTTACCTCCCAAATGAGTGTCACCATTTGTGGAAAGAACCTCAAAGACACCGTTGTCAATGGTCAAAATACTGACATCAAAAGTACCACCACCAAGGTCAAAGACAAGAATGTTCTTTTCACCACCCTTCTTGTCCAAACCGTATGCAATAGCTGCTGCGGTAGGTTCATTGATGATCCGGGCAACATTGAGCCCAGCAATGACACCAGCATCCTTGGTTGCCTGTCTCTGGGCATCGTTGAAGTATGCTGTAAAATGCAAAAGAATACAATGTCAGTTATAGGCACATGAAAAGTACGAACTAAATTAAATGGGAGTTTAGTGAGCAAAATGACAAGCTTTACTCACCAGGAACAGTAACAACAGCATCCTTGATTTTCTTTCCCAGGAATGCTTCGGCTGTTTCCTTCATCTTGGTCAAAATCATAGCGCTGATCTCCTCAGGACTGAAAACCTTGGTTTCACCATCCTTGATCTTTACTTGAATGTAAGGCTTTCCATCCTGGTTCACAATCTTGAAAGGAAAAAGCTTCATGTCCCTCTGGACTTCTTTGTCGGAAAACCTGCAACCAAGCACAGGTCAGTACTGACTCCCGACCAACTCCAAACATTCACATTAAAGCATTAACAGACAGAAATAAGAACATTACTTTCTTCCGATAAGTCTCTTGACGTCAAAGACTGTCCTTTCATGGTTCACGGCTGCCTGGTTCTTTGCAGCCTCGCCGATCAGCCTCTCGCTGTCGGTGAAAGCCACCCAGGACGGGGTGATACGGTTTCCTTGGTCATTGGCTATAATCTCCACATGACCGTTCTTGTACACACCAACACAGGAATAAGTTGTCCCAAGATCTATCCCAATGACTGTTCCCAACTTGGCAGCCTCCTCCTTCGCAATCGAAATTGAAAAGAGACATCCTGTTGTGCATTTCTCAGCATGTTAGTACATGTTATACCACAAATTGTACAAACAACGAAACATTTCGGCATCCAATTCCTCTACACCTTAAGCAACAGAATGAATTGTTTAATACAGATACCGTTTAGTAAAGATTACGTTATGATTCTCCTGGCTGTTTAATTATAAGTTTCATAACTCTACACTTACAATTATAAAACTAATCCTTCGCAGATCTCGAGTCATTAGACAACAATAAATCAAAAATCAAATGCAATCGTAACGTAACAAGATCTGCTCAAACTCTTCAACACGTCTACGTCTATGGAGTTATTACCAGCAAACAAAATTCAATCATTCAAAAACTAAAAAACGAATACATGTTCAGGTAGAATCGTAAATCTCATCGATTCTGGAATGTAAACACTCTCAAACACATACACAGCTATCAAAACACAACTAGATCCACCACATTTTCTCAACCAAAACCAGAACGCAAACAATGAATCCGAACCAACAAAGCAGATCTAACAGTGAAAGAAAAGGAGCTGACGACTAACCGAATATGACGATCGCAAAAACGATCAGAGTGTTGTTACGTGCTCTCCAGGAGCCAGCCATGGCGTCTGATTAAGCTCTCTCTCTGGTTCTCTGCGTTTCTTCAAAACCCAAAAATGGCTTTGGCTTTGGCTTTGTGCTTTGAGCTTTTTGGCTTCGGCTGATTTTGGTTGTCTAGAGAAATCTGAGGTAGTGAGATTTAAACCGCGCGTGGGACTGAGGATTTATAGAGGGAGATCAACGTACCTGTGAAGTGCTCTGTTAAAACCAATTCGTGGAAACATGTCATTTATGATGACGTGGTCCAATGGGATCGCGAGGACGGATAGGTATAGCCAATGGGGTTGGACCTCATGTTGGGGTGATCTGGGCCGTTGGGTGGAGAAAGAGTGTGTACGTGTTCGGTGGTGATGCGGGGAGTATGTGTCATCCAAGCGGCTGGGGAATTAATTTTCTTATTATAGACTAACTGGTTTTATTTCGATAATTAGCATCATTAAAGGTGAAACACAAAGCTTTTTTAGGCTAAACAGCTCAAGATAAAAGAACTTGAAGTTCCATGACTTTCCTAGCTCTAACATGAAACTTGACCAGGACCCATTTTTTATAAGAAGTCATCAGTCCACGAAGTCACGATTAATGGACTTCAACCCCTCGAAATGGTCTAGCTGATGATAAGAAATGGGTTTAAATTTGTGTTGATCCATTTTCATAGATCAAATTTGTAAATTATGAAATAGAATGCAAGCTCTACTAGCCATTTGTTGCTCTAATAATCATGTTTGATGACAATATTGTATAACCATGTCTGATATTAAATTTACAAATTTACTTTTTATAATGAGAAATTGAGAATAATAATCATTGATCATTTTTCTTCATTTGCATTTCATAAAATATTTTGTTTGATCCGTTTTAAAGCAAGATGGAGTGTCATTTGGTTGTTCTCACAATCTCATTGGAAAAATATGTATTTAATATTATTTTAATTAATCATTTTGAGGCAATTAAATTAAGATATTTACTTGTTCAAATAGTTAAATTAGTGAATAAGAAATTATCACCCAAAAACACACTAATCATTTTCGATTTGTCAATTAAATTGTTTATGATGGCTAATAAACCTTAGTAATGGCATGCAATTGAATGATGAACTAAATGGTTTGTAACTGTTTTGTAACCGATCATAAACATTAGTTATAATATTCAATTGAAGCCTACTAAATAGATTGTTTGTAATCGATCGTAAACATTATTGATGGCAAATCAAATAGCTTGTAACTGTCAATTGATGGCGAGTATGATGACCAAAAACTATTTTGGTATTAACTAGACAATAAGTGGCTTGTTCCCCAATAAAACATATATAAAGCGATATTCTTCTTTGATCTCATTTGATCGATCCCATCAGAAAGTAGAAAACATAATATCTCTCTCTCTCTCTCTCTCTCTCTCTCTCTCTCTCTCTCTTCCGGTGATAGAGGAAAGTACTATCTAGTTTATCGAGGAGTTCTTATGTAGTGCAAACTCAAGAATCTCAAGGTCGTTATATCTTGGGAGACAAACGTCAATGAGACCTTGTGCACTGGTAGAGGCGGCGTAATTGTCTTAAGGAGAGTGTGATACACACGTCTCCACTTCATCATCACCCTCCAATTCTATTCGGTATTAGGTTATTGTAGAATTATATATATCAGTTACAATAAAAATTGTAATTATATTAATTCTATTTCAGATTATATATTCAATATTACTACCATTTTTCCTACAACTATGACTTCAAATATTTTTTTCGTATGGCCACGTTCAAAGACTAATTTAATAACCACAATTAATAACCACAATTTTAATTGTGTAGAATGATTTTTGGAAGGTAAAATAACAAAATGGCTCAAAGTTATACAAATTTGTAGTATTGTAAGGTAGTTCAAAGTGAACTGCTCGAGCAAAGATAAGTAGCATTGTTAAGAAAGCGTTTCATGTCCAAAGATGGTGAGTTGGCTCATTCGAGCATGGATACAGAGTTTTATTTGCCCAATAAAAATGTGGTGGTTCAAGTCTCTATAACTATAAAGCAGAGAGGAATGCCTACATGTATTCAAAACAAGGTAAAATGATAAACTTTGAATCGTTGCATAAAAAATCAAAGAAGCGTGTTGGTAAAAAGTTCGAGATGGTGTGTTGTGCATATGTCACTCTATTGGTTGTAGGTGAGGAGCTGGCTAAGAAGTATAGAAGTTTTGAAGTGAATGTGTTTGTCGCTTCAGAAGCAAAAGCTTACCGAAACAGTTAAGAAGAATGATTCCTAAAGTATTCACTTTGGAAGAGCACATTTTTGTTTATTTAGTCTCACCCTTTGTTAATTACTGTAGTCATACCTATTTATATACAACAGAAAAAGTTGAATATATTTCTCGTCAAAGAGGAGTGGTAGACATGGGTTGGGATGCAGGCCTGATAGTACCACTAATAGTGTCCATAACTTAACCATCACATTGGGTGCGAGGTTTTGGACTCAAAAGGACGAAGTGATATTAAGAGTGTAACACTTTAGTTATAAGGTCTTAGCAAAGTTGTATTTCTCTAACGTGGGATTTGACTTCTCCTCACATTCTCAACACGCATC
Organism: Geum urbanum; assembly: GCA_946800695.1. NCBI lineage: Eukaryota > Viridiplantae > Streptophyta > Magnoliopsida > Rosales > Rosaceae > Geum > Geum urbanum. The sequence goes on from OX327011.1 coordinate 45,121,762, forward strand.
CGCACGTGTGGTGGATTACGAAGCCAACACGTGGATAGACTTGGGGGACATCGAGCACGTGTGGCATGACCATCACACGTGGGACAACCCGCTCTAATACCATGTTAGATATGGGTCGGGACACAAGTGAGAGGAGATGGAGTGACTTGGGCTAGACTACACTGATCAGAAGTGGGCTCGACAGAAGAGGAGACATAGGAAACGTCTCACGAAAAATAACATCGCAACTAATAAAAACCGTATAAGTGGAGAGATGATAGAGCTTATATGCATTTTGACCAACTAGATAGCCGATAAAAACACATTTGATTGCTCTAGGTGCAAGCTTATTTGTAACATGAACATTTGTAGCATAAGCGAAACACCCAAAAACACGAAAGGGATGGAAAGGAGGAGGTTTATAATAGAGATGTTCAAAAGGTGTTTGAAACGAGAGAAGTGGAGTGGGAAGACGATTAATGACATGTACAACAGTAAGCACACACTCTCTCCAACATTTAAGAGGAAGGTTAGCTTGAAAACAAAAGGCGTGTGCAACCTAGAGAATATGACGATGTTTGCATTTCACCACCCTATTTTGTTGGGACGTGAAAACACAAGAGCGTTGAAAAACAACTCCGCTATCTTTAAAAAAAATACGAAAAGAAAGAAATTCAAGCCCATTATCACTATAGACACTTTTAATATTAGAACTAAATTGTGTGGATGCAAAAGAGAAAAACTCCTTCATCAAAGATTGAGTTTCATGTTTATGTTTCATTAAAAACACCCAAATAAAATGAGAATAATCATCCACAATAGTAAGAAAATAATTGGCCCCGGTAACAGAAGAATGTTTATAAGAACCCCAAATATTACAATAAATTTAATCAAAAGTTTTAACGGACGAAATGGAACTAGTACCAAAAGAAAGACGACTTTTTGTTTTGCAAGTGGACAGACATCACAAACATAATCAGACTTAATGGAGACATTTATGAAATGTTTAGCTATGTGATCTAAGGGACGTGAAGAAACATGACCCAAACGATGATGTGTCAAATGTTTGTTGGTGCTATGATGAGATGATAAGTTGGTTGATTGGGTGAGTTGGATATGGTTTTCTCCGTTGCTAACGCCTTCAAATAATATACATCATCACATTCCTTGCCCAAACCGATCGTCTTCCCTGAAACCAGATCCTGCAAAATACACAAATCAGGAAAAAATGTCACTGGACAACTTAATCCTCTTGTAAGACGACTTACGTATATCAAATCAACTTAAAAATTTGACATACATAATACATCATGTAAATTGTAAGATCTATTCAATGAGACTGATCCAATATGAGTTATTGTTACCCCTTCACCACTTAGTAGCAATACCGGAGGCAACAAGTGATTTTTGGTACTGCAAGTGAACAAACTTGATGATGAGACAATATGATCTGTTGCACCGCTATCAATTATCCACCAGTGAGATGAAACCTCAGACAATGCTGGTTTTATGAAAGATGTAGATGCTTGGCATTTTACACCTTCGCCTTCTTTGACTTTCACGAGAGATAACAATTGATTGAGTTGTGCTTTTGAAATACCGGACATGGTGAGAGATTTTATAATCTCTTGTCGATTTTGTTGTGCTTCATAAGCCATGATGACACATAGAGATGATAAAATGTTGCACGAGAAAGTAGAGTGCGGCTGAGATAGAGTCAGGATCTTACTCCTGTTCTAATATCATGTTAGACATGGGTCAGGATGCAAGTTCGATAGTATCATCAATACTATCCCCGACTTAACCACCACATTGAGTATGAGATTTTGGACTCAAAAGGCCTCGGTGATATTAAGAATGTAACACTTTACTTATGAGCCCTTAACAAAGTTGTATTTCTCCAACGTGAGATTTGACTTCTCCTCACATTCTCAATAAAGAGACCATTCACCACTTCGATTTTGATTTGAGTAATGTCGCCATATTTGCCTACACCTTCGTTATGTCATAGTTCTTCAACCAAAGTAATATTATGATGTTTGGTTTAGATATATTGAGTCTTCAAGTACAAAGAAAATGAGAATGCAACAAAACTCATTTCGAATAGGTTGAACGAGACTTTAGATATTATTTCACATGTTCTTATCGAGGAAGAATGTATTTCTACACGAGGTATTAGCCCTATGCATAACACTTAGCTAATGTACCATGTGTGGGGATGAGCTCCTAAGCACAACACTTTGCTAAGGTACCAAATAAAATAAAAAACGAGAATGTAACAAGCTAATTGGAAAATAACGGTCACTTACTTGGTTTGTCCAAAGGCGAACGAACTATGACAAAATCTCCCCACACGCGCGTATACATCCACTCCTCCACTTATCAAAGCAGGCCTTTTCTTATAACCCTCGGCCCATCAATCGAATGGACTGATCCACTCACACGTCACTCCACGCTCCCACACGCCAAGACTCACGCGTGGAGAGCATGAGAGACTGATATTATAATCAAGATATCGCTGTTTTTGTTTGTGTAAATCCCCAGTTTTTTTCGTAGAGTATTTTTGCTTTTTATTCTCTCTCTCTCTCTCTCTCTGTCTCTAGGGTTTGGTGGCCGCGCTCTGCTTCTTTTTCCTTCTTCTTCTGCTTCTTCTTCTGTTTCGTTTTGACTCGGATTGATCACCGACTCGCTGCCGAGTCCACTCATCAACTCGGGGTCAGTTGAAATTTCATCTCTCTCTGTTTATATTATTATATACGTTTGCTGTCACTCTTCGTTCTCCGATTGCAGTTCGTTGTCTGATCTGAATGTTTTGATCTAGATTCGTTGTTTAATCGTTAGGCATAGTCTGTCGAGTTTTGATCTTAAGACTCTGTGAGTTATTGAAGCTGAGTTTTAGGAATTAAGGAAAATCGATACGTTTATTTTCAATCTTTGATTTTGTTTCTAAGTGCTGAATTGCTAATCCGTAATCGTTTCGACTGTTGATTGTTGAGAACAGTGAACTGTTTATTTACTTGAGTTTTTCTTCCGCTAAGTTGGGACCCGTTTTTGGCAGTAGATAAGAAGAAGACACAATATGTGTATGATCTTAGTGTTGTTTGTATGTGTTAAGAGTTGTGGATATCACAATTTTATATATTATGTGTAATTGTTGTCCTGGTTATGGCGCGATTAGGGTCCGATGTTTAGTGGAGATGATTCTGTAGGCTTGAGAGGGATGATTATCAATTACTTTGTGCTTTGTTTAAATTTTGTCTTCTTGCACGAATTCGGACAAATAACCTTGCTCTTAGAGCAATTTTGGTAGTTATGTGGGATTGATACGCGTTTGATATTGGTTGCTTGAATTGGCCATGGATACCTTATTGATTGACACTTATGTGTTGCATTTGTTCTTGACTACAGATTCCCATGGCGATGGAAATTACTCAGTTTCTTTTAAATGCTCAAGCAGTGGATGGAAATGTACGCAAGCATGCCGAAGAAAACATAAGACAGTTTCAAGAGCAAAATCTTCCAAGTTTCCTGCTCTCTCTTGCAGGAGAATTAGCTAATGATGATAAGCCTGTCGAAAGTCGAAAGTTAGCGGGTTTAATCCTAAAGAATGCATTGGATGCCAAAGAACAGCACAGAAAGTTTGAGCTTAGTCAAAGATGGGTTGCACTGGACCCAAATGCAAAGGCCCATATTAGAGCTTGCCTGTTAAAGACACTATCATCTCCTGCCCATGATGCTCGATCAACTGCATCTCAAGTCATTGCGAAGCTTGCGGCAATTGAGTTGCCACTCAAGCAGTGGCCTGAATTGATAGAATCTCTGCTGTCTAATAACAATCAACTTCCTGCTCACACAAGACAGGCGACTCTTGAAACTCTTGGATACATATGCGAGGAGGTCTCCCCAGATGTGATAGAGCAAGATCATGTCAACAAGATATTAACAGCTGTTGTTCAGGGCATGAACTCCACTGAGGGTAATAATGATGTCAAGCTCGCTGCCACTCGGGCTCTTTACAATGCTTTGGGTTTTGCTCAAGCAAACTTCTCTAATGATATGGAACGTAACTACATAATGCAAGTGGTATGTGATGCTACTCGTTCCCCAGAGGTAAAAATTCGACAAGCGGCATTTGAATGCTTGGTTTCTATATCAGCAACATATTATGAGAAATTGTCTCCACACATTCAAGAAATTTTCAACATTACTTCAAAGGCTGTGAAGGAAGATGAAGAACCTGTTGCACTTCAAGCTATTGAGTTTTGGAGCTCAATTTGTGATGAGGAGATTGACATATTAGAAGAATATGGTGGTGATTTTACTGGGGATTCAGTTATTCCGTGCTTTTATTTCATTAAACAAGCACTTCCTGCTCTGATTCCGCTGTTATTGGAGACGCTTCTAAAGCAGGAGGATGATCAAGATCTGGATGAAGGTGCCTGGAATATTGCCATGGCTGGTGGCACTTGCTTGGGCTTGGTAGCACGAACGGTTGGTGATGATATTGTGCCGCTTGTGATGCCATTTATTGAGGAGAATATTTCAAAACCAGATTGGAGGCAGAGGGAGGCAGCCACCTATGCCTTTGGTTCAGTTTTAGAAGGCCCATCCCCTGAAAAGCTAATGACTCTTGTTAATCATGCTCTGGGTTTTATGTTAAATGCCCTGATGAAAGACCCAAACAACCATGTGAAGGACACTACTGGTTGGACTCTTGGAAGGATATTCGAGTTTCTACATGGGTCAACTTTTGAGACGCCTATTATTACCCAAGCGAATTGTCAACAGATTATCACAGTTCTTCTTCAGAGCATGAAGGATGTGCCGAATGTTGCTGAGAAAGCCTGTGGTGCTTTATATTTCCTGGCCCAGGGTTTTGAAGATTCAGGATCTTCATCCACACAACTAGCTCCTTTTTTCCAGGATATCATCCAGGCCCTTCTTGATGTGACTCACCGAGAAGATGCTGGAGAATCCCGCCTTCGAACTGCCGCCTATGAGAGTCTGAATGAAGTCGTAAGGTGCTGCACCGATGAGACTGCTCCAATGGTGATGCAATTGGTACCTCTTATTATGATGGAACTCCACCAGACTCTTGAGGCACAGAGGCTTTCATCTGATGAAAGAGAGAAGCAGAACGAATTACAAGGCCTTCTTTGTGGTTGCCTGCAGGTCATCATCCAGAAGCTGGGGTCATCTGAACAAACTAAGTATGTCTTCATGCAGTATGCTGACCAGATGATGGGTCTCTTCTTGAGAGTATTTTCTTGTAAAAGTGCCACAGCACATGAGGAGGCTATGCTTGCTATTGGAGCTCTTGCTTATTCAACTGGCAATGATTTTGCAAAGTACATGTCTGAGTTTTACAAATACTTAGAAATGGGTCTCCAAAACTTTGAGGACTATCAGGTTTGTGCCATAACAGTTGGTGTTGTGGGGGATATATCTAGGGCTCTGGAAGATAAGATATTGCCTTACTGTGATGGGATAATGACCCAGCTCCTCAAGGATTTGTCAAGCAATCAGTTGCATCGATCGGTGAAGCCTCCCATATTTTCAAGCTTTGGTGACATAGCTTTGGCAATTGGTGAGAATTTTGACAAGTATTTGATATATGCCATGCCCATGCTTCAGAGTGCGGCAGAGTTATCTGTCCAGACATCAGGTGCTGATGATGATATGATAGAGTACACAAATTCTTTGAGGAATGGAATTTTGGAGGCATACTCTGGTATCCTACAAGGATTTAAGGGCTCCTCAAAAAGCCAATTATTGATGCCTCATGCACCTCATATTCTGCAGTTCTTGGATAGCTTATACATGGCGAAGGACATGTAAGCTTTTTTGCATCCCTTATCTTCAGATTATGATGTGTTATTTTTTTTATAACAATTCTGATTGATTTCTGATCTTCTTTTTACTTGATATTTTAGGGATGAGGTTGTCATGAAGACTGCCATTGGGGTACTTGGAGATCTAGCCGATACATTGGGTGCTAATTCTGCTCCATTAATTCAATCATGTGTATCAAGTAGAGGCTTTCTAAATGAATGTCTTCAGTCAGAGGATCCTTTGGTCAGGGAAGCTGGTGAATGGGCCCAGTTGGCCATCCGTCGCGCTATATCTTTTTGAGGCCACTGCCATCTACCACATTCTTGTTCTTGCATGCATTTGGGTGTCGTGAGTTGGGGTCTGGCATTGCATATCATGAGTCGGGTCATCGCCATTTTTGGGTTGGTACATTTGCGTCAACAGGCAGTCGGTATATCAAAATCAGCTTTGGGGAGTCTGTCTTTTTTTCTTTCTTTAATTTATTGTTTGGCATTGCATTGGAGGGAGTCAGTGGTGATGTCCCCTGTGTCTCTGCTATCTTGGCAGAAAGTGATGACCTTTATAGAAGAAAAGAAAGTGGTGTTGGAGAAATGAGATAAATATATACCCCATCGTGCCCTACTGTTGCTGTCTTCTGTGGGCTGTCATAGCTGTTTCTTTCCTGAGAAGTTGATGATGATGGTAAAGGTTTGGTTCAGGAGTCGGAGCCCGTCAGCAGCAGCTTTAAAGTCTTCATTTTTCTCCCCAAATCTTTGGCCTTATTTTTCCTTACACCAGAATTTGGGTCTGGAAGCGTTGCATCGTTACATTTGAACTGTCATAGAGTCGTCTTTTGTCTTTTGTAGTCATTCTGTATGCTTGCTCGTAATTATGTTGGAAATTGGTGAAGTCCTCATAATATATGGGCATTCATGCATTACTCATATTTCATCATTGTTGTACTCACAGGAATTTACTCTTTCTCACAATCAAATGATCAATCTCATGCATTATTTAAATCTTTCTATTGCCTCTTTTTACGGTTGGGGTTTTGTATAGCTTTGTTGTGTTTTCTTCACTGTCTGAATCTCTAAAGCTTTCTATTTTGTTTACAAAGTACTTTAATGTAAATTTCCCATACCTTGATTCATATTCGGTTGTCTTGTAATACCAATACGAACAAGAAGATTACATGTATTAGTATTACACGTATTTGATATTCTCGAAACATATAGTCATATGATTGAATACATCTCGACCCATTTCAAAACACTGTTCTCACCTTTACATCACTTCATGTAACCACAAGGTTCTAAAAGGCGTTAGGCGGAATTAGGCAGTGGAGTTACTGCCTAGCGTCTAGGCGTTTAGGCGGAGTTTAATCGGTAATTAAGTGGTAATTAGGCGGATCATTTTTTATATATATTTGATTAATTTTATATTTATATGGTATATTGTAATTTGAAACATAAAGTAAAAATTATAAAGAAATATCATAAAAATTCTAAACTAAGTTTATAAAGAAATCCAATTAACCATCTATCTCAATTTTTTGAAATAGATGTGCATAAACAAGAATCCCAAGAATATGAAATTATCTATTTCGAAGCTGATAATTCATAAATCACAGTACATTATGAGTTTATGACAATGAAGCTTACATTATAAACTTGCAACCATGGAAACCATTCAAACATAAAGCTTCACGGAATCAACCATGACTCTTTCACAGAATCAAGTTTTGTTTGTATGATGGCCATAGACACTATGCTCCTGCCAACATTTAATTATATCAAATTATCAACATATAACAAACAAGGATGACGGCGGTGGACGGCAAGTGGCGGCGATGGCGGTGATCGGCGAGCGGCGTCCAAGTCGCGGCGTTTGCAAAAGGAGAGAAACGACGTTTTGCAAAAGAAATTGGATTGGATTTTCTATTTAGAATTCATTCATTTGCGTTGTACCTCTTAATTTAAAAAAAAAATTAATAATAATAAAAAAAACCCGCCTAAGCGCGCTTTTCTGCCGATTAGTCGTTAGTCGCCCGCCTAATTGCCGATTGGTCGGTTCCCGCCTAACTACCCCGCCAAGAACCAAAATTAGGCCATAAGATAGTTTTTTCCGATTAGTCGGTGCTTAGGCGGCCTAGGCGGCCGTTTTTTAGAACAGTGCGTAACCATACTTTACATTACTTCACATTACAAACTCAATCTATAGATCTACTACAAATCCAAATTGCTTCACATCACAAGCTCAATCAATGGATCTACTACAAGTACATTGATGTCATTATACACGGCTTAAATAGTTAAATATGCCAACAACGTTAGGAGTCTATATATAATGACACCGTTATACACGACATAATACGTTGCATAAATAAATAGTCAGTCATGTTCTGGTGCTCAGTGAGTTCATAATGGTCAATTACTGTCAGATCTGCATTCAACAGATATTAAATTGTCTTCAAACTATTTTTTAATTATCTACTGATGGATGCAGATCTACCGTCAATTGACCACGACTCACCACCAAAATCAGACTCAATAAATATTATTACGAACAAATTTGTGATTTTCACATCGGAGTACTCAAAATGAATTATAATTTCTTTAACTGATAATATCATAAGGTCTCAAATATTTTCTTTTCTATCATATCTACGTGATAAGCAGTCATGTTCTGGTGGTCAATTGAATTCGTTGTCAGGTGTGATCAATCACCGTTGGATCTGTATCTAATAGATGAGAATAAACTATACTTTAACACACTCATGATTAACTATCGTTAGATACAGATCAAACAGTAATTGACTACAACTAACCACGAATTCAATCGACCACAAGAGTACTATGATAAGATTTTGGTTTGAAAGTCAAAAATATCTTGTAACCAAAAGAAAACAAAATAGAAAAAATAAAGAGAAAGTAAAGGGAAACGGGTAAGGAAATATCCAATTGGGTCTCCCCGCGGGTTAATCAAACCGTTACCATATTCCGTTGCTCACTCCTTCACGCTAAATCTTCTCTCTCTCATTTCCGAAACCACACACACTCACTCCACCACCACCATTTTCCACCGTAACTAACTCATCCTCCTCCTCCGATGGCGATCGCCGCATCTCCATCCGCCTCCTTCTTCCACCACCACCACCACACTCGCTCCGCCTCGTCGACTTCCTCCTTTATTCGCTTCCCTTCTCAGTTTCACTCTCACTCTCTCCGAGCTAAGCCTCCGCCGCCGACTCACCAAAACCAACTCACCACCACCGCGCGCCTCTACTCCTCGTTCTCGCCGGAAAACGGAGATCACCACAGCCTCCAGGGCGGCGGCGAGCTCTTCCACGGCTTCTATCCGCAGCGCCGCGGCGGAAGGGGATCGCCGGTGTTCGTCACGATGCCTGTAGACTCGGTCGACCCGCTCGGCGGACAGCTAAGGCGGCGGAAGACGATGAGTCAGTCGTTCAAGGCTCTGGTCGCCGCCGGAGTCGAGGGGGTGGTCATGGAGGTGTGGTGGGGGATCGTCGAGAGGGATCAACCTAGGATGTACAACTGGCAAGGTTACTTGGGAATCGTTGAGCTAGCGAAACGGTGCGGTTTGAAGGTCCGGGCAGTCTTGGCGTTTCATCAGTGTGGTACTGGCCCCGGCGATACTCATTGGTTAGTTAACTTAGCCTCTCATGAATCGATTACAGCCTCATTTCATCATAGTTGCTCACTATTACTTCGGTTAGTAGATGAATCGGTTCTTGTTTCGAGTGTTTGATTGTACGGATTGGATTGGATTGGATAGGATAGGATAGGATAGGATATGAAATGAATGGTCTGTTAGTAGTAGTTGAAGATTGTACGGATTGGATATACAGTTTACTATTTTTAGGTATAATTACAGTTATTGTCATTTCTGGATTTGGATTGCTATATATACATGAAACTTTGAGTTATTGCTTGAGAGTTCATGAGAGCAGTTAAGATCAGTTGGCTAATGTGATACGTTCTGTGCTATCACTGGAGACTTTACGGATTTAGTTTCCTTTTGTGCTGTGAAGGTTGTTTTATTCTACTGATTACTTGTTCTTTTATTTTTATTGCAATTGAAGGATTCCTCTTCCACTGTGGGTACTTGATGAGATTAATAAAGATCCGGATTTAGCGTATTCTGATAGATTCGGCAGAAGAAATACGGAATACATTTCTCTTGGGTGTGATAGCCTTCCTGTCTTGCAAGGGCGTTCACCACTCCAGGCATATGCTGATTTTATGAGAAGCTTCAGAGATACCTTTAAACAAGTGATTGGTGTCATCATAATAGTAAGTTGATGTTAACTAATAGTTCCTCACATCAAAGTTATAGTCATCGTAGTGATATACTTAATGTATAAATTAGCGTTCTCTTCTTGCAGGGAATACAAATTGGAATGGGTCCTGGTGGTGAATTAAGATATCCTTCTTGTCCTACTCAGAAGCTAACATCAGCTTGGCGTACTCGTGAGCTCGGTGAGTTTCAGTGCTATGATAAGGTAAGCAGGAAGTTTAAGCTCCATTCACTAGCTATTAGCTGCGTTGGGATCTCTTCCACACTTATAAGGCCACATGTTAATTTCATTTTCTTTCCAATTCTCTGGCCAGTATATGCTCGCATCTCTTAATGCACGTGCTAGAGAGATTGGGATGCCTGAATGGGGAAATGGGGGCCCTATAGGTGCTTCCAATTTGATGCAGAACCCGGAAGAAACACAGTTTTTCAGAAGTGACGATGGGTCGTGGAATACATCTTATGGTACATTTTTTCTGGAATGGTATTCAGGAATGCTGCTTCTGCATGGAGAAAGGCTGTGCAGGGAAGCTGAAGCCATTTTTGGGGGTACAAAAGCTAATACGTCTGCAAAAGTAGCTGGGTTCCACTGGCATTATTGCATTCAATCTCATTCATCAGAGTTAACAGCTGGGTATTACAATACTTCCACAAGAGATGGATACTTGCCAATTGCTCGCATGTTTGCTCGATATGGGTTTAGTTTGTGTTGCCCATGTTTTGACTTGCAAGATATGGACGAGAAGCAGATGAATCCAGTCAGTAGTCCTGAAGGCCTTCTGAGACAGCTGCTCTCTGCTGCTAGGGTGTGTGATATCCCCGTAGAGGGTGAACCTTCTGCAGCCAGTTTGGATGATAAATCATTTCAACAGGTGGTGAAGATGTCGAAGTACTACTCATATGGTCTAGAAAATCCCTCCTTCTCATTCAACTTTGTGAGGATGGATAAGAATATGTTTGAACTGCATAATTGGGTTCGTTTTACTCGTTTTGTGAGGCAAATGTCAGATGTCAATCTTTTTCGAGCCAAGCTAGACGTTGATGCAATGGCAGATTCACGCCGGTTCTCCACTTCCATTTCAGATGTTGCAAAATTCGGAATGGCTTCTGCATATTGTTAGAAATGTTAGCCGCCACTCAGCAATGTTCATAGCAGTATGTTACACCCTGACACCCGTTGCCCGTTTGATGTGAATACGTACATAAGATGATTAGCGCTGATTAGACAATTGTGAGATGTGTAGTAATTCCTGGTCGATGATTCTCATAAGCATTGTTCTTCTGGAGAGAGCTACTACAATGCATTGTAAATTTATTATACAGTGCCTTCCTCGCTTTTTTAGAATGGTTGGCTTGTCATCAACTCTAGCTGTTTGAGGCTCAGATAACATGCATGCCAAGCTTTCCTACTGCTTGGCTTATTATGGATTATGCTCCTCACTGATAATGAAATCTGGCTTATTTGCTTTAACGCAGAGATTTCATCTGCTAGCTCATTGCGGTGGACGCCAAGCTTACTTGATTTTCCTATGTGCATAGAACCTTGAACATCTTAATCATTTTCTTGATCAATGCTCTTAAATTTTAGAAACTGGTTCCCTCGTTTCCCTTGTTGTTCTCATCCGAGAAAGCTTTGGAGCTATCGTGCGATCCCAATAAATTTTCTTTCATCGGTGCACTTTGAGCACAAGAACATAGCATTTTTTGCATCGACTGAGCCGCTGTTCTTTGTCGATCATACGGTCAAGACTCGAGAGGTTTATGCACGTTCTTAAACTCAGCTATGAATATGAAGCAGCAGGGCAGATAAGTGACATATCACAGACCCCACATCAGAGGGTAAACTCTAGTGTATGCCGACATATATATAATGCCATTCGTTCACTTGTTACAAATTTATTGACAAGTTATCACATGGAGCTTGAGCTTGAGCCTTGAGGGCATCTTCCATCATCAGCACGAGGAAAGGGTTGACCAGTTGCTCCACACATGCACCATCTGTAAGATATGCTTCATCAACATCCATCTGAACTCGATCTCCCTACGCTAAACGGATCCGATAGCACTAGATTTGAGAGACCTGCTAACTTACACAACAGCTTCCAATAAGGCCTCCATAAAAGTAACCAGAAAAAAGCAAGTACTGTAGTAATTTTTGGAAAATAGTAAATCAAAGTACCTCGCCTCATACAAGAAGTGCATTATTTTCTTAGTAAAATGCACGGAGTGCACGCCTTCGCTAATTCTCGATAACTCTATCATCAACTACATGAAAATAAAAAATAAAAAAATTAATTATCATCTCTATTACTGGAAATCTAATGAGATGGATAACAAAGGCAAAGCATGTATGTAGATGTAGTTATGTATTACTAAAAGGTTTGTGGGCATATACATTATATATATATATATTACATACGTTCACTTAATTACAAATGTAATGACAAGTTATCATATGTATGGAGCTTGAGGTATGCAAATTAACCTCGATCACCTTCTTTCAATCCAATTGAGAATTGTTCTTGAAATTAATGTAGTAATTTCCTCGATCCTCTGTGGAAAGACTAAGGATCATCGTAAGTCTAGCTATATATACAGTATCTGGCAGAAGTTACCATTCAGTGATCCAACAGTCAAGTATATATGAGGTACGAGAACATATATAATGGGATTTATCTTACTAGGTGAGATCCCGGGCGCGAGGTGTGAGTGGCAATGATATAGATTGAAAAAGGAAGGATTAAGAAATTTAGGAGGTATTCAGTCGTGTATTAATACGTTGTAATTTAAAGTTTCAGAATGGTATGAATATAATTAGTATTATACACAAATGAAATACCTCACATGAATAAGTTCATCCATATTGTTTCAATGTAAAAATCCATATTGTTTCAATGCAAAAAATCATAAATGAGCCATATGTGAATGTAGAAAACAACCATCTTGTATATGAAAGAAATTGTGTCATCACACATCAAGAAGCACTAAAGATCATACAAAGGGCCAAAGCATAGGCAGAGGTTGTAAGACTCTTGTCTCACCATCCATGAGAATACATAAAAGTTTTTAAAGTGCTACATTAGAGTAGATATTGAAATTTCATTGCGTCATTGTTTAATATCTAGATAGATTACATATTATATCACATATTAGAAATTTAGCACACATTAGAAGATACATAGCAACTATTAGTTAGCTAAGCTAAGAAGTTCCAAGACTGCAATAATTTTTCATACAAAATACAATCTGTCTTCAACAAAAGGCAATTTCAAGTCCTCTTCATACTAATCATTTTGAGATCCACTTGCAAATTTAACAGTGTGAATAATCAAAGTATTTGATAAAACTATGTCAGATTAATCCATGTTGATAGCATCATGTAAGAAAAGATTTAGCATTAAGTAATAGTTAAATGACCACACTTTAGCATCTTGAGCCATACTGTACTCAATATCAACAACAAAACACCACATTTTAGTAGGTCACAGTAAAACACCATCAACAACAAAACACCACAGAATAAAATAACATTAATACCACATTTTAGCAGGTTATAGTATATTTGATATCAACAACAAAACACCACATTGTGCAATCCTATAAGAACACAAACTATATTCCATATTTTAGCATCAAGCAACACTTGAATGACCACATTTCAGCATCATGAGCCACACTGTATTTGATTTAGTTGTGCTTGGCCAAAGCCTTTTGAGTAATAGTTTTATGATTTTTTTAGTTTATACCAGTCAATAGCAACATCCTAAACATATAGATTTTTAGATTCGTAAAAGCCTTGCCAGTTTATATGATTTTCTATTTTTTAATTTATCATATTTCCTTTGATGGTGATCCAGTTTATTGGTTGCTTTATGGACACATAAATTGTATATACAGAAATAGTGGCCATTCAAATATTAAAGTAATTAATCTAAATCAAAGACCAAGAGCCAAACAATCTATGGTTGTGCACACAACATGGCTGGAGTTCATAAACACAAAAAACCAAGTGTTGTGTAGATATAGATTTGTGGATACCTAAGGCAATGGTCATTAGCCGCACAACATCTTGTGTAATCTTTGTCAATTGCAGCATCACATCCGCGAGACCAGCAATGAGCACAGTTTTGTCGCCTTTTGCCTTTGGTTTTGCTTCCTTTTCTTTTGACAATATTGATTCTTCTTGTTGCATTCTCTCTTCTGCCCCTGGGATATCTTCTTCTCTTCGGATTTTTTTTGTTGTCTGTGAGCTTTCTCCTGCATCATGGTGTTTCCTCATGACTGGCTTGCTGTTGTCAGCTTTGTTTTTGTCAGCCGATGCTTGCCTAGCTTGTTCCCACAATATTCTGAAAAATCCACAGTTAGTGATAATCAAAATAAAAAAAAACATAAGGTGTATTTGTGATAAGACAGACCTTTTTTCAGCGTTCCTTGACACTTCTTTTGGCCAGCCTGATTTGGTTATCTTCTTTTGTTCAGAGTCAGGGCTTTCTTGTTGCAAGTTTCTGCAAACAAAATAATGAATAATTTTCCAAAATTAATAGCTTTCAATTTAATCATGGTAGAATGAGGATATGTTCGATAGTCCTAATTCTTGCAGAATACTGTAAATAATTTTTGAACTATATTCCAAGAGAGTATGGCATGGATCTTGTTTAGATGCCAAGTGTTTTTAAATCTAAATAGCTAATCTGGAGAACCTCTAGTTGGTCAATCACAAAATGTATTAAGTATTAACCACATATCAAATTGTATAAGAAGAATGAAAGAAACTTTGAAACCAACTAACTATCAGTCTCATATATGTTAAAATCATGATCTCAAAATTGATTATTCTGATTCTTGGATGAATTCAACACATGTATGCTAATTATAATATGTCTAAATTCTTCTTATGTTCGAAATCTGGGCTGCATATGTTGGTTATAGCAAATCACATGGTTTGGATGCTCTGGTTAATCTTGGATCATATACAACCGAAAATTCAATAATATTGATAAAAGACCATGTTTGTCCACAACATGAGACAATTAATGGTGGTTAAATCTAACAAGCAACCATATGAAAATAGAGTTCCAATGTTGAAGAGTTGATTATGATCAATCTATATATCACATGCATAATGCCAGTTGTAATCTATTTGGCTTGCCATTATAATTAAATAGTTTCCAGCTGAACAAAATAAATTTGTTTGTAACAAATTGAACCTTTTTTTGGGGTTCCTGGGCACTGCTCTTGGGCGACCTCTTTTCTTCTTGCTGTTTTCTTCATGGGCGACAACTATTTCTTCCAATTTTCTGCAAACAAAGGAATCAAAAATTGTGCAAACACAAATAGTTTTTGATGATCGATGGTTAAAATAATACCTTTTCTCTGTATTCCTTGGTCTGCTCTTCTGCCATCCTCCCTTCTTCTTTTTCTCTATTTTAGGGGCAACAACCTTTTCAATGTATCTGCTACAAAATTTGTAGTGATTAACATCATGGTACGTTTCATGGATTAACTTGATTCAAAAGAATTTATCATTTTACCTTGAATTTTTTTCATGTCCATGAACCTCACCAAGAATCTTTTTGAATAGGATCCCAGCATTCTCTTTTTGTTTCCTTGTCTTGGGCCTAAACGGCTCTGCTTTTGCTTTGCACTTTTTGGGATTGTTTATGTCAGTATTTTTTTTTCATTTGTGGAGGAGCACGTGCAGTTGTGCTTAAATGTGGATGAGGATATGTAGTTGAATGGGGAGGAGATTTAGTTGACTGTGGAGGGGCATGTGTGGCTGATTCTGGAGACACAGATGGAGGGACAGGTGGTCCAGGCAGCAATATGACATCCACTGGAAAGGAGGAGAATGTTTCATCTTTTAGCAAGTAGTAGTTCTTGCTTAAATCCAGCACACCATCTACCAATTTCATCAAAAAGCACATTAATATTTTCACTAAAATAAAAGAAAATTTTAATAGATTACAACAAAAGCTGTAGTTCAGACTTGAAGGCCCCAAATTTCAGAACACAAACACATGATTTGAACACCATTAGCCAAACCCAACTGTTAGATGCTGCATGCAAATTAATATAAAGAATGAAAGAGAGGACTTTTTTTTAACAGTTACCAGATTACTCGGCAAGTAGTCAATCTAGTTTGATCAGTATCAATCTATGAGATAAATAGCAGACATTGAAGAAGTCACCGTTTACCCAAAAAAATCACCGAATGATACACATATATGAGAAACTGATATAAAAGTACCATTCCAGCATAATTCATCATCAATGTAGATTTACAAAATGATATAGAATATCTCCAACATAATCCATCAATAAATACACTTACTTTGTCAAATTTGATCTTGTGTTTTCTTACTTCACACAACTAAAATACATTCAAAACGGGAAAGAGAAGTGAAATCAGAATCTGATATCATTTGTTATCTCTGTTGCTGAATTATGCATAAAACAACGGTCCACATAATAAGTCAATGTACTCAGTAATCTGCATCATAATCTAGTTTCTCATGGAGTTTCATGAGCAAAAAGGAACTCAATGAGTTAGGTCTCTCAAAGAAGATTAAGTTTACCTCATTTAAGTTTCTTCTCCATATCCAGTGCCATCTTTTCTGCCACAATTATTGCAGATGACGTTCCAGGGTCTTCGTCCCTAAGTAGATTCAAATTTTTAGACAAAAGACAGTTGCAGTCATTCTAATCTAGCAACAAAAACATGGAATAAAGCACAGCTATACCTTTTGGCCTTCTTTTCACCTTCTGATCCAAACAATTGTCTTGCAGAAGGCTGATGGTCACGCTTTCTCTCATACACAATTTTATCAGGAGTCTCTGGAGTTGGCTCTTTAGTTTCAATTATGCTTGGAACTTTTTCACCTCCAAAGTTGCTTGCCTCAATTCTTTGAATACTGTCCTCACATTCACAGCTTCTCCTCACAAAGAGGTCACCGCGTTGCCCGATCCTTATCTCAAACACGAATTTCTGCCCAACTTTTGAGCTGATTAGTGGTGGAAAAGTTATTTCTGGAGCATAGGGCGTCTTATCCAAGAGTTGCTCACATGTTGCCCCAAAGAATTCTTCTGCTGCTTTTCCCATTACTGTCACATTTGCCCCAAAGAAATATTTTGTTGGATTCAGCTCTTTCAGTTCAGATACAGTTCTCTTATCTGCTTCATTAATTAGTCCTGCTGACACCAAGCTGGAGAATGCACCAGACACCTTCATTTTGTCTCCATTCTTTGAGAACCTGAAAATTTTTTTTTTCCAACATCAACAAAAAGTTGTGTGGTATAAAATCTATAAAATTGATGTGATTTGTAACAAATTTTGATTCAAAAACTTTAGCTAACTTACTCAGCCTCGTATTCTTTTTTCTCTTTAATGTCTGAATTAATCACAAAGCATGTATGAGGAGTGCTATATGCAGAAACATGGCCTGAAAAATTTTCAACAATTAATGTAAACTATGAGGAATTCAAAGTTAACAAATAATCCTTACTGAAATGAATTGTGAATTTCAATAATGGTAGTAACTAAGCTCTACTACTGATTATAAATATGTCTGTGCAGCGATTTGCTGAAGTTTTTCTAGATTTTGGTGTCGTCCTCTCGAAACTGTCACTGATGGCTATTCAGTGAAGGTTGTTAAGGCTGAAAACATGCCATTTGATTGGGACACAGAGCATGGAAATTGTTGGAAAAGGAAAAAACATAAAAAAAATAAAGAAATTGAAGTGGGATACCTTCATAAATGCTTATGCGCATTCCAGTGAAAACTGCAAGCACCGGTGGAGGGAGCTCATTGATCTCTTGCACAGGAAATAATCTTGCAACATCAGCCCACATAGAGATTTTCAATTCCTCTCTCCTGCATGTTTTATACATATCATGACCACATTTTTTTTCACAAATATAGCACATGTAATTAACCAGAAAAAAGAGTCACATGTGTAATACCCTTTGAATTCAATGATAACATCAGTTCTCGTTTCCTTCTCTCTTGGGTTGTCGACAGCAACCACTTGAGGTGCTCTAACAGCTTTAACGCATCCATACAAATCTTGAAGTTTAAACAAATTCATCAGCATGCTTGAATATAAAATTATAAATGCCTTCACATGAACAGATGAAAGAGGAATAATTATTGACCTGCAAGGAGAGTCTGGTGTTGTGCCTCAGCAACAAGTTGTCCAAATTCTCGCAAGTTAAAGGAATATCTTGGAAAATTGGGCAACTATTTTTTAACTTCCTCAAATTGAATGCACCCGGTGAAGCACAGAATTGCATCATGGTTAGCAACTTTGTGTCTAGCTGTAGCGTTCTTTGAAGCAAACTTTGATACATCATATATCTTCCCAATCTGCATCATCATCGGCATGTGTCCATAATAGCATTCCTCGATCATAGCATGTATCGAGGAACCCTACAATAAAAATTCCCACATTTGAGAAGAATCCAATAATGAACACAACATGGAGACTGCATATGGCAACGTCCCAGATACATACACTTGAAATATATGCAGACAGACATGACAGAAGATCAATAAAAGAGAATATGAATGATGGGCATTCAAATAATCCAAAAACTAAATATGACACAACAAACTTAGGTCAATAAGTTAATAAAAAGACCTTAATATAAATGCAACATCGATAATAGAATTCCATATGTCTACAGAAGATAATTTACCTCTTCATCGATCAAGAGATAATGGAGTCCATTGTAGTCTGTGCTATCAAATAGTCGTGGCCTTCATTGTAATGCTACACGTACTCTAATGGTGATACCAATGACAACAAATGGCTGAATCTCCCTAATGAACTTGGTCATCTTCAATCAGTCTAGGAATCATAATAGAAAATATGAGTAACGTAAATCAAAATAAAATGCGAAGATGCAGCAAGAAAATACGCTGGCAGAAAATCCAAAGTACAAAGCATAGGCCCAAAAATGAATAAGCCATAGAGGACAAAAGAACATCATACAAACAATGACTCAAGCTGATGACAGGAAAACCAATTACAAATTAAGAGGTCTAAACTAAGCTCTGACTTTAGCGAACGAATAAACGAACGACAAAGATATGAATGAAATGTAGAAACACGTGAATCAATAAAATTGACAAAAATTAACTACATTTTCTGCATATATTCAAAATCGATACAAAACTAACAAAGATCAGGAAGATGATACGATAATCACATTGTATACCAATTTGAACACGACCACTATACTCATGTTGTAATCCTTTTTAGAGTGACAATCTATCAAAGATAGATAGATAGATAGATAGATAGAAAAATAGCAGATGCCAAACAGAAAATGGGAAAAAAACATATAGCTTTTCAGCCACCGTGATTCCCGACAAAAAAAAGACAATCTGAAAACCAAAAAACAAAAAAAGCAATCAACATAGACTAATTCAACCCAAGAAATGGAGAAATAATGAATACAACAACATGTGGGGGAAATACAAATAAGAAAGCACGAAGAGGCAAAAAAGAAAGAAAATAGAGACCTACTTTAGTCTGATGATAATCCTTGTTGTTGGCACCAAAAAGAGAAGAAATAATCTTCTGGAGGCGTCCTCTTATACATCGATCAGTGCCCTTAAGTTGTGCTAATGATGACGTAATGGAGGCAACGTCATTGGTCTGTGTCACGACTGGGGGGCGATACCACTTTGTCATATTTCTGAAGAAATGCTCCATTAGATATTGGGGTTTCAGGAATCCCATGTCCTAAGACAGGACCCAAAGTCAACCCAATTGGTTATAATTGATAAAGAAATTGTGATTGTTTTGATTAGGTGAGAAGAGATTCAGGCACGAACGTAATCTAGAATTGGATCTGTGGGGAATGAACCAAAAAGGGAGAGGAAGTGGTTGGTAAACTGCCATGATTGAGGCAGCGACCTGCATCAAAACGAGGAAGAGGGATGAGGATAAGAAAACAGGGCTGATGGAACGAAATGACACAATGTAGAAAATCTTAAGAAAAATCTAACCCACCTGGCTAAAAGAATAAGACGATGAGTGTATCTTTTTACTTATACATGTGTCAGCAAATCAGTAAATATATATTTAGGAAAAAAATATAACTACCATTTACCCTTTTATAGCCCATCAAATTGTACATTGTAGATATGTACTTGTCGGTGTATGTATCTTTACCATCTTCCATCTTTATCTCAATCTGAATATGAATTTTGTGGTTTTCAGCCAACACTACATAAAAAAAATGGTTTGGAAATTGTGAGCAGTCGACATCGTTTTTATGTATACAAACAGTTGAAGGATAAAAAAAATTATTTTTAAACTGTGAGCAACCAACATCGTCATTATATATACAAACAATATAAGCAACTATACCTTCATGTATATAGATAATTTAATACTGTGGACAACAGAAAAAAATGAAATCATATATATTTAGAACAATTGTAAAGACGTTAAAACATGCATGTTATTTTGATAGAATACATAATGTTATAAATTTTGGAACACATCTTTATAAACAATATTTTTTGTAAAATTATTAGGTATATTGTCGCTATTATTTATAAAAAATTTAAGACCTTTTTTGACGTCACTCTAGATAATGCTACATACAATTGTTCATGAGTACAAACTGGTTTTGACAGATATACACCTACTTGATTTAGTGACTGGCCATGAATCTTATTTATTATTATTGGGTAACATGGTCTAATAGGAAATTGACGTCTTTTAAATGTAAATGGTCATTTAGTTTCCGTCGCATATAACACAATTCTTGGAATATGAACTGTTTCTCCCATCATATTTCTTGTGAGTATTTTTGCTTCAATCAGTCTATCAAACAACTTTGTCACAATCAATCTTGTACCATTACATAAACCACGTATTTGATCTAAATTTCTCAATAACATGATAGGAATGTCAATTTTCAACATAAGTTCATGTGTTGGCAATCCACTGAATTCAAGTTTATTTAAGAACTCCATCGAATATAAAAAATTAATATTATCAATATTACCTGAATTATATGAAATTGAATCTGAACTAAGATATGATTTACCATGACCAGGTAATAATTTACTTGCATAATTATTTATTTCATGAACAATTATATTTTTTCGGAGTAATTATAGCACGTTCTCTTAAATAATTTGTATCGCTATATTTGGTCAAAAAATTGGGATAAGTTACTTTAAAAATTGATTTTATAGGATGAATCGTGGGATCAGCAAGTAATTCTGTCAGTACATTAATCCAGCTCACATCAGGATCACCTGTGGGGATTTCTGATTTTAATTGACCTTCTCCTATTTGTAAGATCCACTCAGCAAAGTTCCTAATCTCATCCTTTTCTATGTTGCTCAAACCAACTATTGACAATCTCATATTTACAGTTAGATGAAACATTGTGATAGTAGGCCATAAATATGAATTATTGAATGATGCTTCAATAATTTGTTCTTTACTACCGCCTTGTATGACCGGCAATGTTTGTCTAAAATCTCCATCGAATAAAATAGTTTTTCCTCCAAATGGTTCTTCTTTTTTTGATAAAATATCGCGCAATGTTCTGTCTACTGATTCAATACACCATTTATTTCACCACTCATCACAACCTTTTGCTGTTATCCAATCGAAATCTTATCCCGTCTCATCACTCATTGCAGCTTCACACTCTTACCCGATCGGCCTTTCTCGATAGCTTTTGATAGTACCTAATTGGGGCCTGAGGTTTTACAACAGAAGGTATAATAAGGTTCTGGAGATTACATTGTTAAATTCGCATCCAGTTTGATGGGTTTGCTTTTCTTTGACTTCAAATTCTCACAACTGATCGCAGGCTCGACGTTTGGGAGGATCGCGTTGGTGTCGCTCTACTTTGTTGGACTCTGACCTTTAACTGGGTACACTTTGTTCTTCCCCAAATTGAGTTCTTCATCTACCAATTTAGGTTTGCTTAAATGCCCAGGCTTCGACGAGCTTCGTCTCATAAAAGGTACAGTCTCCAATTTCGTAATCAATGAAATCCATCAGCTGCTGATTCAATTAAATCAATCTTAAGTTGATTTCTTTTGGTGGTTCAGTAGTTACCGAAGCTCGGAGTAAGCAGGGTGGAGCTGCTAAGATAGTTGAGAGATGTGGCGACCTGGATGCCTCCAAATGTGTGCTACCAGCCTCTATGGATGACCGCAGATTCAACCCAGTATGATTTTTAAAGGCCATTTATAGTTTTCTCAACTTAAATTGAACTCGGTTGCTCTCTGTGTGTATGATGAGTAAATGACACTTATCTTTATTGTGTCATGTTACAGTTATTAGCTGTTGCTAGAAGGAATGGCTTGCTGAGTAATACGTGATTGCAAGTAATAACACAAATATGAGATTTTCATATGGCTGGCCATTATTCTGTATATTGTTGAATTCCTCTAATGCTTATTCTGCCTTTTTGTATATAACTGACATATGACTTAGGTTTAAGTTATCTAGAATAGATTTTTTAGTTTATCAATAATGAAAAGTGATAAAATTGTTGCTAAGAAGAGTTAATAACTTTTAATATGAAAGGTTCTCTATCATATATTGCAATAAACTCACTTTGAAACCTCTGCTGTCATGTCTATTTCTACTTTAGATTTCCGCTAGGTTGAAAGATGTGTGTGTGTGTGTGTGGAAGAGTACCTGCAAATGTGTATATTGGAATTGTACCTGCAAATGTAGGCCTTTTATGTATAGTATATATATAGAAAACTGGAATTCTATATTCTTGAAGGTAGTAGATCCATAAGAGGTATTCTATATTCATGGTCTGCCTAATTACATATACCTATACAGTTTTTTTTATTTATGATTCTTAATGTGAAAGGTGAAAATTTATTTTTAGATCTAATCTAATTAGGTTTGATACTGTATTGTGCTCAAGCTCATTCTTCATCCACCTGATCAAGCTTCTATCAAATAGTTCATTTGAGTTTCTTTCTTTCTGTGTATTGTGTTTGACTGAGTTTGGTGATGGTTTTTTTCTTATAGGACTCAGAGTGATACATTTATGGATGGGGATATGTGGTTAATAGGGAAGGGGTTAAGATCATCTCTAATATAGAAGTTAAAATTGTAAGATTCTCAAAGCTCAAAACTTTTACTTCTTTCAAGTAATCGCATTGCAGTATTTTTTCATATTTGGTTGTTAGAATTGAATTGGTTGAGTACTAGGATAGTGGGTGTCCACTTGCAGAATCGTACCCATTTGTCCTCACTTAGTGTATATAATTTTAAAAATTCCTTCTCCTTGAATTGAAGCTCACTCCTTTTTCTTTTGTTCTGTAAATTGTATCAATCTTCTAATATTTCATCATGCAGAGAGTTGTAGCCCAAAGAAGTGTGAGACATATACAACAAGGTAATAAATTATGGACTGTCTGTTTCTTAAGTGTATCCATTTCAAAGAATTCAGGGCTTTATAGTTCCATTTCATGCATAGTTGAAAAAAGATAAAGTTTTGGCACAAGGCATGTGCTCTTCAGTATTGTTTCCTTATGTCTTCATTTTTTTATTTCAGGTCCAAGGGTGAAACCAGTGATGATGACCAACTAAGGGGTTAGAGAAGCTATCACTGAAGAATAAAGTAACAGTGTCAAAGGCCAAAGCTGAGCACTTGACCAATGCTGATGCAAACTCGCGGTTGTTGAATGGAGATGAAAGACGCAAACATTTGCAAAAACAGAAGTACTGTAGAAATCAAGGACGAGAAGAAGAAGAAGCATGTTATTTCTTATACGCTCTTACTGTATATGTATGTATTTGCATATTCATATATATTGTTACTTTCTACTTGCTTCTTGGCCTCCCTCGGAATTCATCTATTCGATATAGTTATTTGTTAGTAATGAATGTCTTAGGGCTAGATGGCACTAAAGCCAGATATGTAACACTAATAGTGTCATCTTGAAATTGGAAATGGATTCATGCTGTGTCACCTTGAAGCCAAACACCCTTTTGAGAAAATCAACTCAAGGTGGAATTTGTAATGAGGCTAATGGGTTTTGGGGGGAGAGGATTAGAAATAGTTTTGGCAACAAGATTTGGGTAAATCGGGGTCTGATGCTTTGAGTGTAGTTTGTGCTCTTCTTACCATGAAGGACATCCAGGAAGCTGTGGTGAGTTACATTTTACAATTAAATGATCCGTTTGATGTTAATTGAGTTGTGAATTTGTCTTGATCATTTTCTTTTTTCATATGATTCTTACAGATTTTGTTTTGGACGCTTTTGGAAATCTGTTTTGCTTTATTTGTTAGATTTATGTAGTCTTTGTTGATCTTTGGTTGGATATCAGACTCTTCAAGTGCAGACTTTCCATAGACGAAGAGTAGACCCGAAGAATGTTGCTTCAATCATATTAAGAGGAGGCGCAAGGACTCAACTGTTTCCTCTCACCAGCAGAGCTGCAACACCCACAGTAAGAATAATTTAGATAATTTAATCAGACAAAATTTTGTTCATACTGCTATGCAATTTATTAGCATACATCCACGAGGTGTACAAATTTGTTAAATATGAAGGCTTATTTTGTATTGATTGGTACTATTGCAAGTTCTGGTTGGTGGATGCTACTGGCTCATAGACATTCCAATGAGTAATTGTATGTTCAAAATACTAATCGATAACACAGTATATTTTCGACAACATATTTTATCTTAATCATGAACCCTTTTATCAAACCGCGATTTAGCGTGATTATCCTACCTGGTGTAACCAGAAAAAGCAAGTCATGTCACAATTTTGGAAAACAGTCAAAAGTACCTCGCCTCGTACAAGAACGTACTGCATCATTCGACCACTGCACGACCGTGCTAATAATTCTCGATTACTTTATTGCCAACTGACAGGAATAAAAAAACCAAATTAATTATCTCTATCATTGGAAATCTAATGAGAAGGAAAACAAAGGTAGTGCACATATATATATACGTACGCATGTAGTTAGTTCATTTAGGTGTTACAAAAAGGTGTGAAAGATCGATCGAGGAAGAAAGACTCACTCTTGATGAATGGAAGATGACGAATCTTATGCCACTCTTCACCGGTCTCCTCTTTGCATCTTTTTTCAAGAAGGTCACAATAAGTGATTACTATCTGTTTTAACTTGGTGAGGCCTTGCATAGCTTTGAGAGAAGGTAGACGCATTAGATTCTCGCAACCAGCAATGTCAAGGTATTGGAGAGATGCCAGGTCTCCCAGCCATTCTGGCAGAGCCTCCAGTTCAAACCATGATACATTCAATTCTCTTAATGAAGAAAAGCCATGAATTTGTTCAGGCAGAGACTTGAGCTTGTCCCATCCGTGGATGTTTAATGATTCAAGATTGGGTATAACCTGAAAAGCAGGGAATGATTCCAGATCTTCGTAGAAGGGACCCATTGTCAATTTCTTTAGACTGGTGAGGCTGCTGCAGACTTGTGATGATGATGTTGCCGCTAACCCACTCGGAAGACATTTTAATTGGCGACAGAATGCAATGGTCAAGCTGCGGAGGCGTGTGAGCTTCTCTAGACTGGGAATGGTCTCCAGATTAGAGCAATCACGTATACTCAATTCTTGAAGTGAGGCACTGAATTCCAGGCGAATTTCTTTATTGCGAGTACAAATTATCAAATGACGGAGGGATGTGAAGCGGCCAAGTGGAAAAGAGTCTGGATCACTTACACACAACGTGTGGAGGGCACTCGTGAAAGCACTTTCGGTTAAAAAGGATGTCACCTTAGGGCTTTCTGTTATCTTCAAATCCTCAAGGGAGGGGCAGGAATCCAGTACTCCACTCGGCACAACTAACTCTGGACATCCGCCAATCCTTAACTCTCGAAGAGATGGGAGGCCACCACCGTCACCGTGTAAAACTGGAATTGACGTTATTTTATAGCAGCCCTGTATTTCCAGTGTTTCAAGGGATGTTAGACCGCCGTCACCGTTTGAACTAATATCCGGGATGGACTCGAGACTGCGACACTCCGACAACGACAAGCATTTAAGAGAGTCTGTGAGTAGCCCACCAGGTAAAGACCCCAGCTTACCACAGTGAGAAATCTCTAGTGATGTAAGAGATGAGCAGCAGTACGCGGACCCATGAGGAGGAGCAACACAAGTCAAGTCCCTACAACCATACAAATACAAGTATGCGAGATTCTTGTTCTTCTCTAAAACTCCTTCCGGCAGACAAGTTAGTCCCTCCACATCGCTTAACTCGAGATGAGTGAGAGTGGTAAGTTGTTGATCGCTTAGAATACTTGCTACTGCTGTGCCTCCGCTGAACTGTACCACCAACTTCTTAAGAGATGGAAAATGACTGGGAGCACTCATCAGTCCACAAACAATGGTCAGCTCCTCGAGGCAAGGAAATACCGCAATCGCTTTCTCAGTTGGGACTTCCCACCATTTAATCAGACTGTAGGCACGCTCAATTCGTAATGTTTTCAATGCAGGAAAAAAACAACGTCTCGTCTCTTTGCTTGTTCCAGCTTCATGGTAAACATGATCGTCGACACCATAAAACTCGGGTCCAATAGTTGTTAGTTTCTTCATGTTCTTGATCTCCACACGTCTGAGATTGGGCAGATGCCCAAGTGTTGGGAGACGTTCACATTCGTTGCAGTCCACTAACTGAATATCGATCAAATTGTTGGGTAGCAATAACCCTGATGGAAATTGCACACCAGTGAACCCGTGTATCTCCAGAAATCGTAATTTAAAATATTCTGGAAGCACACCTTCTTTTGGTTTGAAGAGACCTTCTAGTACATCTTGGTCGTTGGCCACATTGTTGTCTGGCCTGTCAAGACTCCATTCAAGGATTAACTTGCATAGGTGTTTCTTCTCCATTAAATTTGCCTTTTGTGATGCACTTCCATCCTTCACATTTTCCAGTCCAGAAATTGACAAGGTCCCTCTCAACTGGTCTAGCCCACCCAATTCCTCGAGTCTAGGACTCATCTCCTTTTTCACCTTGACAAAAGGTACTGATCGGAGATTAGTCAACCGTCCCAATATCCCAGCTGGAATTTTCATATATCTACCGAAATAGAGATGTCGCAGGTTGACTAAATATGCAAATTCCTTTGGAAACTCTTCAACTTCAGGAGGTATTTTCAATGTCTGCAAGTTGTAAAGCTTACCAATAGAACTTGGAAATGCTTTGACCCTTGTTTTCAAAACATTCAAGTACCTCAAGTGTTTCAACTTTCCAATTGAAACCGGCAACACTTCTATGTCTGCCATAAATAAATTCAAGACACGCAGTGATCTGAAGCTCATTGAATTGCTTTCAAGGACTTGACCATATGAAAAGAGTGAACGCGAGCTATTTGGCTTTGACACACGTTCAGCAAGATCATGTACAAGATCATGCATCTTGCATTTGGTAACACTGCCACTGTAATCCTTCTCAACATTCTGA
Source organism: Geum urbanum (assembly GCA_946800695.1). Classification (NCBI taxonomy): domain Eukaryota; kingdom Viridiplantae; phylum Streptophyta; class Magnoliopsida; order Rosales; family Rosaceae; genus Geum; species Geum urbanum. The sequence continues at coordinate 45,149,320 of OX327011.1, forward strand.
AAGAAAGACTTGGCCAATAGGATATTGAAATACTCATTACCCCTTTCCTCCGTATCTACGCTTTTGTCTGAATATGAGTGAAGCCATCCTCGAGCCATCCAAAGTTGGATCAAGTCATCTTTTTCAAGATCAAAATCTTTGATGAACATAGAGCAATATGCAAAACATTGTTTTAAGGATGACAGTTTCAATTCATCAAAACTCAGCTTCAGGATGGACATAATTCTCTTCTCTCCTTCCGGAAGATCCCATATATCACTTTTTACGATTGACTGCCACCCGTCACGAGTTTTAGAGCCCATCACATCTCCCAAGACCTATAATTAGATGATCAAATGTTATATTTATGTCAAATTAAATAATAATATACATGTGTGCGCAATATTATAATATTTTATTTGAAGAATTTTAATCGACGTCTAATTATTTTACTGCAGTACTATTGGATTTTTTGTAACTGCTGTTCTTAACCAATTATACTAAGAAATGAAAGGAAATAAATTAAAATTCCATAGATTGTGCTTTTCTATTAATTTTGATTTAAATTCAAAATTAAAAATTTATCTACTCTAATTTTAAATTTATATTTGCGCACTTTAATTCCTTAACCATTTTGATATTTTCTTTTACAAACCATGCCACACTATTTTTTTCGTGTGTATATTATTAAGATACTTTTATTATATATATAAAGAGTTATGAAAGGTATTTTATGTGCCTGTTAATCTCAACACGACCCGATGACACAACTCAAAACTCGCACAAAATAAAGCGGGTTAAACCCACACGATTAAAAGTGGGTCATTATTGGGTTGATTCGCTAGTAATCCGATTTTTTAATGGATCGGCGACATGTCAACCCGAGAACACGAAAATAACCCGTGTACTCCATTTATAAATGGGTCGGGTCATTTTATATAACCCTTGACATGACGCTTTAAGCATTATTTCTGTTTTGATCAAGATTCTCTGTTTAATTCTAAAACTTAGTGTGGGCGTATTATATATCCCATAAATTTGCAATATTGAATAATTGATTTTTTGATTTAGTACGTTATAAAATTTATAGCTACATTAAATTTCTATTTCCCTCAATTTAATTGGTATTTGTTAAATGAGTCATAATATATGGGTAAACCTCACACGACACGACTCAATTATCAAACATGTCATAAATGAGTCAACCCGAGACCCACCCGTTTATAAATGGGTCGGGTTCGGGTTTAGATTTTTGACATGATTAGGTAACTGAGTTAGATTTGTACTTCTGATACGATAAAAATTTCAACCCGATACAAATTTGACACGACACGACCCATTGACAGGCCTAATTTTATACGTTTTAGTGTTTTACTATATACTGTACAAAGCTATATTTCCAAGTGTTGGTAAAGATATGAAAAAAAATTCCTAGTGCAATACAAGAAACTCTATACACATTTTTTTTATTTTTAGAAAGAAAATAAAGTGTTAGTTTCTCAAACCCGACTCCTTTCTAAGTAAAACTAGGGTTTCAAAGCTTCACCATTCATCTTGTCGGACAACAGCCTGGTTAGGGTGGTTTGTGGCATGCCAGCGCCTCTTGACTTGCTGCCGGACGGGGCTTTTCGAAGCTGAAACAGTTTGGATTGCGGTTTGTACTTGGTTTTTGCAGGCTTGGCTTTGTTGGCATCCGGTGGGTGTGGTTAGTACTAGTGAGTGGGAGGGTTGAATTGGTGTTATCCGCTTAGATTAGGTTTATTGGTACTATACTGATGGATTTCAATTCGGGGTGGTTTCTCCTCAGTGACTATCTTGATTGGTGGTTTTGTTATGGCTCCGTGGGTTTGAACGACGTAATGGTGTGGTTTAGAAGACGGGGTTGTTGCGGCAACGACCCAGGGCCTGAAGTTATAAGGGGCCCAATTTTTTTTTACTATTAACATATGTGAAAGTAAAAAAAAAACTATAGATTGAAATCATTGAATGACTGAATTTGACTATCGCACAGAACTAGAGGAGATAGAGCACGTGACTAAAAATTTTTTTTCGCTCAAGGTTCATCTTTCTAGGACGCGCAAACTCTTCGCTTATTCTAATCTTCTTTCTCAATTCAAGTCCCAGTATTAATCATGGAGCAATATAGCCATCACAATCTCTAAAAATATAGCTAAAAATTCCTCCAATTTAAGCATCATTTATGACCCTCTCTCAATCTGCCTTTCTCAATCTTCAGTTTCTCCCACACCACCCAATCTTAACTTCTTCCACAACCGTTCTCAAGCCAACCCACGCCCTCTTCCTCAATGGCACAGGAAATTTTACCCAGTTAACCCAGATTTTGTTTTTACTTGAGTGATTCATGGAGGCAGTAGTATGGCTCTATATTGGGATTGAACATTCAGAAATTGAGTTTGGGTGAGAAGACAATTTCTTTTTGTTGCTCAAGGGTATCAATTTCACATTGTAATTTTAATTTTTAATAGCTTGGATTTGCCTTACTATGTGTAAGGATAAAGTTTCTAAAGGTTTGATTGAAATGGTTCTTGTTTGTGTAGTGTGAGAACTACAATTAATTTGGAGTTCCAATCAAAAAAACTATACTTAATTAGGATTTTTTAGAGCTCTTTATACAGTATTATTTGCTCACAGTAGTTGTTTGCTCATTGCTTATTTGATTCACAAAGGAATATATATTAGGAGCGAATAATCTAGATAGTATTTTTCTTTCTATAATTTACTTATTTAGTTGTACAAATTAAAGATGATTGATTGAATGTATACTTTTCTTAATTGTACATATAGTTTTGGTTATTTGTTTAGTTGTTTCTCCTAACTTTCTAGTTGCGTTCTAGAACCCAAGCGGTTCTAAAAGAAGATTTAGCTGCATTTTTATTTTATTTTTTATTTTCTATTAAATTTAAATATATATATATATATAAAAAGGGTTCGATTTTGTTCTTCGCCCCGAGCCTTGTTTTTCTCAAGGTCGGGCCTGGGATAACCCTAATTTGCTGGTGCACTATGGTTGTTGTGTTTGTTGGTAGAGATGGGCTGAGCCTAATTTGGACTCCTTTTTGATAATTGTGTCTTTAGGCTAGGGTTTCTTTAGTTTTTGCTAGTTTTCTTCTTTGTGTTTGTATAGGCAGTAGTTAGTTTCTAGTGGACTTTGATTCGGGTTAAATTCTAGCGGGTTTTGATCCGAGTCAAGGTGTTTAATCCTCTATGTATTCCAATGGTTCAATGATGCATCATTGTTTAGTCTAGATTTGCCTCTCATTGAGTTATGAAAGGTTAGGCTAGGCGTTTTTCAATGTATTTGGCTAAAGATATAATGTAATCCAACATTTCTATCAACAACAAAAAAGCGTTATGAAGGGTTTTGCTCTCTCCACTCTTCTTTAGCGGCTGTGCTCCCTTAGGGTTCTGTGGCCAAGAAATTTAGTTTTCAACGTGAAACCTATCCGGCACCCTCCTATATAGGACTCTGTCACACTATAGAGATCAAGAATTTGCGTTCCTTTGGCAGTCGGCGTCATGACGGCATCTTCTTGAGGGAGCGACAATGAGGATATGGGTTTATCTCTCATTTAGTCTATGGTGGCGATGCCAGCGAGTTGCAGAAGTAGTTTGCAATTGGTGGGAGGCTGGCTAAGACGCGATTAAAGGACCTCATGATTTTGATCTCGACGATGAACGATTATATGCGAATGTTTGCTAATCTGCAAGGAACGATGGTCATTATTCCGTTTGTGGTTTTGTTGTCTCACGGCGGCGGTCATGCACGGTGGCGTGGTCACCAAATTGAGGTTGCGGTGTGGTCGAGAGTAGCATGGTGTATGAGTTTTGAGTTGTTTGTTTATTCGGCCTATCAACGAGGGACTATGATTTTGTGCTCATGGGATTTCATGGTTGTTTATGGACAAGTTGGACATTGGATTTAGGATCCTGGTGATGTACTATTGATGGGCCTTTCCCTGGAGATGGTGATCAATCTGGATACTCAGGCTCCGGAGAATTTTTTTTTATCTCTTTGGATTAGGTATTTGATTTAATTTTTGTCATTTAATTTATGCAACTATAAGTTGAATTTGGGGTAGACATTTTTTATCGTCTCTTATTCAGCAAGGTCGTTGATTACTTATTACAGTGTTTATTGCTATGATAAAGATAATTATGTAGGTTAGGTGACTTAGTCACTTGCGTTACATAGGGTTTGGCTTTCTTATATGTCGTCACCCTTAAATGGGTAGTTAAGGTTGTATTCATAACTACTTTTTTCTCAATAAAATTAACGTCCCTCGTCCAACTTTCAAAAAAAGAAGATTCTTTTACCCTAAACCCTAAAAAAATAAAAGGTGACTCTCTCTCTCTCTCTCTCTCTCTCTCTATATATATATATATATATAACTCAAACCACAATAATCGGTTTTATGTTGATTCGAACCTCTAACCTCCTCTTTGAAAGTAATATCAGGTGACCACTACACCAAATGTAGTGGAATGGTTATTCTCATCTCCCTATATAATTAAATACAAATAAACCTTAACAAATTATACAAATTGAAAAACATCATGTAGAAGATCGTAACAAGCTGAATCTCGTTATTAATATATTTTATCATTTCATCTAAAAAAAAGGTAAAAAAGAGGTGAAAGATGTAGAGGAGACATTGTGCCTGACATATCCAGTCAAGACATCATGCTCGTTGTTACAAGTAAGGGGAAGGCCGTTTACGTACCTTTGTTTCCTTGCTTTTTGTATTTTTTCATATTGCGTTTTTCATATAAACTAACATACCTACCACAATTGAATATTTTAGGATATCTTCAATTTCATGCATGCTTTTTGTTTCTTGTGATCCATTTGAAATATATAAGTAAGTTTGACAATGTCGAGCTTACTATACATAAACATTAGCGTTAGTTTATGATTTTGTTTTTGTTTTCTTTCACAAGTTTGTCAGTGGGCTTTTCTCGATTGTTCTTGGTCGCTCTTCTATCCGCGATGGTACACGAATATATGTTCTTGCTTGATTTGGTCGTGTGGCTTGGTCGATCAAGGACAGTGAGGAGTGGCGGTGCAAACCAAGCAGGGTGCGCCTGAAGGTGGTCAGCAAAGTGCGGAGGGCATGGAGCTTTGATGACAGAATTTTTAGGTCGAGATCTTGTCAGGATCATGGTGGGTTTGGTTCGCCTCAGTGGAAGGAGTGGTGTTTTCGATGACACAACGAGATTGGAAATGGTCTTGTATTCCCATGATCTTTGAGTGGTGGCACAATGGAGGTTGGCACGCGAGGCCAGTTCTCGATGTTAACGGCGGCTGGCAGAAGACCTACGGCGGGGATCCTAAGTCAACGCGCTCTTTGGTTGGTCAAACTTTCTGATTCTTGGACTCTTGTTGGGCCTAGGGTTTTGCTGGTTTGAGTTGGTCTCGAGCCTATACTACTGGATCAGGGTGCTGCTGGAGGTTTTGGGCCTGTTTCATCTGGGATCCGAGAATTCAATTTAGAAGCAGTTCGAAGAAAATTTCTACTCCGATGAGTTTTTTTGCTTTTAATTTGTGCATTTTGGATTTCGGTTTTGGAATTTTGTATCTTAATTTTTGAACTTACAGTTGGTCCTAGAATAAGTATTGCTTACCATCCCTGGATCCGCTACGTCACCGGTTACCTATTTTGAGCTTATTATTAGGTTTCGATTATTTAGTTAAGTGTAGCAACTTAGTTGCTACTGCTAATTAGACTATGACTTCTTTCTCTCGGCGCCCTTAAGTGAGTAATCGTGGTTGTAATTGTTATTACTTTTCATATCAATGAGAACTGACGTCTCACGAGTTGTCTTTCAAAAAAGCACTTTCTCTCTAAAAAACAGCAATAACTACTAATTTTCAGAAAAATTATCTCCTCCCACACCCCATCACGTGTGCATATATATATATATATATATATATATTCTAGTATATATTTATATACGTGGATTGTTTATTTTCACAGATATAAAACCAAAATTTAGAATGATCAACGTGTAATGTGATATGGAAATATAAGAACGTACCCAAGTGAAATATATATATATATATATATATATATATATATGAAAGGAGATCAGAACCAAGGGAGAGAGCGAAGTCCGATCTGGGCTCCAAAAGAAGGGAAGCATATATGAGATTATCACGAACATAGGAAGAAAGAGGGACAAGGGAGGAGAGGAAGAGGAGAAAGCTGAAGAGAGGAGGGGAGTATCTCAACCCAATAACAAAAGATCGGCCACTCAACCTTATATTACCTCCTAGCATCCATTAAATGGCGACACAACTTGACCTCCACTCCATGAAGTTTATATACTTCAAAGCTATGCATAGTGGCTCTTCACTCGATCAACGGAAAATGAGTTCAGACTAAAGAAAAATCAAAATTAAGTGTATGTTTTCCGACAGATTCCAACATTGTGGCACCTCATCAATTTGTCACGGGACTCAAATTCTTCAATGAAACTGGACCACCGATCCTTTTGGAAATAGCACTGAGGTGGCTGAGATCAAGTACATATATATCTTCCATTACTGACATTCAAAGTTCGAGAGAGATGAGGTCTTTGCGGCAGAGACACCAAATTATTACCGACATTTTCACTATAGTCGATAAAAAGAAAAAATTATTACCGGTATTTTCACTATAGTCGATAAAAAGAAAAAAAAATCGACGAGAATTTTTTCGTCGGCTATAGTGGAAATTGTCTACTATATTCGACAAAAAAAATCTCGTCGGTCTTTTTTATTTTATTTCGTCGACTATAGTGAAAATGCCGATAGTGAATATTAGTATTGGGGTTACACTTGCGAGACATAAAAAAGAAACGACGTCATATTAAGTTCCATCCGGTTGGATCCATTCGGTTCTTACTTCTTAGACCCGGAAAAATGAATTATTTGCTTTTTTTCTTTCTTTTCTTTTAGGTTTTTCAATTTTTATGTCAATTTACTCTTTTTATATAGTTTTTTTTCTTCTCAATTTTAGTGAATTTTTTTTCCGATGATGTTTGATCCACATGTCACAAGGTTTAATTAACATTGCGAGGTTTTAGTTTTAGTGGTGGAAGTATGGCGCTTGGGTCCGGGAGATTTTGTAACATTTCACTACCACATTTTTGAGCATTACCTACGAAATGGAAAACTAAGGCCGACAATTTTTTAAATCGTCGGCCTTAGTTTTTCATTTCGTTGGTAATGCCCAAAAATGTGGTAGTGTTTTTACCATAACTTAAGAGATAGATATCCAAGAAGTTTACCACCCATTATTGATGCAAGTTGTTTCTATACTGAGTTAATTGATCTATCTATAAATCACTATATTGGAAGATTTTTATTAAATTTATTTGTTATTATATGGTTATTATATATGATATCTTAAATAACATTTCATATTAGATTATCGTATTTTCTTTAAAAAATTTCAAAATTTACAAGTACGTACTGGTATTTTTATCAAAATTTTTATATTTTGAATCATTTATATATTCTCGATATCTGATATTTTATTCTTTTTGTTAGAATAAATAATTTCTTTATAACATTTTACTAATTATTTAATTTTAAAAAAAAATCAACAAATTTATTCAAAAAATAGAGAACAACATTGGAGATTAATGCTTTAATTAAGTACATGTCACAAATTATGTTAATTACTTTTGACCAATGTTCAAAAAAGGGTAATCTGTCGTGATTCGTTTTGGTATTGATTACCGCTCAGCCGAGTATTCGGGGAGTACTCGGAGTCGCTATTTTTATTTTTAAATAATAAAATAATTATTAATCTATTAAATTAAGATATAAAATGTCATTAATCAAAAGATAAAATAGTTAAAATCAAAATAAAATGTCATCAAAGTGATCAAAATTATTTAAAATATAATTCAATAATCAAATAAAAACATAAGAAATTATCTTTCAAATATAAAAAACACTCCATATTATTAAAAACCTCAAAATACATCCTCATTTTCTTCAACTTTGATGTCATCACATCAAACTCTTTTATTGTAAACTCTTGGACACCATCATCTCCATCCTAAGTAAGATAGGATTCAAGATCATCCTCACCATTTACAACTCATCATTGTGCTTGACTAGCATCACTTGCAAGTAGTGGGTCTTTTATTCTTTTCTTCTTGTTAGTGATTTAGGTCTCTCCCGATTTACTTTAATTTTATTTTTAGTAAAAAAAATAACTTTAAAAAAAAAAAAACAAGGACCCGAGTACTCGACGAATTGACCGAGTAACCGGTCCGAATTTACCGAACCGGCTGGATACTCGGTGGTTACTCGCTCTCTTGATTCAGTGGCCGTTCAAGGCAGAATCGGTTCGTTTTTGAGCCGAACAGCGAATACTCGGCCGAGTAGCTAGACCAATTTTTAGAAAAAGCCGTTAGTGATTCATAACGATAGATTTCATGGAACTTCTTAATTAAATACGTGCATAAAAGCAATACATTATTTAATATATGTTGATGATATAATTAACTTACCTTTGCCGTTAACGGCACGCCTCCACATTTTTTAGCAATCTCCCTCCCGATAGTCTCTTGTTCTTCAGACAAAGGAGCACTTCCAATTGGAACTGCTTTATCCTTCAGAATAAGCCAACATTCCTCATCTGCTAGTTTCCCCAAATCACATCTAGGGAGGGTCTCCATGATCTCTGCAACTCTGTGGCTACGGGTGGTGACAATGACACTGCTTCCACTGTTATCACAAACAGTTAACAAACAACTTTTTAACTCCTTCCATTTTTCAGGATCTTCGTTCCACACATCATCCAGTACGAGTAGGTATCTCTTGTCTTTCGAATTCAGCTCCTCCCGAAGGAATTTGCAAATTGCTTCTTTATGTTGAACAGTAGCTTTCTCTGGGTTTAGATACTCCAAGATGGCCCTTAAAATCGTCTTGACATCAAAAGGGGTAGACACACAGACCCATATCTTTACAGGGAAGTGTGAATCGATTGCAGGTTCATGGTATACTAATTTAGCAAAAGTTGTCTTTCCCAAGCCAGGCATTCCCACAACAGCTAAAACTGGAAGGTTATTTTCTTCACTGTTGTAGTTCGACTTGGTCAAGGTTTTGACAACTTCTGACACAGCTCCCTCCCTTCCAACGATGAACTTTTCATTGTCTGAACTGAAGCCGGAGAAGGTTTCTCTGTCGAGTACTTCAATCTCTTGAGAGGTTGTATCAGCTATTGTCCTAGCAACCAACCCCAGACAGCCAACTGCGTGATCATTCAACTTGGCCAAATTTGTGGTGATGCTCTTGATTTTATGTGCCATCTTTAAGCGAAAGACAATAGGATTATTACGTGAAAAGAAATTGAGCACCTTTTTCTTAAAGTGGTTTTGCAACTCTACTTGACGACGGAGGACTTCATATGCAATATCGTCAAGCACATCATCGGCTTTGTTAGCAATGTCTTCTAGATCCTTCACCCAAAGTTGCACGGCGTCACTCCGAATCTGTGACTGTTCGGCATCTTTAAGCATAGCTTGAATCTTGAGGAAGGATTTACGAAGCTCATCCAGATCTCCTTGAAAACCTAGTACAAGACTGAATTCTGAAGCAGCAAGCTTAGTCACCTTGGTCAGTATTCCTTCGGCAGCAAAAGTAAGCAGAAAATCTGCCATATCTTTTAAGAAGTCAAGATCGACAAAGAAAAAGATGACTTCAGATTGGTAAATTGAAGAAAAGAGTGCTTTAGAGCATCTGCACCGGGAAGGGATTTCAACACGAGCAGTCGTGGGTCCCGCCGGAAATAGCACGAGCTAGTCGGAAAAATGGTGCAGCGGTGATGGTGAGCAGGAGAGACCGCTCGTTGACCGAGCAGGCGAGTAACAGCACGAGCAAGAATCGCTCGTTGGAGAGGACGAGCAGTCCTGGTGGAGCACACTCACGTGGTGACACCAGGTGCTGCTTTTTTATTGACGTCCAAGTTTTCCGGTTACTACACTCGCCGGAGATGGGAGACCGATCAGTGCTGGTAGCTGAGTTGACTCGATTGTTCTCTCGATCTATCTATATAAGTAACTAATCAAATCAGCCGGAGAAATTTTGTAAATATGTAAAGGAATCAAAATCGAAAGGGCAAAACAAAGTGCAATCAAGAGGCGTTGAAAATTTGATTGAAGATGGTCTCGGTATTGCTGCATGGATATGTTTGGTGTGATAAACAAGCTGGACTAGCGCCAACAAAAAAATATATGATATTGATATGTTAATCTGACTAAATATTTTTAATATTACATAATGTTGGAAACTTACGGAGACATCCAATTTAAATAGACCTGGGAACGGTAGATGGGAAATAATGCAAATAATAATGCTTCCAGACGCAACAAGTCAAAGAGAACTGGATCCCTCACAAACCCAACAGTTTTTTCTTTGGATGTGTACTTGTGTAGAATAAAGAGAAAAATATGGCACATAGAAAACCATAGCCTTTATTAAAGTTTATTAAAGATGGAGATCGACTACGAGAAGAAGATGATCAGATCAAGAGAAGCAGTTGAATGACAAGGAGATACTTTTCTATTCAAAGTAAGAAGTTTCGGTGTATCCTTAGCAATTAGGGATTGATGTACATGACGTGTAATGCAACCCTAATTTACGTGTGTGTATATATATATATATATATATATCTGTAAACAGATTTGATCAATAAGAATAATTCTTTATTAATTCTAAACTTCTTCATGGTATCAGAGCGTCGATCCTCGGCCGAAATCCTCGATTAAAACCTCGAAAACTCAAACACAACCTCTCCAACAGCATCCTACATCTCTATCAAATTCTTTTTCAAGTCCCTAATCTCGACATGGATGATGCAGAGAAGAAGGCCCTCGCCTTATTGAAGGAGAAGATCTTGAAAGAAGCTGCAGTTTTTCCCTCCGAACCTCCAGCACGTTCACCTAAACCATGTGATTACTCAAACCATCATTTATACCTTCACCATTCTGATCAACCGGGTGCCATATTAGTGCCCTAAGCATTGACGGAAGATAACTATGATGAGTGGAGTGGATCTATGAGCACGGCTTTGACGATCAAGAATAAGATCGGCTTTGTCAATGACTCTAGCACTCGACCAACTGATCAAAATGATGAGCAACAACAATGGGACCGCTGTGATATGTTAGTCAAGACTTGGGTGATAGCTTCCATATCAAAGGAGATTTCAAAGAGTGTCAAGCATAGTAACTCTGCACGTGTTGTCTAGACTGAGCTTAAGGAGAGATTTGGACGGACAAACATGGTTCAATTGTTCAATCTCGAGAACGCAATTCATGCATGTAAACAAGGCAATGACTCGGTGACCACCTTCTACACAAAGCTCAAGAGTTTATGGGATGAAAGGGATACAGTATGCGGCCTCACAGTGTGTAATTGTGAAGATGGAGTGAAATTGGTCGAATATGTCAAGAATCAACAAACCATGAAATTTCTCATGGGACTCAACAATCCATATGATGCTTTACGCAACAATATTGTCTCGATTGATCCTCTTCCCAATGTCAATCAGGCGTATTCAATGGCACTGCGCCAAGAGAAACAAGTCCAGGCTTCCAACAACACCAAAATTTCTGATTTTGCAACCTTCTTGGTTCACAAGCAAGGCCGAGACACTGAGAAGGCTCCTTCCAGGGCTCCTGACTGATCCCCTGCTCAGGAAAAAGGCCTACCAATATGGCCCGTTGGTGCAACATTTGCAGCAAGGAAAATCACTCAACCATTGCGCTCACCTGACTTATGAATATTGCAACTGGAAAGGACATGATGCTGAGCACTGTCGCACCAGGAAGAAGGATGAAGAGGCTAGAAACAAGTCTAGCCTGAGCAACAATGTGCTTACTATGCAAGATCCCAATGAGACATTACACTTTCTGTTCTCAAAGGAAGAGTGCAAGCAAATTATGGAATTATTGACCAAGCACAAAGCCTCCACATCTAATCATGTCAGCAATGTTCCTCCATGTGATGAGATCTCAGGTAGACCTTTCCATGTTGCTAGCAATACTAGTACTTGGATTATAGATAGTGGAGCCAGTGATCATATTGTTTGTGATCATACTTTATTCACTGAGTCCCATGTCACACATAATTGCTTTGTAAAACTTCCAAATGGTCAAACTGCACGAGTCATTCATATTGGTTAAGTTGCTTTTTCATCTCAGTTCACTTTCCATAATGTGCTATGTGCCCTTATTTTACCTCAACTTAATATCCGTCAGTAAGTTATGTAGGGATTCCCTTTCTATTACCATATTCCTCAAACAGTTGTGTTATATACAGGACCTACGCTCGGGGAGGATGATTGTGATGTGCTGTGAGAAGGAAGGACTCTATTTCCTCAACAAAGTTCAGCAAGTTACATGCCATGCCGTTGCCAGTGCTTCACCATCACTTTGGCACCAACGGCTTGGACATCCATCTTCCAGGGTTTATTCTCTTTTTCCTTTTCTTTCAAATAAGTCTTGTGATTCTAGCCAGTGTCCCATTTGTCCTTTAGCTAAGCAATTAACTCGAAACACATTCTCTTTAAGTTCCATTTCAAGTGTTTCCTCATTTGCTTTAATTCATGTTGATATTTGGGGTGATTATCATGAACCCTCCACTTCGGGTGCTAAATACTTTCTTACAATTGTTGATGACTTTACTCGCTGCACTTGGGTTTACTTAATGGTGCAAAAATCTGAAGCAAAACAGTTTTTGATTGATTTTATACACATGGTTGAAAATCAGTTTGACATAAGAGTCAAAATTGTGCATAGTGACAATGGTGCTGAATTCAAAATTCCTCAATTTTATTCTTCTAAGGGTATTGTTCATCAAACGAGTTGCGTCAACACACCCTAACAAAATGGTATTGTTGAACACAAACATCGTCATTTGCTAAACATGGCTCTAGCACTAATGTTTCAAGCACAACTTCCTAAAACCTTTTGGGGAGAAGTTATTCTTACTTCTGCATATCTCATTAACCGTACTCCAACTCCTCTTCTCAACAGAAAAACTCCTTTTGAAAAACTCTTTCTCAAAGAACCAAGTTTTGATCATATTAAGGTTTTTGGATGCCTTTATTTTGCCTCAACCCATCCACGTAAACCTAGCAAATTTGATCCCCAGGCAGTTCAATGTATGTTTCTTGGGTACCCTAATGGGCAAAAGAGTTAAAAGCTTTTCAATATCGAAACAGAGCAAATTTTTGTTTCTAGGGATGTGATTTTTTTACGAAGATATCTTTCCATACTCATCTTCTCAATCTTCCAATCAACCCCAAACTACCTCTCCTCCAAACTTTCAGTTTACTGATGATGACTTGGACAGTAGGGTTTCGGGTAATGCACCACATCCTAGGGTTTTGGATACTCTTCCTGAAAATAGGACTTTGGGTATTTCTCATGAAAATGGGATTTTGGGTCAGCCTCCTATCCTCTCCCTTACTTCTACTTCTGCTCACACCGACTTATCGAACACTTATCTACCCTCATCTCTTGAAAACCCTAATATCTCTTCTCCAACCTCTATTGTATCCCCACCAACTCCTAACGACCAAGTCTCCACAGATATCATTCCTTTTGCTTTCGATAATCCTCCTCGTCTTTCTTCTCGTATAACTCGTACTCCTGGATACTTGCATGACTTCTATGTTGAGACTACTCTACCTTCTCGCTCTCTCCCGTCAGACTCATCGAGCACAGGTACCGCTCACTCCATGTCTACTGTTTTGTCCTATTCCAATTTATCTCCTACCTATCGAGTTTTCACCACACATCTTTCACTTCACAAAGAATCCTCCAGTTTTCCCGAGGCAACAAAGCATAAAGTATGGCGTGATACCATGATCAGTTAACTCAAGGCTTTACAGAAGAACAAGACATGGAGTTTAGTCCCTTTGCCTCCTAACAAGCGTCCAATTGAATATAAATAGGTCTACAAGATCAAGCTCAATTATGATGGGACAGTTGAGAGATACAAAGCTCGCCTTGTCGCTAAAGGCTATAGTCAGGTTGTAGGGGTGGATTATAGAGAAACATTTGCTCTGGTAGCCAAGCTCACCACTGTCTGATTGCTTCTCGGCCTGGCTGCCCTCCGTGGTTGGCATCTCCATCAATTGGGTGTCAACAATGTCTTCCTTCATGGAGATCTTGCAGAAGATGTATACATGCAGTTGCCACCTGGATTTGGAAGAAAGTGGGAGAATGTTGTTTATAAGTTAAAGTAAGCCTCTCGACAATGGTTCATCAAGTTTTCACTTGCTTTAAAATCTGCGGGTTTCCACCAATCATGGAATGATTACTCATTGTTCGTCCGAAATCAAGATGGCAAATTCACAGTTTTATTAGTATATGCGGATGATGTTATTCTTGCAGGAAACAGTCTAGAAGACATCATAGATACAAAGAAGTTTCTCTCAAGCAAGTTCAAGTTAAAATACCTAGGGAAGCTGAAGTACTTCCTAGGAATCGAAGTTTCAAGATCTAAACATGGCATAGCTTTGTGTCAAAGGAAGTATGCGCTTGAGATACTTGAGGACACAGGTTTTCTAGCATCTAAACCTTCTCGTTTTCCTGTTGATCATAATCTCACTTTAACGCAATCAGAAGGGAGTTTGATTGTTAGCAGATCCATCACAATATAGAAGGCTCATTGGCCGCATGATTCATTTGACAATTACAAGACCTGATTTGGCTTATGCAGTGCACATTTTAAGTCAGTTTATGGACAAGCCTCAGAAACCACATTTGAATGCAGCACATTTTAGTACTTTGATACGTGAAAGGGATGCCAGGTCAAGGCATCTTGCTGCCCTCTACAGGAAAACTTGAATTAACAGGTTTTTGTGATGCAGATTGGGCTCAATGTAAAGACACAAGAAGATCAATTACATGTTATTGTGTGATGCTTGGTAAATCACCAATTTCATGGAGATCAAAGAAGCAGACTACAGTCTCAAGGTCTAGTGCTGAAGCGGAGTATGGATCAATGGTCACTATAGTTTGTGAAATTACATGGTTAAGGAACATCCTACAAGACTTGAATCAAAGACAGTTTCGACCAACAATGTTGTTCTGTGATAATCAAGCAGCACTTTATATTGCCTCTAATCCAGTTTTTCATGAACGTACCAAGCATATAAAAATAGATTGTCATGTGGTGAGAGAGAAGATGCAATGTGGAGTCATTCAAACTGCCCACATAAGAACAAAGGAGCAGCCGGCGGTTTTGTTCACCAAACCGGTTAGTTCAATTCAATTTCAAGCATTATTTGGCAAGTTGAATGTAATCAATATACATTCCAACTTGAGGGAGAATATTAAAGATGGAGATTGACTACGAGAAGAAGAGATCAGATCAAGAGAAGTAGTTGAATGACAAGGAGATACTTTCCTATTCAAAGTAAGAAGTCTCGGTGTATCCCTAGCAATTAGAAACCGATGTACATGACGTGTAATGCAACCCTAATATACGTGTGTATATATATATCTGTAAACAGATTTGATCGATAAGAATAATTCTTCACCAATTCTAAACTTCTACAAGTGGAGGTTTCTTCAATTTCTACAATAAAAAAATGGCACTTGAAAAAGAGGTAAGAAAAAATAAATAAAGAGAAAGTGGGATGGGCCATGGCAAATAATCGAAAGCAATTTCAGGATTTTCAGCAGCAGATGTCGAAAACGGAGAGGAGGATGTCGTTGATGAAGTCGACGAAGGTGACGGGAAGACAGAGCGGTGAGTTTGACCATAACAAGTGCACGCTGTTTGGCCATAATAAAGCCGTCTCGAACGACTGCTCTTTTCTTGCTCGATTTATCAGTTAATTCTGCGGATTTCTTTCTGCTCTTTTCCGATCGATTGCCAGAGTTCTTCGTTTTACGTACATAAGGTCTGTTTCCAATTTCTTTCTTCGTTTTGTTTAATTATGTTTGATAGATCAGAGCTACACAAACATGGAAAATTGTGGTTGAGGAGGTTCCCAGCTGTATTTTGATTCTTTATTTTGATTATCTTAGGTATCCATTTACTTATTCGTGCTGGGTATTAATTTGGGAGGTCCTTTAGTTGTTGTTTCGGTATTTTAGTATGCTATTGGATACGGGTTCAATACAATTCTTTGCGTTAACTAACTAAATTCGCACCAATGGGACAAGATTTGTACACTTCTTATCTCGAAATGCGATTCTGTCAGCAACGTATTTGGATTTTCTATTTTTATTTTTGGCAAACCTGTAGGAACTCAAACATTTAATCTATGGATCTTCTTTTTCTCTTAATCTGTCAGACAAAAAATTATGAAATTAAGCTGAAGTCAGATCGAAATGCCAGTTTTATAGAACTAGGATTTTATTCCAGAATGGTCATTTTTTTGTGTTTTTTTGTATACAGTCACCAGTAATATCATGAGATGAAATATAGTTATTCAATTTAGGATGGAACCTATGAACTTGGACTCATTCCATTTGCTTCAAAAGTTTGGGATAAATTCCTTCATTGTTTATTTTTCTCATAACAATTCATCATTAAGAAGCTACTGCATGTTCCTTTACTTCTTTTTGTGACATGAATATGCAGTAGACAGTAGTTTGCCATATAAGGTGTTATCGAATTTATTTTTTCTTGCCTTCTGCACCCCATCTAATATGTTCATTCATTGAACACTTTAAACACATAACTATGCATGATGAGTACAATACTGAATATGGCTTCCCTCTCAAACTAAACACAAATTTACATAGCAACATTAAATGTATCTTAATTTTTTTGAATTTCTTTTCAAATGTATTTTACAATTAGCCTGTTGGGAAAGTTTTTTTTTTCCACATATTGGTTTGGTCATGTTTATTGTATTTAAACCCTAGAAGTGCTTACGCTTTCATAACATTGCTGTTTTGTTTGGTGTAGGGGTACTGATTGAGTGAGCTTTCGATGTAAGGCACTAATTGTTATAATCAAGGTGATGACTTAACAAATGTTGATGCCATAATGGTGTGATTTTGATAGTCAAATGGAAGCTCCAATAGTAATAGGTGATGGTGTTATGGTTTGATGAAGAGATTAGGCAGTTGGTGGTGTTACTACCAGAGCTAATGAGGTTCGCAAGGTTACAAAGTCTGCCATTTTAATCTCATGCTTGAATTGTGACTGTTTTCGTAAACAGAACATGGTGGTGTTAACTTTTTAAGAAATCTTGTGTTGCAATATACTGTCTTCCAGCTTATTAAAACTAAAGTAAGCCAAGCTGACTGTATATGTAAACTAGATTGATGGAGTTCAATGCATTCCATTTACGCGGGTTTAATATACTTACTGAATACATCTAATTAGAATGAGCATTTTTAATTAATCTGATGACCTAATTATTCAATGGGCCTGTCTTATTCCTTTAAGCCAGTATTGTCGATCCTTGAATCGTATTTGAGAAGAAAATCGCACGGAAGGTATAGTGTGTGCATACATCAACAAAATACTGACAATATCACTTGGAAAATTGACTTTAAATTTTAGTGAGTGGACAACTAACAAAGTATAGCATGATATTTTACAGCTACTGGGTGCTCAAAAGAAAATTAATGGAAGATCAAACCTTCCTAACCAGATCCATCATTTAATCCCGGAGCGCGCGCGGGTTCTCTTACTAGTACAAACTAAAGCACAGTTTCAATTATCTAATCACTCCTTTAAAGTTGAAGACGATGGTTGCTAATAACTCATCGGAATATTTAAAACAATAAAATGTTTGGCACAAATCTAAGAAAAAATAAGTAAGTATTAAGAAACTACAATGTACGCAATATAATATAATACCCGGAGTTAACCACAAAATATTTATGAACCATTTATTATCTAGAAACCAAATTCACTTAATCTCTTGAAATGAACTACGATAGCCCGATTTCTCCAAAGTGTGTATATGTAGCCAATTTATGACCCATTATATGCGATTATAACTCCAAACATAATCCATAAATCCATCAGTAAAATTCAGCCAACCCAAAACGTGAACCTAGTCATATAACCGAAGCACCACAAAAGATCAACCCGAGCCCAAAAATTATCAATACCAAAATCAATCCCAAATCCTTGAACTATTAGTGACTTGATCCCTTACAAGTTATGTAAGCAACCTACTAAATTTTCAGGTGCAGCCACAGAATTAAACAAACAAATTTTCTCGGTTGGTATCTCATGAATAGAATCAAAAAGTGTTTATGGTTATAATAAGGGGATTATAATTAAAAGACACATATTGGATTCAATGTCAATAAATGAGGAAGAATACAACTCGAAGAGAATGGCTCGCGTAGGGTTTCTACGCGCTTTATTGGCGGCAGTAACTTGTCGCTAGATCTATTCGCTGGTGAACCTCTCCAGCGGCTCCCCTAGGACGTCTCTCGTCGACGTCGTGTCCAGGCCTCCTTGTGGGAGGTGGGACGGGCTCAAGTTCCGGTAAGGGCCGCCAGTGCCGTTGGGTTCTGTGTTTTGGAGTGTGGAGAACCCTCTCGGTTTGACAGAAAGTTTTGGCGGACATGGTCTACCCCCCGCCCATGCGCGACTGAAGCTAAGTATTGAGTTAGCGGTGATCAACAACAGGAGTCATGAACGGTTGGCGATGCTAGATTCCCTCGGATGTGTTGGTAGGTTGGCTTGAAGCGACGGTCTGGCGTCCTAGCTTCTAGTGTTTGGATGGCGATGACGGTGGCGGTCGGGAGCTAGTGACAGAGTTGAGATTCCAGGCGAGGCTGGCTGTCCGGCGGCTGCTAACCAAACGCAAGGTTCTGAAGGGGTCGTTTTGGGCTTGCAAACCTAAGGCAATTTATGGGCTTATGGCTTGTGGACCCAGAAAGCTAGGGTTTCAATGCATGAACCATTGGGTTTGGACTTCTTTTGGGCTTTCGAGGATGGGTCAGATTCCATGGCTTCTAAGGGAGCTGATTAGGGTCCAGATATGGGATCTCGGTGGGTATTACTTATGGGATCCAGGTGGTTCGGTGTGCCTCAAACGTGTTGGGGTTGCGAAAATTGGCTTTTACACGTCGCATTTGAATGACAAGTTTCATTAGGACAGCCACGAAGCTATTTAGGGGCCAGGGTGGGCCTGGGCCCCCCCTCAATTTTTGGGAAAAAAAATTAGTTTATTAGTATTATAATATAAATATTATAATTTATTTGAAGTATATCTAAACTTCAATTACGTGTATGAGTGTATGATTAATTCAAATTTGATGACTTTATAAGAATATTATTATATATTATTTCAATAATGAAGTCTAAATATTAGATCAATTAGGATTTAATCTCTTACCAGGTTTAAGATTTTATGGTATTTTTTTCTTTATAAAAGCTCTACCGTTCCTGAGATTAAAATACAATTATTTTTGTTAAGTTGATTAGATATGGAGAGATACTTCAAAAAACAAATCCTTTTATCTACTCCAACATTAGATGAGCAACCACCTACGAAAATTCAAAAGAAGAATAGTAACAATATGAAAAAGTTTCGTGCTAGAGATATGACAGAAAAGTATCCATCGGATCCTGCTAAACGCCCGCCAATTTCAAGTTATCATCCTAACATTCAAGAAGAAGTTCGAAGATATTATCTACAACAAGCCCCTTGTCGACCTAAACATCATACTTTTCCTTTTACGGAATTTGAAGACAAAAGAAGAAGAAAAGAAGGTTTATTTGTGATTTGTTTATTGAATTTTCATATTGGTTAAAGTAAAATATTAAAGAGGATGCTGTATTTTGTTTATGTTGTTATCTTTTCAAACCAGCTATTGGAGAACAAGGCGGTGGTGAAACTTTTGTTGGTACTGATCATGGATTCAGTAATTGGAAGAAGAAGCAAACGCTAATATCACATTTTGGAGGATCAAATATTACTCATAATCAGGCTGTGAGTAATTGTGATGCTTTATCAAACCAAAAACAAAACATTGAAACTGTCTGGGCAAAATATACAGATCAAGATCGAATTGACTACCCTAACCGAGACTACTTTTTAAGTTTTTCATTTAGGCACCCCCTAACCGAAAATCCTGGCTCCGTCCCTGCATTAGGATACCAAAATTGAGTGCTTAAAAAACTCTTGTCATTCTCGGAATTTATTTGAGACGTGAGTAAGCTTGATAATGAGGTGCTTAGTAGGCTTAAAGAGTAGTTCTTGCTTCTGATATGTATTTCTTCTCTTGATAGAGTAAGCGTTGCTTGTCAACTGTGTATGTACTATTCAGACCGAGAGGGTTTTAATAAAATCTTCTTTATTCGAAAAAAAAAAACACCTTCACCCTAAAAATAATAAACACTTTATTCTTCCTATAAATATGAATAAAATTATTTGGGTGAAATTTGTATTTGTAATGTGCGATTTTTTTACGCAACATATAGTACTAAAAAGTTTCGATTCAGCTCGGGACTAATTACAAATAGAATAACTCAACATATAATTAGTGATAAACTTTTTCATAGTATTAAGAGAATATAATGCAAGGACATGCGGCAAGCATAGGCCATAATCTGCAGCTCCATCTGTATCTCAACATCAACAATGACATCAACAATGATGTTGCTGCAAGAAATGATAATCTGGTAGGCAAGTTTCTTTTTATGTCTGTTGTTCGTTTGTTTGTAGTGTAATTGTTAGAAAATATGTTTTTTAAGTATGGATCGAATTTATTAATTACAATAAATATTATTATAGATATAAATTATATATAATTAAAGAAATAAAAAAATTTCGACAAATGTTTTCAATCTAATATAGAAATTGAAACATGGAAAGTAAATTAAATTTACTAACTTGATTGTTAAGAGAGACCTTCAAACACAATCTCCTAAGACAAAAATTCGTCCCTGCACTTCTTCTTATAGAACCTTTTTGACGCTGTCTCCTAGGATTCAACTTTCAATTTAAAGCTTGCAGAGATGCTTTGAATTCTATCTCGAACCTCATTTTAAGTTTCTCTTTTTGAGTATTTGATGGAAGATTGTAGTAATAAATTAAGTGATTGAAGCAGATCATTCACACTTCTTTTATAGAAGTAAGACTCCGAACTTTGAACGAAATGTTGTCCTTTTCCAGAGACAAAGAGTTGCGTCTCAACTCTTCAACAAGAAAAGATTTTTGTTCAAAATCATATTCTGATTTTTACTAATTCTTCAGGCGCAAGGCTCAGTCTTTGATTATATTATAATCATCTAAGCCCACTAGTAGGCCAAAGAGGAATTTTCAATAAAATCAATTGAAATTCACTCACAAGCCCACTTTCATGTATTACTTTACAAGGGATATCTCTTATTAAGGGTAAGAGCCTTACACCATCTTCCATGTGGATCTCCAACAGTAATTGTTGGGATATTGACAGTGTTATGCATGTTGCTGATTTGCTTGTTATGATGTTGTTGGTTTTCTTGTTGTGTAATTGATGGTTTTCTTGTTGTGTGAAATTGTCGGTTCACAAATTCAGTCATGCCCAGCTGCTGCTTCTTTTGGTGTTTCATCACAGCCACTCCAACTGTTGATTACAACTCTCAACTTGAACCTGAAATTGGTTCAAGTTCTCAACCTTCACAAGATAGTAGAACAAGAGGAAGAGGTGGAGGAAGAGGCAGGGGCATGGGAAGAAGAATTTGAAGGCCATAGCTCTACAACATAAAGTGATGCACCAATATGAGTACTTTTGTATTAGTTAGTCAAATTCACTTGTCCCTGACTATTTTGAACACTTTGACATGTAATGTAAATATGTAATTGTGTTGGTGCTTTGTATCTTGATGGTACATTGGTACTTCTGCAACCTTATTCTCCACAGTTTGCAGTGATGTTATGAGTTCAAATTATAGGCAGAAAATGTATTAGACCACTTCTGAATGTTGCTGCACTTTTGAACATGTTGTAGGCAGCAGATGTAATGAACTGAAATTGGGCAGGCCATGTTGTGTTTGCTTTGAAATGGGTCTCAACATTTTTATTCAAAATTATCAATATTCTTACTGTAAAGCGATTAGTGCTTATAAGGGAAGGGATAAAACCGGTGTGGTAAGCTTTAAAAGGTTTCCTCTGATATGACCACCAGCATTGTGCAAAGGAATTGATCTCGTCCGATACCATACAACATGAGCTAAGACACCACAAAGGTAAAGGCAGATATGGAGCAATCTTTCGTAGATGAACAGTTGATTGAAATGAGAACAGTTTCTGCACTTGTGCAGTTGTGCATGCTATGAGATCAGCAAATATATATCTAAGCTGATAATGTATATGACAAAAGGTATGCACAAGACTTTCATCAAGTCTATAGAGAATAAACTAAGTAATATGCTTACCAGATTTGTTTGACAATGATTCCAATAGTTGGCAACTCAGCTATGAATATGACGAAGCAGCAAGGTAGATAAGCCACATATCAATCATACAGTACTAGGCGATAGGGAGATAACATATGGAGCTTGAGGTTTCTATAGTGACAGGAATTTAGTGTGGTACTGTGGATATGTAATGGTATGAAATATCGAGTCACTGTTCAAAGCTTTTAAGCTGCACCGTGAAAAGTAGTGAGTGGTCACCATTCCCTTACAGACCATATATATAGAAAGTTAGAAACACAAGTCCTACGCCTTTGAATTGCAATGTGCCTTCTGTGCATTCATAATGGATTTTAATTTCAAAACCATTGCTGTCATTCTTCTCTTAGTATCCGTAGGCATTTGTGCAGGTGATGACCCCTAGTGTGTGCTATGTATATATGATCCATATGTTAATCTGATCAAGCTTAATTAATATATATCGATCTTATTCATTTGTTGCAGGTAGAGATGTCAAAGGGTTCAGGAATGTTGTACACCCTACAAACCCATCGAGTGAGGTAACTCGGTTCAATTAAAGATCTACAGCATAAAACTTGTTCATGGTCTATGTCTCTGCAGAAGGCAGGGAAACAACTCTTAACCAAAACAGGTGTTAACAAAAGTTACAATACTTCTCTCAAAAAGGCCAGGGTGTGAATGCGAGATATATGCTGTATACACCCATTTCAAATGGAAACTAAGGATGCTTACCTGGTTGCATGGCATTCGTTCATTTTTCTGTTTCCAATTTCTGCTTCTTACTGTGGTATTTTTGTGTAAATAGGTGATTTTGGATATGAAGATGAGAGAGCTGACAGAACTTGATGCTTTTCTGGACTATGATAAGCCAATGCCAAATCCTAGGCATGAAAAAGGCAGGCCAGGTGCTGGTAATAAGTGACAAATTTTCCTTCCTTCATTTCCCTACTTCTGCCACATGAAGAAGAGTAGGTTAATGTCCAAAACATTATATCATAAATAAAATAGCTGGAATGTAGTAACTTCCTCCTATTTGGTAAGATTGAAAATCATCAGATTTGTAGCTATCTGCCGGCAAAGTTACCATTCAACAATGAAGTATCAGTTACTGGCTTGTACTGGGAATATTTTTAGGGATGATTCAGCTTTATATATGAATCATGTATTAAAAGTGAAGCTCCTCTCTTGATAAAGACTATATGCTTATATATGTATATGTCCAGATATATGATCATAGCCTCTTCAGACCTGATAATTTCTTCGGCATATTTGTGTCATGTCAGCCGGCCTCTAATTAAACATCTTGCAGCAATATACCAACAAAATGATTGCTTATTAAGATGGTTTACGAAGCTATAGTGGATCGGTTTCTGTTGTAGCATGTAATTGGTCAAATTACCATTAGTTGATGTTGTACCACCTTGTTCAAGGATAAGCTTTAAAAATTTCCTAATCCACTCAGTAAACATGTAGGAGAGTTTTACTATTTATAGGGTTTTAGTGATAAAAAAAATCTAGCTTGCTTATATGATATATATAAACAGCTAACATTGCCATTTGCAAACCACAGATTCCACTTCTCTGGGTTTAGATTTGGGGATGATAATGGGACTCTAAAATCTTCTTCAGTGGAGCTGTCAAAGCTTAATAAGTCAACTCTTGAGAAAGTTTATGTGCAGAAGAAATTAACTTGATAATGACCACCATTGAGAATTTCATATTTTCATACGCATGATGATGATGCACCACAGAATTCTACAAGCATAAACATTATTCGATTAACATGTGACAAAAATAGGTACAGGGTTTTGTCAAATGACAGAGCTTGTGTGGTGGAGACAGCATTGTACACTACACATTCTGTTGGTATGTGGACATATAATGTGCCTCTTTGCCAATCTAAACCGACCTTACATCATCTTTTCTTTGAGACAGTATATGGTCGGTTTAAAAAGAGAGTCATACATAATGTGACACAAAAATCAATTCTTTTCTCATTTCAGAGCTCTAACTCATGAACCAAACGAGGCCTTAACATAGTCTATACTGAATTGAGGACAGTAAGTTCTCATTGGATGCATGAATTTAACATTATATAATGCAGGAACTCCAAAAGCAAG
The DNA here is from genome assembly GCA_946800695.1 of Geum urbanum. Taxonomy (NCBI): domain Eukaryota; kingdom Viridiplantae; phylum Streptophyta; class Magnoliopsida; order Rosales; family Rosaceae; genus Geum; species Geum urbanum. Next base: position 45,173,800 of record OX327011.1, read on the forward strand.
GCAAAAGGGCACTTCTCTCTGTTTCTAAGTAGTTTACAGAAAAGCTTTTTGTGTTAGTGAGTAGGTCTTTTGTTATAATGTCTGCCGACAACCTCCAGTTGTTGCACTCCAACATGGGATTGTGAAGAATCTTCATCATTTTACTAGTTAAACAATTCCTGTAAAAGGATCCAGTATAATCAATATGAAATGCTTAGATGTAATTGGAAGCAATTTGTTTAATAGCAACAAGATGCCAACTCAAGAACTAATTTATGATCACTCTTATCTACTGACTCATTCACACTTCATAATGTACGTGCAACAAAAGAATCTCAGATAATATACACAGATATGGATCAACCAAAGTAGTATCATATCTTTCAGCTAGCTTAATTTGTATAGATGATCAAGTTCTACAACATTAAATTCTAGCCTTCTGAAACCCACAATGTGCTTATTCAGAATGATTTGGTTCACACTTGATACACTAATCTTCTAATTTCCAAGGAGATAACGTATAAGTGGAATGATACCTAACATGTGAAAGTGAACCCACAACAGAGCCGAGTGTTTGAATATATATCAAAAGGGAAGTGAATTCCAAAAGATGAACAAAACCCACGAGCTAAGGAGATGCATCGTCCTACATCCATGACCACCACACTTATGAGAGCAATTTGCTGCTGACACATATCAAAACCTCTTAACTTTTTCTTAGTTATGAAATTTTGGTGCATGCAGTTGACTTTGAGGTGTAGGGAATAGGATCGATGCATATGATAATGCTTGTTCACCTTATTGTGTACGTGTTTTCACAATCATATCACAAAGCAATAGTGGTATGTCTCATCATGGCTCTCTCTTTTGGCTCCATTCCTTCCCCCCACTCACCACCACCATAAAAACAGACTGTTGATTACCACTTCTCCTCCACACATAACACAAGAAAACCTAAAAAAATATGGTTCCTCAAGTCAAGATCTTCATCATCCTCCTACTCATTCTCTTCGATTTTTCAGTAACCTCAGGTAACTCGGAAGTTTAAACATGCAAGTATATATCTCACAGTAGCTAAAGCTAGCATGAGCTAATCGATCTATGTTTCGATTGTGTAGCTGATAATAACTATAAGGAAGGCATGAAGCTAAGTTACACCAGTAATCATGAGGTAAGTTTGTTTGATGCAGTAGTCAGTAGTTGAATCTCATTAACGATTGCTGTAGATAATTAAGTTATAGTTTATGATGCTGTGTTTGTGGATATATGCAGATGATTAAAGGGAGAAAGCTCTTGATGGAGATGGATGCAACGATGGATTACCAGGAGCCAGTAGCAAATCCAGGGCATGAACCCCATAAAGGAATTGGTGGTGGAAACAAAGGTGGAAATACTTGAAGAATTTAAACTAGCTAGCTAGCTTCATCCTCATCAAGACAGATCGAGATGTCGGTAGATCATGTGTTTCTTACGAGTCATGAGCTAGTGAGATGAAGTCTTTATATTTTAGGTGTGGAACTGTGAAGATCATCAATGTATGTGGACTTCATGGAAATCGTTCTTATAGTATTAGTACTATGTAGTACTGTATATTTTCGAAATTATATATTAACCTAGAAAAGTAGAATTACAGTTGGTTGCTACTAAATTCTGAGGTCATATTACTTCCAGCATTATTAGTACCAAAACAAGCTAACTCCATAAATTCAAGTAAAAACATATTACTACAAATGAATATGGTTGGTGTAACTAAATAGATATATATATATATAGTAGCTTTTGTCTTTGTATCCTAACTCACACATCGCTCTACTCTGTTGCACCAAGAACTTCCCACCTCACAACTAGGTATAAGACTTAATTTTGTACGAACAATTTAAAGGCTTTTGTTTTGGTTGTTGCATGTACGTATTATGATCGTATTACCAATTAGTTTCACTCGTCCTTTCAACGTACAGTAGTACTGGCTCGTTGATCTAGTTGGGTACTGTTTGGATAAATCTGGTTCACCATAAATCGGCCTTATTTTCACCGGAATAATTGTCGATGTTTATTCACATTTTACTTTGATTTACAGTAAAACCTAGTTCGCTGAAGAACTACCTAAAGTCTTCGTAAAACCAATAGCAAGAAGAAAAAAAGAAACAAGCTAGAAAGACTCAAATCCGACAAGAACAATACATCCCCAAAAAACGACGCGTCGTAAACCGCGCCATATGGCGGCGGCTTTTGTCCGCGGCTCTCACCAAAAATCCAAGCTGCCAGCGGCTCGTGAAAGTCAAAATCTGCAAATGGCCATTATGCCCTCATCCCGTCCCAAAAAATAACCGAAACCAACCACCACCTTCTTCCTTGTTCACTCTCACAGAGTGAGTGACATCCGATCTGCATCTCCGAAAAACCTCTCTCCTTACTCCAAAGCTCTAATCTTTTTTTTTTTCTAATTAAAACTCAATTACCTCATCTTTATTTCGTAATTAAACATGCCGGGTGTAGTCTCCGTCAAAACCCCGCCGGACTCCGCCCCGCTCCGAATCTCCGTCCCGGATCCCCAGGCCCAACCCCAACAACAACCACCTCAAATATCCTCCTCCTCCCCCGCCGCCGCCGCAGCTATCAAAACGCCGTCGCCGCTAGCCAAAAAGCCTCCCTCTCCCTCCGCCTCCCGATCCCGTGCCTCGCCGAACCGGTTCAAGTCCAAATCGCCTCACCCGGAGAGCCCGAACCCGGTCCTCGCCGACGCTTCCCTTGACAACCCGGATCTTGGCCCGTTTCTCCTCAAGCTCGCTCGCGACACGATCGCCTCCGGGGAAGGACCGAACAAGGCGCTCGAGTACGCCGTACGCGCCGCCAAGTCGTTCGAGCGGTGCGCGCCCGTGGAAGCCGAGCCGAGTTTGGACCTGGTGATGAGCCTCCACGTGTTGGCGGCGATTTACTGTAGCTTGGGCCGGTTCGAGGAGGCGGTTCCGGTTCTGGACCGGGCCATTCGGATCCCCGAAGTCGCGAGAGGTGCGGATCACGCGCTCGCGGCGTTCTCGGGGCATATGCAGCTGGGCGACACGTATTCGATGCTTGGATTAGTGGACAGGTCCATTGAGTGTTATGAGGAAGGTTTGAAGATCCAGATCGAGGCTTTGGGTGACACTGATCCCAGAGTTGGCGAGACTTGCAGGTCTGCTTGTTATTTCTTGTTATAAATTTATATTTTGGCGCGAGTGTTTTCAATCGATGAAGTTAATTAAAACTTGCATTGTGTTTGAAATTTGGACAATTGGCATAGATGATATATGATGATTGTTGTAGTATTAAGTACTTGGATAGCTATGGAATAAATTTCAGACTCTGGAAACTTGAATAAAGGACGTCATTGTAATCGAAGAACACACGAGTTAGTAATACCAATTGGCATTATGCATTGTAGGATGTGCATTGTATTGGTGTCATTGAAACTAATGTTGTTAATGCTATAAAGACTTAGAACCTCATTTTAGGTGAATTGGTGTTGGGGATGCAGATATTTAGCTGAGGCTCATGTTCAAGCCATGCATTATGAAAGAGCTGAAGAGTTGTGCAAGAAAACTCTTGACATTCACCGTGCTCATAGTGAACCAGCATCTCTTGAGGAGGCAGCTGATCGCAGGCTGATGGCCCTTATATGTGAGGCGAAGGGAGATTATGAGTCTGCACTTGAGCACCTTGTCCTTGCCAGTATGGCAATGATTGCAAATTCACAAGAAAATGAGGTTGCTGCGATCGATGTCAGCATTGGTAATGTTTACATGTCTCTTTGTCGCTTTGATGAGGCTGTCTTCTCTTATCAAAAGGCACTCACTGTGTTGAAGTCGTCTAGGGGAGATAACCACCCTTCAGTTGCCTCCATTTTCGTACGCCTTGCTGACCTATATCATAAGACTGGCAAGCTCCGTGAGTCCAAATCGTATTGTGAGAATGCCTTGAGGATATTTATGAAACCTGTCCCCGGAACAACAGCAGAGGAGATTTCTGGAGGATTGACTGAAGTTTCAGCTATTTATGAGTCCATGGATGAGCCAGAGGAGGCACTTAAGTTATTGCAAAAGGCAATGAGTTTATTGGAGGATAAACCTGGACAGCAAAGCACCATTGCTGGAATAGAAGCACGGATGGGAGTGATGTATTGCATGCTTGGTAGATATGAAGAAGCAAGGAGCTCTTTTGGAAGTGCTATATCGAAACTAAGAGCTAGTGGAGAGAAGAAATCACCCTTTTTTGGGGTTGTGTTGAATCAGATGGGATTGGCCTGTGTTCAGTTGTTCAAGATTGATGAGGCTGGTGAGTTGTTTGAAGAAGCGAGGAGAATATTGGAACAAGAATGTGGTCCATGTCATCAAGATACTCTTGGAGTATATAGCAATCTTGCAGCAACCTATGATGCTATGGGAAGGTAATATATTCAGGTTTCTGCTTGTATTCTGGCTTTGCTTTCTTTTACCCTGATGTGCTTGAACTCTGTGTCAAAACCATTACTTCTTTGAAACTAGTAGTGTACTATCATTATCCCCATGCAAAATCTTTTCATGTGGTTTTAATAACTTCATGGTCAGGATTGTGTCTTGCACCCAGAATGTCACCAAAATTTGGTTCAAATAGAATGCCGGGCACCCTACATGCTCAATGAGGACCAAGTCCACAGACATGAGTAGTCACCATACCTGAATGAGATTACATTGACTAACCATGTGGTGCCTGCTTACTAGGTTCACGTTATTTGCATGGGCGGCACTCTAATTTCTGCATTTTGTATTCTCTTCTAGCCAAGTCTAATAGTACAATGCACATATTATTCCTCGGAATATTCAAAGTCTTACGAGTTATTATTGTTCCATTTCAGAGTTGAAGACGCGATTGAAATTTTGGAATATGTGCTTAAATTGCGAGAAGAAAAGCTTGGAATTGCAAATCCTGATTTTGAAGATGAGAAGAGAAGGCTTTCTGAGCTTCTGAAAGAGGCAGGGAGGACGCGAGACAAGAAAGCCAAATCATTGGAAAACCTCATTGATCCAAACTCGAAGAAGACCACGAAGAAAGAGGGGACAAGGAAGTGGGCTAGTCTGGGTTTCAGACTTTGAAGGAAAAAAAAAGAGAAAAATCTACTCCAAAAAGAATGTGGAAAAAAGGATCTTCGCTTCTGTTCTGATATCATACACGTGAGCATTCTTGTAACATAGAAGATCATGTATAGGGATTGAACTTTACACTTGGTGAGCTTTTCTGTTTCTTCGGTTCTGAATTCACAATTTCTTTTGTTCTTTGATAATGTTGTATTGAATGTCTGCATTTGGGCTTGAAGCTGTTCACTGAATAGGAAAATATGCATTTGAGTGAATAAAATTCACATGGATGTTTTCACTTGCATTGTCTTGTTTATTTTCTACACAGAAGTGAATGTTATCTGTGAAGAACTATTGTGCCCCAAAGAAAGCCAACTTGATATATAAAACTACATCACATCAGACATGATTGAACCAAGCAAGAACATCACTGTCAAGTTCTTTGATATTCCAAAACCTTTAGCATACAAAGTTGTAAAATTCCGAAATCTAATATACAAAACAAACACAAGCCGCATTAATGAAATATTCCAAAGCAACAGAAATGAAAATATCCCAGTGATGGGCACACATATTATATGCTGCTACATTAGGCATATAATTAGCTCAAGTCATCCTAGTTTGCCTCAAGACAACCTTAACTCAAAAACCACATCGCTGTTAAAGCTTTAGTTTTACTTTCTGCAAAGCAAATGCTACAGTCTCAATTACCTTACGAATCTGGGTTCTAATATTTGAGCTGAATCATATTCTCTGCTCTTTATAGTTGACAAGAAATAAAATGCCTGTGCAATATTAGTTGTCTGGGTCAAGTAATTATACAGGCTCTGCAGATAATGCAGTTATGGCTTGTAATGGGGAGTTCATGGCAAACAAACCAAAGTGAAGATTTCTACTTCTATAAATTAATTAAAAGTGGAGAATAAATAAAGAGGAATAAAGAATGCAGGGTTCTCAATTGATTAGAAGAGATTTAATAATATGAACAGGTAATTAGTATAGATCAGTCTAGCCTTGACATGAAATTGGTGCATATGAAGCTAGAATATATCAATAATAAATAATTAATAATATTTATTGGACGCATAGACTCATAAGAATAAATACCGATCATAAATGATAAAAAAAATGACTCAAATGACTTTTTAATTTTTTGAATTCTCCAAATAACTCATTCAAATTACAAATAAGATTTAACATCCGAAAATTAGGTAGAGTCGAGTGAGTTAACACTCTTACGAGTCAATTATGCGTCCAATAGATACTTTATCCGTCTGGATAGCCCCGAGAGCCTCGAGGACAAGGGGGCGGCGGTCAACCATCAATTTGGTCATGAAGAGACTGCTTTGACTCCTTTGAACTCGATCATAAAATGTCAAGACCGGGTTCTTGACTTGTTGTATGGAAATAAATGACAAATCGAAGAAGCCAAGCCCTAGCTATTCGATGTATAAGAACTAAGAAGTAGATGATGAAAAAGAATGTGATTTGACGAACTAGTGACGTTTTAGTTGAATATCAAGAAAAGTTGCGTAGTTGTATAACAAACTAAGGCAGAGCATCCGGCCGCCAAGATAGAATCTCTCTCTTTTATCTAGCTAGCTGCGTCGATTTGAAATCTCACCAAGATGTTCTTGGAGCTTCTTGGTTCTGTATCTAGTCGTGTCACATCTCTTGCCATCTTCACATAAGTCCAAACTCGATCATCGACTTAAGGCGGAAAGAATTAGTTCATGTTAGTCTTATCAGAATATGATTCATCACAGGCGCACAGATACAATATCGATCATTCCGCACAAGGAAAAAGAGAACAAGTAATTATCATATCGTGCACAATATCACACCGGACGGCCCCCGTCTCTTGTATATAGAGTTGTCAAGCTTCACTACCATAGAATTTGATCACTTGGTCCTGTACATTGGAAAGAGACTCGAAAATCCTACACCACTAGTTTGTGTCGATCTCTAGGTTAAATAGTTGTAGAGTAACCATTGGTTCTGGGATTATGATAATCGAGCAGGTTTGCCGTTGGGGTGTATGTGGCTAAATCTCCCTTTGAGACCCAAAAGCGCACGATGTTCTTTCCCATTTTCTTGTTAGGAATCTAAAGAGAAATAGTGACGCTATCCAAATTGGCCAGCTCCAACTTTCTCCACAGGGATTTTGACTTGTAGGACGGACTATCAAAATGAGTCATGTCGACCATATACGTACGGCATAGTCTTTCGAATTCCCAGTCCAAATACCCTTTTCTCGATCTCTTCGAATTCGATTGATTGAACATGGATGTGTATAAGCATCCAAAAATAATATGTCGGCCGGATTACTGAGTAAGGTCGATTTCCATGCAAACGTAACAATGAGTAAAAGAGTGTCATGTTCTTAGCTAATTGATCGATGAGTTGCCAATGGTGTTTGCATGCATGGAGGAGTAAAATGCCAAGAGTATATGATCGATGAAATTAAGTATATATGTGATCCGGAGTAAACACAAGAATAGGATATATCACATATGTAAGATTGTAAGTACATTATATTGGAATTAAATATGTCACTTGTACTTAAATTTGATCTCGATTAATCCCCTAAAATAATAAATTGAAGCATAAAAATTAAGATGTTTAACTGCATTAAAATCGTAAAATTCGAAACTTCCATCAAAATTCGTTCTCTTGGAGTTAGAGGATATAAGAAGTGAAAACATCTTTTCACTCTTTCATTTTGGTTATTTGTACGTACATTTGTGCCTTATGAATGTAATCATACAGCGCATAAAAAAAATATTTTTGTTTCCTGTATTCAATGTTTAGGTAGAGGACGAACCTTCTTGGCTATCCAATGTACTTATATCCTATGTATTTTGAACAATTTTATTGAATAAATTTTCTTTCTTTTGCCAAAAAAAAACTGCAACTTGCACATTATTCATGAAAATGATGCTCTGTAATATGAACTTCATGCAGTGGAATTACAAAGAATGAAAGTATACGTAACCTGTTTGTATAGCATTGGTTGCCCGATTAATATACTTATCCGCTTAAGCAGGAAAGCAACACCTATGCGACCATCCGAAAGACCACCAGGGAGACTTCAACTTCACTCACAAGACTGACCTCATCCGAGCGCGCACGCGCCCGTGGGGTGCACGCCCGAATATGCGGATCACACATCAGCAGAACCACACCAGTCCCACATCGAAGAGCACAAGTGAGCACCAATCTCAACCACCTATATATGCAAGGTATTTATTACAGGTAACGACATCTTAATCCCAATACTACACTACTCACACGCATGTTCGCTTGACTGTTATATCCAATACATCATCTGACTTAGGCATCGGAGCGTTGAAGGCGGGCCACCCCGTCTCGACCCCTGACCGCCCGTTTGTTGTTGTATTCTTCTAACAGCCGCACCCGAACACGCGCCCACCCGTTCACCCGAAGAGAGAGGAAGCGCCCGATCATCCGAATAGCCCGAGCGTTCGGACGAAGATAAGGGAGAAGGAGTACTCGTACTTGCTTCTGCCAGATTACGTCCCGCGCGTAATTCGGTAGAAAAAGTTGGCGCCGTCTGTGGGAAGCTTACAAATTGTAAACCTCGTATAAACACCACAAAAAACAAAAGTCTACATGCTCAACCCGGTGACTAACGACAGCAACACGCCCGATGGGGAGACGCCGCCAGACTCGCAGGGGCGGTATGTATTAGCAATCGACAGGAATGATGGCGATGAACGCGTTAACAGTATGGTCCAAGAATTACGGGAGGCGGCGCTCGAGAGAGCAGAGGAGCGCCAAATCCGTCGGAGATTGGAGCAGCGGCTGGACGCGCTCGTCAGCCAGCAGCTGGGGCAGCACAAGGGGACCCAGGAGACCACCACCGAGGAGCAACACCCGTTCGGCGGGACCAGTGCACGGGCGACCCGAGCGCCCTCACCCGTGGAGGAACCGGCGCCCCCGACGAACAACACCCTGATCCTTCGAAGGATGGAGGAGTTGGCGGAAGAGGTCTCGCGCCTGCGCAAGGACAAGCTGGCCGGACAGGGCGGGACGTTCGCCCCCCGGGTCAGCCTATTCTCAGCGCACATACTGGAGAGGGGAAGGGACCCCCATGCGAAGACGACGAAGATCGCTCGGTTCGATGGGAGCGGAGATCCCCGCGCGCACGTGGATGAGTTTCGATCCACCACGGACGGAACCCGGTATTCGGATCCAACCCTATGTTTCCTGTTTCAGGAAACGCTGGCGGAGGAAGCGCAAAGCTGGTTCTACGAGATCCCGCCAGGGTCCATACATTCGTTCCTCGAGCTGGCGGAGAGCTTCCAGAAGCGCTACCGGCTCTAAGGCAAGTACAACACCACGAGTATCCTCCTCAAGGTCCGCCAAGGGATGGACGAGAGCCTGTCGAGCTACATCAATCGGTGGAGGACGCTCACGAGTACGTGCAGGGACCTTGATAAGCGGGTGGCCAAGGTAGCCTTGATGAATAATCTGCTCGCCACCCCGTTCATAGAGAAGCTGGTAAGGAAGGAGCATCTCGACTACGACGAGATCATGGACCTAGTCGTACAGAAGGCGTTGGTGGAAACGCGAGTGTACGGGTCCGCCTCCGAGTCTAGCACCAACAGACCGGAGGAGAACGCTCAGCCTCGACGACCCTCGGACGGCGGAGGAGAACTAACCGGAGGACACAAGAAGAACCGGGTCGCACAGAGACAGAATCACCAAAGGCCGTTTTCCCACAACTACCAGGGAAACCACTACAACCAGGCGAGGGGACCGGCGCAGCAGGGTGCCCGTCTACCGCCAGCACCGCGCTATCGACCGGCGGGACAGGAGGTCTATGCGGTCGATCAGCAGTCGCCCGAGCACTTTCTCCGCCTGCATCGACACCGGCTTCCACCACCAAACAACATGACGGCAGCAGCGGCCCCAGTCGGCCGAATGCCGAGCATCTGGTGCGAATACCACAACGCCGTCACCCACAACACCAACAGATGCCTCATGTTAAAGAAGGCCCTCGAGGATATAAGGAAGGACGATCAGGCTACCCCTCCCAGGGCAGAAGGACAACAACGCCAGGCGAACACTGGGACCCGTGGGACTATCAGCACGATATCCGGGGGCAAGCGCAAGGAGGGAACGTCATCGCCCGATCGCTCGAGCAGAGAGGTGCTGGCGATCGGGTCGGGGAGAGCGCCCAAGGTGGGGAGGAATGAGGCGCCTGCCATTAGCTTCACGGCGAAAGAGGAGAAGAGAAGCCCGAAGGATAGCACCCTGCCGTTCGTGATTGACGCGATCATCGACCGATTCCTTGTGAAGAGGGTGCTGATCGATAGTGGGGCATCTGTGAACGTGATTTACTTTGATGCGTATACGGCGCTCGGTAGGCCCGCGCGCAAGATGACGCAGGATCACGAGTGCGTCGCCAGCTTCACGGGCGAGGCATCGTATCCGATCGGGAGTGACAGCCTCCGGATTGAGATTGGCGCGCCCGACTCTCCGCACAGTAAGGTCCGGACGGATTTCATTGTCATGGACACCCCATCCCCATACAACGCCATAATCGGGAGGCCAGGGATTTCCAAGTTGAAAATGATCATCGCAGGACACATGCTCTTGGGACGATTCCCAACCGAACGCGGAGTCGGATACGTCTGGGGATACAGCAGCGAGGAGGCAGCGAAACCCCGGGACAGGCATGAGGTCCTCGCCCTAGAACCCACGCCAGGATCAGAAGTACCAGATGACCCACGCGACAGGCTGATGGCCGTATCGCCCATCCCCGAGCGCGAAGAGCTGAGAACGATCCAGCTATCCTCCGAACACCCGGAGAGAACGGTCCAGATCGGAGCATCGCTGACTCCCGCGATAGCCGAGCGGCTGATCGCACTGCTGAAGGAGAAGCAGGAGGTGTTCGCGTGGTCATACAAAGACATACCTGGGATCAACACGAACATCATATCCCATCGGTTGAGCGTCAGCGCTAGCGCCCGGGCAGTGAAGCAGAAGAGGTGGGCGTATAAGGCGGAGCATTATGCGGCGATGCATGAGGAGGTGGACCGATTGCTGGGCATCGGGTTCATCCGAAAGGTGGATTATCCTAAGTGGATTTCCAACGCTGTAATGGTGCAGAAGAGCAACAAGAAGTGGAGGATGTGCATCGATTACAGTGATCTCAACAAGGCGTGCCCGAAGAACAGCTTCCCACTGCCGAGGATCGACCAGCTGGTGGATGCGACAGCGGGGCACGAGCTCCTGTCGATGATGGATACGTACTCGGGCTACAACCAAATCATTATGCATCCCGAAGACCAGGAGGCGACGACATTTGTCACGGACAAGGGCCTGTATTGCTACGTTGTCATGCCTTTCGGGCTGAAGAACGCTGGCTCCACGTACCAGAGGCTCATGAACGCGATGTTTCATGGCCTGATTGGCAACATCGTGGACGTGTACGTGGATGACATACTGGTGAAGAGCGTCCAGGCGGTCGACCACGTCCAGAACTTGGGGACTGTGCTCGACGTCCTCATCAAGAACGGCATGAGGTTGAACCCCGCCAAGTGCACGTTCGGGGTTACCAACAGCAAATTTTTGGGGTATATTGTCAGCCAGCGGGGGATCGAAGCCGTGCCCGCCAAGGTCAAGGTGATCATCGACATGAAGCCGCCCGTCAAGAGGGTGGACCTGCAGAGCCTCACGGGAAAGCTTGCATCCCTGAATCGATTCATCTCGCGCTACTCGGACAGATGTGCCCCGTTCTTCAAAGCCCTACGAACGACGAACAAGCGCGAGGTTGTGTGGATGCCCGAGTGTGAGAAATCCTTCCTCCAAATCAAGGAATACTTGGCGTCCATTCCGCTCCTCTCCAGACCCGTCCGAGGGGAAGTTTTGTACCTCTACCTGGCCGTTTCCCTCACGGTCGTCAGTTCTGCCCTCGTCCGCAGGGAGGACTGCACGGAGTTGCCCGTTTTCTTCTCAGGGAAGGGCATGATGGGCGCCGAAACCCGATATCCGACGATCGAGAAGATGGCGCTCGCGCTCGTAACCGCCGCCCAACGGTTGAGGCCATACTTCCAGGCGCACAGCATCCACATCCTCACCAATGTGCCCTTGCGCCAGATACTCCAATCGCCCGACCACAGCGGTCGCCTGGCGAAGTGGGCCATTGAACTCAGTGAATTTGACCTCCAGTATAAACCCCGCACGACAATCAAGGGAAAGGCAGTAGCGGACTTTATTGCCGAATACATGGAGGCAGAGGGGGCGCCGGTCCGAACGCCCGACGACCCGACGGCAGAGGCGTCCGACAAATCGGAGGTCGAGGAGCGACCATTGTCGGATTGGAACCTCTACGTCGATGGTTCCTGTACAAAGAAGGTGAGCGGCGCCGGGATCATCTTGACCGGGCCGGGAGGGGTAAACGCGGAGTACGCCCTCAAGTTCGAATTCAAGACGACCAACAACGAGGCCGAGTACGAGGCGCTCATTGCGGGCCTGCAGCTGGCCAAGAACTCAGAGGCGCCCGACCTCAACATATTCAGTGACTCGCAGTTGGTGGTGAGCCAGGTCGGAAGAGAATTCCAAGCGAAGGGGGAGTCCATGGTCGCCTATCTGAGGCATGTGCAGGCGCTGATCAAGGGATTCAAATACGTCAACATCAACCATATACACCGAGGGTTCAACGCGAAAGCAGACAAGTTGGCTCGACTGGCCACGGTGCCCGTATACACAGGGCCAGGACAGCGCATCGTCGAAGTACTGCGACGACCGAGCATCTCAGGAACAGAGCAGATTCTGGCAATCGAACCGCATGAGCATAGCTACATAGACGCGCTCATCGCTTACAAGACCAGGGGGAGCTACCAGAGGACAGGCGAGAGGCCAGAACCATCGTCGCACGGGCGGCCAACTTCAGCGTGCGGGATGGCGCACTGTATCGACAAGGGAGGACTTGGGCGAGCCTCAAGTGCGTCACCCCAATGAAGGGCAACTCGATCTTAAAAGAAATCCATTCGGGCACGTGTAGCCATCATGCGGGCGCCAGGGCGATCTCACACAAGACCCTTCGATCCGGCTTCTGGTGGCCCACCATCCACACGAACGCCACGGCACTAACGAGCAAATGTCACCAGTGCCAGCTGCACGCGCACCACCACCACGCGCCCGCCGTCCCACTATCCATCCTCCTGTCGCCCGTTCCATTCGCACAGTGGGGACTGGACCTGATCGGAGAGCTTCCGAAGTCGAAGGGGCAGTATAGGTATCTGATCGTCATCATCGACTACCACACGAAATTCATCGAAGCCCAGCCCATGGCGAAGATCACCACGGAGAAGGTGGCGCGTTTCCTCTGGCGCTTCCTCTTCTGTCGCTATGAGACGCCGATCAGCATCATCACGGACAATGGGCCACAGTTCAACAACCCCAGGCTCATAGCCTTCTGCAAGCGCCAAGGAACGGACCTCATTTTTGCGTCGCCAACGCACCCCCAGACGAACGGACAGGTGGAAGCAGCGAACAAAATCATCAAGTCTGGCATCAAGAGAAAAATTGAAGACATTGAACCCGGAGATGCGGGATACGGGCGCTAGCCCGAGGTCATTCCAGAAATTCTGTGGTCCATCCGAAGAACCGCCAACGCAGCCACAGGTGAAACCCCGTTCAGCCTGACGTTCGGAACGGAAACTGTGCTACCCCTAGAGATTACCCATCAGAGTCCACGGATCGAGGGGTACGACCCACGCACGAACAGTGAGGGGCTGCGGCTCAACAACGATCTGTTGGAGGAACGAAGAGACATGGCGCACCTCCACAACGCCGCGAACAAGCAGAGGATCGCGCGACTGTACAACTAGTGCATACGGGCTCGCCCAATCCAACTGGGGGACTGGGTGATGAAGGCGATCCAACAGAAGGTAAAGGCGCTTCGCCCATTGTGGGAAGGCCCGTACGTCGTGGATGAGGTGATAAGCGCCAGCACTTTCTACCTCAGGGATATGCAGGGTCAACGACTACGCCACCCATGGAATATACAACACTTGAGGAAGTACTTTCATTAAAAGTTGCCATATTTTACTTTCATTTTTCTTGAAGTGTTAACAATCATTTGTTGCGTTTGTTTGTCCTTACCCCGCCCGCCCATGTACTCGGGGGATTGGGGATAGGCTACTCACAAGGCTGTAACACTTGGTTAAAATTCCATTTTAAAGTCCAAGCGCGCGTTCGCGTGAGTTACTCAAAAGATGCCAAAACAGCAATCATTAAAAGACAAGGCACATGAACGAAAAGGAAAAGAACTTCATTAATTCGCCCGCTTACAAAAGACAACTAGCGGGAATCAAAGGCACGAAGGCCCGATTACAAAAGCTACTACCCTATTACAAAAAAAAAAAAAAGCTACTCTACTGCTCCACCGGCTCCGCCGGCCACTTCCTCGGTCGCCGCCACCTCAGCCTGCTCCACCACTGGCTCCTTACCCGGTTGAACGGACGCCCCATTCGCCTGCCCCTCCAGGAAATCATTATAACGCTCCAAGTCCAGGAAGGGCGCTACCACCCCCTGGAACTCCGCCACCTGGATATCGGCCTCAGCGGCCACCAACTCCTTAAACTCCGAAGAATTCTTGAAAATGGCAACCGCATCCGCTTGGGCCTGATGGACGCGCTCATCTGTCCACGCCCGGCGCTCGGCCTCCATCAGGCGGGACTCCATCTCCGCCACTCGGTTGGCCGCCTCAGACTTCGCCTCTTCCAGCGCCGCCAGAGCAGTGTCGCGCTCGGCCTTATGAAGCGCCTCCCGCTCCGTCACCTCCCGGACGCGCTCCGTCGCCCCCTGGACTTCGCGTTGGAGGCGATCCGCCAGCTCATCCGACTTAGACTGCCCGTGGAGGAGCCTCTTGTTTTCCTCGGCAAGCTTGCGCATCTCCTCCTTCAACCCCTCAGCATAGCGATTGTTGGCAAAGCACTCGCGTGCCAGATACATCTTGTGTTGCATCACCATGCAGAGGTTGAACGCCCTGTCCATCTCGTCTGGACCATCAGCCGCCGCCTGCAGTACCAGCCCGTTGACGGACTTCACGCCGAGCTCGATGGCTTGCGTCAGCGGTGCACAGAAGGCGAACGGACTATCCGTCCTCGGCCGCTTCAACGGGGGTTCAGCACTCCCCCCTGCCTCGATACCCGTGGGGGACTTAGCGGACGGCTGGACAATTGGGGCGTAGGAGTACGCGCCGACGACTGGGGCATACGAGAAGTCTCCCGCCTGTCCCGCAGATCATCCTGTTCGATCCGGCGCTGGTCACGATTCTCCTGGCGCTTCTCTCGGTGCTGCTCAGCACGATCTGTCTTCGCCTGCGGCTTCGAGCCAGCAGCATTGCCCGAGGGCGGGCGGGCGGGGGGCATCCGCCCGGATAGGCTGGGCACAGTCAGCCACATTGGGAATGGGGAGCTTAGGTTGAGTAGCGTCCCCGAGCACGAGCCCACCTCACTCGTCATCCGCCACCTTGCGGACTTTGGTGGCAGTTTCCCGCAGAGCGACCAGACGGCGCTTGAGCGCTTCATCCTTGTCCGTGGCCTTGGACTTCGTCATCTTAACTACAGACACACAAGCGGAAGGTCAGCAACAGAAGAAAACAGTTAGTCAAACCTACTCCTACTCCTAGCAACAAACTACGACCCACGGACCAGGCGGCTTGGCAAGGCGCGTGTGCTCGATAAGATCCCAGTGACAGGCGGCCCAGAAATATCTCGACTCGGGCGCCGGGTCGAACACAAACTTCAGGCGAGCGATCCTGGCCTCTTCGATGGGCGTGAGCGGATACTCGTTCGTATCTAGTTGATGGAAGGCTTGGGGGACTCGATCGATCTGGTCGGCGTTGGCGGCATACTCGGGCGGGAAGGCGCCCAACTCCCAGTCACCCCCCACCAAGCAGCTGATCGTGCGCCAAGAGGTTGAGGAGCTCGGCGGGTCCACCAACCACCACTTCACACGAGGCTCCACTGTGAAGGTCCCCGAGTCCCTCTGGCGCGTGGAGTAACGCAGACGGAAGAAATGGAGGAACTCCGCCCGCGTCAGTTGATCCATCCCGCTCACTCGGAAGATGTTGAACATGGCCACGAGTGTGCGGGTGAGCGTGGGCCCGCATTGGCCGAGAGAGATACTCAGCAGCGCCAGCATATACTGGAAGAACGGATGGAGTGACAGCTTGATCCCGGCCTTAAGGTGGAATTCACTCAGGCAGACGTGGCCGGGCGGTGGGCGGGTGAACGTGTCGCCCTTACCAGGTATCCGCAGGCACATTGAACTCGGAATGTGGTAGTTACGCGCCCACCTGGCCATCTCCGAAACGGACGGCGCGCGCTCCGGCTCTTGCACCGGCGTCCCATCACGAAACACCCAGTGAACGGGTCCGCCTTCTGCGATTTGGAGGAACAGAATCCTCCCCCTGCGCCCTCTCCTCTCCCCATGGGACAGAACCACCCGAATACCCGCCCGACGACCCCGACAAGCTTCCCAGTCCTGCAGCTGCGAGCGCCTGCTTGGGATCCATCGACTGCACCACGGGAGAAGTATTAGGAATGCAGCGCAGAGGCGTCACACTCAACGCGGACTCGTAAGACGACGTACTCGACCCACTCGACCCACAACTAATCCACCCCACCCCCTCTATATATATGCGTTCGCGCGATTGCCCGCTTGACACCTCTATCGGCTCCATCCCTAGACGCATGCACGCGCAAACCCACACTTAGCCAAAAAAATTCCCAGACAGAAACACCAAAAAACCCACAAAAATAACCCAGAAACAGATCAATCCCACCCCACTCAAGAACACGCCCTGTTCTTGAGTCCAAAACCCAGAAACAAACAAAACACAAAAACAACACATAACACAAAAACAGAAACAAAACAGGGACGAGAGCCTCACCAAGTTGAAATTTGTAAGTTGATGTTGAACGTAGAGCACGTATTCCGGCAAGAAAGAGCACGAACGAAGAAACGGTGAACAGGTTGCAGAGAGATTCCGGCAGAGTTTCGGCAAAATAAGAAAGTGATGAAGAAGACGAAGACCAGGGAGCCCTATTTATATTTCTCGGACGGGACACGCGAACGAACGCCAGCCGTCCATTTTCGCGTATCCACCGTCGGATCGTGACGCATGGCTCAGGGCGGTTTACTTACCCCTCTAAGTAACCGCGCCAACTCTTCAGCTTCCCGCCTCGATTTCAAACCCTAGCACAGTCTCCAACAGCCCGACACGTGGAGCTCATGCACCACTCCCACACTCTCACGCGCGTGACGCCTGCCCTTCGAGCAGTTATGACGACATCAACATTTAATGCCAGGGCACGCCAGCATTAATGGCGGCGGCTGCATTTATGGCAAAAAAACGGTTCCCCAGGAGAAGTCAAAAGGAATGTCACCTCAAAGAACACCTTGTCAGATAGGATCACCCCACCCAAGGCAGCTCGCGTCATGCCTCCCGGACTGGCGCGCTTAGCACCCACACGTCCATGCGCCCGCACGACACCATCAGGTTAGTACAACACCATTCGGGCGCCCCGAAAAGAGGTTGAACGCCTGAGTTCCCTTTCCGGGCGTGCGCCGAATGAAGAACTTACGCCGTACGGGCAAGGGGTTCTTCCTCTCCGTACACGTAAACGTTAGACAGCAAGCCGGGTCAGGCGGCAGGCATGGGGTCCGCACCCTCTTTGCGCGCGCTGAGACCGATGGGCGGCACGGGTGTGGGGTCCGTCCTCTCCGTGAGCGCACCGTTACACGATCGAAGAGCAAGCCGGCTGTCATAACGTAGGCATGGGGTCCGTCCCCTCTCTGAGGGTGCTAAGCCGATGGGCGGCACGGGCGTGGGGTTTTTCCCCTCCGTGTGAGCGCAACGTTAACGATCGAAAAGCCGACTCGGATGGCAGGGGCGTGCGGTCCATCCCCCCTTGATCGTGCCGAGACCGAAGAACGTCGCAGGCATTGGTCCCGCCCTCCCTGGACGTTGAAGGCAAGCCGGATTAGGCGGCAAAGGCATGCGGCCCGTCCCCTCTCTGCGCGCACTAAGACCGAAGAACGTCACGGGTACGGGGTCCGTCCCCTCCGTACGCGTTAATTGTACGTCGCTGTCTTGATCACTCCGTTGACGCTACACCGTACGCAACGGCATCCCCGTTGACGTACGCGGTGCACAGCGGCATCCCAACGCTTGTGTCACGAAAAATATTCGCATACATTCACGCATCATACCATACATTCACACATTTGCATAAACTGTCTATGATTGCCCTTATTCGTATTTTACCAGGCAACACTCCACGGGCGTGCGGCTCCAAATAGCAAGACTCGTTTGGACGCCGGACCCATATGTACAAAACATGCACACGATCGGCTGCCCAGGTACCCACTCTGTCATACGAGCCATTCCTTGACCGGAGAGTTGGGGGACTTGGGGGTTACAGGATCACGCACCACCGCTCAATCGGATAAGTATTTCTGTTTAATCGCACGAACCTTTTTTTCAACTCCCCAGTCAAGAAAGTTCTCTTTGACTTGGGGACTTGGGGGACTTGTTTGTATAGCATTGGTTGCCTGATTAATATACTTATCCGCTTAAGCAGGAAAGCAACACCTACCCGACCATCCGAAAGACCACCAGGGAGACTTCAACTTCACTCACAAGACTGACCTCATCCGAGCGCGCACGCGCCCGTGGGGCGCACGCCCGAATATGCGGATCACACATCAACAGAACCACACCAGTCTCACATCGAAGAGCACAAGTGAGCACCAATCTCAACCACCTATATATGCAAGGTATTTATTACAGGTAACGACATCTTAATCCCAATACTACACTACTCACACGTATGTTCGCTTGACTGTTATATCCAATACATCATCTGACTTAGGCATTGGAGCGTTGAAGGCGGGCCACCCCGTCTCGACCCCTGACCGCCCGTTTGTTGTTGTATTCTTCTAACAGCCGCACCCGAACACGCGCCCACCCGTTCACCCGAAGAGAGAGGAAGCGCCCGATCATCCGAACAGCCCGAGCGTTCGGACGAAGATAAGGAAGAAGGAGTACTCGTACTTGCTTCTGCCAGATTACGTCCCGCGCGTAATTCGGTAGAAACATAACCTAATTGCAAGTTGTGAATAAATGGCTTAATACCATGTTTCTACTAGAAGAAGCATGGAGAAAAGAGGGTGTACGTTTTTCATCACTTTCATGGTGCCAATAGATGGAACGAAAGAGAGACTTAAAGTCATAAAGTTTATGAATCGAAACCGACTGATCGATATATATGATATTATATGAATCGTATCCAAACCATTTCACCATTCCAAGGCTTTGTCTACATAAAGGAATTATAATGATAATATATATGAATATGAAATTAAGAATCGAAATTCATTATCTATAAATATATATATTGTTGCAGGAGGAGAAAGTAGAATGGACAGAAATTAGTTATTTTTCTCATTGATAGAATGTTTTAAATACAGGTTGATATAATCTGTTACAATAACTATCCCGATATAACAGGGATTCTCTGTATCTATCTAATCAATATCCGTATCTTACTAGGACAAAACACACATCGGGATTAATGGAGAATAAATCTCCTTAAACATTCCCCCTGATGTCTAATGAAATGGAACTTCCCCTGACTATAAACTTATTCTAGGAGTTCAGATAATCTTAGCATATCAATGTCTCTCACATGTTTCACAAAAGTAGATTTAGGAAGTGACTTGGTAAACAAGTTCGTAGCATTATCAACAGAACCAAACTGGTTCACATGGATAATCAATAACCGCTGCTATTGCTGATTCTAGGAATACTTTGGCGTAAAGAACTAAGTATAACACCCTTAATGTAAACCAACTTCATTGACTCAATGCAAAATGCATTATCCTCAAATATGCAAGTTGGTGCTGTCATAGTAGACAATAATCCACTAGACTCTCAAATGTGGTGTATTATTGTCTTATACAAGACACACCCATTAACAGCTTTATAGAAAGCTTTAATCTTAGAATAATTAGAGGTAATAACAACAAGGGTTTACTTAGTTGTTCTCCAAGGAACTGCCATGTTTCCCAAGGTTAATAACATGTATGGGAACATCCTATATATGGGTCAGAGAGGTACCAAATATCAGCAAATCCAACCAACACATCAACCGGTGTTTCGGAATAGGGGATAGCATGAAAACTTGTCTGAAACAGGACAGATTTTCGACAGGTCGAGGGAATCACTCTGGTCGATCCAGGGTGCATTTTCGACTGGTCGAGGAAAATTCTCGATGGGTCGAAATCCCCATAATGCGTTTCAACTTTCTCTTTTCAAAGAATTTCATGCTTTTCTCTGTATTATTTGTAAGGGAAGAATATGCCCAAGTCAAGGGATCACTTCAATTCCATGAAGATTTGTTTTACTCCATTCCAATGACTTTGCGTTGGCGCACACTGAGAAAGCATGCATATCTGGATATGTATACTGAGCTAAATTCAATCAAGCTCTAATCGTACAAAGATATAGAATCTCAGCTCCAAAAGTTCCTCATCATCATCTTTTCAGATGAAATTGATCCTTTTGGTTTTCATACTGCAAACAACCATTGGTGTACTAATATGGTCTGCTTTGTTCATAACCTGATTAGACATAAGCAAACTGGTGAATAAGAATTCAACCAACTCGATGTACCGTCTCTAAACCAAGATTTAATCGAGTCTTACCAAGGTCTATCAACTCAAACAATTTGTTCATATAGTGAACACGCACATGCATAATATTTCATTCTTATATCCCTTCCCAATCAAGTAGTCACTAAGACGTGTATACCACATCCAACCAGATTATTCTAATCCTTATAGTGAACGTCTCAATCTAATCACATGAGAACTCCATGGTTCAGAGTTACTTGATTTGGGTAGAACTATGACATTCAGCACTGTCATATATATCTCTTAATTAAGATCCCCAACGAGATATATAGTAAACACATCTATAAGCTGCATACTCAGTATTTTGGACACTACCAAACTGACAAGGTAGCGGAAAGTAATGATGTCCATGACTAGAGAATACATATTTTTATAATCAATACTAGGGCATTGAGAGAATCATTGCATCACAAGTTCTTCTCATCTTGCTTCCAAACATAGACTCATTTATGTCTAGCCGGCATACTATTCGATGGTTATATTACTACCATACTGAGAGCTTGCCATTTTTAAGAGAGTCTAGTTTAACATAGATTGCAACTTTCCATATCGATCAATTTGCTCTACATTAACCGTTGACAATCTGTAACAGAGCAATGTTCCACTTCATCGTCGTCAATTATTGAGCGACGGAATAAGTAAACATGTCATCAACGAACATGGAAGAACTATCCATAATAACGCTAGCATTTGTTTCACTTTGTGAGATTTCTTTGTTTACTGATATTGTCATTGACTCTAATGCGTCCCCCAGTGTATGTCAATGTTTACTGTTAGACATAATTGTAGTCAGAAACAATCTCATGTATTGATGATGAATGGTTGTGCCTTGATAGTTTACCTTTTCACTGGCAACTCATCAGTGGATTTTGATCGATGCTACACCCCCATTATGAGTAGGATAAACACTACATTATCCAGGTGTTGCGTTAACTTGCCCAATATCAGAAACTTTCAACCTTGCAGGATTTGCAGCATGTATAAACAATCTCGTCATTCTCATGATATCAGTAAAGAAGTCAGACAGTGAATCTGCTACTTTCTGAAGATCAAGAATACATTGCACTTCATTCTCAAACTTGAGATATGTGGGGATCATGATGAGACATAGTGGGGATATACCACGTCAATTTTTGATGTTAATCCAGAATGAAACCATTCATATTTCCCCCTAACGGCGGGAAGTATGTCTCATCACAGTGACTATCTACAAAACTAGCAGTAAAGAGATCTCTAGTCAAATGTTCTTAATAGCAGACAAACGTTGGTGAACCAACATAGATGCTTAATCAACGTTGATGACCAATTTTCATACACAGTGGAAGCGTAGTAGGCACATGCATCGCGCAACCAGAGATGTGTAGATGTGAGATATCAGGCTCATATCCAGTTACCAACTGGTACACACAAAATGTTTGGCAGTTTTATGGGCATCAAGCGAATAAGTATAGATGCATATTACATTGCATATCCTCAAGCAGATACCGGTAAATTAACATACATTACTATAGTTCTTGCCACAAGCTTGAACCGCTTGATTTGTGCATCTGCTTAACCCGTTCTTATGAAAGAACATGGAAAACCGGGATATTCAACAACAGTCCCAATCAATATGCACTAATCAACAAATTATGTCGATGTAAACTCTCCTATGTTAAACCAATCTGAATGACCAGATTGAATTATCCAAGTGGTGAGCCGGAAGCGTAATAATATGTGCTAGGAGATTTGAAATGTAGTGTAGCATGTGGATTGCAAAGACGTGTGACCGATGCGTCGATACAGCAATCAAAACCATATATAAATAGTCTGCATATTGGTTTGATTGATCCACAAATAGATTCTTGGATTCAATAGAGAAAGAAAGATGTGTCATTAACCAAATATTGTCATACGTGTAAATAGTATTACTACATTACAGACATAATCAAGCTTTGTGAAACGAGAAATGTGCATCAAAGATTACAACATATGAATCTTGTGGGATAACGCACAATGCCTCAACAGTATTTTGTCAGGATAGTGCTGCACTCGTCTTGGAGACCGAGCCTCAAACCAAGTGGAGTAATCTCAGTTCCCCCATCTAAACCGATATTTTTAAACATTCTCACACGCTTCTTTGCTCTTAAGAATGACAATGAGAATTCTCAATAGGTTGATCATCAAAATGCAAAAGCTTATATGAGGCTAAGTAACACATAGTAATATAAGTGACTGCATTGGATTCAATGATCCAAATGGTAGTAAGATATAAACAACTACAATGCCTCATAAAGTTCTCCAGATTGTGCCGTTGGCAGCAGTCTACTAAGATTAGACACAAAACTCTTTTTCATTCTCACAAAGTTAAGTGAAGAACGTTGGCACAAAAGTTTACAAATTTGAGTAAGGTTTGAATGGTAACACTCAATCTCATCATCATATATCAACAAAACAATGTCAATCAAATAGTCTTTGAATCCAAGACATGGCGAACACTTTAAGTGAACACTTAAAGATTTCAAAAGGATTTAACCCTTGTTGAGTGTTGATATGGTATTATAATACCTAAAAACAACCGATGTATAATAACATCATCTCGATCAAGATGACCGTTGTATTTGGAGTTCAATAGTATGGCATAAACGGATGTAACACTACATCTGGTGCTAAATTTTTTCAATATTTTTCAATAAAATCGATGTATAAAAAACATCATAAGCCAATGAAACAAATCTCATCTAAAAGCATCACATTCGGATTGCATTTTTGATGGGTCGAAGAAAGGTCTTGACCGGTCGAAAACAAACCCAAAATAACGTGTGATTTTCCAATACCAGAAATTCGACCGGTCAAGAAAATTTTCGACGGGTCGAATTTGGACCAATTTTGGGACAGAGGCATGGCTTCAACGGGTCGAAAATTGTTTAGTTCAATTTTTCAACGGGTCAAATTCGAACCAATGTCGGACAGAAGCGTGGCTTCGACCAGTCGAATATTGTTTAGTTAAATTTTTCGACGGGTTGAATTTGAACCACTTTCGGACAGAAGCATGGCTTCGACGGGTCGAAAATTGTTTAGATCAATTTTTCGACGGGTTGAATATGCTTTGTGAACTGCTTCAAGTTGTTTTTCAACATTTTTTTTTCTTTGTCAAAATGGTATCTTGGCTTGTTTTTTTCATATGTATGTAATTATTGAACCATACATCAGAAATGTATAAAAATATAACATTCTCAACACTTTCATACACAAAAAATAGAGAAATATTCATTATATTGCCAACAAATAACAGTTATAGCATGGATGTTCTTATTCCAAAATCGACTAAAACAAAGTCTCAAAACATGACTAAACCAAGTCAAAAAATAAAACGAAATTGGATTACATAGAAAATACATGAGCCTAATACATAGACTACTCAAAAATCAAAGTCACAAGACTTACTTTTGTATTGTCTGCTATAATAAGATTTTCTATATGGCAATCTTCTATCTCATAAACTTCAGTGAAATGAAGTCTCATGTGCCAGATATTTCTTGCACTTCTTGTAGGCATGTTGAAGATCCTTGGGTGCACAACATTTTTTTTGTGTGCATGTGCTTGGTAAAACCACTTCTATAGCAAGATGACAAGCACAAAGTAGAAACAAAATGTGAAAAAATTACATCATTCCTAGAACCGGAATTGGAATGATTCATATTGGAGTAATTAAGGCTATTGTCATGGTGAGTCCAAGTCAAGTTTCAATTATATTCTCTTCTACCATTCCCACGAACATTGCCATGTCTTTCTCTTCTACCATGATTATTATAAGGCTCAGAATGATTGTTCCTTTTTTTTATCCTTACGTGTCTTCCCACCAATGTGGTGGAATTGTACTAATAGACTTCTCGATTATAGCCTGATCAATCTTTATAATGCCACAAAATGCTCAACTCTGATTGAAGATCTAACATTGCTTCATTAAAAGCAAAAATATTTGGATGATCCAATAACAGGATGAAATCCCATCCTTTTCGCAATTCATAAAGTTGTGTGCATGATGCACATTATTGAATTTTGGTTTGTAAAGTCACTCACAAAACTGTGGGGTCATTCTTGTACAAATATTGTTTCTTTATAACTGGATGTATATGACGTCTCAAAACATGAGGGTTTGAGCTTTGCGAACTAGAGTTGGTGGCTTAGTACCGAGTGGTAGTAGTGGTTGGATTGTAACCGTCAGATTCATACCGAGAAGCGTATACGAAACATCTGACATCCAACGATGGTATTCTGCTCCTTGAAGATTAAGGATATCAAATTCAAGCATTATCAGCTCAAATAATGTCATCTACAAGAGAGACACCAAATGTTGATTAGTATCGATCGAAAACTACGATCACTAATAACAAGTTTCAATGAATAAGAACATGATCCATGATATATGGTCACAAAAATCGATTATAAACGGTGGCAAAAACCACACCCAGCAACTGTGACTAACTGTCACATAACATCAATTTTCAATCGTGACTAACTGTGACTAACTGCCACACACGATTATAGCCCCACTCTGTTGATGAATGTCAACATAGAGGAACGTGATGTTTTAGAAACAATCGAGGACTATGATCACAAAACTTTCAAGTTTCTAAAAACGTGATCCATGATGCATGGTCACAAAATCGATTATAAAATGGTGGTAAAAACCACACCCAGCGACCGTGACAAACTGTCACATAGGATCGATTTCTATTTTCTTTTCTTTTCCAAACCGTGACTCCCCCAGGACCGTCACGTATACTCTATGGATATATGTTCATAGGAACTAGGGTAAAAACATGTAATATTCAACAAATCATATCATAATTATTATCAACTTAGATCTTGGATTTTGCAGCAAGTAAATTTGATCCTAGATCTATAGATTCAGGGTTTAGAAAAATTGACCTTGAGAGTGTTATGCTCGGTATGAAAACTTCGATGCGAAAATTTTGAAGATAGGAAGTACGTCCACGAAGCTTTTAGCTTGAGGAGAATTTCTTCTTCTTTTCTTCTTTTCGGGCAGACTGATCTTCGTGCACTCAAATGGCTAAAACTTTCTCCAGACACCTGTAAATTGAGATTTTCTGGATGTTATGGAAACTAGATATCTAGGGCTTTCCGTACATATGAAGATCGCCCTCTGGTTCATCCTGAACTGCTCGAAATCTTCTGTCGAAATTGGCTAAACTGCACAGGCTCGATTTTGGCTGAAGAAGAGAAAAGATGACGACAGTGGTTGGCGGTGGAGTGAGCTGTCGGTGGTGGCAGTGATCTGATTTTTTCAATTCTAGGGTTTCTTTCTTATCTGTGGTGTTTGTTATCAACTCTAGGAGTCGTGCTGATAACGTGTTGTAGGAGAAAGTAGAATAGACAGAAAGTAGTTACCATTCTCATTGATAGAATGTCTTAAATACAGGCTGATACAATCTGTTACAATAACTGATAGTCGCATATTTTTGCGTCTATTTGGTATTTAATTTGTTCCCTATATTTAGTTTCTTGTTATTAATTGAGTGAATTAATTATGTTTATTTGTTTTTAGGTATTTTGAAGATTAATGAAGAAAAAGAGATTAAACAATATATTTTGAGAGTTATTGTGGAAGAGGAAGACTTACAAG
Source organism: Geum urbanum (assembly GCA_946800695.1). Lineage (NCBI taxonomy): Eukaryota > Viridiplantae > Streptophyta > Magnoliopsida > Rosales > Rosaceae > Geum > Geum urbanum. The sequence continues at coordinate 45,200,239 of OX327011.1, forward strand.
GTGAAGGAATCCTAATTTAAGAAGAATACAAAGTACAGCAGCTTGGCGAGCACGTGATGAAAGAGTGCACGTGAGTTTTGCTAGTTTAATTTAATTAGCTACATGGAGATTCATATATGGTCTGGCGAGGGAAGCCTTGCACGTGAGGATGGACTAAGTAATTATATCTAATTGATTGTGTGGCTATATATATATTTGTGCTTGGCGAGCAGTTTGGAGGCAAAGTAGAAAACAAAGAGGAAGTTGATTTAGAGTGGAAGTCTTGTGCACGTGGGCTAGCTAGGATAATTATCCTAGTTATGTTGCATATATATATATATATAGCATGTGGGCTGGAATGAGAGAACGGCTGGAAAAGAGAGAGAATAAAAAAAGAAGAAAATAAAGAAGAGTTGGAGAAGAAGTTCTGTGCATGAAGAAAAGTCTGATCACGTCGTCGCCAAGAGTTCTTCTTTCTTCTTCTTTTGTTTATCTTTCATGAATTCCTTGATGTTATTATTTAAGACTATGAGTAGCTAATTTTTTTTTGTTAAGGGGCTGCTTGAAGCCCCGTACATGAAGTCTTTTTAATGCATACACTTTAACCTAATTTTGCAATTTCTTTGAATGAGATTTCTTTCTCTGAATGATTCACCGTATGAATTCTTGTATGTATGCTTTGGTGGCCAACTTAGTATGCATGCTAGGGTTCTAGTTTCATGAGATACGGGCAATTGAAGAGAATTTCTTCCACCAGATTCTCTAAAGTGATACGCTGATTTTACCGTCGGGAGATTGAAATCCATAGGTCTAGCGAGACATGCCCATAGTGTACTTGTGAACCCTTGTAGCTTCTCAAACCTTTTCTGGAGTTTAATGCTTTCTTCTTTGTAAACCTTGGGGTCTATGACTATGAGTTCAATAGAGAGATAGATGTATGGGAGGTCCATGACAAACCTGCATAGGCATAAGGATTAGGTAATAGGATGTGGTTGTAACGATCAACTCTTCCTGCGAACTTTCATTCATTGGATATGTGTATTCGGTTAAGTATGTGTTAGATAGATGGAATGGCGGTAGTGGATTGCATTCCTCTTAACTCTTTAATCATATAGTTTAAATTCATTTGCATTCATTAGTATATTTACTTTCTGCAATTTATTAATTTCTGCATTAGTTGTAGCTTAGCCGATTCAGTTCGGTAACCAAATCAACTCAGAAAACCCTCAAATTTTGTGTGGTAGTCCGTCACTGTGTCTAGTTTGTTGTGTCCAAATTTCGTAGCATTTGAGTTTGTCTAGCTTAGGTTTGCGTTGTCATTAGTGTACTGTAGTCGAGTCTGTCAGCATAGTAGTCTAGTGTTAGGATCGGATTTAGTTTCACAAATTCTTTGTGTTCGATAACCCCTATTTATTTTACTACATTGACATATCCAGGTTGTGAATAGGGTATCTTTGAGAGGTGTTTATCCTCATTGTCAATAACTATCCCGATATAACAAAGATTCTCTGTATTTATCTAATCAATATTTGTATCTAATTAGGACAAGATACACCAAAATTAATAGATAATAAATCTTCTTAAACATATATAATATTTTACATCAAGAAATTCTGCCTTTAGAATATTATGCATGCATTATAGAAGATATGGAAGAGTCTCATCTGTAATTAAAGAACAGAAAATCAAGAAAGAGAATTTAATATTACGTTAAATCTTTTGTTAAATATAACTTGAGATTTGAAAAAGTGTTAAATTTAAGTCATTCATCACTTTAGAAAAAAATCTTATACAGATCACTTATAACAAACCTCTAAAACATAACTAAGATCAAACCCCATTATTCTAATTCGAAATTTTCTTTCTTCCTTAATTATGCATTTGAATCTCAAAATCGTGTTAACTTGAGCTTTTTCGATGCCCATATATTCTTCTTCTTTGAAAAAATGTAGACTGATAAAAAAAAGGTAAACATGTAATGTTCATCAAACTCATATGACTATGTGTGAGTAGTGTGACATCCCAATTTAACCAATTTTAGAGTATATATACGTACAATAAGACTTCTTAAACATCCAAAGATGATTAGCTAGAGTCACTTTTTCGGTATCTGATTCTTGCATGCGGATCAACCTCTTTTGGCTTGAGTTGTGCATTGTCTTCGAGTTAGGAACTTGTCATTAATGTACTTGTTACTCGATCATTTTTTCACAAGACATTCTGAGAAAGATGTTTTGTCGACTTCACTTTTGTTTTTCACTCTTAAGGAATAATCTAAAGTAGTATTGAGACAAAAATCTACATGGTTTTGTTTGGATATGTCATATATATGATAAGCCTCAATATATATATGAACTGATCGATTGTTAATTGACTTAATTCCCTTTCGGAACGTGTAAATGCTTAAGTAGCATATCAGTACAGATTATGGATGATTTAGTCGGTGTTTCTTCTGTAGGATTTATTATATATGAGAAGCTTCGAGCGACCAATAATTTTAACGTTGAACATGTTCTTCAATTTTTATGTAATTATTTTCACAAATTTTTTTATCAATAGATCCGATATATACATATATACCTACGTTTATTTTTCATCAATGAATTTTTTCAAGAAATAATTCATCAAGAGAACTACGTATATTTTGGCTATTAGTTTCATACGGTTGAGTGGCTGGATCACCATTTCTTGTTTTTATACTAATTTTGATGCGTGAAAAGAAGTAATCCATTTCATATATAAGCACACAGTTTTTTACTTTTGAACTAATTTTGATGTTAAATTGCTAAGTAAGGAGAAAATCTCCTTGAGAAGATAGAAGATTCCGCGCCTAAAAAGAGCAAAGATAGCCCTCTACTAAATGCAAGACCAAACTTCACATTCTAAATGTGACCCAGATCACTGCCCGTCATTTGCTTCACCAAACTCAACAACTACTATGAACCTCTATTAACTTTCTTCTTAGCTCTCTCACATGAAAGCTAATTAGTAAATTTGTGGATAAATTGGAAATAAATCCAGGACCATAGGTTTCAGTTTTCACCCACAACAAGAAAAGTAAGAAATAATCCCCTAAATTAAATTAGCCAGTGATAAATCAAACTGTCCAAAGCAATGATGGAATCCACATTCTTAAAGAAAATGCACCAAAAATCCTTAGTCATTGATGTATTACTGCATAATGAAAGAGAATTAACAGTTAAAACCATGGATTTCAACAGTTTAAAAGCACTAAGAATTTAACCAATGGATTTTAGAAATGGACGAACAGGGATTCTGAGTGGGGATGGGGCAGTAATGCCCCAATGACTTTTTTCTACAAATAATCCGAGTAATAAGTAATATTGGCAACAAAATAAGTCGTATCAGGATTTTCTATTAATCCATCACTTTCTTCTGAGAGAGTCCACAGTAAGACAGAAAGTGAGAGTTCTGAGAATCTTGAAGGTACGTGGCCGGTGCCAACATAGATAGGCTACCTCTCTCTCTCTCTCTCTCTCTCTCTCTCTCTCTCTCTCTCTCTCTCTCTCTCTCTCTCTCTCTCTCTCTCTCTCTCTCTTTCTCTCTCTCTCTCTTTCTCTTTCTCTTTCTCTTTCTCTTTCTCTTTCTCTTTCTCTTTCACATATCCGAATTGATATTCGATCTTTTCCACTGTGGTTGTAGATGTTAGTTCCTTCCCTATATATTTACAAGTACGTTTCACTTGATGACCACCACCCCCTCAGATACATGCCATGCAAACGACCTAACAACAACAGCAGCTAATTAGTCTTTGCAATCTGTCTAAACTAGTACGTTTCGATTTCAGAGACACACAACTCACACCGAACGTACACCCAGTCCTATCCTCCTCACATTAATCTCCTTGCTTCCTCTTCCTCCTGAAAGTTCTCACACCTTGCCTCTCTGTCTCTCCATCTCTCTCTCTCTCTCTTCTTTTTTTCTTGATTCCCTAGATTGACCATATCCTTATCCTCATCTTCGTTTCGATCCGTTTCTTCGGTATCATCAAAGCCATGGTTTCTGCAGATGCTGCTCGGACAGTGGTCGGTATTATAGGTATGGCATGGTTTACAGTTCTTAGCCATGTAATTATTTTTGTTAGATTAAAAATATGTCTTTATTTTAAGGAAAATTACTGTTTTTTTAGCTTTCATTCTCTTGTATGTATTTAGATCTGATTGATTTCTGTTGTTCTGGAAATGAAGAGTTTTGTTCACATTTCTTTTACAGGAAACGTCATCTCACTCTTTCTGTTCTTGTCACCAGTGTAAGCATGTTTTTCGCCTCTACCACTCTTTCCTTGATTGGCACTTTTCATTTTTGAGAGAGCAATCCCTCAAGTGACATTTAAACGTGCATCACCTTTGAAAAAAAAAATGAACAATGATTCACGGTAAGGTACCATTGTGACCATATATTGTTTTCGCTCAGCTTTTTGTTCTTTCTTTTCGGTTGAGATAAATGATATTTCCTTCGCGAGCAAACTACACATAAATGAAGATTATCGACATGTAAAATTGGGCGAGTGAGCGCTTAAGCTCTTGATGAGTGTTGGATTGATTGCTCACTTCTTTTTTGTTCCCATGTCGACCGATGCATTACTTGAATTGTTCTGAAGTTTACATCTCGGATTTATCATTATTTTCATAGTTAAGGTGGTACTTATGAGTAAAGGTGAAGAAATTGAAACAAAAAGGCATGGACATATCCTTATGTCCATGCATGTATACATATATATCCTTGTTAATTTAGCTAGAAAGGCATTAAGCTTTCGACTAAAGTATCTTAATTTGCCATTTCTTATAGTTGTAAGAGCAACTCCAACAATATCACAGAAAGTTTGCTTATTTTGTTCAAAAATGAAGCCGAAACCTATTTTAGCTAATCACTTGTATAAATTTACTCCAACAATCACTTAAAATGTAGTTAGATTTAAACATATGCTTAGTTTTGATTGGTTGATAATAAAATATTTATTTATTAATATAATTATTAATTACATTTACAATCTAGAAGGAAAGTCTTAATTACAATATTGAATGTTTCGTTACCTATAATTTATGTTTTCGGTATAGGAATAGGGGATGAAAACATAAAATATAGGGAATCCCTAAATTGGCTAATAAGATAGGGGAGCTGCTAGAGTGAATTTTAAGAGAAAATCTTTATATTTTAGCTAAAAATGATTTATAGGGAATCTGCTAAAGTTGCTTTAAGGTAATTATACTAATATGTATGTATCAATATATGAAGATCGATCTGACCAAAGAGCTAGCTAGCACTTTTACCTCTAATAATAAGGTTACCTTATTTGGAGACTACAACCGGATATTTTTGCCATCACAGTATTACTATTTACTAAAGAGTATGATTGTCAAAACTTAACAATGATAAATTTTGGTGCAGGCCAACTTTTGTCAAAATATGGAAAAAAGGTTCGGTGGAGCAGTACTCTCCGATTCCATACCTTGCAACCCTAGTGAACTGCATGGTCTGGACCTTGTACGGGTTACCCGTCGTGCACCCGGATAGCACTCTTGTCTGGACCATAAACGGGTCGGGTGCCATCATCGAGGTCGTCTACATCACCCTCTTCTTCATATATTCTGACAAGAAGAAGAGGATCTTGGTGGCTGTGGTGGCTCTTGTGGAGATCGTTTTCATTGGCGTTCTGGCTCTTCTGGTCATCCGTTTGGCTCACACACACAATGAACGGTCCTTGATTGTGGGCATCATATCGATCGCCTTCAACATCATGATGTATGCTTCGCCGTTGACGATCATGGTAATTATTCATCACCTTAAGTCTTAAGTTACTGCATTTCATTCGCACATGTGCTACATGCAGGAGTTTCATTCACCGACAGGCAAGAGTATACGATTAAACATGTGAATAACTGTTTAAATGAGGGTGATTTATATTTAGTCCGACAACATAACATGTGTTAGATTCTCAATTTTCAAACGACATATCACGTTGATCATATGCCACTTCACAAGAATGCTTAATTAGACAGCTCAATAGTAGCTAGATCGCTCATTCTCATTCTCATTGTCATCTATATGCATGCTTATTACTATCTACTCTTACTGTCACAGAAATTGGTGATCACAACAAAAAGTGTGGAATACATGCCATTTTCCCTCTCCTTCGCTTCCTTTGCAAATGGCCTTGCTTGGACTGCGTATGCTCTCATCCGTTTTGACCCCTTCATCACTGTAATGATCTCAAGCTCATACCAAAATTTTAATCTCTTCAATCATTCATAATGTATGTATATGGTGATTTCATGCTCAGGTATATATACTAGCTAACTGTGGTTTGATTAATATGGTCCCAGATTCCTAATGGGTTGGGCACAATTTTTGGGTTAGCTCAGCTGATTCTGTATGCCACATACTACAAATCCACTCAACGACAGATAGCAGAAAGGAAAGGCAGGGAAGTGAACTTGTCGGAGGTGACCATAGATGATGACCCCAAAAAGATAGTCGGCCGCACTACTCAAATTGGCCATGCTCCTCCCGGAAACCATGCAATGTGATCAGCTCTGCCATCTCTGGACTTTTCTAATTATGATCGAGTCTCTTTTTTTTTTCGATTTCCTGCAATAATCGGAGGACGATGGAGTCGTGGTACATGTGTTGTATTTGGTGATCGTATTACGGGGTCACGGCCTTTGCATTGGAGTGACATGTACACATCTATGCTAGATCGATCGAAAGGTGTTACCTATGTGAGAGAGGTGTTTTATGATCGATGTGATCACTAAATATAGTTGAATGGTATAAATTCAAGGTCTGATGTTTCACCCTAGTGGCATGCTTGCCTACAAAGAGGTGACTTTGTACTAAAGACCAGAGTCCAGCACAAGCTAGCCTTTACAAATTTGCAGCTTCGATCTTAATTGCATTCAAATGCACGTGTGTGACTAATAACATTCGGTTCTATTCAACAATACACAAGCCTTCTACAATATATTTAACAAAAGGAGCTAGGCTAGCTGATCATGGTGGTTGGGGTACGTACGTGCTTTTTGTGGAGATCATTTTCATTTGTGTCCTCGGATTTTCTGGTTCTCACGTCTATTGGTCCATACTGATCACACCAAGAGGTCCATGCATGATTGTTGGCATCACAGCCACGGCGACGTATAGCTTCACCATTCATGGTAATCAGCTCATCACTTTAAAAAGCTAAGCCTCCTAATTTATGAAGAAAAACTATTACAAGAAAATTAGCATTAATCTTTTATATTTTGGTTTAGCAAGGCATGTACTCTTGTGTTATGACAGAAGATGGCGATCACAACAAGTGTGGATCGAGTAGATGCCTTAATTTCTTCCGCTCGATCGTTGGCTTCGTTCGCAAATGGTCTTACCTGGATTGCATATGCTCTATCTGTTTTGATCTCAACATCATTGTAATGATCTCAAACTCACAGTAGCTCCATTACAATAAATTATTTCATCCACCTAATAAAGTTGATGTCGTTGGTTCCAACGATGAAACCCTCAAAGTGAGCCATCAGTGATCACTTGTATGTACGTAGATTGGTCAGACTCAAAGATACGTCCATGTGTCGGGTCGGCAGGGACGGAGCCAGGATTCTCGGTTAGGGGGGGCCTAAATGAAAAACTTAAAAAATAATCTCGGTTAGGGTAGTCAATTCGATCTTGATCTGTATATTTTGCCCAAACAGTTTCAATGTTTTGTTTTTGGTTTGATAAAGCATCAAAATTACTCACAGCCTGATTACGAGTAATATTTGATCCTCCAAAATGTGATATTAGCGTTTGCTTCTTCTTCCAATTACTGAATCCATGACCAGCACCAACAAAAGTTTCACCACCGTACCGCCTTGTTCTCCAATAGCTGGTTTGAAAAGATAACAACATAAACAAAATACAGCATCCTCTTTAATACTGTACTTTAACCAATATGAAAATTCAATAAACAAATCACAAATAAACCTTCTTTTCTTCTTCTTTTTTCTTCAAATTCTGTGAAAGGAAAAGTATGATGTTTAGGTCGACAAGGGCCTTGTTGTAGATAATATCTTCGAACTTCTTCTTAAATGTTAGGATGATAACTTGAAATTGGCGGGCGTTTAGCAGGATCCGATGGATACTTTTCTGTCATATCTCTAGCACGAAACTTTTTCATATTGTTACTATTCTTCTTTTGAATTTTCGCAGGTGGTTGCTCATCTAATGTTGGAGTAGAAGAAGAGGATTTGTTTTTTGAAGTATCTCTCCATATCTAATCAACTTAACAAAAATGATTGTATTTTAATCTCAGGAACGGTAGAGCTTTTATAAAGAAAAAAATACCATAAAATCCTAAACCTGGTAAGAGATTAAATCCTAATTGATCTAATATTTGGACTTCATTATTAAAATAATATATAATAATATTCTTACAAAGTCGTCAAATTTGAATTAATCATACACTCATACACGTAATTGAAGTTTAGATATACTTCAAATAAATTATAATATTTTTATAATACTAATAAACTAATTTTTTTCCCAAAAATTGAGGGGGGGGGGCCAGGCCCACCCTGGCCCCCAAATAGCTCCGTGCCTGTGTCGGGAGCAGTTTCTCGTTTATGAATGATGAAGTGATGAACCCAAGAAAGACAATGCCGCGATGGCGCCACCGGCAGAGGACTTCATTCGAGAACAATGTACATGAGAAATGTGATCTTCAACATCATTGGTGAATATAGTGAAACAGTAAGAACAAGCCTTGCAATTTGCAGCTATGAAATACACGGTGATCTAATGAGAGCAATGACACTTCGTTCTGAACCAACAAGGCCCAAAACCTGAATACTACAGTTGTTTTTTTTTAAAATAAGACTACTACAGTTTTAGACTTTTAGTATCTCACATTTTTCTTCCTTAAAATTCAGTTTCTCTTTGATAATTGATATAAAGATCCGGCAATTGATCAAAAAAGATGAACACTATACACAAATGTAGGAATGGAATCACTGTTTATTGGAACACGACTTTGCCTTACGTTTGTCAAGGTAAAGGAACAAAACACAATCTGATGAAAATGAGGCACTGGGATTTCTAGAATGCAGTCAACTCCTTTCTAATATAAAAAGTGAAGAAAAGCTCTATCAAACAATACCTACTACACCTCCACTTGCTAAGCATCACATAAAAAAATGATGTTAATAACTAATTAACAGTATCTACAATTCAAACCTCATTCTTCAGTGCTCTCGCAGGAGCTTCCAAAATGGGGAAGTAAGTCATGAACAGAGAGTCTGATCATATTGCTCCTTGATGTTCTGCAAATTTCCATGCATTCCTGCAGGTCTGCATCGCAAGCTATCAGAACCCACTCGAGGTCATCGTCCATATACTTCACATCAAATGTGCCCACTTCCAACTTTAATCTTTTTGCCACTTCGTCTTTCAGCTCAACGATACAAGAACTCATCAAGATCCGAAACCTTATAATATCATCTTTATATGTTGCCTTTACGGTTACACTCCTCATTTCCCGGTTAGATACCATTTGGAGCATGGCGTAAGTAACAGTAGGCACGGATTGCTTCGGAGATGAAACCGGACATGGGGGGTTTGTCCAAATAGCTTCTGGTACTTGCTCGTCCACTGTTAAGTCTGCAAAAGGACACAGATTTCTCAAGTCTTTCGAACTTCCAGCATCCTCTAATCGCATTCCTCTAGATGATTCGTCAGGTTCAGTCATGAGGAGAGCATCCGATATTGAGTAAGGAGCTGGAACATACAAGTCCTCTGGTGGTCGAAATGCTGATTCAGGGGAGCGATCTGCTTCAACGAATTGCTCATGGGAGGAAGAAAAAAAGGGGTCCTTTACCATTGTAGTTCCATTTAAAGGACTAGCTTGGCATGAACCATGTGAAGTAGGGGTACCAGTACTCGCTTCCCTTGATCCACTACCTGTTTTGGATGAGTTTGAACCTTTACCAATATTTAGCAAGTGATATTCTACCCCCATCTGTCCCTCTCTTCCTGGTGTACTAGAGGTGGGTGAGTCTTTCTTTTCACCATTAGTTTCATAGGGTTGAGAAATTGTATAGGGACGAGAAATGGTGCCAACACCACCATTAAGTTGACTTGGTGTAAGAGGATTCAACCCAAATGCTCCTTCACCACCTTGGACAGATTCGATTACAAGCTTCAGTTTACTGAGAGAACGGTTGACTTTGTTGATCTTGCGAGATGGCCAACGGGAGATTCCATGCTGCCTACAAATGCGTTTCATTGTGGTAGGGCAAACTGCAGAACAAGAATATTTAGATCAGTATTTTCCAATTAGTACTGCAAATACACGATCCTGATTTGTGTAAAGAATTTTAGCATTTGTTGAAACGATGTCAAGTATAAAGTAATACCTCCAAGGCTCTTTGCAGCATCTTTAAGACTTCCCGCAAAGTATTGTTGAAGCACCTCTAGACTAATTGACTTCTCAGTTTTCCCACGCTTCCTCTCAGATGTCCTTTTTATGTCTTTATTCTCGGGAACAGAGATATTGTTTTTTCCACCCTTGTGATTAGCATCTCTCTCATCATTTATAGCATCAATGTCCACCATTAACTGTGGTTTTGCTGAATTTAGGTGCACCATCCCTTCTCTGTTGGCCAAGGAAGGCCATCTTGGTGTTTCCATGGAACGGGGTATCCGTATGCATTCAAATCTCGAATCAAGTCCCTCATTTACTGAAGCTTGAATGATTTCAACAATTCCATCTTCTGCCAATCCAACTCCTGAAGCTACTTTGAGAGTCTGACAATGATCTTTCACTATTGCTAAAATGGAGCCTAACAAAGTGTGTTGTTCACAACTGTCTTTGATGCTGGGTGGAAGAAAAAATTCTAGAATGTAATCATCACATCCCGTATGAGCGCTCTGTAAGCAAATTGCAAATGAACTGGCCAACGAAAACATGCGCGCGTAGTGTACTAAAGGATATTCAGTCTTGCGGAACTGAGTAATGTCTCTGCAGAAGCATGCATTACGGGAGAGAAATGCCCTCCCAGCAACCCCTTGACCCTTTTGTAAGTGATGCTCTACACAGGCCTCTCGGAAACCCCACATGTGAGCATCTACAATGTAGACTGCCACATCAGTAGTGGACATGCAGACCTGTTCCATGCAACTGCCATCAAAGCTCATACAGCTCTTCTTCACGCCACCACCATCAGCCAAAACATTGCGATGCATACATGGAACCCACGTCTGAGCCAGTGGTAATTTATGAGTTTCACATACCACTGTCAGTATCTCCAAAATTTCAGTTAATGCATTTTGGCGACCTTCATTGCGTATCTGGATCTGGTTACAAGAATTGCCAAGCATATATCTGTGAGATTGGAGAAGGAAGAAATTGAAAGAAATCCATATTTATTTACTTGGTTTCCAAAAGAACACCAAATTAACCACACATGACTATTGCAGGCTTGCAACTTACCTGTGTGCTAGTATTATCCAATATCTCTGAACTTTTCAAACTTACTGCCTGCAGCGGACATAAAATTACGTCAATTAACTGATAAATCTAATGATGTTTGTCTACACTCTAACACATTACAAAATTAACGTCTCTTACTAAATAAGTACATTGAGTCTGTAAACTAACCTCAAGTGCTTTGCAAATTTTATCAACCTCAGGAGCATAGTTGATCTTGGAAGAAGTCATTATGAGCTCAATTACACCGATACATGACCGTCCAGATGGTTCAAATACTGGCAAAGCTAAGGTTCCTTGAACATTATAATGCTGAGCATGATCAAGCCGTGGATACTCTTTGTGGGAGTAGTACTGAACATTTGGAGTCCACTCGGGCAACTTCTGCTGGAAAACACGGCCAGGAAGCCCAAGCACTCCGTCATTCTCCCCATCCACAGAAAACATGTACATCAGAGAAACCATCCTGTACTGATGAAGTCCGTCATGTGGATCAAGCACAAAGGGTTGCCCTGAAGTTGTGAGCACATACCCACTTCCACTCTTCACCGGTGCCCAAACCTGAGCTAGAACATGCTGCTCACTCGATTCCTTGAGATACCGAAGTGCTAGAGTGATCCTCTCTTTAATTAGAAAATAACCATCCGGATGTGGGTCAAGTCCCAACAATGGGGATGGAATCATTCTATTGTCTTCATTCTCTCTTGGCTTCTTCGCTACTGGTTTAGTATCTGTATGTAAACAGTCCAATAAAAAATGAGTAAACCTCGTGATTCCACTCAAGAAGTGAAACTGAAAATGCCGGAAGAAACAATTCGCAGGCCGGCACAAAGCAAGCCACCAAAATATGTTTCTAAATTCTCATATGACCTTGAAATCTCAAATCCTTTTTTCCTCCATTAAAAAAAGCACGGAACTTCAAAATCCTAAGAAAAATTCGGAATCCTTAGCCTAAAAAGTCTTTATTGTTTGATTTTAAGAGGAAACAGCAAAACTAATCCAGACAAACCATGTTCTATAATTAGAAACCTTAACGCTAAAGCAATTGTTGAGCCGAATTATCCATATTTTCTTTTTGTTCATTTTGCCATATCTTATCAATACCTGAAAACGAAATCTAAACCCTTTAACAAAATAACAGAGCAAATACACAAACTTGAGCAAGAAACCAAAATTTAAACACTAGAATCTTCGAAAACGAATAAGAAGCCCAAGCTCAAACTGAGAAGCCTCTCAAAAACTCACCGGAGACGACGAACTGCGGAGGAGGAGGAGCGGCAGCGTCGTGGACGTCAGCAAAAGCCCATAGAGGAGATGCGGGGTGGTCGGAGGCGGCGGAGAAGAGAAACGAGGAAGTCGGATTGGGAAGGAACTGGATCTGATCCAACGGCCAGGAGACGTCGAGATCAAAGTCCATAAGGGAGGAGGAGTCCAAGTGCTTTGACTTGGAGTTATTGGAGGAAGAGACGAGTGGGAAAAGGGCGGGGGCAGGTGAGTCGTCTTCGGGGTCGGACATGAGTAACGGAATCGCGGAAAATTCGCCGAGATTTTGGGAAGGAGGAAGGAGGAGGAGATGAACAAAAATCGTGGGAATGGTAAAATGTTGTGCGGGGGGAGATTGATTCCATGGAATCCATATTAGTTGTTTTTTACAAGTTGGGGGGGCTGAGAGTGAGTGCTCGGTTGGGATAAAATATACGGGGAAAACAGAGAGGAGGGCTTGCCAAACAACAACGGATTCTCAAAACCGTCGACATAGGATCTTAGCCTACCTATTTTACTATTTTATTTTCATTTTCAGTTTTTGACCAAAACTAGATAATGAATGAAATAAAGTAATTGTTGAAAGGTCACCTGCTACAAGCCTAGAACGTTCGATACGCGAAGCTAGAGCGAGCACTTGAAGTTTTTTCAAGTTTAAATCTTTCTACTGACCGATCATAAGCAAATCGAGAAGTTATGACCCTGACTAGCATTTATGTGATTTGATGCTTAGTAATAGATAATCGAGTCTAAAAAGAACAGTGATTTTTATCTTTTGTGATATATAATTCTTCTAATTCCTAAATTCCAATCGTTGTTGGTTGGATTTTCGAGTTTGATCGTGGGTTCAAAATCTGAATTTGGATTCCATACTCTCTTTTTTATGCTCATTTGGCAATAATAATACTATCTTGTTTTTATCAACAATATAAAATGTGTATCAATTAACTTGAGTTTTCTTTTGTCAAATAAGATTGACAGATAATAAAACAATATTTCTTTGTTTGGATTTCAATGCAAGTAGTTTTTTTTTCTTTTGAATAAAGGACAGGTATGGAGCATTTGAGATTCGTCTAGTGGTCAAAGTAGTGTGTCTCCCCGCTCACCACCCAAGTTCAAACTCTATCTAGCCTTCAGCCTTCTATTGACATAAAAAAAAGAAAGAGAATGGGTATATCCCCGGCTAATGTTGAGGCTAGGTCCATCCTAACTTTTAATAGTGTTATTATTTATCATAACGATTTGCCCGAGGGGTAGGTCATACAAAAACCCTATGCTACATGGTTGTGGTTAAACATATCCTCGTAAGAACGTCTTGGATAATCGTAGACGTCTCCTCAATTCAAAAATTCTCTGAACTAAATGAATTAGTAAAGTGTGCAAGGCAATGAGCGCACCATTATGCTCAAGGGCGTAGCTACCATGTGTTGACGGGTGTCAAATGACACTCCTCAGATTTTAGATATCCATTCTTTATGTAATTAATTTTATTTAATTAGCAGTGATTTAACATAATAAAGATCATTTTAATACCGTTGAAAATTTGAAAAAAAAGACATATCATCGTTTGATTTGTAGTGTTAATTTATCAAATTAATTCATAAACTCATTAAGAGAAACAATATACTGTTATATAATGAAGCAATTTGATTGATAAATATAATTATATGTTTAGCTTTACTACCTTAATTTGTTTACGTTTGGTGAAAATAAAATAGTTTTAATAGTGTGCATTCTAGTCTCATGTTATTTTTTTATAAGGATTTCGATGTAAATGATTAAGTTTAATTATAATTTTCTCATTTGACACAGTCGACTGAGATTCCTAGCTACGTCACTAATTATGCTAGTAGTTTCACCTTCACATAAAGTCGGCTATATATGAGTTAAATAAAAGCAACTTGAATAAATGTTGATTAACAATAAAATTTTAAATTTGAATTTGAATTAGAATTAATAAAATCTCGTAGTACATAGTACGTATTTCTTTTTGGAGATAAATCTCGTAGTAGTCTTGGTTGTACGGATACATGCTCGAAGAGAATTGAAAACGCAAGAGATGAATGTGCTGATTCTTTGGAGCAATAATGCAAGATTATTAGTATAAAGGTACTCTTATAAATTAGCTCAACTAAATTTGGACCCTAAATTGTGGAAAATAGCACTAATGGTGATCGATGATCCAACTTCCCACCGTATTCCGCGTCACCGGTTGTTCTTTCTTACAACAAAGTGACAAACTTTTCACATGAGGCTAAATCGTTTAGTGGCCTCTGGTGGTCTCTTAATCTTAAACAAATGTGAAG
Source organism: Geum urbanum (assembly GCA_946800695.1). Classification (NCBI taxonomy): domain Eukaryota; kingdom Viridiplantae; phylum Streptophyta; class Magnoliopsida; order Rosales; family Rosaceae; genus Geum; species Geum urbanum. Next base: position 45,215,263 of record OX327011.1, read on the forward strand.
TTGTTTGCTTTCAAACAAACAATTACTTAATAATCTCTTTGAGTTAATCTTAACCCCAAATGGGTTTGTTTCTGCTTTAGTATAATTTAATGAGTGTCCGAAATATCTGAAAGTTGGTCTTGAAATGATAAAAATATGAAGGACGCAACTCACAACGAGCAATTGATCCACCGGTTGACGTGGACATTCCCAAATCAAATTATATTGTATTCGATTTTGAATGTGATGGATCCACTAACAAAGGCCAGTCTTCTTGATTAGATTATGTTAGTGCAAAGGAAGCATCAATAATTCAAGTATGCAATTTGTTGATTATGATCCCGATATGATTCCACAATTCACAAGTCTTCTTAATCAAATTTAAAAAAATAAAAATGGAGCTTCACTCACAAATATTAGAAACAGTTTATTTTTAGTTTCGAGTCGCTCAACGTGATTCTACAAAATTAGAAACTTCTTTAATTTATTTTTTGTTTCTTTATGTTCCTTTCTTTATGATTATCGAGCATAGTGGAAAAACATGACATGCGTATAACTGATGGACTTGTATTTTATGCAAGTCTAATTCTTTCTTTTTTCGATTGAATATTTCACGTAAGGTTTGTGCAAGTGTTTCCTCGAACACTATTGGATTACCTACCTATTATATCCTACCTATTAGAAAAGACAACATCTTGGATTACAAGAATTCACCATAAAACTATTGGTTCTAGTTGGCTTTAAGGCTAAACCCACTTGTTTCCCACCAGCCTGTGTTTGTTTGTTGATGCGAATAAAACCCCGTTGTAGCTTGTGGCCTCACTCGGTGGGAAATCACAATCCACACAGCCAACTAGATCACAGTAATCTATCTACATGGAAAACTTCTCTGATCATTAGAGCTAACTTCATGAACAATCCACAAAGAGCAATTAAACAAATTAATCACCTCACAATAATCTACAAACACAAGCTAAACACATTTTTGGGTTTTGCAGGACGTTGACATGATAAGTCAAATGTTAAAAATTAATTTTTCGCCAAATTTTTAGTCAACTAAAAAACACAGCAAACTAAACTCAAAATCAAGAATCCATGTTTTATTAGATCAGCGAAAGCGATACGTGCTAAAAGTAAAGTATGCAGACAACTATGCGAGAGATATTATATAGAAGGGCGGCATGGTCATCACCCACAAAGATTTCACTCTTTCTCCTTCCGTCCGTCATCCAAAGTGATTATGTGATCAAAAGAGTAAAGGGTGGCCACTGGTTTCTTCTTACACACACGTTTCTATGAGAAAACGTATCCGAAGAAAATGCTTCCTAGGCAGCCGAGTGAATCTCTAATGCTACTGTAAGCATTGCACTAACTCCCAGAGAAGGAAACAGAGGATAGTTTGTGCGAAATCCGATACAACTGGGAACTAGTGACTGCTACAGCTAACCTCAAAACAAAAAACAGTTGCATTACATGGTTGTAATTCTTCCTTTGTTTGAAAAAAGTAGCAATCCGTACACATACATTTTCCAAAAAATCGACAAATTTTGCAACCCTAATATCTCACTCTCTAATTGTCTTTTTGCTCCTCAGCGAAGATCGATGGGACATGGTCTAGTCATTGTAGTAACTCATTTGCCCACAAAACACAACCACACAACAAGTTGGCTTTCTGCTGACTACATCCTAACCTGCAAAAGACAATGCAGCTCCATGAACCATGTCCGCACTTTATGATATCCTACTAAGACTCTATACCGTGGAAATAAGATCACGTAGACGTACAAGTCTATGGTACTAAATACTCCCCAATCCAGATTTACTTGCTCAAAAGAAGTACCAAAGAAACATCACACAAATGAATCAGCACCTAGAAAAGTATAATGGAGACACCCATCACAATGCATCCAGCAGCAACCCAAGGGCTCAATCGTTCACCTGTTTCAAGCAGCCACAAAAAGTCATCAACGTCTGGCAGCAATATCCCATTCTAATATAATACTGAAGTACTGATCCATAAAAAATCTCATATATCCTACCTATTCTAGCTGCCTTCCAAAAGAATCCTCGAAACCTGCCAGGAGAACACATTGTCAGGACACAGTGTGATCTTGCATTTCTGCAGATGATATAAAGACACATGGACACAAACATCCTTTCCCTTGAAATTCGTGGTAGGAAGTACCTTACTAGAGGATTTATTACAGGCTAAGAAAGAAAAACAAAATTGACATAAAAGAAGAACATCTACTATTCCTGTGTGCCGTATGTGAAGGTGCACGTCACCGTGCTAATAAAACGAGAGGGACAACATCTACGACATAGAGTGTTTAGAACATTCTAGCTTAACTTTAGTTGTGAGGAAGGCCAAGAGGTGGCATAGCCAGTTTTCCAATGCTGCAACCTCGAATTTAAGCATTTATTGTTTCAAATGTAATGCAGGCAATCTAAGTAGGCAGAAACACCGAATTGAACGATCGAGTGGAGCTTCTTTAACCTCTCCTAACAATGTGCATATATTAACAGTGTTTATTGTAAAGGCTCTAATCCTCTGTATAGTTTAACAAGCTTAAACACTGTTATACATTAATACATGTAGGGACTTAACAGGTAAATTCTGATTATTCACTCCAAAAGATAAAATATTTGTACCGTGAAGTTAAAAATTCAATAGAAGAAAACTGGACTACAACAAAAACAAAGTAAAAAAAAAATGTAATCAGAGAAGCATTGGGAGCTGAGAGACTGACCCAGTCTTCTGTTCCAGCAACGCCGGAAATTGCATCTTCAAGAACGTGCACGTACAAAAGCAGCACCACCGTCAAGAACGAATTGAAATTGAAGAGCGCCGACTTCAAATACAACATAAAACACAAATCAAATCCCAAGCATTTCGATCAAATCAAAAAAATTCATATAAGCGAAACAAACCGAATCGATTCTTACCATTTCAATCCGTAAGATCTACGAGAAAGAAAAAACGGGGATCTGAGCAGAAAGGATCGAAAAGCTTCGACGCGAGCTTATGCAGTTGCAGAAGCCCAGAAGATTATACAAGTCAAGCTCCAGCGAAACGCTGTGTCGTAGAAGCCATGTTTATTATTGCAAGTAGGCAAAAACTCAGAAATGATTATTAAGTTTGACACCTTCTAAATTTTAGCAAAGAAAGTTTACATATTATCACAATAGTCGATACTCTTTATCATTTTAGTCATTTCGTTGACTCAAATTGTTAAAATGAATAATACGTACTGTTAATTTTCGTTAACTTTTAGGGATGATTTTATTTTTTAATATTTTTCTTGTATTTTTTCCCTCCAGTCTCTTTCCTTGCCAAGAAACCCAGCGCACCTCATGGCAGCCTCCGCCTAGCTTACCTTAACTGTCAATTTTTTTTTCTTATTTTTCAATATTTCAATTTTATTTCAATCACTACTGTTTGAGGCTTATGGTTGTCGATGACATTTTGGTAAACTTTTTCCTATCTATATCAAAAATCAGATGACCAATAGAGATAGAAACAAAACTTTATCCAAAATCAAACCTGAGATGTTACATCCCTGGTGATTTTGTTTAAAACAAATGAGTTGGACATGAGGGATATAAGTTTTCTAGCTTTGATTGGATCTACAGAAAATGATGAATTAATCCCTTAGAATATATGAATGGAGAACCGGTAAAAAACAAATACAAACTTCAAAATATCCTTCTGTACTTCCAGGCTCTAATAAACAAATTTTTTCTGAATTAAAACAAGACTTTAGTTTAGAGTCTATATAATTGAAGCTAACCAAGTCAAATCAAATCCCAAGCATTGAGCATCCTTTCGGGAGGTGGGTGGAGAGGAAATGGAAAAAGAAAAGAAAAAATGTAAAAAAATAAAATTATTCCTAAAACTAGTGAAAAATGTCAAATAACAAAATTATCCCTAAAAGCTAATGAAAATCAACAGAGTTACATGTTTTTAACTGTTTTAGTTGATGGAGTGATTAATATGATATACAATGTTAAAGTTCAGTGACTATTGTGATATTATGTAAATTTTAGTGACTAAAATTTAAAATGTGTCAAACTTCAGTGATCATTTCAAATTTTTTGCCTTCCAAGTATTGTATCTTGTACGACTTGCCGTTTTTCCCACGTCACCGAGAAGTTTTAAATTACAGAAAGGCCCCAAGATTTGGGCGGAAATTCGAAATTGAACACCCCGCTTTTTTATTAGAGGCCAAGTCCCCGCCATTAAAACCAAAACGACTCTCTCTTCTCTCTCTATAAACCAGCAAAGGCGGTAGTGAAGCGGTGGAGTGTGACCTACACTAAGCACGTGAAGTAGAAGCGGAAGGTTTATCAGGACGGGCTCTTAGAGCTCCACGGCTCCACCAATAAGGTATCGGATCCACATTTTTCAAATTCAATTTTTCTGTGATTTTTTGTTTTTGATTTTTGAAAATTTCTGTATGGAAATTGCAGATGTTGCTGTACGACGACTGTGAGAAGCTACTGGAGTGCAGGATATTGAAGAGAGACGAAGCCTTTTGCTCCGGCGAAACGCTCACCTTCAACGCTTTTCTCGTCGATGTAAACGACGCCGTATCGGGTGAGCGAGATCAGATACCTAATTCCGGTCTCAATTCTCAACCGAACGACGTCGTTTTAGTCAGAAACGCGCGAAATCGTGTATGAATAACTCAATTTTCATCTCTCTGTGTCACTTCAAGTCAATTTTGTTAGCTTCCTAAGCCTTTTGATTTCTACAGGGAATAAGCCACAGCCACAGCCGTTTCGGACTCCTCCACACAATGCCACTGGAGGTTAGTGTAATGCTCCTCATTTCATTTCCATATAGAAATTTCAAATTCATGACCTGGTTTAGGCTATTACACAGTTTAGCTTTCAGATTTGAAATGAACTAATATTGGATGAGTACAGGTAATATTCCACGGAAGAATTTGAGTCCTTCGCACAAAATTATAAGAGATTAGTGTTATAGTACGGTTAATACCTTTAGTTGTAATCTGATTTTGATACCAATTGCAAAGTGATTATTTATGTTCTTTAGCCAAATGATTTTTAGGCTTATTTGATTTAGTGAAAATGAAGTTAGTAATGGGGTTTGGCGAATATAGCCTCTTCGTGTGTTCAGTTTCTCTGTATCTTTACCACATTGGTTTCGTTTTGAGGCTATAGACTGGTTTCCATTTCAATGGTTTTAGAGTTCAAGAAGAGGGAACTACATAAGTATGGGACAGCACTGAGTAGTCCTGAGACGGTGAAAACTAGCACAACAGGTTAGTTGTGAGATTGTGGATAGTTTTATCTGAAACAGTTTTTTTTAACTAATCAAAACAGGTTAGTTGCGAAATTGTGAGATTGTGGATATTTTCCATAATGTCATAGTTTGCTTGGGGATTAGGTGCTTAAAAGTTGTTTATAACTGGTGAGCCTATACAATGTAGAATGGCAGGCTTTGTACACCACACAACTAACTCAAAAGGCCAAAAAGTATCATGATGGTTTCTTGCAACTAGCAGTTACTGGGTCTCACGGAAAGTAATCTTACTTTCCTCTTATTCTTCTTCATAAGTCTTATCTTTTTATTTGTTGATCCCAGTAAGTGACCACTCAATCTTATGTTTTCCATTTATCAAGTCTCCGTTTTCTCTTTTATTACTCCTCGACTGTGCAAGTAGAAATCCTTTGTCAAGTCAAGTCTTGTGTGTAACCGCAAATGAAATGAGACAAGATGGAATTGGTTCTCAGGCTTTACCTTTTCTGTTTACGTTCAGATAATACTGTTGGATTCAAGCAGGAATCAATTAAATAGCAGGTTCCTCAAGAAAGATGAAGTGATAGAATCAAGTGGATCAATAGCATTTGATGCTCATTTGATTGATATTGGAGAGCTGGAAGGAGACCCTAAACCTGCAACAGAGTTGCAGTACAGAGATAATAAGCGGAATGTTATGGGGAAGGCAGAAATAAAGCAGGAACAGAGCAATGTTGTTATCACCGGTAAAGATGATGGAAAAGGTAAATAACAGATCTTTATCATCTTGGGCAAAATATGCTTACATTTCTGTTTCTTAACTTCTCCATTGATCTTTTACCTTGCTCTCTTTTGATCTGTTTTGCTTTTATAAATTAGAATGGAAGGTTCTATACACTACACAAGTTATTCAAAAGGCCAAGAAGTACCATGATGGCTTCTTACAGATTGCATCTAGTGGCTCATATGGAAGACAGGTACTATTATGTAACTTTAGATGTATTCACAATGTTATGATGTGTTTATTCTCGTAAGCAGTAATGTATGATATAATATTTTTTTTTATGGATTTTGTTTTGACTAGGTGATGATGCTATTTGATGAAACAAGGAAACTCTTGGAGACCAGGTTCCTAAAAAAAGATGAAGTCATAAAATCTAGTGAAACATTTGCGTTTAGTGCTCATTTGGTTGATGTCGGGGAACCTGAAGGGCATGAAGCTCAGGCTTAGATTAAGCTTCTAGCAAAAGGTTCCTATGTTCAGAAAACTGGGAAATTGCATGGTGAAGATGATTGCATTATCGTCGATGATTTTGAAGAGCAAAAGCTCTATTAACTACTCAGAAGTCCAAGAAGTATCATGTTGGCATCCTCAAACTTGCCTCATCTGGTTCCTTTCGTTAGAAGGTTGGTCGTATTTCTTTTGTATAATCATGTCTATCAGTCAGTTGTCAAATTATTCCATCACTGCCTTGCACCTAAACCACATAGGCTCCACAAAGATGACTTCCAGTCTAGTTCTGACTTTCTTAGGTTCTTATCATTACATATATGACAGGTTACTTTACCGGGTGAAGATAAAACCATACTGACCAACAAGTACATCAGTTTGTCCAAAGATATAAAACCGGGATCTACACTTGAGCTACTAAAATATTTGGTGGAGGTTGGTAATCCACGTGCAATTGCTAAAAGTAAGCTGCTGTCATGATATGCTAATGTAGACATTTCCAGTTAAATGGATTTTATAGGCCTTAGTTTGTCTTCCTGAATTTGTTATGGTCTGAAGGTGAAGGAGCAACTCTCAGCAAAGCTTGTATGAAGAAACCCTCAGACTCAACAGCATCCCTAGTAAAGAGGAAAGTAAACCAAACATAGGAATCCCCAGAAGCAATCCGTTATCTGGTAATGAGTCTGGTTTTACTCATTGAATCGCATGCAACAACTCATGAATTACTTTACCCTTCCTTCTTTTTTCATTACCATATTATTGCTGGTTTACAGGCGAAGACAAATCTCAGACCAAAGCATGGTTATATAAAGCTGTGAACTCAAATATTAGCATCTCTAGTGTAGATGAGACAAAACCAAGCAGGAGAGTCTCTACAAACAAGCCTATACGTGATGGTGAGTCTCAGTTACTTGGAGAGGGGATTGTTAATGTGCACTTGCATTTGTTCACATTTACAACTTTGATCTCTTTTCATCTCTGCAGCCCATCATATATTGTCCTTCCTCCAAATGCCTATGGCTCAGGAGAGTATACCTTCACGGCATGCGAACAGCACGGAAAGACCAGGTTCCTCAATTAAGGGGTCTCAAGTTTCAGATGCCGACACTACACAGCATAACAGAGAATGTTTTTCTGATGAATCAAGATCAAGTTCACATGTCTCTCGCATGATACCGCTGACGAGAAGATTGTACCCGAGGAGCCTACTTCTGCAAGGGAACTAGACTGCCCAAGTTTTGATCTTGGGTTTTAACTTTTAAGTACCCGAAATTTCATTTGTAAATATTATTGCCAGCTGTGAGCGCTTCTAGTGAATCTTTGTTAGCTGAGTGGGCCAAGTCTTTTGTAGTAGACATGATATCAAGCAGGATCGACCCCAGATTCATGCTCTGGGTTCGTTTCAACACTGGATTTGTAAATACGACTTAAAATTCTTGAAAGCCTTTGATTTAAACACAGGCAAGATGATGTACTTGTAGATTTAAAACTTGCACACAGGTTAAAGAAAAAAAACACATGAACTGATATTAAAGTGTGACAGGCCTATATTGCTGTCTGTTTTGTTTTCTTCTCAGATCTCATCCAAGTGTTTGTAAAATACAGCATCCTTTGTAGACTTGCGCATGCTCAATAACGCTTTATAGAACCTTGTATTCTTGGGTGTATCTACTTCGGAGTCCTTAGTCTTGTCTCTATCAGTACGGAGGATCAACGAAGCTGATCTCTTTGTCCAGGGCTCCAATGGGTACTGAAAACATAATAGAATGTCTAGTCTGTTAGATACTGTATTTCTATATTGCCTCATTGGCATGACACTGTAATAAAAAAAAAATCTGCAGCTAACAACTTACGCGCAGTTTGACACTAGAAGAAGAGCTGAAAGTGCTTGATCTCTTGATAGAGCCACAACGTCCAAATGGAAATGCTTGTGGTGAGACAGATCGTTTCTCTGAATTTACACGGATAAATTTTGTTAAGAAGTGTTGCATTAAGCATATATAGTTATGGTAATGGAATTTAAACATATTAACAAACCATGTCTGGATGTATTTCTTGTGAACTGGAAGGATTGCGGCGAATAATGTGGAGAATGCAATGATGAATAGGCTTCACTGCATCACATTATAAAAGAGGATCGCTGAAGCTAAAATATAAAATATAAAATTTGGCCTTTATGTTAAAAGTATCACTGTGCATAACATTTACCTGACAACTGTTGGAGAGGTCTCCCTAGTTGTAACTTCAGCAAGATGTTCACATTAATAGATTATCAGCTTTTCCAAAGTAATTTGCAATACATAGTGTAAGTTTGTAACTAATTAAACTAGTAACATATAGACACACTGTAGAAAAATGAGGCTGTAGTACGTCTCCGGATGTCTGAATTTTATAGTCATCTTATGATTCGACAGAAAAATTAGCAAAAGGTAAAGAAGAAGTTCTTTGAGATGAAATGATTACCAGAATTGATATCAGATGAATCCTCTTGAGCAGCGTGATATATCAATGAAGAGCGGCCAATGGTATGAATGGGTGCTCTACCTGAACACAATTGTTATGCATCATGTAACATGTGTGTGTATCATTTTCTGGTCAAGCTCAGCTGCTCAAGACTTTGTGAATGGCATGTGTAGCAAATGTGATCAAGAGGATGATAATATGTTTACCTGCCAAGATGTACCGCTTATGGTTCTTCGGAAAATCTATGGCCAACGAATGTTGGAATAAAGCTGCTTGATTGCTGAAGTCTTGGCATGTCCTCAGTCTCTACGGTTGTCCGAGATAAAGATGAGTAAAGAGTATAGAAGAGGACATATGTTCAAATTGTGTCATTCCGAAAAGATTGGAATATGCAGAAAATGGGAAGCTTGTGGATTAAACATAAAAGTGCACATGATCATGAAAAACAGAACTGACCTGTTCAAGGCAAGAGACCCTAAGCTCTGTTTCGGAAACATCACCAACGTTTTCATCCAAAAATCCATGGACTTTAAATGCCATTGTACCCAAATGGTCTACTGTTTTGATTACTGCTTTGATCACATAATCTTTCAAGGTCTCCACCACACTGCCATTGATTCAATTATCAAGAGCTTATTATAATTTGAAAAAAGCTTCAAGGCCACTCACTAAACTAAATAATAGTTTAGAGAATGGCATAATCTAACTCACAATTGTTTCTGCTCCTCCTTGATGTATGCTATTTCAAAATATTCAGCTGCCGAGTATAGCTGTCTCCTCAGATTCTTCAGTTCCTAAATTCCAAAATGCATTCATAAATAGTTTTTGATCGACTTGAAAACTATTTCCATAAAAAGTTTCCTGAAACTGTGTGTCCTCAATTCTAAACTCTATTGCTTATATGACAAATATGAGTTGGGAATAAAAATCATACAGAAGAACATGAAACAGTGATAATTAATACTGATGAGTGATGAGATAATTGACTTGAGCAAAAACTCACATTGAGATTCTCTGAGAAAAGCACCCTCTGCTTCATGAAGAGTTCTTCATTATGTGAAGCTTCTTTTGGGGCAGAAGAGATTGCAGCAGAAGAAATTTTGCTCTGCATAATGGATCGTTTTTCTTGCCTCCTACAGCAATGTTACAGAAAAGTAACTTCTGATTATAGTTTGAAGCCGTTAATCATCTGGGACAGCAAAATCCGGTAATTGAGGAAAACTATAACTCTGCAGATATGGTTCATAAAATAGCCTAAACTTACCAAATATGTTCGTGATTGCAAAAACCAGAAGAAGAAAAAAGCGTAAATTTCTGAAAGATTTTTATTATTATATATATTTCTGCCGAAACAAACATGGAATAGGGTTCAATATGTAGTAGAGAGACTACAAGAACACACCTGGTTCTTGAATATTGAGGAATGGCAATCCAAATTCACCTCCCACTCAAACGCAATAGCTAAAAAAGCAGCACCGGAATGATCAGAAGAGCAATGGAAATTATATAACTATAAGAAGTAGACAAGTAGTTCGTGCAAAAAAGTCATAACCACACTTATGGAGAGCAGTCTCAGTCTTCAGGTCACATACTTTTGCAAGAGGAAGAAGAGAAAAGCCTTGTAAGATCAACAAAATCAAGCCACTTGTCAAACACATGGTGGTTCTGATTGGTCTCAAACTAAGGACACTTTAATGATAGAGAGTTCGGCTTGGTTTGACACTTTTGGTGAAAAGCTGTTGCTGGAGAAAGCTATTGATATTCCAAGGTTGAGTTGTATAGTTGAAATGGCGAAATCCAACACCAAGTTTTGCTTAAAACAGTTTCAGAAACAATGCAAACTAGGTCATTTTGATCTCTACTGACCTTATGTGAGTTATATCAGTAGCTGTGGAGTGATTGCAGTGTTGGCTACCTTGGCTGCTGAAATTTATTTGGTGAAAAATAGATCATGTCCTAGCCCGCGAACATTTACACCGGTGGTTCTCTATATTCGGTATGCTTTTTACAAGCCAACTACTTTGAACCTTTTGATTTATGAGTGTTTAAGTATCGTGGCAAAGGTCTGCAATTATGGAATTTCAATCCTCAGTTGGTGTGGGGAAAGCCATAATAGAATGCCAACAAGAAGTTTAATTTGCAGTTGGGGGTTCTACATCAAAGGGTTTGGAATTATATGACTTAAAAATGCCACTGATGGACAGATTTAGTCGATTAGCTTTGCTCCTGTAGGTACAGAAATCAATCAAGATTTCTGGCTCAGAAAAATACGCCGATGTCAATCATCACTGATGAGCACTCCTTTTCCTTTGACAAAAAGTTTCCCAACAAACATTCTATTAGTAATCGAAGAGTACAAACTCAAATACAATGCAGACGATTTTTTAAGCTCATAAAGCATACTGCTACATTTGGAAAGGAAATAGAAGTGACAGTATCAGCACAGCCAACTGTTGTGAATAACCACATGCAGCAGCTTTCTCTACACAATCCGCTCCAACTCTCTTGCATAACTGAGAGTTTGGTTAATGAGCTGCAAAGATGGTATCTCCTTGCAAGGCGCAGTCTCCTTTGCCTTCTGGAAATAGACCCCGCCGTTCTTCACTTCCCACTCAGGATGATCCTATATATAAAACATAAAGTCTTGAGGATGTGGATCCAAAGGCAATATATTTCTACAGTTCTACTGATAATGTCAATAAGTAAAGATGTGTTTACTCGGTTTCTGGTAGAGAGCAAAAGGCATTAATTTTCTTTCAAATAGCAGCAACAGAAGATAACATGGATTTATATCAAAAGCATGCATTTAAAGATTATATTACCTCACTGATATAGGTCAAAAGGTCACGCTCAGAAGGAAACAACAACATTTTCTGTGCATCCTTGACTGAGAGATAATCATAAGCCTTCTCACTGCATCCAGCTATCTCATCCCTAAAAGTTACAAAATAGATCAACTAATAAGATCTTTCATTGCACAACATTCTCCCTAAAATTTGAATTGCAAGCAAAAATAAATAAATTACCTGACAGTTTTTGCAAGCAAATCCATAAAATAAACATAAGTTTCATGTGGCACTGTCTGGCGAGCATGCAACACTCGATTATAAGCTCCTTCCATAAAGGATTGCTCCAACTCCACTGCATGCTTGATGCAAGGGTTCTCCAAAGCAGCACATGACAGCAGTTCCAATTCTGTGTGAAACTCAGCTATCCTATTTTGGACAAGGAGTCTCAGCAGATTGAGACCTAAGATTGGGTATTCTTGTGGGGATGGAGGAAGACGGTTACTGTTCCAAAAGAACGTAAATTTCTTAATAATTCTTGTAAGCAAGCAATTTTAACTTATAAAGATGAGCAATTGATATGTAAGGAACAGTATTTCAAGTGCATGTAGAGACCACCAACAATAGCACCAGCAATGTATTATCTCAACTTCATAAATTACATAAAGCCACAAACACATTTGCACATCTGCAGAGACTGAAACTATAAAAGAAGAGAGCTTAGGGTTCAGATGAGTTACCGGACATCTGTGTAGTAGTGCTTCAGCTGGAAGAAGTCCCTCTCAAATGCATCCTGATCCTCAGCCTTCACACTAAGAAGAACCGCATGCTCATATATATTCCCTGAAAGTTCACAAACATACACCGATTACTCTTCAGAAACTAGCACACGCTTGTAGAATATAATAGGTAACATAATATTCAACACAATATCTCGTTCAAGAATATTACTTGCTATTTCTAATTCCTTTGCCGCACTAGGTGCATCTTGATACAGAGGCGGTAGGCTGCTGAATCCAGTCAGCATTACCTGCAAAAACAACAGCCCAAAGTTAATGCTCTTTTCGGCACATACACACATATATAGCGAGAATCACACTAACTCTTCATTTTCAGCTCTTCGAGTAAAGAATTGCACATTATTGCGTCAGAATAACACCATACACATAGTCAGATCATACAGATTACAGCAAACTACAATATAAGCCAAGTGCATCAACCCAAAAAGTGAAGAGCTTTAAGAGAGTCAGTGCTCTATAACATGTCAACATCTAAATCAATGAGAGCTTAACTACAGATATCTATAGAGTATAGACTAACACACGACTCAAATTGACCTTCAAAACCTAATCACGCCGCTACAAAGTCACCATATTCACAACCACAACCTAATAGCTATATCATATCGCGTCCAGAAGCAGCCGAGAATCTCAAATTCAACAATGAAAAGCTAGGGTTTTGAAAAAATTAGTACCTTCAGATCCGAGAGCAGATTCGCGGCCGTGTCGAAATCATTCCGAATAAACGCCGCCTTGAACCGGCCGAAGCTCTGCGTCACCTCGTTCAGCTTCACGTCCATTCTCACTCGTCTTCTCCGAAACCTTCGTCTCTTCCTCTCTGGGTTTTTTGAAAGGGACTTTTCTTTTGCTTCTTCTCTCAGACTTTGTACCACCACTTCCATGGCTTCTTTTCCAACAAGAACCGGGCCGGGCCGGGCCCGGTTTCATTTACTTTCTAAATTGGGCCTCGTGTTGGGCCAGCGCGTAATAAAACTACGCGTCGTTTTTAGTTCGATTATGTCATATCCAGCTTCTTATCCGAGAGGCACACACTACTGTTGAGCTTCTCTCTGCTTCAAACAATGGCAGCTGCTACTTCATCTTCTTCCCTCATCTCCCCCACTTCGAATTTCCTATTTTGCCCCACCACTCTCTCCCAGTCCGTCTCATTCGCTCCTCATCAGACGAACGCGAGGGGTGTTGTTTTGGGGGCCCGACCCGGGAGGAATTCGGGTCTGATGGTTAATGTGCAGTCGCTGGAGTTCTCCGGGTCGTTTTTTGAAGGCGGGTTTAACTCGGAGGACGACCCGAATTCGCCTTCGGGGCCGGGATTGACCGCCGTGGAGGAGAAGGAGGAGCCGCCGTGCCCGCCGGGGCTCCGGCAGTACGAGACCATGGCGGTGCTCCGACCCGATATGTCCGAGGATGAGAGACTTGCGCTGACTCAGAAGTATGAGGAGGTAATTGGGTTTCTAAATTTCATATGTTTTATTGAGTTCAATTCTGGTTTGGTTTGGTGGCTATTGAAATTTGAGCTCAGAGATAAGAAATGACATGTCAAATGTGTTATGAGTAGCGAGAAATTTGTGTCTTTGGATTACAACAGAACATAATGTGTGGAGAGATGAACACAAAATCGATTAGGCATGACTCGAAATGGAAGCATTCCTTTTGTAGCTTAGAATGAACCAGCTTTTGTATGAAGGTAGTGCATTGATGTAGTTGTTAGTTGCAATACTGTGTGGTTTTTGGTATTGTGACAACTTTGACTGTAGTTTTCGATGCTGCCATATTGGTTTGGTAGATGGAGGAGCAGTTGTTGCGTACTCATTGAGCATTTGGATGGGTTCTCGAATTAGACCATTGAGCTATCAGTTAGACTGATAATGTGAAAGACAAACTAGCCTTATGCTCTTGGTTATGCTTAATGTGGCATCTGGAGATTTGGAACTTATCAGCATAGATTATAGGATCATAATATTCTGAGGGATCACAAAATAAATCTCCTGTGTGCTGCACTCTTATTCATGCATGCTATTGAAAGCCATATTGTTTTGGCTAATGCAGGGACTTTCTATTGATCTTATCAGAGCGCAGTTGAGATTTCATCAAGAATTTTAGGCATAGTTATCCACCTCTAATTTACTCTTGAAGGACTTTACTTAGTGTAATTCAGGTTCTGTGTTTGGATACCCAACTTATGCGACATATGATGAGGTTTGGCTCGAAATTAGAATACATTTAGAGCATGCTATTATCTAAAATGAAATAGAATGGTCTGTATACAACAAAAGAAAGTAAGTTTAGTTGTTACAATTTGTAAGTTTTGATGGTCCATATTTTGCAGTTACTTATAGCTGGGGGTGGCATGTATGTGGAGGTCTTCAACAGAGGAGTGATTCCACTAGCCTATGGCATCCAGAAGAAGAACAAAGCCGGAGAGTCAAACACTTACCTGGATGGTATCTACCTACTCTTTACCTACTTCACAAAACCTGACTCTCTCGAATTCCTTGAACAGAATCTGAAAGCTGATGACAATGTCATTCGATCGCTGAGTTTCAAAATACGGAAGAGGAAGTACTAGTGTAGTTGAAAATCTTCTGTCTATCTCTGAGAGGAAGAACAGGAAAGAAATAGTTTCATGTACAATGTTATCTCCTATGCGTTGAATCTTCCACACTCCCCCTGTTATTAAGATTTAATTACTGCATTTTTGTTGTAAAAGAGTTGATGTATGAGTAATTACCAAAGGAAATGTATGCATTTGACCAAATCATGTTTAGATATCTGCAAGCTAGTATAATGGTGGTAAAGCAAATTGTTAGCGAAAACTGAAATGGCAGCAACTCTGCATTAGTAGTGGACTTGAATACGAAATTGGTTACCACCTTCAGGAAGTCGGAGCTGAATCAGATGATGAAATCTTGCATGATAGCAACTGTAACATATCTATCGTCAAAAGAGTATGTATACTTGTTCTTTCGCAGGTTCATGTCGTTGTTCACTAACATACCAGACTGCACCATCTCTGGTAGCAATGTGCTTTACGCCTTTACCCACAAAAAATCATAAACGGTTCTCTTATTTTTTAGATTGAATGTTTGTCTCGTGAGGAGCATGAGACCATTGATTCATAAACAATAGCCTTCTTGGATAGCACTAAATCATGGAAGCTTATCATGCATGACATAAGGCACAAGCCGCCCGGGTTAGAGAGATTGAATTTGGTGATTATTTCCATTTAAATATGGAGTTTCCATGGCTGCTATCTTCATGATCCACCAGTAGTAGTAATATCTCATCAGTTCAATCAAGGGACAACCCAAAATCAAATTGCATCCCTGAAATACATAAAATAGAACAAGTGGCAAGGAAGAACATAAAGGAAGTGAAAAATACAATGAAAAGGGATGGAGCAGAAATGCACTCAGATTCTTCTTTCCTTTTGCGCTTGTTGGTCATGCTTACATGAGTGGGAGAATAAAGTATTTTCTTCCATATTTCAAACTTCCACACTTGAATTATATTTAGGCCGAATTTGGGAGTGTTGTGCTGTGAGAATAATCAGTTGTGGCTTATAACTTATAGAAGCGACATATTTTCAATTTTTATAAGCTGTCACAAATTGGGCCTTACTCAGCTTCTGAGATTCTTAAGTTTACCTGATATTGTAACTTCCCTTGACGAATTTTTTTTTTTTCATTTAGTTGTTCTCTTTTCCTATTCTTGTATTTGACCAATTGGTCTTATTCATTCTTAAGCCTCTAATTCACAAATCAATCAAGACATGCTATAGTATAGCTATAGTATAGCATTCTTCTTTTCTCTCCTCAGTTTTCTTTGTGCCATAAAAAATTGTTAAGTTTATATCTCGAGGTAGTTCTTAATTTTGGCATTGCAGATACCATGCTTTTTCTTTACCTTTAGTGATATTCTGTGTTGCTTAAATGTAGTGTTTATATAATGATGAAAAGCTCAAAGACACCAGAACACTTTAGTGTAGTTCATGAAGAGAGATTTCTTCTGTTCTTCCTTAGTTAGTATTCATGAGCTAAAGAAGGTCTAAACCTATTGAAATGGAAAATTTTATCTCCCTCTTATTTCGAAGAATAAATTCTTTGCTTAAACTTCAGAGAACTGTGGAATAAGTATTCGGCATTCCAAGTTCAAATCTCTTTTTCGTATTAAAAAAGTTCATCTTAAACAAACTTTATATTTTCTGATAAAGAGAGAACAACATTGCTCCAATATATGTAGGCAAAGTTTGGCCTCAAGAAGTCATCTGACATGTGAAAGCACACCTATATATATGAGCCCCTAATATTGGCTAGAAATACCACAAATTAGGGAAGGTATGTAGAAAAGTTAGGGATGTTAGGTTGCACATCTTAAGCATGCCAACAACTTTGATTTACTTCCTTGATGAACATGTAGCCTAATTGTCGGTTTAGATTTCTCATTATGGAAAAATATCAAAAGGTAGAAGTTGGGACAACCCACCTTGATAACACAACAAATAACTTGAATGGCTTTACTGGTTTGTTAGGTCATCAACTAATTACCAACCATGGTTGATCAGATAATCAGATGGATCAACAGCTACCTTGAGTGAGAGTAATGCAATTTGCATCTTAACAGTTATGACAGAACGAATCAAATCGGATGGAGTTGAAAAATTGAGTTCATTATGATATTCTTCAAATAAGAGATACCAAAATGAGTTGAAGAATGAAAAATTATCTTTATTTCATCATTTTCATGTTCTGTTCTTAGAATTTGATTTTTGAATTGATAAAATAAATAACAACGGAGTTAGTGTACAATGGAATGTGAAAATGTCTGATGATGATGATGATGTTGGAAAGAAGTATAGAATATATTCTTGTGTAATTAAAATTAAAGTTGTATAAATATAATAGGAATGTAAACATCATTTCCTATTAGGATACCACTTGTACATTTTATTAACCCCAAACTTTGGGATGAATGAATCAATGAATTATCCCTGAACTAAAATTCTACTTGGTATTAAAGTCAAACCTGGTTTATGAAAAAACCCTGAATTGAATTGAATTGAAACCCTGAATTATCACTACCAAATTTTTCCGTTGCATCTGAATTTGAAACCTGAAATTGTGAAATCTTGCGAACCGTGAAGCGATGGCGAACGAGAATGATGGAGCACTCATCCCCAACAATGGAGCAGTCATGCAACCTTTTCACAATCACTTCCACAACACCATTCAAGACAACTCAGCTTTTTCCATCGGCTAACTCCTCACTGAAACCAACTACTCTAGTTGGTCTGGATATATGAAAATTCGACTTGAAGGACGAAACAAGCTTGATCTCCTCACCAAGGAACCTCTTGCCGCTGCCTCTGCTGAGTATTCAACATGGGCTGCCGACAATGGCAAGGTGAAGTGCTGGTTCATTGAGAATATGTCTCCTGGAGTACGAAAATGGTATCTCAAATTGCCAACAGCCAAAGCAATTTGGGATGCCCTATACAGAACTTACTATGATGATTCTAATGAAACTCGAATTTTTAAGCTTCATCGTTTATGTTACACAACGAAGCAAAATGAAAGACCCATTTTCACATACTACAACGAGCTTGTTGAATGGCTCGATAAAATGGATCACCGCATGACGTAATCCCAAGAAACTGTTGATGGGGTTGTGAATGAATCTTCCTACATGACCCGCCAGCGTGTATACATGTTTTTAATGAGACTTGATGTTGAATTCAGTTAAATCTGGGAATAGCTGTTGCGGAGAGAACAAAAGCTGGATCTTGACCAAACATATGCCCATGTCTGGCGCTTTCACAACAATCGAACAACCCTCTCTACACCTCTTCTACATGAAGTGAGAGGACCCGACCCTAGATTAATTAGTAATCTAGAATCAAGCCCTAACGACTGACCCTAACTTACGAATTTCTGTGAAAATTTTGACATAACTACCTTTGTAAAAGAGACATCCGAAAACCTGCAGGGGAAAACTGACACTTCACAGATAAACTCATAAATAATACCGTGGACCACCGATGTCCATCTAGATTTCTCAACATAAAACGGAAAACAAAACTGATATATTAATTAGAATTGGAAATCATAACTCCAGTAAATACATTGATTCACATACAAAGATACTCAACTCGACAACTATATGAATGACAACCTATTCACAAGAGTCTCACTAAGACAATACTATTAAACCAGTATCCAGAGAGACATACTGACAGTGAGCAGGAACCTACTGCTGAAGGAATTGACTGGTGAACTCGATGCCCTCGATGACATCCAGCACTCTCATGATACACACTGTAATCTGGGCAAATAAAACAGAAAAACCCAGGAAAAAGACACATAAAATCATAAAAAATGTTAGAGTGAGTGGACGAAAATAATAATTCACTTTTTAACTGAAACTATAAATAATATGCCTTCATAAATAATGTATATCAAAATAATGCGAGTCTGAAAATAAACAAGCCCATGTCAGGTGTTTGTCCTAACCTTCCTGGTTAATGTGTATGTGTGGAAGTAATAACTTGAGTATGTGTCCCTCAAGTTACAAACATGCCCAGATCAAGTGCTTGTCCTAACCCTCCTGGGTGCTGTGTAATCACGAGTCAGGTGTTTGTCATAACTCTCCTGGAGCATCTCGGGGATCAGCTGAGAGGCCATATCATCGATGCATCCATAATAACCATACTCTGTGTAAAAATAAATCATATGTGCCTCCGAACCAATGTATGCTCATAAAATTCATAATCATAAATGCATACTCGTAAATGCATAATCATAAAAGCATAATCATAGACTCGCAAACCGACAGTGAAAATAAAATGTTCACTCACAAGTTGCCGAAATAAACATAAAGTTGAAACCTTGTCGATCAGCACAATTATTCATCTGACACGCCCGCTAACTCAGGATCCTGAAACCACAATTAAAATTAATATCTGATCATCGGGTTCATGCTGAATAGCAAAGATCGTAATCTTGTGAATAATAACATCGAGAATCTTGTATACTCGAATAACGTATTAACTGTCAAATAACTAACTCAACCAAATTATGAATTCAATTCCCTATAATCCCTCACTTTTAAGAGTCACATACAAATCTCGAATATCAAATGACTCACAATTTTTTAACGGATAATCAAAGCGTCCTTTAATATTGTCATGAATTAAACTGATAATTATCCGATTAAATACTCGCCCAAAATTAACAAGATCATATCTGAAAATAGACCTCACCATTGCATTCAGCACGCGAAAACGAGCAAAATCACATAAAACTTGTCGAAAATTCCACCTCATCGGAGCTCCGCTGCGCACGGCGACGCGTGGAGCCACGGACCGCCGGAATTCCACCGGCCCAGAATTCTTCGACCTATACATAAATTTGAAGATTTCAACATTTCTAACAAATTTGTAGTTCAATGCTAAGTCCAATTCTAATCGGAAAACGTCTAAAACTCACCGTGAAGTTCAAAAACCTCGCCAAAAATTCTATTCTCCGATCGGCCACCACCGGCCACGGCAAGGGCCCAGACTACTTGAGATAGACTCACCATCCCAAGAAATACAAAATTCCCATGGATTCGACCCCCACCGCCTCCGTCTCCGCCACCCCCGTCACCGACGAAATTCGTTGAAACAGGTAACCAGGGCCTGAATCTCCTGCTCAAGCGGCTGCACTAGTCGTTGAAACAGGTAACCAGGGTAAGACATCTTATCTTACTACATTTTTTGCGAATAGTCTTAGACAATTGATACAAGTGTTACTGATCATATGACAAATACTTCTCGTGTAGTTGATACCATTAATACCTTTCCTGAACTTGTTGTGTCTACTGCTGATGGTTCACCTTCTCCTGTTCTTGGTGAAGGATCTATCCAACTCTCTCATGAACTCTTGATTCTGTTCTTGTTGTTCCCCCTCTTGCTTATAACCTCTTATTTGTTAGTCAGATCACTAGGTCCCTCTCTTATTATGTAACCTTTTATCCCGATTTCTGCATTTTTCAGGACATTCCGACAATGAGAACTCTTGGTTAAGGTATTAGAAGGGAGAAGTTATACTATCTGGAGTTGACGAGTAGTGGACAACCACAGAGTAGCCAAGCAAACAGTATTAGTAGCCTAAATAAAGCCAAGAACGTAGTGTGGTTATGGCATCGCCGCTTAGGCTATTTGAATTTTGGATATCTTAGAAAGTTGCAACCTCATTTGTTTTCAGTTGTTGATGAATCAGAGTTTAAGTATGATGTATGTGAACTGACCAAGAGCCATCATCTTACGTATTCTCCCAGTTTGAATAAAAGTTATATTCCCTTTATGAAAATTCATTCGGATGTTTGGGGCCCTGCCAAAATTTCTTCCCACTCTGGATTTCGCTATTTTGTGACTTTTATTGATGAATGCACTAGAATGACTTGGGTTTCCTTGATGAAGTACAAAAGTGAAGTCTATGCTAGATTTGTTGAATTCCACAAGATGGTGGTCATTCAATATCAACAGCAAATTCGAGTCCTTCAATCTGACAATGGTGGAGAATATATGAATGAAGATATGTCAGCATATTTAGGTGTTCATGGGATTAGGCATCAGACTTCCATCGCCTATACTCCTCGACAAAATGGATTAGCTAAACGCAAGAACTGAAAATTGCTGGAGGTAGTGCGTGCTTCCTTATTTGGTATGAATGTTCCTACAAATCTATGAGGAGAAGCCGTGTATTCTGCTTCATATTTAATCAATCACACTCTTTCTTGTGTGATTGAGTTCCAGAACCCATATCAGAAATTGCATGATCTGTTACAGGTGTCATCTTTGCCTAATCTAGAACCACATGTCTTTAGATGTACTGTGTATGTTCACATCAATAAAGAGTTGCGAGGAAAGATTGATCCGCGTGCTGTGAAATGCGTGTTTGTTAATTATGCTGAATTCCAGAAAGGTTACCGTTGCTATGATCGAGTTCTGAACAAGATCCATGTATCTCTAGATGTTTCATTCCGTGAGTCTGACCTTTATTACTTAGGGGGAGTTTCAGGGTCTTCCCTTTAGGGGGAGAGAAGTATACATGAAGGCAATCCTTTGTCTGTGGATGAATTTGAGGACTTGGAGAGGTTGGAGGAACAATTTGAAAAAAATAAACCGAAAGTAGGTACAAGAAGATTTTTTGACTGGTCGAAAAATTCTCTTGACCTGTCGAAGAAAGTGTCTGACACGGAGCAGAATGATCGCATCGACCCGTTGAAAATTATTCTCGACCGATCGAAAACTAGGTCCAAAACGGAGCAGAGTGATCACATCGACCCATTAAGAAATATTCTCTACTGGTCGAGACAAATGTTCGAAACGGGACAGTTTGCCTTCATCGACCCATTGAGAGAAACTCATGAGGAATTCCTCGACCCGTCGAGAACTATAGTAGAGACAGTATTACCTGAAGTTCAATCCTCTTTTGAAGCAGTATCCCATGAAGACCCCCATTCTACTCCAACAACTGAAGAGTCTTCCCAGAGTGTCTCTCCTGAGGTACGTATTGATACAAATGAGTTAGGTAGTATAGAAATTAGTGTGCCTAGGAGGTCACAACGGGAAACAAAAGGGGTTCCAAAGAAACAATATGAACCAACAGTAAAAGCAAAAACCAAATATTCTATTGCTAACTTTGTATTCCACCATAGGTTGTCTGGATCACATGCGCTTATTATTAATCAATTATCTACAGTAGCTATTCCCAGTAATGTGCAGGATACCTTGGTGGATTCAAAGTGGAAGCAAGCAATGAATGAATAAAATTAGAAGCCCTACAGAAGAATAGAACGTGGGAGCTTGTTCCTACTCCATCTGGAAAGAAAACAGTTGGATGTAGATGAGTTTATGTAGTGAAACTAAAGGCAGATGAAAACATTGATCGATATAAAACTCGTCTAATTGCAAAAGGCTACACTCAACGATATGGAATGGATTATCAAGAGACATTCACCCCAGTAGCAAAGATCAGCACTGTACGTATACTCATAGCTTTAGCAGCTAGACATGATTGGCCATTGCACCAATTTGATGTGAAGAATGCTTTCTTGATGGAGACTTGGAGGAAGAGGTGTATATGGATATTCCTCCGGGTGTTAACTGTAAACCATGTGATGTTAGAAAAGTTTGCAGATTGAAGAAGTCGTTGTATGGATTAAAACAACCTCCTAGGGCGTGGTTTGTGAGATTTTCTGGAGCAATGAAGAAGTTTGGATATCGACAGAGCAACTCTGATCATACCTTGTTCATTAAATGCAAGGGTGGTAAGATTACTGCTCTGATTATATATGTTGATGACATGATTGTTACATGTAATGATCCATCTGAGATAGAGGATTTGAAGAAGCGGTTATCCAAAGAATTTGAGATGAAGGATTTGGGTCCACTGAAATATTTCTTGGGCATTGAAGTTGCAAGATCCAATTTGAGAATCACATTATCTCAATGAAATTATGTGCTTGACCTTCTTGCTGAAACATAAATGTTGGATTGTAAACCTGCTAAAATTCCTATTGAGATGAACCACAAACTAAAGTTGTGTCCTGGACAGGTTCCAATGAACAAAGGTAGGTATCAAAGATTAGTAGGGAGACTAATTTATTTGTCACATACTCGTCCAGATATTGCGTATGCTGTGAGTGTTGTCATTCAGTTCATGCATGATCGTAGTGAAGAGCATATGGAAGCTATGATGCGAATACTCAGGTACTTAAAGTCTTCACCTAGAAAAGGTCTACAGTTTTCCAAGGATGGTGAATTTGGTGTCACAGGATATTCTGATGCAGATTGAGCTAGTGACAAAATGAATAGGGTGTCTACATCTGGATATTTCACATTTATTGGAGGAAGCTTAGTAACTTGGGGTAATAAGAAGCAGAATGTGATTGCCCGTTCTAGTACTGAAGCTGAATACCGGGGAATGACAAATGGAGTGTGTGAGCTATTGTGGATTCGAAATGTATTGAAAGAGCTAGGATTCAAGCTCCATAAATCCATGGATTTACATTGTGACAATACTGCTGCAATTGAAATTGCTCATAATCTTGTACAGCATGATCGAACCAAGCATGTGGAGATTGATCGAAATTTCATCAGGGATCACCTTGATAAGAGAGATATTTGTTTCCCTTTTGTAACGTATGAAGAGCAGTTGACAGATGTATTCACAAAAGGGTTATCACACCATGCATTTGTTGGATGGATCGACAAGTTGGGCATGATTGACATCTATGCACCAACTTGAGGGGGAGTGTTGGAAATAAGTATAGAATATATTCTTGTGTAATTAGAATTAAATTTGTATAGATGTAATAGGAATGTAAATATCTTTTCCTATTAAGATACCACTTGTACATCTTTATTAACCCCAAACTTTGAGATGAATGAATAAATTATCCCTGAACCAAAATTCTATTGATAGTGTTTGGGTCCATGATGTTACAGTGTGAGCCTTTCAGTGCTTGGTGTGACAAGGACCCAAGTTTCAGTGATAAACATGGTTGTCCCATCATTAAAACTTGAAAGATGGAATATATGCTATTGTGGCTTCACATAGATTTTGATATCCATTCGTATTGCTCTCTGCAGGGTCATTTTTCATTTTCTTCTTTAATGGAGATGATGACATTTGGGCTTGAAATAAATATTTTATATTGGGCTTGAAATGCCGAAGACTTGGCGAGCGGCCCAAGTGATCTGAAGTCTTGGCTAGCGGCCCAATTAGGATAAAGCTTGGCGAGCGGCCAAGTATTGTAATAGAGTCCATTTTCATATCGGTTTAGGATTGTAAGTTAAGATAGCTGATCTATGCGGCTTAATGTTTATCTAACCTTTCCTGCTTCGGTTAGGTTTCCTTTGTGAAAGGAATTGTGATAACATTGAAACTATATAAAGATAAGACCCGTGTGCTGGTAAAAACTCAGAGTTATATTAAGAATCAAAGAGTTTAAGACGTTCAAGAGAATTGAAAGACAACTACTATGCAGTATATAAGGAGAGCGAGAGCAATAGAGAAATGGTCCCCGATCAAATACAAAGCTTTGCTATACACAAACACCTAGACATCTCGTCAGAGATTTTATTCCTGCAACCAGACGATCAAAGTGTTTGTCACCAATCGAGTGAGAGTATTGCGATCAAAGGAAGCAATGCAACTGGAAGATTGAAGGGCTTGTCACATATCGAGTGAGAGTTCGGATATCCAAGGAAGCAGTGTTCTCGACACATCATCAAAGAAGTTGCTCTGCTTTGCACTCGTAAAGGGTAGTGTGAGGTATCGATTTATGTGGCTCTGCTAGAGACACAAAAGCCCAAAGTCCTAGGTCACTAGGCGAGAAGGACCCATTCGGATGAGGTTGGTGCTCTCCTCATCTTAATCGCTTAAATCAAGAAGTCAGGCAGCTTACATTCCACATTCCGTTGAGAGACAGTGGCACGTCAGTACATGAAGCACAAACAGGATAAGCTGACACCTGCAGTTATACTATTCGAAATCAGTAAAATAGACAGTTTGCAAGAGACTTTCAGGCCCAACATGTTTGACTCTAAAATCTCTCTGGCAAGGAGAGCGTAGAAAGTCTCTTGCAAACTGTCTCTTTTGCTGATTTCGGATAGTATAACTGCATGTGTCGACTTATCCTGTTTGTGCTTCGTGTGCTGACATGCCACCGTCTCTCAACGAAATATGGAATGTAAGCTGCCTGACTTCTTGATTTAAGCGATTAAGACGAGGATAACACCAACCTCTTCCGAATGGGTCTTTCTCGCCTTGTGACCTAGGACTTTGGGGTTTTGCGTCTCTAGCAGAGCCACATAAATCAATACCTCACACTACCCTTTACGAGTGCAAAGCAGGGCAACTTCTTTGACGATGTGTCTAGAGCACTGCTTCCTTGGATATCCGAACTCTCACTTGATATGTGACAAGCCCTTCAATCTTCCAGTTGCGTTGCTTCCTTTGATCGCATTACTCTCACTCGATTGGTGACAAACACTTTGATCGTCTGGTTGCAGGAATAAAATCTCTGACGAGATGTCTAGGTGTTTGTGTATAGCAAAGCTTTGTATTTGATCGGGGACCATTTCTCTATTGCTCTCGCTCTCCTTATATACTGCATAGTAGTCGTCTTTCAATTCTCTTGAACGTCTTAAACTCTTTGATTCTCAATATAACTCTGAGTTTTTACCAGCACACGGGTCTTATCTTTATATAGTTTCAATGTTATCACAATTCCTTTCACAAAGGAAACCTAACCGAAGCAGGAAAGATTAGATAAACATTAAGCCGCATAGATCAGCTATCTTAACTTACAGTCCTAAACCGATATGAAAACAGACTCTATTACAATACTTGGCTGCTCGCCAAGCTTCATCCTAATTGGACCGCTCGCCAAGACTTTGGCCTTTCAAGTCCAATATGAAATATTTATTTCAGACTCAAACAGATGGTCCTAATATCTTCATTAATAAAGTGATAATGTTATTGAGTGTAGGCTTCACACTTGCTCGCTCTCTCTTGCTTGTCCCAAGTGAAATGCACGTGAGGTGCATGAGTCGTGTGCTAGAAATTTTTGGTTTGTTTCAAAGCGTACGTAAGAAGTTTTAATAGTCTTTGGCGAGGAGCAGAGTCTTTGGCGAGTAAGTAGGGGTTGTTGGAGAAAAAGTTGTATAAAAACAAAGTTTTGAGTGAATTAGATGATCGAGGGGTTCTCTCTGTGAGTTTTTCGACTCTATTTTTGTAATCCCCGCTCTCCTCTTGTAAACCTCCATTGATAGTGAAGTATTCTCCCGTTACTCCATGGACGTATGCTATTGCCGAACCACGTATATTTTGAGTTCTTGTTCTTGTCTTCTTATCTTCTATGTGTTGCTTGAGTTGTTGTTGATTTCAATTCTGATCATCTTGTTATTGTGTTCATCTATCTTGTTGTTGGGTCATTTGGTGTTGTTTCACACAACAAAGGTGTCCCTCTCGCCAATCTATAATCAATCATTATGCCAAAAACCAATCACACAAGAAAGGGGAAAATACTGGCTTAGCTTTACTGGAAAATCCATTTATACAGTAGAACTGCATAATGTTAAATTTATCTGTGTAAAAGTTTTTAAATTATTGCTTTTTACATCCAAGGTTTTACTATACATTCTTATAACACATAGGTAGACCAGCTATATGGCAAATCCTTTTTCACTATGACATAGTATATGATAGCAGTAGTGACTAGTGAAAAGAGAATTGTATAAAAGATCTTTCTTGCAGACATCAACACTACATCTCCCTTTGTATATAAAGCCAAATAATCATTACCTTTTTGGTATGAATAATAATATTATACCCCTTCATACTTGAACAGATCCTACCTGCTCAGACTTCTGCCCATAAATAATACACTCATCAACAAGACAACAACTCATTTATAGTAGCTTGAAATCCCCTAAATTTTCAAGCTAATATAAAGCATAATAATCTCCAGGTAACAGAAGCTTAACTCATATAGATGGCTCTCCCTGATCAAACTCTAACTACCAGTTCTACAACAACAGCAACAACTACTACTCAATCTCACCTTTACCCTCAAGTTATACAACTCAAACTTTACCAGGCCTTCATATTCTCCATTCCAGTTCTTTTCTCCATCATTCTCTTTCTCTTGTTCTACTTGTTCTATCTCAAGAGAAGGACTTCCACTCTTTCATCTTCTCCTCCTATTCTCATTCGAAGACGAAGCCATAACCAATCTGCAGCACCTTCATCATATGGTTCATCAGTAAGCTCTCGCTCTGTGTCTGTCTTTGAGCCTTTCTTCTTAGATTTCGTATCACGCATGCCTCGGTCATCATGCAAACTTAAACTAATTTATTCTTCTTCTTTCTTTCTTTCTTTCTATATGACTGTGTATAGCCTTGTTCGATGGATATGAAGGGAGAGCTTAAAGAGAAGTTTCAAATCATTCTGTTCGATGAAGAACTAAAGCAAAAGGATTCACAGTAAGTTAGAGCTAATTAATTTCTTTCATTTTCCATATTGAGTTTAACAGGCCAATAATGAAGTTGATATGGTCTAGTATGTGTTGGAGACATCAGTATGATTAAGGTCTGAAATTGAACAAGTGGCATGTGCCAAGATGGTGGTGATCCATCACATGTTCAAGTTGAAAAGCCAATGCACTATAATTAAACTAGCTAGCATAGCATCTAACTGCTGAGAATTTGATTTCTTTACAGTTTATACACATATTCGATCAGTCAGAATCTCTCATAACATCCACTATTTTTTTTCTTTTCCAAAAGTGCTTTTGAGAAAAGTAGTTTTGATAAGCAACTAGAATATAATGTGAAAGGACATCCTTGGAGTAGACAAGAGAAAATTAAAAATAAAGTTCAAGTGTTCAAATATATAATTTTTGTGCACTAACATAGCTTTTGAAGATTCTTCATTGAGGAGGCTAATTCGATACGGTTTAGTCTACACCATACTTGAGATGAGAAGATAAGTAGACCATTTACATAATGTGATGCTTTCTACATGTTCATGTGTCAAATTATTTTTTGCTCTGTCAATCGTTTTATTGCTTGAAATCCAGGACATGTCCATTTTGTGATGTATCACTTTCTTTAAGCCAAGTTTGAGCAAGCAGGCTATGGCGCAAATACGGTTCTAAGCTAAAATTGAGCTGCCTGAATTGCTGCGTGCAGATGTTGTGTTTGCTTGGGGGAGTTCGAAATGAAAGAGGAGCTACTGCAGGTTCAAATGTGCAAACACGTTTTCCATACGGAATGCATACATCACTGGCTGCACAACAACACAACCTGCCCACTCTGCAGATGCTCAGTGATTCCGATTAATTTGAGTGCTAAACTCGACCATAATCTAGCAGCACAAATTAGTACTAATGTGTCAGCTGAGTCAGTACAGCTCCAGCAGCACCACAGCATTATTGTTTCCCACCACAGTCCCGGAATCGTTTCGTTGGAGCTGCACCAACATGGCCAGCAGCAACAACAACAGGTTGGCGACAATGGAATCGAAGAATCGTCATCGTCAATTACTACTGATAGTGGTACAACTTTAAGGGAATATGGAGGATTGTGTTATGATGCTAATCAAGAATCGAGTGACTCGGTCACGATCCATATCCAAACGCATGGTTCTTGAGAAAAATTACCAAGACATGCATTTCCTGCTTTCCTACTTCAACTAGGAATAACTTGCCTTTTGTTCTATGTTTCCTACAGAGAACAGGGTACAATTTTTGGCGGCCACTCGTTAGCTAATTGAATAGATGCATGAGAAATTGAGACCTGTTGCCGAAACCTCGACAGAGCTCCACCACTATACTGTAATTTGAAGTACTTTGATGGAATGGAAACATGGTATATAAGCCAATATGATGTTTGGTCTTTCTGTAGTGTGTATATACGGTGTGCAAAGAATATAAGATATCAGGCCAAAAACTAGCGCCTTCGGCTTTCTGCACAATTAATTTAAAACTAATTCTATATCAGACCAAACAATGAAACGATCGTTGGCATGGATCTGCAAAAACAGAGTTGTAAGCATAGATCATTGGACAAAATGTTATTAGATATGAATGACAATATATACGTTGTTAAAACTTAAAAGCTGTTAGATCGAATAGAGAAGTATGAATTCAGACCGACAAACAAAAAACAAAAAACAAAAACAAAAACAAAAACAAAAACAAAAACAAAAACAAAAACAAAAACAAAAAAAAAAACAAAAAACAAAAAACAAAAAACAATAAACAATAAACAAAAATTGTAATCGTCGACAAAAACAAAAACAAAAACAAAAACAAAAACAAAAACAAAAACAATTCAAGAAACAAAAATTGTAATCGTCGACAGCAGGGTTCGAACCTGCGCGGGCGAAGCCCAACAGATTTCAAGTCTGTCTCCTTAACCACTCGGACATATCGACCAGTTGTACTGTTTCTTGAGAAATCTATATTAAAACATTTTATGATTAATGATTTATGAATGTAACGATTGTATTTTGTAGTTAAACCCAGCTGAAAAGTAAAGATTTTTCCCCGGCCATACAATAGTACGGTCAATTTTCTGATACTTCTTAGCTTCTATAAGAGAAGATAAAGTATTAACTGCACATGAATCACATATATGGTACTAGCTAGCTCTCAGTTTTTGGTAAATCTAAAGTAGTTCTAAGGCTAACATATATAACGGCACTTTGATCCATAATATAACTCAGTTTCCCAGAGTCGAACCAATTACATACTGTCACATGACTCACATCAATGGTACCATATATATACTTGTTGTAAATTTGACAGTAATTTCCAATGCGATAGCTAGCATATATATATGAACTAGATATAGCAACTCACTTAAGAGAGACATAAGAGACGACGTAGAGAGTAAGAGCTAACAGTAGTGAAACTGTAGTGGTCTGTGTAGACATTTTTCCTTTGTCACTCCTGATGACGATGGCTTCATAAATTGGTATACTATTCACGGTGCCAAAACCAGCAATAAACATTGGCAAGAACAACCCCTCCAAACCAATGCTGCCTCTGAAAGCCTGTACAAGTCCATAAGCAAATGCAGCCAAGTTGAGAAGGGCAGACATTGTTAGAGGCACAAACATGGGTGAAAGGACTCCAAACTCCATTATTCCTTGATCATATCTCTTGCTTTGGCCCTCATCAAGAACTTTGCTGGTCACATTGAACCCAGGTGCGGAAATCCCCAAGGACTTGAGGAGGAACTCCGTGGAGCCGAACAAGAAAGATGTTAGTGATCTGACCATCCACATTCTTTGGTCATTCCACCACCTAGGGAATGTTCCTCCTTCAACCGCAAAGTCTAAGAAGTCCAGGGCGTATGCTCCAACGAAAAGGAAGACGTATAAGAGAAACCATGCTTCTGAAGCCTGCAAGATAAAATTCAATGTTACCGAAACATGTCAAGGTCTAGGCTGTAACAGATCACAATAACAATTTCTTGTTACCTTTGGGAAGATGGTGATTCCATTGAGGAGAGCTAGCTGGGGGAGGAAGGCATAGACTGTAAGAGGAATTGACCACATGGGCCAAAATGCATTGTGAGCATATGAAAGGCCCATTAAAAGACCCATGGATCGGACCCCGTATGTAATTGGACTGTATTTAGAGAAAGCCAACTCTAGGAGACCTATGGTACATCTCTTGATTTGATTGAGCACATCAACAAGGTTGATTGGGGCATCCCCTAAGAATGCTGCCCTTGCAGGATTGCACAGTATAGCTTTCCACCCTTCACATTGCATATGATATCCTGTGTTGTAATCCTCCACCAACGAGCCATATCTTACACCAATCTACACAAGTGAGATAATTTACTTTATTGGAATAAATGTATTTTAAGGTTAATGATTTCGGAAATGTAAGTTGTAGAATAGTCCAATCTAGACTCGTTCATACTTTGACCGGACACGGAGTTCTCTTGTATCGCAAGCTTCGAAATGTCAGTTACTCTTCTTGCAACATAGAAGTAGTATGATGTACAAAATATAATCAACTTACCTTCCATCCCCAAAGGGTATTCTTCTCAATCTCATAATTGCAAGCAGCAACGCAGTGTGCCAATTCCATAACTTCTGTAGACTGAATGGGCTTGTCCACCACCTTGTATGGGGCCAATTCAGGGATTTCAGGTGAAACCAACTTTGATGGGCCTCCAAAGAAAACTCTTCTATTGAAGAAGCAACCTGTCCCCATATAATTTGGGCCCAAAAGCCCATCCATTCCCTCGGCATTGATCACAAACAGACGTTTGAGCTCACATCCATAGATGTCGTTTTTGTTGATTCCACGATAACGCTGAGGAAACTGCACGTAGCCTAGCTTGGATACAAGATTAGGGTCCGATAAGTAGCACAGGACACGACATGGCGTTTTGGGGTCATTTGAGTACATGTCACAGTCTAGGGTTAAGACTATTGGCGCATTAGTCATGGCTGCTGAGACTCGAATCTTCAATTTGTTGCAGAAAACCAGAAAAATTGATTAACTAATTGGTGTATATATGGTGTATCAACTATCAAATATAGACAAACTTCATAAGTTAAACTTACAAGAACATTGAGGGCACCAGCTTTGAAGTTGTGGTGTGATGTCCTGCTTTTTTCTCTGGAGACGTAAATAAGGTTTGGCATTGGATTGTCTGTGATGTCTCTCTCTTTACTACTGTCAGATAAAACCTGCGCGCACAAGCCTCTCATAATTAAAAGCATAATATCACGAACAAGTGTGTAATATGTTGTGTAATGTGTTTACCTGAATAATTGTCGGATGATCTTGCCGAGTAAATTTATCCGACCATTTGCTAAAGGCTCGGTGTTCTCGTTCATCGGTCACATATTCACCATCCACTTTCCCTTTCTCGATTACATTTTCTACTCTGTCTTTCATGCCTTGGTACATAACCTGTAGTAAAATTTGAGTACGTACAGTTATGCCATAGAATCTCACATACAGTCAGATAAGACAAATTACTAGGTCGACATCTGTGACAAATAAGGCAAAATCTATCATTGGCTATATGTATGCCTTCTTTGCCTTGCCTTGAGTTGTGAAATATCTCATTTCCTTATCTTCATGATTGGATCTTGTCTTTTGGTTTGAAATAGCTATCAGATCGTTTTCAATACCGGTAGAAATCATCTCCAAGCACAAACGAAAAGGTATGTATATATAATATATTCCATTCCTTTCATCCGAAAGTATAAACGAAAGGTGTTGTAGCGGAAGTAAATAAATGTAAGAACAAACACAGATTTAACGTGGTTCACTAACGCGAGTTAGTTACGTCCACGGCAGAAGGTGAACAGATTACTTTATCTTGGAGAGAACCTGGTTTACAACAGTATAACACACTAGGCTAAGCCTAACCTAAGATTACAGTATACCGAATATCTACCAACGCTAGATTAAGCCTAATCTACAGGATAGACCCAGATTACAGAGATATTCCACCACACTGTTAGCTAATACCTAACTGGTATATATAGCCTAACAGAGTCCTAAATACCAGAGGAATCCCAGACACACACGTCTGAGAAAACCTAAACCAGAATGATTAAGGAAACTCAATTCCTTAATGCCTGAGGAATCCTAGTCCTAGCGAAATCCTGAGTAGAAGTCTTGCTTGCCAAAGACTTCTAACTCTTCTCGCTAAAGACTTCCTCGCCAGAGACTTCCTCGCTAAGAAGTCAACGCTCGCCAAGAGTCAACGCTTCGCCAAAGACTCTCTCGCCAGAGATTCTTCTTTGCTCGCGTACCACGCGTATGCCAACGTGCCACGCGTATGCCAACGCGCCTCGCGTACGCCGACGCGACTTCAAGATTCAAGGCATAGACTAACAAAAGGGACAAAATGGTATTACTAATTTACTATTCTAAGAAAGAACAGATCGAACACAATTTATGCATGTGCATGCATGGTAACTATTGTACCGGTGTATATTTCGTTAATTAGCTAGACGAAAGAAAAAAGATCAGATAAACACAAAACTTTACTGGTTCTATTGTTTTAACATGCATGAAGCTTTGTTGTTTCGTAGTGGTGAGCATTTTGTTACCTTAATGTTGTAGATAGCTATTCACTAAGTTGAGTCCGCTGAGCATTTTGTTACCTTAATCTTCTGAGCCTCAAAGTACTGAGAGTGATCCGTTTCGAAAAAAGCTTCTGGGCATCGTTCCACTATGTTGTTTTCCCTGCAGAAAGGGATCCAGTCCCTCGCAAACTTTGCAGCCTCCATGAAAGCAAACAGCGTCAGAGCCGATCCTCCGTCGTCGGAAACGTACACCGACACCTTCTCCGTCGGATAATCAAAAGCCATTGCCGACAGCGCGGTGTTCACCACGTTCATCGGAGGCTCCTTGTGGGGATCCGCGGTACATATGAACACATCAAGTGCAGGGAAGTCGGATTTCTGAAGAACCGTGCTGAGGTTTTCGGGGTATTCTTTTCGGTAGAGGGGATTCATTCGGAAAGCTTGTACAGTGATGTTCATGAAAGCGAGGATGGCGTCGGAGACGAGGAGGGTGAGAGTGATAAAGAAAGAGGTTATGGTTGTGGAGTGGAGGAGGGAGAGTGTGTGGTGATACAGTAGAGCTAGGATGGCAAGCAAGTAGGTTAGAGCAAATAAGCGGATGAATGGGGTGCGAAGAGAGTGTTTGTAGGTGTGAAGAGGAAGGTCACCGGTGGTGGACATGGTACGTGGTGGTGGTGGTGGTGGTGGTGGTGGTGGTGGTGCAAGTAGCTAGTTTTAATGCAATCTCTTTTAAGCCTATGGTGGTGATGCTATGTCTTGGACAAGGCGTAGCATGAGTCCGAGATGGTATGTTGATTTGTTATATATACACAATAATGTAGACCACAAGACAATCTTTTGTTCTTTTACCCGATCAATAGTAAAGATTGATCGTTTGAGCAATGCTTTATGGGTTTCTTGTTTGAGCAAAATTAGTACATCCTAACTAAGATTTGCAATGCCTTTAAAATTACGCACAGGTGTGCATATCTGCCACACTTGGTGAATCATCAGTCAACATGTCCACTTGGGACACAGTTCTAGCTACTAGTCAATATCTGCTGAATTGAAGTATAGATGGTAGTCATAGTACTGCCATAATATTTCGACAAGAACAGATAACTTATCTCATGCAGAGCGGAGGCAGTCTGCCACACTTGGTGAATCATCTGTCAACATGTCCACTTGGGACACAGTTCTAGCTACTAGTCAATATATGCTGAATTGAAGTATTGATGGTAGTCATAGTACTGCCATAATATTTCGACAAGAACAGATAACTTATCTAATGCAGAGCGGAGGCAGTTGACGAGTCCAAGACCAAACAGTTTCAATTTAATATATGATCCCCATCTAGAATGAGCACTACCACATTAGAATTAAGATAAAATTGTGTGCATTGGAAAAGGTAGCACCTCCCTAGTCTTTTTTTGTATCGACACCACCATTAAGGTAGTTATCGATCTTCCGGAAGGAAATGGCACGCCAATCACTACGTTGTTACGTTCAATTTGGCGCTCAAATATTGGAGGCTAGTGTTGTATCACACATTCACACAACAAGTAGCCAAGCACATTTTTTGACTATTCAGCAATCAGCAAGCAAACAATTAAAAATTTGTTGTTTGGGCTGAAATAAATATTTTATATTGAGTTTCAAAGGTCGAAGTCTTGACGGGCGGCCTAGGATGAGCCGAAATCTTAGCGAGCAACTCGGTTAGAGAAATGTAGCTTGGTGAACGATCAAGTGAGTAAATAGAGTCTGTTTCCAGATCAACTTAGGATTGTGGATTCAGGATAGCTGATTCATGCGGCTTAATGTTTATCATACATTTTCTGTTTCAGATAGGTTTATTCTTGTAAAGGAGTTGTGATAGCATTAAAACTATATAAAGAAAAGACCCGTGTGTTGGATGGTGTTAGAGTTATATTGAGATTCAAAGAGCAAGAGCATAAGACGTTCAAGAGAATTGAAAGACGACTACTGAACATTATATAAAGAGAGTAAGAGCATTGGTGAAAGGGTCCCCGATCAAATACAAAACATTTGCTATACGCAAGTACACATAGACATCTCGTCAAGAGGAAGCAATTATATCTTTGCAGCCAGACGATCAAAGTGTTTGTCACCGAACGAGTGAGAATATTGCGATCAGAGGAAGCAATTATCACGACTGGAAGGTTGAAGAGTTTGTCACCGATCGAGTGAGAGTTCGGATATCCAAATGGAGTAAATGCGACTGGAAGGTTGAAGGGCTTGTCACATATCGAGTGAGAGTTCGAACATCCAAGGAAGCAGTGTTCTCAACACATAGTCAGAGAAGTTGCTCTGCTTTGCACTCGTAAATGGTAGTGTGAGGTATCGATTTTTGGGGCTCTGGTAGAGACACAAAAACCAAAAGTCCTAGGTTACTAGGCTAGAAAGACCCATTCAGGCAATGTTGGTGCTCTCCTTGTCTTAATCGCTTATCAAGAAGTCAGGCAGCTTTAAGTTCTATACCGTTGAGAGACGGTGGCACGCCAGCACACGAAGCACGTACAGGATAAACCGACAACTGCGGTCAAACTATCCAAAGCTAATAAAAGAGACTATTTCCGAAAGGATATCTCCGCGAGAGATATTTTAGGCTTAAACATTTTGGGCACGGCCAGTGGGACATCTCTTTGTGTCTCTAAGTGACAATATGGGATCCTTACCGAAGGAATTACCCTTAATGTCGCAAACATCCACAACCAGTTTACCGTGAACATACATCTACTCGGTGTCGTTCACTAAGTAATCAAGCGGTTGAAATTATTTTCGCTAAGTAATATCACTCAACCATGTCATTCAAATCTTTAAGTGAAGCAGAGATTATGGAACTTACGTTCTCGGAGTACCTAGCTTATGCAGCTAGGCGCGACGAACATCAGACTAACTACTACACGGCTCTCGGTGAAAGGATTGAACAACAAGCAACTCTTCTCACTACTCAAGGCGACAGAATCGACGCGGCGTTAGCCGAAATTCAAGCATTACGGGTAGAACTCCATAGAGATCAAGAGGAGAGAGAGGCAATTGGAGCCCAGGTAACGAGTCTCGCGGAAGGTCAGGATAAATTACGGATGGACATCATGTAAATCTTGGGATCAAGTTTGGATGAATACCGACGACATGCGGCGACACTATCTCAAAGGACAGACAATGACATAGTGTCTCTAACAAAATCAGTTTCTAACCTCGCCAGAAAGACTAAACAAGCGGAGTCTTTCCCACCTGCATGGGAACAAAGGATAAACCGGTTCATGAACGACTAAGACATACATCTGGCCAAGATGCATGAATCATATGAAACACCGTTCCCTCCCATGCAGAAAAATGATCCAGATGCTTGGCAGTGGCCAAGGTACTACCGACATCAAACATTCCAGACTTTCTCTGGAGATAATGATTCCAATGCGGCAATACACTTAGTGTACTTCACACTGTAATTAGGGCAGTTTGTCGATAACAAAGAACTAAAATTGAGAGTCTTTAGATCATCTTTGTCAGGATCGGCCATTGTATGGTATACGGGATTGGAAAAGGACTCGGTCAACGAGTGGAAGGAC
This sequence comes from Geum urbanum, assembly GCA_946800695.1. Classification (NCBI taxonomy): domain Eukaryota; kingdom Viridiplantae; phylum Streptophyta; class Magnoliopsida; order Rosales; family Rosaceae; genus Geum; species Geum urbanum. Next base: position 45,251,978 of record OX327011.1, read on the forward strand.
ATGGATGCTTTATTCATAGACCACTTCAGAATGGCTAGACCCGAAACCAGTGTTTGGAAGTTGGCTTCCTTGAGCCAATCGGCGACAGAAAGTCCAGTCACCTTCCTGCACCGTTTCCGGTCAGAATACAATCAATGCAAGACTCCATTATGTAAATAGGAGGTAGTAGAGATGGCCAAGAATGGTTTGGAGGATATGTACCACCAACTGTTCTTGAATAGCAAATACTTTTCCTTGAACTATCATAGCTGTAACTAATGCTTACAGCACAATGCAAGAATGAGACAATAGAAGGAATGCGTCCAAGGGAACGTACACTGCTAGGTCTTACGACAGACCAAAGCCAAAAACTGTGGCTTATATAGAAGACATAGATGACCAAGATTCAAACTCTGATGGAGAACAAGTGGGAGTTGTGGATTTATCGACAAATAAAGTTTTGAAGCCCCGCAAGCTTCAAAAGAGTAAGGGCCCCATCAAGCTTTCGACAATGGCTTTCACTAAGCCACAGTTCGAAACATACACGTACGATGCTAATATGGCCCATGAGATCTTGGATGAGCTCTACAGCATGCGAGCTGTCAAAGCAGATTTTGGACCTCTCCCTACGGCTGAACAGTTAAAAGCTAAAAGGTAGTGCAAGTTCCATGGAGCATGGAACCACATTACGAAGGACTGCATCAAGCTGAAAGATCAGATCCAAAAGTGGATCAATGAAGGAAGACTAGAACTAGAGGGAGAGACTAAACCAGCCGCATTGGTAGATTCAAAACCCTTCCCACCACCTCAGGTTAATATGATCGATATCGATTGGTCATCAACTGATAGTTCTGTTGGAGGTGTAGAGGAATGGAATAAACCAGTCTTCTTATCTTATTCTTTCCTGTATGATAAGATGGAAGAGATCCTGGACAGGCTGTGTGAAATGGGGTTGATCTCTTATTACCCGGTGTTCAAACTCAGACATTTACGGTATGAGGGGCCAGCTCAATATTTCTGCAGATTCCATAATCATTTTGGTCATCGAACAACAACGTGTTCAACCTTGAGAGATAAAATTTAGGGATTGATCAACTGGGAGGTGATTAAAATTAACTATAAGGGAGTGGTGGAATGGTATCCGCAAAATCCTCAGGCATCACCGCCTCCCGACATATCATTTGCTTCCGCAGACACATATTCTACTCGCAACGCATCTAAACCAATACACAGAAGAAAAAGATTAAGGTGGAAGCCTGGACGTAATATTGCATTTGTCCGACCTAAGAGGGCTGAGATAACTTATGATGCATACAGGCGAGAAGAGATATTTGAAGAGCTAATCCAAGCAGGGATAGCAACAGTTCCTGATAACTGGGGAACACCAAACCCACATCCTAAAGATGTTAGGGGTCTACCTTACTGTTGATACCATCATGTATGGGGTCACCATTCCACGAATGCCTGTAATGACTTGAAGTTCAGGATTCAGCAGTGGATTGACGATGGAGAAATAATAATAGAACAAGAGCCCTTGCCAAGCTTGGTGACCGAAATACCATTGACGGTTGGGATGTTAGAGTTAACAAGGGGCAACCCAAGTAAACTCAAACAGATCGTCGATCTTCAAACTACTGGCTATAGTCCACCAAGCAAACAAATGACAAAATCAAATAAATAAAAAGAAAATGTGGATCCAAAAGCAGAGTCGTCAGTAGCCCTTTATGCTCATTGTAAGCTCAGGGGCGGGCTAAAGATTTCATATGAAGAGTTGGCTGAAGCAACCAAGGTCTTCCCAGAGTTATTATCACAATCAGATCATCATCCACATAGCCCACGCAGAGCAAGGCAAAGGGATTCCCCAGTACCTAAGCGTTCGCGAGTGACAGACAAGGTCAATGAAGCAACGAAGTTAGAATCAGAAATTGTTGATACGCTCGCCAAGCCATATGTTCCACTAGCTTCAAGAAACATCACTAAGGAGAATGTATGGTACGTGAAGAAGAAGGGAAAGACCATTGAGGTAACTCCAAGCAGAAGAAGAAACCCTCAACAATGATTTGGAGAAGCCAAAAGTGCATTAGAGGCTTATGAAACGGGCCTGCTCAAAAAAGAAGAACTGGTCTGTTCCCCAGAAATGCTGCAAAGACGATTGAACGCTTTTACAGTAAACCTCTTAGTGGTTTTTAGGAAGAAGTCTCGTGAACCTAAAGTGCCAGCACAACGACCATGTGTCTTTGACCGTAACCCAGAACTATGGTCCAAAGACAAACAACCCAAATCTGTTCATGAGGTTCATCATGGAGTCACAAAACGTAAACCAACAAGACGACGTCTTAGTTTTGATAATGAAGAAATGGAAACATTTGGGCTACATACACCACCAAAGGAAGGGGAACATGTTCAAGGACATGTTACTCCAGGCGAGACTAGAGTTTTGCAGTGGAGACCAAAGCCTTTAATCATAGAAGAACAAAAGAAGGCTAGTCTTAACAAGACTTTTGCCCCTTCCAAAGAACAAAGTTATGGAATACTCATGCCAATAACTATAGATCCTACACTTGAGGATCATCTGCAACAGGTTGCTTCTTTGGATGTCACTACAACCGTGGGTCTCGAGGGACAGAAATTTGAAGATGATTATAACGTGATGAAGAATTGTTGGATTACGGTGAAGGTGAAGATGAAGAAATAGAAGAATACGTAGAGGAGGTGGATTCCAATGTTAACATGGTGTTCGTTTTATCTTCCAAATATGCTTTAGCTTCACAAAAATCAACCGGTGAATCAGTCTCGAGCAGAAACGTTAATAATTTGGCAGTACCAGAAGATGTATTGACAGACCAATTAGCACTCGCCAAAATATCGGAGACTGATCTATCATCAACCAAGGGACAAATGATGTTCGCAAAGCCCACCTTGAACATGGCCATGCACATGCGGCCACTATATGTGACAGCAAATATCCAGGGAATTCAAGTCAACAAACTTTTAGTGGATTCTAGGGCAACGGTGAACATCATCACAGTCAAAGCAATGGCCTTATTAGGCATTCCCAAGTCTGCTATCCAAGAGACCACCCTTAATGTTCGAAAATTTCAGGGTAGCATTTTCAAGACTTTGGGCATTGTCTTTTTGTAGGTATACATCGGTCCAGCCACCGGCACATACACGTTCTTTGTAGCAGAATGCACAGCTCCATACAGTGCAATTCTTGGGCGTGACTTGATCCACAGGAGCTATTGTGTACCTTCGTCCCTCCATCAACAGATGTTACTTTGGAATATGGAGTCTGGTGAGGCAGAGATTGTCAATGCTGATCCTCGTCCATATTCCGTGACTGCTAATTCTTTAGAAGCCAGTTATTACAACAGTGACTTCAGGCCACTGGATATATGTGGCATTGATAACAAAGGCCGTCTGGTTAGTGTTACGGCCTCTGAGCTAGCTCAGTGGGGTATTATTCAAGTAGATCATGATAATAGTAGACCCTACGCCATTGAGCTACCATCCAAACATTCTCAATGATCGGGTCTCTATCAAGTATAGAGACCAAGGCTTGTCAATCTCTGTGGCTATTAGTACATTCCTAGAGCCTGAAGAACAACTGAAGCTCATTGAATTGCTACAGGAATACGCTGCTTGTTTTGCAGAAAAATATGACGACATGCCAGGATTGCCATCGGAATTAGTTTGTCACAACTTACCCATCATAGAAGGAAAGAAGCCGGTAAAACAAAAATGTGTCGAATGAACACAGAAACAGCAATTTTAGTCAAGGAAGAAGTAGAGAAAATGCTCAAGTCAGGGATCATACGAGTAGCCAAATATAATGAGTAGATATCCAACATAGTCCCGATCATGAAAATATGTGAGTTTGTGTTGATTATAGAGACTTGAACAATGCAACTCCAGAAGATGCATACCCAATGCCAATAGCAGATTTTTTGGTGGACTCAGTAACTCGTCATGAGATATTAACATTCATGGATGGGAGAGCTGGTTACCATCAAATCCCAGTGGCAGAAGCAGATAGACATAAGACTGCGTTTCGGTGCCCAAGATTTGCAGGAGTATTTGAGTACGTGGACATGCCATTTGGACTCAAGAATGTCGGGGCAACCTACCAACGAGCAATGAATTTAATCTTCTATGATCTTATTGGTAAGACTATGGAAGTCTAAATCGATGATGTGGTGGTTAAAACGAAATGTAGGAGTAATCACATTGAAGACTTGCGGTAAGTGTTTATCCGGATGAGACAACATCAACTGAAGATGAATCCAGCTAAATGTGTGTTTGGAGTACAAGCAGGAGATTTCCTGAGATTTCTGGTTCATCGGCGTGGGATTGAGATACCGGACGACAAAAAAGAAGCGGTTCTTAGTGCAACCCCACCAAACAGTAAGAAAGAACTACAATGCATAATAGGAAAAATCAATTTCTTACGACGGTTCATTGCCAATGCTGCTGGAAAAACACAACCATTCTCAACTTTGCTCAAGCTTTAGAATCAGAAAGACTTTGTTTGGGCGCCTATCCATCAAGAGGCATTTGAAACCATCAAAGAATATTTGACAAACCTGCCAGTCTTGGTACCTCCAAGGTTAGGGGTTCATCTCAAACTGTACATTTCGACTATCGACCTTTCTATTGGGAGTTTATTAGCTCAGAACGACACATCAGACACTGAACGTACTATTTTCTATCTCAATCTTACCTTGAACGAGTGTGAAATGAGATACTCTCCAATGGAGACATTGTGCCTGGCCTTGTATTTTTTAGGATGCAAGTTGTGGCATTACATGTTATCCTTCACCACGTGCGTCATAGCACAAACAGACTTGGTGAAATACATGCTTTCGAGACCCATTCTCCGGGGATGGATTGGGAAGTGGATTCTGGCTTTGTCAGAATATTCTTTGCAATACGTTCCCCAGGAAAGCGGTCAAAGGCCAAGCAGTGGCCAATTTTTTGGCCCATCATCCAATGAAGGATGTTCGTGAGGGGCCAGAACTAGAACTCACTCATATTGATTTGGCACCTTGGTGTTTATACATTGATGAGTCCAGTACGAGTACTATAGCTGGGGTATGAGTAGCATTGATTTCTCCACGCAGTCAAACTTTTTCTTATTCTTTCAAGTTGAATTTCATGTGCACAAATAACCAAGCAGAGTATGAAGCACTTATCATTGGCTTGGAACTTTTATTAGATATGGAGATCACATATGTTCATATATACGAAGATTCCCAATTAGTGATCCGACAACTTGAAACCAAGTATAAGGCTGGACCAGTATTAGAACCATATGCTAAGCGAGCCTGTGATTTACTCAAGTTGTTTACCGAGGTGGAATTGAGCCATGTTCCTCGCTAGAGAAATTATGCAGCAAATGAGTTGGCCCAACTAGCAACGGGGGTGATTTTGTAAGATGGAGTACGTGAACGTATATTAAAGGTTGAACGAAGGACCCTGCCATCTTTCTTTGCTCGCCAAGAAGAGAAAAATGAGTAGTACGTTGCTACCCTTGATCACATTGACATGGATTGGAGACAGGTTATTACTTCCTATCTTCAGAATCCTAATAATCTGGTAGATAAGCGGATTATTTTTTTAGCTCCTAATTATATACTCAGAGATGATGAGTTGTATAGAAGATGAGAAGAAGGCATATTCTTGCGATGTGTCTTTGGACATGAAGCTAAGCGATTAATGAGGGAGGTTAATCTTGGGATAGCAGGGGCACACCAGGCCGGTCTGAAGATGAGATGGTTGATATGACGACATGGTTATTATTGGCCTGGAATGCTCAGAGATTGCATCACATTCGCTAAAGGTTGTGAAGAATGGCAGAAACATGGTCCAATCAGCCATATGCCTAGAATACTGTTACATCCTATAATTAAGCCTTGGCCAGCTCGAGGATAGATTTTGGACTTCATTGGAATGATTCATCCTCATTCATCAGACGGGCACAAATTCATCATCGTGGCTACTGATTTCTTCACAAATGGGTTGAAGCTCGACCTCTCAGAGTATCATCAGCAAAGACCATCCGCCAGTTTTTATTCGAAGATATTATTTGTAGGTTTGATATTCCTGAGACTTTTGTTTCAGACCGAGGGGCATCGTTCATGTCCGGAGATGTAGATGAGTTTATGAAGAATTTTGGAATACATTTTCTACATTCTACTCCATACTATGCCCAATCTAATGGTCAAGCTGAAGCAAGCAACAAGATCATCATACATATCCTTAAATGGATGCTTGCGAGCAATGCCAGATTATGGCTTGAAGAATTATTTAACACCCTGTGGGCTTATCGAACAAGTAAAAGAACGCTTACAAGTACCACTCCTTATGCATTGATGTTTGGCCAAGATGCAGTCCTGCCTTTAGAAATCAACGTCCAATCTTTACGAGTGATGGAACAACATAACCTGATCGGTGAAGATTATGTGCAAGTAATGTGGCAGGAGCATGAAAACTTGGATGAAAAGAGGATACAAGCTTATGACATTATATGCGCTAAGAAACTAAAGGTGGCTCGTGCCTATGACCAATGTACTCGGGCATGAGCTTTGTAGAAGGAGAATTGGTCTGGCGAGTCATTCTGCCCGTTGGCGAGAAGACTAAAGGCCGAGGTAAGTGGTCAGAAAAGTGGGAAAAACCATACATCGTCGATCGACTTTTAGGTAAAGGAGCAGTTCGTTTACGTGATCGAGATGAAACCATTCATGCTACCCCTATCAATGGTCGTTTCCTTAAGAAGTTCATACAACCAGTCTGGGAGTACGAAGACCCTCCAACAGTGGCGTAATTCAGTTTATTCATGCTCATCTCATTCACTCGTATGATTAAACTGACGGGGCAACACATAAAGATTATTTACACCAAAATAGCCTATACTTGGGGCTAAATTTTTTTTAGTTTCGACCTATACTTGGGGCCAAGATTTTATTTGTTTTTCTTCTATATTAAGAGAGTTCATGCTAGCCAATTACTGTGGCCAAAGTTATGTACAAACCACATATGAGTTTATCAATACAAATTTATTGTTTGCATAAGGAACTTTTTGCTCTAAATGAAAATATTGCATTGTTCAGAAGAATACAAGGGTTTTGTGGCCTTAAACTCTGATACCATATGAGAAACAAACTACAATCAGTAACAAAACAGAAAGATAAATACAGTTTATTTTTCCAAATCCTCAAACAGTTGATAACCGGTCTTTGGGTCCACATATCAAATATGCATACATTGAAAAGAGAGAGGAACCTCAAGAGACAAAAAAAAGAGAATTTGAAACGCCTAGGAAGCTAGTTCAACATATCAGAATACCATTTAAACTAGGCCTGGCGTTTGTTGCCTTTCCCCGGTTGAACTCCCTGTTCTTCCTCTCCAGGGCAGCCGTGTCCATAGGGCTGCATCTGGAAGCGGAGCGGGTGCCTGCGAAGAAGATGAGGTGAGTTGTCCCTCAGGATTGTGGCTTCGTCATCCTATATAAACACCAGGTGAGTCAGCCAAGGCAACATCTGGACATAGATATTACTATCTAGTCCAGGTTTGGACATGGATATTACTATCTAGAGTCCACAATATAGACAGTTCTATCTGGAGGTTCTTTCAGATAGAAGAACCAGAGCAAACACACAAAAGAAGAGTTCATCTCGCAAAGAAGTTTGGAAGGTTTGATCACAAAGCAAGAAAGAGGAAACCTTTTTATAGAAAGGTGTCATAACGGTAAGGATTTGCGAGAGTAAATGCACCCGTTAATAGAGGACACGCGTCTAATGGAAATTAGGCCATGTTACAGCTTATCTACCCCTAGAAGAAAGCGTGATGAATGAAAGATTTTTAGAGCAGGTAGAGCGTATTTTGAAGATTTGATGGTTGACGTGATACGGATTCCAAGCTGAGAATTAAAGTCCATTTAATCTGGATTATCAGGGCATGCGAACGGTTAGGTTATATAAATGAAACTAGCTTCATTCGATTAATTTTGTTTCTTTCAAGAGAAGTTTGAGGTTCTTCATCGATAGCATGTCATGAGCTGGAAGGCTGGTCCATGGCGGCTATTGTGGAAGGCTCAGAAGAATGAAGTTGGCCGTGCGAGCTTGCTTGGTCCTCTGAATTTGCTTGTGAACCAAGAACCATTTGGTCGCTTGTCAGAAGAGTGGGTTTGGACTAAAATAAATACAAAAAGTCAAAAGGCTGATAAAAAAAGAAATTAATTTACAGAACAAAGTAAGTGAATGGAAATCTTACTTGGACGGGGAACAATTGTTGTGTTTCTTCAGTTGCTTGGAGCTTAGGCTCTGGCGAGGAAGGAGTTTAGTCCCCTGGTTCTGGAATAACCTCGACCAATTGTTGTGGTTTTTCAACCACGACTTGGAGCTCTAGCGAGGAAGGAATTTGAGTCTCTTGCTCTAGGATGACTTGGTTGTTCTGAGAACTGGTGCCCTCGCCAAAGGAAGGAGGAATGAAGCAAGATTGGAATTCAATCTGAAGACGTCGAAATAAAATAGCAATATCAACTGGCCTTTTCTTCTCTTCTTCCTCGAGTTCCTTCAGTATGATTCCAGCCAGAAACCTGGCTATGATGTCTTTACAACACTCCTTACCGTTGTTTATGACTTCGAACCCTGTTTCATGATCTTCAGTTCCAATCATGATGCTGGAACCATCAAACTTTAAAATGTAGGCTTTGCAACATCCTTCAAAAAGCCTTTCTCCGAGTGAATCGATATTATAGTAGGCTTCATCTTCAGCTTTGAGAATGAAGAAGTGATCGTTCCAACTCACTAGGTACACCTGGGGCTTGGTGCTCTTGCTGATATGGTCCCATATTGTATCAAACGATTCAAGATCACCTAGGGCTGCAAAACTCTCTGGGTTGAAATACCCAATGAAGGAGTCATCAGACAAAATCTTCAAGGGTCTGATGTTGGCCTTCAGAATAACCTCGAGATCATAATGTTGATCCGAGTAGGAACTGGTGAGGGATTCATCCTTGCATAGTTCCTGCCACTCCGAAGAACCTTGGATTATGAGGTCATCAAACTCGGAGACCGTGGGCATGCCATCTGGATTTGCACATAGCCAATGTGCAATGGTGAAAACCAATGCTGAGCAGGCGCTTGCCCCGGAGGCTTTGTCACTCTGTTGATCAAATGAGGCATGGAAGTCATCAGACGAAATCTTCAAGGGTCTGATGTTGGCCTTCAGAATAACCTCTAGATCATAATGTTGATCCGAGTAGGAGCTGGCGAGAGCTTCATCCTTGCATAGTTCCTGCCACTCCGAAGAACCTTGGACTATGAGGTCATCAAACTCGGAGACCGTGGGCATGCCATCTGGATTTGCACATAGCCAGTGTGCAATGGTGAAAACCAATGCTGAGCATGCACTTGCCCTGGAGACTTTGTCACTCCATTGATCAAAGGAGGCATGGAAGACATGGACTTGAAGCTTGGCTTGTCTATCCCTGCTGTTGATCTCTGTAGCTGTCCAGATACCACTTGGCGCACTTTAGGCCTGGAGTGGGTTTTCCTACGCTTATGAGACTATCAAAAAAGTTGGGTCAGCTACGGTTCAGTGAGAAATTTGAAGAAGCAATTGTTCTTGGTAAAGGATTTGCAATACTTACTGTTTGCCCAGAAGGATTGGACCTTTTCTTCTTAAGGGCTTGTATGGCGATGGTCACATCTGTGTCTTGGGCGTGCTGTTGATTATAAGAGGGAATGATTGGTCGGACACAATATGAGAAATTGCTAATGCATGTGGCAAATTTGAATGTAAGAAGTATACCTGTGGTCAGGGAGTTCTACTCGTATTCTTGTACAACTTCCCAACAACCGCCAAATCTTCTTCATTTGAAAACCATTTGGCAAAGTCGCAAAAGATGTTGGAAAAACTAGCAAGCGGTCCTATGCGTCGTATATCTTCCCAAAGTTGGGAGCGCCATACTTGGTATGACTCGGTGACCGATTGAGAGATCATAAGTGGCTTCGTCAATTCATGAATTATCACCGTTGGAAAGCCAAAGTGTTCATCCTCTATGTCCAGTGCTATAGGATGTCTTGTCCCTCACTAAAGAGTATATTTTTTCACAGAACAAGCGAGGGGCATCTTGGGTGAGCCCAAGTTATCTCGAGAAATGGTTTGTAGCATAGAGCTCAAACTCGGGGCTCAAAGAATCAGGGACTGGCAGGTCCTTGCATGTGTGACATTGAAGGAAAAGGTTCCTCGCAAGGTCATCTTGCTCTGGTGAGGGCATAAATCCGCTCGCAAGGCTGCCAGGGTGGCGACGATTCAGAATTACTTCAACTGCTGTGGTTGGAAAGTCTTTATGCGAGCAGAGGTAGTTGAAGCTGGCTAGGTAGGACCATGCTCTAGTCCTAGTTAGTGCAGATACCAAGGTCTGGCCTAGAAGATTGTGTTCTTCAAAAGGAGGGACTGTTGAAGGGTAAAAGAAAGGAAAGTGCATCCGTAACCAGAACTCTACCATCCAGAGTAGTCCTGGTTGATTAAGGTTGAGATTTGAAAGGACGACTCACCTCAGACCATAATAGATGTATGCGAGAACAGATTCAACCAAGCCCAGTTGTTCACGATTAAAGAGGCGTTCGGCAAGGTTGGTCCAACATCTGTTGACCTTTGTGGAAGAAGGACAGAAGATGTACTTTGATAGCCAGTATTCCGAAAAGGCTATGCCTCCTTGATCGGTGTCTTTCTCCTCTTGTGCAAAATGCTTAACCCAGGAAGAGTAAGAGGAAGGACGATTGAGGGATGCCTGAACAGGTGTCCCAATTTGGTGATTATGTAACTAGGAGTTTTCAAATGCTGGAACTCCAAAAAGGGTATATATATATATCAAGAATAGTAATGCTCACATCACCATAGAGAAGACGGAAGTAGTTGGCGGTGCAATCCCAAAAGCATATAGCTGTGGCAAACGGTGCTCTGTTGCCACCACCAGGGAGTGAAAAGCATAAATCGATGACTTGGGTGATGCCGACCACTTCCCATCGTTCAATGTCTTGTCCGCGACGGTGCTGGTACCAAGCGAGATCCTCTGCGTTTGGGTGCGGCCACTTCCCAATTAAACAAAGAGTATCTTTGTTTATCCATTCTTTGGGCTCTGCCTTTGGATGTTCTTCGAATATCAAGGCTGAGTTGCAAAGGGGATGGTGGAGAAGATGAAAAGTTCTGGACTGATTGGAGTTTCCAGAAAAAGACCAAGTAGGCCAGTGCCTTCACTTGGGTTGACATTTAAGGAGATGATGGCCTCTGGGTTCTGTCGACTGGCGACGGATTTGAGGTGTCTAGAGAATTTCTCAATGCTACGGTTTGAGTAAAGAATGGAGATGTCTTTACATTGATGCATGTTTTTAATTGGAATAGATGGACGGTGGCGAGAATGAAAGGATTTGCCTTTTGACTGAGGAGGTTGAAAGATTAGGATCAAGGCAAGTGAAAGAGTCTTGTTGGGGAATGAGATTTCGTTGATGTTGACTGGTACTTTTATATTACGTCATTCGGGTGACACAACTTTTTAGAGGAGTTCTGTAACGTGGCGCTTGCATATAATGTTACCGTTTGGATTAACAGCGCGTCATTCGGGTAATATTCAAGTCTTTTCGCTTGCATAGGTAAGTTAAGCTCAAGGCTTGAGGGGCAATGTTTGGGTCTGAAATAAATATTTCATATTGGACTTGACAGGCTGAAGTCTTGGCGAGCGACCCAGGATGAGCCGAAGTCTTAGCGAGCGACCTGGTTAGAGAAATGTAGCTTGGCGAGCGGTCAATTGAGTTAATAGAGTCCGTTTCCAGATCAACTTAGGATTGTGGATTTAGGATAGCTGATTCATGCGGCTTAATGTCTATCATACCTTTTCTGTTTCAGATAGGTTTCTTCTTGTAAAGGAGTTGTGATAGCATTAGAACTATATAAAGAAAAGACCCGTGTGTTGGATGGTGTTAGAGTTATATTGAGATTCAAAGAGCAAGAGCAAAAGACGTTCAAGAGAATTGAAAGACGATTACTGAGCATTATATAAAGAGAGTAAGAGCATTGGTGAAAGGGTCCCCGATCAAATACAAAACATTTGTTATATGCAAGTACACCTAGACATCTCGTCAAGAGATTTTATCTTTGCAGCCAGACGATCAAAGTGCTTGTCACCGAATGAGTGAGAGTATTGCGATCAGAAGAAGCAATTATCACGACTGGAAGGTTGAAGAGCTTGTCACGGATCGAGTGAGAGTTCGGATATCCAAAAGGAGTAAACGCGACTGGAGGTTGAAGGGCTTGTCACATATCGAGTGAGAGTTCGGACATCCAACAGAGAAGTTGCTCTGCTTTGCACTCGTAAAGGGTAGTGTGAGGTATCGATTTCTGGGGTTCTGCTAGAGACACAAAAATCCAAAGTCCTAGGTTACTAGGCGAGAATGACCCATTCAGGCAAGGTTGGTGCTCTCCTTGTCTTAATCGCTTATCAAGAAGTCATGCAGCTTTAAGTTCTATATTCCGTTGAGAGATGGTGGCACGTCAGCACGTACAAGATAAACCGACAACTGCGGTCAAATTATCCGATGCGATAGCTAGCATATATATATGAACTAGATATAGCAACTCACTTAAGAGTGACATAAGAGACGACGTAGAGAGCAAGAGCTAACAGTAGTGAAACTGTAGTGGTCTGTGTAGACATTTTCCCTTTGTCACTCCTGATGACGATGGCTTCATAAATTGGTATACTATTCACGGTGCCAAAACCAGCAATAAACATTGGCAAGAACAACCCCTCCAAACCAATTCTGCCTCTGAAAGCCTGTACAAGTCCACAAGCAAATGCAGCCAAGTTGAGAAGGGCAGACATTGTTAGAGGCACAAACATGGGTGAAAGGACTCCAAACTCCATTATTCCTTGATCATATCTCTTGCTTTGGCCCTCATCAAGAACTTTGCTGGTCACATTGAACCCGTGTGCGGAAATCTCCAAGGACTTGAGGAGGAACTCGGTGGAGCCGAACAAGAAAGATGTTAGTGATCTGACCATCCACATTCTTTGCTCATTCCACCACCTAGGGAATGTTCCTCCTTCAACCGCAAAGTCTAAGAAGTCCATGGCGTATGCTCCAACGAAAAGGAAGACGTATAAGAGAAACCATGCTTCTGAAACCTGCAAGATAAACTTCAATGTTACCGAAACATGTCAAGGTCTAGGCTGTAAGAGATCACAATAACAATTTCTTGTTACCTTTGGGAAGATGGTGATTCCATTGAGGAGAGCTAGCTGGGGGAGGAAGGCATAGACTGTAAGAGGAATTGACCACATGGGCCAAAATGCATAGTGAGCATATGAAAGGCCCATTAAAAGACCCATGGATCGGACCCCATATGTAATTGGACTGTATTTAGAGAAAGCCACCTCTAGGAGACCTATGGTCCATCTCTTGGTTTGATTGAGCACATCAACAAGGTTGATTGGGGCATCCCCTAAGAATGCTGCCCTTGCAGGATTGCACAGTATAGCTTTCCACCCTTCACATTGCATATGATATCCTGTGTTGTAATCCTCCACCAACGAGCCATATCTTACACCAATCTACATAAGTGAGATAATTTACTTTATTTGAATAAATGTATTTTAAGGTTAATGATTTCGGAAATGTGAGTCGTAGAATAGTCCAGTCTAGACTCGTTCATACTTTGACCGGACACGGAGTTCTCTTGTATCGCAAGCTTCGAAATGTCAGTTACTCTTCTTGCAACATAGAAGTAGTATGATGTACAAAATATAATCAACTTACCTTCCATCCCCAAAGGGTATTCTTCTCAGTCTCATAATTGCAAGCAGCAACGCAGTGTGCCAATTCCATAACTTCTGTAGACTGAATGGGCTTGTCCACCACCTTGTATGGGGCCAATTCAGGGATTTCAGGTGAAACCAACTTTGATGGGCCTCCAAAGAAAACTCTTCTATTGAAGAAGCAACCTGTCCCCACATAATTTGGGCCCAAAAGCCCATCCATTCCCTCGGCATTAATCACAAACAGACGTTTGAGCTCACATCCATAGATGTCGTTTTTGTTGATTCCACGATAACGCTGAGGAAACTGCACGTAGGCTAACTTGGATACAAGATTAGGGTCCGATAAGTAGCACAGGACACGACATGGCGTTTTGGGGTCATTTGAGTACATGTCACAGTCTAGGGTTAAGACTATTGGCGCATTCGTCATGGCTGCTGAGACTCGAATCTTCAATTTGTTGCAGAAAACCAGAAAAATTGATTAACCAATTGGTGTATATATGGTGTATCAACTATCAAATATAGACAAACTTCATAAGTTAAACTTACAAGAACATTGAGGGCACCAGCTTTGAAGTTGTGGTGTGATGTCCTGCTTTTTTCTCTGGAGACGTAAATAAGGTTTGGCATTGGATTGTCTGTGATGTCTCTCTCTTTACTACTGTCAGATAAAACCTGCGCGCACAAGCCTCTCATAATTAAAAGCATAATATCACGAACAAGTGTGTAATATGTTGTGTAATGTGTTTACCTGAATAATTGTCGGATGATCTTGCCGAGTAAATTTATCCGACCATTTGCTAAAAGCTTGGTGTTCTCGTTCATCGGTTACATATTCACCATCCACTTTCCCTTTCTCGATTACATTTTCTACTCTGTCTTTCATGCCTTGGTACATAACCTGTAGTAAAATTTGAGTACGTACAGTTATGCCATAGAATCTCACATACAGTCAGATAAGACAAATTACTTGGTCGACATCTGTGACAAATAAGGCAAAACCTATCATTGGCTATATGTATGCCTTCTTTGCCTTGCCTTGAGTTGTGAAATATCTCAATTCCTTATCTTCATGATTGGATCTTGTCTTTTGGTTTGAAATAGCTATCAGATCGTTTTCAATACCGGTAGAAATCATCTCCAAGCACAAACGAAAAGGTATGTATATATAATATATTCCATTCCTTTCATCGGAAAGTATAAACAAAAGGGACGAAATGGTATTACTAATTTACTATTCTAAGAAAGAACAGATCGAACACAATTTATGCATGTGCATGCATGGTAACTATTGTACCGGTGTATATTTCGTTAATTAGCTAGACGAAAGAAAAAAGATCAGATAAACACAAAACTTTACTGGTTCTATTGTTTTAACATGCATGAAGCTTTGTTGTTTCGTAGTGGTGAGCATTTTGTTACCTTAATATTGTAGATAGCTATTCACTAAGTTGAGTCCGCTGAGCATTTTGTTACCTTAATCTTCTGAGCCTCAGAGTACTGAGAGTGATCCGTTTCGAAAAAAGCTTCTGGGCATCGTTCCACTATGTTGTTTTCCCTGCAGAAAGGGATCCAGTCCCTCGCAAACTTTGCAGCCTCCATGAAAGCAAACAGCGTCAGAGCCGATCCTCCGTCGTCGGAAACGTACACCGACACCTTCTCCGTCGGATAATCAAAAGCCATTGCCGACAGCGCGGTGTTCACCACGTTCATCGGAGGCTCCTTGTGGGGATCCGCGGTACATATGAACACATCAAGTGCAGGGAAGTCGGATTTCTGAAGAACCGTGCTGAGGTTTTCGGGGTATTCTTTTCGGTAGAGGGGATTCATTCGGAAAGCTTGTACAGTGATGTTCATGAAAGCGAAGATGGCGTCGGAGACGAGGAGGGTGAGAGTGATGAAGAAAGAGGTTAGGGTTGTGGAGTGGAGGAGGGAGAGAGTGTGGTGATACAGTAGAGCTAGGATGGCAAGCAAGTGGGTTAGAGCAAATAAGCGGATGAATGGGGTGCGAAGAGAGTGTTTGTAGGTATGAAGAGGAAGGTCACCGGTGGTGGACATTGTACGTGGTGGTGGTGGTGGTGCAAGTAGCTAGTTTTAATGCAATCTCTTTTAAGCTTATGGTGGTGATGCTATGTCTTGGACAAGGCGTAGCATGAGGCCGAGATGGTATGTTGATTAGTTATATATACACAATAATGTAGACCACAAGACAATCTTTTGTTCTTTTACCCAATCAATAGTAAAGATCGATCGTTTGAGCAATGCTTTATGGGTTTCTTGTTTGAGCAATCAATTGAAATTTTTAGTACATCCCACTGTTCTAAAAAACGTGCGCTTAGGCACCGACTAATCAGAAAAAATTATCTTATCGCTTAATTTTAGTCCTGGGCGGGGTAATTAGGCGGGAACTGACTAATCGACAATTAGACGAGCGACTAACGACTAATTGGCAGAAAAGCACCGCCTAGGCGTTTTTTTTAAATTAAGAGGTACAACGCAAATGAATGAATTTTAAATAGAAAATCCAATCCAATTTTTTTCGCGAAACATCGTCTCTCTCCCTCTGCAAACTCCGCGACTTGGACGCCGCTCGCCGATCACCGCCGTTGCCGCCACTTGCCGTCCACCGCCGTCATCCTTGTTTGTTATATATTGATAATTTAATATGGTTAAATGTGGGCAGGAGCATAGTGTCTATGGCCATCACACAAACAAAACTTGATTCCGTGAAGCTTTATGTTTGAATGGTTTGCATGGTTGCAAGTTTATAATGTAAGTTTCATTGTCATAAACTCATAATGTACTGTGATTTATGAATTATCAGCTTCGAAATAGATAATTTCATATTCTTGGGATTCTTGTTTATGCACATCGATCTATTTCAAAAAATTGAGATGGATGGTTAATTGGATTTCTTTATAAATTTAGTTTAGAATTTTTATGATATTTCTTTATAATTTTTACTTTATGTTTCAAATTACAATATACTATATAAATATATAATTAATTAAATATATATAACAAATGATCCGCCTAATTACCGCTTAATTATCGATTAAACTCCGCCTAAATACTTAGGCGCTAGACAGTAGCTCCACCGCCTAATTCTGCCTAGCGCCTTTTAGAACCTTGGTACATCCTGACTAAGATTTGCAATGCCTTTAGAATTACGCACAGGTGTGCATATATGCCGCACTTAGTGAATCATCAGTCAACATGTCCACTTGGGACACAGTTCTAGCTACTAGTCAATATATGCTGAATTGAAGTATTATTGATGGTAGTCATAGCACTGCCATAATATTTCGACAAGAACAGATAACTTATCTCATGCAGAGCGGAGGCAGTTGACGAGTCCAAGACGAAACAGTTTAAATTTAATATATGATCCCCATCTAGAATGAGCACTACCACATTAGAATTAAGATAAAATTGTGTGCATTGGAAAAGGTACCACCTCCCTAGTCTTTTTTTTGTATCGCATCACCATTAAGGTAGTTATCGATCTTCCGGAAGGAAATGGCACGCCAATCACTACGTTGTTATCTTCAATTTGGCGCTCAAATATTGGAGGCTAGTGTTGTATCACACATTCACACATGTAGCCAAGCACATTTTTTTGACTATTCAGCAAGCAAATAATTAATGATTTGTTATTTGGTTATGAAATAAATATTTCATATTGGATTTAAAATGTTGAAGTTTTGACAAGCGGTTCAGGATGAGCCGAAGTCTTGGCGAGCGGCCCAGTTAGAGAAATGTAGCTTAGCGAGCGGTCAAGTGAGTTAATAGAATCTATTTCCAGATCAATTTAGGATTGTGAATTTATGATAGCTGATTCATGCGGTTTAATGTCTATCATACATTTTCTGTTTCAGATAGGTTTTTTCTTGTAAAGGAGTTGTGATAGCATTAGAACTATATAAAGAAAAGACCCGTGTGTTGGATGATGTTAGAGTTATATTGAGATTCAAAGAGCAAGAGCAGAAAACGTTCAAGAGAATTGAAAGACGACTATTGAGCATTATATAAAGAGAGTAAAAGCATTGGTGAAAGAGTCTCCAATCAAACACAAAACATTTGCTATACGCAAGTACACCTAGACATCTCGTCAAAAGATTCTATCTTTACAGCCAGACGATCAAAGTGCTTGTCACCGAACGAGTGAGAGTATTGCGATCAGAGGAAGCAATTATCACGACTGGAAGATTGAAGAGCTTCTCACCGATCGAGTGAGAGTTCGGATATCCAAAGGGAGTAAACGCGACTGGAAGGCTGAAGGGCTTGTCACATATCGAGTGAGAGTTTGGACATCCAAGGAAGCGGTGTTCTCAACACATAGTCAGAGAAGTTGCTCTGCTTTGCACTCGTAAATGGTAGTGTGAGGTATCGATTTCTGGGGCTCTGCTAGAGACACATAGGCGAGAAGGACTCATTCAGGCAAGGTTGGTGCTCTCCTTGTCTTAATCGCTTATCAAGAAGTCAGGCAGCTTTAAGTTCTATATTCCTTTGAGAGAATGTGGCATGCCATCACATGAAGCACGTACAGGATAAACCAACAACTGCAGTCAAACTATCCGAAGCCAATAAAAGAGACTGTTTCCGAAAGGATCTCTCCGTGAGAGATATTTTAGGCTCAAACATTTTGGCACGCCCAATGGGACATATCTTTGTGTCTGTAAGTGACAATATGGGATCCTTACCGAAGGAATTACTCTTAGTGTCGCAAACATCCATAACTGGTTTACCGTGAACATACATCTACTCGGTGTCGTTCACTAAGTATTCAAGAGGTTGAAATTATCTTCGCTAAGGAATATCACTCAACCATGTCATTCAAATTTTTAAGTGAAGCAGAGATTACGGAACTTACGTTCCTGGAGTACCTAGCTTATGCGGCTAAGCGCGACGAACATCAGACTAACTACTACACTTCTCTCGGTGAAATGATTGAACAACAAGCAACTCTTCTCACTACTCAAGGCAACAGAATCGACGTGGCGTTAGCCGAAATCCAAGCATTACAGGTAGAACTCCATAGAGATCAGGAAGAGAGATAGGCAATTGGAGCCTAGGTAGCGAGTCTCGCGAAAGGTCAGGATAAATTACTGATGGACATCATGCAAATCTTGGGATCAAGTTTGGATGAATACCGCCGACATGCGGCGACACTATCTCAAAGGACAGTTAGGGACATAGCGTCTCTAACAAAATCCGTTTCTGATCTCGCCAGAAAGACTAGACAAGCGGAGTCTTTCCCACCTGCATGGGAACAAAGGTTAAACTGGTTCATGAACGACTGCGACATACATCTGGCCAAGATGCATGAATCATATGAAACACCGTTCCCTCCCATGCAGAAAGATGATCCAGATGCTTGGCAGTGGCCAAGGTACTACCGACATCAAACCTTCCAGACTTTCTCTGGCGACGATGATTCCAATGCGGCAACACACTTAGCGTATTTCACACTGCAATTAGGGCAGTTTGTCGATAACGAAGGACTAAAATTGAGAGTCTTTGTATCATCTTTGTCAGGATCGGTCCTCGTATGGTATACGGGATTGGAAAATGGCTCGGTCAACGAGTGGAAGGACATGGAGGCTTTATTCATAGACCACTTCGGAATGGCTAGACCCGAAACCAGTGTTGGAAAGTTGGCTTCCTTGAGCCAATCGGCGACAGAAAGTCCAGTCACCTTCCTGCACCATTTTCGGTCAGAGTACAATCTATGCAAGACTCCGTTAGGCAAAGAGGAGGTAGTAGAGATGGCCAAGAATGGTTTGAAGGATACGTACCACCAACTGTTCTTGAATAGAAAGTACTTTTCCTTGAACGAGCTTATCACAGCTGTAACTAAAGCTTACAACACAATGCAAGAACGAGACAACAGAAGGAATGTGTCCAAGGGAACGTACACTGCTAGGTCTTACGACAGGCCAAAGCCAAAAACGGTGGCTTATATAGAAGACATAGATGACCAAGATTCAGACTCTGATGGAGAACAAGTGGGAGTTGTGGATTTATCGACAAATAAAGTTTTGAAGCCCCACAAGCTTCAAAATAGTAAGGGCCTCATCAAGCTTTCGACAGTGGCTTTCACTAAGCCAGAGTTTGAAACATACACGTACGATGCTAATATGGCCCATGAGATCTTGGATGAGCTCTACAGCATGCGAGCTGTCAAAGCAGATTTTGGACCTCTCCCTACGGCTGAACAGTTAAAAGCTAAAAGGTAGTGCAAGTTCCATGGAGCATGGAACCACATTACGAAGGACTGCATCAAGCTGAAAGATCAGATCCAAAAGTGGATCAATGAAGGAAGACTAGAACTAGAGGGAGAGACTAAACCAGCCGCATTGGTAGATTCAAAACCCTTCCCACCACCTCAGGTTAATATGATCGATATCGATTGGTCATCAACTGATAGTTCTGTTGGAGGTGTAGAGGAATGGAATAAACCAGTCTTCTTATCTTATTCTTTCCTGTATGATAAGATGGAAGAGATCCTGGACAGGCTGTGTGAAATGGGGTTGATCTCTTATTACCCGGTGTTCAAACTCAGACATTTACGGTATGAGGGGCCAGCTCAACATTTCTGCAGATTCCATAATCATTTTGGTCATCGAACAACAACGTGTTCAACCTTGAGAGATAAAATTCAGGGATTGATCAACTGGGAGGTGATTAAAATTAACTATAAGGGAGTGGTGGAATGGTATCCGCAAAATCCTCAGGCATCACCGCCTCCCGACATATCATTTGCTTCCGCAGACACCTATTCTACTCGCAACGCATCTAAACCAATACACAGAAGAAAAAGATTAAGGTGGAAGCCTGGACGTAATATTGCATTTGTCCGACCTAAGAGGGCTGAGATAACTTATGATGCATACAGGCGAGAAGAGATATTTGAAGAGCTAATCCAAGCAGGGATAGAAACAGTTCCTGATAACTGGGGAACACCAAACCCACATCCTAAAGATGTTAGGGGTCTACCTTACTGTTGATACCATCATGTATGGGGTCACCATTCCACGAATGCCTGTAATGACTTGAAGTTCAGGATTCAGCAGTGGATTGACGATGGAGAAATAATAATAGAACAAGAGCCCTTGCCAAGCTTGGTGACCGAAATACCATTGACGGTTGGGATGTTAGAGTTAACAAGGGGCAACCCAAGTAAACGCAAACAGATCGTCGATCTTCAAACTACTGGCTATAGTCCACCAAGCAAACAAATGACAAAATCAAATAAATAAAAAGAAAATGTGGATCCAAAAGCAGAGTCGTCAGTAGCCCTTTATGCTCATTGTAAGCTCAGGGGCGGGCTAAAGATTTCATATGAAGAGTTGGCTGAAGCAACCAAGGTCTTCCCAGAGTTATTATCACAATCAGATCATCATCCACATAGCCCACGCAGAGCAAGGCAAAGGGATTCCCCAGTACCTAAGCGTTCGCGAGTGACAGACAAGGTCAATGAAGCAACGAAGTTAGAATCAGAAATTGTTGATACGCTCGCCAAGCCATATGTTCCACTAGCTTCAAGAAACATCACTAAGGAGAATGTATGGTACGTGAAGAAGAAGGGAAAGACCATTGAGGTAACTCCAAGCAGAAGAAGAAACCCTCAGCAATGATTTGGAGAAGCCAAAAGGGCTTTAGAGGCTTATGAAACGGGCATGCTCAAAGAAGAAGAACTTATCTACTCCGGAAACGCTGCGAAGACAATTGAACGCTCTTGCAGTAAACCTCTTAGTGGTTTTTGGGAAGAAGTCTCGTGAACCTAAAGTGCGAGCACAACGACCAGATGTCTTTGACTGTGACTCAGAACTATGGTCCAAAGACAAACAGCCCGAACCTATTCATGAGGTTCATCATGGAGTCACAAAACGTAAACCAACAAGACGACGTCTTAGTTTTGATAATGAAGAGATAGAAACATTGGGGCTATATACATCACCAAAGGAAGGGGAATATGTTCAAGGACATGTCACTCCAGGCGAGACTAGAGTTTTGCAGTGGAGATCGAAGCCTTTAATCATAGAAGAACAAAAAAAGGCTAGTTTTAACAAGACTTTTCCTCCTTCCAAAGAACAAAGTTCTGGAATACTCATGCCAACAACTATAGATCCTACACCTGAGGATCAGCTACAACAGGTTGCTTCTCTGGAGGTCACTGCAACCTTGGGTCTCGAGGGACAGAAATTTGAAGACGAAAATAACGTGATGAAAAATTGTTGGATTACAGTGAAGGTGAAGACGAAGAAATAGAAGAATACGTAAAAGAGGTGGATACCAATGTTAACATGGTGTTCGTTTTATCTTCCAAATATGCTTTAGCTTCATAAAAATCAACGAGTGAATCAGTCTCGAGCAGAAACGTTAATAATTTGGCAGTACCAAAAGATGAACCGATATTGACAGACCAATCAGCACTCGCCAAAATATCGAAGACTGATCCATCATCAACCAAGGGACAAATGATGTTCGCAAAGCCCACCTTGAACATGGCCATGCACATGCGGCCACTATATGTGACAGGAAATATCCAGGAAATTCAAGTCAACAAACTTTTAGTGGATTCTGGGGCAGTGGTGAACATCATCACAGTCAAAGCAATGGCCTTATTAGGCATTCCCAAGTCTGCTATCCAAGAGACCACCCTTAATGTTAGAAAATTTCAGGGTAGCATTTCCAAGACTTTGGGCATTGTCTTTTTGCAGGTGCACATCGGTCCAGCCACCGGCACATACACGTTCTTTGTAGCAGAATGCACAACTCCATATAGTGCAATTCTTGGACGTGACTGGATCTACAGGAGCTATTGTGTACCTTCTTCACTCCATCAGCAAATGTTACTTTGGAATATGGAGTCTGGTGAGGCAAAGATTGTCAATGCTGATCCTCGTCCATATTCCCTGACTGCTAATTCTTTAGAAGCCAGTTATTACAACAGTGACCTCAGGCCACTGGATGTATGTGGCATTGATAACAAAGGCCACCTGGTTAGTGTTACGGCCTCTGAGCTAGCTCAGTGGCGTATTATTCAAGTAGATCATGATAATAGCAGACCCTACGCCATTGAGCTACCATCCAAACATTCTCAATGATCGGGTCTCTATCAAGTATAGAGACCGAGGCTTGCTACTCTTTGTATGAACGCTTCCATAATTTTCTGATGGAGAGTCAAGCCTACGAGAGGGTTCCAATGATTGCAGCATTGGAATATGTGGATGAAAATGTATTGCACGACTTGGATGAGGGGGAAGAGATCCAATTCGCACCAGTAGCCTTAGATGATTTACCTCATAAAGTCAAAGATCCTATTGAAAAGTCCATATTGGGAACAACGAAGAGCCAATCTCTGTGGCTATTAGTATCTTCCTAGAGCCTAAAGAACGACTGAAACTCATTGAATTGCTACAGAAATACGCTGATTGTTTTGTAGAAAAATATGACGACATGCCAGGACTGTCACCGGAATTGGTTTGTCATAACTTACCCATCATAGAAGGAAAGAAGCCGATAAAATAAGAAATGCGTCGAATGAACACAAATATATCAATTTTAGTCAAGGAAGAAGTAGAGAAAATGCTCAAGTCAGAGATCATACGAGTAGCCAAATATAATGAGTGGCTATCCAACGTAGTCCCAGTCAAGAAGAAGAACGGAAAAATGCGAGTTTGTGTTGATTATAGAGACTTCAACAATGCAACTCCAAAAGATGCAAACCCAATGCCAATAGCGGATTTGTTAGTGGACTCAGTGGCTCATCATGAGATGTTAACATTCATGGATGGGACAACTGGTTACCATCAAATCCTAGTGGCAGAAGCAGATAGACATAAGACTGCGTTTCGGTGCCCAGGATTTGCAAGAGTATTTGAGTACGTGGACATTCCATTTGAACTCAAGAATTCCAGGGCAACCTACCAACGAGCAATGAATTTAATCGTCCATGATCTTATTGGTAAGACTATGGAAATCTACATCGATGATGTGGTGGTTAAAACGAAATGTAGGAGTATCACATTGAAGACTTGCGACAAGTGTTTATCCGGATGAGGCAACATCAACTGAAGATGAATCCAGCTAAATGTGTGTTTGGAGTACAAGCAGGAGATTTCCTGGGATTTCTGGTTCATCAGCGTGAGATTGAGATACTGGACGACAAAAAAGAAGTGGTTCTTAGTGCAACCCTACCAAACATTAAGAAAGAACTACAACGCTTATTAGGAAAAATCAATTTCTTACGACGGTTCATTGCCAATGCTGCTGGAAAAACACAACCATTCCCAACTTTGCTCAAGCTTCAGAATCAGAAAGACTTTATTTGGGCGCCTATCCATCAATAGGCATTTGAAACCATCAAATCATATTTGACAAATGACAAGGCGGGTAAACACCTCTCAAAGATATCTTATTCACAACCTGGATATATCAATGTAGCAAGATAAATAGGGGTTGTCGAACACAAGGACTTGGTGAAACTAAATCCTAACACTAGACTACTATGCCAACAAACTCAACTATAGTACACTAATGACACTACGAATATACTCTAAACAGATCCAAATGACACAAAAATTGGACACAGTAAACTAGACAAAGTGGTGGACCACCACACAAAATTTGAGGGCTTTCTGAGTTGATTTGGTTACCAAACTGAATCGTCTAAGCTACAGCTAATGCAGAAATCAGTAAATTGTTGTAGATAACCAATGAGATATGAATGTTAAGAACTTCTCTCCACCCTAGACATACTTACGACCTCCCCAATATAATTGAACTAACCATGGATGAATACTCTCCACACAAGAGTTTTGGTTAAGTCATCTTGTGTATTACACTCTCTTACTTGGCATGAAAGAGGGAGGGACAATCCGCTCAATCTTGATCCTCACTTAACCGACTTATACATATGGTGATGTAAGCCTAGAGAACTGAAGTCATTACGTTCTAAGAATGTTTGAAGAATAACAGAGCTTCAAGGGTTGATAAGGTGGTCACCCTTACATCACTAAGGCTTGTTTCACACAAATTCATGATTGTCTCTAGAGAATATGCAATGATAAGGTGGTCATATATGTAATCAAGACTATAGATCCTAAGCCATGCATCTAAACGTGCACTCAAAGAAACATGAACATAGAAATCACACGGTGAGAAAACAGTGAAACAAAACTAATCCAAATAATTAATAGAATCAAAAGGGGTTCAAAATTGTAAGCATATCTAGGGCTTCAATCAGCCACTAACAAAGGAAATTTAGCTACACATAGTCTTAGATAATAACATCAAAGAATTCATGAAAGATGAACAAAAGAAGGAGAATAAATAAACTCTTGATCCCCGTCGGGATCGCAGGCTCGCAATACAGCTCTTCCCTTTTTCTTCCACTTCTTCTTCTTTCTTTTTTCTTCTTTATTTTGTCTTTTTCTCTTATTCTCTCTCTTCTCTCGTCAGCCGTTATGTTCAGCCCCCTTCTTTAGCTAGCTAAATATATATATATATATATATAAGCATGCACTAGGTCAATTACTAGCTAGGCCACGTGCCAACAATCCAACTCCAAGTGGAGTTCTTCCCAAAGTCCAACTCCACTCCATTACTTCTCATAATCCAAGCAACTCGCCAAGCTACAAATATATAAATATATATCATTTAGCTAGTTTAATTAAACTAGCAAAACTCATGTGCTCTTTTCATCACGTGCTCGCCAAGGACTCCAACAGTATCCTTCATGGATTACAATTCCTACACCTCGTAAGTCTTCCTCTTCCACAATAACTCTTAAAATATATTATTTAATCTCATTTTCTTCATTAATCTTCAAAATACCTAAAAACAAATAAACATAATTAATTCACTCAATTAATAACAATAAACTAAATATAGGGAACAAATTAAATACCGAATAGACGCATAAATATGCGACTATCAACAAACTCGCCAGTCTTGGTACCTCCAAGGCCAAGGGTTCCTCTCAAGCTGTACATTTCAGCTACCGACCTTTCTATTGGGAGTTTATTAGCTCAGGGCGACACATCAGGCACTGAACGTGCTATTTTCTATCTTAGTCGTACCTTGAACGAGTGTGAAACGAGATACTCGCCAATGGCGAAATAGTGCTTGGCCTTGTATTTTTCAGGATGCAAGTTGCGGCATTACATGTTATCTTTCACCACGTGCGTCATAGCACAAACAAACTTGGTGAAATACATGTTTTCGAGACCCATTCTCCGGGGACGGATTGGGAAGTGGATTCTGGCTTTGTCAGATTTTTCTTTGCAATACGTTCCTCAGAAAGTGGTCAAAGGCCAAGCAGTGACCGATTTTTTGGCCCATCATCCAATGAAGGATGTTAGTGAGGGACCAGAACTAGAACGCACTTGTATTGATCTAGCACCTTGGTGTTTATACTTTGATGGGTCCAGTACGAGTACTATGGCTGGGGGAGGAGTAGCATTGGTTTCTCCACGCAGTCAAACTTTTTCTTATTCTTTCAAGTTGGATTTCAGGTGCACAAATAACCAAGTGGAGTATGAATCACTTATCATTGGCTTGAAACTTTTATTAGATATGAAGATCACAGATGTCCATATATACGGAGATTCCCAATTAGTGATCCGACAACTTGAAACCAAGTATAAGGCTGGACCAGTATTAGAACCATATGCTAAGTGAGCCTGTGATTTACTCAAGTTGTTTACCAAGGTGGAATTGAGCCATGTTTCTCGCGAGAGAAATTATGCAACAAATGAGTTGGTCCAACTAGCAACGGAGGTGAGCTTGCAAGATGGAGTACGTGAACGTATATTAAATGTTGAACGAAGGACCCTGCCATCTTTCTTTGCTCGCCAAGAAGAGAAAAATGAGTGGTACGTTGCTACTCATGATCACATTGACGTGGATTAGAGACAGGTTATTACTTCCTAT
This sequence comes from Geum urbanum, assembly GCA_946800695.1. Taxonomy (NCBI): domain Eukaryota; kingdom Viridiplantae; phylum Streptophyta; class Magnoliopsida; order Rosales; family Rosaceae; genus Geum; species Geum urbanum. Next base: position 45,278,721 of record OX327011.1, read on the forward strand.
CTTTAGAATCCTAATAATCTGGTAGATAAGTGGATTCGTTTTTTAACTCCTAATTATATACTCAGAGATGATGAGTTGTATAGAAGAGGAGAATAAGACATTTTCTTGCGATGTGTCTTTGGACGTGAAGCTAAGCGATTGATGAGAGAGGTTCATCTTGGGATAGCAGGGGCACACCAGGCCGGTCCGAAGATGAGATGGTTGATATGACGACATGGCTATTATTGGTCAGGAATGCTCAGAGATTGCATCACATTCGCTAAAGGTTGTGAAGAATGCCATAAACATGGTCCAATCAGCCATATGCCCAGAATACCGTTACAGCCTATAATCAAGCATTGGCCAGCTCGAGGATGGGCTTTGGACTTCATTGGAATGATTCATCCTCATTCATCATACGGGCACAAATTCATCATTGTGGCTACCGATTTCTTCACAAAAATGGGTTGAACCTCGACCTCTCAGAGTATCATCAGCAAAGGCCATCCGCCAGTTTTTATTCGAAGATATTATTTGTAGGTTTGGCATTCCTGAGAGTTTTGTTTCAGACCGAGGGGCCGTGTTCATGTCCGAAGATGTAGACGAGCTTATGAAGAATTTTGGAATACATTTTCTACATTCTACTCCAGACTATGCCCAATCTAATGGTCAGGCTGAAGCAAGCAACAAGATCATCATACATATCCTTAAATGGATGCTTGCGAGCAATGCCAGATTGTGGCCTGAAGAATTATTTAACACCCTGTGAGCTTATCGAACAAGTAAAAGAATGCCTATAGGCACCACTCCTTATGCATTGATATTTGGCCAAGATGCAGTCCTGCCTTTAGAAATCAACGTCCAATCTTTACAGGTGATGGAATAACATAACCTGATCGGTGAAGATTATGTGCAAGCAATGTGGCAGGAGCATGAAGACTTGGATGAAAAGAGGATACAAGCTTACGACGGTCTATGCACTGAGAAACGAAAGGTGGCTCGTGCTTATGACTGATGTACTTTGGGCATGAGCTTTGCAGAAGGAGAATTGGTCTGGCGAGTCATTCTGCCCGTTGGCGAGAAGACTGAAAGCCGAGGTAAGTGGTTAGAAAAGTGGGAAGGACTATACATCGTTGATCGACTTTTAGGTAAATGAGCAGTTCGTTTACGTGATCGAGATGGAACCATTCATGCTACCCCTATTAATGGTCGTTTCCTTAAGAAGTTCATACAACCAGTCTGGGAGTATGAAGACCCTCCAACAGTGGCTTAATCCAGTTTATTCATGCTCATCTCATTCACTCGCATGATTAAACTAACGGAGCAACACATAGGGATTATTTACATCAAAATAGCCTATACTTGGGGCTAAATTTTTTTTAGTTTCGGCCTATACTTGGAGCCAAGATTTTATTTGTTTTTCTTCTGGATTAAGAGAGTTAACGCTAGCCAATTACTGTGGCCAAAGTTATGTACAAACTACATCTGAGTTTATCAATACAAATTTATTGTTTGCATAAGGAACTCTTTGCTCTAAATGAAAATATTGCATTGTTTAGAAGAATACAAGGGCTTTGCGGCCTTAAGCTCTGATACCATATGAGAAACAAACTACAATCAGCAACAGAACAGAAAGATAAATACAGTTTGTTTTTCCAAATCCTCAAACAACTGATAACCGGTTTTTGGGTCCACATATCAAATATGCATACATTGAAAAGAGAGGGGGACCTCAAGAGACAAAAAAGAGAGGACTTGAAATGCCTAGGAAGCTAGTTCAGTAGATCAGAAGACCATTTAAACTAGGCCTGGCATTTGTTGCCTTTCCCCGGTTGAACTCCCTGTTCTTCCTCTCCAATGCAGCCGTGTCCATAGGGCTTACAGCCTCAATGCATCTGGAAACGGAGCGGGTGCCTACGAGGAAGACGAGGTGAGTTGTCCCTCGGGATTGTGGCTTCGTCACCCTGTATAAACACCGGGTGAGTCAGCCAAGGCAACACCTGGACATAGATATTACTATCTAGTCGAGGTTTGGACATGAATATTACTATCTAGAGTCCACAATATGGACAGTTCTATCTGGAGGTTCTTTCAGATAGAAGAACCAGAGCAAACACACAAAAGAGGAGTTCATCTCGCAAAGAAGTTTGGAAGGTTTGATCACAAAGCATTGAAGAGGAAACCTTTTTATAGAAATGAGTCATAGTGGTAAGGCTTTACGAGAGTAAATGCACCCGTTAATAAAGGACACGCGTCTAATGTAAATTAGTCCATTTTACGGTTTATCTGTCCCTAGAAGAAAGCGTGATGAATGAAAGATTTTTGGAGCAGGTAGAGCGTATTTTGAAGATTTGATGGTTGACGCGATACGGATTCCAAGCTGGGAATTAAAGTCCATTTAATCCGGATTATCAGGGCAGGCAAGCGGTTACGTTCTCTAAATAAAACTAGCTTCGTTCGGTTAATTTTGTTTCTTTCAAGAGAAGTTTGAGGTTCTTCATCAATAGCATGTAATGAGCTAGAAGGCTGGTCCATGATTTAGGAGTTGAAGATCATGAAACAGGGTTCGAAGTCATAAACAACGGTAATGAGTGCTGTAAAGATTTCATAGCCAGGTTTCTGGCTGGAATCATACTGAAGGAACTCGAGGAAGAAGAGAAGAAAAAGTCAGTTGATATGCTATTTTATTTCGGCGTCTTCAGATTGAATTCCAATAATGCTTCATTCCTCCTTCCTCGGGCGAGGGCACCAGTTCTCAGAACAACCAAGTCATCCTAGAGCAAGAGACTCAAATTCCTTCCTCGCTAGAGCTCCAAGTCGTGGTTGAAAAACCACAGCAATTGGTCGAGGTTATTCCAGAACCAGGGGACTAAACTCCTCCCTCAGTTGTGGAAAGCTCAGAATAATAAAGTTGGCCTTGTGAGCTTGCTTGGTCCTCTGAATTTGCTTGTGAATCAAGAACCATTTGGTCGCTTGTCAGAGGAGTGGGTTTGGACTAAAAGAAATACAAAAAGTCAAAAGGCCGATGAAAAAAGAAATTAATATACAGAACAAAGTAAGTGAATGGAAATCTTACTTGGATGGGAAACAATTGTTGTGTTTCTTCAGTTGCTTGGAGCTTAGGCTCTAGCGAGGGAGGAGTTTGGTCCCCTGGTTCTGGAATAACCTCGACCAATTGCTGTGGTTTTTTAACCACGACTTGGAGCTCTAGCGAGGAAGGAATTTGAGTCTCTTGCTCTAGGATGACTTGGTTGTTCTGAGAACTGGTGCCCTCGCCCGAGGAAGGAGGAATGAAGCAAGATTGGAATTCAATCTGAAGACGTCGAAATAAAATAGCAATATCAACTGGCTTTTTCTTCTCTTCTTCCTCGAGTTCCTTCAGTATGATTCCAGCCAGAAACCTGGCTATGAAGTATTTACAACACTCCTTACCGTTGTTTATGACTTTGAACCCTGTTTCATGATCTTCAGTTCCAAACATGATGTTGGAATCATCAAACTTTAAAATGTAGGCTTTGCAACATCCTTCAAAAAGCCTTTCTCCGAGTGAGTCGATAATATAGTAGGCTTCATCTTCAGCTTTAAGGATGAAGAAGTGATCGTTCCAACTCACTAGGTACACCTGAGGCTTGGTCCTCTTGCTGATATGGTCCCATATTATATCAAACGATGCAAGATCACCAAGGGCTGCAAACCTCTCTAGGTTGAAATACCCAATGAAGGAGTCATCAGACGAAATCTTCAAGGGTCTGATGTTGGCCTTCAGAATAACCTCGAGATTATAATGTTGATCCGAGTAGGAGCTGGCGAGAGCTTCATCCTTGCATAGTTCCTACCACTCTGAAGAACCTTGGACTATGAGGTCATCAAACTCGGAGACCGTGGGCATGTCGTCTGGATTTGCACATAGCCAGTGTGCAATGGTGAAAACCAATGCTGAGAAAGCGCTTGCCCTGAAGGCTTTGTCACTCCGTTGATCAAAGGAGGCATGGAAGACATGGGCTTGAAGCTTGGCTTATCCATCCCTGCTGTTAATCTCCGTAGCTGTCCAAATACCACTTGGCGGCACTTCAGGCCTGGAGTGGGTTTTCCTACGCTTATGAGACTATCAAAAAAGTTGGGCCAGCTACGGTTCAGTGAGAAAGTTGAAGAAGAAATTGTTCTGGGTAAAGGATTTACAATACTTATTGTTTGCCCAGAAGGATTGGACATTTTCTTTTTAAGGGCTTGTATGGCGATGGCCACGTCTGTGTCTTGGGCGTGCTGTTGATTATAAGAGGGAAGGATTGGTCGGACACAATATGAGAAATTTCTAATGCATGTGGCAAATTTGAATGTAAGAAGTGTACATGTGGCCAGGGTGTTCTACTTATATTCTTGTACAGCTTCCCAACAACCGCCAAATCTTTTTCATTTGAAAACTGTTTGCCAAAGTCACAAAAGATGTTGGAAAAACTAGCAAGTGGTCATATGCATCGTATATCTTCCCAAAGTTGGGAGCGCCATACTTGGTACGACTCGGTTGGTGACCGATTGAGAGATCACAAGTGGCTACGTCAATTCAGAAATTATCACCGTTGGAAAGCCAAGGTGTTCATCCTGCATATCCAGTGCTATAGGATGACCTATCCCTCGCCAAAGAGTATATTTGTTCACAGAACAAGCGAGGGGCATGGGGGCATCTTTGGTGAGCCCGAGTTATCTCGAGAAATGGTTTAGAGCATAGAGCTCATACCCGAGGCTCGAAGAATCAGGGACTGGCAGATCTTTGCATGTGTGACATTGAACGAAAATGTTCCTCGCAAGGTCATCTTGCTTTGGCGAGGGTATAAATTCACTCGCAAGGCTGCCAGGGTGGCGAAGATTTAGAATTACTTCAACTGCTGTGGTTGGAAAGTCTTTATGCGAGCAGAGGTAGTTGAAGCAGGCTAGGTAGGACCATGCTTTAGTCCTAGTTAGTGCAGATACCAAAGACTGGCCTAGAAGCTTATGTTCTTCAAAAGGAAGGATTGCTGAAGGGCAAAAGAAAGGAAAGTACATCCGCAACCAAAACTCTACCATCAAGAGTGGTCCTGGTTGATTAAGGTCAAGCTTTGAAAGGACGACTAGCCTAAGACCATAGTAGATTTAGGCGAGAACGGATTCAACCAAGCCTAGTTGTTCATGATTAAAGAGGCGTTTGGCAAGGTTGGTTCAGCATCTGTTGACCTTTACGGAAGAAGGACAGAAGATGTACTTTGATAGCCAGTATTCTAAAAAGGCTATGCCTCCTTGATCGGTGTCTTTCTCCTTATGTGCAAAATGCTTAACCCAGGAAGAGTAGGAGGAATGACGATTGAGGGAGGCCTGAACTGGTGTCTCAATTTGGTGATTATGTAACCAGGAGTTTTCAAATGCTGGAACTCTAAAAAGGGTATATAGATCATGAATAGTAATGCTCACATCACCACAGGGAAGACGGAAGCAATTAGCGGTGCAATCCCAAAAGTACATGGCTGTGGCGAATGGTGCTCTGTTGCCACCAGCAGGGAGTGAAAAACATAAATCGATGAGTTAGGTGATGCCGACCGCTTCCCATCGTTCAATGTCTTGTCCGCGACGGTGCCGGTACCAAGCGAGATCCTCTGCGTTTGGGTTCGGCCTCTTCCCAATTAAACAAAGAGTATCTTTGTTTATCCATTTTTTGGGCTCTGCCTTTGGATGTTCTTGGAATATAAAGGCTGAGTTGCAAAGGGGATGGCGAAGAATATGAAAAAGTTCTTGAATGATTGGAGTTTCCAGAAAAGGACCAAGTAGGCCAGTGCCTTCACTTGGGTCGACATTTAAGGAGATGATGGCCTCTGGGTTCTGTCGACTGGCGACGGATTTGAGGTGTCTAGAGAATTTCTCAATGTTACGATCTGAGTAAAGAATGGAGATATCTTTGCATGGAGACATGTTTTTAATCGGAATAGATGTACGGCGGCGAGAATGAAAGGTTTTGGCTTTTGACTGGGGAGGTTGAAAGATTAGGATCAAGGCAAGTGAAAGAGTCTCGTTGGGGAATGAGCTTTTATTGATGTGGACTGGTGCTTTTATATTACATCATTCGGGTGACACAACTTTTTAGAGGAGTTGTGTAACGTAGCGCTTGCGTGTAATGTTACCGTTTGAATTAACAGTGCGTCATTCGGGTAATATTCAAGTCTTTTCGCTTGCATAGGTAATTTAAGCTCAAGGCTTGAGGGACAATATTTGGGCCTAAAATAAATATTTCATATTGGGCTTGAAAGGCTGAAATCTTCGTGAGTAGCTCAGGATGAGCCGAAGTCTTGGCGAGCGGCTCGATTAGAGAAATGTAGCTTGGCGAACGTTCAAGTGAGTTAATAGAGTCCATTTCCAGATCAACTTAGGATTGTGGATTCAGGATAGCTGACTCATGCGGCTTAATGTCTATCATACCTTTTCTGTTTCAGATAGGTTTCTTCTTGCAAAGGAGTTGTGATAGCATTAGAACTATATAAAGAAAAGACTCGTGTGCTGGATGGTGTTAGAGTTATATTGAGATTCAAAGAGGAAGAGCAGAAGACGTTGATAGTCGCATATTTATGCGTCTATTTGGTATTTAATTTGTTCCCTAGATTTAGTTTATTATTATTAATTGAGTGATTTAATTATGTTTATTTTTTTAATAGGTTTTGTGGAGAAATAAAGGAAAAGGAAACAAAAGAAGGATTTCTAGCTCAATACGGAAAGATGGAAGGAGTTATGTGCAATTATAGAAACTCATTCCAATGTGGACTCTAGGAGAGCTATTGGAGGAAGTATATAGACCTATTTTTAGGTTTTAGAAAAGAAGGATCAGATTTATAGAGAAGGAATTTCGTGCAAGAAGAGAGAGCAGCCACAAAAGGATTCCAACCAGTCTCGGTTCGACGGGTCGAGGCATATTTCAACCGGTCGAATTCTGGCCGATCAGGACTTTTCTTCATCCAGTTTGTTTGTTTCAACTCTATGATTTGTTTTGAGTCTTTTAATTATGTCTTTTAGTAGCTAAACTCATTGTTAAGGGGTTGCTTGAAGCCCCGTACATGAAGTCTTTCTAATTCATACACTTTAACCTAGTTTTACATGTTCTTTGAATGAGGTTTCTTTCTCTGAATGATCATCGTATGAATTCTTGTATGTTTGTTTTGGTGCGCAACTTAGTATGCATGCTAGGGTTCTAGTTTCATGAGATACGGGCGACTGAAGATAATTTCTTCCACCGGATTCTCTATAGTGATACACTGATTTTACCGTCAGGAAATTGAAGTTCATAGGTCTAGCAGGACACGCCTATAGTGTACCTGTGAACCCTTGTAGATTCTCAAACCTTTTATAGAGTTTAATGATTTCTTCTTTGTAAACCTTGGGGTCCATGACTATAGGTTCAATAGAGGGATATACGTAAGGGAGGTTCATGACAAACCTGCATAGGCATAAGGATTAGGTAATAGGATGTGGTTGTAACGATCAACTCTTCCTGGGAACTTTTATTCATTGGATATGTACATCAGGTTCAGTATGTGTTAAGTAGATAGAATGGCGGTGGTGAATTACATTCCTCTTAACCCATTAGTCATATAGTTTAAAATCATTTGCATTCATAAGTATATTTACTTTCAGCATTTATTTTCTTCATTATCTGTAGCTTTGCCGATTTAGTTCGGTACTCAAATCAAATCCGAATATCCAAAAAATTTGTGTGGTTGTCCACCGATGTGTCTAGTTCATTGTGTTAAAATTTCATAGCATTTGAGTCAGTCTAGGTTAGGTTCGTAGTGTCATTAGTGTACTGTAGTCGAGTCTGTAAGCATTGTAGTTTAGTGTTAGGATTTAGTGTCACCAACTCCTCGTGTTCAATAACCCTTATAAGTGACTATTACATTGATAAATCTTGGGTGAAATAATGTATCTTTGAATAGGTGTTTACCCGGCCTATAAGACGTTCAAGAGAATTGAATGAAAGGACTTAACCCTGATTTAGTTTCCTAAACCGGAATCAAACCCCTTCTGAAAACACGAACTTGCAAAAACCACAAATATTTCGGCAGAGTTTCGTTACTAACGCGGAATTGCCATTAACCTGCACCCGGAAAACACACTTCCTCCTATACCACAAAAGCCAAACCGTGGGCACCAATCCCATTCGGATTTCTCAATATCATAAAAATAAAGTAAAGCAGTAATCAAAACTGTACTTTACAGAAATCCAGGGAAAATCATACGAAAATATATCAGTAGTGTATCAGAGCGATCTCTAGTGTATATATACAAAATATACAACAGTAGGCAAAACAAGAAACCTAATGAAAAAGAAAGATAGCTCGAACGCTAAGCCTCCAACTATGACGTGAGACACCAGAATCCGAACTGCAAACTGGGCACGGAAACCGAAAAGCCCAAGGGAAAGGCGATAAAATCGTTAGAGTGAGTGGACGAAAATAAACATATGCCTTTCACCATTAACATATATCATAAAATCAAGCAAAGCGAACTCGGAAAATAAATGGAGGTGCCAGGCAAATCTCTCAAGCCCGACAGTGATAGGCTAGGCGAATCTCTCAAGCCTAGCGGCACATCAGGGGAATCTCTCAACTCTGGATCTGACTACCGGTGATCAGCCGAGTAGCCAATGCATTGATGCTAAATAAATGCCATCACCATATAAAATATAAAAAAATACCTCCAAAAGCAATAAATAATCTCAACATCGTATATAAATAAATACGGAAATCACGAACTCGCTACAGCAGTGAAAATAGAAATTTCCACTCACAGGTGAGCACAGCGCGCACACGCGCTAATCACGAGATCCGACGGAAGATCCCTCACCCAATGTACGATCTCGATCTCCTGAATAATCACAAAATATAACTGATCAAAATCACAGTTCAACACACTGTACCGCACCTCGGAAACCAACCGTTCCCGGAAACATACAACTCGGTACAAAACAATCGACGTAAACTCCCGAAATCTCCACATAAACCCTCGACTAAAAATCCAGCTTCCAAATCAACTCGAAAACCTCAACGCGATGATCGGGGCGCAAATACGAGCAAAACGACATAAAAATCATCAAATTCTAAAAAGTCAACGGGTCGCCGGAACTCCACCGTTGACCGCCACTGCTGGCGACGGCGCGCTGTCAACCGGAGAAATTTCCCGGCGGCCAAGCTCACCGTAGCTTCTCCTCCTCAAGCCCAACACATCTCATAACTGTGGCTACCTCCAATTCCTGCCCAAACCGCCGAAAAACAGCTTGAAAATCCCGGAATTCAAAATCGTCGGCAAACCTGTTTCTCCGTCAATCTCCGTCCACGGCGCACGGCGACCCTCGAGTCCACTCCCAAAAGCTCCACCGTGGCCCCACGGGTCGAAACCCCCTAATCTCCGGCCACCACCATGGCCGGAGCACCACCGTCCAACTCCCCTGATTCCGGCCGGAAAACCTCGAATTTCAACTCATAATTTCTCCCTCAAATCGACACCAATTCAAGCAAAACCAAGTTCTAAATAGTTTCAAATCATGAGGAGAATCTTTTACCTTCCAAAGGCGTGGCCGGAAACGGCAAGTCCGCCGATGGTTCACAAACAGTCAAAAATCCTCCACGGTCAACGGTGGTCAACGGGTCCAAGGCTGGTCAACGCCGGTCAAACTTCCCAAACAGTGTTTTCAACAATTTTTCGACTATTTTTGATATTTATACTCGCGGCTCGATACGATCGACGGTCCAAAACGGATTACATCCACCTTTTGGATAACTCAAACTCGAACAGATAAATACGACGAAATTCTACGATTTCAAATATTCATAATATATTCCTCGGTCGTCGAAATAATTATCCGGAACCGTCCACAAACTCGAAACCACGTGAACTACAACTCTCGTGAAGAGATCCAACTCAAATTCTCGCCCGATAATTAAGTCGTGATCAAAACCGCCAATTCAATTCATTTACGGAAAATTGTAATTACGCATAAACTCGTGGATTAAGCCGATTACTATCCTGATTCTAGTTCGGGTCGTCACAAATCTACCCCGCTTAAAAAGAAAATTTGACCTCGAAATTTATGTATCTGTCAGGTGAACAGATGAGGATACTGCTCCCGCATACGCTGCTCCGTCTCCCAGGTGGCCTCCTCAACCGAGTGATTTTGCCACAAGACCTTCACCAGCGGTATAACACGGTGCCTCAACTCCTGTTCACGTCGATCGAGAATCTGTACCGGCTCCTCCACATATGTCAAATCCTCTCGGATAGGAAGCTGATGTGGCGCTAACATATGTGATGGATCTGGAATATACTTCCGCGACATCGAAACATGGAAAACATCGTGTACACGAGCCATCTCAGCAGGCAACTCAAGTCTGTAAGCCACAGCACCAACCCTCTCGGTGATCTCTTACAGACCAATGTACCGTGGTCAAAGCTTGCCACGCTTCCCGAAACGCACAACTCCCCTCCATGGAGATAGTTTCAGGAAGACCCAATCGCCCACATCGAACTCGAGACTCTTTCTTCTCACGTCCGCATAACTCTTCTGGCGATCCTGGGAAATCTTCAATCTATCCCGGATAATCTGAATGTCTTCCATGGTGCTCTTCACCAGATCAGGGCCAATAAGCCATCGCTCGCCCACCTCACTCCAACATAATGGAGTGCGGCACTGCCTCCCGTATAGGGCCTCATACAGTGCCATCTCAATACTGGCCTGATAGCTGTTGTTGTAAGCAAACTCAATCAAATGCAGTTGCTGGTCCCAATTTCCTTGAAATTGCAAAACATAAGACCGCAACATATCCTCCAAAGTCTGTATAGTCCGCTCAGACTGCCCGTCAGTCTGAGGATGAAAAGCTGTACTGAAACGCAATCTAGTACCCATGGCTCGCTGCAATGCCTGCCAGAACTCTGAAGTAAACTGACTGTCTCGGTCAGAAACAATAGATACAGGCACACCATGCAATCAAACGATCTCCGACAAATACAACTTTGCCAATCTGCCCACTGAAATCTTCCCCGGAAGTGCAAGAAAATGAGCGGATTTCGTCAATCGATCAACGATAACCCAAATACCAGTATTACCCGCCGAAGTACGCGGCAACTGATACATGAAATCCATGGTAATGTGCTCCCACTTCCAAACTGGAATTTCCAAGGGCTGCAACTTTCTCGCAGGTTTCTGCCTCTCTGCTTTAACCTGCTAACAAATCAAATATCTGCTCACATATGCGGCAATCTCCCGCTTCATATTGCGCACCAGTAATAAACTTGGAGTGTACGAAACATCTTCGTACCACCGGGATGCATCGCATACGCCGAACAATGAGCTTCGTTTAAGATCTCCTTTTTTAGACTCTCGTCCCTGGGTACACATAATCTTCCTCTGAACAGCAATGTACCATCATCGCTCAACCGAAACTCTGTTGGCACACCATTCTGAATCATGGTCTTCTTGTCCAACATGTAGGAATCTGCATCCTGAGCTTCCCGCACCTGATCAACCAACACCGGTCGAACCTGGAAGCTAGCCAATAAAGCTCTGTCGTCGTCCCACTCGAACTCAGCTTCCATAGCCTGAAGCTTAGCTAACATAGAAACCCTGGCCACACATACATGAAACAATGAAGCTCTAGATTTCCGACTGAGTGTATCAGCAACGACATTAGCCTTTCCTGGATGGTACTCGAAAGTGCAATCGTAATCGTTGATCAACTTCATCCATCTGCGTTGCCTCATATTTAAGTCTGGTTGCATGCGCAAATAAGTGAGACTCTTGAGATCGGTATATATCTTGCACTGAGCTCCGTACAAGTAGTGTCTCCAACTCTTCAAGGCTAATACAATAACAGCCAGCTCCAAATCATGGGTAGGATAGTTGACTTCATGTAGTTTCAGCTGCGTGGAACCGTAGGCCACAACTCTGCCAAGCTGCATCAAAACACAACCCAGTCCCAACTTCGATGAATTGCTGTAAATCATGAACTCTCCACTATATTCAGGTAGAGTCAGAACCGGTGCAGTAGTCAACTTTTCCTTCAGAAGCAAGTAACTCTCCTCACATGCATTGGACAACTCAAACTTGACGCCTTTCTTCGTCAATCTTGTAAGTGGCGTGGCAATCCGTGAAAAATCCTGCACAAAGCGCCGATAGTAGCCTACCAAACCCAAGAAACTTTTGATCTCTAGTACGGTGGTAGGTCTACTCCAATTCAACACGACTTCGATCTTGTCATGATCCACGCTGACTCCCTCAGTTGATATCACGTGACCCAAAAACTTCACGTTGTCCAATCTTCGAAAAGACTGAAGCTCCCTTGAGCTGATCAAACAAGTCATCAATTCGCGGCAACGGATACTTGTTCTTTACAGTGACCTGATTCAGCTTCCGATAATCAATGCACAACCGCATGGAACCATCTTTCTTCCGCACAAACAGTACTGGAGCACCCCACGGCGATACACTGGGTCGTATGAAACCCTTCTCTAGCAACTCCTGAAGTTGAATCTGTAGCTCCTTCAACTCCGCCGGCGCCATACAATAAGTGCCTGAGATATGGGTCCAGTGCCCGGTAATAGCTCAATGGTGAAATCAATCTCCCGAACTGGAGGTATACCCGGTAACTCCTCCGGAAATACATCTAGAAACTCAGAAACTACCTCAATATCACCAATGTCTGGTACAGCAGCCGTAGTATCCACGACATGAGCTAAGTAAGCAACACAACCCTTCGTCATCATCTGATCATCCTTCATCGCTGAAATCACACATGGCAATGAAGTATTCTTCTCACCGCGAAATAATATCTCTGGAAAGCCTGGTCATCGAAACATAACCTCCTTCTTGTGACAATCGAACATAGCCCAATGTGTCTCCAAGAAGTCCATACCCAAAATTACATCAAAGTCGACGATATCCAGCAATAACAAATCTGCAGCTAAACCATGACCTCCAATAAAAATCTCACAATCTCTATATACCCAGCCAATACTTACAACCTCACGGACGGATACAACACTCTCCACAACCCCGGAAGTGGAGACGCAGGTACAGTAGCTAAAGATGATAGTCTATATGACATGAATGAATGCGTAGCACCTGGATCTAGCAATGTAAGTACTGGATAACCAAAGACATGCAACGTACCGATAACAACCTCCGGTGAAGCTCTGCCCTCGCGTAATGTCATGGCATGAACCCTGGCCTGCCCGGTTGGTCGTCTACACTGAGGGTGTTGTCTTCCCTGGCTAGAAAACTGTATTGGTCGAGCCCCAGAAGTGGTACCTCGCTCTCCTCCGGAACTCTGGGCCGCCTGTCTATCAGCACCAGCAAGCTGGAAGCATTCCCTCGCATAGTGACCTTCCTGGCCACAACGATAACAAACGACAGGGCCTCGCTCACATGGACCAACATGATGCCTACTACAGAGACTACACAATGGGTACTCCCTCGGTACGGCAAAAGTGTCACCGGTACACCGAGGATAACTGGAACCGCTAGAACCCCCACTAGACTATGGTCGCTGTGGTCGATCTCTCCTCCATCTCTGTCTCTGTCTCGGTGCACCAGCTGGTGGTCTATATGGTCCACTGTCGAGGATGAAGCCGATTCGGAAGTATCAGAACTCAGCCTCTTGGAAGGTCCCTGACTCGGTCCACCCTCCTCAAATTGTCGAGACTGGTATCTCATTTGCCTTTCCTTCTCGATATCCTCGCCTCGAAGTGCTGCACTCATGAACTTAGCAAAATTGTTCTGAGGCATCGTAGTCAGAGTCCCCTTGATGCTCAAGTTCAAACCCAGCTCAAATCTGTGGCACTTGGCTTCCTCAGTAGCCACCATGTCAAGAGCAAACCGAGATAAGCGAGTAAATCTGTCCCGGTACTCAAGCACAGACATACTTCCCTGCCTCAAATTAGTGAACTCCTCATACTTCCGTTGTTGTGTAGCCTGGTTGAAGTATCTCCGCATAAACAAATCTCGAAACAAAGTCCACGGAGTATAAACCGGAACTCTATCGGTGCTAACCTACCAGAAATATGCATCTGACTCAAGTAAACCGATTGTTGCCACTGTCATCTGCTCAGGGGTAAAACGCAGAGGCTCACAAACGCGTTCAACCTGAACCAACCATGCCTCACAAATCTCTGGATCAGCTGAACCCGAAAGACAGTCGCCTCAGCAGTACGAGCTTTGACCACAGGGTCAAAATGCTCCTCCAAACGCAACACTCGCATCAGCAAGTCGTGCGTCTGGCGATCCTCATCAAGATCCACATCCCGATTAACACGGGGACCACGTCAAGGAGGCATCCTACTGATACAAGATAAGCATTAGATACAAGCACAAGGAACGTAATCATGAGACCTCAGATATTTGAACATATACAACACCCGAAGCATTGATGAGTAACCGCTGGCCCGTCGGGTCATCACTCCAGACATGTTGTACATACTCAAATACCCTAAGTGTCACAACTACCAGAGTCTACAGAACCTGACAACCTAATGCTCTGATACCAAGCTGAAAGGACCTAACCCCGATTTAGTTTCTTAAACCGGAATCAAACCCCTTCTGAAAACACGAACTTGCAAAAACCACAAATATTTCGGCAGAGTTTCGTTACTAACGCGGAATTTCCATTAACCTGCACCCGGAAAACACACTTCCTCCTATACCACAAAAGCCAAACCGTGGGCACCAATCCCATCCGGATTTCTCAATATCATAACAATAAAGTAAAGCAGCAATCAAAACTGTACTTTACATAAATCTAGGGAAAATCATACGAAAATATATCAGTAGTGTATCAGAGAGACCTCTAGTGTATATATACAAAATATACAACAGTAGACAAAACAAGAAACCTAATGAAAAAGAAAGGTAGCTCGAACGCTAAGCCTCCAACCGCGACGTGAGACACCAGAATCCGAACTGCAAACTGGGCACGAAAATTGAAAAGCCCAGGGGAAAGGCGATAAAATCGTTAGAGTGAGAGGACGAAAATAAACATATGTCTTTCACCATTAACATATATCATAAAATCAAGCAAAGTGAGTTCGGAAAATAAATGGAGGTGCCAGGCGAATCTCTCAAGCCCGACGGTCAGGGGAATCTCTCAAGTCCGACGGTGATAGGCTAGGCGAATCTCTCAAGCCTAGCGGCATATTAGGGGAATCTCTCAACCCTGGATCTGATTACCGGTGATCAGCCGAGTAGCCAATGCATCGATGCTAAATAAATTCCATCACCATATAAAATATAAAAAAATACCTCCAAAAGCAATAAATAATCTCAACATCGTATATAAATAAATACGGAAATCACGAACTCGCTACAGCAGTGAAAATAGAAATTTTCACTCACAGGTGAGCACAGCGCGCACACGCGCTAATCACGAGATTCGGCGGAAGATCCCTCGCCCAATGTACGATCTCGATCCCCTGAATAATCACAAAATATAACTGATCAAAATCACAGTTCAACACACTGTACCACACCTCGGAAACCAACCGTTCCCGGAAACATATAACTCGGTACAAAACAATCGACGTAAACTCCCGAAATCTCCACATAAACCCTCGACTAAAAATCTAGCTTCCAAATCAACTCGAAAACCTCAACGCGATGATCGGGGCGCGAATACGAGTAAAACGACATAAAAATCATCAAATTCTAAAAAGTCAACGGGTCGCCGAAGCGACGGCGGTTAACCGGAGCTCCGTCGTTGACCGTCGTCGCCGCCGCCGGCGCGCCGTCAACCGGAGAAATTTCCCGGAGGCCAAGCTCACCGTAGCTTCTCCTCTTCAAACCCAACACATCTCATGACTGTGGCTACCTCCAATTCCGGCCCAAATCGCCGGAAACAGCTCGAAAATCCCGGAATTCAAAATCGCCGGCGAACCTGTTTCTCCATCCACGGCGCACGGCGGCCCTCGAGTCCACTTCCAAAAGCTCCGCCGTGGCCCCACGGGTCGAAACCCCCTAATCTCCGGCCACCACCGTGGCCAGAGCACCGCCGTCCAACTCTCCCGATTCCGGCCGGAAAACCTCGAATTTCAACTCACAATTTCTCCCTCAAATCGACACCAATTCAAGCAAAACCAAGTTCTAAACAGTTTCAGATCACGAGGAGAATCTTTTACCTTCCAAAGTCGTGGCCGGAAACGGCAAGTCCGCCGGTGGTTCACAAACGGTCAAAAACCCTCCACGGTCAACGGTGGTCAACGGGTCCAAGGCTGGTCAACGCCGGTCAAACTTCCTAAACAGTGTTTTCAACAATTTTTTGACTTTTTCCGATATTTATACTCGCGGCTCGATACGATTGACGGTCCAAAACGGATCACATCCACGTTTCGGATAACTCAAACTCGAACGGATAAACACGACGAAATTCCACGATTTCAAATATTCATAATATATTCCTCGGTCGTCGAAATAATTATCCGGAACCGCCCACGAACTCGAAGTCACGTAAACTACAACTCTCGTGAAGAGATCCAACTCAAATTCTCGCCCGATAATTAAGTCGTGATCAAAATCGTCAATTCAATTCATTTACGGAAAACTGTAATTACACGTAAACTCGTGGATTAAGCCGATTACTATACTAATTCTGGTTCGGGTCGTCACATTGAAAGACGACTACTGAGCATTATATAAAGAGAGTAAGAGCATTGGTGAAAGGGTCCCCGATCAAATACAAAATATTTGCTATACGCAAGTACACCTAGACATCTTGTCAAGAAATTCTATCTTTGCGGTCAGACGATCAAAGTGCTAGTCACCAAACGAGTGAGAGTATTACGATCAGAGGAAGCAATTATCACGACTGGAAGGTTGAAGAGCTTGTCACCGATCGAGTGAGAGTTTGGATATCCAAAGGGAGTAAACGCGACTGGAAGGCTGAAAGACTTGTCATATATCGAGTGAGAGTTCGGACATCCAAGGAAGCGGTGTTCTCAACACATAGTCAGAGAAGTTGCTCTGCTTTGCACTCGTAAATGGTAGTGTGAGGTATCGATTTCTGGGGATCTGCTAGAGATACAAAAATTCAAAGTCCTAGGTTACTAGGTGAGAAGGACTCATTCAGGCAAGGTTGGTGCTCTCCTTGTCTTAATCGCTTATCAAGAAGTCAGGTAGCTTTAAGTTCTATATTCCATTGAGAGACGGTGACACGTCAGCACGTACATGATAAACCGACAACTGCGGTCAAATTATCCGAAACCAATAAAAGAAACTGTTTCCAAAAGAATCTCTCCGTGAGAGATATTTTAGGCTCAAACACTTGCCACTCAGAACTTTTGGGTTTTCATTCGATTGCTAAATTACAGTGTCGATCCAAAGAAGACGCACAAGTGATCTGGTGACTGGTGACTAGTGAGATCGATCTTTCATAAGTTTCATCTAACACGCTGGAGATTCTTTACCTTATCTAACTGCATGCTACAAGTGAGTTCCTATCGAACAAATGATCAACTTAATGTAAATTTGTAATGTCTTGCTCAACGTTCTATATCAGGTCCAGCAAATGGTCACCGTTCTATAACTTCTATTATAGGGTCTCAGTTGTCTCTGCAGAAATGTGAGTGACGTCGACTTGCTGGGCCAGTTGCCTCGATAATTTCATGACGACTTGTGACTTTGTGACTCTTGTGAGCGTACTGGGATAGCCATGTGAGAGAATCAATGACGTTGCTTTCATGGGCCAGAGAATAATGGCTTAACCTAGAAGGCTCTACACATTAGACAAACCAGAATTGGCTTCCGCTTGTAAGTCTCAAGGATAACACTCGAGCATTGTTGCAAAGAAAGTCTACTGGCAACTACTACTGTATTTGTTAGGTTCAGTTAATCCCCGGGAGAAGACCCTAGGGTATGGTGAACAACAGACCTACAGCAGCACTCCCTGAATCCTACGGAAGCTGACGAAGCTCTGGACCACTAAAGTCATGGCAAGCACCGTCTCTGCTGACCTTGTATACAAGGACAGAGGCTTTTACCAGTTTGGGAAGATTTGGACTTCAAATCTCATGTCTAGGTAAAATGCTCTCAACCACCATGTCGACGAGCTCCTCGCCGATGATATACTTCACCCAACAGCTCTGCCGGACAACCTCAAGTTCCTGAGCTTGAGAGCGGAGGACAGAGTTTGGGAGTTGAATGGATCATTTGAGTGGTCAATCGAGTGAACCATAAGTCAAAGCACTTACAGAAGTTACAATGAGATCAAGTGCAAAGACTTCCACAATATAGCACCAAGTAGAAGCGACATAAGCCAAAACTTCAATGGGCGAAAATTACCGGCTTAAAACTAAATATTAATATAGGGGTCCTTGACCCAAAGGTCACAGAAATCATCCTTAAAAGACTTGAAGCTAATACAAGCAACATAAAGTAATACATACTGCTACTCATTAACGATTATGATTCCACTTCCAGAGTACCAGATATTTACAACATGGAACAAAGATTCCAACTTCACCCCAAACCCAACAGCCACCCATCAGCAAACAGCTTTTAAATATTAACAGATTCTGATCCTACCCGCTATGCAACATGTGATGCATCTCATCTTCAGTTTCCCAGTTAGGGTCTTCTAGTTAGCCCTAAATAATCGAGCTACTAATTAGTCGGTGTCTTCCTCTTCCATCTTCGATCAAACTTCTTCTGCCCAGAATTAAGAGTCTCCTCCAAAATCAAACTAACAAAGAGCATGTCCCAAAAAGAAAACAAACAAAGGAGGTAAAGCACAAGAGCACGTGAGCAACCTTATCTTAATCTGAACTAGTCACAGTCCCTTCAGCTTCTAGTGAGGACAAACTAGGACGTTTTCTCCCTGCACTAACTTTCTTCACGTCCTGACTTGAGCATATAAAGATTCTTCTCACCATGTTACAGAATTCACTGCAATAAAATGACAAAAGGAATCATTAACCTAAGCAACACATGCTAGAAATATCCGAACACAAGCAACTTCTGATGTTTAGTGATGAGTAATACTTACGACCAAGGGTCGTCCCCAGCAAGCATCATATCTCCTTCATCATCAGTGAACACAATTTCCCACTTGTTACGAGGGCCGATCTGTCCCTTGATATCGAACATCTTCTCCAGTTCATCTATAAGTTGATCATAACCTTCCAGCATTGTTAAGTCCACTGCTCGTCCAACAGCTATACCCTGCATTTGAACCTGTTGGCATGCCGTTAATCTCAAATTTGTTATAAGACATCCTCACATGGGTAACTGGAAATTAACCAAAAAAACATGTCACCACTTGTACCTTAACGCGACTCCTGGTGGATGCAGAGCTACTCTGCTTGCTCTGTGTATCTTTTGATGAAACTTGTAACTGCCCTTTGCCTTCTTTATAAGCCTGTGAGAGGTCCGATATCTGGTCAGACTCGGCTTCCAATGAGGTACTAACTTGTCCTTCAGTGGCTCCAGCAGATATAGAAAATGGTTGTGGAGTTGGCTTCTCCACTGAATGAGAGCTCATAGGATGATTACTAAAGTCCACACCAAATATTAGGCAACTAGCAGCAGCTGTCTCAGGTTTCTTCCTTTTGTCAACATGGTCAAGCATCGAATCGTTTTTAGGCTTCGATGAAGTTGAATATCCAGTGAAAAGTGGGCAACCGGGACCACTTTTACTATCCTCCACTATAGGTGAAGATAGCCATCCCCCATCAGTCTGAGTCCTTGAGATAGAGCTGCTATTACTGATAACATCTGCCTGCTGATAATTCAAGGCAACACGATTTTCACTAGACCCTTCAACAGCAACACTCAATTGTGTCGTGTGATGCCGTGCCGCACTTTGAGTTTCTATAATCCAAATAAAAAATGTTAATACATTGTAAAGTTGAAATCCTAGTCAGAGAGATGGAGATAGAAGAGTGAGAGTAAAGAATCCCTACCAGGAGCTGAAATTTCAGGGAATGGCCGAAGCCTTTTGTTCTTCAAGACAGTAGATTGAGAAAGGCTCGCAGGTATGGAAGCCACATAAGGTTCTATCTCCCAGGGAGAGACCCTATCAGGTCTGGGAATGGGTGCAGATTCGTCCCATTGAACCTGGGAGCAAGTTGATGTCAGAATTCTCTATAGACAAAGTATGAAGGAAAAGTGAAGAAGCAGACTGGACTAATATTACAGTATCTAATATTAGCATTGCTAGTATCTAATATTAGCATTGCTAGTGGTGCGTAAGCAGGACACTAGACAGTAACTAGGTATAGAAAAATTTACTTTAAGAGATCGCCACTTTGAATCTGCCCAATGAGGAGATATATCTTCAAGACCAACTATAGTGCCCGAGAACCTGAAAAATTTAAAGTGTTCATAACAAAATTACATTAGAAAGATCATCACACACAAACTAATATAGAAACCCTGAATTAAACTTTTACTACCTTCTCTCTGGGGCGTCCTCCCCCTCAAATCTCATCTTGAATCTCATTCCAACCGAGAACTTATTGTAAACAGCTTCCAAATACTTATTCAAACTAACAATGAACTGACTCGTCCTACAAATTTTAGGAGGAAATCATGCAATGATACGAGAAAATCTGAGGTATTGATATAAAAGCTAACACAAAATTATCTCAACATCATGAGAGAATTAATGATATCTAATACCTTGGCTTATAATACACTACAAAGCGTGTTTGAGTTGCAACAGCATGCGATGCAGTTGCAAGCACCCCTACATGCATGCTTTGACTTGAAATCACAGACGACGGCATGCTACTCTGTTGACGAGCAAGACGCCTTATTCCAACACGTAAGTCCCCGTTTTCACCTCTGAGCAACCATGTTTTGAATTTATTAAAAACTGTTCTATTGAAGCTAATGGATTAATGTCATAGCATAACAGACAAATGAACTCCAGCCTAAGTGGGTTAAAGGTTGTTTGACAACTGCTGAAAGAAAAAGAAAAACAGATGAGAACAAAAGAAAGCGGTATACCTGAGAAATACAAAGGAATCCCCAGTAGTTAATCTCTTAGCAGTAACAAAAGTACTCCATCCAGTTGTAAGTAAGTGTCTCCGTGGTTGACCTGTTGATCATTTAATCACAGATCAAGGAACTACGAGTGAGAATTGACATGGTTAAATGGGCCAACACATAACATGTCCAAATTTTTAGATCGAACACGATTTCTTCCCATTTTGTGAAAACATAGAATATGATCATCTGAAAGACAGCAGAGCAGATGAAGAATGTCACCTCTGAAAATGTGCTTGAATCGCCATTCATAACCATGAAGATCTTTAGCGACTAATTCCTGACTTGGAGTGAGCTGACTGTGGTCCTGAAAGGATACAGACATGGAGATCAACATCAGAAAATTAATGACATGAGACAAAAATACAAAACAAGAAGTGATCACAAGGATGATAATAATACCAATGGAGGAAGGCATTCAGTGGCATGTTTCCGTAGAACGGAAAACCCACCATGGGTACTGGTATCTGATGCAGTTAAAACCTTGCAGAATGGGTAGACTGTCGGTCGTTCAGGTTCAGGAATAGAAGCATCCGGACTAGTAGGTTCGGTGATTTGCTAAACGGGTATAAATACTAAAACCATCAGAAACACTTCTCGATAATAACAAAAAGTAAACATCAAAAGCTATTACAAGAAGATAGAATCTAAAATTGTTCTTACGTTTGCTTCAGGAATTAAAGTAATCTGCGCATAAACCTCATCTGTTTCATGTTCAGCCTGAATTCACAGAAAAATTGGGTAAGTTCCATCAAAACAGACATTTTATAATAATTATTTCCCAATTAGTATGAAATTTGACATTCTCACTACTATATTAGATTTATGAACACCAATCAAAACAGAATTACGGATCCAGCTGATCTGAGTACACAAATTTCAGTAAAATAACATATAATACACAATCCTTCATACCAGGAGCTGAACATGAATCACGCTGCAGAGAATCTTCGAGGGAAGATTAAACCGCGGAATCGCCTGACTCAATTCTGGATTTGTTGTTGGTGTGGATGCCTCTAGCTATGAACACAAACACACACAAAACAATCAAAAATTGGCAAAAATAAATATTATTACAAACACCATTATAAACAGAAACGAAGAAACAAAAAAACAGAAATGAAATGTAAAAATAGGATAAGAAGAAGAAGAAGTCACTTGTTCCATGTGGCCTTGTGGAAAGTAGTAGACTCTTTCATACCGGCGAGGGACCTCGACGAGTGGGCCCGCACAGGCCTTCCATAGCTCTGTATACAGCAAATCACCTGTAAAAATCCCCCAAAAATTAGAGACGAAAATCTCAGCAAAGGAAAAAATGAAGGAAAATTATAGTGTCATTTCACCTTCTGCCGCCATCGATGAACTCGGAGAATGAAAATGAAAAGTCGAAATCGAAATCGCCGAACAGACTTCTTCTTCGTCTTCTCTAATAACGGACTGAGTTCATTAAGCTCAGAGAAAATGGCTAATTAAGCAAAAATGATAAATACGCCCAGCAATGAATGAGTTGTTAATAAGGCTCTTTACTCCGCCTTAATCACCACCACCACCACTAACAGCTCTCTCTCTCTCTCTCTCTCTCTCTCTCGCCCACGCTTCTCGTGTGTGTTTTGAGAATCCAGGGGAAAACGCCGTTACAGGGGAATCCCCCAACACCGCTTTGCGCGCTTCTTATAGTCCGCTGGCTCTGACCCGTCGTCCTGCGAGTTAACCGTGGTTGGGATTTAATCGGAGGGGTGGGTTAAGACGACGGCGACAAACGGTGTGCCTCGGGATTTGAAGTAACGGAGACTGGGGGACCGGACCGTTTCCGTGTGACACCGTCCCTTTCGTTGTCGGCTTCGAAGCAGGCAACAAGGTTTGGCTCGAGTTAACCCGGCAGAAATTTGGGACGAGAAATTTCTTTCTTATTTTTTCTTTTCTCTAAGTTATAGTTTCTTGCGCAGAATGGTTTGTCCTTATAATTACGTCTTGATATATAAAAATGCCCCTCGGTAGGGGAGCGATGGGGACACCTAACACGTGGTTATCGATCTTGATCCGGTATGTAAGTATTTTTTTATTTTCTTTTTTTATCAAATTCATGGGTGGTTTAGTGTGGTTGTCCTCATTCGCGTAATCTCGCATAATAGGTAACTTTGTATCCACTTGACTAGCCGTTGTTGATTGAGCGGTCACGGTTGTAAACGCTCGCTTATTTTACTTTTTGCAGAATTTGTAGGTTTTGAAATTTGTTTTCTCTTTCCTACCAAGTTAAATAGAAACTTGTAGCCGTTTTTTTTATAAAACAATAGAGGTTTGGGACTTGGCTGGCTGGTCAAGTGCAATGCTAGTAAGTTGCTTTTTTACTTTAACATGATTCTGCTATTATTCATTGGATTAACGTATCCAACGAAATTCTACGTTTTGGTTTCTTATTTATATTTTTGATGAACCATTAGGCTGTTTTTGTTGAGAGCGTTAATGTAGCCATCTTATGCATGTCTCCAAGTAGCTAGATGTTGCCAAATCCTATTGAATTAAGCGGTCTTGTACTCACGTGTGTGTTCACTTGTTTTATTTTTTGTGGAGTTTATGTTCTTTGAATTTTGATTCTTCCCAAGAGTTCAAATAAAGAATCGTAGACATGCACCTTTTTCCTTCGACAAGACTATATTGGTGTTGTTTGCCTTGATAAAATGATCTTGTGGTAGCTGGTAGACGAAATTCTACATTTACTTCTCTATTTTTATTTTTTTGTTATCTATTATGTGTTTTTGGTGAAAGTGTTCGTATAGTCCTCGTATTAATGCTACTTACACGATATCCTCGACCACAACACAACGCATGTTTACGTTTGCTCATTTTTTTATAAATAATCTTCTTCGTTTGATCTTGTGAGAGGAAATGTGGTAACTATACCCCGTTTGAAAAGAAGTTTTGTGTTAATATAAATGTATACTTCTATTTCCATCAAATTATTGACAAACCCAAAGATTTATATCAAGCTTACTCATTATGAATGAAAGGAGCGTGATGTAATACAATAAAATCCCAAATTTTGTAACTTTTCACAGCAAAAATAAAAACGAAAAAGATAAAGGAACTTACCTACGAGGCGACTCGATAAAAATAAATCAATGATGCATGTGACGTCATATTAGAACTGAGTTGCTTTTTACCCTCCTCATTCTCTGAAAAACAACGGAAAGGTAGGGAACAGATTAATTTAATCCCACCTTTAGTTTAAAATAGTGTAATCAAATCAGTGCTAATACTCGGTCTAATTAGTCTTTCAACTTTGCATCTTTTAACAAGTTAAGAAACTCTCTGTCCCCCCCCCCCTAGAAGAATAATTCTATCTTAAATGAATATGATTATGAAATCCAAGATGCCTTCCACGAGCACCACTCTATGTGTGCGCTCTCTTATATGCCTAAATCATCACTGATTAATCTAATTTAATCCCATCCTTTTTAGAGTAACACATCATGATATGCTAAGCTTCATATTTTTATCACCTTTCTTTTGTGCTTAAGGTTTGATCAAGTATACGTATAGTCTATAGATGACATTTGCACTCCTCATTAGATTCAATTACTAATCTCACTCTCATTTGTGATTTTATGTGTTAATATATAATATATAAAGGCCTTTAAAAAAACATAATACATAAAGGTCATGACTAAGTAATTGTTTGCCGAACCTTCACATAGGATCGAGTTTAAAACCAACTAAGTGAAGCATAATAAGTAAATCACATGAGTAGTATCTTTGTTTAGCTTCGATCCCATAAAACAAACAAAAAACGTATCATCCCATAGAACTTTAACTTTAACTTAAACAAACAAATGAGATCAGAGCTTTTTCGACATTGTTACGAAATAGTCACCTTTTTCTGACAAATAAACCTACACACTTTATGTGGTAATCCAAATGGTCCCTAAGAATTTACTTTTTCCTCATCCTATGACTTTCAAAGTTTTGATAGATTATATATTCTTCTGTAACCTTTTGGATCCAACAAAACTAATATGTTAATTTACAGTGATTGGTTAAATTTTAGAATATTACTCTACCTTTGTCGTAAGCATTGTGTTTTGTTTGATTATAGCTAGGCTTTCCGATCTGAAAATGAGAACGTGGATTAGAGAGCAATTAGGACAAACCAAACCAATCGGATTTGAGTTGGGTGTGTTGTGTGTTTGGCGGCACCTAGTCCTAATCTAGACTAAGATTTTGTTATGCCGAACTTTACTGTCCAAAACCTGTCTTGTTAATAAGCTAATTCAGCTGTCTTGGTGCTAATAATTGGTCTGTGTTTCAATAATGTTTGGTTAGTTTCCTAATCTAACAGAAACAATATATTTTCCAATCCTCAAAAGAAAAAGAGAAACAATATATTTGAGAACATGGTCGATCATATTGTGGGATTTGTTTGCGAAAATTACTACTTTGGTTTTGTGAATTAGGTCTTGCTCAATTAGATTCTTCAGTCTCAATTAGGTCTTGCTTATTTTATTATAATTGATTACAAAATTAATTAACCACAAAAAAGAAACACCGAGTAGAAAATATAATCGGTTCTGCTTATCATCAGTAAAAATCGAACTCATAACTTTTACCAAGAGATTATAAAAAAGGAAAGAAGTCTTGCTCACGAACAAATGAACATAGTTCTTGATGACCTCATCACCAGGGTACAACAGAATAAAGAAAGGACATGTTGGGTATTTGCCCCACCACAACCACCCCTCAAACCTGGAATGCTTTACATATTTGTTGTCACTGAGATTTATACACACACAAAAAGCACGAATATTACGAAAAAAATTATTCCAAAGAATATAGCTACATTTTCCTAATGTTTATTTTTGGCGCTAATGTTTATTTTTGGTAGATTGTTGGTCCTAATATAGACCAGGACTTGTCCAAAATCTGGTCCTAAGAGCAGGCCATATGTACGGTAGCAAGACAAATACATGAATATATTTACTTGGGTTTTTTTCTGATCAGTTGGGTTTTGTAAGAGAAAAAGATAATAACAAAAACAAAAACCTTGTTAAAAGAATCTGTGCAAAAACCTTGTTAAAAGAATCTGTCAATTAAGGTTTGGTTTATTGATGGATAGATACCTCGTAAACATTATAAAACAAAAGCGTTGGAATCCATGTGAACACAATTATAGGAGAGAAATGGGATGATTGTTGTGTCCTTTGGGCTACCCCAAGTGTTAAAGGCAAATAATTAGAGAATTAAAAATCTAGATTAAGTTAATACAATTTTTTTAATTATTGGGTGGCTAATCTAGACCGTAATTTTTTAGTCTCTGACGTTTGTTCTTATTAAAGATAGTCGTATTTTATAATTTGTCATCATCTTATGTTATTAATGAAAATTGAGGTCTCACGTTTCTCCCTAAATTTTATTTTTTATTTATTTTTAATCTCTTTTAGTTAGTATGATATCCTTCTCAAATCTATTTATCACATTAAAATAATACATATATTAATTTTGAATCTAAGTAAGGTTTTGAACTGGATAGAATTTTGGTAATGAAATCCTTCATTATTTCTTTGGGACCATTTTTCGGTATGCCAGAATGATGTAGACATTGGACTCCTTACTCTTCCCTGGTCCAACGAAGGTGGAATTTACAGGATCCGTTTTACCTTCTCATTATGTACTTTGCACAAAAAATTGGGATCTTAACACCTTCTTTTCTCGTGTCTCCATCAAGCAATCATTAAAATTAGGTAGAAATTGGTTGAAGCATCAACTTGGTACAACATTGGTTTATAAGGTTTCAAGCATCCTAAAATGTATGCAAGAAACTTATACTGAGTGAACGATTCGACTCTAAATAATACATTCACGTTATATTAATATACTACATATATTTCGTTAATTGTTAACACGGGTAGATGACCGTTTCAAACAAATTTGAAACCTTGTGTTTTTGGTTGCAATCAACCTTAAGACTCGTTTATATTTTATCAGAAAGTGATGAATGATCTCATGCCATGCTCTTCATATATGTGAATCTTCCTCTTAAAGACCAATTTTAAGCACGCTTATAAAGCATCAAACAACGTAAGTTGGTATATGCTTAAATTAACAGGTACTTCTTCAACTAAGCACAAAATAAGTATACATAAGAGCTCACAAAGCAAAGATTCCTCCTTATTTAGATTGCAAAAAAATTGAGGCATGTTAGTACTATAAGATTGGTCAACCAGGATTATCTATGAATAAACAAGTCAAATTTTCATGTTAACTTGCTCTAATTGGTCAATCAGAAGCCTATTGGCAACGGATTTAGTGCTTCCAAGTAGGTCCCATGGACACCTACATTACAGAATATCATAATACAGAGGCCCTGATAAGCTTCATGGCATTTTCCAATCCCAGATGGAAAGGCCTCTATCTATATATAACAGCTGAAAAACCACAAAAGAGAAAATGCCCATTTTTAAGGTTCATATATATCTGAAAATCATTGTTTTTATAAAACTCAAGCACTAGGTTCACTAAAAGGCCTACCATATCATAAACTGGAATATATATATATATGTATGTGTATATATAATATCATTCCACTTACTAATGCAAACAGAAACAAATACATTTGTTTTGTGCCATTTTTTCATGGAAAGATGATAGTAAATTTGGAATCTTAAAGCCAAAATTTTACGCAAATCACCTGTAAGTGATGTTGGTGAAGATCTCAGTCAGCTCACAAGCATTCCAAGGAGGAACCTTTTAATTCTCCAGCTTAGTCATTTTTTGGGTCATTTGGTTACAAAATTCAAGCACTTAGAGTATGATCCAAATTAGCATGCTATTTATTTCAGCACCTAAAACATGTCCATTTCGTGGTTTGTTTGTTAATTGAATGAGGTGGAACCGTGGAAGAGCTTGAGTGTTAGATTACCTACCAACACTAGGAAGAAGAAACATTATTACTCGTTGAACCATTTGTTAATTGAAAAAATTGAGTCAAATGAAAAATGATGACATAGCTAGACAGAGCAAGAACACCTGCTCATTTCTTCATTTTCATAAAGAACAAAAATTGCTCATCCTCTTGTTGTGCAAATTCTAGATTCTGGTCAATTTGTTCCATATCCTCCCTTCCACTTCAGTCTTGATGTCATTTTCATTTTCTCTCCTTTGTCCAGAGTAGACAAATAAATTTGGCTCCTGTTTGTGTCTGGTTTCGATTTCTGTAGGTGATCAGTTTGGCAGCATTTCCAGAGGTGGGTAATGACTAGTGTGCACAATTTATAGAGCTGAGAAGAATTCCTTTAAAGCTGTACGATCCAAATTTATTACAAACCTTAATTCTCATGGATAATGAGCTCACTATTGTCTTTCTCAACAAAAACAAAAACAAAAACGAGCAGACAACTGTCGTTTATATAGAGCTAGCTAGTGTTTCAGAAAATCCAAACTATTATGGAGCAATGGCCATTATGAGGATTTTTTATATAGGTTATACTGTTATTGTCTTCGACTAGTTTTAGTGAACCGGTAGCGCACAGGCTCTTTTACTGGAAGTCCGAACTTTACATAAGGTGCAAAAAGAGCTGGATCCATGTAGTCTTATTTATAAACTGCTTTAAGATCACTTGGAACCTGGAATATTTTCTTATCTTCTACAGACGGGATAATCTTTACTAAACAGTACTTCAGTAGCAGTACTATACTAACTAAAATACCTGTTACTTTGTTTAGAGACTTGGATGGTATATGGATTCTGAAAACAAAGGCATTGTACTCATTATACTGAAGCATATGATGCTTCAATTCCAAGAATACTAAGCGTGAACTTCTTTCCAGAACCAGTTAATGAAGGATTAAGTAGTCGTCTGCCTACGAACAACTAATAAGGCTCTAGCTAGTTAATTTTACTTAATATAGATGAAGAGAGGGTCAACATCAACAACTTAGCCATGTCTATCAGTGCATGAATCCATGTACTTATAGGTGTTGATCTGTTGATCACATTCACTGGTTCACCATCAACAACAGTAATCAGCACCAAGCAAGTTGGAAATTTACTATTTGGCTTTTGATTGTCGGCATAAATCGCCGTTAGTTAATTTGATTTGGGGGCTAATACAGACTTCACCTGGGCTAGCTAGAGCTTTTATTTAGACTGAAATCATTAACAAAACCTTAGTCTCTAGCTAGCAAGTTGCTATTTCTGAAGTGCCTTTTATTCTGTTCCATTAAACTATTAGCTTGGAGAGTGATTCCATCAGTAGAGAAAAGTAAAAGGCAAGAAACCCATTACTCAATGATGGCTATATACCAGAGCCATGTTGTTCTTGTAGAAAATACTTGGAAGAAATAATTTTACTTGTTATATTCATGTTCATCAGTTCATGCATGATCTTGGTCAAAGTAAATGGTATTTTTTTCCCCAGAAAATTTGAAGTCCATTTTAGACCGTGTTTGGTTTCATTATGGGATCCTTCTCTATTCTTCTGTCGATGGGGATCGGTTACTTGTTGTATAAATTAATGATTTCATAATCGTCTGTAGATGGTGGAGTAATTGTTGTTATTCATACTCAGTTGATGGGTACGGTATATACACTTGTACAGACTTTTTTAGATAATGTAAGAGTATAAAAAACTGCCTACATAAGTCAGTGGTAGAGGTTTTAATGTAAATATAGTCAAGGAGGTAATTAACTTATAGGTTTAGCAATGTTGATCATTTGCTGTTATGGAGAATATAAACAGCTTTTAAACGGCGTCTATATTGGACTAGAACAAACAGAAAAAGTGAATGTTATGTATTATTCAAATGTAAAAGGGAAAAAACAAACTTGGATCCTATCTTATCAAAGATTCATGAAGAGATAAAATGACATGGTGAGAAGGGCTACATGGGCTTTGAGAACTCCTCACAGTGTACCTGATTCTCATACTCACGTAGCCTTTTGTACGCTTCAGAGAAAAATGGAACGTCGCAGAATCAATTCAAAGTTTCAAACTAGAGAACTGGTGATGGAAAATTACTGCTTTGCTAGCTAGAATGCTATTTAGGGGTTGTAAGGGGCAAAGACCACCACAGAGTTGTGCCCTCCAAAGCCGAATGAGTTTGAGATTGCTGCAAGTTAAACATTTATCAGTAATTAAAACTATGGATACTGTTAGGAAATTTTCTATCAGTAGCTTACGAGAGTCTGTTAAAGTATACTTACCAACATTAACCTCATGCTGCTTCTTCACGTTTGGGACAGTGTCTATTGTTACAGCAGGCTCCAAGTCCTGTATACTCAACGCATTAGATAAATTTGAATGGAGAATCACTGGGAAAGAATGAATTAAATGGAGAATTAAGTACATCTTGATTGATAGTTGGGTGAAGCCAGCCGGTGTTGATTGCTTTAATGGTTGCTATGGCTTCCAATCCACCAGCAGCACCAAGACCATGTCCAATCATTGACTGCACCAAGAAAACTAAGAACATAAATACAATGCACTGGTTTCTATGATGAGTTGAATTATCATGGAAGCTGAAAAGTTAGTGTTCATTGTGTTCATATGTACTAAAATGCTCATAAAGAAAACTTTAGTTTGCCTTGCCTTGGTTCCATTCATCTTCATCTCGGACGTGTTCCCAAAGACCTTTTTGATTGCATTAAACTCAGCCAAATCTCCAGCTAGTGTGGATGTTGCATGAGCATTCACATAGTTCACCTGTGAAGTATACATTTGCCACAAGAATAAGAAGCTGAAATAGCCATACATAATAGGCTTCTTCAGTTTACACGCTCAGTAAGTTCAGTTACCTCTTCAGGGGAAACTCCTGCATCTTCTAAACTCTTGGTTATGCAAGATGACACTCCAAGTCCATCTTTTCTAGGATCTGTCATGTGATGAGCATCACACGTTACGGCACCTCCCAAGTACTCAGCAATGATAGGAGCTCCTCTTTTCAATGCACTCTCCAAGCTCTCCATAACCTAGTACAGCATACAATAAAAGACAACATATATGCCTATCAGATACAATGCTACATCACATGTATTTTGGGACTAAAGTACATTTTCGTATTTCAATTACCAGAACACCAGCTCCTTCTCCCATGACGAAACCATCACGATTTTTGTCCCATGGTCTGGAGGCTTTGTGGGGTTCATCATTTCTCTGAGACAAAGCCCGGCAAGCAATAAACCCGCCAACACCTACAGGCATGACTGCAGCCTCAGTCCCTCCAACTACCATGATATCTGCTTCCCCTCTTCTAATGTGGTTTGCAGCTGAATAGAAGCAGTAATTGGCAGTCGCACAAGCCGTAGAGATGGAGTAATTCGGTCCCATCAAGCCGGTGTCTATTGCTAACAATGCTGATCCCATGTTGGTAATGGAGTAAGGAATGAAGAATGGACTAATCTTCTTATATCCCTTTTGAACAAGAGATTCAACTCCAGCACTGAATGCTGTTAGGCCTCCCATGCCTGTCCCAACAATCACACCAATTCTTGTTTTGTCCATCTGTTAAACACATCACAAATTAGTTATGCTAAAGTGCTTAACACACAATGTGTAAGTAGAGAAAAGTTAAAAACATGGGATGCACTTGGCTGAAAATAGAAAATTGTGACTAACAGTTTCAAGGGCTTCAGGTCCAAGGTTGGCATCTTCAAGGGCCCTTTTTCCGGCCACTATTCCATATCTCCAGCAATCATCAAGACGGCGATCACTCTTCCCATCAATGTAGCCTGCAGAAGAGAAATCACGAATCTGTCCCGCAAACCTCACTGAGAAGCTTGAGGCATCAAATCTGTCTATTAGAGTGATCCCACTCTCTCCCTCTAGAAGTTTGTTGTAGAATGTGTCAATGTCACTTCCGAAAACTGAGACTAGACCCTGGCCTGTTATTACAGTTCGTTTCTTGGGGTCCTTTTCTCTTTTGGGAGCAGAAACAACATGGGATGCCATGGCCTTGATTGTTCTGCATTTTGATGCTGATAATGAAAAACTAAATTAGTACTAGTCACTCCTCTCATCCCTCACCAAATGTAGAGTGCCAGGACAACACAAATCAAACAAGTAGATAACATCCTCAAATTTCTATATTGAAGTTTGAGCATCCAACTCAAAAGTCATAAGTCATAACCGATTGACATTTTGCATATTGTAAGTTTGTAACACAAGTTAAGTCGAAAGTCTCAACCTTACATGAGGAAATGTGATCCATTTCCAGCTAAATTGGCATCTTACAGGTTATATAGTTTGAGGATCCAGATTCACAATTCAAGAACATATTATGAATTTATGATACAAGTAATACTACTGCCCTAAACTAGAAAGGTATTAGGACTTCGTTGCACTGAATTAAAGTAGGAGAATTTACGCACTAGATGATCAATGTCGACATTCATTCTGATATTTTTTTTTTCATAAGCGAAGAAGTAACTAAATTGATGGATGTGGTTTTACCTGAAGTAGAGGAAACAAGTCCATGTGACTTGGTAGGCATATGCATTTTCTCAACTTGCCTAAGCCCATCAAACTGTGCCAGAAAAGCACCATTGCTGCAAGAAGCAGCAGCTGTAATACCTGCCATGATCACACCTTTTCTTCTTCTTCTTTCTTTCTTCTTCTCCTCCACGTACAGTCTTGTGTCAAAAATGTGTTTTGGGTGTGTGTTCAATTAATATATGCAAGTGAAAACTGAAAAGAGAAGGAGCTATCAAAGAGAGGGTTTTGTTTTGTTTGCTGACTTTTGATCAAATAGGGTTGGGAAGTCCGCCACCAATTTCTGTCATTGCTTTTTGGTGTTGTACGTTTTAGATAGATTTCGTGAACAAAGCTGCTGTCTTTACTGGGGCGATAATAGCAAAACGAGAGCCTTTCTCTTGTCCTCTACTCATTTCCTTTGAAGCCGCTTAACTACCGCAAACAATATTGAAAAAGGTATTACGCGGAATTAGAAGGTGGAACTATTATCTAGCGTTTAATTGTTTAGGCAGAGTTTAATCGGTATTTAAGCTACAATTAGGTGAATTATTATATATATATATATTTAATTAATTATATATTATATGGTATATTATAATATGAATAATAATAAAAAATTATGAAAAAATGTCATCAATATACAATGTCTCAAAAATAATATCAACAAACAATAGTTCAAAAGTTCAAATCCAAATAAAAGCATACAAAAAGAAAATATTTTCAATTGAAATGATCACTCAAAATTGTCAAACTCAAATGTGTCATCGGTTCTTAATTTCAACTTCGGTATCATTTTAGGACTCTCCAACATCATCATCAAGTTCTCTAACTGCTCATTCTTCAACACTATCATCTTCATCCGAAAAATCGAACTCAAGATCTTCATCTTCATCATTAACATTTTCAAGTAACCATCCTTGTGCCTTCTTAGCGTCATTAGCAAGAAGTGGATCTCTTATTTTTTTCTTCTGGTTAAGGATCATAGCATTAAATTGCACAAAAACAAGATTGTTCAATCTTGTTGTATATTTTATTTTTTTGTATGCACATAAAATAAATAAATATATGATTTACTAGACGCTTTTAAATTTAAAAAAATTAATTAAAAAAATTGAATTGAATTTACTCCTTCTAAACTTTAAAAAAAAATTGCCTAGACGCCGCCTAATCGCTAGGCGGTCTGCCTTTTTTCCAATTAAACGGCCTTCGCTCAGAAGGTCCGCCCACTCCCGAAATTAGGCGTTTGACTAGTTTTTTCTGTCTAAATAGCCTAGGCGCTCGTTTTTTTTAGCAGTGACCACAAACAAGAAACCACTTGAAAATTTCCAAAATATTTAATGTTAATGGGGCATGGGATGCTTACCTGTTCTTGAGGTATAGTTTATATTTTTTTTTTGCTTTGTTACATTGAGGTATATAGTTTATTTCTATGTATACGTACAATGTGTGTATGGTGCCATGCTGCTGCCTCTATATTTTTCTCAGATGACACATTAACCTAATTTGTAAAATATTTTCCTAACATTATCGAGCTGAAATCAAAGATGATAAACGTTGAAAAAGTATACAAGTTTAGGGAATGTAGTCTTTATAATGTCATTTGAAACTGAAAGGTGTCTGAGTGAAACCTTGGGAAAATAACATGATGGAGAATAATTCAGCTTCAAGTAGATCCAGAAACCAGTTTTGGTTGCTGCATTATTCGTCAATGTTCGTATTCATTCAAATTCTAACCTCCAACTGCCCCAAGAGGACTAAGCTAAGTTGTTTTATAATTATTTTACTAGCCCTTTTATGCCAATAGGTTTCGTGGTGTAGTTGGTTATCACGTCAGTCTAACACACTGAAGGTCTCCGGTTCGAACCCGGGCGAAGCCACTCTATTTTTTCCCGATTTTTTTTCTTCCCATTTTGTTCCTTTGATTAGCCTGGGATTTCATAATACAACAAAAACGCAAGTAGATTAGAGAGGTTGTACCAAAGTGAGACTGATGTTCAAGAAATGAATCAATTCTTTATTGAGATGTGAAATTACAAACTCTAAATTTCCAAAGCATCACCATGCCACAGTGTGATCAGTGAGTCACAGCACAGATAATGAAGGAAAAACTTTTTGGTAGGAAAACTCGAACAAACAATTTACATGTACAGCGATTTAAAGAATGTCAAGTACTTTACAAATGTATTTCCTTTCTCTCATAAATTATTAAGGAGGTTTGAAATTGGGTTCCATCCCATAATCCAAGGTCTCCTATCAGATGGAAGTGCAAAATTGAGCTCAAACATCTCCTTTGGCATGTTGCCGCTTTCGCAGAAACCAACAAGCTTTGCAACTATCTCAGCACTCTCCTGGATATGCTTGGCATCATGAGGGTCGATCCACAGCTTATTCACAAACTGCATTCTTCGCTGCTTGCCTTCGAGTGGAACATCCCATTTGATGTACAATGCATCTCTCTCCTCGGCACTCAAACGTGAGGTTACCCTCTTAGCAAGGAACTCCCTTTCGCGCTTTAGTGCTCGGATGCTGCAGGATAGAAGAATGCAAAGAAAAACAGATTTAGTATCTTGGACTACAAGAAATTATTTCCAGGCTGAGAAGAGAGAGAGATCTCAAACCTTGATGACAAAGAGACTGCTTGCTCTTCTCCTACATGAGGAGCAGGGCTAGCATTCCCAAGGTCCGCCAGATGCTCTTGCAACCATGTCAGCCGCCTGAGCTCTACTTCCACGTAGATTTGATCACCTGGATCTCCCTTGAATAATAAATAAAACTGTGTCCTGTGGATGATGGAGACATAGCACAAGTCCCACAACTCGATGATTTGCTGCCTTTGGTCCTTGAAAGTTATTTGCCATGGGACCTGAGTCTCCTCTGGCTCACATGTGATTTCATCATTCTCCATATCATACCCAGCTGCTTCATTTGCCTCCAGCTCCAAAACCTAGAAACACGACAATTTGGTATAAAATGAGTATTCATCAGATTAACATAACAAGCTGGTTTTCTATGGTTAAAAGGCAGAAGGAATGCATCGACATACCTGACAAACTAGAAGCTGTTTCTGGTACTGCAGCTTGGCTACCCTTTCTTTCAGCTCTGTTACATATGTTCTTATGCTTCTTACATTCTCTTCAGCTGCATTTTGAAACATCTTCTGCATTTTCTTCATTTTTACTGAGCTAGAACGCCTATACGGAGTGTTTTCCTTTGATGAGACATCTCCACAGTCTTCGGTCTTTGTGGGAGTCCCTTTTTCAGACCCTGGTTGATTCCCACTGAACAAGGTGTGATCATTTTCAGGAGCTCTATTCTCAACTTCCTCATATTCTACAACTTGATGAGAAGTTGATAGAGGCGAGCAAGGTGATCTGAGAAAATTTGGCCTGTTTCCTACGTTACTTGAAGCTAAAGGTGATACCTTTTTCTTTTTGGACTCCTTCTTAGACTTGGCAGATGCTTCACTATTGCATTGGTCAAAGTTGCTGGGAAGAGACATCACCAATTTATCTATAGACTTCTGAACACTTTCAAGCTGTTCCTCAAGATTTGCAATAGTGCTTCCCTGCGAATGAAGTCTTGTGATCTCTTCCTTCAGATTAGTACCGACACTCTTGTTGGTAGGAACCACAGTTCCAACGTCGACATCTTTTGGCACTGAACTGACAGAACGCATTTCTCTAATTTCTGCTTGCAGGTTGGCAATTGTTTCCGCTGCATCTTGGTTGCCTAGTCTATGACAAGCCACCTCCTTCTGTAGTACTTCCAGTGCTCGATTAGCTTCGTCTCCAAGCTGCTCTTGCAGGTGCTCAAGTTTACGGATTTCATGCATTAGTGTAAAAGGAGCAGCTGATGATTGCCTCATAGACTGCCTCAACTTTCTTGCTCTATCACCACGGCCTAGCTCCTTGGCATCGAGCTTTGCTGGTAGAACACCAGTGTATGAGAGACATTTCTTCACTGAAGTCACTGAGGGATGTGGCAATTCCAATGGATTCGTTGAAACCTAAAGTTGGTTTTAAGATATCCGCACTTTAGTTTGTAATAATATCAAGGACAGGATGAGGACTAGAAAGAAAAAAAGAGTGAGATATAAACCTGTGGATCCTCCTTGAACTTTTGGCGTAATTCAATTACTTGAGATTGCGCAAGATCTCTCTGGCGTTTCAGTTCTTCTATTTCCATTTCCATCTGGTGATAACCAAGAATGTCATATTGATATACTTCACTAATTGAAATGTAAGACTTCTTTAGTGGCAGTTTATTACCTGCTGAATTTTGAAATCCTTTTCACTAGATGGGTCTGGGGTAGCAGCAGGGGTACGCAGCTCTGCTTCCAACCTAGCTACTTCCTTCTGCAAATGTTTCACTAGCTGCTTGTCCGAAACAACCTAGCAGAAACATACAAAAAAAAATATTAAACTTCCTCACTATGTAACATTGAATCTGGAAAGATTCTGATGTGCAAGAAGTAATTACCATGTTCACACGGGCATTATTCGTGACCTCCTTTGCCCTGGTGGCAAAGAAAAGAGTATTTCGAGATTGTTCAAGATGACTCAAAGCTGGACTCAAGGTACATATGATAGCAGTGCGTGCATTCCCTCCAAGAGAATGCTGCAATATTCGGGTGAGCTTTGAGTCTCTGTAGGGTATATGACCACTTCTTTTTCCAACACTGCAGACCGATACAATGAATGATGATAGATCAGATATATGATATATCTCAATAACATAATCTCCTTAAGGGTCAGAAAGCAGACAACCATATTAATGCTTTTATTTTTGAGGCTTATATGTACACAAAGGGTTTATATATTGAAGAGGTTGAACAAGGAAAAAAGAATAGGTTATGACCTGAGCTTTCTGATAACAGTTGTAAGTGTCATCAAGCTAAGATTAATATGGCAACCTTCCCTGAGCCTAGCACCATCAGTATGTGTCTGGGAAGCTCGTTCACTTCCAGCAAGATCAACAAAGTTCTGCAAAACATTGATGTTGAAAGTTATTAACAAGAAATTAAGAGTCATATTTGGACAAGTTTTGGTTTTATTCTTACCAGGCTTGCAACAAATGATCTCACGCAGTCTGAATTTTCACGGAGTGTACTTTCAATTGTCTGTAGGAGGGATAAAAAGTTGCAGTCAGTAACAAAAACCAAATCTGCTATCAATAACAAACATCAAAGGTGCTATTATGATCAATGAACTAACCAGCCTTATTATCTGATGAGACCTTGAGCTGTTATCATTTAAAGCTGTTTCACCAACTTGTCTTTGAGCTACACAAAACAAGGAATTGCATCAGTTTCTCACGCAAAAAGATTGAGAGATATACTAATCTAACTCAAATCAAGGGATCAACTAACTTACCCTCACAAATGCTGATCAAATGTCTCAAATGCTGATCATTGCTTGCGGTTTCCTCCACTAATTTCTCAACCACAGTACCTTTCTGTTTTCAGGAAAACAATATAACTTAAGTAAACATGAAAGGAAGAAACACTTCGATAGTTCAATATACATGTTAGAAATTGAAGAAAGTACCTCCGGATCATCTAGAAGCTTTAGATTACGACCAGATTCCGAATTCAACAGGTCCTTGACATTCTCATTGTATATTTCAAGTCCAGAAATTTTAATCGTAAAGTCTCTCTCTGGAGTCTGCATTCACACCATAACAGCACCAGATTAGTTTTGAAGCTAAAATCTTTTCAATGACTTCCACAAGTTCTCATTAACATCAAACATCAAATTTCAAGTCCTGCTGTCAATGTTAAAAGTTATAACGTAGCAAAAACTAATGGTATTCGAAAGCTCACATTCATTATATGGTTGTAGATATCAATGACAGCTTTCTCAGTTATTCCTCGCATCGTGTATGTCTTGCCACTGCTAGTCTGTCCATATGCGAATATAGTAGCTGCAGTCCCCCAAAAATAAAAGTTACTATTCAATGCAGGTGAAACCACAGAAGATCGGAAAGAGGAGCACAATACAAAATAGTGAAAAGCATAGCCAGTACATACCATTGATGCCCATCAAAGAAGACAATGCTACATTCTTCACCCCTTCCTCATAAACTGTGTCAGTTACACTAGTAGGACCGAAAACTTTATCTGCAAAAAAACAGCAACCAAACTTCACACTAAGAATCCCTTAACTCATAATGAACACAATGCAAACTGAACCATCAAAACAAGAGACACATAAGTTATTTCATTTGTATGTACCGAATGTAAACGAGGCCGGTTGAGCTGACCGTTCCAGAATCTGTGGTTTCGACACAATGGTGTTATCATCAACACATTCCCAAGCAACTTGGTCTTTTGCAAGCTGCTCCCTCTTGCTTAAGGGCCTCAACCGCACTGTCACAACAATCTTCTCCTCCTTGGATCTGGGCCCGCCTGGAGTCGACACAGGTGTTCTGTCAATCTTCGAAACTGGAGTTGAGGCCGGAGTCTTGTCGGTTTTCGAAGATGGAGTTCCCGGAGCACTTCTCACTGTCATCTTTCAATTTTGGAAATTTTGAATTTCAACTCTAAAATTGTGAACCCTCTCTCCAAAGAGAGGTAATGAACTCGGATCTTTTCGTAGTCCAACAACCTGTCAATCCAAACATGTCACTGTTAAAAACTTAAAATCAAACTGAAACTAAAGTAAACAGATTTAAAATTTCAGACTTTGAGTACTACTAATTTCCTATTGGGGGATTTGAAGAACAGAGACCAATAACTACATTTCTAAAAGCGGTTTCGCTTGCAAGTTAAAAACTTTCCAATTCTAAACTCATGTTGGGGTTAGGATAAGCCCTAAATCTGTAAAATTGAGAAAGAAAGAAGCATACTTTGGAAACTTGCAGAGATTGAG
This sequence comes from Geum urbanum, assembly GCA_946800695.1. Classification (NCBI taxonomy): domain Eukaryota; kingdom Viridiplantae; phylum Streptophyta; class Magnoliopsida; order Rosales; family Rosaceae; genus Geum; species Geum urbanum. The sequence goes on from OX327011.1 coordinate 45,318,065, forward strand.
GAGCGATTGAGATTTGAACAAGTGAGAGAGTGTGTGTTTGTGGGAAAAGCTTAATTTTGGGTTGGGGCTCCGATCTGTATCTCAGACCTTATTATTGTTTTTCAGTTTTGAAATTTGGGGCTGGTTCTCTCTCACAACGGCTAGTTTTTCTTCTCTCTTCTTTGCTGTGTTTTTTTGGCTTTTATTAAATTAAGGGTTTGCGGTTACTCGATGCGTTTTGGTGAGTTGAATCGGCCGAGTTTTGGGTCCTTTAAAACGGTTTTAAAATTCCCAGGCACAACAAGACAAAAAGTAACAAAGACTTCCAATTATTGCCTCCAATCCGCGGCCCTTCTTCAAATTAAAAAGCAAATATGAGTGAAACAAATCTGTCTGAGTATGTTTGGGTAGATTCTCCACGGTTAAATTTGATTCTAGAAGTAGAAAAGGTAAATCACAAAGGTATAGCAAAGTTCAACATCCATTTTTGGTGAAAAAGCACCTTATAGGGATTAATGTAACTATTCATTTCTGTTCTATTGATATCATATGTACGGAAATTGTTGGTGTCTGACAAATGCTACATTCTGACCTCATAAACCATGAGGATCATATTCTTGAGTTGCAATGACCAAAGGACTGTCATACACCACTTACATCAGAATCTCATGTAAATTAGGCACCTTTTCTTAAAATTATTCCTCCCAGTCATAGATCTTTACCACATTTCTGCTTTCTTTTCTCCCTTGCCCTTTTTCATCTTCTATTACTGTCCCCTCTCTAGTGCAGTTACTTCAGCAGGGTCGTCGACAAAGCTGAGCTGAAGTCGAGATTGTTGTATAACATGAAATTGTTGATTTGATTTTCACCTGAAGTACATTCCATGTGAAGAGAAGAACTTGAAATCCGGGTGATTGACATGAAGCACACTAAGCCAGTTATCCGCAGCCTGCATCAGGGAATCGGCTACTTGACACTCAATTTCATTTTGTGCCCACAATGATCCTTTGAGTTTGTACGAGGCCAATCCAAAGACACGTAAAGAAATCTTTGGGACATCATCCATCTCAGTGGGATACACCATTACTGGAGCTTGGTCACTTCCACCACCTGCACACAATGAAAAACTACCTTAGGTTTGGCAAGGTATGAATTAATGTCATTGCTGTTTATGAATACAAGCATAGAGTCTCTAAAGTAATTAACTAGCATAAAGTCTCTGAAGTTATACACTTGCAAAAAGTCTAGCTAGGTGAACTAAAATCTCAGTGATGATCTACAAGGCCAGAGATCACACATTTACAGCTTCCAAGCCAAACAAATACCAGACCCATGTAAATCTAAGGAGAATCTCGGAATGATATCAAAGACCGGAAAGTTTACTATTACATTTTCCCATTCCCAACTAGATTATAAGTACCTAGCAGTCATAGCCCTCAGTACTTGGTAATGCATTGCTACAATCAAAGTGATAAAGAATAAACTAATGTATGTATTCACACGTTATTTCTAAAGCAGTTGCCAGATGTCCTATCCAGAAATATCCAAACAAACTTTATTTCAATTTTGTTTTGTTGAATATGAGTGCACATCGCCAGTATGGTTTTGCATGAGCAGTGTCTTTTACCGAATAGTATGTGACATGGGCTAACACTTATCTCAGTAAAGATAAAAGTTCAGAAGGTGGAGACTACCCAGTGAATAAAAAATAACTCATCATAGAAAAAGTTGCTGGCACAACACCCCAAATACCAAGTATTGGAAACTAATGATTACCTGACATGGGTGTTGAAAGAGAATGATATGTCAGAAAACAAGTATCCAGATCTTTCAATGTTGGACCCATGGGGATTCGATATATAGGATACCTACAAATTCAACCTGGGCAAATTAATATTGGTCCATGCGTGGCAATTCAAATATACAATAGTGATCAAGTTTTGCTTACCAAGCTACTGACATCCAACTTCCTTGTAGTAAGTCACAACTTCTTAAAGTTTTCAACTCAGGGTACTGGCGTGCAAGATCTGATATCTGTCAGCATCCCAACATTAAAATAAAAGTAAGATAGCTGATGCATCAGACTAAAAAGGACAAGTAGCTGATGCAGTGTTCGGACTATCAATTAACTAAAATACACAGCACTAAGATAACAAACTAGCCTTGTCCGCCAATGGTTCACGGCCATATGGAGAACCCCGCTCAAGATACTCAAAAAGCAAGCCTTTAGAATTCCCGGCTTCTCCATCGTCACTAGAAAAGCCTTCCGGGTGTACATCATGTGTGGACAATCTGCCCATTCTAATCGAGACCTCACTATTTAGTTGGTGAAGGATATGCTGCTGCTCCCTAGTAATCTTTATGTTCTTTTCAATTTCATAGTCACTGCTAGAATCGCTACTCGTATCTAAATATTCAACATCATTGTCCTCACAAACTTGCCTAGCCAGACGAAAAATACAACATTTAGTTAGCTTATTAAGGGATAGCCAATCAACAAACTCTAAATGGTCAACATCTTTGTTAAATGAAGGCAACGTTGAATAGAAAGAGAGCAGAAGAAAGGGAAAGATACATTAGAAAACCGGCTGAAATTAGGACAAAGAGATTCTGTAATGATGGCAACCACAATTAACACAAAGTTGCAAGCACTAAATGTTGTAAATGATAGTGTATAGAATGAAATGCACTTCATTTCACACAGATATATGTTCATGTTCATAGCTATAGCTGGTTATTGTCAAAAATTACACATTGACATACTCTGGCATCAAAATAAATAACTCCAAACAGAAGAAATGTAATACCTTTGCTTTGCACTCAATTTCACAGCAGTCTCACCATACAATTGTATACCAGATAAATAAGGAACATAGTATTGAATCACAGAATCCTTTCTGTTAAGGACTAGCGGTACTCCTGCCCCATAAGCACTCCACTCCGTAAACGACTCCCAAAGATCATCCAATGCAAAGTAAGGCTGAAACTCCACATCACAAGTTCTCCAACCCCTCATTGTAGTCTGCACCAAAGTAAGCAAAATGTTCCAATAAACAACTCTTTGGCAAGTACACAACTTACTAACTCTCCATTCAGTAGCAAATCACTCCAAAATAATGCATCAACCTTTGGTCATAGACTTCAAATTCTTAGCAATCTTAACCAACAAAATCACAAACCCTAGATACCCAATAAACAATTTCCTCAGTCCTCATGACCATATACTACATTTTCTCATACATTCAATCATTTTCTCAGTTGTGAACAACCAATAGCATAATTGAAAGTTCTTCAAACTCACAAACATAACCAACCTCCAAATCACAAAGTAAAACAAATAAAGCATACATATATGATCACCTTAGAGAAATACTGGGCCGGAACCGAAGGCGTAGTAGACTCCAAAAACCTGTCAACATTACTCCTTGACGGTACAGAGAGCTCAGAACAAGGCTTTACCGACGAGTTTTGAGTCTGTTTGTTCTCAAACACAGCAGCTTTGGGAATATCGTTAGCATCATTCTTTGCCCTCCTGGCTTGCTTTTGCTGCTGATTGTATCTCTTCTTTGTTTTCCCAGGAACAAAAAACCTGTCTTCTCCACGAACAAACTGTACTCTTGTGCCCATCATTTTCCCAAAAGCTCAAAGCTTTAAGCTTGAAAAACAAACAAAAACCAACAATATCTTATACTCTTTCCTTCACTTTGTCTGATCCAAGTTCCAACTTAGAGAAATGAAAAAAAAAAACCCCAACTCAAAAAAACTACTGAAAACTTGTCAGGAGCTATCAAAGTTTTGAGAAAGCAAAGCCAGAGACTTGTAGCTGTTTCTGGGTTAACAAAAACCAGAAGAGACGAACCAAATTCTGTACTCAAAATCCCAAATTGAACCAAGGATTGATAGTATACCAAGTTCTGATCAGAGAGACCCAGAAAACTTAAAAAAAGACTGAAACTTGGGATCGGGAAGTTGTCAAGGAGCGATGAACAAGGAGGAAGTGGGTATTAAATTAAAGAGTCGAATGGGGTTTGTGTGAAGGAAGAAACAAAGCGTCAATGAAAGAGCACTCAAAGCTGTGCGGAGCTTGAACCAGAGTGTGTGTATTATAAATGAATGAAGGACGAAGATAATAAATAAATGGGAGTGATTTTCACGCTCCATTTTCTCTCTCATTTATCATACTATTTTTTTCTTAATCATTTATCAAATTATCTTTATTATTTTTTTTCTCAATTTATTTATCCAATAATTATTTTAATAAACACAAAAAAGGGAAAAAAAATGTTACAATAAAGAGGAGAGAAAAAAAAGTAACGTGTAAGAATCACTACCAATAATCCAATATATATTATTTTTGTGAGTTGTTGTTAGCTTGGTGATTTTTGATTGGTGGGTTTGGTTGTGAAATGGGAGTAAATTTATTTAAAATTTGCTACCAAGGTAACATGGTAATAGGCACGTGCAGGGCACGAGACACTGGAATGGAGGGGTAGGTGTCCGTACGTGCACATGTCAAAAACAAAGTGAGATGAACCTGACAACACATTTTTTTATTTATTATATAAACTTAGTGTGATGTCCTCCAGCTTTGTTCAATGAGAACCTTAAATACATAAAACTTATAAAACTTCAACCTTATATTATAATACTCATATGTCTTATTTGAACAGTAACAAGACAATCTATAATAATTATATAAATAACTAGTAATGGATCAGGTAATCATACCTGAAATGGTTATAAAAAATGTTTACTAATGGTGCAAATTTTTTATATGACTCTCCTCTGGTTTACAAAAACTGTTATGGCGTCTCCGACTCTTCAGCTACATCGCAAGATTTATGCAACGTGTGGTCTCCTCGACTTTGTTTCAAGGGCACTCTACGATGGCGTTGTATCAGGGTTCTCTTCACTTCGGTTTGTCGGTGTTCAAAGCCGGCGTGGTTGGTTTTCCTTTGCTTCACAGATCTCGATTTCGTGTGCTAGAGAATCGAGCGACTGTGAACGGACAGTAGATGAGGTCGGGTGGAGATCTCGCCCGAGACGTGCTCAATTGAGATTTCCGGGATTGTGTGGGTTGGGTTCTTATACAGGATCTGTGGTCGCGACAAGGAGATTGGTTGTTGTCTATCGCCCCGACTTGTTATGGTTGGTGAGGAGCAACCTTTGTTGGTGGCAAACTGGGCGGGCATTTTGGTGTTGGGACGACGTTGCCGGAACTCGGTGCGACACTACTAATCGACGTGATTGCATGACCACTATAACCTACTGTTGCAGTATCTCTAGTGGGCTAGGGCCACATGGGCTTCCTAGTTTGGGGCATCAGAGTTTGTATTGGGCTCAAACAATTAGTTATAAGTTTTGGGTAAATCTCAGTGGGCCGGAGTGCTTTCTTTGGGCTTTGCAAGTATTTTTTGCCTTTGTTAGATCCTGTATTTGCATTTGGGACCCGGGGGAGCTACCTCGAGCTGCACGAGTTATCTTGTTTCGGCCTTGGGATTTCATTTAGGATTCGAGTGCCTCTCTCAAGGATGACGCATTTTTATATTCAGTTTTTGTTGCTTTGCTTATACTTGGGACCCAAGAAGGTCTTTCTTCTCGGCCAGTTTTTGTGATGTTCTGGTAATATTCTTGGTTTTAATGTTTATGGCGAACCTGTATCTCAGGTGGTTAGCGAAATTCATTGGAGTTGACATATTTACCACAATTGCGTGCTTATGGGTATATTTTTCTGTATTTATCATGAATTATCATGATCTCGTTGAGATACAAGTCAACTTACATTTGTCAAGCTCTATGGATTTATCGATTAGTGCTAGTATCTGTAATAGTGTAGCACAAATATTTGTTTATGATCGTGACATTCTTTATGAATGGTTCACCTCCTCTCCAGAGCATGTTCTGGATGCCTCCATTACAACCTTAGTCGTATTTATTTAATAAGATGATTCTCTGGCTCCTCCGGATGGTCGTTTTCCTTAAAAAAAACTATGTAGACAACTACGTACCAATTAACAACGAACAATTCCTCAATGACTGTTCTATCTGTTTTGAAGTAATTGCGATAAACCGAAAAAAGAAAAATAACAGCTTTCCCAGTGAAAGCAATGCATCGATACCTGTTTTGTGATAGGCTCACAGCTTTCCCATTCATGAATTGATTTTATTACCATAGTAATGGTATTCCATTTTTTTTTTTGGGTAGTTAATGAAATTTGAAGCAAATTTATGATATTTCAGCTTTGGTAAGTAGGGGAAGATATTGGAAGGTTTTAATAAGGATATGTATCTTTTTATAATTTGTATTCCATGTTGATGAATTAATTAGCTGTTCATTACCAATATGTGTTGTGAGATGTGGATTTTCAAGTTTGATAAATAAAAACATATGCCATTTGGAATATCATCACCAAAGAGTGATTCTTGATCGGCTGTACTTTGGCTATGCACACTGTTCCTCGCTCACCAAGTCTACATTTGGTTGAAATAGCTAAGTTGATGCTTTCACCGATTTATGATCGAGCAATCAAACTCATTGCTTAAAATAGACGATTCATAATTTGGTAAGCACATCTCTCGTAATAGTCTATGATTTTATCAATATATGTACTGCTAGTCTAGAGTGCATGTCCAAAATCTTTATGGCATAAACTGTACTTTGTTAGGGTATCTTTCAACTTCTATATATGTTCCTGAAAAGCATAAATGAAAATAATATATTAAATAAGAACCTCTCAAACCAATTGATCCCACAGTATTGTGAAAGATGATGTAAAAGAAAAATCATGTGATTGATGAGTCTCTAATGCACTACAAGTGTTTGTATGTTCCTTATTAGACTAGGAATAAGGAGATGCTCCTCCTCTTAGCCCCCCATTGTCTAGCTACAAGACCAAATCTGTCATGGCCAATAATGAACTCCTCCCGCTATGTATCGGGATGGAGCTATTGCTTAGATTACGTAAAGTTTGATGCTTCAAGTACTTTACCAATATCTGGCTAGCTATGAGAGAATAAGATTCATTGGGGAGATCCATTACCGAATACTCGGCCGGTCGGCCGGCAATCTCGACCATTCGATTTTCCAGGGGTGGAACTACTAGACTACGTGCGTCGTCTTTGAGCAACATATATGCACTAGCTTTTGCCAAAGTGAATAAGATAAAAGCTCTTTTCTGATGATGGAAATGAGTTCCACCAAATATTCTGGTCGACGTACATCTCCAATACAGTTTAATTTAGACCCGAATTAAAAATATGGAACTGGCTAACTAGAAGTTTCAAGTTTCCAATCTGGTGCCACTGCTTTTCTGAACTGTAAGCATGGCATATTAATTAAAATGTAGGTATGGAAAAACTTATCACCTTAATCACCAACCTCATTTGTTAAACCGCGTGGACCTTCCACCCAGAAAAACAATGTTAAAACCAGTACAAACCAAGTTTGTCTTTGCCAGTATTTGCTACAAGCTATGCTCTTAAAGAGGACCTGGTCATCTATATTAATCAAAACTTCTCTGGTTTCTTCTTAATTATCAATCTTTGCATATGTCAAGAGACAATTTCGTTGCCCATTTCTTAGATGTGAGTTTGCCCTTTACATTGCATTTTAACGATGAGTCATTTTGGTGATACATCTTAATTAGTCGTCTTTACCTTTTGTGTATCGAATGTTGTTTGTCGTGTTAGTTGAATAAAGTGGATCGTTATCTACACGTACACAACCATGTTAAGTCCTAATCTAAGGTTTAGATTCATATCATTATCCAATCATGCCCACTGCCCACGCTAATCACATTTACAATAATAGAGGTGGTGCCATTGCTTTCATTTACTTGTTATGAGAAATGAAATGAATCACATTTGGGTTCTTTTTTTGTGGCCTGGAAAATTACATGTGAAATCTGAAATGTGCCAAATGTGAATCAATCAAGACGGGGGAGGGGGTCCAATGGATTTTTAAGTAGTGGCAGAGAGGTAGCAATAGGATTTATGACTCCCACATGACACCACTGAAGTTGGCTCAAGGCCAACGCCGATCTATCTAGCTACTTTGAACACCAAAAAATGAAGATCACGACCAAAACAAACAACTCAAAATGAAGAAGATAGATGAAGACATTAGACATGTGTAAGATTAAATGTTGGTGATATATACATGTCTCATATTTGTATTGATTTGGCGTCACTGTCCAGCCAGAGAGTCTATGTTATGGACTAGTTAAGTACCACCTCCTTTGGTTTGGTGTCGATGGAGATTGAGCATCCTCCGGATAGTGTATACATTCCACAGGAAAAAAATGAGACATATAAAAGAATCAAACCACTTATGTTCCTTATGTTATTTGTCACGCAAATTTATTGTCAATGTGTTTTTGTACAAAGTCAGTGAATCTTATCAAAGATGCCAGTTTGGTCTATGCCAAATCTAGTGTCGTAGTTGCCTTTCTTCTTGTGCTTCTTGGCATGAGAAGGAGGAGGAGGATCATGAAGTGCTATAAGAGCTGCAACTAAACCAGCATTGCTGGATATACTAGGCTCAGTGAGCTCTTGCTTGTCCCTCTCGTCTATAAATTTGTCAAACTGGTCTGGTCCTCCTACCATGGCTCCCAAGAGTACATTCGGATTTGGATCCTTAGAGTCTCGCCATTTTGGGCCATCTTTGCACGAGTAATGTTGACCATCCCAAGGAATTGATGCACTTCTGTGGTGTACTTGCCTTGGAAAATTGTCTCCGAATCCCACCATGTAGCTCATATTCATCGGATTATCTCCTAGAATGTAACTCATCTAAAAATTAGGAACAAACAAAGCAGTGTCAGACTATTACAGCTCAACCGGTACTACTTGAACCTGGATTATCTAGTATTCAGACATGTTGCTAATATGTAACACTTGCCTGTGACAAGGAGAACTTGCGCAACATATCTACGGTAAATTCACTAGTGCTACAACTTCCACCTGAGAGACGCAGAAGCTCAAGGTAATCACTGTACAGTTTACTAAGAAAAGATGCTGTTGCAGCTAACTGGAGAGGTGCCCCATGATTAGGCCTTTGAATGACCAATCCACCTATTAACATACAGAATGTTCTTAAGACATTTAATCTTGGATTGCACCTATATCATATAGATTGTACCTCTTATTAGGTAAATACCTGGCGTTGAGTTGAAGATGCGATGAGAAACATAAGAACACATAAGGGCGCCAGTCATGTTGGATGATGCAATTAAAGATACTTCATAGGGGTAGCCGAGATCATGAAAGAATTGAAGACGTGTTAGCAAGACCTACAATAATATGTACTAACTAGTTATGGTATCCAGATTCAGAACTGACTAGAGCAATAGTGATTCATTTTCAGGTAACAAATAATATTGTACCATGCTAGCAGTAAGCTTGTTGTTCCAATCGAAAATCCATTTATCAGAACTTGTTTCACTATCGACTGCGGCCTGAAACCTGTCTGTGACATATTGTAGATATGAAATGTCACCAGTAGAAAAATATAACCAAGTTCCTCCCCAAACTAGTTCATCTTTGTAACCGGATGAGTTATAAAAGTTTCTAGCTTCTCCTCCACAAGTATCAACCATGGTGTAAGTTCCTTGATTATTAGGGTCTTTAGTTGCACTCTCAAATAGGTCCTCAGCTGCTTTCACTAGTTCTCCTGAGTATACATTGTCGTCTTTAAATACTAAAGAAGCAGCAGATAATGCTGCAACTATTTCTCCAGCTAAATCTGAAGCTGTGCTATCACAAATTGAAACAGGTCTATGATAATCCATGTCTTCAGGTCTTTCCCAGCAACTTATATCACTCGGAGTTGTGGTATCATTCTTCGCACTTCCAATCTAAAACAAGTCGATCAAGAATGATTTCACCAATAGTCCAATATTATATGGCAAGTCACAAACGAAGATTATGGTACAAAGTAGATGTTTATGAGTCATAAGGCTTACCTGAGAATACAAAATGGTATCTGAAGTTGCATTTGGAGAAACATAGAGTTTGAGCAAATAGTCACTTCCCCATTTGATTATGTCCTTGACGTGGTCAAGCTCGTCAATGTCAGCATACTTTTGATGGTACTCAATCACAGTCCAACTCAACAGGGTTATAGTATAAGCTGTAGAGAAACTGAACTTTATGTTGTTGCCAGAATCATAGAAACCTCCCACAAGATTTGCTTGGTGGCTGGTCAAATTCCCATCTTGCAGCCCTGAGTCTCCTCGAAACTTTACGGGACTATTATGAGGGTAAATCCCAGCTGAAAAATAAATTCTACAGATGAGTCAGTCAGATAAGAAGTATATGATCAAATGTGTACAAATGGCGATGGTAGACAAGTATTACACTTCTGAGCATCAAAGAACTTCAGAGCTTGGTTCAATGCAAGTGTAAGATTCTTCTTGGAAGGATGACGGTGAGGATGTTTGTGAGGCAAAAAATTTAGCAGTAAAATTAGAGCTAGAATAAGAATAACTACTGAGGCAGAAATGTAAAGACAACGTTTGAAGAGCTTTGGATCTCTGATAACAATATTGTGATCATAGGACTTGAAGTAATTAGAAGACAGTGAATCATAGGCGATAGAAGATTGAGGAATAAGGTTAAAATCAAGTTCTATAGAGTTCCATCGACTCGCTGAAGGAAGCAAACGGCGTGCCTCCGAAGTATGGACAAAGGTCACAGGTTGTGTAAGTGACTGGGAACCTAGGGAAGAAGGCATATTGTGAAGATAGTACTGCCCAAGTGGTTCCTCTTCTCTGTAATAGTCTTATGTATAAGGTCTCCTATATCAAATGTCCATAGAACATAAGACAATATCAGGTTCCAGTTCAAAGTAAACATTTGTTGTTATTAACAGTGGAATAATTCTCTATGCAAATTACAACATGCTGGCTTAATAACAAATAAAAATCGATGTTATCAAGAGCATATATAGTCAAGGAGTAATTGAATAATGTAAGAGGTTCGATGATAGTTTTACTAACTTTGGTAATAGCTCCCTATTCTCTTGGAGCCCTTCCTGTTTCAGTATTTGGTCGGCAGTTTTGTACCAATGGTTCAGCTGGTACAGGAACTCCATTCTATTAGCACCATGCATCTTAACATGTAGCTGTTTCATTCTTCAGGTTCTGCATGTCATTGTCTCACAAGCACATAACAAACGTTATTTCAATATACATAATGTGTTTCATCAATCACAAATAAATGAAATAATACACATATTTGAATCGATAAAAACAAAGTGCATCAAACGAAACAGTTTCCACAAGACTAATCCCATATAGTATCAAAGTCCTGCCTCAGTATGAGGCTATGAGCTAAAAGAAGTCCACCTACGTCTGAAACTCTGAATGACACTGTAACCAAGCTGCAGTACAGAACTTAAGCGTGCCTTTGGCGTCGGTTTGCAAAACAGTTTTGATAGTTTTCGTAAATTGTATATCAAATCAAATTTCAAACCATGATGACCTATCAAACTCGATGGACCGTGACTTGTTTTCTGACTCGGATGTCACCAAACCGCGTTGATCATAGCTTCAGCTTGCTTCATACGTATGTCTGTATACCTAATTCCTCAGTTCAACACACTAGTAGTAATTATAGCAAACTGGAACTGCAGTGATGAAGTTAGAAATATAGTGAGACTAATCAAAGGAATTAGAATCCCACACGCTTTTTATAAAATTTAATCAGCAAGTTAAGTAGAAACATATCTGATCTCTCTACATTTCTACAATGACTTGTGACTTCAAACTTTTAAAAGTCTTGGTCTTTCAGATGAACCTTTGTCTACTCATTCCTTAAATTCTCTCTCTATCAATGAAGAAATTTCCAGACTTTAACCTTCAGTTCGAGTCCCATCTCTCATTAATTAGTCCTCAAATTGCATAAGAATCTCATGAAAAAAGTCTCTTCACACACCAAATTCCACAACACTCAATTATTTAAAACTTCAATCAAGGCTATATATAAAGTCATAAACCAAGCACCTATGATATACCACAGCCAAAGCAGAGCAACGCAATCTTGAAAACTAACCATGTCCTCACCCATTTCCTACCTCCTAGTAGCTCTTGCCTCACTCTTCTTCTTCAACTTCCATGGAAGCACTGCTTCCTTTTCACCCTCGAAAAATTGCCCTATATACAGTTGTAGTGATAAAGGCCTTAAATTCCACTACCCTTTTTGGAAAATTGAAGACTCCACACTCCCTGGTCAGCATTGTGGGTACCCTGGTTTTGGTCTCAAATGCTCAGATTCTGGAAAGCCTATATTGGCTCTCCCAAATGAAGACTCATTTTATGTGAAAGACATAAACTTTGAGAATTCCACCATCACCCTTGTTGATATTGACCTCGTCAACAAAACCTGCCCTAGGGCAATTCACAATTTTAGTGTAGGTACACTTCCATTCGAATACTCCCCATTGGATGTGAACCTGAGCGTCTACTTCGACTGCACGTTTGTGCTTGATTGGAAAATGGCTGAGGAGTGCAGTCCGTGTACGGGTAATGGTGGGCTCTGTGGCTATAACAACAAGACTGCGCTAGAATTTCTCTGTTTCTGCGAGTATGGTCATGGAAAACGTAGTACTGGAGTCTGCAAGAAAGGTATGGCTTCACTACTTGTCTGGTTAGTTGTTACGCTTTAATAGGCTATAACTTAGAGACATATTATGATTGGTCCAGAGAAAAGTAGCCCAGTTTTGGAATGGGCTCATGTTTGTGTTCTGTATTTATTTGGGTTATATTGATGTGTTCGGGTGTACGAGGGTCGAGGTCTTGAGTTTTTTACGCTAGAGTTTACAACTTTACATAGTGATCAAATTCGAACTAATATTTCTCCTTTGCTTAGGAATAGCTCCCGACTCGATCTCATCTTTTGAGGTTCTTACATACATACTCCATGGTCTCGGTCATTTTTTTGTTCCTTACAACTTTGTTGGTAGTTTACACTAAACACTAGGAGGTTCTTACTACGATGTGTTATGAGGTCTAATCCTATACTAATTTTATATACTATATATATTTATATATATAATTTTGTTTCGTGAGTGATCAAAACTTCACATACGCACCGTAGCTAATTACATAAGTATACGAGGTGACTCAGATGATTAAGACAGATCGAAAAAATATATTCGCGAGACTTAAAAATAGCAAGATCGATGTTGATTTTCACAACAGAAGAAGCCTATTAATTAGAATAGTATTAGTTGAATTTTTCCCGGCAATGTTCTGTACTGATCCTCATATTGTTTCTCCCCTGTTATGCTGTGTGAATGCATCTCGAGTCTTGCCCTACTAATAAGAGTTGCACTTAGTTAACACTCTTGGAATCACGATAAGAGAAATGTACTCCTGTGCCTATCAATGGAATCACGATAATTTGTTGCACAGGAAATATGTAACATGCCAATTAAGTTGATATATAGCCTCCTTGAATATATAGGGAAACTTCCTAGAGTCCTAGACAAACTACTCGTACGTACAAAGTCAATAATATCCCTCTCTGGCTCTCTCTCTATTTCCCTCGAGAAAATCCGATCTACCTGTCTTAGACGTCAAAGCAGAATACTAGTCTCAACCTGGACATTTGACATTTCATATGTGTTAGACTAGTGCAACTTACATGACAGTTGCTTTCCATCTCCATCTTTGAACAGAGTATTATATCTCACCCAAATTAAAATATCATCCAGAAACTAATTCTATCTCTAGCTATAGCCCATGGTCTCCTCCCCTTCTTTTCTTCATGAACTTCTCCAAATCACTATGCCTAACCACCATGTCTTCCCAAGACCACCACCACCACCACCCATCATCGTCTTCTTCATTACCTACTTCTTCATAGTGTCCTCCCGCTGCGAAGATGATCCCCTATACGCAAAGTGCAACGAAGTCTTCAATTGTGGTACGATCAAAAACATTAGCTACCCTTTCTGGGGAGGCCCCAATCGTCCCCAGGAGTGCGGTCGCGATGGCTTCGAGCTCCTCAACTGCGAAGAAGAAGACCAGCCTCACATAAAAATCGAAGACCTGGACTTCCATGTCTCCTCTATCAACAGCCAAGAGCTTGTTCACACCATGACAATCGCTCGCTCCGACTTCTTGGATGGTCCTTGTACTAGCCTCCTCGTCAACACCACTCTCGACTACAACCGATTCGCTTATGTCCAGACTGTTCGTAACCTCACTTTGTACTACGGCTGCGTACCCCGAGAAATATCCGTCCTCAACAACTTCACGTGCAATAATATCCCCGGGAACAGAAGTATTGCTTACTACGTAGATGATTCACTTTCAAGGTTTGATAATAATACGAATCAAGCATGTATTGAGAAAATCCAAGTCCCTATTTTTTGGGAGGGTATCAATGAGTTGCCTAAGAATTCAACGCCAGTGGCAAATGTTTTGAGAAATGGATTTCAGGTTGAGTTTGCCGCGGATTGGGATCAGTGTAGGTTATGCATGAGCTCGAATGGCACCTGTGGATCCAATGTAACGATGGATTCCTTTCTCTGTCTTTGTGGGGATCAACCTTACTCGAATGGACATTGTCCAGTAATTCCTCGTCATGGTACGTACGCATATACATTTGTTTCTTTTAATTAAGTTAATTGCTCTTAATTAATCAATTAAGTTGATTTGTTTGGAAGAGAACGGTCAGTAGAGAACTCCGATCCATCTTTGCGATCCATTATTGCAGCGTAGTCGCCGTGGGGTACGTATTAGTCGGTAGAAGTAAGATTTGACATATTATGTGCCTAATGTGCGTAATTGTTGAACGTGTACGTGGTTTGATTAACTAGTCAAAGTTAGACGTACTCTTAAATAAATATATATATATATATATATATATATATGAAATCCTGCCTTCTTAAGTATCCGATTCTTCTAAGAATATGGCCTCCTCATGTTCCAAGTTGGTTCTAAACTCCTATTTAATTTCTAGACTAGATGCTCTCTTACTGTGTCAAACTGATGCTCCCAGCTCCCTTTAGGTTTCAGAAATATTAGGGACGGGAGCTAACATTTTTTGCAGTTAATTAATTAGTTCTTGAGCTAGCTAGTAGAAAATGATAAATAATTAAATATGGCATTCAATTAGCCGTATTATCAAATTTAAACTAGAACCAAATGCTGTGGTAATTGTCTGACTACAGTTAAAGTAGAAACCGAAGACGCCATAGCCCATAAGTTCGTCCTTAGTTTGACTGGTCTTCCCCTTAACAGAGTTCAGTCGGGGGCGTATCTTGTAGACTTGGACCTCGGCAAAGAGTTCACACTTTCTAATCACACCCACTCAAAACCAGTAAACCCCATTGAATCTGGTCTTGGGCCGGTGTCCCTACTGGGCCTTAACCACAGCCCCAACCCAACTCGTTGTCTTGAACAGTACTACCTATGTTCTTGAACAATTGTAGCAGAAGCATTCGATTCTGTGCACGTCTCTATCTTCCATTCTTGGATCAACATTTTCCCTCTGTGTTACTTTTGAGGCATTCAAATTCCCAGTAGTCCCTATCCTTTGTACACTTTCGGTTTAACCAACCACAACTCTAAACGCCAAGTCCTCGTCGTCGTAGTCCACCCACATCACACATTTCACCATCACCCTCTATTGAGTCTATATTCTATACCTCCAAAAACGATGAAACTTATTGCCAAAGTTTTGGTCCTCCTCAAAAACTCTGTTAATCATTTCATTTTCGACTTTGTTGCTCATGCTTTGCCATGGGAAACGTCACAAAAGTCTTTGATGTTGCTTCAGCCTTTATTCTTTTTCAATACACTAAAATCAAATTTTACCTACCACCAAGATACCAAGAAAATTTCGCACTACTATATGCTGCTACATGCTTCTCTGTTTCTTGATCATCAATCCCAAAATGAATCCCTTCCTCCATATGTGTTCTGTTACCTTCATCTTCACAATCTTAGTCGATCAAGCCTTCTCTGTAGTGTCATCTAGCTACTATGATGCCTGCAAGCCTCAAACATGTGGCAATGGTCCGAATGTCAGCTACCCTTTTTGGCTTTCTGATAGACAAGAATCCTACTGCGGCTATCCGAACTTCAAGCTAGTCTGCAAGGACAAAAATCCAGTACTTGCTATTTCCGACCATGATTATATCGTCACAGAGATCTTTTACTCAAACCATTCGTTTCTTGTGGCCAATGGTGCTTTGTATGCTGCAGACAATTGCCCTCTTCCTTTACACAACCTCAGTCTTGATGATACACCTTTCAGTTTTAGCCATGATCACGCTGATTTTTCCTTCTTTTACAACTGCTCCCAAGAACCAGAAGATGACATGCATGCATATGATATAAGTTGTGCTAGCAATCATACCGGTCATTCCTTTGCTATTTTTCACAAACAGATAGTGGAAGACATGAATGACACGTTGTTAGGCTCGTGTGAGTCTTCGGTTGATGTACCTGTGGATGATCATCAGGTTGCTAGTGTCGATACCTTGTTGAAAATGAGTTACAGTGAAATCTTGGAGATGGGGTTGGTTTTGAACTGGAGTGCACAAGATTGCAGCAACTGTGAGACTAGCGGTGGGCGCTGTGGATTCAAAGACAATGAATTTGTCTGTTTTTGCAGTGATGGACCTCATGACAAATCTTGTGATGATGGTTTGTGTGGCATCATGTTTTCTACTTGCTCTTTTGCTTGTCAAATTTTAAGAAAATAATAGGGATTTCTAATTTGATATGCTTTAGGCAGCCATGTTTGATTTAGTTATAACATTGACAGGAGTGGAGTCTTATATTCCTAACTTCGATTTAATGTCTCTGTACTGTGATAACCAAATAATGCTACTTGCTTTTTGCAGAGAAACAAGCTTTCAACTGGAAATGGAAGTTAGTTGTAGGTAAATGTCAGCAATTCTTTCATCATCATCTGTTTCACAATGGCAAGTTTGCAACCTCCTATATATATATATATATATATATTCTGAGCCCTCTGATTCTTCTTCAGGTGTTTGCACATGTATTGTAACTTCATTTATCATGTACATTATGTTCTGTTTATGGAAACGCCGCAACAGAAACCTATATGGTCCATCATCCTATGCATCTCGAAGCATCTTTTCTAAAAGCTGGTCTAAGAATGACACCGAGAAGGGAAGTGAATATCTAGGAGTTCATATCTTCAGCTACAAGGAACTCCAACAAGCAACAAACAACTTCGATTCATCAAGAGAACTTGGTGATGGAGGCTTTGGCACAGTGTACTACGGTAAAACTAATAGCCAATACCGCCCTTTTATCTTCAACATCACAATTTGTGAGTTATGAGTTATGACCATTATATGAACCTAGCTAGTTCCTTGTGCATAATGTGATTTTGTTAAACAGGAAAAGTCCGTGATGGGAGATCAGTCGCAGTGAAGCGCCTATACGAAAACAATTACAAGAGAGTTGAGCAGTTCATGAATGAGATTGAAATCTTAGCTCGCCTTCGTCACCAGAACCTTGTGTTACTCTACGGATGCACCTCTCGTCACAGCCGTGAGCTCCTCCTCGTATACGAGTATGTTTCTAATGGAACTCTTGCCGATCATCTTCATGGTGGAAAAGCAAAACCAGGTGCATTGCCCTGGTCTACAAGAATCAACATTTCCATAGAAACCGCAAGTGCATTGTCCTATCTTCATGCATCAGAGATCATCCACAGAGATGTTAAAACCACCAACATTCTCCTAGACAACAATTTCTGTGTCAAAGTAGCAGACTTTGGACTATCTCGTCTCTTCCCTACAGATGTCACACACATATCAACTGCTCCACAAGGAACTCCGGGGTACGTTGATCCTGATTATAACCAATGTTACCAGCTGACTGCTAAGAGCGACGTCTATAGCTTTGGTGTGGTCTTGATCGAACTCATATCATCCTTGCCTGCTGTTGATATCACAAGGCATCGTCACGAGATCAATCTGTCCAACATGGCTATGAACAAGATTCAGAAACATAAGTTGCATGAACTAGTGGATCCATCCTTGGGGTTTGGAGATGACTTTAAAGTAACAAAGATGATCACTGCAGTGGCAGAACTAGCGTTTCGGTGCCTCCAAAATGAGACTGACATGAGACCTTGTATGGTTCATGTGGAAGATGAACTAAGGAGGATACAGAGCGATGACTTCAGCAAACAAAAGGCAGAGGAGATTGATATCTCTGCTGATGATTTTATGTTGCGCAAGAGTGGTCATCTACCACCTTCACCAGATTCTGTAACACAAAACTGGGCTGGTAGCTTGTCTTCAACACCAAATCAAAGTACTGGTTAAATTATTTCCTTCTAATTGTTCTACAGTTTCACTGTCATATCGTTTTTCCACCTACTTAATTGTTATGTTGAATGAGATGTACATATAATTTGATCTTGCAGAGTATGGTGATTAAGATCCTTGAATAGCGGAATTAGGCAACACAACTAATCTGTTTCGTTTGGACTGGCTAGTCACTGTAGTAGGAAGCCATTCTGGTGTGGTGGATTTAATCTAGGGCATTGTTATGTTTTATCTTCCCTTTGTCACTTATTGTCTTGGCTTGTATTGTTGGGAGGCTAGCATTGCTAGCGTTTCCTTGGGGGGAAGGCATTCAGTAAAGATTGGAAATGCAAGGGCATGCCAACTGTCATAACATCTGCTGTGCATAAGTACACAAATGCAGATAACAGTCTTGGTGTAACTTCAGTATATTATCTTACAGAGAGATGTAAATATAATGTGATCTCGCGGAGTATGATAATTAAGATAGATGTATAGCAGAACTAGGCAACATTACTAAACTGGTTCGTTTCGAAGGGCTACTCATCGTATGAAGTCCACAAGCTTTTCTACTTGGTATACTAGTAGGAAGCGATTCAGTTTTTTTTTTTGGCTACAAAAGAGAAAAAGTAGAAAGGAATCAGAGGCTAAAGCCTCTACTACAGCCAAGTCCTCCTCTATCAAACAGGGAAGCACTCCTAGCGCACTCAGGAACAGATGCAGTCCAAATCTGGTTGTTACTTATCTTGTGCCCCCGGTTCGCGATCATGTCAGCTACAAAATTTGCTTATCTGTAAACTTGAGATTTTATAAAATGGAAGTGCAGGGGTATTTGGAATCCCAACTGTCCTAAACCTTCTTGTGCCTAAGTATAAAAAATGCAGAGATTTTAAAGGGTGATTTGTGATATTGTGCGAGTAAATTACTTCACTTTGAACAACAAAATTACAAAACAAATGTAGAAAGGTAGTAAAAATGATCAAGTAATCTAGCTAGACAAGACATCAACTTAGTGTTGATAAGATGGAAGATACTAGTGGTGATCTTGCACGAGAAGATAGAATAGGCTTTGGAGGTATTTGTATTGAAAGAGATAAATCTCAGCCACTAAATGATATGGCAATCAAGGCATAATGAATGCTGTGCCTAGAATCGTGGATCTGATTTGACATAGCTTTATTCTTGCATCAGTTTTGATTCTGATATTAGTGTGATTGCAATCACAGCATCCGTGATTAATGTAGTATCCTATATATATTGTAAACATTGTAATTGATCAAGTCAATGAAAATCAAATTCTTCATGGTATCAGCCGCTTAGGTTTAGAATTCTCATACCTGTTTTTCCTTCCTTCTCGAGTCTCTCTCCCTCTTGCTGTCATGGCCACTTCTGCTCCACCAACAATCCATCAAAATACTTCTCAGTTTATCAAATTAGATGAAACCAATTATCTCCTTTGGCTCCGACAGCTCAAACCATATCTTCGTGGTGCCAAACTTTGGGGTTATGTTGATGGCTCCATCCCGATGCCTCCTACCACCATCACGACTCCTGCTAGTGATGGTAACCCTGCACGCACCGCAGACAACCCTACATATGATGATTGGATCACTACTGACCAACAAATTGTCAGTACTCTCACCACCTCTCTCACCCCAAAGGTTGCCAGACTCACCACCAATTTTGATACCTCCAAAGGCATCTGGGATTGTCTTTCCCAACATTTTGCTCAACAATCTATTGCTAACTCCACCAGCCTTCGTCTCCAGCTATTCGATCTTCAGAAGGGGTCCCAATCTGTTGATGATTATCTTGAGCATGCTAAGTCCTTGGCCGATTCCCTTGATGCAATTCGTGAACCTGTTTCTGAAAAAGATTTGGTTGTTGCTACTCTTACAGGTTTTGGTCAGGATTACCTTATGTTGAGGACCGCTATTGCCCAATCGGATCGCCTTCCCGGTTTCTCGGAGCTTCGTGTCCGTATACTCTCTTTTGACAATCAGCAACATCGCCGATCTGATGCTCCGGCAATTGCTCTCTTCCAATCCGCTTCCCCTCATGTCCAATCTCCTGAGGTGGTTGCTCAGCCCCGTGGTCCTGGTTCTGATTCTCAGCCCCGCCGTGATTACAATGGCAAAGGTCGTCGCGGCCGTGGTCGTAACCGTGGAGGTCGTGGGTTTCCTAACCAGCAGGGTCCTTTTTATCACCACCCTTCTCAGCCTTGGTCAACTCGTCCTCCTTGGTCCAATGGCCTTCTTGGACCCGGTCCCCGTCCTCAAGGCTCACAATGATGTTACAACTGTAATACAAACCAGCATGGCCCTCCTCATTGCCCCCATCGATTCTCTGGTCCATCTCCTGCACCTCCATTTGCTGGTGCTCATTTCTTTAGTGATCAAAGCTGGTATCCTGACACCGGTGCTACCCACCATATAACCTCCATGCCTGTCCAAAATCCTCAGCATTACGGTGGTCCTCACAATGTCTATATGGGAAACGGTGATGCTATGTCGGTTTCTCACTATGGTAATCTTCCTCTTTCATTGGGTGCTAAGAAATTTTCCCTAGACCACGTATTGCAAATCCCTTCTATTCGTAAAAATTTGTTGTCAGTTGCCACATTAACTAAAGATAATCTTGTTTATTTCCTATTCGCACCAAATTTTAATCAAATTTGTTGTTTACTCACTGGTGCTCTCTTGTTTCAGGGCCCTTGTAAAGATGGCCTCTACCCATTATCTCCGTCCTCCCTTCGGTCCTCTCCTCAAGCCCTTGCCACAATTACCTCATCCTTGTGGCATCAACGTCTTGGTCACCCTTCCGCTGCTGTCTTGTCCTCCTTGAAGTCTACTCTTGGTCCTTCGTCATCCTTTAATAATTTCTGTTCTGATTGTGCTGTCAGTAAATCTCATAAGTTACCATTTGCTTCTAATAAAAATCCTGCTATTAGTTTGTTCCAAATAATTCATAGTGATGTGTGGATGTCTTCTTCACTTTCCGTGTCTGGTTTTAAATATTATGTTCTCTTTACTGATGAATTCTCTCGTTTCACCTGGCTTTATCCCATGCGCCGTAAAAATGAAGTGCTTACTCATTTTCAAACTCTTGTCGCTCTTATTCGCAATCTCTTTAATGGGACGATCAAGTATCTTCAAAGCGACAATGGCACAGAATATGTCAATAATGCCTTTTCTCACTTCTGCAAAACTCTGGGTATTCAACAACGTTTCTCTTGTCCACATACCCCTGAACAAAATGGTCTAGCTGAGAGAAAGCACAGACACATTGCTACCATGGCTCGTACTCTTCTTCACACCGTTGGGGCTCCTCCTACTTTATAGGTTGAGGATGTTCTTACCTCTATCCACATCATTAATATTCTCCCTACTCCTGTTCTTAGTTGGGTCACTCCTCATCAACGTCTCCACGGCACTCCTCCATCTTATTCCCTTCTTCGTACCTTTGGTTGTTCTTGTTATCCTCACCTAGGTCCTTATGTCTCCAATAAGCTCTCTGGTAAAAGTGTCGAGTGTGTCTTTCTAGGGTATAGTCCTACTCATAAAGGTTATAAGTGTCTCAATCGTCAAACAGGTCGAGTCTATGTGTCGTGTCATGTTTTGTTTAACGAATCACATTTTCCTTACAAAGATTTGCAGGATTCCTCTTCACATCACCTTGAATTGGTGTCCTTATCACATCTTGTTCCTCCGCAGACCCAACTGCCGAGCCCATCATTATCTTCATCTAACGTCCTTCACTCCAGCCTCAGTCCATCCTATTCAGGTCCTCCACCAGTGCACTCATCTCACGCGCCTACCTCCGTCTCCGTCTCTCCGTCTTTCACTATGGCTCCTTCCATTATTCCTCATCCTGATCCACCTTCCTTCCCAGCACCGTCGCAGCCATCGCCGCCATCACCACCGCTGCTCCGCTATTCCCGTCGTCGCCCTCCTCCCGCGCCAGTCACTGCAGCCCAATGCCTTGTCTTCTGCTCCCGCGTCGGTCGCACCAGTACACCCTACTATCATTGACCCCGGGCCCGACACCCCCGTTGCTACTCCTGCACCGGATCCGCCTGCTGTCATTGAGCCTGAGCCCGAACCCGATTCCCCCGTTGCTGTTCCTGCACCCACTGCTCATCTTCCCCCACGCCCTGGTGTTACTACCCGTCTTCATCGAGGCATTGTCCAACCCCGACAGCTCACGGATGGAACTGTTCGTTATCCGGTACCTCGTGCTTTACTCTCTTTGGCCAACACAGTTGAACCTTCGTGCTATTCACAAGCATCTCAGAAACCGGAATGGCGACAGGCATTGACGGAAGAAATCAATGCTTTGCTCAAGAACAACACGTGGACTTTGGTGCCTCCTTCGTCTTCTCAGAACACTGTTGGCTGTAAATGGGTTTTTCGAATCAAACGACAGTCGGATGGCTCCATTGGCAGGTACAAGGCTCGTCTTGTTGCTAAAGGTTACCATCAACAACAAGGTATTGATTTTGGTGAAACTTTTAGTCCGGTTATTAAGCCTGCTACTATTCGCACTGTACTTACCATTGCTGTTTCTCGACGTTGGTCTCTTCGGCAATTAGATGTTAAGAATGCCTTTCTCCATGGCATTCTTCATGAGGATGTGTTCATGGTCCAACCCCCTGGTTTTGTGGATTCTTCACATCCTACCTATGTCTGCAAGTTGAACAAGGCCCTTTACGGTTTGAAGCAGGCCCCTCGTGCTTGGTTTCAACGTATGTGTTCATTTTTGTTATCTACTGGCTTTGTTCAGAGTGTTTCTGATCCTTCGTTATTCATTTATCGCTATGGTTCTCACACGATTTATTTTATTCTCTATGTTGATGACATTGTGGTCACCGGAAGTGATAATCGCCTTATTCAGAGTTTTATCGATTGTTTGGGTCGTGGATTTGACATCAAAGACTTAGGTCCTTTGCATTACTTTCTGGGTCTGCAAGTCACTACTCTTCCAGATGGACTCCATGTAAATCAGCTCAAATATGCTACTGATCTTTTAACTAAGTATGATCTTTTACTGAGTCAACCGGTTGCTACACCTATGTCTGCTAAACTTGAGCTCAGTGCTACTGATGGTTCCTTGCTAGACAACCCAACCATTTTCCGTGAGCTAATTGGGTCACTACAGTACCTCAACATCACTCGTCCTGACATCACTTTTGCTGTTAACATGGTATCTCAATTTATGAGTCAGCCTCGCTCTCCTCATCTGGTTGCTGCATTCTTTGATATGTTAAGGGCACTCTTGGTCATGGTTTGCTGATTACGCCTCAACATCAACCGGTTCAGCTATCTGCCTATTCTGATGCCGATTGGGCTGGATGTCCATCCACTAGGCGGTCTACATCGGGCTATCTTGTCTATCTTGGATCTAGTCTCATCTCTTGGTGCTCCAAAAAGTAGCCTACTATAGCTTGGTCCAGTGCGGAATCAGAGTATCGCTCACTGGCTCATGCAAGTGCCGAAACCACCTGGTTAGGATATTTACTATATGAACTAGGTGCACATGTTCAGTTTCCTGTTTTGTTACACTGTGATAACATGAGCACTACATACATGGCTTATAATCCTATTTTCCATGCACACACTAAGCATATTAAGCTTGATTATCACTATGTATGTGAGAAAGTGGCTGATTTGCTTACCAAGCCATTGCATAAACATCGTCATCAGATTCTATCTGCCAAACTTGTGCATCCTGGACTCCTCAGTTTGAGGGGGGATATTGAAAGAGATAAATCTCAGCCACTAAATGATATGGCAATCAAGGCATAATGAATGTTGTGCCTAGAATCGTGGATCTGATTTGACATAGCTTTATTCTTGCATCAGTTTTGATTCTGATATTAGTGTGATAGCAATCACAGCATCCGTGATTAATGTAGTATCCTATATATATTGTAAACATTGTAATTGATCAAGTCAATGAAAATCAAATTCTTCAATTTGCAAGGCTTCAATGCTCCCTTCCAACATTTCAATAACTTCACTCATAGATGGCATGTCCGATGGTATTGTTTGTATGCACCACAATCTCACTAAAATCATCTTTCTGGCGATTTCCTTGTCCTCCTCGGTCATAGCGTTGAACAATCCGAAATTGTTGTCGTGCTCAAGATGCTCATAAATCCAATCGGGAAAATAGATTTCACTAGTATGACTTACTTGAGCGTCAACATTCTTTCTTCCCGCAACCATCTCCAGAATCATCATTCCATAACTGTAGACATTGGACTTTGCGGATACTCTTCCAAAATTTCTGGAGAATACTTCAGGAGCTATATACCCTATTGTGCCTCTAGCATCCAGCATTGATATGATGCTCTCATTCCTTGTGCAAAGTTTAGAGAGACCGAAATCAGAAGTCTTTGGGCAAAAATCTTCATCCAAGAGTATATTATGTGGTTTTATGTCAAAGTGCAAAATTATTGTGTTACACCCACGGTGCAAGTACTCAAGCCCTCTAGCTATCCCTGTAGCTATTTTAAAGAGTCTCTCCAATCCCAAGAGTGAAATAGTTCTCAATGGATCAATAATGTCTTTGTAAATGAACTTCTCAAGTGACCCATTGGGCATCAACTCATACACAAGTGTTTTTTTCTTACCTTCAAAACAATATCCCAAAAGAGTGACAACATTAACATGGGAAGTTCTACTAATGCTTGCAATCTCATTAAATGACAACCATTTAATGACAACCATTCAATAGTTTCAGAACCCTTGGATACTTTCAGAACCTTCACAGCTAAATGACAACCATTCAATAGTTTACCTTTGTAAACATCACCATAACCACCTTGTCCCAATTTCTCTTTAAAAGAATTGGTCATTTTCCTCAAATCTGCATATTTGTATCTTTTTACTGCTAGAGGTCCAATGTTTTGAATGAAAGTCTCGACATCTTCATCATTATTCCGCCATATCGTCGAAATCCAATGTTTGATCCTAAAGAGGATAACTAAAAATAAGATAGCACCCCTAACAGAAATAGCACCTGCCAGCAAAAACAGAGATTTTTAGGCGTTAATGGTGATTCCATGAACAAATTTCATGAATTCTGGAAGAAGTATAAAATTTTAAAATGATTATTACACTAAGTAGCACCGAAACGGGTACGGGTACGATAATACGACGAAACGCCAAAATCAAAAAATAAACGGATACGATATGAGAATGATACGACTAAAAAATAATATATTAATATTAAACTATATTTAAAAATATTGGAATATTTTTTGTTTCCAAGGGAGAAACTTTTATTAATCAAGGCATTGGTCCATATATGACGCATGCATAAAGATTCTTGGTCCCACAACAGTCTTCTCTCTCTCTCTCTCTCTCTCTCTCTCTCTCTCTCTCTCTCTCTCTCTCTCTCTCTCTCTCTCTCTCTCTCTCTCTCTCCCTCCCTCCCTCCCTCCCTCCCTCAACAAGTCAAACCAGCATCAAATAGAGGCCAGCACAATCTCTCCGCCTCTCACCACTTGGTGGAAAACCCAAATCGGCCGGTGAATTCGAATATGTGGATGAAAGGAGATTCAGAACCTCTATTATATGTGAATGAGAGGAGAAGATTTAGATACTCACGTATCCAATTCGGATACCCGTGTACCTAATTCGTATCCAAACTCAAATACAATATCGGGTCGTATCGGTCTGTATCCCTGACGTTTCGTACCCGTATCGCATATGCGATACGATGTCTTACCCTCGTATCGGTCCTTCTAAAACACTAGGTGGTTGCCCGCGCCCAGGCGCTGTTTATGCACAATTTTGCGATGAATTGAAATAAAAATAAATAAATCTTAAATAAATCTTAAATAAATCTTTAAGAACATCAATCCAAGATATATTAGGATTAGTAATTAATGTTAAACTTCTATATTACTTTTAAAAAAATCAATATACAAACATAGTATTTGT
Source organism: Geum urbanum (assembly GCA_946800695.1). Classification (NCBI taxonomy): domain Eukaryota; kingdom Viridiplantae; phylum Streptophyta; class Magnoliopsida; order Rosales; family Rosaceae; genus Geum; species Geum urbanum. The sequence goes on from OX327011.1 coordinate 45,344,294, forward strand.
AATAGTTGAAACTCATCAAAAATAGCACTTCAAATTACAAATTCAAGAGTGACTGATCGTAGATACATTTTCACAAACTGGAGTCCCGAAGAAGCGTCTGAAGTATCAAGAAGATGACAATTCACTGTTGTTTGGCACCACTAAGCAATCAACTCGAGTTGCTAGAAATTTTAGAAAAGCTAGCCAAACAGAGGTATGGAGCTTTTTCATTCGTCTTTGTTGCGGAAAGACCAAGAACCGATCACGCCAAGCATGAGATGATCAATTCATAAGAGGCGATATCAAATCCATTTTCTTCGTTATCTGATATAGTAGTGAATATCGTACTCCAAACCAAAGAAATAAGAAACTCTAAAATCGAAATCTAGATTTGGGGATTTGGCCCACAGAGAGCTTTACCATAATCTTCTGAAGTAGAGCTTCAAAATGGGAGGCTTTGTATTATTGATTTACTGTTTCGTCATAGAGTTTTACCGAAAACTCGCTAATCTTTCGAGGGGGATTCAGAAAGTCAAGAAAAATTTACCCACCCTATATCTACAACATAAATTCAAAAAAAAAAAATTCTCAGATTTGGGACCAATAAAATCCTTAGTCGAATGTTCATAAAGACTTCATATAGTTTTCTAATATGAGTCTGCTCATATTTATATAAATCTAATCAAATTAGCATCTCTAACTTCTTATTGTCTAATTAATTTGTTTTTCTTGTTGATTAAAGGCTAGAACTATAGAGCTTGTGCTACAAAGTTTCTAGCCTATTTGTGCTATAAGACATGTCATTTATCAACTCATATATTATCATCTTGAACTCCATTATAGATTTTCCGCACCCATTAAATGAGAAGAGAAACTACAATACAACATAATAACAGCACATTCACTACAAAAAGGAAAAGAAAGGAAAAACAGTCCCAAATTTCAACTAACACTTGGAAAATAAAACTAACCTCGACATTGACACCAAATTTTTAAATTTCTACAATAACCACTTATCAAGTAAATTCAAATAATGAACAAAAACAATATACAAAAAAATATAGCCAATCAAAAAATATACACAAAATGAGTTCGAAAGCTAACCTCGCATACTAGCAGTCATCATAGCCACCACTAACGTATCAGTGACATATCGGTACCTTCCGAAACCCATAAACATACAAACAATGAGCCAAACCATGTAAATGTAGTACATGAAGAGAAATCCTGGCTCTGCCACTGGCTTTGTATAATGAACCCATGTATTTACCAAAGTTCAAAGAAGTATAATTTTCTTAAGTATGCAACATCAGAGATTATAGTTATCAACATGAGGATCTTGATTCAATTACATAAGATAAATTTTTATTTTAAATTGTAGTTCATATGCACATGATGATGACGACTTCTCGTAAAGTAAACTAAAATAGCAGCCAAAAACACAATTCCAAACAAAAGAAAAAAAAGAAAGCACAATAACTTATTGAAACAGGGATACAATAAATTGCATGCTGTTTGTGGTTCATGAAATTTTCCAAACTCCATAACAAAAGGCAATTTATTGGAAGAGGCAAACGTAGACAACCAAGATGGGAGCATACATAATGAGAGTAGATGTGTTTTAACAGTAATCAAGTGTGACAGAATAGAGCATACATATAAGCAGTAAATTACATGATAGAGCATACATATAAGCAGTAAATTACAAAAAGTTAACTCACTTAAATCTTTGCTAAAAAAGAGTAAATCGCGAAATACTAAAAACTCACTACAAAACATAAACTCACAAAACACATAACATATATATGCACATTAGGGATCGATAGAAGTCCAAAAGAAACGCGAGTGAATGAGAAGAAAACGACAATGATTTAGAGTCATTTAGAATTGATTAGAGCCATTTACACTGTCCAGCCCCCAAAACCCCCTTGAGCAATTTGGCCTAGACATGTCACATTATAAACAACACGTCACCACCAAGTATAATACACTTTGGAACCACAAAATAAAAATTTGAAGATAGACACATAGTTAGCATAATAGGTGACATGTAAGCACAAAAGATTTAATAAGCAGCAGATGAAAATGTGGATAGAAACATAAGCATCTGACGAAGAGCTCAATATTCAACTCAGATATGATATGTTCTCCACATATGGTATTCAAGGAGATTGATGCCAGGAAAGCAATGTGATTCTAGTTGAACTATATCACAAAGTTAGGTCTTTACTATTACAAATAAACTCAACAGCATGCCGATAATAAATAGACAAAAGTGCAAGCCCAAATGTAAGTAACAGTCTAATGACATCACTCCTACTGCATAAAAATAATAAAATAAAAAAGAGATGCACACATAAATGTCTTTTCATACAAATAATCTACTCTTCTAAATTCTTATCACCTTTGATTAGATTGGCAGTGTTAACTACAAAAGGCATATTCTAAAAGTTTGAAACATCAGAGGATTAGCTTTCCACATTATATGCACCGCAAGTTCTAAGGTTTAAGTTTCAGAGGTGAAAATGACATGGAAATTTTATTTGAAATAGTTGCGAGGTTAAACCAATTTAAAATAAGAATGGAGCATTAATAATATACTATAATACTCAAGGCTAGAAACCACATTACACCCTAATTTTTACACAAAAGCCCATATTCATTAGTTGAAATATTATATAAGATTAATTCATCTTAAATTGGGAAGAGGTCTAGGACACCTGGTCCTCACATTCACAGCCATTCGGTTCTCTACCTAAGAACTTCACAAAAGTGAAATGGTAGTGGCAGATTTACACATAGAATATGATGGACAAATATAATGGGTCTGCATAGAAAAGAATTCTACTGACGACTACATATAGACATATATGGAGTGAGCTTAATTAAAAAAATCAAACAGGCTATAGATGAGTCATCAGGTTTTTGGTTTTCAGCCACAAACGCTGATGAAATTTCAGCAAGTTTTCATTAGAAAAGAATAACCACAAAACACAGAAACAATAACTCCATTACAAATGATGAACGCAAACCAATCCATTACAGAGACTCATAGAAAATAACATTATACCATGATCTCTCATATGATCATCACAAAATTCATACAATAAAAAATACCAAACAATAAACCAAAGAAAGGAAGATTATATAATAAAATGTAATGATTAGGAGTAAGGTGTACAATTGACTACTATAGACCCAAAGCATAATCAAACACACCCAAGCACACCATTACGAAACCCCTTCCATATATCCATTCACAGCAAACAACCCATTCATAGAACCTTGTCAACCCGCAATCACAAAAAAAAAACACACAACTTATGCGAAACAGATGCAAACACAGTTCCAAAGCGATGATCTTTACATTAAATACATACCCGATGATGAAAAAGTTGATGAATTTGAGAACCCAGATGCCTAATCCAATCCTTGCTAGAAAACAACATACAATTGGTCAAGAAAGGCAGAAGAAGCATATAACATAAGCTCAGCTTAAATCATAGAGATGTATTATCAGCCTACCACGTACTTGTAAATTTTACATGCACAAACTAAACAGCATATACCATTTTAGAGCGGATGCGTTCAACCTCAGCTAAATTGACTCTCCAGCTGCTTTAACTCTTGCACGCCCAACACTGATAGCTCTGTTCCAGCTAAGTTCCTATACATAAATTAAGAGTCGTGCTTACTGATCAATATAATATATGTGGAAACCATATACAGATAGCTAGATCGATTGATGCAGTTGCTCATCATATATATATGTAACCTACTTGAGCCTTATTTCTAGGTTCTGTATCGACCTTCTCAATTCCTCAGTTTCATTCAGAGAAGAATATTAAAACTCTATTCTTGCAAGATACAATAACTGATAGTTGGGTCTATTTTACAGGAACAATGAGAATTCAAAACAGAATTCTTACATCATATTCGCAGATCTAGTCAAAAGAGGCACTCATGATAATGTTCAGGTACTAATATATATATGCTCTATCTAGCTATTGCTTGGCTTTGAACGAAAAGATAACTTATTCTTCAAAGACTTTCCTCATCTCATCAAAGACTTTCCTCCCATCCTCAACACCCTCAGTCTTCATGTACATATCGAATAGAGACGTCCCAACACTAACATCTTCCCCGAGCCCAGATTTGACATAGTGATATTGCAGCTGTCTGCCCATAATTTTGATAGTTCAAAATCCGAAACCAGTTTTCTCATTACCTAAACCTGAAACCCAACTGAATCAAGAACTGGTTTCTACTGCCCCAAAGGCCTCAGGCACCACTATATGCAATCCCCGAAAGAAAAAAGATCCCAACTTTGGACAATTTTCTCAGCAGCATAATGAACCCAGATATGTAAAGGCCAAGAAGCATATTGATTTCCAGGATATGAAACACTATTAATTGTATCTGACCAAGGGAAATCAAAAGACGAAATTGAAAAAGGAGTTACCTTTGGAATTGAAGGAAGCTAAATCACCGTACGATTTTCTGAGTATCGATCACTTTGCCATGTAATGAAATTGGCATACCGTCAAAACCCAAATTCAACATCAACAAACAAAGCTTTCTGTTTCATTTTTTTTCCATAACAAAACTTCCCATTAATATCTATGCACCATCCAAACCATATGCGAATTTCAATCACTACCCAATACAAACATACACCAAAAAGCTACAAAATAAACTCAAGGGATCAAAACGATTTCTGGGTTTGGGTCTGTTGGAGTGGTGAAAGATAAAACGGAACATACTCAGTTCGACGGCGATGGAAGGTGCGACAGGGTCAGTCATTTGATTCACCGATTGAGCCGATTAAGAGGCTGAGAGTCCGATTGAGAGATGAGAGCTACAATCTTGGTCAACGACAATGGAAGGTGCGACAGTGAGAGGTCGATCGACTTGCCGATTGAGAGGCCGAGAGTTTGATTGAGAGATGAGAGCTATGATTAGATGAGAGAAAGTTTAACAAACAATAGCAGTGGCGAGCCACCGATTGAGCCGATTAAGAGGCTGAGAGTCCGATTGAGAGATGAGAGCTACAATCTTGGTCAACGACAATGGAAGGTGCGACAGTGAGAGGTCGATCGACTTGCCGATTGAGAGGCCGAGAGTTTGATTGAGAGATGAGAGCTATGATTAGATGAGAGAAAGTTTAACAAACAATAGCAGTGGCGAGCGAGAGAGAGAGAGAGAGAGAGAGAGAGAGAGAGAGAGAGAGAGAGAGAGAGAGAGAGAGAGAGAGAGAGAGAGAGAGAGAGAGAGAGAGAGAGAGAGGGGATAAGTTCGATCGGCCACACGGCTGGCACGCTCACAAAATGAAGACAAAAATGCCCCCTTTGAATAGTAAACGTGAAGGTGCCCTAAACCCGGTATTGTTATAGGTGAATTAGACCGCTGAAGAAAAATGATTGCTGATATTACCTATGACATCCTTCATTCTCCACACGAACTTTTCTGCAAAACGAATCACAATAACAGATTTGTTGGAATATTATAACTGATTACTGATATGAACCTTGACGAATGACAACTTAGGGACAGCAATTATTGTGACATAAATATGTGAAAATGGTTCTCCTCATGGTTTATACTGTGAAGTGGGGGTACGTTCTAAATAGTCTACATACAGATCAAACTGGACGATGACTTCAAAATAGATAAGAATTAGCATTTACACTTACCATGACGAATTGGACAAGTGAATGGGTAAGTTTGATCCCGACAAAGGCAGAGAAAGGAATCCGTCGTTACATTCGATCCACAAGTGCCATTCGAGTTCATGCATGACCTACACCGATTCCAATCCGCGATGCACTCAACCTGAAACCCTTCTCTCAAAACTCTTGCCACTTCTTCCGTTGCATTGTTCGGCAAAGCACCAAAATCCTCCCAAAAAATGGGGACTCGGATCTTTGTAATACATGTGTTTCGATTCTGAAGATCATCAAACCTTGAGAGTGAATCATCCACGTAGTATGCAAAATTTCTATCCCCGGGGATATTATTGCACGTAAAGTTGTTGAGGGTGGGATTATCCAGAGGGACGCAGCCGTAGTACAAACTGAGATTACGAACAGTCTGGACATAACCGAATCGGTTGTAGTCGAGAGTGGTGTTGAGGGGGAGGCGTACAAGGACTGTCCAAGAGGTCGGAGCGAACGATTGTCATGGTGTAATGATCCGAACCTACTTAATTTCCGTAAATTCAACTAAATAGTTACATTATGTCTAATTAGAAAATAAATAACTCGGATTAACTCTATCGAAACAAAACAAAATCGTCCTCATATTAATAAAATAAAATATTCTACTAACTCTAATAAATTCCGACTAATATTTAACTCAAGTAATTCACATCATAATTCTCTTAGAATACTTGTTCCAATAATTTCAATTATCACAAAGTGGGACACACTAGATTATTCTGTCGACTGTACCGCCACTGGTGGTGAACCCCATCACCACCGCCCACCCACTGGGTTGACGAGCTCTAAACACAAATTAAACATCATGAATACAATCACATTGTCGATACGATTCTAATGACATTAAACTCGACCCATTTCGGAAAATTATTTTTTTGTCAACTTTTCCGGCCACACGCTACCACCAGCGACAACGAATAATTCCTCGCCAAAAAGCTCTCGGCGAGCGCAACACTTTATCCTAAAGAACCTATACCCAATTTCAGCTTAATTGGCCGGAATTGGGCCCAAAAAGCCACGGCCTGAAATTCACTTCGGCCCCGATCTCCGCCGTCGAGCTAGGGCGGGGCTCGAAACATGGCCCAATCGACTCACAATGTTGAGGGGAGCAAAACTCCTCTCTCCTCACCAGCCCAATCCGCCGGCAACGCCGTACACGGCGGTGGCCGAAACAATTCGATCGAAATCGGTTTGATTCCGACAATAAACACCTGCAACCAAATTCTTTCACACACAAACACAATCAATAGATCAAGACGATTCGAACCCGACCTATCACGACAGCCGACTCGCCGAAAACCGCCACAACCCAAAACCTAGATTTTTTCAGCTACTTTCGATCAACAATCTGTCAAATCGGGGTCGGATACTATGGGAGAAAGATAAAGGGACTCGAGTTGAACATTTTCATATATGGGTCGGCCGATATAGTGGCCAGACGGAATGGCCTCTCCGGAGCCGAACTCACAGGCAATTTTTTCCATGGACAGTCGGTCAACGCGGGTCAACCCCGTCTGGCCCCAAAATGGCAAGTCCCCCCTCCTTCCCGAAATGGAAAACTCTATTTATACTTCGACATTTACGGTAATGTACTTCCGATAAACTTTTTGTTGATCATAACTTTCTCGTCGTAACTCCGATTTCGACGATTCTCGCGTCTACGAACTCGTATCGACAAATTCTATGATTTTCACTAAAAGTCAACTGACTTCGTCAATTTGATACAAAGTCAAACCAAGACACCTCGGTACTTACTAACGGTCACAATCTTTGACCGCGACATCAAATTGAACTCGAATTATTCGTAAAAAAGATTAAAAATATCAGAATTTCACAATCTAACCCCGTTAAATAATTTCGTCCTCAAAATTACAAAACTAAAATCGCATAAAACTTCTGCGAAAAATTGGGCAGAGTCTCCTCTATCGTTTAGGAAACCCAAAAACCTTCAAACATCCAGTTACACTTCTATAATTACAATAGAATTCAACCTATACCGCGAGCCACGTACCAATGCTCGTTCGGATTTCTCTACTAACACATATCAATAAATGCTCAAGTATAAATAAATTCAATAAATTTCATCGGAATAAATCTCAAATTCTAAGAAAATAAATCTTACAGAATAATACGTAAATATTAAACAAGTCTATAACTCGATGAACATTTCATAATCTCTAATAATCGACATATCTCGTTGCGATAAAAATTGTTAAATCATTGTTTCAAATTTTTAAATCATCATGTTACCGCATAAACACATAATACAATGATATAATAATCACTCGTACACGTTTTACGAGTTCAAACCAAATCGTATTCTCGTACTCATCAAATGAGTCCAAATTATATAATCATACTCGACGCACAAGTAAAAATATTATTTTCAAATCATTTCGCGTTTATATGCTCATCTCGTAAGCGAATATAATAATCATCAGGTCCATCGCGTGGATAATAATCACAAGCAAGTCATATCGTAATGCTCAACTCGTGAGCTTAAATCACAAATCTTAAAGCTCATCTCTTGAGCTCATATCATATTACCGTATAACACAAATAAGCACATATGCACATATGTTCATTTCATGAATCCACACTCAAGTCATAATAGTCCTCATTCACATGTTTATATACGAATCAAATCTAACTAATATCAAGAATCATAGCCAATAAAACTTTTCATCAATATATCACAAACTATAATCAAACTCAAGTACAATCAAAATGGAAAAAAGTAAAGAGTCAACGGGTAGGCGGTCCTAAGGGCCTCCCAGACGTGTCATCGTAAAAGTCAATAGGTAGGCGGTCCTAACGGCCTCCTTGACATGTCATTGGGTAGGTGGTCCTAAGGGCCTCCCAGACATGTCATCGGGTAAGCTTCCCGGACATGTCAATGAAAAAAAAGTCAACATGTAGGCGGTCCTAAGGGCCTTCTGGACGTGTCATTGGATAGGCGGTCCTGAGGGCCTCCCATACATGTCATCGGGTAGGCGGTCCTGAGGGCCTCTCGGCGCCCACTCGGTGATCAGCCGAGTAGCTGATTCATCGATACATATATACATAAACATGCATACGTGAAATCATAAAATACATGCAGTGTCTCCATGCATAATCATAAACTCATGTAATCATGTGATTTCATACAAGCATACTCATAGCATAAAACAATCGTCTTAAAGGCGTAATTGTAAACATTATAGTAGCTCAACATAAATGAAATCATAAGTATAGATATCTAGACTCGCTATGACAATGAAAAGCAAAAGACCACTCATTAGGACCTAGATCTCCATAGGCACCATAATCGATCACAAAATCACAATCAACGCCTTTTCGATAATTCGTTAATGGTGTAACCTCAAAGAATACATTCAAGAACCCATCAAACAACAAACATAAGGAAAAGTCATCACTGACGGTGAGTCTAGACTTGACATGTGTATCGAGTATATGAGGATATATATATATAGAAAAATATTTACCATGCATCTCTAACAGCAAGCACATATTAGACTAGTCGATTGCGCCAATCAGTATCTTACTTTCTTGACCCCCAAACAACTAACATATATTATCAATCATCTATTGATCGGCGATATAGTAGTGTAACCATACGAGTACTCTACATATTCACACCACAAATATTCATGTTTGCAAGTTGAGATTTTGACCTATTTCCAGGCCACATTCTTGGCGAAATGTAATAATTTCCCAAACAATATAGGAATTCATCTACTTATGTCATCCCGCACAAATGCAGAAACATGATGTTTTCGAGAAATAAAGAAATAAAGGAATCTTTTTGTACCATGTGAAAGTCACAGAATTCAAGAAATCTAAATAATTCTAAATTCTGATGTACTAATGACCAGATACCTCATGAACCAAAATATCGATAATTGCTAAATAATTTATTAAAGTAATTCAGGGAAGATGTGTACCTTATGTTCCCTAAAAATATTTATATCTAAGTCGGTACCTTTTATCTCCTTCTTTTCCCCGGCTCATTATTAACCACCTCGGTTCGCCGTACTCACGACGATCACAAAGTACAAGTGTACAAGTTTACCGACAAAATCAAATACAAATTATTGATGTCAATAATCGGTATTCAATAAGAATACAATCATCGATTTAAATCTCGATACGAGTATTCATACTTTATTAAATAATTTATAATATACAAGTGCGCAACGTTAGCTTGGTCTGAGAGTTGAATCTTGCTCTGATACCATTTGTAATGACCCGAACCTACCTAATTTCTGTAAATTCAACTAAGTAGTTACGTTATGTCTAATTAGAAAATAAATAACTCGGATTAACTCTATCAAAACAAAACAAAATTGACCCCATATTAATAAAATAAAATATTCTACTAACTTTGGTAAATTTTGACTAATACTTAACTCAAGTAATTCACATCGTAATTCTCTTAGATAACTTGTTCCAATAATTTCAATTATCGAAAAGTGGGACACACTAGATTATTCTGTCGACCGCACCGCCACTAGTGGCGAACCCCATCACCACAACTCACCCACTGGGTCGACGAGCTCTAAACACAAATTCAACATAATTAATACAATCACATTATCAATACGATTCTAATGACATATAACTCGACCCGTTTCAGAAAAATATTTTTCTGTCAACTTTTCTGGCCACGTGCCGCCACAGACGGCGGAGCGTGCACCCACACCCCAACAGCGGTGACCACCGCCAGCGGCGACGAATAATACATCACCAGAAAAATCTCGGCGAGCGCAACACTCTATCCTAATGAACCTATACTTGATTTCGGCCTATTTGGCCAAAATCGGGCTCGAAAAGCCACCATCCAAAATTCACTCCGCCCCGATCTTTGATGTTGAGCCAGGGCAGGGCTCGAGATATGGCCCACTCGACTCACAACGTTGAGGGGAGAAAAACCTCTCTCCCCTCACCGGCCCAATCCGTCGGCAACATTGTACACGGCAGTGACCGAAACAATCTGATCGAAATCGGTTCGATTCAGACGATAAACACCTGCAACCAAATTCTTTCACACGCAAATATAATCAATAGATTAAGACGATTCAAAACTTACCTGTCTCGACGATCAACTCGCCGAAAATCACCACAACCCAAAACCTAGATTTTTCCGGCTACTTTCGATCAAAATTCTAGCTTGCTCTGGTCAAATAGGGGTCATAGACTATGGGAGAAAGATAGAGGGACTGGAGCTGAACATTTTCATATATGGGTCAGCCGCCGATATAATGGCCGGACGACATGGCCTCGTCGGAGCTGAACTAGTCGGTCAATGCAGGTCAACTCCATCTGGCCCAAAAATGTCAAGTTTCCCCCCCTTCCCAAAATGGAAAACTCTATTTATAGTTCGATATTTACGGTAATGTACTTCTGATAAACTTCCGTTGATGATAAATTTCTCGTCGTAACTCCGATTTTGACAATTCTTGCGTCTACGAACTAGTATCGACAAATTCTATGATTTTCACTAAAAATCAACCGACTTCGTCAATTTGATACAAAGTCAAACTTAACGACGGTCACAATCTTTTACCGCGACATCAAATCGAACTCGAATTATTCGTAAATAAGATTAAAAATATCAGAATTTCACACATGGTGTGAATAAGATCTTGGCTTATGAGAGAGGAGACATGGAAGTCCAGGTTTTCGATTTTTAAGTGTGGGGGCAGGTCTTCTTCTTCGCAGTTAAGGAGCTCGAAGCCATCGCGACCACACTCTTGGGGACGATTGGCACCTCCCCTGAAAGGGTAGGTAATTTTTTTGATCGAACCACAATTGAAGACTTCGTCGCACTTTGCATATAGGCGACCAGATGAGAACATGAACAACAAGTAATACATGATGAAGAAGAAGGGTGAACTTAGAAAGAGATAATTAGGCTTCAACGTATTCATGGGTAGAAGATAATGGAAAAGATGATTGAGTGAGACCGAATACGCGATATATGAGTTCGACTGTTTGAGAGTGAATGATATTGTGCATACCAAAGAGATGGAAATGTACTCATTGCTAAATCATACAGGTAGATTATCAAATGGTTGAATGAGATCGAATAGGCGGCTTCAAAATGAGCTCATAAATTCTTATGATAGCTTCTTATAAGAGACTATGACCTTATAATGAAGCAAAACGACTTTTCAAATGAAAATTAGAAAATGAATGATAATGCAGCTGATTTACGTAGCTTGACTTGGAAATTTAGAGTCAAGTGTCAAATTTCTTGGCAATTTTCTCTTATTGTCTATTCCGTTAAGCTTACAGAGACAGACACAAAGGCGTAGCTATACACGAGCTACGGTGAGCTACAACCCTCCTAAATTTTCAAATTTTTTTATTTGTAGCTTAATTTCTGGTGTAAAATTTTAAATTTTAAAAATTAGTCCCCCTCTCAAATTTGTACATCTAATTCTTGCACCATGTGTAAACTTATTTTAAAAAAAAAATTTAATCTCCCTCCTTATAAAATCGTAGCTCCGTCCTTGGACAAACACATACATGTGCATTTAGTTAACAATTGACCAGAAAGGATGAAGACTTCAGACTTCGGATACAATTGATTAAGCTCTTCAAAACCCAATTCTGATTTCATTTTCATGATCAATCCAATTTTTCAAAAGCAAAAGAAACGAAAACGTGTTTTAACAGGAGATCGATGATGCCAATATCATATCCTCCTCAATCGAAATTCAATGTATGAAATTAACAAAATTTACTAGCTTTACTGGTGTCACTAGGCTCGATCTCAGCAGCCCAGTCAAGCACAAAGCCCTTGTTCATATATATACATGCACGCGCGATCCGCATCCAAGTTTGAATGAGCTAACTCCGATGTGATCCATTACTTGAGTGCCTAGCTAAATCTTCTCATGCAATTATAGATTTATAGTCCTCCAATCTCCTCGTAGCGAGGTGGCGCATGGGAACGATGAATGCATGTTAGAGTTGGGTTGTTTTGGGCTCCTTGCCTAGTATTATGGACCAAGTATAATTCTAGGCGTAGCCTGGACTGGAATGAGAATTGGGATTGTATAAAGCCCGATACAAAATTGCGTTAGAGGTTGAGTCGTTTTGGGCTCCTTGTCTAGTGTTGTGACAAAAAATATAATAATTCTGGGCCACCTCTGGATTTGAATGAGAACTACTGAATTACTGATTTAGGATTGGATTGTGTAAAAGCCCAATAGCAGATTCTATTGTATTCTAGGGTTTAAGGCCACCGGTGTGACTTGTGAAACAAGCAAGATTAACTCGGAGAGAAACAAGAGGACTTTCATAGTAAACTAACTACTAAACTTTACTAAACAAGATTAATACGTACATCATCAAAAACCTTGGTGCATGGCGCATATCACCACTATAACAAGCGGTTCCATATACTGTACATATATTTACATGTACATATATGCAGTGGAAATTGTGGAATACAGAAAGGCCCTACTAGCTGATATGGAGATCAAATGCCGCCGGGCTATCAATTAAAGACCTTGAGATCCTAGATCACCGTCCAAAGACGATGATTCTGCAGAGAGACTATACTTGATGACACCGCCAGCTTCCATTAATGGACTGAACGCCGAGAATGGTGAACTGATCTGCCAGTTATCGTTGCCGTCAAAGCTCATCACGGTGTTGCTGCTAATTGGTAATGGCAGCTGGTACCCAGAATTAGCTCCCACATTACTCACGCACTTATGATCTTCTAGCTCCTGCTCCTGTTTCTGCCCATTACTCACTTGATCCAGTGCTCTTAACAGTGCCTGAGGATATTGGCGATCCTCTGATTGACCTATTATAGATCATATTAAAGTAAGAATTTAGATATATAGTCCGAAATATAAAGTTTAATCTGTCCATATAGGATACTACAAATTAAGAATGAGATACCTTGTGTAAGTAAGGCAGTCTCATTCATTGTTTTATCAACTTCGACCACGGAATTCCAGTTTGCATGCGCTTGCCTCACCAAGTTCTCAATATAGGTCTGCATACATATATAGCACAAAAACATGCATGTACTCAAACATATATATCAATCATAGAAAAAATCATGATTTGAGAAAACTGTATACGTGTATGTTCAGACTAACCTTGTTGTAGTTGCTTAGGTCCCGAGTAGGGAAAGCTTCACCATTAATCACAGCCTTCAACAGTTGACATATCGGAGATAAGAAAAGCTCAAATTGAGGACCACGGTAAATGTACATTTTATTACCCATAACGCAAGTTCTTGCATGCTCAACCGTAACTTCCCACATTTTCTCCGACATACCAATCCCTAATTTCTGCAGATTTCAGTAAGAGTACGTAAGAACAATAAGTACTTAATATATTAGGTTACTCCGTTACTGGCATGGAGCTACTTGCAAGAGATCAATATAATCTGCATACATACCTTTTTAAGTCTCGCTCGATCAACAACGAACATTTTCAAGAAGTCTTGGACTGTATGAATGTTGTCCGCAGCTAGCTTCTTGTGAAAAGCTCCATCTTTACCAATCTTCTCCAGCCGCCAAACCTCATCTTCCAACTTTGGCGGATGATGCTTCTTGTACACTGCAAATTAACAGATATCCCACACATACAGTTCAAGTTCCGTTCAATTTCAGATAATTGAGTTACTTCTAGCTATGATCAATTTTCATTAAGAATGTTCACATTTGTACTCTTTCAGTCTTTCGTGTTTAACTGACTTGAACGAACTTGAACTTGAACCAAGATTTGACTTGACTAAAAGGTGTCAAGCAACATACATATCCTATGAGAAACTGGAAATTTGTATAGTCATGATATATAGGATCATTTCCGATACCATTGACCGAAAAACTATTGACCCAAGTCAAGCCGGCCAAGTGCGCTGGTCATTGCCTTTTACAAATACCTCTATAAATAAAACTAATGAATTTGGAGTGTATATTGTTCCTTACATAGCCTGTATGTTGACTTAAATATATAGAACTAAATTGAATTTAACTGTCTCTACCTCTAAAATGAACCATGAAAGTGAGATGCAGTTTAATTACTATTATGTTAACAAATGGCAAATGACGCCAATTTGATCATGGTCCCCTTTATTTTCGAGCTCTAGTTCACTTTAAGATGTTGGCAGCCTGTTTGACTCGATGACTCGCTTTGTGAACATGATCTGTTAATTGTATGATCTTGATCACCAAAATGTTTCTAATCGGTTGACTTCGATCGATAAAACTACTAATTATGCAAGTGGGTTTCCAACTCCTAATCATATATACATGATGACCGAAAGAAGATTCTGAAAGATATTTATAAACGTACCATATATTGATATACATATATACATATATATAGCTAGAAGTAAACAATTAGGTTAATTTTCCAGATTGAGCTATTTAAAAATCCAGCAACAATCCGCAATATGAATTATATAAGCTATTAAATTTTCCAAATTGTATAGATTATTTCTACTGGCCGGTTTATGATCTATAGATGGAAGGTTTCTCAATATATAAATAGTATTTACAAAGAATCTTGTGCTATTATAGTTACATAGTATGAACGTAGTTGCTAATTTGAGTAGCCAGAGCCCAGACGCATAATTCTTGGAGCTAGGCAGCCTAGAGATATATACAAGAAATCAGCTCAAATTAAGGTCGACCTTCATGTTACCATAGTCGAATATAGGCAATATCTCATTCATATATATGTTAAGCAATTAATGGGAAGACACTTGTGTACGTAGAGGCAAAATAAAATGTCAACTTGATGCAAGAGTTATATAGTTTATGAATCCTAATTTAGAAGTTCTGGTTCAATCAAAATCATATATGCACAAGTGGGTACCAAAATAATGATTGAAGATGCGAAACACTTACATTCTCCGCGATGATCTTTGACAACGAAAGAATCAGTCATGACTTCACATATCCTCGAACCCTGGTAGCTCGTCCCCCGAGCCACCCTTGCACCAAGTCTAAACCTCCTGCTCCGAATCCAGCTAGAGTTATCCGTAAACTCAATATCTCCGATCGTCCCAAACCCATCTCTCAACGTGACATTCAGATCCCCGGTGAGCAACGGTCTCTTTCCAGCTCTCTCCTTCACAATATTGTTGTTGAACTCTTGACTTGTCCAAGTTTCACCATTTCCACTCGGAAAGTCCCCGTCGAGAACAACGATTTCCACTTTGATCGGATGCGGTAGACAGATCGGAACCATTTGATGGCCGCCCCCACCGGTCATGTTCTTGTCCACAACAAGGATTTGAATCTGGTTGTTGTCTTCGTCTGATATCTTGCTAGAAGTGAAGATTGGTAGTGAGAGGTTCTTGGCAAACACTAGCTGTAAGCTCGACGGTTCTAGTGGTTGAATCCTCAGTGAAGGTGTCCTTGTCAAAGATCTCGAGTCTCGTGTTAGAACATGATCAACTTCTTCACTCACCTGAAACAAAAGAAGAGTGCAATTAGCTAGCTAGATAACTAGGGTTTCGATAATATACAAGCAGAAACAATAATATCGATCTAGCTTATGATTTAAGTTAGTACCACTCTTCTAATCAAAGGCTCCAAGGACGAGAAAAGGTTTTGCATGGAATTGACCATAACCACTTCTCCAATTACTCTGCCAATTAAGACATAAGATCAGAAATATATAACTAGGATTTTTGTTCGGAAGCCAATACAAAAAGGAAAGACTTTTAAAAGAAACTAGTTTGTTTAGAGATCTAAGACATACGAAGCAAAAGAAACTCTAGGTCTCTTTGGGTTGTTATCATCCGGCTGATCTTGATCGGATTCTGAATCAGTTAAGAACCGTTTGGCGGCCATTTTCGAGCTCAAAGTTAAAAAGCAAGAAAGCGAAGAGAGATGAGTGAGGGTTAGAGATCGATATCAGACTGAGGTGGCTTTATCTCTACACAAAGAAGAGTGGTGGAGTTTATATATATGTTGGAGAAATTGACAGGTTTAGTAAATTAATGGATAGGTGAAGTTTCATGGAACGGAAAGGGAAACAGCTAGGTAAGAGCTGCTAGAGAACGAAAATCTAGCATGATCAGCTAACAATGACCAAAATATGACGCTGGACGTTTTTGAGTGTTTGACGTCAACTTTTTGGTTTCTTTTTCGGATTTTCCTCTCTCAATGGCACCAAGGTAGTATAGTTTACTGTATATGTTCCTATCTAGCTCTCTAATGATCCTCCTCATATCGAAGTTTGACTCTAGACTTTTGGTCAATAGATGCATTTCTGGGAAGCATGCAATGAATTAATCATTTTGATAAAGTAGGGGCGTAGGGCCCTGAAATAGTGCGCTCGAAACTGAGACATCACAGGAACACCGTACGTACACTATTGGGGATCAGTTACCAAGCGACGAAGACATTTACCTTCGTCGTTTTACTGTCCTTAAGGCGATGAAGAAAGAATTGGTAGCCTCAGAAACACTATACATCGCGTTAAGGTCCTTGAGGCGACCAATTGTTTCCTACGTCGCTTCATAAGGTTTCTAAAACAACGTAGAAAAACTTGGTCGCTCCGAAGAGATCTTATACGACGAAGATTGATCAATCTTTGTCGCCTCATTTCTTTTAAACTGGATCTGTTCTCCTTCTTAAAGTCAAACCTTTTATAAGGTTGAAATTTTGGGAAAATAAGTTATTCGCTAAAATGAGCTGTTCTTGTCCGATTTGGAGAGAAATTTGAAGAAATTGAGAAAGAATGTTGTTCTTGCCATCCATTTGATTCTTAAGTAAGGTTAGTTTGATTTTTATCTCTTTAACCATCTTTATGACCATATTATATGTTGTCCTTGCCATCCATTTCGTATTTTTGCATTAGACTATGAATTATGTAAACCTAATTTGAGGCGACCAAAATGTCATTGTTTGTCGCTTCAAAATGGACGAGGCGGCGAGAAACTTCAGTCTTCGTCACTTCGATTAGGGTTATTAAAATATTATTTTTCTGTGAGCCGACCAACCCTAAATCCCCTATGTAACCCAGTGTTGCTTAGGCTTTGTCGCTTCATCTATCCCAGGCGACAAAGAAAACGATGTTCGTCGTGTCACCAATTATAGGCAACAAATCAAGCCATCTTCGTCGCCTCAATGAGCTTATATTTCTAGACTCAGCACAATTTCTTTCTTCTTCTTCGTTTATTCTTCTTCTTCACTCCTCCGCCCTCAAATTCGAATTTCCCTAAACCCGAAATTGAAATCGAAACCCTAAATCCCCTCCCCCTTAACCCACCTCTCCCAAAAATCTAAAGCCCGTCCTCTCCCCCGTAACCCACCGGTCCCCATACCCCCTCCTCGAAACCCTAAATCCCCGTCGTTTCCACCGTCACTTATCACTTCAAGTCCGGCACCTTATCACTTCAAGTCCGGCGTCTTTTTAGGTTTGCTTTCCTTTCTTTTAAGCTATATATATGTTTTCATGTCCTTGTGCTGAGTGATAAATTGATAGGGTCTTGGCAATTTCAGACACCGAAAGAAGAAAATGTTTGGTTAACAAGATGTCCAAATCTTGAAGTACCTCTACTATATGCCTATGGCTGCTACTTTCCGGTGATATCAATTGGTTTCCACATTATAATGGCTATAACACCACTATTCTGCTTACCGATCGATTAACATACACAATTTGTGATGAATTGTGATGAATTTGGTACTTTTGGGATTGAGATTTACGCTAATTGAGACATATGTAATATGTGTGTTTGAATTTGAATGTGTCTTGGAAAATATGTAATCTGTGTGTATGAATTTGAATGTGTTTTGGAATTCAGGTTGTCCTTCAATTTTGCCTTGTTGGCCATATTAAGTCCAGGTTTGCCTTGTTTATGTTTTTGATTATATATATGCACTGTATGCTGGCTTAGGTGTTGTATTGTTGTAGTTTTACTGTTGAGAATTTACTGAGATCTAGCCATTAGGCTTAGTTAAATCTTAATTGTGATGTTTCATATGTAATAGTTCATTATGAAGCTTGAAAAGTGTGACGACCCGAACCGGAATTGGTATATTAATCGGCTTAATCTGCGAGTTTCACGAGTAATTATGGTTTATCGTAATTAATCAGATATGCAACTTTGATCACGACTTAATTTTTGGACATGAATTTGATTTGGGTTTGTTCGTGGGAAATGTAGAGAATCAGATTTCGAGTCCGTAGGAGCTTTCCGATGATTTTTCGGATAATCGTGGAATATAAAATGAATATTTGAAATTAACGTCGAGTTAGTCATGTTTATCCGTTTGAGTTTGAAATATCCGAATTACGGATAGAGTTAACTCATTATGTATAAATAGCCGAATAGTCGTAAAGTTATCAAAAAGTTCGAAAAATGGGTTGTTTGACCAAGTTGACTGATTCTGGCCGAGTTGACCGAGTCATCCCATGTTGACTCAGTGAGTCGCGAACTCGCCGTCGTGGTGGCTGCCAGAAAACGGCACGGTTGCCGGATTTTAAGGTATGGTTTTGAAGCTTGGGATTTATGCTTTCGTTTGATATGTATATTGTGAAGTTTGGAAGTGTTTTAGTTGGTTAATTTTGAACGTGACGTTTGCTGGAATCGGGTTTAATGGTGGAGGGTTTTCCGACGGTTTTCCGATGGGAATTTTAGGTGGAAATGGTTGGGTTCGAGCTGGGGATGAAGCCCCTTGAATTTGGGAGGCCGATGTGGCCTCACGGTGGAGGCTTTCGCCGGAGAAATTTTCCAGCCGGTTTGAGTTTTGGTGGCTTTCGAGGTGATTTCCGGCCACGGTGGTGGTTGGACGGTGGTGACTCTTTGGGGAAAAAGGTTAGGCTTGAGGAGTGGGAGATTTTGAGGTCTTGGTCGCCGAAAAATCTCTCCAGTAACGGCGCGCCGCCGTCGGCGGTCAACGGCGGAGCTCCGGCGACCCGTTGACTTTTTGGATTTTGTCAAGTTTTATGCCATTTTTCTCTTAATCGCTCCCCGATCGTCGCCTTGAGGTTTTCGAGTTGTTTTGGGTGGCGGATTTTATGTCGAGGGTTTATATGGAGTATTTTGGGATTTTTGGCGATTCTCTTGTTACCGAGTTATATATTTCCGAAAATGGTTAGTTTCCGAGGTGTGGTTCAGAGTATTTAATTGTGATTTTGATCAGTGATATTTTTTTATTATTCAGGAGATCGAGATCGTACGCTTGGCGAGGGATCTTCTGCCGGATCTCAGGATTAGTGCGTTTGCGCGTTGTGCTTGTCTGTGAGCGGACACCTTTCTTTTCACTGATTGGTTGCGAGTTTTTTATATACGTTTTACGAGCATGAGCATGCGTATGCGATTATGATTTATTCGAGCATGTGTTTTACGATTATGCATTTACGATTATGCATCGACGAATATATTTTTATAATTATGTATTACGAATATGCATTTACATTATGCTTTATACATTTGCATAGAAACTATTTATGATTTAGTTTACGCAGAGTACAGTCTTAGTATATGTAGTTGTATCGATACACTTGCATTCCGGCTGATCCCCGAGGATATTTACCGGGGGGGACTGTGACCCCTGACCCGAGGCCTTTACCGCGGGGGGGGGGGGGGGGGGGGGGGGGGCAGATCTCTGACATCACGTATGGGTCTGGGATCTCGTGATTCGGACTGTACTAGCGCGGATGTGTCCATGAATGAGCCTCAGGATTTTCGATGCATGCTCTGTACGCGTGAAGAGTTAAAGTCTCCCTCGTGTACCATATCATTTTCATGTATCTAGACTCGCATATATTTTTATAACATATATTATTCTGCAAAAGACATTTTTTTTCATCCATTCACTCTAACGGTTTATATGTCTTTCCCTGGGCTCTTTGTTTTCTATGCCCAGTTTGCAGTTCGGATTCTGGTGTCGCACGTCGCAGTTGGAGGCTTAGTATTCGAGCTACTTTTCTTTCTCAGTAAGTTTCTTGTTTAGCCTACTGCTGTATATTTGTTTATATATATACTAGAGGTCGCTCTGAATACTCTGATGTTTATATTTTCATATGATTTTCCCAGATTTCTGTAAGCTACAGTTTTGCTTATTATTTTATATTATGATATGATTTTGAGAAATCCGGATGGGATTAATGCCCACGGTTTGGATTTGTGGCATAGGATGAAGTGTATTTTCGGGTGCAGGTTAATGGTAACTTCGCGATATAATGAAACTCTGCCAAAATTTCTATGGTTTTTGTTAGTTCGTGTTTTCAGAAGGGGTTTGATTCCGGTTTAGGAAACTAAATCGAGGTTGGGTCCTTTCAAAAAGTGGGGTTTGTTTAATGCATCGGGAAGATCTAATGGTCTTTTGTGTGTCTTAATTAATCTGTGCGAAAGGATAATGGTGAAGCAATTTTTATGTTGATTGAGAAGGTGGGTTGTGAACTGTTTTTGGTATAAAATAAGGCAATTCGAATGGCTCCCAGGAGTACGGCGCACCAGATGAGGAAAGCGGCGCTCGAGCATCATTAAACCGCGACGGCTGCTGCGATTGCCTCAGAGGCAGAGGCTGTTGCGGCGGCGACTAGGATATCCACCGGCCCATCCAGGCCTCCTCCCAGCCTCATTCCTAGCAGGAAACATCGACCCCACCGATAGACGACACTACAATGTCAGTGGATCATAGCGCTGCGGTATCCACCTGCGCCACTGTCACCTCCTGTAGCTCAGAGTCGTCTCCCGCCCTCAGCATCCGCTGCAAGAAGACTAGACTTCCAGGTCCACTGATCACCTCTCATTTTTATGTTAATGATTTGGTTTGGTAAATGCATAACTATTGGTAATAATCCGTTTGAGCAGACATGGTGGACATGGCAACTGGAAATGCGATGAGGATGCTGTTTCTACCAAATTTTATAAGGGTCTTTAGCAGAAGAGGGGATGGAGCCTATTTTGGGCTGACCTAGTCTATCGCGCATATGCCTTCCTTTACCTTCTATTAAGAACAATACACCAAACGGGCGTTAGGAGTCTTGACGGGGTGTTCCCACCTTCGACTCTGCGACGCTCTAGTTAGAATGTATGGAGTGTAACAGTAGTATTGGTAGAGTAACGGGCGTACCTTGTATCTGTCATAAATGTGTTGCTTATATTGGTGGTTGAGTGTGGAATCTTTTTTTGTTCTTCGATGTGGGATCCTGTCTATCTTGTACATGGCCTGTCTTGGTACTTTTCGTTTGCCGTACCGAACGCGTGGACGTTCGGATGGAGTTGGTTCATTGTTTAAGAACAATACACCAAACGGGCGTTAGGAGTCTTGACGGGGTGTTCCCACCTTCGACTCTCCAACGCTCTAGTTAGAATGTATGAAGTGTAACAGTAGTATTGATAGAGTAATAGGCGTACTTTGTATCTGTCATAAATGTGTTGCTTATATTGGTGGTTGAGTGTGGAGTCTTTTTTTTGTTTTTCGATGTGGGATCCTGTCTATCTTGTACATAGCCTGTCCTGGTACTTTTCGTTTGCCGTACCGAATGCGTGGACGTTCGGATGGAGTTGGTTCATTGTTTAAAGTTGAAGCCTGCATTGCTGCCTTACGTTTTGTCTAAGCTGTGTTGACCCATTTTTAGTGACTAAGTGTACGATAATTGTGTGTTACGGGATCACACACTAACAGATGCAGCGCGGGGTCATTGTCGGCACAAAAACTGAGTACCTCGTCTGGCTTAACAACAATCAACGACTACAGGTGCCTTACTCTACAAGGCATCGAGGACCTGCGACGAGAGAGTGGAGAAGTCTGATATCCAAAGACATTGGCAGCATCATCCGCAACAAAGTTCCCATGCTTGCGCCTAACTTTTTGGGACTCAAAGATGATCACCGCGACATCATCAACACAAGTATTGAGGTATACTTTTTGCACTTAGCTAAATTTTTTCATTTAGGGTTTATGTATTTATTAAAGATAATTAACACATTTTAATTTTATGTGCTAGACGAACTATGACATCCCTGCGACTGAGGTGGACATGTGGAATTTCATAGACTTGACAGCGTAAACCATATACAAGGACTGGAAGTATGATGGCCATCAGCATTATCTCCACGGTAACAAGGAGACTCCTGCCGAGTTCCTGGGGAGGGAAGAAGAACGAGAGTGGTTGAAAGGCCACTTCAAAAGCCCTGATTACCTGGTAAGCTTCATAACCTATTTGCAGAGTTCTTGGGCATGATTTTAAATTTAAATATTTATCTATTAATATTGTTAAATTATTATTTTGTGTGGCAAAAATTGTGCTCACGGAACCAGGGAAATAGAAACAAAAATAAGGAGCAGCAGCTCAACCACCATTCGGGCTCCCTCGCACTCTCATACCAGAGCGAAGTGTTGAAGAAGAAGAGTCATAAAGCCCCGGCTGTCCAGACTTGGATCGATGTATATGAGCCGGACAAGAATGCGGCTGAGAAAGTGGTGAGCGGACAATAATTATTACTTTATTTTTGTGTTTACCATATATTTAATATTATTTAAATATTATATTTTAATTGAGCAGGCGGCAGTCAAGCGAAGACTTGACGAAGTGTCGTCGCAACAAGATAGTGCACCGATCGAGGATGACGGCGATGTGTTTTCCCGAGAGTTTCTTCTTCCTCTTGATACGCTAATAAATATCATAGAGGAAAAGATAGGTGCAAGGCTCGGGACCTCTATAAGAGGTAATACATAACATATAGTCGTTTATCTTATTTTTCGTGTATGATCGATTTTCGTGTATGATTGATACATATTTATTTGTTCATGTTTTTCGTGGCAGGGGTGGGGCGTGCGATCACATGCGAGCCCAAAACCAAAGGAGGCACCCGGGTGAACAACAATGTTGCAGAAACCGAGATGCTGAAAAGGAAGGTCGCAGAAGCAAAAGAGGTAGTGCGCAAGTCGAGAGATGATTATAATGCTCTCGCCGAGAGGATAGGAGAAATGGAGGCCTTAATACGATATATCCAAGCTGGTGGTCAACAAACTGCAGTTCCTACCCTCGCTCTTACTCGTGGCACCCAATCTAGCTACAATGAGAGAAATGCAGACCAAGACTCCAATTTGTGAACAATGGTAGAATGTATTTGTATAGACATCAAACTAGTACGTTTAGATTTGAGGTTAATTTTTGTGTATGTTGAATGTGTTTGGTTTGTACATATTGTGTGTTGAAAATGATTTTGTGCACATTGTGTGCATAATCGTGTTATGTCATAACTTGGTAAGTAATTTTTTTTTTTTACTGTCATCCAATGGGGCGACGAAGATAGGTCAAAATACGTTGCTTCATATAACATGAAGCGACGAAGATAGGTCACACTACGTCGCTTCAAATAATATGGGGTGACGAATATGCCTCAAACTACGTCGCTCCATGTAACACCCTATACCAGATCTTGGTCGCCCCAACCTCATCAATATTGGTCGCTCAATATACGAGCGATAAAATATCCTCCTCCAATCTTCATCGCAATACTAGTTAATTGGTGACCAACATGGCTTCGTCGCTTCAGTGATCCTTAGCGACGTACTTTTATAAAAGTACGTCTACGTCGTCAAAGGGTGGAGAGACGAATATAAGGCGACGACGCTTAACCGACGAAGAGAAGGTCACCAACCGTCGAGATGACCAATAAGGAGCTTGGGCGGTGAATAATCTTCGTCGCCTCCTTCCCGACCTGTAGCAGTGGTACCAACCCTAGCTAGTGAAGCAATGTTAGTCGTTTAATAATTATCTAGTTAAAGAAACTAGAGGTTAGTTTAAGTGTTGTAAACTTGTAATTGAACGTCATGTCGAAAAATGTCATACGCCAGACGTTATACGATTATTACATATTTCTGTCTTTTTATTTTGATTGATATTGTTTGTGACGGTCATGTCATATGAGCTCTCCATGTCTCAAACACCTGTAACAGAAACGTTAATGAAGTTCAGAGAAGGAGCCAGGCTAGTTCCTCTCTTGGTGATCGAATGTTCCATACTCTGTTTGGTACGGAGTTAGTCACTAATCTTTCAATAGTTTACCAAACAGTCTTTTACTCTTTATAATTCGCAAACTGGCCGGGACAAAAGCCGTGCACTCCACTCTGCATTCTCCCAGGTAAAATGAATTGTAGTTAGTGCATGTCAATTTGGACTACACATCACCATACCATTCTATCATAAGCCATGCAATTCAAAAATGAACTTGTATGATATTTATCTTGAGAAAATAAACTTACACACTTCCCATTTACCCTATTAAAAATTGGACCCAATTTTTCTATCTCGGCTCTCTTCTAGTGTACTCGCAGCTATAACAATCGAGAGTCATGAGAAGGACGACGACACAATTCAAACAGATTAGGTTTACAGAAGAAGAAAAAAATGAATGATCGATCACCCCCCAAACGAGAAGCTAGAGAGAATTACACTAACGCCGCAAAAATATCAGTTGAATTGCATGAGCTTGGGAGCAAACCTCAACAACCTATCCAAGGTGCTGGGCATGAATTTCCTCGCAAACAAATGGCATATGTTGGTGTTCTTCCCATTGTATTCACACGTCGTCCCAAACCTCATCATGTTCAAGAACTCATTCGTCACATCCGTCCTCTGGTACTTCGACGGGTGCGGCCCTCCTCTTGACCAGTCGACCCAATGCAGAGTCCGGTTCGAGTTCCTCTGCCAAAACTTGATGCTCAAGAAAGTTGGCAAGTAATGCTCGTCTGAGTAACACGACGGAAGACAATACCGCTCGAACAGTGGTAAATACGTTCCGTCCGAAACCACCTCCAGCGCCAGGGTTCGGTCCACCTCGAACCACTGCGAGCCCTTCCGCCACTGGGCCAGGGTTATTGTTGGGGCCATTTTGGACCTGTATCGGTCTCGGCCCACTGCGCCGGGCAAATCGTAGGCCTCCACAAATGTCTTGGTAGAGCCCATTAAGTAGTCGTAGATGGTTCTGAAGTTGAATAAGGGGATGCACGACTCTGAGAGCAGAACAAAGCGTTGGTTGGAGAAGTCAAGTAGTGCATTGGCTAATAGGCGACGCTCTGCTTGCACCATGTTTGGTTCACCCCATGTTACATTCTGCAACATCCAACAAACAAATCAGCAATGGTGATTGTATTTAGCCAACTTAGGAGAACAAAATAATACGCGTTTAAGGGCTTTAGCAGATGTAGCTACTTTTTGCAACTTCCTGATTTCATGATGAAGAGAGATTTAAAGGGAGCTTATGCTTCCTTTCTTGCCCTAAATATATACTTTGGAATTGCGTGAGAGATTAACAGAGAGCATCACTGCACCAAAAAAGGAATGTAGAAAGCAGGAACACAAAAGTGTAGGATCCAAGTAATGCATGCTAGCTTGAACAAAGTTCAATCCGCTACTCAATCCATATGCCTAATTCAATGAATACATCCACGAATACACCGGACTTCTTGTTGAGTATAATAATTTGAAACATGAAATGGTAGAATGTACCATTCATTTTCTATTCTTTTATGTTAACGAAAACTTAGCATCAAGTATAAACTTTCCAACAACGACTATATAATTAGATGAAACTATAAACCCAAATATGTACATGCAGAAACTTTAGAAGAAGAATGCTTTTTCACAAACTGATCGGCTCTTGATTTTGTTCATCACTGCCGTATCGACCTCCATACCGAGTTAGGTGTTATCTGGGGGTTTATCTATATACAGACTTAGTAAAGCTCCTCACGACTACTTACACCATTGTATAGTTGTCCTAGATGTGATATTTGTCAACACCTTCACTACCTCAGAATTCATATAGACAGGCTTCCTCCCATGTTCTGTTGTCCAACCATTGTACATGTAAATGATGTAATGACCATGCTTATATTAATTTGTAATAACTAAGATTTGAGAATATATAAAATCTAGCTATCTCAATCAAAATATTGTCTCTCTCTTCCAAGATTGCATGTATATGGGGAATTTGGGGAAAGAACTTACAAAGAATTCGAAACTGACATAACTTCTGAAGAAGGTAATTAAACACGGGGGAAGAATCAAGAATGTCAATGCTCGATCATATTATATTTTCAACTCAAAAGAGCTAGAATATAGGTTTTCATGTACATATAATATGTTGCTTTTCGTGACGAACAAAGCATATAATAGGACATAATCACAAGAATATAGTAATTTGGTCATTTAGACATAATTTATCTAATGCAATAAGCCTATAATAACATATATAATAATAAAAAGGAATCAGTTTTTGCCCACTATATGAGGCAAGTCTAAGAAACTTCCTACAAGTATGACTTCAATTCAATTCCACTTGCATTCTCCTAAAGGAGTAGGCGCGTAGCTCTAGCTAATCGATCAAATTTATGGAAATACAAGGATTTAGCTAGTGTCTTCATTATTCTTTTGGAGTTCTGGAATATGTAAATGACTCTAAAATGGGACGAGTGCGTTTAGTTCTCGTAGTTCAGTTCGTTTATGTTCACTTATTTTCAAGTTTTGGTTTTTAATAGTCTCTGTTATTATTTATTAACAATTAATTCGGATTTTACCTATTTAAAGAGTAAAAAATTCTTCTTCTTTTATGAAACTAGGGGGAGTAAATTGAAATATCAACCTGGAATCAAGGTATTATTTATCCCTTTATACCGGATAGTTGTACGTAAAGCTTAACGGAAAGGGGTGAAAGACAAAAACAAAACCCATTTTCACCTATCATTCATTGGTGTCAAAGTAAGCACAGAGCAAACTAAAAGCTGTTTTTTCTTTTCAACCCTCCTAAAAAATAAAAATAAAATAAAATCTCCACGGTATTATGGGTGCAGTAAATAGATAACACCAATGAGACCCAATATGTAACGCACTCTACCTCTTCCCGTCGATCAGTTACATCCCATCAAGAAAACGTTAGAATTCAGAATTCTTTTATGACTTGATTTCTTAGTTAATTATTACTATAGACCCCTAAATGGAATAAAATCGTGTGCACATAATGATATCAGAATCCTACTAGAATGCAAATGGTGTGAAGGAATAATAACAAAAACTGACCTTACTCGGTATGTTTCTGCCGTAAAACACAGAAAATTCCGGCATCGGCTCGATGGAAGCAGGATTTGCATGGACGTAGATGGAGTAAAGCCCTTCATTCCCTTTGAAGAAGAGCTCCCAAAGAGGAGCCAAAGCCAAATGGCCTTTGGTTAAAAACATGAAGGCCACTTTTGGCTTGGAGTTCTTGAATGGCAATGCCCCACCTCTCTTAGGCACCAAGGAAGCCCTCCATAACAGCTCCTCATCCTCCATAGCATGCATGAGACTTGGCGGCTTTGGGACATCTATGACAACTGGCGGAATCGGAATCGGAATCGGAAGTAACGGCGTTGGAGGAGGCGGCGACGGTGGCGGTGGCGGCGGAGACGCAGGCGGGGGATCGACGCTTATTTTGGCGTCGTTAATAATTACGAGTGGATCAGTTGTTGTTGCCGGTGGCGGCGGCGGCGGCGGTGCAGGAGAATCTACGGGGACTAGTTTGTATATGGCTGAATAATCGAAACTGTTTTTGGCTAATGCGGTGTAGAATGATAAAGAGTTGTCTTTGATGAAGAAGGAGAGGGTGATTCCGAGAGCTAAGCCAGAGACGAAGATGAGGAAATTGGAGACGATCTTCTTGACGTGCATTTGTGCATTCACAAAGTTTTTGAGAAAACATGGTGGTGTGGTTGGTTGCTGCTTGTTCTTCATCATATTAAACCCAGACCAGAGAGAACCGGAGGCAATATGATGATGATGATGATGACGACGACGACGACGACGACGACGACGATGACGACGATGACGACGAAGATGACGATGAAGACGAAGATGACGATGAAGAACAAGAAGCCTAGCCTGATTGGTTTTGGAAAGCTTCAAGGGGGCTGGCTACTCCTCTTCTCCTCTAAAACTCAAAAGAATCTTATATTTGGTTTCATGACTCACAAGGACTCGAACACAAACTACTATATATTTCTTGACTCATATTTCTTTTCTATTTTGAAATTTTGGTGAAGAAAACATGAAAGGTCATGGGGGGATGTGACTTAAATAGTATACAGAAAAAAATGAGTTATAAATCAACTCTGGATTCATTGAATTACTTTGCATCTAATTTTGAAATTAGAATCCAAGAAATAAAGGTAAATAAGGGAAATTATTTTCACATTGGGGTTCACATTTACCTCACAACCATATAACATATTTCATTGCGCAATTACCATACTAGGCAGAGACATACAAATATTTTCCCAATTAAAGTATCTGTTTCTAAATTTTAATTCCCATCTTTTCAAAAAAAAATAAAATAATTCCCACTAAAACCGGAAAAGGAAATTAGAGGTGGGTATTTATCTTTATTTGGGACATTGATTAAAAGTATATTTTTGGAGACTCATGATGGAATCCTGATTGGTATGATCTTCACTGATGACAATAGGGGATTCCTTGTTTTCCTATACAAAGTAAAACTCTCAACAATAAATTTGTTTTTGATAATTAATATCATTTGTGAAAAAAATAAAATGGAAATACATTCAATTTGGGCCACACAGATAAGGATTTGGACGCGTTAAAAATTGTAGGTGCTATTATGACCCAGTCCAAGGGGAGCTTTGGGCTGGCACACACATGATCAAGAACAGAAGAACACGGTTTGGGCTGGCAATGCTTGAATGGTGCTAGTTACCTGGAACACACTAATCTGGTTGTAATTACTACTGTGGAGGAGGTACGTGACAATTTCACCTCTCTTATTAGTGTGTCATCTCCCTGTCTAGGAAAAATATTTAAAAAAATTACTCAAATATGACACGTTCTAAATTTTGCTCACTTATGTATGACAAATATCATTTTGCTTACTCAAGTATTACACTTTTGCTCACTTCAGATTCTGCAAAAATTTTGGTTTTGAATTCGAGTTATAATCGGTCAAAGAAACATATTAAGCATTGTAGCTCTCTTCTTTGTGAGTCTTTTCATACCAAGGTCGAGCCTCAATTCAACCCGAGGAGGAAGAATCAAAGATTTGAAGTTTTTGGTGTTCTTAACTTCAAAGGTTAATCCGACCACTTCCATGAAGAATTGGACTTGGGTTTAGTTGATAAAATTGTTGTTGGGTTGATTTCGAACAGATTGAGCTTCAGTTCGTCGAAAATTGGAGTAGCGCCGCCAATTTCTCCGGTTCAGAGTGAGCAAAGTGAGTAAAAGTGTAATACTTGAGTGATCAAAGTGATATTTGTCATACATGAGTAAGCAAAATTTAAAACATGCCATACTTGAGTGACTTTTTTAGCCATTTTCTCCCCTATCTATATGATTCTAGTATTTTTAATAGGAAAAATTATCCAAATGATCACTCATCTTTGTCACGTTTGATACTTTAGTCACTCTACTTTTCAAAACATCATTTTAGTCATTTAACTTTACTTCCGTGTATCACTTTGGTCACTATGTTTCAAATAAACATCACTTTAGTCACTGAACTAATTATCTATATATCACTTTAGTCACTATTTTACCCCTCGTATATCAAAAATTTGATGTATAAAACTGACAGAGTGATCAAAGTGATACACGAAAGTAAAGTTGAGTGACCAAAGTGATATTTTAAAAATAAAGTGACTAAAGTGTCGAACGTGACAAAAATGAGTGATCATTCTAATAATTTTCCCAGATGGCAAGCTTCATAATAGAGTAATAGTTAAATACAAAACCTAAAAAAATCATAAATAGGATAATTAGGTATATTGTTAGAATATGGTATGTTCAAGACCTTAAAAATTAGAACTCGAATTAACTCTCACAAAGATCGGTGTGGTTTTTTTTTTTTGATAAGAAGAATGATTCATTAAAAGACTTTCATGGTCTGAATACTACATACACAGTTCGTATAGAGAAAATACGTACTACTTTTTGAATCTATTAAACTCATCCATGTCAAGATTATTCGTATCTTAAATGAATCCCAAGAACCAAAGAAGAATTGTCATATGATTGAGCACTCAATTGTGGTAGGTATGACAACCCTAATAAAACTCATTTTTCACAAGCGACGTGAATAAGCCGACTACACCAGCCCCGGTGTATTTGTAGGTAAATCGGGTCACCTGGATCCCACACTTTAAAATCACCTGGATCCCAGACCTTAATCTTAAAAAACTCCCTCATAAGCCCTAAGTCCATGCCTAACCCAGAAAACCTATGAAAGATCCAGACCTAAATATTAACCCACTGAAACCCTAACAATCTTAGTTTACTAAACATGGCCCAGAATAAATCTCATGCCCAACAACCCAACTGGCTCAGTAGCCCAACCCGACACATCATGCTTTTCTCCAATTCCAACACAGAGTCGCTGCCGCACCAAGTCCTCACACCCTAGTCGTCATCGCCGCTCAGCCAACCTGGCCTGGAATCTCGCCGCAACCACAATCTCAAAACCACCACCACCAAGGCCATCCACATTCTTGAAACGTCGTTGCAAGTCGCCCGTTTCAGCCATACTCCCCAGTGTAATCAGGAAACCACGATGTCATCTAAACAGTGACACAACGTGACTCCATACGTCGACCAACACCATCCCATATATAGCTCTCGCCTCTGCTTGAACTCGCTTGAGTCTTGCACGGGCAAGATGTATGTTCCAGCGATCAGGACCAACCTCTGCCTCCAAGCACAGTGCTTGAAAGCCGCGAACAAATCCAAACCAGATTGAAAAATCCAAAACCATTCGGGAAGGAAACGGAGAAGCAACTCCCATGCATGGAATTCTGGAGGAGGCAACAGCGGTAAGTCCCCGCGTGTAATAGAGATCACTACAACGAAGCCGGGAAAGCGCCGCCTAAGTGAGACGAATACAAAGATCTGTGTGGTTATTTGGTTGTTTTACATCAAAATTAAAAAATAAAATGGAAGTTATTTTACCTTTTGGTCTACTTGGGACTTCCATGACTCAAAAATTTTGTTGATCGAATTTGTAGATCTCAAAACTCTTACACTTCCTTTTATCGTAACATATTACATGCATGTAAAGTGAATGAACATATCACATATTCGTCAAAATATTTGCTAGTTAGTATATGTATAATTAATATATGTAGCAATGTAACTTGCGCTACTATAAAATGGAACCTTGCAGCAACATGGGTGCAATTTGCAACAGAGGTTGCAGACTATCCGGGAAAAACTTCCTTGCAAATAAAAAACACATAGATCTTGTTCTATTAGTATCATCACCGTACGCCAGGGGACAAGTACCATTAGTACCAAACCTCATTCGATTCAGCAATTCACCGGAAACATCATTCCTTCCATATCTTACAGGGTGCGCACCACCCTTGGACCAGTCCACCCAAGTGATGTTCATATTTGAGTTGTGCCCCGGACGATAATCAATATTACACAGGATGCATCATACAATTGGGAATAATTATTACAAACAGGAACAGGGATCAACAACCGTTGTGTTACTATATGTTATCTGATGATAGCATCAGACAACGGTGATTTAAATATTGTATGACAAAATTCCTACAACGATATTTATTTAGAACTTGGTTGTGTAATAAGACATGCC
The DNA here is from genome assembly GCA_946800695.1 of Geum urbanum. Lineage (NCBI taxonomy): Eukaryota > Viridiplantae > Streptophyta > Magnoliopsida > Rosales > Rosaceae > Geum > Geum urbanum. The sequence goes on from OX327011.1 coordinate 45,376,580, forward strand.
AGTTTGCTTGCGACACAGTGCGAGCATGACATTCAGCGCGCGCATGGCATTTGGCATGGCATTGAGCATGACATTCGGCTTGACATTGCATTCAGACAACAAAGTTCAGTGAAGAAAATGGCATCACACAACATTTTTTTATATGTTTTACTGTTGTAAGATTTTGTTTATTAATTGTTCAGACGTCGTTATATTCATAATCATCGTTGTTGAATATGTCTTTATTTTTATGTATCTAGGATCATCATACAACAAAATATTTTATGAAACCATTGTGTGATATCATGTAAGACACCAGTTTTTCCATTTTCTTGTTGTAAGAGTTCTTTTTACAAGATATATATTATACACTGAATGTTGATTGTTGGTCTTTCTCTATTGTGTAAAGCTCAATTATTCATATCCTTCACACAACAAATTATATAAATTATAACAATAATGTTGTATGATTTAAATCTATAATATACCATTTATATATAAGCTAAAACGTACTATTCCATTTAGAATTCAAAAATATTTGTTACATATATTGATGCATAAAGGCAATAGCCATACAATTAAAAATCCAACTAAATACATAATATGGGGCAATAGCTATGAGTTCTAAAAGCTAAGATTGCAAAAATATAAAAAAAAATTAAATCATAAACACATACACAAAATAGGAATGCAAAAGCTATGTCAACTTCACACATTATGCGTAGATCCTCAACTTAGTTGCTCCATTTTGAACTTGATCAATCTTTTTGTCATGATAGTATTAGAGAACAACTTCTATTATTCTTTCCTTGTAAGCCTACAATAAGACATAAAAAATTCATTTAAGTTTTATGGCACTTACTGAGACCCACTATAAGTTTTCTGTAAATTTGTTCGATATATAGAACGATCCAACACAACACACCACTAAACTGGTCTAATAGAAATTTAGCACTACTCACCCTTTCATATTGACACTATCACTAACAAGCTTAGGCATCGTATTAATATTTTAGATTCGCAAAGATATGTCTTCAATGTGTGAGAGAGAGTGAGAAGGGGAGAGGCATATAATACATAAGGAAACATTAGTGACACATTGTATATTAAATTTAAATGGTATAGATCTAAGTTCCAAACTAGTAGAAGAAGGGACGGGCATAAAGTAGCAAGTTACCTCATCTGATTGTCGTTACAAGTCTCTAGGAAACTTGCTTCTGTCATTTAGAGAAACTTCTATACTTTTCTAATTGATAACTAATCAATACCACAAGATTTTTTACCAGCTTAACTAAATCATTTCAAGCCAAAACGAACACAAATGAGAGAGAGAGAGAGAGAGAGAGAGAGAGAGAGAGAGAGAAACACAAATGGTTATATACATATATATATATATATATATATCGAATAATATACTTCTATGATTCACCATTTAGAAACTAATGGTATTGATTCACCATTCAGAAGTTCCAACATCTCCACAGATGACACCATCCTTGGAATGATCCATTGCACTCAACGCAGAATCGAACCAGCATGCAAAGACCACATAAGTCACATATCACACACTTACCATTGCACTTTTCGCACAATCTTCCACTAGCTATTCCTGGTTGTTTCCATCACATAATCAGGTCATGATGATGCTTAATCATGTTCCTGCAACAATACTATGCTAGTTTGCGACTCGAGAATACTCTACAGAACTGAAATTCGGTGCAGGCATTGCTATCAGTGCCTACATATTTACATACACAATACTTACAAAAGTTAAACCATGTTTTTTGCTTTGCCCCTTAAATGATAACAATCAAAATAGGAAACTATTATGATACAAACATCAAATACAGACCTCGACCAAGATACGAGCCGCAATTTGAGTATTCATACACTCCGGCTCAAACTGCATCCACGCTGAAGCTCAAAATCCAAACATAAACCACTCATAAACTAAAAACTCTAACTTGAAAATAACCTGATAGAGACGAAGAAGGCACAGAGTTGCATCAAACTTAGAAATTGAAACACATAATACACACTCTAATTCAATTAATAATCCACAAAATAAATCAAAAAAGCCAACTCAATCCATCATATTAGATATAAATACAAGCCAGACCTACCCGTTGACGTAGTTTTCAAGATTGGGGAAGATATCTGGGTTGTACGGATTGACCGCGATACAGATAGATAGACAGACAGACAGACATATAGACAGACAGACAGACAGACAGACAGACAGATAGATAGACAGATAGATAGATAGATAGATAGAGAGAGAGAGAGAGAGCAAATCAGTACCGTTGTTCATGTCGTCATCTCCGTTGTGGCTCAACACGAGGCCATTTTGGTCGGCGGCGGAGGTGCTAATCTTCTCCCTAACGACCCTCACCAATCTGTACTAGCTCGTCAGATGGTGCAGCGACGTCGATCTAGTTGTTGGGGTCGAGAACCATGGTGAACTGAGGCCGAAAGAGTGAGCAAGAGCGAAGATGCCCAGCTGGGCGTCTGAGGTAGAGGGGGTTGATGCAGTGGCGGTGCTAGGTTAGGAGGTGTGGTGGCGTGGTCTATCTTCCGCTACTTTTCTTTTTTTGGTCAGAGAGAGAGAGAGAGAGAGAGAGAGAGAGAGAGAGAGAGAGTGTTTTGTGAGAGATGGAGGTGCATAAGAATGAGTTTTGTGAGAGATGGAGGCACATAAGAGTTTTGTGAGAGATAGAGGGGAAGTGTTTAAGTTTACCTCAGGGTTTTTTTTTCTTTATGTCTTGATTTTTGAATATTCAAGATTATAAAAAATATATTAATTCGAAATGCAAATTTTTGGAACTGACAGGCCTTGCATGCATTGGTGATCTCCGACGCATCTGCATGAATAGTGGGCCACCAAAAACCATATCGTAACGCCTTGTGAGCAATTGAGCGGGCCCCAGCATGGTGGCTGCACTGCCCACTGTGTATGTCTTCCAGGAGGGATCGCCCTGCCTTTGTGAGTTGGGCCAGGTGCGTCCTTGCCTGTATAGGTGACCGCCACGAATGTTGAAGTTAACGGCCCTTGCGATGATTGTTCTGGCCTCCGTTTTGCTAGCGGGCAGCGTTCTGTTTGTCTTATAGGCCAAGATAGGATCTAACCAATCTGGTTCAGCAGGCTAGACAGGTAACATCTTGAGAAAGCTCCTCTGGATGCTTGGTCTGTCCAGCGTTTCAACCTTGGATGAGAACGGGCTTTGTACTGTTTTGGCCGTTGCAAGACGCGCTAGAGCGTCGGCGTTGGCGTTCCGCTCTCTTGGCACTTGTGTGATATTGTAAAATTTGAATTTGGAAAGGTAATCTTTGGCCAACGCCAGGTATGGTTCCATCTTTGGCCTCGAAGTCCCCTTTTATCCGAGTAACCACAAGCTGGGAATCACTGAAGATGTTTATGTCCGAAGCATCTGAGATGCGCGCCAACTGCATGCCAGCTATAAGTGCTTCGTACTCAGCCTCGTTGTTTGATGCCTTGAAGTTGGATTGTAGGGCGTACTATGCATGAGCGTTATTTGGCCCGGTCAGTATAATACATGTGCCACTGTTCGTCTTGGTGGTTGAACCGTCAACGTACAAGTTCCACCTAGTTGTTGGAGTTGTAATGGGGGCGATGTGGTGACAAGACGGGTTTGTTTGAGCTCAGGCTTCGCTTCGGTATATTCTGCTATAAAGTCTTCCACGACCTGGGCTTTGATGGTCATTCTGGGTTTGTATTAGATGTCAATTTCACTAAGCTCAACAGACCATTTGCTAAGGTGGCCGTTATGGTCAGGAGACTGCAGCACATGCTTTAAGGGGAGGTTTGTGAGCACCTGGATTTTATGCGCTTGGAAATAGGGCCTTAAGCGTCGAGCGGCTGTGACAAGGGAGAAGGCCCACTTGTCAAATGCTGGGTAGCGTTTCTCTACTCCTATGAGTCCCTTGCCTGTAAAAAAGACGGGGAGCTCAGCATCAGCGCCGCGTCGCACTAGGGCAGAGCTAACGGCTGTGAGAGAGATAGTCAAGTATAAGTATAGTGTTTCGTCTTACACTGGTCTCGAGAGTGTGAGAAGGGAAGCTAGGTATAGCTTGATTTGTTGGAATGCGTTCTCATAGGCAGGCATCCAGTTGATGGAGTGCTTGCTTTGGGAAAGGCGTATGATCTTGAAGAACGGTTCGCACTTGTCAGAAAATCGAGAAATGAAACGATTTAGGGCAGCAAGCTTACCTGTAAGGCTTTGCATTTTCTTCTTGCTCACAGAGGGTTTCATATCCATTATGGCTTTGACCTTTTTGGGATTGGCCTCGATACCCCTCTGGCTGACTTTATACGCCAAGAATTTGCTGGTGGTGACGCCGAACGTGCATTTTGCAAGGTTAAGGCGAACGTTGTGTTCCATCAAGATTTGGAAGACAATACGGAGGTTGGCAATGTGGCCATTGGCCATTTGGATTTTGACTAAGATGTCGTCGATATATACCTCTATAACGGAGCCCTTGACGTCGCGGAAGATGTGTGTCATGAAACTCTGGTAGGTGGATCCTGCGTTCTTGAGGCCGAACGGCATGACCATGTAGCAGTATAGTCCTTTGTCAGTGGTGAACATTGTAGCTTCTTGGTCTTCCGGGTTCATGAAAATCTGGTTGTAACCAGAGTACGCGTCTAGCGTTGAAAAGAGTTCATATCCGACCGTTGCGTCCACAAGCTAGTCTATTCTGGGGAGTGGGAAATTGTCCTTGGGGCATGCTTTGTTCAGATTTTTATAGTCGACACACAACCGCCAACTCCCGTTGCTTTTTGGAACCATCACCGCATTTGATATCCACTTGGGATAGTGGACTGGTCGTATAAAGCCCATTTTGAATAGGCGTTCCACCTCAGCGTTCATTGTGTCGTAACGCTCAGCGTTGTATGCGCGACACTTTTGCTTGACTGGCTTACTTTTTAGGGTGATGCTCAACCTGTGAGAGATTAAATTGGTAGAGATGCCAGACATATCGGCGTAAGACCATGCGAAGACAGTGTTGTACTTCTGAAGGAGGTTTGTCAACTCCATTTTAATGCTGACGTCTAAGGTAGCCCCGACACGGATCTTTTGTTTTGGGTGGGCTAGATCGATTTCAACTTCAACGATGGAGTTCCTAGTCTCAACATGTCTGAGCGCGTTCACACCATCCCTTGGATCATTAGGCCTCTCTGCTTTCATGTCTGGGACGGGTGTGTTTGCCACCTTTATGACCTCTTGGCATACGATGTGACCAGTGCGGGGGTTGACCGGGTGCGTCACGAAGTTGTAACCACGTACCGAACCTGTGCCAAAGTCCATTGGGAACTGCATGTATAGCATATGACTGGCCGTAATGGCTCAGAATTTCTTGAGGGCCGGACGGCCAAGAATTACGTTGTAAAAAGAATGTAAATCTACCACAATAAAATATGTAAAAACTTCCCTTTGAGGAGATCCCGTGGCACCCAGGCTTAGACGCATGTAGTCGTTACCGAAAGGGTAGATGATGTCACCTGAAAAGCTCATGAGGGATTCGTTGTCTTAGGATAAGGAATGGCCGGGACATTTCAGCTGCTCATATGCGCTAAGGAAGATCACGTTAGCACTAGAACCTGAGTCGATGAGGACGCGACTCACCTTACACCTGTCTAAACAAGCGTCGATGACAAATGGAGCGTCCGTTGGGGGAGCTCCTAGCTCGTCTACCTCGGAGAAGGTGATTGGCTCCCAGGAACGGCTTTGCGCCTTAGGTTCAGAGCCCGATGCGATGGATAACACCTCTCGAGATAGGGCATCCACTCGTCGCTTCCCCCCGTAGATCGTGGAAATTTCTTTCTGAGCTTCGATGAATGCGATATGTTTGCCTCCATCAGCGCGGTATTGATTGAGCTCGCCCTTATCAAATAGCTCTCGTATGATCTTCTTCAGAACGCTGCAATCTTCCATGTTGTGGGTTTCATATTTGTGGTATTTGCACCAACTACTAGTGTTTCTCAACGGTGCCTTGCGCGTCTTGGGCTTAGGTTGAGCTATCAAATGCTTGTTGTTGGCGAGGATCTCCGCATAGGTGGCGTTTGTAACGATGTAGACCGTTCGGTCAGGAGAACAACGCTTTTGAGACTTAGGTGGCCTTCGTAGGTTCTAAATGGGAGAATGGTGTCCTGCCGGGGCACTGTGCCTACCTCAGATTGGGGATCGACAGCGTTCTGGGGTGTGCTGTCTATGCGGGCTTTACTTTCGCTCTGGAGTATTAGAACGATGTCGCTTCCATTCGGGTGTGCGTGAGCGGTAACGCTTGCCCTTGTAGCCGTGTCGATTGGGAGGTGCGTGGCCGTCCCGTTGGCCCCAGACTTCGTTGTGGACTTCAGCCTTCTCGACCATCATATCAAGGGTGGCCTCGTATGTGAGTTGATCCTTTCGAATCAGTTTTTCTTTGAAGAGTGAAGGCTGGAGTCCTTCTACTAACACTGTTTGAGCCGTCTGCTTGTCCAAGTTTAAGCAAAGCTGAGCTGCCTCCCTAAAACGATTGATGTAGGATGACAGGTTTTCAGAGCCCCCTACCGGACGGAGAAGAGAGACTTGGCTGTGCTGTGACATGTTTGTAATCGGTACCGCTTGAGGAAAGCGTCCATTAGCTCGTTGAAGGATGATATGGAACCGGGGGCCAGTTCAAAAAATCAATTGAGCGTCTCACCCGTAAGTGTTTTGAGGAATAAGTAGCATAGCGTCGCATCGTCGTGTCTGTGACCGGCTATGAAAGAAAGAAATCGATCAAGATGGGTGTCATGGTCTCCCCGCCCAGATTACCATTCATCCTTCCACATTTTCGCCCCTGGATGACATCCCACATTGGTGATGGAAAGGGAGAACGAGGTGGTGCGCAGTGTGTAAGACACTGTGTGATGATGGTTGTGAGTCTATCTCAGTTCATTTTCCAAATCAGTCAGTCGGCCGAGGATTTGAGCCGTCGTGTCCTGGGGAGCAGGTGTCTCAATGGCGGGCAAAGGGCCAGGTAGTAGCGAATTGATCAGCTGTGTGTTCATATGGATCATATTGCGTCGCTCCTCTCGACGGCCAAGTTCGAGTTCCTGGGCCTACATGGTGCTTAGCATATCGCTGAGACGCTTGTTGGAGTGTTGCATTGCATCCTGTTCTGCCCTAAGCTCAACAAGTTGTGCTAATAGTTGGGCATGAATTGTATTGGTATCAGCGGGGATGCTTGGTGCGACATTCCCATGCCACTGGCTGTGCCTGCGTCAGGGGGCCTTAACGAGGTATTTGGCGTTAAGAGCTGTTCAAAAGTTCATAGACGATCCCCAGCGGGGGTGATCATGTTGTCCTAGCCGTTTGTAGCCATAAAGGAAAAATTGAACGGGCTTTTTAGCGTGGTGAGAAAATTTTATCCGTTACAGACAGCACCAATTATTTTGGGCAAAATCCATAGGGGTTCCGTCCCGTCGAGGGGTAGATTTTAGGTATAGGATCACTCACAAGCGTTCTGATGGCGAATCTAGAACACTTGCGTTATCTGCAAAACAACAGTTTCAGCCTAAGAAGTCGAGACGGGATTGGCCCGCCTTCGACGCTCCAATGCTTAAGTCAGTAAATGACGTGATTGACTGGGTAAAGTAACTATAGGATTTAAATTGAATTACCTTTCCCATGGAGTTGATACCACCCATTTATGGCTAGATGATCTTGACAACTCGAGGTGATTCTCGATGTGGGATTAGTTTTCCTACCATTTTGGTGTAAAGGAAAGACTGATCCCCATTAAGACGACTAAGGGGCGCGCTGGTAAATGACAGCTCCGTTCCGTACAGCTTACACGTGACGCGTGTTGCTCTTCATCACATGCATTGTATGGAACCAGGCTGTCGTGACCAAACTGCCCTTGCCTGTGTTGTGGGGGTGCGCTGGTCATTTGATCGGGTAGGACGGTACGGCTTGCACGTGACGCGAGTTGGTGTGGCTCATGTGCGTTGTATGTTCTGGATCCGAAATGACTGAACTGCCCCTGAGCCTGGCAAGTGGCATTTTGCATTGCCTTTCTAGTCCTTTTGTGTAGAGTAAAGTATATTTTTTGGGTTTAGCACATTACGTACTAACACATATGTATTATGTTTTATGAAAAAAGACACATGTGAGAGATGCATACTGGAATGTACAGTTTGGCACCAACATTTTGATCAGACAACAACTTATTGTATGATTTATTGTATGAGTAAAGAGAATTTAGAGAGAGAAAAACTGACATTCAAAGTTTGACTTTCAGACAACATGGGTGTCTATGTTCTGTTGTATGACAAAAATGGATGCCAACTGACATGTAAAGATTACCACCAAAATGTTCATCACACAACAAGTATATATTATTTGTTGTGTGATAAAAATTACATCTGAGGGCTCGTTACTGACATGAGTAGTTTGATACCAACATACAACATTTCGTTATAAGCATTGTTGTGTGAATAAAGATGGCATACAAAATAACATACAAACTTTTGTCAGACAATGAAATGTCATAATATATGTTGTGTGATAGTTCTAAGATTATAGAAGTTGAAGAAATTTAAGGGGGAAAATGCTATTTTCAGACTCCCTTAACACCTAAAAATTGAAGTAGAATAACAAGTATTTTTTTGATAATCATACAACACATATAATACAAAATGTTGTCTGAAAGTGATTTCAAATTTTACATACAACGGCTCAGTATATTAACCGTTGTATGATATAATTTATTTACATTTATTCTATCACATAACATGTTTTTTAAATCGTTGTGTAAATAGTCTTGTATAAAGCACTTTTTGCTATAGTGAATGTTCACTAAGGTAGGAATGTAAGGCTCATCACTGTAGCAAGGCGGTCTACAATTCTCTTTAAATATGGGGAATGCTGGTATATGTCATATGACATACCTCACCAAGTATTCGTGCATGACAAGATCCGGCCATGCCATCACCGTAGCCACCAGAAGCCACAAACTCATCACTGAGAAGCCAAAGCTTAGTTAGTTGTGGTTAGAGCCTTAAGAGCTTTCTATCCCATATTGCTAAAAAAATAAATGGGGAGACACCATTAACCTATAAAAGGGAGCCTTCCCTCCCACTTAAAATGATCTCATCTTTACATAGCACTTGGGCCTAAATCATTATTGGGTTTGAGTAGCATAGTCGAAACCCAACGAGACAAAGAGTGGAGTAACCAATTTGATGAACTACTATACATATTGTGTCATTTACTTATCGCACTAGCTTAGTTACTTATCGTTCCATATCTCAAACACTTGTTATTCTCGATATGAACAGGAAAGTACTTGGCATTCGACACAATCGCCATTGCGAGCTTGGGATTCACCTCGAACCACTGCAACCCTTTTCGCCAATACGATATCGTGACATTAGGAGCCATTACTGGATTGTGTTTGCCACGACCGACATGGGTTGGTTCATCGACAGAAGCTAGAAAGCTCTCATTGGCATTCATGAGGAACTTGTATGTTGTGGTCAAGTAGAATAGAGGGATACAACTCTCGGACAACGAAACAAATCTCTCATTAGAGAAGTCGAGTAGGGCACTCGCTAGTAGGCGTCTCTCGGCGTCGATCATGGTCGGCTTTCCCCATTCAACATGCTGTATATTGTGAAGGAAAAAGAAAGACAATCAATTTAGTTGGATGGACATATATATATATATATATATGTGTGAATGTATATAGTCATATCGATCACTAGTACGTGCAGCTACTCTTTCTGCCATGCATTATACGCCGAAAGATTGAGAGGGAGCTAGATAGAGATTGAAACGCACCTTGCTAGGAATTCGTCGTCCATAGAAAACAGAACTTTCGGGCCAAGAATCTACGTGAGAAGGATGAGGGTGGACATATATGTTGTATAGTCCATGATTGTCCTTAAAGAACATTTCCCATAAAGGTGCCAGAGGTATAGGACCCTTCGTCAAAAACATGAAGACAACTTTTGGCACACGGCTATAGGAAAACTCTCTAATCGTGAAGACAAACGATGCCCGCCAAAGCAACTCAAGATCATCATCGATATTGTGTACCTTAGGTGTTTGAGCTGCAAAATCGGATGTAACAACATCACCGGAATCCGGTAACGTGGTGTGCGGCTCTGGTGAGGGTGGGGGCGGAAGCAGCAACTGTGATGTTGAAGAAGACATTGTGGCCAAAGTGAAGGCATACACATGTATTGGCATGTCCTTGACGATTGACAAAACACCATAGCACTCGATGATCATTCAGACAAGAGATTAAAGTTGTTGGCATCTCCAAATTTTATCTCCTTAGTACATCAGGTAGTTCATTCATTGCATATCATGTTTTCTATCTAGGATATGATAGTGTGCTTGTATCCCTACTATTCTGGTATTCTTCTGTGAACATGTTCTTATCTGGTTCGATTGCCTTGGTTAATTCTATCTCAGTACGCATGTGTCTTACAGTAGCCTAGGTTAATCTTTATGCCTGTATCTTGGTTCTTGCTAGTTGACCTTAAGCTTCATATGTGTTAAGCCAACATGAACATGTGATACTTAGGATATTGTGTTACTTTATGCATGTGCTTTACAATCTGTAATCAGGATAGCTTCAGCTTTCACGTGATGCTCTTTCTGCTGCTTTGCTATTTCTAGTAATAGGCTGTGTACAACATGTTCCCTCCCAAAAACACAACTTACCCAAAATGGATAAATGATGTTGACTTAGCATTCCGTCTTGAAACACGTTTCTGTTTTGTCAAAACTGCTTGGTCAAAATTGTGTTGGTTTTTAGACAGCCATAAGCTTTCTTGTATGCTAGTGACCACGTGATTCGGTGCCATGTTTAACTCTTATGTACTGTTTTCTCACCGATATGGTTTTCTGGGTATTAGGAAGAACAAAAGCTGTTTTGTCTTCTTTCTTTCTTTTGCTTATGGTGTTGTCCCATTACGTGTGCAGACTTGGTTTGCTCTGTTTTAGGACTGTGCTTTGTACAGCACTTTGTGCTGCTGTGACACGTGCCCTCTCAGTTTTTCGTTGACCTTTTGTTATGCCTTGCTTGCTGTTTTGTGTTGCTGCTATGCATGGTCTATATAAGGAGGGTTTAGCGAGTTATTTTGAGCCTCTGGGGTTATTCTGTTTAGGCATTCTTTGAGAGCACATTCGTGTGTTGTTTCTCTTCTGTTCTCTCTCTCTTCCATGTCTTTTGGTTGCTCATAACTGTGCATAATAGACATGGTTTCTCAAGCATAAAAACTGTTTTCAAAACCCATATGCATCATTGCATTGTGCATTCCATTGAGATAAAGTATGGAGATGCCCAACCCATGAAGTGGTTCAAGAAGGTTTTAACTTAAAGTGTAGTTAAAGATCTGTATTGATACTTCAGTTTCTCTTTCCAAGTGTAAGCACATAGATTAGAGTAGTGTAGCTCTGTTTGTACTAGTGGGTAGACTAGTCAGGATAGCATAAGGGTTATGTATCCTCAGAGTGCCAGAAACTTGTAATTGTGTGAGTTACAAATTAGTGGAAAGGTTTGTCCCTCAAGAGTTAGAGGCACGCAGTTTTGATCCTGATTGTAGGATTTCTGCGTCACCAAAAACATCTGGTGTTATTCTTTTCTTTCTGCTTTTTCCTTATTACTCGTAACCTGTATCTTGGGATAGGACAATATCTTGCTATCCCGAGAACAAAATTAAACGAAAAAGTGGTAAAGGCCTATTCACCCCCCCCTCTAGGAACTTTAAGTGGTATCAGAGCGGCCACTAGCCTTTGCTAGTGAGATCCTCTGAGGGGTTCGTTATGGATCGGGAAAAAGGTTCTTCCATACATGTACCACCTTTTTTTTATGGACATGATTTTTCTCAATGGAAAATCATGATGAGCGCCTTCCTCTCCTACCAAGATGATGGTATGCTGTGGCAAAGTGTAGAGGAAGGCTGGACACATCCCACAAAACCAGAAGGCGCTGAATCAACCGTAAGGGTTTCAAAGCCTAGGTTCGAATGGGTGAAAGATGACAAGGATGCGGCTAGAGCAAACATCAAGGCCCTTAGCTGTCTATTCAATGCTGTCTCCGAAGCAGAGCGCCAAAGGATCATTCATTGCTCTACTGCTAAGGAGGCATGGGATGTGCTCGTCAACACTCATGAAGGTAACACTCGTGTTAAACAACAAAAGCTTCAACGTCTTATTTTTGAGTTTAAAGGTCTAAGCATGAGTGACAAAGAGTCTATCGATGATTTCTATGGTCGTGTACTTACTATCACAAATCAATGTCGTAGCTTAGGTGAGGCTATTGAACCAAAGAAAATTGTTAGGAAGTTCTTAACTGCTTTACCTTCCTTCTTTGACTCTAAGATGAATGCTATTGAGGAAGCTCATGATCTTGACACTTATCCTTTAGAAGAACTTGTTGGAAATTTAAAGACCTATGAAACTCTAAAGAAGAGACCCATGCATGAAAAATCCATTACTTTGAGTACGGTTAAAATTGAGGTTGAAAAGTTGCATGAAAATGAAGATGATGACAATGATGAATTTGCCTTTCTAACCAAGCAATTTGAGAAGTTTTTAAGGAAAAGGAAAACGTTTAATTCAAATCGGAATTTCTCAAAAGGATCTAGCTCTAAGCCCTTTAGAAATAAGGTCTCACAGAAAGGTCGGGATATCAGGCCCTCTTCTATCCCGAAAACGGATATGAAATGTTTTGAATGTAATGGAATAGGACATAAGGCTATGGACTGTGCTAACAGGAGAAACAAGTCTCACAAAGTGTTAAAAGCAACTTGGAGTGACAGTGAGTCAAATGACAATTCTGAAACTGATTTAGAAAAAGATGAAAAAGTTGCTTTTGTCTCTCATGTCACATTGGATGAGTCTCTTGAGGACAAGGATTCTGATGATGAAGGGCATGATATGTATGTGCGTTTATGCAAAGCCTCTAAGTCTATGCTTGCTAAGAATGAAGCTCTAACTAATGAGCTTTCATTGAGTAAGGAGACATATTCCAGGATACAAGAGGAGTTCCTATCCCAGAAAGCAGACTGGAAATCTACCAAGACTCAACTTGAAGAACAAGTGGCTTCCCTCAAGGAAGAGTTGGACCGCCAGTCTTCTACCATAGACATGCTGACTACTGAGAAGCTGAAGCTCGAAGCAGCCCTACTAGATGCCCGGAACCAGTTTGCCAAGTTCTCCATTGGCTCGGAAAAGCTGTCCCAAATTTGTGGAATGGGAAGACTGGATGGCAGCAAGAAGGGGTTGGGATTTGAGAATGGTGACAAATCCAAGGACTCCGGCAAGACCACGTTCGTCAAAGGGACCAACTCGGTGTTGGGAAAGCCTCCACCTCAGTTGATGATTGATGCTCCAGAGACCTCCAAGGTGTCAAAGCACAAGAAAGGCTCGCAAATCAGGTGCTTTCACTGTGGGAACAGTGGACACATTCGCCGGTACTGTTACAAGATGAGAGGAAACTCTGTACCTGCCAAAGTCTCACAAAACAACAATCTGTTTGCTCACTTTCAGAAATCCCTCAATGAACTGACGAGGATTGCACACTCACTTGCTATCCCGAAGCAGAAGAATATGGCTGCTTCTGCTAACTGGGTCAGAAAATCTACCCGTGGAACCCGGGATACCAGAAGGGTCATGCCTCCCAAATCCCCTGATGTTCAGAAGAAACCGGAAGAAGTTGTCTGCTTTCTCTCGAGAGCTAAGACTTCACCTGTTCCTGCAAGGAATGTTGTAGCTGTGTGCAACGTTGCCTTGACTGCCCTTTCCATCAGGAAATCCGACTCTTGGTATATGGACAGTGGCTGTTCGAAGCACATGACAGGAGAACGAAAATGGTTTTCGTCCATGGATGACACTCATCCAGTTGGTGATGTCATGTTTGGAGATGGTGCCAAGGAAGAGATCATCGGATGCGGGACAGTTGATACTCCTGGTCTCCCAGCCCTGAAGAACGTGTTGTTGGTGGCAGGCTTAGAAGTGTGCCTGCTAAGTGTGAGCCAGATAGTTGACGAATATGAGACAGTAACCTTTGACACATCCAAGTGCACTGTTCTGGATGGGAAAGGGAGATGTGTGATGAAAGGGGAGAGGTCCCGTGACCACTGCTACTGTGTTCGTGCAAACAAGAAACTGGAACCTGATATGTGCTTCCTATCCTCAACTCGAGAAAGCCAGCTAGATCTGTGGCATAAAAGGATGTGCCATCTTAACCATCAAGATGTGGTGAAGCTGTCTTCAAAGGATGGAGCTTGTGGTCTGCCCAAACTGTCCGGGAGAGCTGCAGGTATGTGTGGAGACTGCAAAATGGGTAAGCTATCCCGAACCTCCCATCCTGTTCTAAATGCTAGACCAACCTCTAATACTCTTGAGTTACTTCACTTAGATCTTGTATGCCCTGTAGAAACTGAAAGTCTTGCTAAAAAGAAATATGTACTTGTTGTGGTAGATGACTTTTCTAGATTTACTTGGGTCATTTTTCTAGGTGACAAAACTCAAACTTTTGGGAAGTTTTTTGAACTAGCAAAACTAATTTCAAATGAGAAGCTTTCCGAAAACAAATGCATTTTGAGGATTAGATCAGATCACGGAACTGAGTTTGAAAACTCCTCATTTGTTGAATATTGTGAGGAAAATGGTGTGCACCATGAGTTTTCAGCCCCCATCACACCCCAACAAAATGGGATTGTTGAAAGGAAGAATAGGGTATTAGTTGAGATGGGGAGGGTTATGTTAAGTTCGGCAGACTTGCCTCATATGTTTTGGGCCGAAGCAATCTTTAATGCGTGTTACACTCTTAATCGTGTAATCTTTAGATCGGGTACTAGTAAAACTCCCTATGAACTTTGGAAAGGCAAGAAACCAAATATCTCACATCTAAAAGCTTTTGGAAGCCCTTGTTTTATTTATAGAGACCGTGAGTATTTGACAAAGTTTGATGCCAAATGTGATAGGGGTGTTTTTCTAGGCTATGCTTTGAATAGCCGTGCTTACCGGGTCTACAACAAGAGAACTTGTAAAGTTATAGAAACCGTGAATGTGGCTATCAATGATTCTCTTGTGTGCTCTCACAACCATTCTTCTAGAAATGCGAAAGTTGAGGATGTGAACACCGAGACATCTCCCAAGGATGCTGAGACTCCCATTGATGAACAGAATCCTATTCCTGATGATGTATCCCAGGATGAGGAATCTGATACTGAAGGCGCCAGGATAGATCAGACCCTGACTATCCAGAAGCCACATCGTGTTGGGAAACGTCAAGTGCAAAAAGACCATTCTCCCTCGGATGTGATCGGCATGGTGGACGAGCCAAGACAGACCCGAAGTAAGTCCAAAATGTATGTGAGTAATCAGGTAAATCTCAAGAGCTTTCTTACAATGCATAGGCTAGCTATAAATAGAATTGCTTGCTATGGCTTTGTGTCTAGTGTGGAGCCTAAGAACATTAGAGACACCTTGAAAGATCCAGAGTGGATTGTTGCCATGCAGGATGAGCTAAATCAGTTTGAGAAAAGTAGTGTTTGGCACCTTGTCCCTAGACCTAAGGATAAAAATATCATAGGAACAAAATGGGTGTTCAAGAAAAAAACTGATGAGAAGGGAATAATTACTAGAAACAAGGCTAGGTTGGTAGTGCAAGGATATTCTCCAATTGAAGGACTAGATTTTGATGAAACCTTTGCTCCCGTAGCAAGACTTGAGTCCGTTAGATTACTCTTAGCTATTGCCTGCTTTCTGAAATTTGACCTCTTTCAAATGGATGTGAAAAGTGCCTTTTTGAATGGAATTTTGAAAGAAGAGGTGTATGTGGAACAGCCCCCGGGATTTCAGAGCTCTACCCATCTCAATCATGTCTACAGGTTAGACAAAGCTCTTTATGGTTTGAAACAAGCTCCTAGGGCTTGGTATGAGAAATTGTCCACTCACCTGATTGATCATGGGTACGTAAGAGGTTCTATAGACAAAACCATGTTTGTTAAGAAAGTGTCACATCATATGATAATTGCTCAAATCTATGTTGATGATGTTGTGTTTGGTTCTACCTCTAAAGATCTTGTTGAAGAGTTTGTCACTCTAATGAAACAAGAGTTTGAAATGAGCTTGTGTGGTAAGTTAAACTTCTTCCTTGGACTACAAGTCCAGCAAAGGAAAGATGGTTTGTTCATTTCGCAGGAAAAGTATGCAAGGGAGCTTGTGAAGAAGTTTGGGATGGAAGGAGCCTCTCCCATCCGTAACCCAATGGGGACTTCATGCAGAATCAGTGCAATCTGGAGGGAACCTGTGCTGATCAATCCTTATACAGAAGCATGATTGGAAGCCTGCTCTATCTCACAGCTAGCAGACCCGACATCTCTTTTAGTGTGGGTGTTTGTGCTAGGTATCAAGCCAACCCCAAGGAATCCCACGTGAAGGCTGTCAAACGTATCATTCGATACGTTTCAGGTACGTGTGCCTTTGGAATCCTGTATACCACGGACACTAACACTGAGATTGCAGGGTATTCGGATTCTGATTGGGCTGGAGATGCTACGGATAGGAAGAGCACCTCAGGAGGTTGCTTCTTTGTCGGGAACAACCTAGTGTCGTGGCACAGCAAGAAGCAGAACTGTGTGTCCCTATCTACTGCTCAAGCTGAGTATATAGCTGCTGGAAGTTGCTGCACACAACTTCTTTGGATGAAACACATGCTGAGTGATTACGGATTTGAGCAAGGTATCCTATCCCTATTCTGTGATAACACTTCTGCTATCAATATTTCAAAGAACCCTGTGTTGCACTCTAGGACCAAACATATAGAGATTAGATATCATTTCATCAAAAATTTGGTTGAAGATAATCAGCTTGAAATGACATTTATTCCAACAGAGCAACAATTGGCAGATTTGTTCACTAAGCCCTTGGATAATATGAGGTTTGAAAGTCTTAGGAAGGCCATTGGTGTATGTACCATTACTTGAGTTCTCTCCCTCACTCGTCCAAGTTTATTCTTTTTCTTTCTTTTCAAAGTCTTTTTCTTCTGAAAATAATTGTTGGCTCATAACTGGGATACGAGTCTGTGGTCGCATCCTAGGAAGTATTTCTGAACTTGATTTAAAATGTTGTGTTCTTATTTCATATATCTTGATAGTCTTTTGCTGCATTCTTCATATGTGCATATGCATCTATGCTTTTAAGGATGTTAGTGCATGTGGTCTGAATCAGTCTTGAAACTAAAAGAACTTTTGAGCACAAAGGTTACTCTTGTGGGGTGTACAAAGGTTGAGCTAGAAAACTGAGTGAGTTGAACTAGTCACTGAAGAATAATTGTAAAAATCTGGTGCTTATTGATAAATGATTAAAGTAAAGGTATTGGCTAGTCTTTTACTGGATGCACCTTAACCGGAACCAGTGGGGATCCCTGAGATGTTATCTATCCTTCGATGGGTTCGGACTAGTTACCCACTGAGTGTCCTTGAAACACACATTATTCTTTCGAGCATTGCGCTCAGGACGTATTTCTCAGATGAGCTCTTGGACAAAATTTAAAAAGAATGGCAAAAGTGCCTTGAACATAAATGACAATGGCCAAAGGCCAAGTTGGAACAAAGTCCTTTGTGGTAATGAATATCCAGAACTCTCAAAAGGATGTGACAAAGTCACATGGTACTCTTGATATGCTCATATCATTTGATGCTCCGATCTTGTACCTCCTTAGTTGAACCTTTTCACACACACACTCTTTTGGTTTCAAGGTTTGCTTTGTAAGATCATTGCATTGATGTTACTTGATAGTCATATACTCATGTGAAAAATTTGAGCCATCAAGACATATGGAAGTTAGTTGTCACATTTTTGTGAGTCATGCTTAAATTCTTCTTGATATGTTGGGATTTCACTGACTGTTTCCATCCCAAGACATGAGCTGACAGGTTACATAAATTTGATTTTTTTTGGTGCCTCACTTGAGGGGGAGTTGCTCCTGTATTGATGGGTACACAGGTCTCATCTATTATCCAATGGCAATTAGGGTTCTCTCTGCATGGGTGACTATTTATCTGCTTTTGGGGAGATATCTAGGTGCATGTGTGTGTCACGTAGATCTAGGTCATTATTGCTGTTTTCTTCTAATTTAACTCTGCAGAAGTTGGAAAGTGAAGAATGGAGATGGTGTGTTTAAGAGGAGAAACTGTCTGGTTCAAAACAATCAATGAGTGGTCTTGATTTTCGCTGCATTCTCTCTCTCCCACTACATCTGTTCGCTTCAGTTTCTATTCCTTTTTAATCCCTGAATTATGAGGATGAGGAACCGCAAGCCACAAACTTCCTTTCAAGATCTCTCCTTCTCCATCTCTCCCATGGCTAACCCAGATCCTCTCATTCCAGAAGAAGTCAGTTGCTTACCTCCTCCTCCTCCTAAATCGCCTCCCTCCAAGCCAGCCACCGAAAAACCTAAGCCCTCTGCTGCACCTTCCACCTATCAACGCCAACGGCGTAATCCAAAGAACACAGCAAAGACAGCCAAAATTCCCAAATATGTGCCCTCGGTCTCCAAAGAGCCTTCACCTCCACCGTCCTCACCACAGATCCCTCCTGCTCCTCCTACTGTTGAACCTTCACCTGCTCTTCCCATGGAAGACCCCGTACCTGTCTCCTCTCCTCCTGTTGCTCCGACTCAAATGGATACCTCTCCTCCGATTGCTCAGCCCCCGGTGCCTCAAACTCCAGTCTCTCCATCTTCTCCGGCTGCTCAATCACAGCCTAATCTATCTCCAACTGCTCCTTCCCGTTCTCCGTGGGTTCCACCAGCTCTCAGAAAGCGCAAGCGGCCTGTTCCTGCCAGTCCTTCCGGGTCCTCCCCTGCTTCGTCCTCTTCTGAACCTCTGAAGCAGAGGGTTACTCGTTCGAAGGCCAAGGTCACTCCTGCAGCTTCCAAGGGCAAATCTACTTCAACCAAACCCAAGTCAACCCCCAAGTCTGTCTTTGGTGATCTATTTCTTCCTCCAGTCATGCACTTCATCTCTTCTGAAACTCGCAGCCTGTTTGGGTATGTTACCTTGAATCGCCCTATTGTTGCTGAGAGACCCATCGATTTTTCTTCTCTGCATCCTGCTCTGCTGGCGTTGGTCACTCGTTTGGGATGGGTCCAGGCCTTCAGCTCCTTCCCTCGGTACAATCGTACCCTGGTCCAGGAGTTTTATGCCAACTTCCCAAGCACGGTGTCCTCAGAAGTTCGCATTCGGTCCAAGCAACAAATCATTGTATGTGTTCGTGGTGTTCCGGTCAACTGCTCACCCTCTGGGATACGTAAAGCTCTTGGTCTCCCCACCACTATTGATGGCATCTTGCAAAGCTACCTTGAGTACTCAAATTCTTACACCATAAATGAGCTTGCTACTCGTCTCTATTCCTCTCCTCCAGCTAAACCAGTCACTGGCACATTTCTCACCAGCCGCTTCTTAACTGAATGGTTCAAGGCATTGGGGTTTCTTGTTCGGACACTCTTTTATCCAGCATCTCAGACGAGCAAGATCCCAGTCAAGCACGCCACTCTAATGGCGTACCTAAGTCATGATCCTCCTCGCCCTGTCATACCTGCTGAATACTTCATGTTCCAAGCCATCCGGACTGCTGGTGTGAACCACCGCAGCTCGCTTGCAAAAGCTTTGGTGTATCCCTGCCTCATCACCAAGCTTTGCGGTGATGCTCGGGTTCCCTTGTGGAATGGTGACCAATATGGCCCCGAACCTTCCTTGGTGGATGCTCTTACGATCAACAAGTCTGCCCACCAATCCAATGAGTATGTGGAGCCGATGGACCACCAGTTTCTTAAGGTAGCGGTCCAGTCCATGATCACCGGTGCTGTCACGGAGTTGAAGGCGCATTTGGAGGAGCAGCTCGAGAAGTTCAAAGCTGAAATTTCTGTACTTGTTTCCAGCACTGCTGCAGACCCTGTTCCTCAGCCTAGTGTATCTTCTCCACCTGTGGATAGCACTGCCACCTCGTCTCCCTCTGACTCCGGCGCTACTATCCATATCGGAGAGATGAGAGCCTTTGCTGAGGACGCTGATGATGCTGCTATCTGACTGTCTATCTCACACCTCTATCCTGTTTTTCTACATGTTTCTTCTGCTGTTTTCTCTTTTCCATTTCGGTTCTGAACAAGTTTAAACTCCGGTTTTTGGTTTTGGGGCTGTGTCCCTGAACAATGGCTTGTTTATCTATGGTATTAGTTTATCCTTGTGTGTCCCTTTGTCTTTCCTAGACAAAAAGGGGGAGAACTAACCTGTGCAGGTACTGATGGATGGGAACCTGACTGGGATAGGTTCGTGTGGTCCTATCCTGGGTAACCAGTCAGGGGGAGTACTGAGTTTATACTCTGTATTCTTGGACAATATTTAGGGTAAATATTGTTTGTGCTATACTCTGAGTATGCAGTTTCTCTGTATTTTGTCAAGGAATGCCAAAGGGGGAGATTGAAGGCATACACATGTATTGGCATGTCCTTGACGATTGACAAAACACCATAGCACTCGATGATCATTCAGACAAGAGATTAAAGTTGTTGGCATCTCCAAATTTTATCTCCTTAGTACATTAGGTAGTTCATTCATTGCATATCATGTTTTCTATCTAGGATATGATAGTGTGCTTGTATCCCTACTGTTCTGGTATTCTTCTGTGAACATGTTCTTATCTGGTTCGATTGCCTTGGTTAATTCTATCTCAGTACGCATGTGTCTTACAGTAGCCTAGGTTAATCTTTATGCCTGTATCTTGGTTCTTGCTAGTTGACCTTAAGCTTCATATGTGTTAAGCCAACATGAACATGTGATACTTAAGATATTGTGTTACTTTATGCATGTGCTTTACAATCTGTAATCAGGATAGCTTCAGCTTTCACGTGATGCTCTTTTTGCTGCTTTGCTATTTCTAGTAATAGGCTGTGTACAACATGTTCCCTCCCAAAAACACAACTTACCCAAAATGGATAAATGATGTTGACTTAGCATTCCGTCTTGAAACACGTTTCTGTTTTGTCAAAACTGCTTGGTCAAAATTGTGTTGGTTTTTGGACAGCCATAAGCTTTCTTGTATGCTAGTGACCACGTGATTCGGTGCCATGTTTAACTCTTATGTACTGTTTTCTCACCGATATGGTTTTCTGGGTATTAGGAAGAACAAAAGCTGTTTTGTCTTCTTTCTTTCTTTTGCTTATGGTGTTGTCCCATTACGTGTGCAGACTTGGTTTGCTTTGTTTTAGGACTGTGCTTTGTACAGCACTTTGTGCTGCTGTGACACGTGCCCTCTCAGTTTTTCGTTGACCTTTTGTTATGCCTTGCTTGCTGTTTTGTGTTGCTGCTATGCATGGTCTATATAAGGAGGGTTTAGCGAGTTATTTTGAGCCTCTGGGGTTATTCTGTTTAGGCATTCTTTGAGAGCACATTCGTGTGTTGTTTCTCTTCTGTTCTCTCTCTCTTCCATGTCTTTTGGTTGCTCATAACTGTGCATAATAGACATGGTTTCTCAAGCATAAAAACTGTTTTCAAAACCCATATGCATCATTGCATTGTGCATTCCATTGAGATAAAGTATGGAGATGCCCAACCCATGAAGTGGTTCAAGAAGGTTTTAACTTAAAGTATAGTTAAAGATCTGTATTGATACTTCAGTTTCTCTTTCCAAGTGTAAGCACATAGATTAGAGTAGTGTAGCTCTGTTTGTACTAGTGGGTAGACTAGTCAGGATAGCATAAGGGTTATGTATCCTCAGAGTGCCAGAAACTTGTAATTGTGTGAGTTACAAATTAGTGGAAAGGTTTGTCCCTCAAAAGTTAGGGGCACGCAGTTTTGATCCTGGTTGTAGGATTTCTGCGTCACCAAAAACATCTGGTGTTATTCTTTTCTTTCTGCTCTTTCCTTATTACTCGTAACCTGTATCTTGGGATATGACAATATCTTGCTATCCCGAGAACAGAATTAAACGAAAAAGTGGTAAAGGCCTATTCACCCCCCCCCCAGGACCTTTACAAAGAGAATAGATTAAAGTGGTTTGCACTTTGAATATGAATGTTCTACCGTAAAAGCTGACTATAACTCCGATTGAGAAACCAATGACGAAAAGCACAAGAGGAAAGGCCTGAAAGGACTTTAGACAGGAAGCAGTCGAAGGTTTTCGATTTGGTTGAGGTTCTCCATCTCCATTTACCATTGCTAGCTGCTGATTGATAAATCGAGCAATAGAGGATACGAAATAAGGCAGAAAACGAAGACCTCGGTAGCTTCATTAGCTACTTAAACTAGAACTAGAATAATGACTAGCTAGGACTTTCAGTAGCTTGAAGCGAAAGTTGAGAAGCCATGCATGTGATTTGGTCAGCTCTTTGGGATGTGATTGAGTGCAAATATGTCACTGGCAACCGCATATATAGGAGGATTTGATCATTACCTCGACCTATACTAGTCAATAGCTAACTGGAACTATACCGTAGAGAGAGTTGACATTTAAACTAAAATTTAGTATGGGAGGACTTCAAGTTAGTCTATACAATATTACACTTTGTTAAACATATAAATTAAGCTCAAGTATAATGATACGCAAATGTCACCAAGTTGATATAATTAAGAACCCTAATTTGGTGCCAGAATGACAGAAGAAAGTAAAGGTCGCAATAATTCGTCCTCCCCTGTGGCCTTGTACTTGTGCATATATGAAGCAAACGCAAGTATGTAACTGCCTTTAATTAGACGACTTTATGAAGCCAAGTTAGGGAGAGAAACCAAGTTGAAGATGAGCCATACTATGTTGGTTGCAGCCAATTAGACGACTCTATGATCATTATAGACAAAAGCGGTAGTGAAACTGGAAAAAAAAAATCCACTCACAAAGTACTCTGGTTTGCTCTTCAATTCTGCATTAACAACGGAATTTTGATGCGGTGCTGCAGTTGCAGTCAGTGTTGCATCCTGTGTGGCAGTATAACAACAAAGAGCAAGGACATTACTATTATGTTGACATTTCCGGAAAACATTATGGTGCCAACTTCCACATACATGAGCATTGTTAGTAATAAGGTTTTACTAAAATGAATCTCCATTCCTAATATTCCAAATAAAATTGTACACATAGACGCATAGCAAAAGCTCCACACGCTTTCTCTTGGCAGCTATCCAGCAATCATCATCTCGTTTTAACGGGTTCATATAAAAGAAAAAAAGGTTAGCATTGTTAGTAATAAGGTTTTACTAAAATGAATCTCCATTGCTAATATTCCAAACCATAAAATAGTACACATACCAAAAGTTCCTCACGCTTTCTCTTGGCCACTCTCCCGCAATCATCACCTCGCTTTAGCTGGTTCATGTAAAAGAAAAACTGTTAGCATTGTTAGAACATTGTGATATGGCATGATGGAAAGCTTAACATTAAAGAGAGTATGGATCTATACTATTCAAATGCAAAAGTAGTGGTGATTGAAGAACTTAATGTGAAAAATGTGAGTTTGGCTTTGCTTCAAGAAATTGTGAAACATGTTATAAAGGTGCTGATATTTTCTATAAGGCGTCACACACAGCCATGAAAGTTTTGCAATTCAAAGAAGACCATCATGTCAAAACAATTGTGAGTGAATTGTCAGTTCATCGTAAGTTGCTAATTTATATGGATGCGGTTAGAACAACTTTATCGTTAGTCGAACATCCTGTTATAAAATGATTTGGAATTGTCAAAGATTTACCTCCTCGAAAGTTGATTACCCAAGTAAACTTTTGCCTATTTATAATTCAGATGTTTTGATCTTATAGAGACTCGTTTGTCGTCAACGTTTATTGGAAAGATCTCTTTGAAGTTGAGGTTCAAAAATTACAGAGATTCTCCTACAAGCGTACATATGAATGATAAAGCTAACTGTGTTGGATTGGGTATGTTTTGGAGATCAAATTTGAAATTTTTGAATTTCACAAGAAGTCAGAAAATATGCCATACTTAACGCCCAAAATCCACGAGGCAAGCAAAAAGGAACAAGAATCAGGATATTCCGCTCAGAAGGCTCCACACGCGCTCACAGAGCAACGTACATCAGGCGCTCGCAAAATAAAAGGGGTTCGACCTGCTAATAGACTGATTTGCCCCTCTTTGCATCCAAAAGGGGATATTGGCAACAGTTTTACACTGAGAATGAGAATGAGATGTCATTTTCAACTACCTATACAAGAAAGATATTTATCACAAAGCAAAGGTATTGATTAACTTCATTCCTATTTCGCTTTTACGCTTACTGCTATAACTGTTTCTGACTTAAGCATCAGAGCATTGAAGTCAGACCAATTCTATCTCGACTTCCTAACACATATCTTGTGTTTTTCACCCTAGGTGGTAGCGCCAAGGGTAACCACCCAAGCGATCCCGTTACAACATCCATTGCTCTTTTGCGAAATTCATTTACAGATTTCGGTAGAAATAATTGGCGCAGTCTAATGGTTTCGATATTTTCCCCACAAAAAAGCCTTTCCCCATAGCCACACTTTATTTTTGTCACCCCACCATGCCTCTCCCTGAGGGTGGTAGCTTCGAGACTCCGGCCGGTGCTCGCCTACACACCATCAGCGACATACTGACACCCCTTCCCCTGCCCACCAGGACCGACAATAACGGCAACAACAACACTCCTTCTAGAGACGATAGCGCTCAATTGCTCCAAGAGTTGAACCAAGATTGCTGGCAATATGGGTGAGCCCCCATCAATCTGCATGTGACTCCCTCTATTAAACCCGCCCGTTAACAAGATGGGTTATAAATGGGCAACCCGTTATAGCCCACCAAATTCGTGGGCGGGTTTAGGTTTTCCATCGGGCCCCCATTTAATCTTTTAGACTCAGGTCTCAGTCTCTCTCTTCGCAAAACAAAACGTCAAAACCTCCACTTCTTTAGTCTCTCTCAATCTCTCTTCCCATTTGATTCAGCCTTGGCCTTCCGTTCACCGTTGTCGTTGTTTTCGCCGTCGTAACTCGTTTGACGACGACACCTCGTTCTCCGACTTCAGCCTTAACTAGTTAAACGACGACACCTCGTTGTCTCCATCGTAACTCGTTAAACAATGACACCTTGGTGTCACCATCATAACTCGTTAAACTATGACACCTCGTTCTCCGATTTTAGCCTTAACTCGTTAGACGGCGACACCTCATAAAAATGCCCCAAAAACTGGTTAATCCTCTCAACTTTACTGCACTCCTCTGGTAATGGACATCAACCAAAATCCTTGTCAACTAACATCAAATTCATCAAAGCATGCCTATAGTATATAGACTATTTAACATGAGATGAGTAGAATTCTACCTTGTCGGCATA
Source organism: Geum urbanum (assembly GCA_946800695.1). NCBI lineage: Eukaryota > Viridiplantae > Streptophyta > Magnoliopsida > Rosales > Rosaceae > Geum > Geum urbanum. Next base: position 45,401,920 of record OX327011.1, read on the forward strand.
TCTTGTCTCAAGCCCTTTTTGCTCCCTACCAATCCAACATGTTGAACATACTCAAGAAATCTTAGTTTTCTTGTCACAGAAGCCTTTATGTACTTGATGCATTCACGGATCTTTACAGCTGACTCATCAATCAGTTTTAACCCGTCTTGAACAATCAAATTGAGTATGTGAGCACAACATCGGACGTGAAATAACTTGCCATCCATCATCAATAGCCCTCTAAACTTCAACTAAGCCTTTCATTTCTCCAAAAAAGAATTATTAACAGATGCATTATCCAATGTGATTGAGAACAATTTATCCTCCATTCCCACTCATTAATCAAACCACTCACCTTTTCCGCAAAGGCTGTCCCGTTATGCGGAGGTGGCATGTAGAAAAAGTTCAAAATCCGTTTTTGCAAATTCCAATCCTTATAAATGAAATGAGCTGTCAAACAAAGAGACCCATCGGTATTTTCCGAACACTACAAATCCGAAGCAAGACAAATTCTTCCTTGCACAGAATCTAACAAGCTATGCAGCTTATTCTTTTCTTCTTCAAATATGCTCAAGACATGGTTCTTCACTGTATTTCTACACGGAAGCGTAAATGAACAAACGTAATGAAAAACCTCTCTAATGCCTTCATATTCCACAAAGTTAAATGGTAAATTATGTTGGACGATTGCTTTAATCAACAGCTTAGAGAACTTATCATATTGAATTTTTCCTTGTCTTGAGACTGACTATGGTGAGGTGCCATTTCTCGTACAATTTCTATGATGTCGTAACAAAGTTGCAATACCATACGCAGGTACATACTGATACATAGCATCACACCTTTTGTATTTCACTTGTTGAGTCTGAGCCGGCTCCTTATGGAAGTGGTTGAAATGATAGCCAACATGCAGAAGTCTTCTTCCGCTTTGCTCTTCTCCGTTGCCGAGAGCTCGACGTTTGATTTTGTCAAATACTATCTTTTCCTACTTCATCTAGAATACCCCCCATTGTCATCCATCATAAGTCTCACTGACAAGCAACACAAATTGTTAGCTCAATTAAATTCAAACCATAAATCTATAAATCTGACAATGTCCTGATTCCCAGAAACACCCAATGCAATACCCAATTCAACCCAATACATAGTGACCTAGAAATACAAACATAATTGAAGCTAAAATCAAACAATCAAATCAAGTCAGAGAACGAGGTGCAAACCTGGAGCGAGCACCAAAACTACGATGGCAAAGGGGAGGCCAAGCCGTTGAGGTTGAAGTCGGAGAACAAGGTGTCGCCGTCAAACTTGGAGTGAGGAGCGAAGCTACAATGACGAGGGGGAGGCCAAGTCGTCAAGGATAAAGTCGGAGAATGAGGTGTCGCCATTTAACAAGTTACGACGACGACAACAGTGAACGGAAGGCCGAGGCTGAATAAGATGGGAAGAGAGATTGAGAGAGACTAAAGAAGTCAAGGTTTTGAGTTTTGACGTTTTTTTTTTTTTTTTTGCGAAGAGAAAGACTGAGACCTGAGTCTAATGGGTTAAGTAGCGGCCGATGAAAATCCCAAACCCGCCCACGAATTTGGCGGGCTCTAATGGGTTGCCCATTTATAACCCATGTTGTTAACAGGTGGGTTACGTACGGGTTTAATAGGGGGCACGTGCCGATTGATGGGGGGTCACCCATATTTCCAGTAGGTCTGGTCTAGCTCTTGGAGCAATCGAGCGCTACTGTCTCTAGCAAGAGCGCTGCTATCGTCGTTACCGTCGGTCCCGGTGGGCAGGGGAAGGGGCGCCAGTATGTCGCTGCTCACCTACGCACCATCAGCGATTATTAGTTATTGAGCATTTAATATTGGTTTGAAGCTATGAGATCAAAAAGAGATTTTAAAAGGACTAAAGATTTCTTTAAAATGTCCAAAATTTTAAACAAGATTTTGATAAGTCATAAGATAACACTCTAAAGGTTTATGTGATCTTTCATTTATAATGTTCAGGCTGGATTGGATATCTCATTGGTAGTGTTATCGATTTCATTTGATGCAGTTGTTTGAATACCAATTCATATTGTTTGTATAGCATTAGTTGTCCGATTAATATACTTATCCACTTAAGCAGGAAATCGACACCTACCCCACCGACCGAAAGACCACCAAGAAGGCTTCAACTTCACTCGCAAGAACTACCTCATCCGAGCGCGCACGCGCCCGTGGGGCGAACGCCCGAATGCACGAATCACCCACCAGCAAGCATACCAGTCCCACATCGAAGAGTACAAGTGAGCATCAAACTCAACCACCTATATATGCAAGGTATTTATTACAGGTAAACGACATTCTAATCTAGGCATTAAACACACTATTCACACGCACGTTCGCTTGACTGTTATACCCAATACACCATCTAACTTAGGCATCGGAGCGTTGAAGGCGGGTCACCCCGTCTCGACCCCTGACTATCCGTTTGTTGTTGTATTCTTTTAACAGCCGAACCCGAACACGCACACCCGATCACCCGAAGAGGAGAGTAAGCGCCCGCCCATCCGAACAGCCCGAGCGTTCGGACGAAGGAAGAAGGAGTACTCGTACTGTTTTGCCAGATTACGTCCCCGCGCGTAATTCGGTAGAAACAGTTAGCGCCGTCTGTGGGAAACTTACAAATTGTAAACCTCGTATAAACACCACAAAAACCAAAGGTCCACATGCTCAACCCGGTGACTAACGACAACAACGCGCCCGACGGGGAGACACCGCCAGAATCGCAAGGGCGGTACGTATTAGCGACCGACAGGAACGATGGCGAGGAGCGCATCAGCAGCCTGGTCCAGGAGTTACGGGAGGTGGCGCTCGAGAGAGCAGAGGAGCGCCAAATCCGTCAGAGGTTGGAGGAGCGATTGGACGCGCTCATCAGCCAGCAGCTGGGGCAGCACGAGGAGACCCAGGAAACCACCAGCGAGGAGCGATACCCGTTCGGCGGGACCAGCGCACGGGCGACCCGAGCGTCCTCACCCATGGAAGAATCGGCGCCCCCGACGAACAATGCTCTGATCCTTCGGAGGATGGAGGAGCTGGCGGAAGAGGTATCACGCTTGCGTAAGGACAAGCTGGCCGGTCAGGGCGGGACATTCGCCCCCCGGGTCAGCCCGTTCTCGGCGCATATACTGGAGAAGGGAAGGGACCCCCACGCGAAGACAACGAAGATCGCTCGGTTCGACGGGAACGGAGATCCACGGGCGCACGTGGATGAGTTTCGATCCACCACGGACGGAACCCGGTATTCGGACCCAACCTTGTGTTTCCTGTTCCAGGAAACGCTGGTGGAAGAAGCGCAGAGCTGGTTCTACGAGATTCCGCCAGGGTCCATTCATTCATCAAGCTGGCGGAGAGCTTCCAGAAGCGCTATCGGCTCCAGGGCAAGTACAACACCACGGGCATCCTCCTTAAGGTCCGCCAGGGGATGGACGAGAGCCTGTCGAGCTACATCAACCGATGGAGGACGCTCGCAAGCACATGCAGGGACCTTGATAAGCGAGTGGCCAAGGTAGCCCTGATGGATAACCTACTCGCCACCCCATTCGTAGAGAAACTAGTGAGGAAGGAGCATCTCGACTATGACGAGATCATGGACCTGGTCATACAGAAGGCGTTAGTGGAGACGCGGGTGTACGGGTCCGCCTCCGAGTCTAGCACCAACGGACCGGAGGAGAGCGCTCAGCCTCGACAGCCCTCGAACGACGGAGGGGCACCAACCGGAGGGCACAAGAGATACCGGGATGCGACGAGACAGAATAATCAAAGGCCGTTCTTCCGCAACCACCAGGGCAACCACTACAGCCGGCCGAGGGAACCAGCGCAGCAGAGTGCCCGCCTACCACCAGCGCCACGCTATCGACCGGCGGGACAGGAGGTCTTTACGGTCGATCAGCAGCCGCTCGAGCAGCTTCTCTGCCTGCATCGACACCGGCTTCCACCTCCAAACAACATGACGGTAGCAAAGGCCCCGGTCGGCCGAATACCGAGCATCTGGTGTGAATTCCACAATGCCGCCACCCACCGCACCAACGGCTGCCTCATGTTGAAGAAAGCCCTCGAGGATATGAGGAAGAACGATCAGACCACCCCTCCCAGGGCGGAAGAACAGCAGCGCCAGGCGAACACTGGCACCCGTGGGACTATCAGTACGATATCCGGGGGCAAGCGCAAGGAGGGAACGTCATCGCCCGATCGCTCGAGCAGAGAGGTGCTGGAAATCGGGTCAGGGAGAGCGCCCAAGGTGGGAAGAAAGGAGGCGCCCGCTATTAGTTTCACGGCGGAAGACGAGGAGAGAAGCCCGAAGGATAGCACCCTGCCGTTCGTGATCGACGCGATCATCGACCGATTCCTTGTGAAGAGGGTGCTGATCGACAGTGGGGCGTCCGTGAACGTGATCTACTTTGACGCGTACACAGCGCTCGGCAGGCCCGCGCGCAAAATGACACAGGATCACGAGTACGTCGCCAGCTTCACGGGCGAGACGTCGTATCCAATCGGGAGTGACAGCCTCCGGGTTGAAATTGGCGCGCCCGACTCTCCGCACAGTGAGGTCCGGACGGACTTCATAGTCATGGACACCCCCTCCCCCTACAACGCCATAATCGGGAGGCCAGGGATTTGCAAGTTGAAAATGATCATCGCGGGACACATGCTCTTGGGACGCTTCCCAACCGAGCACGGAGTCGGATACGTCCGGGGATACAACAGCGAGGAGGCAGCGAAACCCCGGGACAGGCATGAGGTCCTCGCCCTGGAACCCACGCCAGGATCAGAAGTACCCGATGACCCGCACGACGGGCTGATGGCCGTATCGCCCGTCCCCGAGCGTGAAAAGCTGAGAACAATCCAGCTATCCTCCGAACACCCGGAAAGAACGGTCCAGATCGGAGCATCGCTGGCTCCCGCGATAGCCGAGCAGCTGATCGCCCTGCTGAAGGAGAAGCAGGAGGTTTTCGCGTGGTCATACAAGGACATACCCGGGATCAACACGAACATCATATCCCACCGGTTGAGCGTCCGCGCCAGCGCCCGGGCAGTGAAGCAGAAGAGGCGGGCGTATAAGGCGGAGCATTACGAGGCGATGCATGAGGAGGTGGACCGATTGCTGGGCATCGGGTTCATCCGAAAGGTGGATTATCCTATGTGGATTTCCAACGCTGTAATGGTGCAAAAGAGCAACAAGAAGTGGAGGATGTGCATCGATTACGATCTCAACAAGGAGTGCCCGAAAGACAGCTTCCCTCTACCGAGGATCGACCAGCTGGTGGACGCGACAGCGGGGCACGAGCTCCTGTCGATGATGGACGCTTACTCGGGCTACAACCAGATCTTCATGGACCCCGAAGATCAGGAGGCGACAACGTTTGTCACGGACAAGGGCCTTTATTGCTACGTTGTCATGCCTTTCGGGCTGAAGAACGCCGGTTCCACGTACCAGAGGCTCATGAATGCGATGTTTCACGGCCAGATTGGCAACATCGTAGATGTGTACGTGGATGACATACTAGTGAAGAGCGTCCAGGCGGTCGACCACGTCCAGAACTTGGGGACTGTGCTCGACGTCCTCATCAAGAACGGCATGAGGCTGAACCCCGCCAAGTGCACATTCGGGGTCACCAACAGCCAATTTCTGGGGTATATTGTCAGCCAGCATGGGATCGAGGCCGCGCCCGCCAAGGTCAAGGCGATAATCGACATGAAGCCGCCTGTCAAGAGGGTGGACCTGCAGAGCCTCACGGGAAAGCTCGCGTCCCTTAACCGATTCATCTCCAGGTACTCGGACAGGTGCACACCGTTCTTCAAAGCCCTAAGAACCACGAACAAGCGCGAGGTTGTGTGGACGCCCGAGTGTGAGGAGTCTTTCCTTCAGATCAAGGAGTATTTGGCGTCCATCCCGCTCCTCTCCAGGCCCGTCCGAGGGGAAGTTTTGTACATCTATATGGCCGCTTCCCTCACGGTCGTCAGTTCTGCCCTCGTCCGCAGGAAGGACTGCACGGAGTTGCCCGTTTTCTTCTCAGGGAAGGGCATGACGGGCGCTGAGACCCGATATCCGACAATCGAGAAAATGGCGCTCGCACTTGTAACCGCCGCCCGACGGTTGAGGCCATACTTCCAGGCGCACAGCATCCACATCCTCACCAACATACCCTTGCGCCAGATACTCCAATCGCCCGACCACAGCGGTCGCTTGGCAAAGTGGGCCATTGAACTCAGTGAATTCGACCTGGAGTATAAATCTCGCACGGCAATCAAAGGACAGACCGTGGCGGACTTTATTGCCGAGTACACGGAGGCAGAAGGGGCGCCGGTCCAAGCGCCCGATGGCCCAACGGTGGAGGCGTTCGACAATCCGAAGGTCAAGGAGCGACCATTGTCGGAGTGGAACCTCTACGTCGATGGTTCATGCACGAAGAAGGTGAGCGGCGCCGGTATCATCCTGACCGGGCCAGGAGGGGTAAACGCGGAGTATGCCCTCAAGTTTGAATTTAAAGCGACAAACAACGAGGCCGAGTACGAGACACTCATTGCGGGCCTGCAACTGGCCAAGAACTCAAAAGCGCCCGACCTCAACATATTCAGCGACTCGCAGTTGGTGGTGAGCCAGGTCGGAGGAGAATTCCAAGCAAAGGAGGAGTCCATGATCGCCTATCTGAAGCATGTGCAGGCACTGATCAAGGGATTCAAATACGTCAACATCAACCATATACGCCGAGGATTCAACGCGAAGGCAGACAAGTTGGCCCGATTGGCCACGGCGCCCGTGCATACGGGGCCAGGACAGCGCATCGTCGAGGTGTTGCGACGACCGAGCATCTCAGGGACGGAGCAGGTTCTGGCAATCGAACCGCACAAGCATAGCTACATGGACGTGCTCATCGCTTACAAGACAAAGGGAGAACTACCAGGGGATAAGCGAGAGGCCAAGACCATCATCGCACGGGCGGCCAACTTCAGCGTGCGGGATGGGGCACTTTATCGACAAGGGAGGACTTGGGCGAGCCTCAAATGCGTCACTCCAACGAAGGGCAACTCGATCTTGATGGAGATCCATTCGGGCACGTGCATCCACCATGCGGGCGCCAGGTCGATCGCACACAAGGCCCTTCGATCCGGCTTCTGGTGGCCCACCATCCATGCAGACGCCACGGCATTAACAAGCGAGTGTCACCAGTGCCAGCTGCACGCACACCATCACCACGCGCCCGCCGTCCCACTATCCATCCTCCTGTCGCCTGTTCCATTCGCACAATGGGGACTGGACCTGATCGGAGAGCTTCCGAAGTCAAAGGGGCAATATAGGTATCTGATCGTCATCATCGACTACCACACGAAGTTCATCGAAGCCTAGCCCATGGCGAAGATCACCACGGAGAAGGTGGAACGTTTCCTTTGGCGTTTCCTCTTCTGCCCTTATGGGACGCCGATCAGCATCATCACGGACAACGGGCCACAGTTCAACAACCCCAGGCTCATAGCCTTCTGCAAGCGCCAGGGAACGGACCTCATTTTCGCGTCGCCAGCGCACCCCCAGACAAACGGACAGGTGGAAGCAACGAACAAAATCATCAAGTCTGGGATCAAGAGAAAGATTGAAGACATCGAACCCGGCGACGCGGGATACGGGCGCTGGCCCGAGGTCATTCCAGAGATTCTGTGGTCCATCCGAACGACCGCCAATGCGGCTACAGGCGAAACACCGTTCAGTCTGACAATCGGCACGGAAGCTGTGCTACCCCTGGAGATTACCCATCAGAGCCCACGAATCGAGGGGTATGATCTACGCACGAACAGTGAGGGGCTGCGGCTCAACAATGACCTGTTGGAGGAACGAAGAGACGTGGCACATCTCCACAATGCCGCGAACAAGCAAAGGATCGCCCGATTATACAATCAGCGCATACGGGCGTGCCCAATCCAACTGGGGGACTGGGTGATGAAGGCGATCCAACAGAAGGTGAAGGCGCTCCGCCCGTTGTGGGAAGGCCCGTACGTCGTTGATGAGGTGATAAGCGACAGCACTTTCTACCTCAGGGACATGCAGGGTCAATGACTGTGCCACCCGTGGAACATCCAACACTTAAGGAAGTACTTTCATTAAACTTGCTATCTTAAGTGTAATCATTGTTGCGTTCGTTTGTCCTTACCCCGCCCGCCCACGTACTCGGGGGACTGGGGATAGACTACTCGCAAAGATGTAATACTTAGTCAAATTTCAGTTAAAGTACAAACGCACGTTCGCATGAGTTACTCAAAAAAGATGCCAAAAATAGAAATCATTGGGTACAAGGCACACAAACGGAAAGAAAAAGAAACTTCATTCATTCGCCCGATTACAAAAGACAACGGACGGGGATCTAGGGCACGAAGGCCCGATTACAAAAGTCTACTCTATTACAAAAGGGAGAAAAGAAAGAAAGGAAAACTACTCTACTCCGCCCCCGCTTCATCGGCTCCGCCCGCCACCTCTGCAGTTTGCTCCACCACCACTTGCTCCACCACCGGCGGCTCTTGTTCCGGCTGTGCGGAAGCCCCACCTGCCTGCCCGTCCAGGAAAGCGTTGTACTTCTCCAAGTCCAGGAAGGGCGCTACCACCTCCTGGAACTGAGCTACCTGGACATCGGCCTCAGCGGCCACCAACTCCTTAAACTCCGAAGAATTCTTGAAGAAGGCGACCGCCTCCGCTCGGGCCTTCTTGACCTGAGCTTGGGCCTCAGCCATCAGACGGGACTCCACTTCCGCCACTCGGTTGGCTACTTCCGCCTTCGCCTCTTCCAGGGCAGCAAGAGCAGTATCATGTTCGGCCTTGTGCAGCGCCTCCCGCTCATCCGCCTCCAGGGCTCGCCCCGCCGCCGCTCGGGCTTCGCCTCGGAGACGATCCACCAACTCTTCATACTTGGCCAGATCATACTCATGCTTCATGTTGGCCTCGGTGAGCTTGCGCATCTCCCCCTGCACCTCCTCCGCATAGCGTTTGTTGGCGAAGCGCTCGCGCGCCAGATACATCTTGTGCTGCATCACCATACAGAGGTTGAATGCCCTGTCCATCTCATCTTGCTCAGTAGTCGCCCTGTCAGGTACCAGCCCGTTGACGGATTTTACGCCCAGCTCGATGGCCCGCGTCAGCGGTGTGCAGAAGGCGAACGGATTGGCGGACGGATTGTCCGTCCTTTGGCACTTCGATGCAGGCTCACCAGTCCCCCCCTGCCCAGACACCCGTGGGGGACTTGGCGGATGAACAGACGCTTGAGGCGTAGTGGGGGTACGAGCGGCTGTCTGGGGCGTACGGGGAGTCTCTCGCCCGTCCCTGTCCCGCTGATCATCCCGGTCGTGCCGGCGCTGATCGCGACCCTCCTGGCGCTTCTCCCTGTGCTGCTCAGCACGATCGGCCTTCGCCTGCGCCTTCGAACCACCAGCATTGCCTGGGGGCGGCCGAGGGGCATCCGCCCGGATAGCTGGGGCAAAGTCGGCCACGTTGGGGATAGGGAGCTTCGATTATGTGGTCTCCCCAAACACAAGTCCACCTCTTCCGTCGTCCGCCACCTTTCAGACCTTGGCGGCAGTCTCTCGAAGGGCGGCCAGGCGGCGCTTGAGCGCCTCATCCATGTCAATGGCCTTGGTCTTTGTCATTTTCACTGCAAGACACACAAACGGAAGGTTAGTAACAGAAGAACAATTAGTCAAAACCTACTCTTACTCCTAGCAACAAACTACAAGACCCACGGACCAGGCCGTTTGGCAAGACGCGTCTGCTCGGTCAGATCCCAGTGGCAGGCGGCCCAGAAATATCTCGACTCGGGCGCCGGGTCGAACACGAACTTCAGGCGAGCGATCCGGGCCTCTTCGATGGGCGTGAGCGGATACTCGTTCGTGTCGAGTTGATGGAAGGCTTGGGGAACTCGGTGGATCTTGTCGGCGTTGGCGGCATACTCGGACGAGAAGGCGCCCAACTCCCAATCACCACCCACCAGGCAGTTTATCGTGTGCCAGGAGGTTGAATAGCTCGATGGGTCCACCAACCACCACTTCACGCGAGGCTCCACTGTGAAAGTCCCCGAGTCCCTCTGGCGCGTGGAGTATCGCAGACGGAAGAAGTGGAGGAACTCCGCCCGCGTCGGCTAGTCCATGCCACTCACCCGAAAGATATTAAACATCGCCACGAGTGTGCGGGTGAGCATGGGCCCACATTGACCAAGGGAGATCTTCAGCAGCGCCAGCATGTATTGGAAGAAAGGGTGCAGTGGTAGCTTAATCCCGGCCTTAAGATGGAACTCGCTCAGGCAGACATGGCCTGGCGGGGGGTGGGTGAACGCGTCGCCCTTGCCGGGTATCCGTAGGCGCACCGAGCTCGGAATGTGGTAGTTTCTCGCCCATCTGGCCATCTCCGAGACGGATGGCGCGCGCTCCGGCTCTTGCACCGGCGTCCCATCAGGAAACACCCAGTTGACGGGACCACCTTCGGCGAACTGAGGAATGGAATCCTCCCCCCGTGCACTCTCCTCACCCCATGGATTCGACCCACCCGAACGCCCGCCTGACGACTCCGACGAGCTTTCCAGTTCTGCTTCAACGAGCGCCCGCCTGGAATCCATTGACTGCATGGGAGAAGTATCAGGCATAATACATTGCAGAGGCGTCACACTCAACGCAGACTCGTACGACGACGTACTCGACCCACTCGACCCACAACTAATCCATCCCACCCCCTTAATGTACACGCGTTCGCGCGATTGCCCGCTTGACACCTCTATCGGCTCCATCCCTAGACGCACGCACGCGCAAAACCCACACTTAGCAAAAAATTCCTCCCCAGACAGAAACACCAAAACCCACAAAAAAACCACCCACACACAGATCAAACCCACCCCATTCAAGAACACGCCCTGTTCTTGAGTTCGAAACCCAGAAAAAGCATAAAAACACAGACAAAAACAAAAACAGAGCCAAAACGGAGGAGAACCAGGGGCGAAGAGCCTCACCAGATCAAAGTTTGTAGGGCTGAGGTTGCACGTAGAACACGTATTCCGGCAATGAAGAGCACGAACGACGAAGAACTTCACGGATGCAGGTTGCAGAATGATTCCGGCAGAATTTCGGTAAAGCTTGAGAGTGATGAAAAAGACGAAGGCCAGAGGAGCCCTATTTATATTACTCGGACGGACACGCGAACGAACGCCAGCCGTCCGTTTTTTCGCGTGTCCACCGTTGGATCGTGACGCGTGGACCAGGGCGGTTTACTTGCCCTCCTAAGTAACCGCGCCAACTCTTTGGCTTCCCGCCTCGATTTCAAACCCTAGCACGGTTTCCAACAGCCCGACACGTGGCGCCCATGCACCACTCCCACGCTCCCACGCGTGTGACGCCTGCCCTTCCAGCAGTTATGACGACATCAGCATTTAATACCAGGGCACGCCGGCATTAATAGCGACGGCTACATTATGGCAAAAACGGTTCCCGAGGAGAAGTCAAAAGGAATGTTACTTCAAAGAACACCTTATCAGAATGGATCACCCAACCCAAAGCAGGTCGCGTCACGCCCCCCCGGACTGGCGCGCTTAGCACCCGCACGCCCATGTGCTCGCATTACACCATCAGGTTAGCACAACACCATTCGGGCGCCGCGAAAAGAGGTTGAATGCAAGTTCCCTTTTCGGGCGCGCGCCGAATGAAGAACTTACGCCGTACGGGCATGAGGTTCTTCCTCTCCGTACACGTAAATGTTAGACTGCAAGCCGGGTCAGGCAGCAGAGGCATGGGGTCCGCCCTCTCTTTGCGCGCGCTGAGACCGATAGGAGGCACGGGTGTGGGGTCCGTCCTCTCCGTGAGCGCACCGTTACATGATCGAAGAGCAAGCCGGCTGTCATAACGGAGGTATGGGGTCCGTCCCCTCTCTGAGGGTGCTAAGCCGATGGGCGGCACGGGCGTGGGGTTTTATCCCCTCCGTGTGAGCGCAACGTTAAACGAACGATAAGCCGACTCGGATGGCTTGGGTGTGCGGTCCGTCCCCCCTTGATCGTGCCGAGACCGATGAGCGTGGCGGGCTAGGGTGCGCCCTCCCCGGGCGCCGAAGGCAAGCCAGATTAGGCGGCAAAGGCATGCGGTCCGTCCCTCTTTGGCGCGCGCTAAGACCGATGGGTGGCACGGGGTGTGGCATCCGCCCTCTCCGTGAGCGTAATGTTAACGATCGATAAGTCGACTCGTCATAGCTTGGGCGTGTAGTCCGTCCCCCCTTGATCATGCCGAGACCGAGGAACGTCGCGGGCATTGGTCCCGCCCTCCCCGGGAGTTGAAGGCAAGCCGGATTAGGCGGCACATGCATGCGGTCCGTCCCCTCTGCTGCGCGCACTAAGACCGAAGACGGTACGGGTACGGGGTCCGTCCCCTCTGTACGCGTTTTGTACGTCGCAGTCTTGATCACTCCGTTGACGCTACACCGTGCGCGACGGTCTCCCTGTTGACGTACGCGGTGCACAGCGGCATCCCAACGCTTGTGTCACGAAAAACATTCGCATACATTAATACATCATACCATACATCATACCATACATTTACACCTTTGCATAAACTGTTTATGATTGCCCCTATTCGTATTGTTTACCAAGCAACACCCCACGGGCGCGCGGCTCCAAAATAGCAAGTCTTGTTTGGACGCCGGGCCCACAGGTACACGTTCAAACGCACAGGTACAGGACCGCACGAACAGGTACACGCTCGGACGCCCAGGTACCCACTCCGTCATGCGAGCCCTTCCTTGACCGGAGAGTTGGGGGACTTGGGGGTTACAGGACCACGCACCACTGCTCAATCGGATAAGTATTTTGTATTAATCACACGAACCCTTTTTCAACTCCTCAGTCAAGAAAGTTCTCTTTGACTTGGGGACTTGGGGGACTTGTTTGTATAGCATTAGTTGTCCGATTAATATACGTATCCACTTAAGCAGGAAATCGACACCTACCCCACCGACCGAAAGACCACCAGGAAGGCTTCAACTTCACTCGCAAGAACTACCTCATCCGAGCGCACACGCGCCCGTAGGGCGAACGCCCGAATGCACGAATCACGCACCAGCAAGCATACCAGTCCCACATCGAAGAGTACAAGTGAGCATCAAACTCAACCACCTATATATGCAAGGTATTTATTACAGGTAAACGACATTCTAATCCAGGCATTAAACACACTATTCGCACGCACGTTCGCTTGACTGTTATACCCAATACACCATCTAACTTAGGCATCGGAGCGTTGAAGGCGGGCCACCCCGTCTCGACCCCTGACTGTCCGTTTGTTGTTGTATTCTTCTAACAGCCGAACCCGAACACGCACACCCGATCACCCGAAGAGGAGAGTAAGCGTCCGCCCATCCGAATAGCCCGAGCGTTCGGACGAAGGAAGAAGGAGTACTTGTACTGTTTTACCAGATTACGTCCCCGCGCGTAATTCGGTAGAAACACATATATTCATTTATTACTTTACTGACCAGACACATTAGTTTATCGCTTGAGCCAAATCATCCAACCTTGTAGCGGGAAAGATCGAAAGTTTCTTTCATTAGATAACGTTGATCAAGTGTATGATAGGTTATCATAGGATTTAAACACACTTTTCTAATATGGAAGTCCACAATATTAAGCTCTATTGATGAATGCAACTTATTTGTTATATCCTGAGAATTGGAGAAGTTTGGGTCTCATGTGATATTGTTGGCAATAAGATGAGGTCTTTGGGTGTTTCGTATCGAGAATTTAACTCTGCATTCTAGTTTAACATCCAGCCTGTCATTCAACATCTCACTGTTTTATTACTTTATCTCTTATCAATACTACACTGATATGATGTATGCTCTTTGTTGTCTTCCATAATTTATCATGCACTAAATATATTTATGTTTGATAGAGGTTATTGATTATATTTCAGTGGCTTTTGTTCTATCACGAGGCAACCGACTTTTGGACATAAAAGACTAGGAAGGAGAGTTCTTTTGTCAATTTTCCGTCCGCTCCTTCCATCTCCTTCATTCATATAACATATTTATCATTTCGGTCATGAAATGATACAATATTAGAATATCTAAAATAGCCTTTTATTTAGTCGAAATACTGTAGACTTTTGCTATGCGATGCCTTAATCTCTTTGATGTAAACATGAGATTTTCGGAAAACTGTACGTTTTTGCTATGTCATGCCTCTATCTCTATATTGTATGTCCATAACTACAACGGTCTTTAAAGTATGTTATCTGGTATATAGGCATAAATCATGCCAACATCATTTACGTTATGATTGCAATGATGACATTGTTATCTTTGACCAACTTCCAAAATACCAAAAATGAATAAAAATTCTAATCAATATCACAATATGTCTCTCACAACATATTTGAATCGAAATTCGATAATTCTTGATCGCGAACACTTTTGTCAAACCGCGCTTCAGCGCAGAGTTCCTACCTAGTTACTAACAATACTCATGTATATGGAAGTTAGTTTAGTAATGGCATTGCTCTTTCTTGTTATACTGCTCACAAGATGCGACATTAGCTGTAATTGCAACACCTGATCAAAATTCAGTTGCTAATGCAGAATTGAAGAGCAAACCGGAGTACTTTGTAAGTTGATTTTTTAGGTAGTTTCACTACCGCTTTTGTCTCTATAATATTTGGCTGCAAACCGGAGTATAAATTTTAATTAAAATCTTACTTCTCTTTGTACTAATGAATGTGATTCCCCTAAATCCATTTGATAAAAGTGCATTATCAAATAGTATGACTCTGCTAAGGTTCTCTCTTCCCTGGATGTGCCGTCTTCTTCCTCTTCGAGGAAGATCCCCGTCGGCCTTCTCTCCGAAGCTGAGGAACTAGAGACTGATCTCTATCATCTCGCCATTTTCTGATGGATCTTGTTCGCCTTCGCTGGAGGAGAACTTTTTCCAACAGAAACTTTGTTTCCGCTCTCGTCTCTGCTTCTGGGGAGAAGCATATGGCTTTTATGCTTTTTGCGATCGTTATGGCC
This sequence comes from Geum urbanum, assembly GCA_946800695.1. Taxonomy (NCBI): domain Eukaryota; kingdom Viridiplantae; phylum Streptophyta; class Magnoliopsida; order Rosales; family Rosaceae; genus Geum; species Geum urbanum. The sequence continues at coordinate 45,416,941 of OX327011.1, forward strand.
GGTTGCTGGCCTGCAGGCTGGTTTGGGACAGTGGCGGAGCTTGTTTCGGGTTTGGGGCATTTCACCCGGAAGGGCTCAGTCTTCGTCTCTAAGCTCTATGCTGTCTTCGTAAGGTAGTTAACATTCAAGGATCTTCGCAAAGTGGTATGGTCACCGTGGTACATCGGAGGCAGAAGATGGGATCAGACTGTTGGGCGAGTCGTTGGTTGATGGCAACGACAAAGGCTCACCGTCGACACCTTGGTTGGCCGTTGACTTTAATAGTGTCACAGTTGTGGAGGGAAGTGTGTCATGTGCTCCTTTCTAGGTTTGGACCAGTTGGGACTGAACTTTGGGCTTCTTTTGGATCATGATATGAGATTCGGGTGAGTTTGTTCTTTTTCGCAATTTCAGATAGGGGCCATGTCCTTTCTGATTTGTGTGTCCTGGAGTAAGTTTAGGTGAACATTACCCTAGTTTACCCGTGTTGGTACTTGTCTAGTTCTCGCTTGGCATGTCCTCAATTACTTTTTGTTCTTCATTTTGATTACAATGTTCATGAGTTAATGTAGAGATTATCTCTAGGTTAGCTTAGCAGTAGTCTTTTCTCTCGAACTATATGAGTGTCTACTGTGTAACATTGTATACTGCATTAATTAATAGAGGAATTATCACCAATGGTACCTCACAAATGGACCATTCATCACTTAGGTACCTCCCTTTTGAAAACTATCACTTCGGTACCTCACATTCAAATCATTACCAAGGATCAGTACTTGCTGTTATTAATACCATCAACTTATTGATTTTTTTTATAAAAAAAAAACAAATTTCAAAGAATAAATTTTTAATTCGTATTATTTTTTTTTTCTAGTTTTTGAATTCTATTTTTGTTCTTTTAATTTTTTATTTTTTCTTCTCCTTAAAAATTGACATTTTTTCAATAATTTTTTAATAAGTTAACGGTTCTACTAACGGCAAGTATTGATCTTAGGTACAGATTAAAATGTGAGGTACCGGAGTGATAGTTTTCAAAAATGAGGTACCAAAATGATGAATGATCAATTTATGAGGTACCATTCATGATAAAAACTCTAATCAATATATTGCTTCGCGTTTTAGCTTTAAAAAAATGAATGTGATCCCTCTCAAACACAAAAAAAACAAAAAATACATCGAGCTATTAAGCTATATAGTGCTTAGTCTGCTGCCAAACCATAATTCTGATCCAGAAGCATCTCGTGATCGATCCTTTAGCAAACCTTTCATTAAAATTTCAGTTGAATGTATAAGTATAATCCTCAAGCAAGTACATACATACGAGTCATATTATTTTCGTATATGAATATACTGTCACATTAATTAGTACATGCTAAACTACTATGAGGTGGAACCTAGCAACTTGGGTGCAATCTGCAACAACGGTTGCAGAGTGTCCGGCATGAACTTCCTAGCAAACAAAAAGCACATAGATCTGGTTGTATTAGCATCATCACCGTCACAGGTACCATTAGTACCAAACCTTACTCGGTTCAGCAATTCATCTGAAACACCATTCCTCCCAAATCTTCCAGGGTGCGGACCGGGCTTGGACCAATCGACCCAAGTGACTGTCCTGTTCGAATTCTTCCCGGGGTCGATAATGTTCAGTAGAGTAGGGATGTAGTGCTCATCATTGTAGCAAGGAGGGCTACAATGCTCTTTGAATATGGGGTAGTACTTGGTGTCAGACACAATCTCTATTGCGTGCTTGCGATTGACCTCAAACCACTGCGAACCTTTTCGCCAATCGGATACTGTGATGTTAGGAGCCATTTGTGGATTGTATCTGCCACGGCCAACCTTTCTTGGGTCATCATAGGAAGCTATGAAGCTCTCATTGGCATTCATGAGGAAGTTGTATATTATGGTCAAGTTGAATAGTGGGATACAGCTCTCGGACAGCAACACGAATCGTTCGTTGGAGAAGTCGAGCAGGGCACTCGCTAGTAGGCGTCTCTCGGCGTCGATCATGGTTGGCTTTCCCCATTCGACTTGCTGCAACAAGGTCAACAAGAGCACAATTAGAGTAACTAGAATGTATACATTCAATCAAAATCACATTCGTCATTATGCTAGGATGGTAGACGTACGTACATATACAAGCAAATTAATATAAAATATACAACGTACAATCCATATGTACGTTACCGCTTCGAGAGAGAGAGAGAGAACGCACCTTGCTTGGAATTCTTCGTCCATAGAAAACAGAATTTTCGGGCCACGACTCTACGTAGGAAGGATTAGAATGAACATATATGTTGTACAGCCCTGGATAGTCCTTGAAGAACATTTCCCACAATGGTGCCAGAGGTATAGGACCCTTTGTCAAGAACATGAAAGCAACTTTCGGCACACGGTTATAGGGAAACTCTCTTATCCTTGGAACAAACGATGCCCGCCAAAATAACTCAAGATCATCTTCGATATTGTGTACCAGAAGTGGAAGAACCTCAACTTTGGATGTAGCAACATCACTGGAATCCGGCAACTTAGTGAGCGGCACTGGTGAGGGTGCCGGTGAGGATGGGGGCGGAAGCAGCACCAATGATGTTGTAGGGGACAGTGTCAGCGAAGCAAATGTCGACGGTGTAGTGGTTTGCACTGTGAATATGAAAGTTCTACAATATAAGCTGAATATCACACCGATTGACAAACCAATGACGAAAAATACAAGATGAAAGGCATGAAATAGCTGTAAGTAGGATCCCAAAAGGTTTTGAATCTGTTGAGGTTTTCGCTCTGCATTTCCCATTGCTGCTTAGCAGTACTAAGGATCGAGGAGATCGAACTAAGTTTGGTAGGTAGAAGACGAAGACCTTAGCTAGTTCCATTAGCTACTTAAACTAGGACCACGCACTAGCTTGACGCGAAAGTTAAGATGCAATGCATGTGTTTTGGTGCAGTCTTGGGTGTCTTGAGTGCTGTTCGAGTCTTGACAAATATGTCACGACACATATATATTGTTCTTGGTCATTACCTACGATCTAGGTACTGGCTAGCTCGAATTATACCTTAGAGAGAGTTCACATATTCGGTGACTATTCCACTGGTTTTGAGGATTCAAAGTCTAAGCTTGTAATGGGAGGATTCATGTTGGTCTACTTAATAAGTTAATATGGTAAACGTCCAATTGATCAAGTTTAATTAGAGGGAAGTCTCACCACGTTGGTGTACGCTAAAGCTTATACATTGGGAGCAGAATGATAAGAATTACGCAAGGTTAACTAGCTAGCTAGCATAAATTACATTACTTAAGAAAGTTGCACAAGTGAGATACGTTAATAAAGATGTCCAAAAGCCAAGTTAGAGGGCAGCATGCACTAACATGGAAATGGGGAACTATGGTTTTGACCTGCTCGGTGTCTATGGCTTCGGACCCGACTTTTGGAGGTCTGTTCAACAATCACGTTGGCCAAAAGGAGCTCTGCATCTGCAGTCATGGAGATTATATTTGGGATTGAGCTATAATTTAGCTCCTCAAATATATTATTTTAATAAATAGTAAAAGTTATATTTTGTGCTATAATTATAATTTTTATGTTATTTTATTAATTTGAATTTTTAAACTTATATATATTCAAACCTATAAAGAAAAGGCATGGAAATAAGGGTGTATTTATTGAAGAAGAAAAATTACCTTTGCATTTCATTGCATTTAATTTAGTTGTTGAAAGGTGTTGAAATATTACCGTTGACAATTATATTGTATTTATTATATTCATTCATTTAACAAATAAATTATTATTATTATAAATATTATATTTATTTACTATATTACCGTTGCATATATTATATTTATTGAAATTTTAAAAATATATTTCTAATATTTTTAAAGTATTACACATGATAAATTTATTATATTGATTATTGAAGTTAAGAAATTAAAAAAAATGATTAATTAAATGATGCAATCATTACATTTAAATTTAAATTGACATGAACATTAATTAAAATTAATATTAGTCATTAGGTACATTTTTTTAGTTATTGAGTACAATTGTGGCCTCCACAAAAATATAGCACAGAGCTATACCAAGGGCCATATATAGCCCAACATTTGACCTGATCGGGCTACTTTTAACATTTTTAGTATAGCCCAGCAGCCTTAGCCCTGAGTTAGAGACAGATTTTCGTTGATTTTAGGCATATATCAAGCACTTGATCCTGAGCTGGAGATGATCTAACATTCCACTTTCATAGTTTCATGCACACCCATAACTCCCATAAGCAATAGACTAATAAAGCCAAGTACTGTATAGAGAAAAAGATCATTAACCCCAAGTCACAAACACATTCCATTTTCAGAATTCTTCCCAACAAGTTACGAGGTGACAAAAGGAGATCTTTACACAAACTGAGACTAACGTAAACAGATGTCGATAAGCAAAAATGTACAACCATCTCTCTATCATATTTATAATCTGAGTTGCAGTGTCACACAGGAGGGGTGCTACTTGCCAATTCTCCCCAAGTCCCTGTATACTGAAATTGAAGGTCATTGACTTCATTTCCATAATCTTTGCTATGATATCCTTCATGTTCTTTGTATCTATCTAAAATGCCCTGTCCGACTTCTTGATCCTAGTAAACAGAAAAATGAATGTAGGTCCTTCCTTAACCGGGAAGCTTCTTTCTCAGGTTCAAGGTATTGCGTGAGATGAAGAGAATATACACAAAAGGGGTAGAGACAGTCAGCGTTCTCATAAGAGATGAACTTGGAACCTATGCAGCTTTCATGATACACCAAAGGGCAATCACTGGTACTACAGATCAACAACTGACCGCCTCCATTACACATTAGACAATGATCTTTCTCCACTGAAAAGGGATAGCGATTCAAAACGCTTTTAGTGCTCAAGAAATCACGCTTCTCCATGACGACATAATCCAAGTCGCAGGGATCTTTGGTTCCTTCATCAATATTCTTCTTCTGGGACACATCTGCCGCTGCAAGCCGTGGTAGATTAACGTGAGATGCATGCTGTGGTTTATCTGGAGGAGAAACCTGTGATGTTGCTATTTTGGGATAATGCTCACTGTCAACTTTGCCTTCTTCAGCAGAGCTCTTCTTTTCAGATCCACCTACAGATGCAGAATGAGGTACTTCAACACGAATCTCCTGCTCACTGGTACAACTGGAGTCATTAGCAGAAACCTTATCCTGAGTTTCATGTGGGGAAGCAGCACCTGGTGTTTTCGGTTTAGAAACCAACCCACCCTCTTCCCTGGACTTATCAGCACAAGGACTCACTGCACAAAACTCATAGACTGCATCAACACCGCTCTTCCAACACCTTTTTGTGGCAGTATAGGCATCACGACCATCCTCCATCCCCACAAATTAGTCCTCTGCCGACTGCAAAATGAAAGAAGCATCGGCATACCTCTTCATCCTCTTGGTATTTACACTTGACCCTTCATCACCGTTTTCGACTCCCACGTCTTCGTTTTCCACAGAAATCCTACCCCTCTTCGACACCAACACACTTACCTCACTCCCCTCCTCATCACTTATATCCCAAACACATCTTAATCCACTCTTTCTTCCTAACAATTCAGCACACAGGTGACTACCATCAACAATAGAGCCCTTAAGCTTTTCCAAACCACAGTTCGGCATCGTAGCTCTTTTGTGCTTAACGAACGTCTCAATATCCCATCTCAGCTCCCCTCCTGCCAATCTCACAGTAGATTCCGGTGTCTGGACAAAAGTAAATTTCCGAATTTTACTCCAAAATTCAACCCTAGTAATTACAACTCCAACTATCACATATTCATCACAAAATCACCAGAGAAAAAATAATTAAAAATAATTCGGGATTCGAATCCCTTACCTCGTTCATGATGCGTTTGAGGACCTCTCCGCTGCTCTCCGATAAATGCAAGCTGAGTTTGGCGCGGCGGGAAGAAGAAGGAGAAGCGCGGTGGGGACCACAGAGATGCTCGAGGCATCTGAGAGCAACTCTTTCTCTGACACTGTTGAGCAAACCGGCGGGTAATTCCGGTGGCGCGGCGGCGATCAAGTCGTGTAAGAGTGATACGTCGACGTTTTGGGAGCTGGCGACGGCTTCGAGGGCCCAACCCCAAGCAATGGCGGATTCTTTTGTAGTCATCTTCCTCATCGTCTCAGGAAACCCTAGCCGAGTCGCTGAGAAGAAGGGAGGATTCTTCTCGTGCTCGGAGTGAGATGACTGGGATCGAATCTTTTCCGAACATTTTATAATAAGCACTTCTTTCAATAACTTACATGTGACGAGATGTTCGTCGTCAGTTGATAATTTACCGCTTCTTCTTCTTCTTCTTTTTGTGTATTTTTTTTGTAAATAAATTAGTGTTTTCTTGGTTCTGTTTTCATTTCATAATAACAGGACTTGGCTAGAGAAATTATAGAATTGAGCTCAGAAAACCTTGAAAACGCAGAGCTTCAGTAAAATCCCACACTGTGCAGATTCAAAATAAGAAGAAAAAAGAGTTCAAAAAAGGTATGCAGGCACAAACCGTGACACCAAAATGTATAAAACCTACAGCAGAACGAGCTTAGCAATCAAGTTGGTGATTACAAAGGCCAAGAAGTTCTGTAACAGTTGATGACAAAACTAACAGCAAAAAAATCCACTATAAGAGAAAATCTGGAATAGCTGGTGTTTGTGAAGCCATATTCAATGACACCTCTGGTCGTTGCCGAGCCTTGTGTCTACCACTACTTTTTGGCTTTGATTTCTGACCATTTTCCTCTCTTTCGTCTCCCTTCTTTCTTCCTTTACTATACATATGGTGCTTGCTTTTTCTTGAAATCGAGTTTCCTTGATCATGCATCATAACAGCACCATCGAGTTTTTCCTTCCCTTTCCTAGAAGATGACCTACTAGTGGATTGTGTCTCGCTACCTAGAAGAACATCCTGCACTGTACCGGACAGCAAATCTTCCTTTCGATGTGGACCAGCTGCAATAGGTACTTGATCTCCTTCTAGTTTCACCACAACAGGCCTAGGCTTTGCATGGTGTGGTTTTTTCTTTGGAACAAGTAACTGCTCTGTAAGCTTGGCAAGATCTGCATCGTCATTGTCATTTGGATTAGCCTGTGACTGAAGGTCATATGCCGGTGGATAATTGCCATCCCTTTTCTCTGAAGGCAGATAATACAAGCCATGCTGCTTACGGTGTTCTGCTAGCAGAGATGTGGATTCATTTGATGGTCCTGCTTCTACTTTGGTCTGAAAGCTAGGGATAGAAACACCAGGCATCTCTTCAAAATGAGAACTTCCAAGGGAAACCAAATTTAACGAAGGTAGTTGAACATCACCACAGATTGTTTCCAATCCCTCAAGATTCTCGTTAAGCTCTAACCCATCTGGTACGGGAACTCTTTCTTGAGCACATACTGAGATAAGACCTAAATCATTTGAAAAGGCATCATGCATCACTTCAATGATTTTGGATGTTTCCGTGTCCCTGCTTGCCTCTTTCTGAAGTAGGCTGTCACGCATTTGAGGCTTAATCAACTCAATGAAACAAAGTATATTTCGTGATCTCTCTACTATTTCTACATCATAGCTTCCCGTAAGTGGAACCACAGCCAATTCAACTCGATCTAAGAGGTTTAAGATAGATTCATGTGTGAAACTGGCCTTCACTGAAGCAGATGTAGATGCATATACCTGGGCAGAAATTGAAGTTTCCTCCCCACCATCTTGTACAGAAAGATCTCCGAACGATTGATTTAAATCCCTCAGGTTGAATCCCTCATCCTGGTTTCCATGCACAGCAGCATCACATGACTCCAAGTCAGAATACTCTGAGTGATGCCGTTCAGAGACCAATCCTGAGACATCTTGCACCAATTTATCAGTATACAAAACGGAAGCAGCACTTTCCCTCTCCAAAAGGTAAAAATTTAGAGAAAAGACCAAGACTTTGAATGCAGATTGTATATATATTGCTTTTATCAACAGTGGTATGAGAGTTGTACGAGGCTGTAATAGTGCTTCCATGATTTCAAATGGGTTTAACGAGAACTCTACATATTCCCCTGACAACCAAGCAGCGGCTGATAATATTCTGTGCAAGAAAGGATTTCCTAGTAATGCCGGATCAATCAACAAATCACGACTGACTCGAACAAGCTCAGGCCTAACATCCTTTACCCTCATACCAATATCAATAAGCTGCTTTTCAATTTCTTCCCCTTTCTGGCAATGTGGTATCCTCGACATTTCTCCCAGAAGTGATACATACCAATCAAAATCAACAATGATCTCGTAGACATTTCTACAGCACGTTGATAAAATTGAACCCAGTATCAAATTGCAGAACTCCGGGTCAGATTTAAGTGCATAGTTAACCAGAACCCTGCAAATTTCAGCCACATTACTCTCCGACACCATTGCCATAACGAGACGCAAAGACTCTAGCTTAATATTCGGATCCACATCACTCAAAGCCTTGATCACAACGTCCTTGTTCTCCAACACCGCCCACAAGTGTTTCAGGGCAACAACCGAAAGCGCCTGCAACCCAAGATACTTCAGATTTGGATCATCATCCTCCACCAACATTTCCCTTATCTTCTCAACAGCCAGCTTCACCGCATGCTCATAATCACTGAAACTGCTCACCACAGTCCTAATACACTCAAACAGCAATGACTTGGCGCCGGTCCTCCTGATATGCTCGCAAACGGGCTCCACAACCCTCTTCGCCAGCCTCGGCTCCAACGGAACCAGCTTGGTGAAAATCTTCAACACCTTGATCAACACCCAATTGTTCTTCGAATCAACCAGAATCTTATAAAACTCTGGCGCCAGCGGCAAGTACGCCCTCGACTCGCGCAATGCCAGCTCGCAGAACACCCCGACCGCCACGGACACAATCTGCGAATCCGAGGTCTCTAAATTCTCAACCAGACGCTTAAAACAGACTCTAACCGAATCCGGATACTTATCAAACACTCTAATCAACACAGCCGCGGCTCTCTTCCTAACACAAACTTTACTACTAGCTAACAGCGTGAATATCTCCGGTGTCAAATCCCTAGCGAGATCTAGGGTTGCGATTCTGGATAGGCATTCGAGAGCTAAGCCTACCTCGAATTCGCTGGAGCTGCCGAGGTCTTTCCGGAGCTGATTGGTGATGAGGACGAGCACGGCGGTGGAGGAATCGAAGGAGTGAGAGGCGGCGTGGTAGGCGACTTTCTTGTGGGAGAAGCGAGGCGAGGAGAGGAGCTCGACGACGTGGAATGCGGCGAACGACATGTCGTAGAAGTGGAGTGAGGAGAGGTAAGTGAGTTTGAGGAGGGCGGTGGATTTGGTGTCCGGGTCGGCGGATTTGGTTTCGCGGCGGATTTCGTCTAGGGCTTTGGAGAGGAAGGCGGACTCGCCGATGAGCTGGAGGCGGAGGCCTTTGATTAGGTCGTCCAGTGTGCGCTGGAATAGAGTGTCCATTACGGAGAACCCTGACATCGGGAGATTTTGATGAGATTCCGATTACTATGAAATGAAGATGAAGAAGAAGAAGATCATGAGTGGGAATTTGGATCGAAGGAGAATGTTGCTGACTACTGAATTTCTCTGGCAGAGAGGGGCTCGTGTTTTCGGGTTTTTACTGCGTCACCTGAATCTCGTTACTGCTTCCCGCGACGTCGTTATTTTGGACTACGAAATGGGCCGGATCCGCCTAATATATCTCAAGTGTTGGGTCAGCTAACGACGACCCCAAATGGTGCGCGCCATTTACTCAATTTTTTTCCAAGTCCAAATCACATAAATGATAAATCCGTTTTATAGCAACTTGAGCCTCTCATCTCCCCCTCAAATTTGAGTGTAATATCAGATGGCCGCTACATCACTTTTAAAATGTCGTGATTCAAGTTGTTTGATCCATTGCTTATAGACAATGTATACTGATCTATACGATGTCTTGGTCTCTAACTTTAGCTTAGCTTGAAAGCCCATCCAGCATCTAGTAGCATGATATTAAGCATAACACCCAAATCCTGTACTAACTTGTATCTAGATGGATAAGTAGATGGATGCAAATCAATGACTACTAGGATCCTGTAAGTACGTTTTGCTTCTTTTGAGCTCATTTTTGGATAGAATCACTCATTAATATGAGACTCTAAATGGGTCTATCATATGGAGGCTCCAATCCTATATCCTATATGGTTGAACACATCATTAATGCCATATCATAATGTATTTATATTGAATTATACATTTATTTATTTACATCTATATTCTACTCTCTTCTATAGCATTTTATTTTTATTTCGATTGATCTTTCTTTTTAGGCATCTCTCCTTCCCTTCTTCGACCATGAAGATAACTTCTAAAGTAACCATCTATACTAATTTATACTAGTATCCGAACCCCGCATTGTTGCGTGAATGTTTATTTGATAGTAATGTGAACTTAATAATGTTTGATGTTCATTCAATTCGGATCAAATTACATCATATGCATCTTGTCATTCGCATCTCTAAGAGATGTATATAAGGTCCATCAAATTGATCCACCAAGAAAATCTAGCCTCCATCATTCAATACCAAAATTAATCAAAGGGCTCCAGAAATCCGAAACCAATCAAAATACTTTACATATATATGGTTGAGTACGTGTTCAATTATGCATTACGATCACAACAGATTGGGGACCAGAAAATTGGGATAAATATTACATGTCAGTGAATCCACAATTGCACAAAACGCATCAACGTTCATTCAATATTTGCAAAGTATTCAACATTTTTTCTTAAAAAAATGAAATAAAAGGCAACTATCATGTTAGGACATATGCCTAGCTTTTATACCTTTGAAAAGAGGTAGAATTGACTCAATTGAGACATTTAAGTTTCTACTCAATGAAATACAACCCTTTTGAATTTAGTCCATGCAAAAAACAGAGAACTTGCATGAAACTGAAACAACCAATCCGTTCCTATTAGAGTACACATTTAAAATTAACCCAGATTCAATTCTGAAGTTAGAGAAAACAAAGATCTCTGAATTTACACAAAGTTCATATGTTGACAACCTGTTTTATTTTACTGTTGTATTCTCTTAACATTCTTCTTCTTAAGACAATTCTCTTTTTAGTTTCACACACGTGCTAGTAGAACATCCTGATCGAATGATTTGAATATTTTAAGGGTTAGTCATCTGGTGAGAGCATGAGGACATTCAGGATTGGCAAGATTCAGTGATACTGAAAAAGACATCGAAAACAATTTGATAGATAAGAGGTTACATTAAACTGCATGCAAAATAAATTCGTAGTAAGTCACTAAGCAGTGAGCCTTCACCATTTCAAACGCTATACGAAATAGTACATCAACACAACTTCATCTTCTGCATGAATTTGATAAGTATTTAGATTAGGGGTGTTGAATAGCATATCCTTAATAGACATAGCTGAATAAGACATCCTAATAATTTGAGATGCACATGTATTTACCTAGAGCAATTTCAAAAAGTTCTAACAGAATTCCAATCATAATCTTAATCATAATTATAATCCAAACATACAATAATCATAATCTTCTCTATACCAAATTTGGATTTACAATTATCATATTAAACATGCAAGGCTGCCAAGGTAGATACTGAAACAAAAGGCAGATGCTAAAATTTATTTCAGAACACGATGTCAAACTTATATAGACCGATCTTAGACCAAAATACACATGCAAGTCATGCTCAAAGACTATGAACCAATTAGGCATTCAAAAACTCAAACATTACAAAATAAAATCTAGGATAGCAAAATTACTAAACTAAATCAGCTACCAACATACCAAACCAAAAATAGGTTGCTTTATATCGACCTTCCAGCAAAACAAACATGCAATTATTGTTTGGTCTCCGATCACTGGGCACTGGATACGCTATCCCTAGTGATTAGCTATTCTTGCTGCAATCCAAACTAAAGCGACACCATTGAAAGCACGATAAGAGTTAATTGGGTTTTGATTACCAATACATTGAAAATGAGGAATATGAGAAGAATAATGGAAAAATTGGGTCAAAACGGTGAAAGAACACCGTAGGAGGCTGAGAAGAGAAGAAAAGTGACGTTGAATATTTCGTAGTAGTCGTTGACCTGGATAGAAGCAGAAACTAAAGATCTTATATATGTACAAAATCAATGGTTCAGATTAAAAAGCAATGAACGACCCAGATTATATTTTGGTCAGCCACTGGTCAACATTAGTGGCTTTAGTAGTTATAAAATAGAATGTTTAATTGTTCAAGCGTAGTTATCTTGCATGGATTCAATATAATGCCAAATGGAGAAAATAAAATAAAAGAATCCAGAAATTAAGCAAGAAAAAAAATCAAGAAATCAAGAAACTAAGCAAGAGATCGATAAGAAACAAGTCAAGAATCTATCTATAAAGCAATTGATATGGAGTATTTTTTATATATTTTTATATTTTTTGGTCTAGTATTTATGTCAACTTTAGTATTCCCATATTTTTTTCCCGAATATATAAGAGTTCATTAAAACCTCCACGACTTGAATAGTACATAAACAGCTGACAAACAACCCTAATTCTAAACAAGAGAAGGATAACATAATCAATAGCAAAGACTACACTTTAAATTGATGAAGCCCATATTCATCTGTCTTATAAATATGTCAAATGATTTGCAAGAACCATAAAGAAAAGAGTTGTCACACCCCTGAGCACTTAATTGTGGTAGGTATGTCAACTTTAATGAAACTCGCAAAACATAAGTGACATAAATAAGCCAAGATTCACATCTATAGTATGATCGTAGGTATGGGTCGGCAAAAAGCCCGGCCCGGCCCGGCCCGGCCCATGTATAGCCGGCACGGGCCGGGCCGGGCCGGGCCTCAACAACATTTTAATATATGCGGGCCGGGCCGGGCTGGGCTTTATCTTTTATATAAGGATCCGAGCCCGGCCCATTCAAGCGGGCTTTGCGGGCTTTTGCGGGCCTTTGCGGGCCGGGCCTTTGCGGGCTTTTGCGGGCCGGGCCTATCGGGCTTTAATTATTAAAAAATTAAGACATTTCAAAATATACGTAACCTTCATCCATGCACCGGGGTTTAAACGTACTCCGACGAGTCTAAATTTTACGTACGATGTTTATCACTATAAGATGGAGTTTTCTACATGTCCTCGTTTATTATTAAAACATATTTAATTCTTATATTGCTTGAATTCTCCATATGTATATTAATGTTCTTACGTTTGTTCATTTGTTATATGGAATGAAATACTTTTGTGAAACTTAATCGGACATGTTTAATTATTTTATAAAATTGACCGTTAGATTGATTGGTTAGAATATTATAACCATGCCTTTAAAATTTTATAAATTTTGGACTTGATTTAGACATCGATCCATGTATTTCGCCAAATGTGACCATAGTACTCTTACAATTAAAACGGAAATTATCCCTCCCGAAAATAATTTTTTAACATCAAATTTTGGACACATACTCTTATGGAATACATATCTATCTCATAGTATCAAAAAAATTGACATAAAAATTGATTTATCTACTCCCCCCATAGGAAAATAAGGAAAATAAGATGAGTGTATTTGTGTTTTCACAAATTTTGTTTAATTGTATTGACTGGGATCCAAACGTACTTCGATTAGGCTAATTTTTACGTACGGTGTCTTTTATTACAAGGTGAACTATTATATATGGCCTTCTTTATTGTTAAAACATTTTTAATTCCTATATTGCTTGAATTCTCTACATGCACACTAATGTTCTTACCTTTATTCCTTGGTTATATGGGTTGAAAGTCCTTTGTGAAACGTAATCGATCATGTATCATCATTTTACAAAACTGACTGTCAGATTGGTTGTTCATAATATTCTAAGCATGCCGTTAAAAATTTATAAATTTTGGACTTGATTTAGACCTACATCTATGAGTTTCGCTAAATGTGACCGTAGTACCCTTACAACTAAAACATAAATTACCCATCCCTAAAGGAATTTTTTAAGATCAAAATTTTAACACACATTCTTGTAAATTACATATCTATCTCATAGTGTCAAAAAAATTGATATAAAAATTTAATTTATCTAGTTTCTCCATGGAAAAATAAGCAATATATAAGAGAAGGGTATTGATGTCATTTCACACACTCTCAATTAAACTCTCACCATTGAAAAATTACAAGATCTAATCTGAACCATCTATTATATTTACTGTTTTACAGTGTAAATCGATAAAAAAAAATTACAATGAAACCCTAACCCTAAACCCTAACCCCTAACCCCTAAACCCTAACTTACTCTAAATCTCAAAATTCCTAAAACCTAAAATCTAACTTACTCTAAACCTCAAAATTCCTAAACCTTAACTTACCCTAAATCTCAATCCCCTAAACCCTAACTTACCTTAAACCTAAACCCTAACTTAATTATCCTAAACTTTAAACAATGATTTAATAGTAAAATAGATACACAAATATAACTATATATGGAATTCCAATATTTGATCAATATATGTATATGTAATATATTAATATAAACATACACAAATATAAAAAATATATGTATAGTACTAGTCACTATATTATATATATAAGTGTAGGTATAATGATATACGTACTACTATCTTATATATATAAAAAATTGTCTGTCGGATTGGTTGTTCATAATATTCTAAGTAGGCCGTCCCTAATTTTTATAAATTTTGGACCTAAACCCTAAACCCTAAAACCTAAACCCCAAACCCTAAACCCTACAAAAATTACAATAAAATCCTAGAACCGGAACCCTAACTTACCCTAAACCTCAAATTCATAAACCTTAACTTACCATAAATCTTAATCTTCTAAACCCTAATTTACCCTAAACCTAAACCCTAACTTATGCTAAACTTTAAATAATGACTTAATAGTAAAATAGATACACAAATTTAATTATATATGGAATTCAAATATTCAATCTATCCATGTATATGTAATATATTAATATATATACACAAATGTAAAATATATATCTATATAGTATTAGTCTATTAGACTACTAGTCACTATATTATATATATATATATGTCAATATGTGTGTAGGTAAACATTAACTAGGTATAAATTGTATAATGATTAAAATTCATTAAATGATTTAATGATATATGTCAATATGTGTGCGGGCTTTGACGGGCCGGGCCTAACGGGCCTTGACGGGCTTTTGGCGGGCCGGGCCGGGCTTTAGATCTCTAAACCATGGTCGGCCCACCAACCACCTTGGCGGGCTTTTGCGGGCTTTTTTTGCGGGCCGGGCCGGACTTTTAGCCCACGGGCTTGCGGGCCTCCACCGGCCCACGAGCCAAATGATGACCCCTAATCGTAGGTTTGAACCACCTAGATCACAAACCTTAACTCCTCCAGAATCCCAAATTCAAAACCTGAGCAGTTCCCTTAGAAGCCCTAAGTCCAGGCCCAATACATACAACCTAAAGACAACCCAAATCTACATGTACCAAACCAAAGGCCCAACCATCTCACTCCTACGGGCCCAATCCAGCCCAACATCCATGCTACCCGAGCTGCCACGACGCCGCACCACCGAAACAGATTGCTGATGCCCGCCGACCAACAAAGCAAAAGATGTCCTCAAAGTCACAAGATCCCGAGCACCTCCTTCAAAGCCATCCATAACTTCGAAATGGTACCACCCGAAAACCGTTTCAGCCATACTTTCCAGTAACTTAGGGAGACCACTAAATTGATTGATCGTCGACTTACAGGATCTCTCGTCGCCAGCCACCCTCTTGTCTAAAACCCCTACCTCCATGCGAATCTGCTTTTGGCGAGCACATTCAGGTCAAAGACCACACCATCCAAGAACTTTAGCTGAACAGATTGGGTTTGCAACCCTCTTATGCACCATTCCAAGCGAACCTCGCGGAAACTTAAGAATGACCAACCTCTTGAGAGATGGCCTGGTCGCGACGTCGACAAGAGCGTCCTGGGAGAGGTGCTGGCATGGACCAGCGACGTGTAAAGTTTACGGCTAGGGACCATCGCCAAAATAGCCCGTAGAAACCCTACGCCGTTTATCTCATATTTTTATTTTCCACGAAATTGATTTTTCTCTTACTCATTTAAGAATGATCTTGTATTCCCAGATTTTGAACAAAATTACATATAACATGTAGCAACAACAATCTTTACAAGATTGAATCCAAATTAAGAAGCTTCATTAATCTCAATTTATGTTTTAAGAAATTAGAAAGGAAATCAAATAAAAGCCAATAAATTAATGTATGATGAGTAAGAGTGATGTTTTGATAATATGATATGGAATTTATTAAATAATATGTGAAAACTTGATAATGATGTGTCATGCCATGTGTCCACATCATTGGCCCCAATGGGGCCTAAAATTTTTTGTTTTTATTTTTTGAAAGGGGTTTGGTACCTAGCCAAGTGCTATGTTAGGAGGCTTATCCTCACGCATTTAAATTATGTTGTTGGAGTTTCTCTTATGTGTTCCAAGAGAATATACACTAATACAATTCAAAGAAAGAATAATAATACATACTACGTACTCTATGGTTATGTTTGTAGGTTTGGTTAGAATATATGGAAACTCAAGGCCGACAAAATGATGAATGATCCACTTGTGTTAGAGGCAATTTGTGAAAGATATCATAACAATTCAGGCATTAAGTAAACACTATTTATCTTTGATATTGTAAGAATATTCGAGTGTGAAACATTTACACATCGATTTGAATCTCTCCGATGATATTTACGAGAGTCGATTTTTTGTCTATTATTAGTGGCTATAATAGGGGGATTTTATTTTTTGTGTGTGAAAACATACTGTTATTAAAGAGTTTTTTTTCATGGTGGTTTGGGGCCTACGTTTGTTAGAGGATTATCAAAGAGTTCATGTGAAGCATGGGGTGTCAAAGAAAAGAGAAAGGGCTAAATGGAGACATCCGCCTAGGGGTAGACTTAAAATAAATGTTGACAGAGCATTTTGTGCTAAGAAAAGAAGTGGTGGTATCGGTGTAGTTGTACGTGATGAGTCTAGTTTTGTGTGTGTTGTGTTTGCTCGTCCTATGCCTTTTACTTCGTCAGCTTTGCATATGGAGGCAGAAGCGGTAAGGGCCGGATTACTTATTGCTATTGATCAGAAATGGAGGGATGTGGAGTTTAAAAGTGATTGTGATGCGCTTGTAAATTTTTTAGTAAGTAGAACCAAGAGCATTGCATAGATTAATAGCATTATTTCTGACTGTTGGAGGTATTTGGTTGATTTGAGTTCTGTCCAGATAAAACATATTTACCGTGAAGTAAATGGTGTCGTTCACAGGTTGGCGCATCTTGCTAATGTTAGTAGTTTAGATGCTTATTGGTTGGATGAGATTCTGGATATTCTTTCGGATGTTCTCTTTGAGGATGGTTATACTATTTCACGAGATTTTGACACTATGTCACTCTTGTATTCTTTCACCTTAATTAATAAACGGGCATAGAGTTTCCTTCTAAGAGCAACTCTAATAACATAATTTAAATTTATTTTTTATTTATTTTTTATCAACATAATCATAGAGTTTGATTCATATTATAATGCAGTGTATTTCTACAGTCCGTTATTCCTTTCTGATTAATGGGCAGCCAAAAGGTTATCTTACGCCGTCTCATGATTTACGTCAGGGCGATCCTCTGTCACAGTACTTATTCATCCTTTGCACAAAAGTTTTTTCTGCCTTGCTGGAGGATCGGTTTCGACATGGTCGTTTGGGTGGTGTTCAGATTTGTCAAGATGCCCCTGTTATCCACCACTTATTGTTTGCTGATGATAGTCTTTTGTTCAGAATGCTACAATGGAGGAATGTATGACAATTAAAGATGTCTTGGCAGATTATAAAAAAGCTTCAGGACAGAAGGTAAATTTTACTAAGAGGTAAATTTTACTAAGAGTAGCATTGTTGTTAGTAAGAAACTTGTTGTTGAGGCAAAACAAGAGATGGTAGATGTGCTTGGTGTCAAAATTGTGACAAAACACGACAAATACTTAGGTCTGCCTACGTATTTGGGGAGGAATTGTACATAGTCCTTTGCTTATTTAAAAGAGCGTTCGGGTAAGAAGTTGGAGGGCAAGGAAAGATACTAAGTAGAGCGGGAAAATATTTACTTATTAGGGTTGTAGCTCAAGCTTTACCCTCTTAAACCATGAGTTGTTTTTTGCTTCCCCGAAATTTTATTCATTCTCTTTATCAACAATGTGCTAAGTTTTGGTGCGGAAGTACTTCAGGGACAAAAACATACATTGGTTGTCTTGAGAGCAATTGTGCAAATGAAAAGGGGAGAGAAGTATGGGTTTTCGGGACTTGTACGCCTACAATTTAGCATTGCTTGCTAAACAAGGATGGTGGATTGTTAAACATCCTAATATTTTATTAGCTCGTCTTTATAAAGCTAAATACTTTTCGAATGGAGATCTTTGGTCGGCGGAATTGACCAATTCTCCTTCTTCTTGCTGGAGAGGGATTTTGGAGGCAAGAAGTGGCAAGTGGGTGATGGTCGATCTATTCAGATTTGGGATGACCCTTGGTTGGATAGACCATTCTCCTTTGGGCATGTGATTCGTTATCAATCTAGTCTGATTTGGGTACACGAGTTACTTACGGCCAATGGTTCTCAGAATGAGGCACTTATCTCAGCTGAATTTGTTCCAGAGGAAGCCAAAAAAAGTATGTTAACCACTAAAAGTGCTTATCATGTTGCTTTGGAATTGTCGTCTACGAATTCTTCTTCCTCTACACCTCTTATAGTTTCTATGTGGAAGAAGATTTGGGCATGTAAAGTCCCAGAAAAAATAAAAGTTCTTATGTGGAGATTGGGTGGCGGTATCCTAGCTACAATAGAAAATTTTCTTTCAAAGAGAGTCTATGTCGATGGGACATGCCTCTTGTGTGGGAAGGAAGCTGAAACATCTTCTCATATTAGTCGGGGTTGTGAGTATACTCAAAGTTTATTTGCTGCCTCTACAGTTGAGACTACAAAGGTGTTGGGTCCTCATCGATTGTTTTCTACTCGGGAATGGTTGGAGGTTTGTGTGCAATTTCTATCTTTGAATGACCTTGAAATGTTTGTTATGATATTGTGGGCTATTTGGAAAGAGCCTAATGCTAGATTGTGGTCTAGTAAAGAGTTGTTTGGAGAGAGAGAGTTTTGTTGACCATGACGTCTTACTTTTCACAGTACAAGGTTGTTCATCCTCGGTCTATGAAGGTGAGTCGGCCTAGAGTAGTGTGGAAGTGCCTTCATGAGGGATGACTAAAAGTGAATTGTGATGGTGCTTGGGATGAAGTTGAGTCAATCGGTGGATTGAGTTTAGTAGTTCAAGATGCACATGGAGTCATTGTTGGGAGAGGAAGTTACCGTTCTCCTCATACTTCCTTACCTGAGGTTAGTGAAGCTTTGGCATTAAGGTTAGCTTGTGAGCTAGTGTTAGATAATGGTTTAGGACCAATTATTTTTTAGACTGATTGTTTGGGGCTGGTAGTTGTAGTTCAAGCTGGAGCTGATAATACCTATGTCTAGGCAGAGTTGTTGATGATATTGTGATCTTGATGGATCAGTTACCTAATTGCCGATTGAGTCACATTTTTAGGGAAGCTAATGGTGTAGATCATTTGATGGCTAACCATGGTTTAGATGTTTCAATTTCTTGTAAGTGGAGTGAGAATGACCCTCCTATTCTTAGTAGCTTCGTAGCCACTCTATGTACTTCTTAGTTATCATCAATATATGGACTGTTGTCCTCCCTTTCAAAAAAAAAAAAATGTATGGTTAAGTTTGATTGGTTGATAAAAAATAAATAACTAATATATTTAGCTATTAATCGGTTTTGTAACTTAGAAAGAAATGATTTTAATGACAATAATGATTTTTACATTACCTATAATTTATGTTTTCAGTATAGAAATAGAAGATGAAAACGTGAAATATAGAGATTGGAGATTTGCTGGAGTTGACTTTGACGAAAAAAACTTTATATTTCTACTGAAAATAAAATATGGATTATTTTTTTGGAGTTGTTTTAAATAAACAATCCTGTAACTGCTTGGCCGGCACCGGCATGCGATTTTTGAAACAATATATACAGGTAACATTCAAAACAACCAGAACCGGGAATGTCTTCTTATGGTGAAGGAATACCAAAGTACGATCAAAACATTTTGCTAAGAGTTTGGGTCCAAGAATATTCATCTCCGATATTAACGCATGGAAAGCCGAATTGCCTGGAATGTGTTGGTCCAAAAACAAAATTGAGTTTGTCCTAATGAGAGCGTGAGGTTGCACGTGCCTACCCAACCATGGCACAATCGCCACGCTCACACTGCGTGCCCTTCTACCTTAATCAACCTCATATGGCATGTCAGTCCCATTTCTTTCCTACATCTAAATCCTTAACCATACCGAAAGCGAACATTTCTTTTTCTTCTTCTTTTTTATTTTTCTTTTGTTTTGAAAGATTTGAATTTCAACGTAATTGGAAGACTCAGTCAATGTAATTTTTTTTTTTTAGATTTAAAGAAGTAGAAAAATTATTCAATACATTTACTCTAGTCTCCTACCAAATTAACAAAACAAAAAAATCTTAATAAAGTATGAGACCAACTGCTTCATTGTTTAAAAATTGGAAATTGAAAATAGAATAAAGAAGGTGGCAGGGAGAATCTAAGTAACGAACGTGTAATTTATGTGTAGAAAATAGTTGATGAGCCACCAACTCGGCCGGACTCCGTGATTCCCAAAATAGTTATGTTCAAAACAAATAATGTCTAATTACTCAATTAGTAACAAACAATAATGTTCAATTAGCGAATTAGCTCATAATGTAATTGATCGAATGAATAGATGACACCAATGGTTACATTTCTAAAATGCCTTGAGAACTATTGAAATATAGTCCTTGTGTTTAGAAAAAAAAGACCTAATTGTGTACTTATACTTGTTATTTACGTCTGTATTGTTGTCACATACTTTCACCTTAAGTATGATGTTATTATTGAAGCATGTATAACGCATTATGCGTTAAAACATGTATACGTGTTAAAAAAACAATAACTCCAATTAACAACAAACTTTTAAAAAATTCGCAAAAAGTAGTGTGGATATAAATAAACAAATAATTAATCATAAGAAATCAATTTTAAGCAAAAATTAAGGTGGTTGTAATTGGATGTAAGATAGTGGTCTGGTCATATTCATCTGTGTATTGAAGGTGCTATATTTGGAGCTCAATTATTTTTCATAATGAAAAAATAAAAACTTATTTTGTTAAAGGAAGTGGAAAAAGTTTACATCAACACGAGTGACGTGACGCATGCAGTATTTGATGATCGAAATGTCTAATACTCTCAAAATATCGAGTCACTGACTCATCCATCCTCACGTGACAGGCCGTTAAAGACGTCATCGTCCACCGTGGAACGCCGCGACACGTGTAATGAAACCGACCTATTTACACAGCTCTTCTTCTTATCGA
Source organism: Geum urbanum (assembly GCA_946800695.1). NCBI lineage: Eukaryota > Viridiplantae > Streptophyta > Magnoliopsida > Rosales > Rosaceae > Geum > Geum urbanum. The sequence continues at coordinate 45,438,469 of OX327011.1, forward strand.
CCCATCACTCCAAAACCATCTTCGTCTCCGTTCAACAAACCCCAGCTCATTTTAAACAAGCACAAAATTATAAATTTAAATACAAACTGAATCTCCAGAGAGAGAGAGAGAGAGAGAGAGAGAGAGAGAGAGAGTTTAGAACGTTCTCGTTGTTTTAGAGTGAGACCGATTTTTCCGAGATGGCTATGCCGTTAGCGGTGGACGGCGGCGGAGGCGTGGCGGTGCTGTCGAATTCCGTCTCCAACGTCGATTCTTCGAGTAACCGCTGCTTGAAGAGCTCTTCGGCGTCGGCGGCGGCGAAGGAGGAGGAGGAGAAGCCGAGGTCGCCGATACTAATATTCTTGTTCTTTCACAAGGCAATTCGGAAAGAGCTCGACGGACTCCACCGGTTGGCTATGGCTTTCGCCACCGGTAAACAGTCCGATATCCGGCCGTTGCTGGAGCGCTACCATTTCCTGAGATCGATTTACAAGCACCACTCCAATGCCGAAGACGAGGTTTCAATTCTCATTTCCGTTTGAGCTTTGCTTTTCTCAGTTTCTTGTGGAAAATGAGTTTGTTATGGAATTAGTTGTATTTTTTTCTTTCTCAATTGGCTGTGCAATGCTCTATGTTAGTGTTAGTGAACATTCTGTTGTGATTGTCTATTGGTAGAGATTGTAGTTTCTTAAAGTATCAATATCGAGTGTGGATCTGGCTTTGTTCTATTGGTGAACCTGGAAAATGCTGTGGTGTTTCTAAAATTGGAGTCCAAATTTAGTATCTGTACTTTCTGTAATAACTAGGTATCATAAAATTCTTCTGTTTAAGTTATGTACCAGCTGTGCAATGTATATCCATACAACTGTTTGTTTTAGTGCGGCGGTCGTGTGTTCTTTGGCATATTTTCTAATATATATGCCTTTTCTGGACAAGTTTAGAGCCACGAAAACATAAAGTAAGTAGTGAAAGAGTAGACGTGTTTTTTGTCGCTATCGTTTAGTATGAAGTTGAATCTTTGCTGGCACAAATGGTTTATTTGGAATTGAAGATTGCTTATCTTAACCTTTTTCCATCTATTGTTTGTCGTGTTTTGGAATCATGACGACATCATCCTTGCAATTCACAGGTGATTTTTCCCGCGCTTGATATACGTGTGAAGAATGTGGCACAAACGTATTCGCTCGAACACAAGGGAGAAAGCAATCTTTTTGATCATCTATTTGAGCTGCTAAATTCTAATGCGCAAGACGATGAAAGTTTCTCAAGGGAGTTAGCATCTTGTACAGGAGCCCTACAAACATCAGTTAGCCAACATATGGCTAAGGAGGAGGAACAGGTGCTGATAGATTTTCCCCAAAGCACCTCTCAGGAGATCTCTCGTCATATTCTAAATTTTTGGGCATATTCTATATTAAAGCTATCAAATCATAACCCAATTTCTATCTTCTTCTTTTTCCAGGTCTTACCCTTGCTAATTGAGAAGTTCTCAGTTGAAGAGCAGGCATCTCTGGTCTGGCAATTTCTATGCAGCATTCCTGTGAATATGATGGCACAGTTTCTTCCGTGGCTTTCATCGTCAGTTTCACCCGATGAATACCAAGATTTGCGGCAATGCTTAAGCAAGATTGTTCCAGAGGAAAAGCTTCTTCAACAAGTAATGTTTCAGATTTAATCACAGGATCGTGTACTTTTCATTATTGCTTTGCTAGTTGAATAACCATCAGCTCCATGTTATTTAAGGTCATTTTCACCTGGATGGAAGGTAGAAGTTGCAATGATGTGGGTAAAAGTTGTCAAGATGCACAGTTCCAGTGTTGCATGAATTCTGGTACATCAAGTCAACATATGGAGAAGATAAATTGTCCGTGTGAGTGTAGAACTGGGAAAAGGAAGTATGTAGAGTCAAATAATGATGTATCTGATACCACTGGGGGGCATCCAATAAATGAAATACTGCTTTGGCATAGTGCTATTAAAAGAGAGTTAAAGGACATAGCTGAGGAGGCTAGGAAGATACAGTTGTCTGGAGATTTTACAAACCTATCAGCTTTTAATCAGAGGTTGCAATTCATTGCTGAAGTTTGTATTTTTCACAGGTACACATTCACATCTCCTGGGTTTCTACAGAAAGTAAATTATAATTTATGAGAAATTACCATTAACCATTTACTTTAGTTGATTTCTTTTTTCTTCTTTAACGGAACATTGTGAGCAGTAAAAGTTGGTGTATATGTACGTTACTATGTAGCAAATTTTTTGAAGTCCAAATTGTTTTTAGTTCCACTCATGGCCTAGTATAAATTGCTTTCCATTTTAATTGTAGTAAGTAGAAGTTGATTTCTATAAGTTCTTTACTATGTTTTATGCATAATTTTGTAACACTTTTTTTCATGTGAGCATTGGGGATTTATTACTTTGTAGGTCTAGATTTGTGTATTTCTGTGCGGTGAGAGAATAAGTTTCTTAATAAGAGTTGTTGTTGAGTGTATATATATACACTTTATTTGTCAATACCTTCATATTTCGTTTGAATATTCCGTATTTGCTTATTTCAGTATCGCGGAAGACAAGGTCATATTTCCTGCAGTAGATGGAAAGATATCCTTTTTCCAAGAGCATGCTGATGAGGAAAGTCAGTTCAATGAGTTCAGGTGTCTGATTGAAAACATTCAAAGTGCCGGAGCCATCTCTAGTTCAGCTGATTTTTATGCAGAGCTGTGCTCACATGCTGATCAAATTATAGAATCTATACAGAAGCACTTCAGCAATGAAGAAGTGCAGGTATAATTTCCTTTTTTCTGCAATGACTCTATCAGAACTTACAGGATATGGTATCAAATATGCATTATACTTGTAGGAATGTAGAATTATTGATTGGTAATCGATGAAGGACAACAAGAGGTCTTAATCTAGGGGCTTTTGGGAAAGCTTTGAGACCCGATGGGTTTAAGACATAGGCAGAAAACTTGATAAGAAACAACAGTATCACTGATATTAACTCAACTAGCTATTAAGATTTCAACCTGACCACGGATTAAGTTTTTTTGTGATCCTTAAGAGTGATTCATTTACTTTTTTTTTTGTCTTTGTTTTAATTTGTGAGGAGATTGGTCAACTGGGTATCAGAGCCTCTATGGGTCTTAAAATCTTCTTTTGTAGACCTGTTTAATCAGATTACTAGGAAGTCTATGGATCTTGGAACTAGAAACCAACTTTCTCACTTATTCATGAAAGTACCTGCACCATTCCCTGCATGTCTAGGTTCTTCCACTTGCGCGAAAGCACTTCAGCTACAAACGACAGCGGGAACTACTGTATCAAAGTTTGTGCATGATGCCCTTGAAATTGATCGAACGTGTTTTGCCATGGCTAGTTGGATCGTTGTCTGAAGATGAAATGAAGAATATGCTAAAAAATATGCAGTTAGCAGGTTTGTATTAATCATTTGTATGTTCATGTTTTAGTAGAAAACTATCAATCAACAAAGTTACTGGTATCTATCCTTACAATGTGCAATTTCATCATCAGCTCCAGTGCCTGATTCAGCTCTGGTGACACTTTTTTCTGGTTGGGCATGCAAGGCTCGTAGTCATGGTTCATGCTTGTCTTCAAGTGGACTTGGTTGCTGTCCTGTTAAAACTTTTACTGATATTGAAGAAGATTTTGTTCGACCAATATGTGCTTGTGCTTCTGGGTTGTCTGCTAGAGAGAGACTGGTATCAGCTCAAGCTAAAAACTCGAAAAGGCTGGTCAAGAAAAATGTATCAGTGTCATCCCAGAACAGCGAGACCCCTAATCAATGTTGCAATGATCAGTCTTGCCATGTCCCGGGTCTGGGAGTCAACAACAATAACCTTGGATCCAGCTCTCTTTATGTAGCCAAGTCTTTGCGATCCTTGTCTTTCAGCGCTTCAGCCCCATCTCTTAATTCCAGTCTTTTTGGTTGGGAAACAGATAGTTCAACTTTTGATATTAGTTGTGGAGAACGACCTATTGATACTATATTTAAGTTTCATAAAGCTATTCGCAAAGACTTGGAGTATTTGGATATTGAATCTGGAAAGCTCGGTAATGGTGATGAAGCTACACTTCAACAATTTATAGGGAGATTTCGTTTGCTGTGGGGATTATATAGAGCACACAGTAATGCTGAGGATGATATAGTGTTTCCTGCACTGGAATCCAAAGAGGCACTTCACAATGTGAGCCATTCATACACACTGGACCATAAACAGGAGGAAAAATTATTTGAAGACATCTCTTGTGTTCTCTCTGAACTCTCTCACCTTCATGAAAGCTTGGAAAATACTCATATGGATGAGGACTTAGCTGGAAGTAGCAATAGTTTTTCTGCTGCCAATGGTATCAACTATACTAGAAAATACAATGAGCTGGCTACAAGGCTTCAAGGGATGTGCAAATCTATAAAAGTGACGCTGGATCATCACATTTTCAGGGAAGAACTGGAGTTGTGGCCATTATTTGGCAAACACTTCACTGTGGAGGAGCAAGACAAATTAGTGGGACGGATTATTGGGACCACGGGAGCTGAGGTGCTTCAGTCAATGTTACCATGGGTAACTTCTGCACTTACCCAGGATGAACAGAACAAAATGATGGACACATGGAAGCAAGCAACCAAAAATACTATGTTCAATGAGTGGCTTAATGAATGCTGGAAAGGAACTTCAGAATCAACTTCACGAATTGAAACACGAGAAAGTCACAATTCTCAGAAAGGTCAGTACCAGTGGCAACTGTTTTGTAATATTGAATAGTAAGCATATATTGCCTTTTTTGTGTCGGGCTAGGGGTTTTTCAGGTGCGTCCAACTTGATTTTGGGAAACCAAAGGATTACTACCACTGCACCCTAGTATTCGCCTTGAGCCTATTACTTAGTTTTTTTTAATGGCTGCAGTCCTGTAGGTTAACTGTTTTTTTCTTTTTTCAAATTGAAGTTGGTTTTTCCTCTGAATTTTTCTGAAGTCTATATGCTGTGACCAGTACTTGTTGAGATCAGAAGAAATGTTTATTTCACTTGGCTCATTGTATTGAATTTTGTTCTAGGTGTCGAATTTCAAGAAAGCTTGGACCAGACGGACCAGATGTTCAAGCCTGGTTGGAAGGACATATTCCGTATGAATCAAAATGAACTTGAGTCAGAGATCAGACAGGTTTATCGCGATGAGACTCTTGATCCAAGGAGAAAGGCATATCTTGTGCAGAATCTTATGACTAGGTTAGTCATGATTTTTGTAAATAACCTCGAAGCTTTTTGAGAATGCTACTGCATGTTCATTCTGACACATATAGCCACATCATGGCTTCTAGAAATGCACAACTCTACTCATCACGATTCCTATATTGTTGATGACTACTTTCCTTTTTTAGCCGTTGGATAGCTACTCAGCAGAAGTTACCTCAAGTAACAGCTGGAGAATCTTCTAATGGTGAAGATGTAGTTGGACGATCACCTTCATACCGCGATGTGGAGAAACAAGTCTTTGGGTGCGAGCACTACAAAAGAAACTGTAAACTCCGAGCTGCTTGTTGTGGCAAGTTATTTGCATGCAGATTTTGCCATGACAATGTGAGCGATCATTCAATGGACAGGTAGTTTCCACTATCAACACTTGCAATTAGTAAGGTTATCACATAGGTAGTTTCCACCATCAACACTTGCAATTACTAAGGTAATCACATCTCAGATGTTTCTTTTTTTTGTTATGTTGGATGGTCGTTGTTTTCCCCTTTTATTTCCTTCTTTTTGGTTAAGACTTCTGATTTCATTTTGTAGGAAAGTAACCTCGGAAATGATGTGCATGCGCTGCTTGATCATTCAGCCGGTTGGGCCAGTATGCACTACACCTTCATGCAATGAACTAACCATGGCAAAGTATTATTGCAATATTTGCAAATTTTTCGATGATGAAAGGTACATACAACTCTTACTAAGATGTTTTTTAACATGAGATGTGATATTTACCTGTATTTCAGATTCCACTTTAGACTACGCACATCTTCTGACGAGTGTGTGGCTTTCTGACCTATGACTATTATTTGTGCTCCAGGACTGTATATCATTGCCCCTTTTGCAACTTATGCCGCCTTGGGAAGGGTCTTGGTATTGACTTTTTTCATTGCATGACATGCAATTGTTGCCTGGGGATAACTTTGGTGAACCATAAATGCCTGGAGAAAGTTTTAGAAACAAATTGCCCTATCTGCTGTGATTTCTTGTTTACATCAAGTGCAACAGTTAGGGCTCTGCCATGTGGTCATTACATGCACTCGGCTTGCTTCCAGGTCTCTTCATGAACTTCATTATATCTTTCTCCTGCACAACATAAAATGAGTCTGGAATAGAGCAAATTTAACTCCCTTGTCAATTTATAGGCCTACACTTGCAGTCACTATACTTGCCCAATTTGTAGCAAGTCTCTGGGAGATATGGCGGTAAGAGTCATGTAATACAAATATTTCATTCAGTTGCTGTGTACCCAGTTGAATAGTTCTCAATCCTTGTTTCTCTATTAGGTTTACTTTGGCATGCTTGATGCGTTGCTGGCGGCTGAGCAGCTTCCAGAGGAATACCAGAACCGTCTTCAGGTACCTAATATTTATTGTATAACAGATGTTAGTGTATTGATGCTATTTTTTTTTTAAACATAATGTATTGATGCTATTTCTTTCAAAAAGTATCAAAACAGTAAATGCTCCATCTGATCTCTTACTCTTCCAATTTTAGGACATCCTTTGTAATGACTGTGATCGAAGGGGTACCTCACGGTTTCACTGGCTATATCACAAGTGCGGTAACTGTGGATCATACAATACCCGGGTGATCAAGGGCGAGATAACAAATACCGAGTGTCCTACATCAGATTGACAATCAGGTTTACTTACTTTGACATATGTATACATATATTTTGTAGATACATGTATAGGCTGTTCAGTTTTCCAACAACCAGAATTCTGGTTTCTTCTCTTCTCCTATGAAATACCGATGAGCACCTGTAGTCCAAACTTCAAGTTTGTAGAATCTTGATAAAGAAGGTAAAAATATCATCTTGCCTGGGTTTCGAGAATCCTTAACAAGCGGTTAGACAGGGTATGTAGTAGAGCATATTAGAATGTCCCATGTAGAAAGAAATTAATTGAACCTTTTTCACATAAATCTTGGCTTCTCATATTTTTTTTCCTCTCTTTTGTATTAGTCTGATTATCCTGCGTTAAAATTTGTTAGGCTGTCAATTTTATATTCCTTTCAAAAGGAGGGTTTACTTGGTGCTTTCATTAGCCAAAACCAGTCTGGCATCATGGCTAAGCACTATGGCCATTTCTTGCTGAAATAGTCAATCTGATCAGTGAAGTTGCAGACACGTAGAATGTACCCCATCAACTTCGTACAGTACTTGCGTATGAATAAAGTTATCATTTCTCTAGTCTTTGAGATCCATCATTCATACTGATGGAGAGTTCGTGAGGACGTCAATTATCATTTTTATGAAGTCTTGTGTTGGACTCACTCCATGTTTCAAACCAGGTCACTACACTAGCCTTGGTCATCTAGACATTAATTCTTATACAAGAAACGAGGAAATAAAAGAAGAGGAAAGTTATTGTATTCCAAACCTTGGAATACTTGGTCTCAACCTAAGTTTGATCCCCATTGCAAACAATACCTTGCTTGATGGGCGCTGTGTAAATTTCGCTACAAATTCTGGTACAAAAAAAATTGAGGTTTGCCTTGGCCCGAGTGTGAGGTTACCCTCTTCTCCTCACCTTTTGATGACCGGAAGAGAGTATAAAGAAACTTTTAACCCAAAATCCAGGAAAACAATGTCAGATGCTTCTATAAGCCACAGATTGCACTAACATACTAGGGTTTATCTGCACAGGTTAGGAAAGACTACTTGGTAACATATTTTTTTTTTATACTGTTCTTCACTTCTTTACCATTCACTTCTGTAGGAACACTTAAAAATCTGGGTAGTGTTCATCCATTAACAGTGACCCAAGTCACAATCAAAGTAATATCAGCAACGTCATGTGTTTCGAGCATTATAGGGGATAAAGCATCTGCCATGCTAGCTCCACCCCAATTTATATATATATATATTATATATTTTAAAACGGAGAAAGGAAAAGAGATTGAAAGAAAAGATGAATAAGTCAGTTTCATGACTAAATCCAACACATGTCCCCTGATTAAATTAAGCTCAACAGCTACAAGTTAATCCAAACGAGAAATCAAAAAAGATTAAGGCTTTTCATTCTAGATTTGTCTAAAATTTCAAACCCACCACATGAAACTAACCAACTCCTCTCTCCCTTTTTCTTTAATCACAATCCTTCTAAGAAAAGAAAAGTCTTGGCTCACTCATAATTACAAGCAAAAGGAAAAGGTCAGCTGAGCAATGGGCATTTTTTTTGCATGAAGAAACAGACAATAATGAACAGCTAGATCAGCAATATGAGACCTTGAGAGATGAGGACAAGCCCCAAAAGGAAAGGGTACCTGTTGCTATTGGGGTCTAAAATGCTTTGTACCTTTCCCTTTGCAAATTTCCAATCTTTTTTCTGTACATTAATGATACCAATTTGCCTCAGAGGAACTCACATGAAGTGGATACAAAAAAAGTAAGTAAAGAGGAATCAAGATCAATTCCTTTGCTTCTTCTCCTTCTCAGTAGGGTATAAGAAAGAGCTCAAACAGAACAGTTTTGCAGTTCCTCTTGAAATGTAAGGAGATGGTACATTTAACACAGGACTAATCCGAACACCATTCCCCTGACCCTTCCTTGATGGAGGCCTCGGTAGCATTCTGTATTGATTTGATGAGGATGAAGAAGACGACGCTGATGATGACTTTGACATAGACATTGTTGATGATACTGATGAGGAGGACTGCCTTTTCTGTTGACCATGAGCATCCTTGTAGACAGTAGTTGACTTCTTTGGATTTGGAGCTGAGCCAGTTGAGTTGCTTCTCCTCAAGAACTCTGGTAATGAGCAAAGCAAACTCTTCTTGCTGTCTTGGTTGAGGCTGCTGCTTCTCTTGAACCCCCAGAAGGACTTGGACTGAGGCTTGGTGTTGTTGTTGTTGTTGCTGTTCTGCTGGTCCATATCTTCAGAAGCATTCACATCCGTGTTGAGCTGTGTGGTGCTCTCTTTCTTTGTGTTGCTCTGAGGACTTGGAAGAGGAGGAAGGGAATAAAGGTGGTGTATGTCTCTGGCTTTTGGTGCAGCATCTTCAAGTGATGACCTGTCTTTGGGTTGCATAGCCTTGATGACTCCATGGGAGAAAAGCTCATCTGCTGAAGAAGGCTCATCTGGCCTGAAGCTTCTGTTGATGCTGAACTCAAAGTCACAATTCATGTCGAGTAGTGAGACATCTCTCCTTGGTAACGAATCTGCTTGGCCAAGATCATGAGAGAAAGATACCCGAGGGGGACTCGTATCCGAGAGCATCATCTTCAAAATCTGAGAAGTACAGAGAGAAAAAGAGTTCTTGGAATGGTTTGAAGAATGTGATGGGATATAATAAGTTTCAACTGTGGGGGCTTGAAATTTGGGAGGCTTTGTTGGACTTGAAAGTCAAAAGAGAGGAACAGAGAAGATTTAAAATTTTGGTGCAGGAAACAAAGAAGACAAAATATTTAGTGGCAGCTTTTCTTCTGCACAAGTTTCAAGAACAGTGGAGTTATTCTAGGAAGATCAGAGGCTGAATGTGCTCCTTCTCTGGACATGGAGCAGAGGAGAGATTAGTTTCTACAGTTGAGAGTAGGTAGAAACAAAAGAGGGAGACCGTTATATGTATTTCAAGGCAGTATGTATTTTTTTTAAATTTCAGTTGAATAATAATAAATAAATAAATAAAAAGTCTTCTGTGACAGCTTTGGATAACTTAAAGACTGCAATTTGCAGGTTAAATATGGAATTCAAGAAATTGAAAATGACCCCTAATTAAGCAGAAAAATCAAAAATGTCACAAGACTCATAATTGCTCATCTTGTAGTAGATAAAAGCTCAATGCAAGAATGAATAAAAGCTAAAAGTGGGTGACTATCAATTTTTGATAGCTTGTTTAGGTGAATTAGAGAAACAACTTGGAGTGCTTATATATGTAAAAAAGGAAGGAGGATTTGGGTCCCTTTAGACTTCTGGGGTTGCTATCCCAACCACTAAACTTTAACCTTTCCTTCATTTTCAATATTTCTCTAATCCAAACCTGTTTTAGGAAACTAATCATTGTAAACAAACGAGGTAGAAAGAACTCTGGTTTTGTAATGTTCTCCCTCTCCCATTTACATCCTTCTATTTCTGCATTTTAATGTTTCCTGGGAAGCCCTGTTTGTTGCTGAAATTAAAATTCTCTTAAGCTTCATAACTGTACCATCTGCTTTCACCAGATCGAGGGCATCATCACTAATTCACCATATATACAAAGAGTGCATCTACAGAGTTCGCACAGTAATGTGGAGAGTACTGTTTCCCATCTTTTCTAAAAATATTATTTTAAAATATTAAAAGAGTTCTTATATTTTCGGTTTTTAAAAGTGTAGTGGATTCATAATTTGTGTGTTTTAACATCTGCAGCTAAAGATCTATTATCAATACTCGAAGGTAAACAGTTATTTCTCACTATAAAAAATTTCTCATTTTCGAGTCACTCATTTCCTAAAAAGAAAGTTTAAATTAATTCGAGACTTTATTGATAATAGCAAACAAAAAATCAGACTTCTAGAAAAGTTATTCAGGGAAATTCTTCCTCAAGAACGAGTAAAAGTTGAAAGAAGAATTGCAATAGAGCAATCTTTTTTAACTGCTATTCAAAAAGAGAAAGCAAAATTTAAAAGACAATTGCATAAACTTTCCATCTAAGCTTTTGGTTATATCCGCAATTTACTGGTACCGGAGCTTGCTTAGCTCAAAATTCTCAAAGATGGGATCAACATCTGAGAAAATAATAAAGAAAATAGATTCTCTATTAGAATTCATAGATGTAAGGCAGCAAGAATCTTTATCAGAGATCTCTAGATACAGAGAGTATCTAGATATTCTTCCAACAATTAGTATTTAATTACATAAATTGGAAACTAAAATGGATTACATCCAAAATTCAACCGGAAGAAAAGAAATAACTATTAACAAAGGTTAATAGTAAAATCGAGAAACTAAATCTTCAATAGGTGAAAATCCTTGATTATGCTCAAAGGATAGCCTGAGAATATAAAAAATCAAGCGATAGTCCACCTCGAACAATCATTAGGAAAACTAATGACTTCAAACCACTACAAGTTTCAAAAGGGAACCCATTGTCGAAACTATTTTTTCAGGATTCTCCAACAAATCTGTCAAGTATCAGATTTAGAGAACCTAAAACTGAAGATACTCATGATATAAATATGTTAAGTATCTTCAAGAAAAAATCAGTGCAGCTGTTGAATTCAGAAGAGTTTGAATTCAAAGAAATTGAAAATAATGTCCGAAATGCTTCAATCACGAAGTTTGAATTTAATCAAATCTAAAAAGGACGAAGTTTTGACATGCTGGATAACCATCAGTTCAAAATTCTTAAATTCACCACTCCAACAACAACAAGAGAAACAGATCTCCTTCTGGTAAAACCTGAAGATGTTCCTAAAGCTAGAAAAAAAAACTTCAAATTTATGCATATTGGAGCAGTCCAAGTTGGCATAAAATTACTTGTCAAAGAAGGCCTATACTGTTCAGTCTTATGTGTCTTATAGGACAATAGGCTGAAAGATTTCTAGAAAAGTCTACTTGGAACCCTTCATGCATAATTATGAAATCAAGTTGCATATTTCAACTACTTCCTAAACTTTTCTACTAGCCTGACTGATGCTGCTCACTGTTTAAGACTATGAAAGAAGACATGCAAGAGTTTGCTGTAGTTTATAGAATCTACTATAAACTAATGAGCAGAACAGTAGAACCAAAGACCAAGATAACAAATATCCCAGGTCTTACTACTGGATTCCTCAAAAACCCCAAAAACCATTCAGAGCAAATTCACAAGGTTACATAGGATGAGGTAACTTTCTCACTAGAGTGGAAGTTATGTGGCCTTAAAGAAAAATAAAAAAGTATGAAGGCAACAGTCTATGAAAACAGGAGAACTGGAGATGTTAATCTCAAATTCGAAGGACACAGAAATGGTGATGTATCCCTCCAAAGCTTCAGAGGTGAAAGCTCTAGATCACTTAAAAGATGCAATTCTACCAGAGAAAGTGGTACCAGAAGTACCAAAATTTCAATAAGAAGAGAAGTCAGTCCAGTAAGGGAGGAAGATTTAGATGCTGAGTTAGAAAGAGACATCAGCATGCTAAGATTTGAGAGCTCAAAATTAGAAGAACTCTTTAAGCTTTATGAGAAAGCAAAAGAGTGTAAAGATCTATCTCGTTTGGAACAATTGATCAAAGAGATCAAAAATTTCACATTCAAAAGGGAAAGAAGAGTCTTTCATTATCGAGAAGTACGTAGAGATGGAAGAAAGAGAGCCTTCATAAACCACCATCATCAAACTTGGTGGAAATACCAAACTTTTGCAGGGGCAAAGTTCTAGTGGAAAAAAGGGAAAAAGAAGTTCCCACAAACTCATTCTACAGGAAAATACACCAAATCTGCCAAATACGCAATTTGGAGTATGGCTTGATCTAGACAAATCTCTATATAAGAAAAAATTCATAGATGAATGAGCTGAAAGCCTAGTCATGGTAGTTTGTACCATATACGGAAAGTTTGAAGCACAAAACTTGCAAATAGTATATGAATCAACCCTCTTTGGAATGGCAAAGAAGTTCTATTTTGCCTTCAAAGAAACTTTCAGATGAAATGCATGGTTGGAGAGAATAAAGACAGACAAGTCGCCATACACTTTTGCCACTCCACTATATGAACAATTCTATGGAGAGATCTCATATGTTGGGGATAAAGCTAGAGAGCTAGCAAAAATTAACATATATGCTTTCAAAATATGTAATATGAAGTATTTTGAGGAATATCTGAATGAATTCCAAGAATACTATTGCACGATAGGAGAGTTGGAAACTACCGACTTAATACATCTCCTACATAGAAAGCTCATTGAACCTTGGAGGATAGTTATGAGAGAAAGCATAGAAAAAAAACTTCTCTAGAGGTTTTCCGTTGGAGGAGTTGTGAAAAGAATCAGGCAGCTGATGCGTGAACAATGTAAAGCCAACACCAGAGCAAATGCTGCCAAGAAGCAGCTTAAAGGAACAAGAGACTTTTGTGCCAACATGATAGATGCTCTAACCAATTGGAGATGTGATGAGAAAATACAGAAAAGAAAGCACTTACAAAAACTTTTCAAAGGAAACGAAAGGAAGAATTGGAGGTTTAAGAAAAGCTCCAATTACAAAAGGGAGAAACATAATCCCAGAAAAAGATTTTTCAAAAAGACAAGATTCCCTAAAGAAACATAAAAGAAGAAAACATGCAGATGTTGGTTATGCAAGGCCGAATGACACTATGCTAACGAATGTCCCAAGAAAGAGTTTGAAAGCTCTTATTAGGGAATATGAAGGAGTCATAGAAATGACAAACATAAAAGACTACGAGGTAGTTTATTTAGAAGAAGATGACGATGTTTCTGTCTACTCAGCCTAGACAGAAGATGAATCGTCAGAGGAGTTAGAAACAGATTCTAAGAAAGAATATGAATCTAGAGAGGTTTATGTTCTTGAAATAAAAAATTGGGAAGAAGGCACTGAAGAAGAAAAGATTTATTCTTACAAAGTCAATCCTGAATCATTTTTTTGTGACTACTGTCACTGCTATGAGAAGGAAGGCCTTCCCATATTCTATAAAGTGTCAAAAAAAACGTATCACAAAAAATTATTCATAGCTGAAGCAAGAAGAAAAATAAAAAATGGTTCAATAAATCAGATTATTGAACAAGAATATGAAGATTACTTCTACGAGATAAAAGAGAGACAAGAAATTCTAGAAAGAGATCTAGAAAGAATGAATTTTAATACTACTACCAAAGAAGAAGTAGTATCTGCAAAAAGCTCAGCTTGTAATACTACTACTAAAGAAGTAGTATATACAAAAAAGTTGGTTTGTGAATAAGAACAATGCAATCCTTTCACAGAAAAAAGAGAAAGTTCTTCGAAACAAAATTTGTGCAAGGTAGCAACTATTTCTACAAGTAGATTCAATAACTACATGGAGATTGGATTAAAGTTTACAGGATACAAGAAGTATCATCTACATGTCTTTGTAGATAACGGTTCTGATTTCAGTCTAGCAAAAAAGTTTGCTATACTAGAAAAGTTATGGATAATTAATCCAAAAAGAAATGCAATTGGAAAAACTGTAGAAGGAAGAAAAAATTTCATGAATATAGTTGCCAAGAAGGTTCAAATCTTAATAGGAGAAGGAACATTTGTCATTAAATATATTTGGCAATCAAAAAGTCAAGATTCTGATATACTAATCGGCAATTATTTTCTTCTACAACAAACTTTCATCCAGAAGCCAGAGGTAAACTTATTGGGCTTCGAAAAGAATCACAAAATCTTCTGAACAAAGAGGCTAAAAGAAGCAAAAAGTGTTGTTGGTCCAATTTATAGAGCAATATCAGAGATCGCACCAGAATAGTAGTGGATATATACCAAAATTTGAAACGATATTGCAAGACAAGTAACAAGAAGAGTTGCTTATTGAGGAATCGTCAGAAGAAGAGGAAGATTCTGATAGTATGGAGTTCTATAGGTTCCATGGCAACAGAGAATTCAAGCATCCTAATGTTCCATCTAATGCCCTTACTAGAATCCAACTCAAAGAAGTCACTGTCTATAACATTCCCAAGAGAGAGTGTGACAAGTGTAAAAAGAAAAAAAATCCTCAAGAAGAAAGTGAAGAATTCCAAAAAGCCTTGTATGAGAACAATGTTTGAAAATAGAGATTCTACCATTCCGCCGCTTCATGATCAAGACAAGTATCAATACTATGTGTCTTATAATCCTTCTGATAACTGGCACATGCAGCTAGAAGAGTTTCCCAGTGAAGAATCATCAGAAGACGAAGATGAAGAGACAGTTGAAGTTGCCTTCATAAAAGAGCATAATCTCAAGCACTTCAAGTCTAAGCTTGAGAAACAGAAAAAACATACTCTTGGAGAGATCAAAGAAATGCTCAAACAAAACATTGACATCAATCTGAAGTTCTGAGAAAAAGACCTAGTGATCTGCGAGCTTAAGCTACATGACATGAATTCCACTTGTAATGTAAAAGCAATCCCTCAATACAAAGAAGAAGACCAGAAAGAATTCAGGAAAGACATAGCTGATCTTCTAGAAAAAGGATTGATCAGATCATCAAATAGTCTTCATCATGCTCCAGCTTTCTATGCCAGAAATCATGCGGAAGAAATTCGCGGGAAAGCAAGAATGGTGATCAGATAGCATAGGCAAGAGTACTAATAAATAGGCTCCGAGGAGCCTAAGTTTTCTCAAAATTCGATGCTAAATCAGGATTCTGACAAGTTAAAATGCATCCTGACAGCATTCTCCTTTTTGCCTTCGAAACTTCAAAGGGACACTACGAATGGTTAGTAATGCATTTTGGGCTGAAACTAGCTCCATCCATTTTTCAGAGAAAAATGGATAACAAATTCAAACAAGTGAGAAATTTTTGTGTAGTCTATATAGACGATATATTAGTTTTCTCAAAGAACAAACATGAATCACCTCTTCGAAGTAGTCAAGCTCATTGTTCAACATGGAATCAATCTAGGAGAAAATAAAATCTTTCTCGTCCTAGATGAAATTGATTTCTTAAGAATCAATATAAGAAATGGAGTTATCAAGCTTCAACCTTATATCTTAGAGAATGTCTGAAAATTTCCAGACAGAATTTCTGACGCTAAAAGTCTACAGAGATTTTTAGGGGGTCATAAACTATGGAAGAGATTTCCTTCCTAAAATTGTTGGATTAATAGTAATACTGTCGCCCAAAACAAGCTCAAAGAGAGCTTGGAAGTTCACAGAAGATGACGAAAAGATCGTCATGCAAATTAAAGAACTATGCAAAAATTTGTCACCACTACATCAACCTGAAGAGAATGATGAGATCATTTTTCAAACTGATGCAAGTGATAACTTCTGGGTAGGTGTAGTGCTAGCAAGAACACCTAGCACTAACAGTGAAATTTTTTTGAAACTCTGCAATGGAAAGTTCAATTCTGCAGAACAGAATTATCCCATAGAGGAGAAAGAAATTCTGGCAATCAAAAAGACAATTAAAAATTCTCCCGCCTTTTTGGGGAAACCATTCACAGTGAGAATAGATTGCGTAGAGTAAAAAATTTCAAACTTGATAAAGCTGCTGATAGGGGAAGATTAGCAAATTGGAAATTTTTTTCTTAACCAATATGATTATGATGTTGAATTAATTGCAGGAAACAAGAATTATCTTCCAAACACTTTAACAAGAGAGATGACAATGTTCCGAAGGAATGAAAATGACGACGAAGGTTGAAACCCCAAGAGCAGAAGGCCAGGAAAAGAACCAGATCAACAAGAAGAGTCTATTGAGAATGTTCTTAAGAATTTTTTGTTGTGTCCTAAACAACCGGCCTTAACTTATCAATTCCAGGGGAAAAGATTGGCTAGCCCGTCTAAAACGGCAAACGGTAAAGGCACATTAAGACCATTGAGGGTTGTTTCTTTGCCAAAAAAAATTTCCTACAGGGTTCGTGGATATCTTCAATTACCAACTGAACACTTTCTCTGAATCGGTCTTCTCGACTGACCTATGTTTAGCTTTTTATCAAAAGGCTTTGTTAGACAACTTAATGTTTGCTTTCCAAGAATAAGATAAAAGACCTATGGTAGAGACCATAGATGCCTTAGTAGAGGAACTAAGTCAGAAGAAGAAACACTAGAGTGTTGTTAATGAACTAACATTGTTATACATCAGAACCTCTGAAAGTGCAAAGGTAGCTATTCAGGCACTGAAAGAGACAGAATGGTTCAAGTTCCATAACCTCATTGGCAAACATTCATCCAATTCAGTTCTCCCTGACACCCTCTTCATAGTACTAGGACAATTTCTCGGAAGATATTTGGTTAATGTTCAGAGTGAACATCTTCAAGAGCATAAAATGTGGCTGGTTGAAAATGATTTTGTTCATAACTTATGGATAAAAATAATTGATGATCTCAAGGGACTACCAGCTATCATCTACAACATTGTCAAGAATGTAAGGAAGTTTAACTGCATTCTTAGACTCAAGTTCAGATCTATACCTCCGGAGTGGGTGAAGATGTCTAATGAAGAGACATAGTATATCTCCCTATACCATTATGTCGGGATCATCCAAGGCTAGTATCTAGAACTGGCTTGTGTTAGATATAATGAAACTCCAAATTGCAATATCCTATGGCTGAAAGCAATAACACTAGAATATGTCAAGAAAATAATCGAAGAAGATCAAGAGATTACTTTTCTGGCATCAAGAGAAAAAATAATTGTCACTGCCTATAACCACCCAGAGGTCGTAACCAGTGATTTGTTTGTATCCCTAAAAAGAAATGAGATAGATTATATTCTTGTGTGTACTCAATGGCTCGAAAAGATCAAGAAAGAAAGACAATACAAGATGTACGTGGATACAAATATGGAAGAAAATAGGACAAGGAGAAGAATCACTTTTGAAGATCTATACCTTGGAGAAAATTCAGAGTTTTACGATGACCTGTAAAGACAGGTAAAATCGTTGTCTTTTTCCTAAGTGGAAGACATCTTTTATCATAAAAAAATCTGCTTTCCAAAAGAAGACAATGGAGGAAAGCAAAAAACTGTTCAACATGAGGTCGATTCCTAGAGTGGAGTCACTATTAATAATGTGTGTTTCAATTTCATTTTGAGTTCCGCTCCCTATATAAGGAGTCTGGAGTCTTAATGTTAGGCATCGAAAAACAGAATAGAAGAGATCTATTTGAGAGTAGAATTGTCTGAGAGTAGAGTCTTTGAATCGAGAGATAGAGTGAAAGCAAATTGTTCAGCTTCTCTATTTCCAAGTAAGTATGTCTACTACTGTGAGTGGCTAAACAACTTAGAGCTGTTTATCAGTGAGGCTCTCGATCTATAGTTTGTAATCATGTTGAAATAAATAAGTTATAGTTTCCACTACAAATCTTTCAATTTTTTTTGTATGTGTTCATAAAAACTCATTAAACTCCTCTGAGAGACGGACTACCGCCCAGAAGGAGGAAGAAAGTGAGTTATTCTTACTTGTTCATACATGTCCATGCTCATTTGATTTCCTAGGAGGTGGATTACCGCCTAGAAGGTGAAAAATTGAGTTAATGTTATGTCTTAGTATTCTTTTCTTGTATTAAGAGGGAAAATTAATCAGGAGAGAGAGAGAGAGAGATCACCCTTAAAGATGAGTTTTCATCCGTGAGTTTATTTGCATAAATAACCCAATAAAAGGCCATAAGTGAAGTTACGATTTAATGAAGGCTTGTTTAATTTTTCTTGGTGAATAATTTTTTTGTTTTATTAAATCCAACTTACTGTACACTATTCACTGTTCATTATTCATTAAAGACATAATTGTCGTTTACGCAAGCCGCACAGTGCGCTGCGAGAACTACTCTATATACAAAGCAGTGTTACTAATTCACCATATATATGCATGCATGTGTACGTAATTATGCATTAAGAAAGAAGCAATAAACCTTTAGCATTAACAGCATTTAGTCTAACCTGAGATATGATTAATTAGCCTCACCTAATTAACTGTTGCCACACCCTCAAGTTATCATCATTGCTTAATCAAGATTAGAGGATGGTTTTTCAGATTGGGGATTATTGTAAGATGGAAGGTACGCATCATAAGAACAATGAAATTTTGCACTCCAAGGTAGTCAAACACTGAGTAGTGACAAAAGAAATTTCCTCCAAAATATAAATCCTTTTCTTCTGTGCAGAAGCTTAATGCATGATTGATCAAATATCAGGTTACATCAAATGAAGAGCTGACCGACCAACAAAATCTAATCTAATGGCCAAAAACAAAATTAACAGATGCTTCCAACATTCACCAATTGGTTTGGGAATATTAAAACAATGTCATGCATATATAACAATTTTGCCAATTGTGTTTATTAATATGGAAGCATTTCTATAGATTGATATACTCTTCAGTCGACTAAATATATATAGTATGATCCAATCTCTGGATGATAACTTAAAAATTGCATCCAATTTATCCCCTTATATATATAAAATGAACATGGACATGTATGATTATTGTTTACCTCAGAAGGACCTAGAAATTTGTTTATGTGTCACAGTAGAAGACTAGGTTAACATTATACCATATTAGGCTGAGTAAACATAACTAATAAATAATAATGGAGAGTAGAGAGAGGAATTAGGTGAAACTTGGAAAAGATACTTGGATTATTAGGTGGTTGTGCACTGATCACTGATGCTTAGCCTTGCTAGATAGATGTTTATGCAGTGTCGGTTTGCAGAAACATGTAATCCACCTTCTTAAAAATACCAGTTGGATTGTATTGAAACTTTAACATTGCTTGTGGAGATGTGTTTTGACCCTTTCATAAACATTTTCATTGAAGTGAGTAAAGGGTAAATCTTGAGCATAACCCATGGACAAGAAAACCCTCCTTTTCCTCCTTGAATAAAGCCAGATTTTTAAACCTTATCAAGGCTATCAGGAGAGTAGTTTCATGGTAACTTGTTCCTCATTGCTGAACTTTGACTCCATAAATTATGATTAAAGGACCAAGAGATTGTATCATGGATACTTGGAGAGGAATGCATTGTCATTTTTGTATGATTTTTTTTTCTTAAACATTGACTTGTCATTAAGTATTGGTAGAGGTTAGAGCCTCATTTAATTAAGTGAAATGTTGAGAGCTGAGTGCAGCTGCTCTCCTAACCAGTATGATGTATCACTTAAATTGATGGGTGAAAACTAACTAGCTAGTATCATACTAACATTTAAATAAGTGCAATGTTGACGGCTATCCTTACTTAATTATGAACGGAGAAAGATAGATTCTTGTATCTAAAACACTCTTATTGATCTAAAGAGAGGAGGAACCCATCAATTTGACGGTGAAAATTGAAAAACTAATGCTTGTTGCTTTAATGTTGGAGCTGAATGAAGGTTTTCTGCTTGTTGCTTTAAGATTAGGATTATGAGCTTGATATCACTAACAAGATGGGCAAAGAGGTATGGAAGCAAAGCACATGGACCCAAAGGACTGGAACGCTTTCTACCTTGTAGTAGACACACTCTCATTTTGGGCAACTGGCCATGTGACCTGACCCAGTCTTTTTTGTTTGTGGATCATCTTTGAGATACAAAGAGACTCATGAGACCCCCTCCTACCACAATGGCACAAGGTTCTAGCTTAAGCTTAGCTAGCTTTGCAAATGCTTTGCTTTTAGTCCTTGACAGAACATGGAAACCACTCACTACTGTGTATGTGGGGAACTAAGGATAGTGAAGGGGAACCCACAAATTGGGCATCTATCTTGGATCCTTTTCTTTATGAGCACAACTTCGAATTCAGAACCTCAATGCATTTTGAATCTTTCACGTACGCAAATGGAGGTTTGGATATGGACCTTTTAGACCATACCATTGAAGATTTGAAGACTTTCACGAAATCGTTTCAGTTTTAATACAATTCGTTATATAGTCGAAGCAATGTGGTAGGTATACAACTGCTACACCTGCAGACCTATGTGATGTTGTCACCATTTATAGCAATTTGTCCTTTGCCTTGTGTTTGTGATCAAGAGTGATGCAAAGTAGGATCTCCATGGAACATGCTTGTTTTGGGAATTCTAGACCACAACACTATTGACGAAAGATACTTCTTTCTCAGGCCATCACAATCTTCATGTACATTATCAAAGGGACCTGACTCATATGGGTAGTGAACTGGTGGTACCCAGTTTAAGATGCTCAGAGAGAGAGAGAGAGAGAGAGAGAGAGGTATGGTTCTCTCTTCGACAACTACTTCTGGAAGAGTGATCGATATGAAGTACACTGAGTTTCTATCATGTGAACACTGAGTTTCTATCATGTGAACGTAACTCAACCGAAGGAGTCAATTGAATTTCTTTAGTTTGTTACAACACAAAATTAGCTGTACGATTCTTGATCTGTTGGTTTTGGCTTAGTGAAGTAGAACATGTGCATAAAACTTTGTAGCTCCGAGGACAATAAAAACCAGTAATGCAAGGCATTCTACTTTTAAGTGAGGCTACAGGCCGGTATATACGCAGTCACATGTACAGCCAGCTAGAAATCCTTTCGACTATTTACAGGCACAATTCTTCTTACATATGAAGGGTTCCGTCTATGAACAATTGCATCAATGAATGTATATGAACTCGTGTATATGAACAATTGCATCAATGAATGTTCAATCATCTGAATATCACGTGTATCATTATCGAAGATCAATAACCTCAAATTTGAGACTAGGGTTCATATAGATATCTGTACAGGTGCTGTAAATTGGGCCACCATCTGGTGGCTGATCATGTTGATGAAAACCACGATGCGGACAATTTCTAATGACTGACATACCACCAGGGGTTGTCAATCGGAAAATCCCATGGGTTCTGTAAACATAAACATACAAAAGATGATCTACCAATTAAAAAAATAAAAACAGGACTCTTCTATTCCACTAGAAAGGCCTTGATGATAAAATAATATAAAGAAATATCATCTATACCTTGTACTATCTCGTGGTGCCATGACAATGGCAACAGCTTCTGGCAACATAATCTGAATAAGGAAGAAGTACTGGTGTCACTAGGTAGAAATTATGTTTTATATGGAGATAAAAATTTGGGTATAGGTCTTAGCATTGGACATAAATTAATTTTAGTCAGAAGATGCTCCTAATTACAACTTACAACCTTCATTTCTTATTCACCATGTCATAAAAGAAAAAGAACAGATAGAACATAGTGTTGAATTGGATCCAATTGTAAAATGAATCAGAAACAATCATATTTTTTTTCTTATTCCATTAAAAGGCACACACCTGATATGAATAATGCGTGTGAACATCAATCGACGACATGAAACAAGACTGTGTAGGATGTGTCTGAAAGTAGGTTGCACATTGAGAGGTCAGCATAATGGATATAAACGAAAGAATGTCACAGCAATAAGCATAATAAATATCAGGCACTAAAACGGGTGAAATTGGACCATAACTCTTTATTCTCATTCTTACAAATATATATATCATCCTTCTAAAGGATAAAATAAGCTATGGACATATTACTCCTGTTGCTATATCAGTAATCCTAAGTAAGAACATATAAAGATATAGCTCATCAATTAGAGTCTCAAAAGGCACATGGCATTTATGTTGGAACATATCCTAGCTTGTGCAAGTACATGTATAGTTTAGTAAAGCAGCAGATAGGAATCACTTGCTGATTGAATCACCAAATACTCACATGTATCCAACCAAGAGGAAAGAGAGACCGTTTGTCCTGGGCTTCAAATATTTCCTCTTCATGTGTGGCATTGCACTGAAAAGAAAATGTACATATGAGTCAATATGAAGAAGCCAAAAATAACACACACACACACACACACACATATTTGTATATTATCCATGAAAGAAAAGACTAAACAAATGGCCATACTGAATTTGATGTTGACTCTTGCTTTGGTATGATGAGAGCTGTGATATAAAACTTTCTGTTTTTCTGAAGGATAAAACAATTAAACCATTAGATTCTTGAGGAGTTAAGTACCGGAAAATGAGGAAATGATAACCAATTATTGAAGACTTACAAGTGAACCAGCTAGAATTCCACATGTTTCTAAGTTCTTATTTGTATTTGACTTTGCCAACTTCAAGAAATGCTCCATCATTGTTGTTGACTACAAAAAACCAAGAAACAACTGAGTAAAAGAGCATTATAGATTCCACCATGAGAAAAATCTTACAAACTCCAACACACAGTTCCTGTCAAACAAATACCAAAATACATGAAACAACAATAAACAAGTGAAAATCAGTCACAAATCTCACAATGTGCAATTGTAGGGGAGATTCAGCACGAAGAAATTCATCAGATGAGAGAGTCCCTAGTTCACTCTCTGTTGCAGAGACTTGGGATGAAATTGCTGGGATCAAATCTTGTACTTCAGCAAGTACAGGTGGAGGGGAAGGTTGTCTGATAAGTTGTAGAAGTTCAGGAGATTTTGTTGATTCAAAGGATATAAGGGAAGGTTCCTCAGCACGACACATCTGACCATCACCAGTACTCTGAGTAGCAATTGATTGTAAACTTGTTCGTTCATGTTCTGAATTGCTTATGGTCGTATTTTCACCTTCTATGGACTGCTTCAGACTGTTTGCCAGGTTAAAAACAGAAGGATAAGTATTGCCATAAACTCTTTACAACCATTAATAAAAACCAACTGGAAAACTCATTATGAAGAATCATGTAAGAATCAATCTTCCATTAGTTAGAGCCAAACCCAGAGAGCAAAAAATGATTAGACAGAAAATCGGGACACAGACCTTGGAATTTCAAGAGGAGTCAAGTCTGCAATGCTTGGATATCGGACCTGCAGTTTGAGAGAAAAGTCAGCATATTTTCTTCTTTGTACTGGAGCAAATATAGCTAGAAACCAACATACCCCTACGTCACTTCTAGGTGGCTGCCACTTCCCATAAAGCCCGTTTGGGCCCAAGATAGAATGTTTGGAAAGAGTATCCTCGTTCGGAGGTCGAAGATTTATGGATCTGTAAGAAAAGCCCATAGGCAAAGATGATCAGATCTGGAGCATTTGTCAACTACTCAAACTCAACTCAATATAAACAAATTATGTTAAACACAAAACAGGCCAATTTAAGATCCAAATGCATGACATATTAGCAACTCCACATGTAGCATATCTTTCTATGAGATAAGTTTGTTTGCAAACTCCTTATTTTTATTCACATAAATAACCACAGGTGGATATCTTTTTAGTAATCCATTCGGGAGAATTCTTATCCCCTTACCATTTTATGAACTATACTGAAATCAACATAGCATATACAATTCTCGGGGTTTTGATAAAATAAATATAACGAAGAAACCTCTCTGCAGACACATATAACTTACAGTTTCCGTAACTGATCCTCCACTGGCCTGGCATATGAGAACTGTGGAGTCCCTGAATTTCGATAGACATGTTCTTTTGCAGCTGGTTGTACTGCCTATCACATTTAAAACATCAGAAATTGTGTCAGTGAAAAATAGCAAGAAACAGAAAGATGAAACAACGTTTCAGGAGGAAGAAACACTGGCTGGCAACCAAATTAATGGGACTATTTGACTAAAGCTTTAAGGTTGCAATTCCAGAAAGAAATTAACAACGCACATTACCATTGTAAATAAGTAGTTGCAATTCATATGATACAATACAAACAGTACCTTGTTTACATCATAACTAATCAAATTTTGCTTCTTTGGAGCAGATTGAATTTGTTGGTTATGTCCCCACCCACTGTTTTGATATGCATTTCTCCTGTTAAACTCATCATTCTTCTGCTTCACTTCTGGCTTTAATTTCTCCAGCTCACAGAGAGCATTCAACAGTCTCTAGATCATGAAACAGAAATCAGATTGTGGACATTAACTACAACTTGTCTAAAAGCGCAGAAGCTATCATATATCAAAAGTGAGATGAGAAAATTACCATTTTCAGAAAATCTTTTTCTCTTTGAGAAGATAGTTTGTAGTCTTGATGGCGTGGTATCGTTTCGGTGGCCAAACTGACGTCATTACACCAGATAATTTCAGTCTTTAGCCTAATTCCTACAACCTAGTTGATTTTACATATATAATACACTCACTTCTTACCTTGAGAACCTCAGAAGCATAACGTAAAGGTCTATTATATTCTTCTCATGTCGAAATATGTCAGCCTACAATGCAACAGTATTTTTAAGAAGCCAAACAAAACACAAAAAATCTAGATGAGGATAAGAAAATATCCTCATTTCTTAATCAAGACTTTCAAGAACCAACAAAACCTCAATAGCCAATCAGATAACAACAAAAGCAGAAGCTGTAACATTTGGAGACCAACAAACAGCATTTCTAGTGTACATTCAAGCTAAACCATCAATCAATTACCAGAATTTTCCGGTGTAAACATCACACTTGAGACCAACACTTTAGCTACAATTCACTACACAACTATATAGTTTTCTTTTAGAATTTTTATATAGTAGTGTCAGTCTGAGCTCTACTATTCAAATCACAATCAAATTAGCTCCGTGTTGCAAATTTTCTATTATTTCGATCACTAAAATTCCACAATCCGATCAACTAACCTAGAATCAAGTTCCTCAATGCGAAACTACTTAGCAAATTAGGCAATAAATTAAGAGTGGCGTGGAGACCTGTTTGAGAAGCGTGTTGGCGATCCGATAGTAAATACGGAGCGAAATCCGATGATCAACATCGAGCCTCTGAGCATTTGCGGCAATGTCTATTCGGTCCGAAGAGCGAGAAGACCTCATTTTTTTTTTCTCTCGAGGCAAAATTTCAGGTACGCTGACCTCCGGTGGTGCCGGAGAATCGAAGTTGAGGCTAGCTCAGGCGCAGGTCGTTCATCGACGACGGCGATGGCGGCGGAGGTGCGGTGGAAAAGAGGGAAGTGAAATTGTCGAGTCTTCTTCTCTCATGTGGAAAACGAAGCACAAAAAGTGAAGAACGCGCAGTGATATTTTTTTTTTGTTATTAAGAGAAAAACAGGCTCATGGGCTCGTGGTAGAAGAGAAGGCCTGTTTCAATATTGGGCCAAAAATTTTGGGCCCTAAATTTGTACGTGGTTTGGGCCCAGCCATTAAATTTCCAACTGTCCCATTGTTATTTAGATTTATTTTTTTTTCGTGGTTGTATCACTTTCATAGTTGGCAGCTAACGTGGTAATGAGTTGTGGTCAATTATGTTTTGATGTTGAATATAGGGACATTTTACGATGTGCAGTTTAATTTTATGATCAAAGAGTGATGTGTCTTGTACGTGGCGAAAATTTTCCCATACAAAATTCAACCAACACATCACACTCAATCATTGTGGATATAATTAAGCTTCAATCTCAATCATAAGAACAATGAAAAGTTTGAATAGGTAGTTTAAGGGACGCTGGTTGATAAAAGTCATATTATATATAACCATTGGCACGTCCGCACGTAGCCAATCTTTGTCAAAACACATGCATTGTTGTTGTTTACGTTACGTTATCAAGTTATTACCAGTATACCTGTCAGATTAAAGAAGAACATTACGACTAGACTGGATATGATTTGTGCTTGACCTGAGCTTAACCAAGAAATACATGGAAGCAAAACAAAGCACGGAAGATAATGCAGAAAAGTAACCAATTCAATTCAATTCAATTCAAGGCAGTAAGTGAGTAAGCGCGTAGATACGATTCACTCATATATACTGTATCAAACGTTGACCTCCGTAGAGCCAAATTAAACCGGATCAAACGACGTACTTTTAACTGCTGATCTGAAAGTCGAGCTAGCTTTCTACTACTTACATGATCCAACAGTCTTCGCTTCATCAAAATCCCTGTCCTGTACGACGTCGTACAATCCAATCCAATCCAAAGTATATGGGATTTTGCTCCGGTTTCCGCGCCTTCTTCGCCGGAAAAACAGACGACGACGACGACGACGACGTTTCGGACTCATTCGACCTCTTCTACGAGCTGCAAGCTCTCCAACTCGCCACCGCTTTCTTCTCCGACCTCAACAAACTCGGCCACGGCGGCTTCGGCCCTGTTTACAAGGTAACTTCACTAACTCCATTCCCAAAAAGTCACCCCCCCTCGGAAATAATTACTAGCCAACTCATTGTTGATCAATTACTACAGGGTGTGATGCCGAATGGGGTACAAGTAGCGGTAAAGAAGCTTTCTTTAGAATCAAGGCAAGGAGTGAGGGAATTTACTAACGAGGTGAAACTGTTACTAAGAGTTCAGCACAAGAATTTGGTAATGTTACTAGGCTGTTGTGTACAAGGACCTGAGAAGATGCTGGTTTATGAGTACCTCCCTAACAAAAGCCTTGACTACTTTCTCTTTGGTATGTCTATGCAAAATTAAAATTGCTGAGGATCTTTAATTGGTTTTCAGAACTATGCTATCTAGTGACTGATTGATTACACATTACTACTTTTATGACTTAATTGTCAGATAGAAGTAAATCTGCATTGCTGGATTGGAAGACGAGGTTTTGGATAATAGCGGGTGTGGCAAGAGGTCTTCTTTATCTTCACGAGGAGGCGCCGGAGAGGATCATTCATAGAGATATCAAGGCCAGTAATATTCTGCTAGATGAGAAGCTGAATCCGAAGATAGCGGATTTTGGGTTGGCAAGGCTGTTTCCTGGAGATGACACTCATGTAAATACATTTAGGATTGCTGGTACTCAGTGAGTAGTTTCTATTCTTTATCACCTTTAATGTTTTTAACACTATATTGCCTATGATTTTGAAGTTTGCATCTTTATGGAGCAGTGTGGATTGAAATTGCGTTAATTGTTTTGTTATATGCAGCGGTTATATGGCGCCTGAATATGCAATGCATGGATACTTGTCGGTGAAAACAGATGTTTTCAGTTATGGGGTGTTAGTGTTAGAGATTGTCAGTGGTAGAAAGAACCTTGATATGCAGCTTGAAAGAGATAAGACAGACCTCTTGAGCTATGTAAGTTCTGTTACTGTTGTGTAGTCCTTACTGCTGATGCAGCTTCGTGTAAATTAACTAACCATCATTGTTCTAGTCCATGGTTGTAGACCTTAAGAAGTTTATCTTGCATCTGGATCAACATTTCCTAAAGGCTAACTTGTATGAGTTGTATCAGAAGACTAGACTAATCGAAGCTGCATTTCACATACTAGGAGTGCAGTTGTGTTTTGAACTAATATACTACATCACTCAACATGCTCTACTTTTCTGTTTCAATGTTATATCAGTAAGAGTAGTTCTTGAACCTAATCAATTGGTATTCCTAGGAAGTAAAAATTATATGCACTTCTGCAATGTCAATTATCATACAAGAGAGGATTGTTGCTTTTGTTGAAAGAAATGAGTAGATAAAGATGTACTTGGTCAGTTCATTTGAATGATTTCTTTGCTTTCTTGTGCAGACTTGGATTTTGTATGAAGCAGGGAAGACACTGGACTTGGTTGATCCAACCATAAGCAAGTGCAATCGAGATGAGGTAGCAATGTGCATTCAGCTAGGGCTCTTATGTTGTCAGGCGAGTCTCGCAGATAGGCCTGACATGAACGCTGTACATCTCATGCTTTCAAGCAATTCATTCACCCTGCCCAGACCAGGAAAGCTTGGACTTCATGGCCGTGCAGAGCAGTGGACTACTACTTCTAGCTCAGTGTTTACCAAGGATACTAATGGCAGCAGTGCATTCACTGGTGGTACCAAGGCTTCTGGGGTTAGTAGTGTTGTTGAGGATTATTCTAGAAATTCAATTTCTCTTTCTTCTCTTGATGAAGGTAGGTAGATCACTGATGTAGACCTCCATTGTAAGTTAAAGGTTCTGTGAGCGTCATTTATATCATGTAAAGTACAACTATCAAACAGTGCTAACATAATAAAATTTGTTTTATTCTTTTTATGATATGATGATCATTCCTGTGCTAGCTAGGAAATAAGGTTATAAGGATGACACATTTGCTCTTTTTATCAACATTTGGTTATAAATCTATTATAAGGTCAAGCCTCAAATTAAGACCATCCACTTAAAACAAATAATGAAAAAAGTACTGCAGGAAACAAACAGAACCTCAAGAATTAGAAAGAATTAAGATTTTTGCAATCAAGAATTCCCAGAAGCCATTTCTTTGTGCTGAATCAGAACCAGAGAGGGTGGGTTGGAGGTTGAAGAAGAACCTCCTTGCCAAACCTTAATAGGTCACCACCCTCTTTTCGGTTTTTCAGGCAACAATTTCTGCAGCGTCTGCTATTCCAGCTTTCTGCAGCTTCAGTTCCAGCTTGCAGGTATCAAAGCTCATTCTTTTTTTAGAATATCATTGTGAATTTCCATTTTTCTTCCACATATGGTCACCTCTGTGAGCATTTGATCAAATATCATATCTAAAAACAGTGCATGCTGGCTTAGGTAAAAACTAGGCCACAAGCTTCATAGATTACAAATGAAATGGGAAAAATATACAAGTAAATGACTAAGTGAACACATTGTCTTTGCACCAGAAATTGTCAATTTATGAAACACTGCACTTCCTTTTTCTCCATTTTGAATCGAATTATTGAGATGAATGGGGAATAGAATGGCCGCGATGTATCTTTTCACAGTACTTGCCGAAAGAGAAAATGTTCTTTGATTTTATTTATTTATTATTTTTTTGGGGAAATGAAACGAGAAAAGTTGTTGCAGTACTATGACCCAATTGGACGAATGGTTGGAAGTTTTTGACTTGAGGCCAAATTGGGAACTCAGAAGATGCTGCAACCATGACCAAGTGAGATTTCTGATCATTACTGCTGTCTTCATGGTTGTTATACTTGTGGTAAGCCTCTATCTCTCTGATTGATTATATCTTTTGGAAAAGTACCTGGAATTGTAGATAATCAAAGACAGATTTTGCATTACTTATAAATTAATATTAATCTAAACTGAGGCTGAACGGTCCCATGGTGCCGAAGCAATATAGGGTACATTGCTTTAAAGATATTTATTCACTTCGAATGCAGAACATGTAAATGGATACTTTTATTTAATTTAAAAACGAAAGTCTGTTGTGAATCATGTAAACAAAATCATTCTTCATATGTTTTTTTGGTAGGTGTGGAGGACAGTACTGATGACACATTTTAAGCTTATAATTGTGTTTCTTCATGAGATGAGCCATGCTTTGGCTTGTTGGTTTACATGTGGGAAGGTAAGAACTTCTTTCCCATAAACTTTTAACTTTCTCTTCGACAATGATTAGCAACAAAATCCCTGGTTTTACTTTAGTATTTTTGAACTAATTACGGCTACTAATACATATTAGTATGCAGGTGGAAGGTATTAAAGTTCAGGCAGATGAAGGTGGAGTATGTCAAACCCGTGGGGGTATATACTGGTTGATTTTGCCAGCCGGATGTAATATCCTTTAACTTCTTTTAATTATTGTTCAGTTACTTCTTTTCTTAGATCAATGTGATTAAGTACTGATATTTGTATATAGTAGTCACATTTCATTTATGCATATATTTTGTGGCAAACTAGATCTTGGTTCATCCTTTTGGGGGATGGTATTGATTCTTGCATCTGCGAAAGAACTTACTACACAAATAGCTGCCGGATTTTTTGGCGTTGCTCTGATTGCCGTGCTGTTCTTAGCTAAAAATGTAAGTAGCAAACCTCATTCCATCAGTTATCTTTAAATACTAGAATGCACATTTCATAGTATTTGGGACAAACAGCATTGGATATCATGGAACCTAAAACCTTTGAATGTTTGACAAATCTAAACTGATTCTTTCTCTTTTTGCATCTCTTTGTGCTCGATAACATACAGTGGACACTTCGAAGACTTTGTATAGGTATGCATGCCATAACTCCAACAGATTAATTAACATCTTCATGTAATATGACTAGTACGTGTCTACAGGGTGCAATTTGGCATGTACAAGTTTTTGATGCTTATATTCTGGTGCCAACCAGGATCCTTTTGTTCTTTGGTGTAGTCTGGTACCTCCAATTAGCAACACCGGTTGGTATACAGCGAGAAGTGATTCTGTTTACTGGTAATTGCAACTCAGCTTCTATCTTATACAGTTATACTTATACCACAATATTATTGGCTGATGCCATTTAATTTTGTTTACATCGATTGCAGGTATAATGAACAGCTTGTTTTCTGTTTATGGTACGCGTCCAAATTCACACACTGTTTGATCCTCATTTATATTTATGCTATGTGTCCTAGCTGCATTGTAATGTGTATATGCAATGATGCAGATATCTACGACGATCTGATATCCCGTAGAGTTAATTGCAGCGATGCTGAGAAGTTTTCAGAAGAGTTTCCTTGCTGCACTGGTTGTGGTTGGGGTGTCATTTGGTGAGCTTCTTCTCTTATACACAAGAAGGGAACAAAGCTTCTTATGTTCTAGATTATTTTGGGTACATTAATTCCTGAATTATGAAGATCTTTCTTATAGGGGTATGTTTTCATTCGTGTATCTCTGTGGAGCCGTGTACCTTGCTCTTGTGATTATGGCAAGTAAGCCTTGAAGTCTTGAACTACACATTTGGCCTAATCTGGCTGAAATGTCTCTGTGGATTCCACTTCAACATTTTTTGCGCCGAGCTTTGCAAATTGGCCAGAACAAAGAATTCTGTTGGACAGCTGATGGATATATAGGCTTCTGGGCAAGTAGTTTGTTGGGTACTGTACAAATGCAATGTCTTAATCTTTCTAATCTTGAAAGTAAGCAACCTTTTTGTAATCATAAACCAATCTAAGTAATTAACTGCAGTAGCATATCAAACAACTTTATTAATTTACTTTGGACCCTCCCCACTCAATACAATTAGTCTAACACCACTGTTCTTATGTCACTAACAAATCAACAGATTCATCACTAGAACAACTCAAAAGGATAAGCTTTTCTAGCAACCAAAGTCCCTGTCATTTTTTTTCAGAGCAACTAATGAAAACCAATTGATATATCAAAAATAAAGTAAAAAAGACCAATTGAAAAACATGGGACCCTTGTAATATAAAACGACCCAGTACCAGAAATGGCATCGTGGGAAACCGTGTGAAATGTCATGATTGGTCCAGCAAAGATTTCAAAGAAACTTTATGTTTATTTTTTGTCAATGGGAAATTATCTACCTGCTAAGAACCAAACGTAAAGATTCGTTCTTTTTTGGTCCGACCTTGTCCAAGCTCAAATCTTTTCGCTCTGTGTAATCTCTTGAACAAGAGAAAAGATATGGAGCCGAATTGGGGACTGAAGAGGTGCTGCAACCATGACCAAGTTGTGTTCATCGTGGCTGTTTCTGTCTCAACTGTCATAATACTTGCGGTAATTTCTCCACTGTCATTATACTTGATCTGGGTTTGTCTTTGTTTTGTCAGAGCAGACAACTTTGAAGTTAAATTAATCTTGTGAAGATAGATTGATTGGCTTTTGTTGTGAAGTTGGCAAATTGGCTATGCTTCAGTTTTGTGTTTAGTTGATGGAGAGTTTTGTTGAATGTTGTTTGTAGCTCTGGAGGACTTTCCTGCTGAGACCATTTAAGCTTATCACTGTGTTTCTTCATGAGGCCAGCCATGCCCTCGCTTGTATCCTAACATGTGGTAGTGTAAGAAACTCTAAATCCTTCATCTCTGATTTTTGATAGCACTCCAATTGGTAATCTTCACAGGAATGCCTACCTGGCTCTAGTATTGCTGAGTTCTTATGCTTATTTCGAGATTTATGTTCTTGAAAAAGGCTGTACTTTCTTGTAATTATGCTCAAATGGATATTTAAACATAATCCCTATGTAGGTATATAGGTTGGGTTGGTGCTTTCTTGTGTTTGGTTGATGAAGTCAAATGGAATTTGTAAGGTTGAGTTGCTCGGACTTATGAAGTAAAATTCGATGGTTAGCTATAACTTCCTAGTGAGAAACTTGGTAGTTGATAGGTAGAGCCCTGAAAAATTGAGCTGAATCACTCATCGGATTGAAACTGATCAAGTACATCATAATCTCTGGTTAGAACATTATAGAAACATCAAGTGACAATTCTCATCTTTAGTCAGAAGTTGTTTCATTTTCTCATTCTTAGGACTTAGAGAGAAGCAGTACTTTGAAGCAGACTTTTTGTTCAGAAAATGCATCCTTGTAATTTGTAAATCCTTAGGAGCTTAGACCCACAACTTGCTTCACTGTAATGAGAGATTTACATGTACATAGTGAAGTCAAACTCTGAGCTCCTGATCATTTTGACTAATTTACATGAATACTAAGCTGATATAAATTTGCAGGTTGAAGGGATGCAAGTTCATGCGGATGAAGGTGGAGCCACACAAACCCGTGGCGGTATATACTGGATAATTTTGCCGGCTGGATGTAAATTTCTTTTCTCCTTCACTATAGTCTTCAAGTAAATTGAATCTACAGATTTTACTTCATCAAACAAAAAATGCATCAATAGTTCTTCTTCCATTATGCATATGTGCCCATCCATTCGGATGTGACATTTTGCTCAACGATCAAGCATAATGCTTATGCTTGATACTTTTAATTTTAGTAAAAAAAAAATCGGTATATGGTTTATATTTGTTGATTTCTCAGTATGGATCCCATCAAGTCTCATAACTTGATCTTTCTCATTTTTAAAAATATGTGGCACACCAGATCTCGGTTCAGCTTTTTGGGGGATGATCTTGATTGTTGCATCTACAAATATTATGTCAGCACGCATAGCCGCTGGATGCTTTATAGCTGCTTTACTCATCGCACTCTTTATAGCTGACAATGTAAGAATCAATGAAGCCTTTTACATAATTATTGTTACATATTCGGTCTGAAATGCACCTATGACACATGTGAGACAGACAATGCCTTTACATTGGATTTCATGGAAGATATAGTTTCTTAGCTGATTCCTTTTTATGCATTTAATGTACCACATACTTTTATTGTTCTCTAAACACCTTCCTTTTGTGTTGGTGTATCCTCTTTGATGATGTACAGTGGATGCTTAGAGGGCTTTGTATAGGTATGCAATTAACATGTCAATTAAAAATTTGCTTATGACGTCAAGCACTGGATGCAAATTTGACTTTTGGATGATCTTTACATGTACATGCTGACCACCAGGATTCATTGTTTTTATTGGTGCGGTTTGGGCTCTGCAAGAAACAACAAAAGCTCGTGGACTTCGTTACATTATTCTGTTTATGGGTAATTGCAACTCTTTTTTCTCTCTTTTGTTTTTCATGTATTGTTTACCTCAGTAGCCTTAATTACTTTTCTTTCATTCAAAATATAAAGATCACTCATGGTTTTTTTTTATCCAAGTGCAGGTGTAATGAACAGCTTGTTTTCGATTTATGGTATGGAGTCATAAGAATTGAGATGCTTTGATTTTCGAGAAGACTATCTGTGGTTTGTATTCACGTATGCCTTATAATATACCTGTAATGTTGCAGATATCTACGATGATCTGATTTCCCGTAGAGTTAATACTAGTGATGCTGAGAAGTTTGCAGAAGAGTGTCCTTGCTGTACTGGCTGTGGATGGGGTGTCATATGGTGAGCTTCTTATTCATTATGATATTGCTTCCTGTGGGATTCCTTTGTTCTGTATTTTCTTTTAGTTGAACTACAATGTGGCATGACATCTGCTGTGATTTTCTAACTCTGAAAGCTTGTCTTACAGGTGCTTACTATCTCTTGTGTTTCTTGGTGTAGCCATGTACTTTGGTCTTGTCATTTTAGCTGGAGGTATGTTTACTTCAAATTTCTACTCATTCCTTCTCTGGTGGTAATATTTTGCCATTCTAATCTTCACATGAACACTTCTCAGTAACTATAAAGTATCAATAGGAATCGGTCCCATTTTTTGCATTTATAAGTTTTTATATATCTCATAAACAGAAAATTAGTTGTGTGGACTTTTTTATATCAAATCATTCAAATGTCCTTCAATCACTTCCATTATCTTTGTATTTCCAGCTTTAGAATTTTCATTATGTTTGGCCTATACTTTCATGAAAATTCCTACCTCATAGTAGTAGCTCAACAATTGTTGCTGTATCTGTGCAGGAATTTGGTGAAGCTTGAATTGGTGGGAAACTCTGCGGCTGGACATACAATTCATCCTGTAGATACATTCTTTTCAGCATTGTGGAGCTCACATATCCGAATTAATCTTGTTTATTGAACGTGCTCGATTTTTTCCATCACCTTCTGTATAGAGTATTATAAATGTTACTATTTTTAATATATATTAAAAATATAAAAATTAGATATAAATGATAAAATATAATAAATAAACATTAAAAAATATGCGGATCTAGGATCGGGTTCGGTAGATGCATATCCATACCTGATCCAAACCCGTCATCATTCGGATCGGGGTCGGGTCGATAAATACTCGATACCTGTTGTTTGCCTTAAAAATCGGGTTCGGTTTAGGCGGATTTGGGTTACTTTGTCATCCCTAATTGTTGATCGTGTTCTCTTACATCACATTGGCCCAATAGACTACTTCAAGCTTTGTTATAAGGATCCTGTAGCCAGTAGTCACATTGATCGATGGATTCTTCATCTATCAAGAAATTCCATCAGAGTTCACCCTTGAATTTCTTGTAGGGACTATTTTCCTGTCAAGATCTCACGTATTTATACTTACATCAGTGTAATCCGAAACCACCTCTCACATTCAAAGGCTTCAGGAGTTTGAAGACCATTAAGCTTTATTCTGTTAGTCTAGACCATGATGTCTCTGAAGATTTGGTTTCTTGCTCCCCTTTGCTCGAATCATCGACTTTTTTTATGGAAAATGCTTCACATGTTTGAAGATCAATGCACCAAACCTCCGGTTCCTTAAGTTATGTGGTCAAATTGAAGATGTTCATCTTGAGAATACCTCTAATCTTACTGAAGTTACTATTGGTCTGTACAACATTGATGTCAATCCAGGTAGCGGTCTAGGCAGTTCTAGCAAATTGGTCCATTTGTTTGCTCATCTGCCTCAAATTCAAAATCTCGCAATTGAGGGCAACTTATTACCGGTAACTTGGGCATTAGGTTTCATGTGTAATGTGTCATTAATACATATATAGATATATGATGATGATGATGATGATGATGATGATGATGATGATGGAGATCGTTTATAGTATGTGCATATTCAATTAGCTATACATGTTTAATGCTTTGGTTCATTCCTTCTACAGTATCTATCTATAGGTTCCACCCCAAGTGAGCTGCCGAATCCATGTCTACACCTCAAGGTCCTTTTCATCAATATTTGTTTTTTTTTATAATGAGGAGAGTCTCACAGCTCTGAGCCTTCTGAGAAGCTCCCCTGTACTACAGGAACTTGAAGTTGAGGTCAATTTTATTATGGTGATATATATATATATATATATCCTTTGTTGAATTTAAACTTGTCAAGTTTAAGCTCGATCTACTTAATTACTGTAGAACACATATCCATCTTTGCATATTACATATGTATAGCTACTCTATAAGAAGCTCAAAGATCTTTGATCTGCATGTAGGTATTCACACCAGATGCAAAAGATAAAAGAGAAATGACCTCATCGTTTGATAACCATCATAGTGATCGCGATCAATTCCCTAACTTGCATCGTGTGAAGATAACTGATATCTTTGGTGGCACAGCTGAATTAGATTTGATCAGATATTTGCTTTTAGGTTCGCCAATGCTTAAGTCGATGACTGTTAAACCTATTGCTGGAAAGAATGCAAAGAAGCCTTGTTCTGAAATTCTGAAGAAAGTGGTTCGATATAAGCGTGCCTTGACAGCTGCAGAGATAATCTATTTGGATCCATGAATCTTTCGGTGTACTTCAGATCTTTCAGCATGTTCACACAAGACAAAATTCCTTTTGTGATGTTTTTTCAGTAATTTTGTTTCTCATGTCGTGTTTGTTAGAATGTGGTCAACTCTAGTCGGCATCATATGAGATGTTTTTAATGGAAATTTTTTGATTTCAGAAAGCCGATTCTTATTTCTTCCTCTTCTCAGAAATAGATTCAGAACTCACTACCTAGATAAGGGACAAGAAACAAAGCAGCCATGCATTGTGTATTTGTGTTATTATATCTGAATTTATAAAAGCCTTGTCATACAAACATAGAACTTATTCACCAATACCAAGGAACTGAGATTCCTAGACAAAATAAATGGAAGAACTATATCGAGGTTAGTTTCTGTCATCATGTATCTGGATCTAATGCCATTTCATTTGCAACTTTAGAATCCTCCATGATCAGCCAAGTCTGTTTGGCCGTGCTTGGCAGTTGGCGTTGGCAACCATTAATTAACAAGTATGGCATCGCAAGTTGTATTTTTGTCCGCAAGCATATGGTTTCGTTTACATTGATGCCATTCAGATACTTACATAGTCTACGTTCATCTACAGAGTTTGGACAAGTACTACAAACAAGAAGTATTTTGACAAAAGCATTATCTTCACCGCCCAAAGAGTACTAACAAAATGAGAAACCTCTACAAAAGTAAACCTGAACTATATGTACTACTTATTCTAGCTTTTCTCCGTTTAATCAGTCATGAAAAATTATGAAGAAATTAGTATTAGAAAACCTTTTCATGATTGCAGGCCAGACAATCTTCAGGTATTGCGAAACACAATGGGAGCAAAGCTTCGTCGCAATTCACCTATGTCTGCTAGGAGCTGCATCTTCAGAGTTCCAGAGGTGCTGCGAAGACAAAAGCCAAATGCTTACGAACCTGACACTATCTCAATCGGACCATTTCACAGAGGCAGCAAACACCTTCAATCCATGGAAGATGTGAAACAATGGTACCTACACAACCTCCTTTCACGCATGAACATAGACTTGGAATATTTGATCAATGGCATTAGTGAATTTGAACAGCAAGGCCGTGATTTCTATGCACAGCCACTAGATCATCTTAGTCGAAATGACTTGATGGACATTATGATACTTGATGGTTGCTTCCTAGTAGAACTATTTCGAAAGCTTTACGCTAGGAAATTTGGTATTCTATTTCCGAGAGATGGTAATCTGGTTCCAGGACAGTGTTTCGACATTGATCCCATGTTCGAGATGGACTGCATGTTCCCATATCTATGTCATGACCTCTTGCTACTCGAGAATCAACTGCCTTGGTTTGTTCTTGAGCTGCTATATAGCCTCACCGTAGACAACTTGCCATATCCTTGTCTCACTGAACTCGTCCTCAGCTTCTTCAGCTCACTATCATGTTTGGCCTGTAATTGCAACATCAGTCCCGACTACATTCAAAATATTGATCAGGTTTTTCACATACTTGACTTGATAAGAACTGTGATAGTTGCCCCATTCAAGGAGTTTGAATCTACATCCGAATCCGGATCATTAACACTGCCAAATACAGTTGCTCTCGAGAATGCAGGCGTCAAGCTGGTAAGGAGATCAGCTGCCAGCATAATGAACATAGAGTTCAATGACGGAGTATTGACAATTCCGCGACTAGTGATTGCAGATGGGACCGAATCCATGTTCATGAACCTCATCGCCTTCGAACAATGCCATCACGGACGCTCACATAAAGTAACATCTTATGCTTTCGTGATGGCCAGCCTCATTGCTTCGAGCAAGGACATGGAGCTTCTTAGTGAGAAAGAAATAATTGCATTCTGGTTGAGCAATGAAGATGCTTCTCAGTTCTTCAACAAGATTCAGAATGGCATCGTGTTCCAAAAATTCTACTACGGAGGTCTATGCGATGAAGTGAATAAGTATTACAAGGTCAGGTGGAACAAGTGGCTAAAGAGACTGAAGCGCGATTACTTGTCAAACCCTTGGAAAGTAACTTCTTTGGTTGCAGCTTTCATCCTTTTGGTTCTCACCCTATTGCAGACATCATTTACTATTTTGCAATACTATTATCCTAAAAGTTAATAAAAACAGTAACCAACAATATTTGTATTTCACAAGACCCACTACTGAAGACTCATTCATTCTCAAACTCAAAAGCATAATAACAGGCTAGCATTGAAGAGAACAAAATTCATTAAAAGGTATTCTAGGCCCTCAACATCAAAATTTTAAATTGTCTGCCTGCCAAAACATAAGTTGTTCAGATAATGAAAATGGTGTAACAGTACCAAGGACATGCAATCGCACAATACTTCTATGCCTCGGTAATGGGGTATTCAAAGATAACATCCTTCCCAGAAAGCTTCCGGTAAACTGCAGAAAAACTTTCCAGCTTGTACTCGGTGTTGTTTCTCTCCTTTGGGTCAAGGAACACCTGCTCAACATAAAATACCAACAGATATAAATATCAAACCAAACATACAAAGACAGAGAATAATTGCTCTTATATGGACTCTCATTTGTATAAAGTATGGAGTTATGCTATTTTGTAACAGGGATTAGAAGCACTATATTCAAAAGTAACAGCACCCAAATGCTAAAAGCATGTGATTTGCTAGGATAGAACAGAATACCTTCATTATCTTGGAACCATCAAGACGGTATCTGATACGCTTCCCAACAATTTCAGCTGGCAAAACAACATCCTCCAGTACTGCTTCATGGACAGCTGTAAGGGTGCGAGTGCGGGGGCGTTGAGCTGCAGAGCCTTTTTTCGGCGGCCTCACAATCCTACGGGTGGCAATCACAATCACATCCTGCCAAATGATATCCAAAAACCGAATGAACATCACATAATAAAGCATTTACGATTACAGATTATCAATTACAGTGACAAAAGTAGTAGAAATACAACCTATACAACCGAAGGTAAGCAAATAAACAAAGTCTAATTTGAAGGTACAAGATGTAATGCCTATATGATGCAGAAAAACAGATTTCATAATATCCTTCCTTTTACAAGAAACCTAAAGATGAAATCAGTAATCACCTTTCCACTGAACTTCTTCTCAAGCTCCCTCACAAGCCTCACATGGATCTTGCGGTAAGCCTTCCTCAATCTGTAAGGAACATGGATAACAACAGCCTTGCGACCTCCAGTAACATCAACTAAACTGCAATCAGTAAGAAAGAAGATTATTCCAACAGTACACAACAGTTTACTTCTGAATGACACTCATCCAATGAACAATACTTACGCTGCAGAGTTAATGTACAAGTCCTTCAAGTCACTCTTCAGCTCCTGGTTGGTGTTCTCCAAATCAAAGATTGCCTACATCCACAACACAGAAATTCATCAGTAAAAATCATTGGTCACCAATAGTTCAATTTTTCAGTAACAGAATTAAAACATTCAAAAGAGCTTTACTTGTGCAACGGTCTCCTCGAACTCGGTAGGTTCGGCATCCTTATCCTTGTGGATCTTCTTCCTTGAAGTGTACATGGTGAAAAAAATCTGACCACTGAATCAAAAAGGATATAAGCATTCATCACATCAAACACAGATGAAACTTGCACCAAAACACCAATGTCATGGATTTAAAAAGCTCCTAATATAATCCGTGTATACATCAATCGATTTGAATAACACAATGAGATAGCTAAAGTCTCAAAAGAAGTATAAATCTTAGAGCTTTTCGATTAGGGTAGTACGAATGAGATTTCAATAGCTAAACAGTGAAATAGATTGGACTAAATTACAGACAACATAAACAAGCTTCATAGTAATCGATGAACTTGCAAAAGAAAAAATTTAGAGATAAAAATCATAACTGGTAGAGATTGTTAAGAGATTGGACTAAGAATACGAAAATGGGGGAAAGAGATTTTACCTGAAGACCTGAATCGAGGAGTGGAGGCTCAGAGAGACTGAA
This sequence comes from Geum urbanum, assembly GCA_946800695.1. Classification (NCBI taxonomy): domain Eukaryota; kingdom Viridiplantae; phylum Streptophyta; class Magnoliopsida; order Rosales; family Rosaceae; genus Geum; species Geum urbanum. The sequence goes on from OX327011.1 coordinate 45,479,059, forward strand.
AGCTCGAAACTTTAGGCTGCTGCAAACAAGAGAAAAACCCTAGCGCATGAAAGAAAGGTATTTATGGGGACGACTGAGAATGGTTTTCATTGTTGGATTCAACGTCTCAGATTAGATGGGCTGACTGTGGCCCATCGTAAAATACGAGTGAAGAGCCCAAGACGAGGACAGAATCTAAAGGCCCAATTAGAGGCCCATGTTAGAATTTAGAAACAGTTATTTACTAACGATTTTAATGTATTTCAGGTCAGAAAATTTTACACGGAAATTGCATTATTAGTAGCTAGAGAGATCTACCAACTTGTGAAGACAATTGTGTATAGGTCTGTGACTAGTCAGACCGACTTTGCAAAAATGTGATGGAGTCTTGGACCAGTGCAAGTGAGTCGAAATCAAACTCATACAGGCTCTCTTGCTTGTGATCATGACAATTTTCTCATGCCCAGCTAGGCTTTTTCATTTTGCTGAAAGGTTTTTTGCTACAATAATTGATGGCTATTTGTTGATACAAACCATCCATACATGAAAAGTCTAATACAGAATATATTTATATGTATGATTGATTAGTCATAATATATTGGTGATAGAGGAGTAGCGACCTCTCTTTAGTTCTATATATGCAGCACATGCTAGATTAGCAGCAGCAGTCTGTCTTTATAATAGATACGTCTCTGCATATGTAATAACCAATGTTCACACTGATGTAATGAGGCTGACAAATTTAAACAAGTTTGAATGTTATGCATTTCTTTGTGATAGATAGCAACTCTTATTTTTTTCCACCTATTTTAATTTCAAGTGCAGTCATTTATAATGATTTTCATACAGTTCTGGTGGAGTCCATGGATCCACTAGACTACAAGAAGATCTTGCTTCCTATAATTGACTATTCTAGTCGAGTAGTTCTTCTTCGCCATCCCACTAAACGGGAAAGAAAGAAATTCGGATGCTGAAAAACATGAAACATCTTAGAAGGCTGGAACATATTCAATGCAATTATGTATCATGAAAATTTGATTTGGATATGAACTTTGAAGAAAATGTGACATATGGGATCTGAGTTTGCACAGAAGGCGTCGGTTCAACTAGGAAGAATCCACCCAGTTATGAGTTAATAGTATTGACACTTTCAATTGTGCGCTCTTGACTCTCATCAGAAGTATAATGCTAGCTTTTGAACAGGACCAATGGAAGAAGAAAAAAAGATGCACATTTATAATAGAGGAATCTATTAACATAGATAAAAGTTTAAACCAACAACTTGCACTATTTTGTGTTTGAGTTGTGGAAAAAAGAAGAAGATACTGTTCGCTGGATGAATCATCTAGGAACTAATCTATACTAAAAATCTATCAGTTCCGTGAGGTCATCCAAAAAAAAGTCCCCTTCAGTCTAGAATTAGAGCATCCAATCCGAAGCTAATTGGCATTCAGTGTTGCAGCACTATATAATGCTAACACCTTTGCAACAATTCATCCATGTTCCATATGCTGCATGAGAAATCAGTGTCAAGCCAGTTGGTTTCACTTTCTGGCACATAGCAATTATCAGAAGCAGCAGCAGCAGAATTCCCCGAGTTGAAGACTTCCATGTTATTCATTACATTATGATCATTAATGTTGTGTATGGCTCCACCAGAAAAAGTGGAAGGGTCATATTCTGAGACCTGATAAGTACTATTAGACTTATCCATTGGTAGCTCTGAAGGCCAAATGCATGAACTTGATTCTGTGATCTGGTTTTCGATATCCAAACCGTATATGAAGCCATTCATATAAACAGCTCCTTTCTCAGTAAATTGTGGTGGTGGTGGTGGTGCTGCTACTGTTGATGCTGATGTTATTGAATGTTGATGAGAAGCAGCTAATTGGCTTTGCCCTCCTATCTTCTGCAGCAATCTTGGCATCCAAAAGCACCTAATAATGTTCTGAAATTCTGTGCTGTTGGTATCAATTTTGAGATGCCTTGCTTGTTTCTGCACTCTTGTTCTCCAGTAGTTCTTGATTTCATTGTCTGTTCTTCCAGGTAAGTAATGCGCAATTTTCGACCACCTACAATCACAAAATGAATGGAAATATATAGTTGAGTACTAGTTTTAACATGTGGTAGAAACTATTTCTATCTTTCAGATTAGCTAATCAAGCAATCTAGCTAAGAACAAACCTGTTTCCCCATTTGGAGTGAAGGTCAAGAATCAAGAGCTGTTCTTCTGGAGTAAGATTGCCACGCTTGACATCTGGTTTCAGATAATTTAACCATCTCAATCTGCAACTCTTCCCAGTTCTCCTCAGTCCTGCACCACAAAATTAAAATAAATGATTAAGCAAGATAGTACTACTAATGGAAATGCATTATCATGTACGTACTACTAATCTTGTACTCTCATGATCTGCTTGCAGATGGGTTAGGAGTTTACCTGCGCGATTAGCTAGCAGGTTCCATCGACCTTCACCATTACGAGCTATGTACTGAATCAGAAGAGTATCCTCATCAAGAGTCCATGGCCCTCTCCTAAGTTCACTGTCATCTTCACTAGAACTACTGCTTAAGCTCTTAGAATTTGTAGACATAGCAGCTCTGGTTACTCTTTGGTGGTAGAAGCAAAATAACTATGCATGCTATACTTTGTGTATCACTAACTAATGCAAAGCCATAACTAGCCTACTATATATAGAGAGAGAGGACCAGAGATTTCTATTTTTTCTTTTTCTTTTTCCATATTTAACTAATGCTTTATTAGGAAAACCCCAAATACTAAATTTTCAAGAAAGATGACTTGGAAGAAGTAAGCAGCTTCCACCAATTTCATGAGTCCATGATTCAAATAGGAGAAAGAAGAAGAGATATTTCAACTTCACCTATTTACATCTAAAATCAACCCTTGGAAGTAAACAGCACTACTGGACTAGCTACCGTATATTCTTGGTCAATGTAAACTTATTCATCATTCCATAACTGTTAAATTTTGACAAATTAACTTGATCAAATGATGGGATAGAAATAACTTTCAATTCAACGCGAATCTTAGAAAAACAATCCCACCAGTCGGTTGCATATCACTTTATTAACTGTTAAAGTCTTTGCAAGAACCCATTGGGGGATTGTTTTTCTAAGAATATTGAATCCCATTGGGGGAATCTTCTTCCATTTTTTCTGTTCATAAAATGGAAACATAAACTTCAAAATTTGTCTCTGAAACTACAACCAATCAGTGATGATCACACTGTCACCAGATGACCAAGAATATGAGCACTACTAGTCAACTACTAAACTTCTTCATCTTGTTTTCTTACCTTTAAATTTGGAATACAAAGTGTTCATATCCTGAATAAGGGATATTCAAGATATGAGCGAATGTTGATGTTTAGTATCCGCGGTATGGATATCGGGTATTGGGCGGGATCAGGAAAGGATGGGATTCGAGGTGGTTAAGGTTGAGCGGTAGCGGTATATAATTGATGTCGGGCGATGTCGGTGTATAATTGATGTCGGGCGATGTCGATGTATAATTGATGTCGGGCGATGTCGGTGTATAATTGATGTCGGGCGATGTCGGTGTATAATTGATGTCGGGCGATGTCGGTGTATAATTGATGTCGGGCGATGTCGATGTATAATTGATGTCGGGCGATGTCGATGTATAATTGATGTCGGGCGATGTCGATCTCGGACCTTGATACTGCTAAGACCAACAGCGGTTAAGGAGAGACGGAGTAACCCGCCTTCAACCCTCCGATGTTTAAGTCAGAAACGATATAAAGATTGGACAGAATAATGGTGTAGTGAGTTAGGAGCGCGTACCCTTTAATGTTCGGTTGACCGGCATATATTGGTGGTTGGGTGTTGGGCTGTCCTCTTGTTTTCGATGTGGGACTTGGTGTGTGTGTTCTTCTGCTGGGTGTGGTCTAACCGGTATCGGTAGCGGCGCGTGAGCGTTATCCCGATCGGATATCGGGCGGGTTTGGTCATCGAAGTTGGAGCCTTCCTGGCGGTGGGTCCTGTCGTGGTGGCGGTGAGACATATTATAACATATAATTGAAGTCGCCTAAGCACGTGTGTAGGTGATTAAGCCGGGTATATGTACAAGTCCCCCAACTTGCTCAGCCAAGGGGATCAACCTTGGTTGGCGAGTTGAAAAAGAAGTGATACCGGCGAGATCACCATAACGTGCTTCGGCGGCGATGTGTACCTTTGTTTAGGAGCCGGGTATCATGCCATACAGTCCCCCAACTTGGCGACCCAGGTTGTGAGCCTTGGCTGTGGGTGCCTTTGTACCTGCACATGTCACTTAGATCGGTTTGGGGCGAGATCGGTGAGTAGCTAGTTCACCGTTCTGCCGTGGTACTTCGTAAAATGGTGTTTATGTATCTTTGTTGTTTGAGCGCTCTTTCGTTTGTATCGACCAGGAGGTTGTTGTTTGTGGGCGCTATGGTAGGGGGAGCTCGTTTGAATTGGTAACCCTCAAGTCCCCGAGTCCGTTCCTCCTAGTGGCCGGTAATGAAGAGTGAAGCCGCATAATGAAGAGTGACGGTTTATCTGCTTGTGGGCGCTATGGTAGGGGGAGCTCGTTTGAATTGGTAACCCTTAAGTCCCCGAGTCCGTTCCTCCTAGTGGCCAGTAATGAAGAGTGATGCCGCATAATGAAGAGTGACGGTTTATCTGCTTGTGGGCGCTATGGTAGGGGGAGCTCGTTTGAATTGGTAACCCTTAAGTCCCCGAGTCCGTTCCTCCTAGTGGCCAGTAATGAAGAGTGATGCCGCATAATGAAGAGTGACGGTTTATCTGTTTGTGGGCGCTATGGTAGGGGGAGCTCGTTTGAATTGGTAACCCTTAAGTCCCCGAGTCCGTTCCTCCTAGTGGCCAGTAATGAAGAGTGATGCCGCATAATGAAGAGTGACGGTTTATCTGCTTATGGGCGCTATGGTAGGGGGAGCTTGTTTGAATTGGTAACCCTTAAGTCCCCGAGTCCGTTCCTCCTAGTGGCCAGTAATGAAGAGTGATGCCGCATAATGAAGAGTGACGGTTTATCTGCTTGTGGGCGCTATGGTAGGGGGAGCTCGTTTGAATTGGTAACCCTTAAGTCCCCGAGTCCGTTCCTCCTAGTGGCCAGTAATGAAGAGTGATGCCGCATAATGAAGAGTGACGCCGAGTGTGGAGCGATATCGGTGATGAAGAGTGAAGGGCGATACCGGTGATGGAGAATGACGGGTGATATCGCCCGTATTTTGGTTACGCGCTCTTTAGCATCGATGTGGTTGGTGTGGTTGGTGTGCCTGTTCTGCCTATCATTAAATGTTGGCTGGTGTCGTGATGCCACGTGGCCGAGTAGGGTGTGTTGGGGTTCCCAAACGTCCCGTCGTAGCCATAAAGCGTGATGATGGTTTTTTGAAAGTTGCGTCCCCCCTCGAAACGGTGCGTACCGGTTCTCGTTCCAGACCTTTCTAATTCTGGTTGACACGTGCCGGGATCCTCTTGACCGACGTGTCTGTTCCAGCGGTTGCGATCTCGCCGTTTTGTCTATATATATGCTCGTTCACTATTTGTTTCGTTTTCTTTTCTGCTTTTCTTGCTTCTGAACCCCTTTGGTTTTTTCTGTCGTCGGATTCTCCCGTTTGCCTTCTGTCTCCGTCGTGCTTGTCGCTGCGCCGCCGTAGGTTTCCCAGTCTTCCTCAACTTCTGGTAAGGACTTGCTGCTTAGTGTTTTCTGTGGTTTTTGTTGTTTCATATTTTGGTTTTGCTCTGGGTTTTGGGTTGTCTGTGTTTGCTTTTCTTCCTGTGTTTGTATGTTCTTCTCTTTCTTTTTTTTTATTATTTTTTTTTTTGTTTGCCGAGATGGTATGTCGCCTAGGAAACTAGTTGCGGGCTGGCGAACCGTTTAGGTTTTGACATTGTCCGTGGCTGTTTCGTAGGTGCCATGTCATCTTCTCGTCACGACGCCGACACCGGCTCTGGATCTCGCCGTTATGGGCTCGACGGGCCTCTTCTGTGGACACTTAGTGATGGTCAGGAGGTTGATGAGCCTGTCAAGGCGTTGTCCATGGCGGAGTTGGATAGGGTGAGGTCCGAGTTTCAGATCGGTGCCGGTGTTACCCTGAAGTCCCCGGCCCCCGGTGAGCAGTTTTCTAGACCGCCCAAGGATTTTATCGCCGTTGATCGTGCTCAGCTTCGGTACGGCCTTCGCCTGCCTCTTCACCCCTTCCACGAGTACATATTTGGCGAGCTATGTTGTGCCGTGGGCCAGGTATCGCCCCTGATGCTTCAAGTGTTGAGCGCGATGTTCACGTTGTGGAAGCTAGCCGGTCTCGACTACCCTACTCGGAACGAGGTGCTTTACTATTTTGACGTGGCGTATTCCACGAAGAAGGGTTGTGGTGGGACGCTCTCGCTCCGTCAACGACGTAAGAGTTCGCTGGGTTTTACCGACTTCACGAGTTCGTGCCCTGACTGGCGGAGTGAGCACTTCTTTGCGAGTGGGTGGTCGTCATTCTCCCGAAGCCGTGTTCCTACTCGGTTTCGTTCCCGAGGTGACGCTTCTATGCCGACGTGATCCTCGTCAGTGTGTCGTTTGCGTGCTTGTCTTACTTGTTTTTATTTTTGTAGTTACGCGTCAGTACTCTTTGACCGCTATGGAAAAGCGGCGTTGTCATAGGATTGAGAGCGGTTTCAGTGAGAAGTTTAAGAGTGTGTACTTGCTTGCTGATTACCGGATTATGGAGATGACCGGTCTCGCCAAGGCGCCCAGTATGCCGTCCTTGCTTGCTTGTTTGCCTGTTTGTGTTGTTTGCTTTTTGGTTTTTGTGCTTTTTGTTGTGTCTTGGTGTCTTATCTTTCTTCTTTTCTTTTGCAGTCGGGTACAAAAATCAGAAGCGGGACCGTAAAATGTCGAGTTCCTATGGCGACATTGACGAGATTCTCGCCGAGTTGGCGGCGGAGGCCGCTAACGCCAAAGTGATCGATCTTGACGTGCGTTCTGGGAAGAATATTATTCTCTCGGAGCAGACGGACCTGCCCCCTCCCCCGGAGTCTCAAACCGATATGGTGGGGAGCTCTGTTCCTGTCCGGGTTGTGGATGGTCAACCTGAGAGGTCTCCTCGCTCTCCTGCCCGTCCGAAGAGGAGGTCTGAAGGCGAGGCTGCTCCCTTTAAGCGCCTGAAGAAAGCGGGCGCGGTTCCTGAAGCTCCCATCCCCGTTCCCGATGACGAGGAGGCCGCTCGTGTGACCGTTGCAGTCCCTGGTTCCGGAGCGGACGCTGTTGATACGGGTGATGCTGCCGAAATAGGTGATGCCGATAATCTCTGGTACTTTGATAGGGAGGATACTTGCCTTCAGGTTGATGATTCTGACATTGGTCCTTATTGTCTTTTAGACGGTGTTCCCCGGGGTGATCCCAACCTCGCCGTTGACGGGCGCGTCGTCATTGCCCGGTCAAGCAACTGGGAAGGACCGCCACCGTACTCGACCGAGATACTCGCCCTCCTGCCTCCAGACGTGGCTACCGTGGCCAATGTTGAGAGTGGGGCCGAGCAGTGTCTGCGGTCCTTTGCCGCTTCTCTCCAGCTGATGTGTCATCAACGCCATACCTTGGTGGCGTTATCCGAGGAGCTGGCTCGCGTCAACGGCCTTCTGTCGGAGAGGGACGAGCAACTTGTGAAAGCGAGCGAGGAGTGGCAGTCCTTGCAGCAGAAGCATGAGGCTTTGGAGGGCGAGAAGAAGCTCGCTGACGAGTGCCTGAATGCCTCCTACATCAGTGGTCGTCAGCTCGAGCTAGAAGTTAAGGAGGAGCGGCGGCGGGCTGAAGACTTAAAGGCTCGTCTGGCCGTTGCCGAGGGCCAGGTTACTGCCCTGCGCGGCCAGGTGAAGGAGTTGGAGGATCGGCGTGAGCAGGAGCTGACCGATGCTGTGGACGATTTCAAAGCCAGCCCTGAATTTAACGCTGCTGTTAAGAAGGCTTTTACTGACGGCCTGCAGCAGACTCAGAAACGCTTTTTCGACAACGGCTGGGTGAACGAGAAGTATGACGCTGACCTGAAGCGTATTTCCGAAGAACGCCGTCTGAAGCGTGAAGCCCTTATCAAGGTCAAGGAGGAGCAGGCCGAGGAGGAAGAGCGGCAGCGGTTGAATGTTTCCCAAGGTATGACCCCTGATGGTTTTCACCCCTTAACGCCTAGTGCGTCTCCCTCGACCCCTCTAACCCGTCATATTCGTGATGTTGAACTTTTTTCTCAGGCCCGGAGTGAGAGGTTGGCTGGCTTGTATCGGGAGCGGTTTCTTGAAGGTGGCGCTGCAGATCTGCTGTGAAGCTCGGGCATCCTTTACTTTACAGTTGTATCGCTTTATTTTTGCTTAGTGTAGGCCTATTTGAACTTTTTGTACTCTTGCCGTGATGGCTTATGAATGATGAAAAGTGTTGCCCGGTATCGCCAGCGATGAAAGGTCTGGAAAAAATTCGTTTGTCTGTTTGTGGAATCAAAGTGTTTAGGGTGACCGGTGTCCCTGATAACGTCTGAGAATGATGTAGCGTTTTGCGTTTTTATCGAGATAACCAAAGTGTCCTGGCGACTCGTATGTAAGTGAGACAAGTGTTTTTATAGTGGTTCACCAATTTGGCTACTCCACTTGTGCCTCGCTGGGCTTTTACTATGCTTTTTTTTTTTTTTTTTTGCTTTACAAGTATCGGCGTCCGGGAACGCGATATAGTCAAACGACAAAGGTCTGAAGAATTTTTGTTTCATCGGTGGTGGTGCCGGATGACCAAGCGGTTTGAGTCCCCGGTGCGATGGTGCTGATTGATTGGCTCCTTCGTCCGTGTTGCTACTGGTGACAATATCGGAGGTGTTCTGTATTCCACGTGCGCGGTATCCTGAGGCCGTTCTTGTCCTGGAGGATGAACGTGGATGGCGTGACGCTCTCGGTGATTTTAAAAGGGCCTTCCCATGTTGGTGCTAAGCCCTTAGGTTTGGGGATGCCCTCTCTCCAGACCATATCGCCCACGTGGAGCTTCCGTGCCTTTACCCGTCTGTTGTAATGTCGGGCTACTAGTTGCTTGTTTGCCGAGAGCGCGATAACGGTATCGTCCTGCCGTTCTTCTCGGAGTATGTTGGCCATGTTTAAGCCGTGCTCGTTGGTGTCCTGGTCGTATCCCTCGAGTCTCGGGCTTCGGTGTGTGATTTCTAATGGTAAAACGGCCTCAGCGCCGTATACTAGTGAGAACGGCGAGTCCCCAGTTGCTTCTGTTGGCGTTGTCCGTATCGCCCAGAGAACCTCGTAAAGGCTTTCTGCCCATTTGTGGCTGTAGTCCTCCATTCTTCTTTTCAGGCCGTTCTTTATTTTTTTGTTTGCCGCTTCTACTTGGCCGTTTGTCTGAGGGTAGTATACCGATGCGAATACCAGGCGAGTTCCTAGGTTGCCGGTGAACCTCTTCATCTCGTCGTTGTTGAATTGTTTCCCGTTGTCGGTGACTATCGTTAGCGGGGCTCCATATCGGCAATATATGTCTTTCCAGAGGAAATTGATGACCTTCTTTGTGGTGATGAGGACAAGCGGCCTGGCTTCGATGTATTTTGTGTGGTAGTCTATGCAGACGATGATGTACTTGAATTGGCCGGAAGACGCCTTTAGTGGTCCGATTAGGTCGAGTCCCCATTGTGCGAATGGTATAGGGCTAACGATGATGGACATTGGCGCTGCCGGGGCGTGTATCCGGTGTGCGTGCTGGGCGCAGGCCTGGCACTGGTCGACGATATCTCTTACGTCCTGCCGCATACCTCTGTAGTAGAACCCATATCGGAGTAGTTTGTGTATGATGTTATTTGGTCCGCCGTGGTTGCCGTACTCGCAGTCGTGGAGGTTTTTTAGCATGCCCCTGCCGTCCGTTTGCGTGACACACTTGAGCATTGGGAATCCCCTTTTGGTCATGTATAGTTGGCCGTTTTGCATGCTGTAGTACGCCGCTCTCTGGGCGAGTTGTCTTGCTTCTGTTCGATCGGTTGGCGTTGTTCCATCAGTGAGGTACTTGGTTAAGCCTGTTCGCCAATCTTCCTCTGGCGCCGCCGGTGGCGCTGCTGTGGTTATTGTGAATATTTCCTGAAAGCTTTTGGATATGCTTGGTCGCTCTAGTGTTTCCACCATTGTGTGTCCCCTTGCCGCGATTTCTGGGGCGGTTGCTAGTCTCGCTAGGGCGTCAGCCCTCTTGTTCTGCTCTCTTGGTATGTGCGTTATGTTGTAGAAGGAGAATTTGCCTAGTAGCGCCTTTACGTACCCCAAGTATGCCGACATCTGTGTCCCGCGTGCCTCGAGTTCCCCGGTTACGTGATTGACCGTTAGTTGGGAGTCGCTGAATATATTAACATCCCTGGCCCCCGTATCCAGGGCGAGTTGTAGGCCGGCAATTAGGGCTTCGTATTCGACCTCGTTGTTGGATGCCGGAAATGCAAACCGCAGAGCGTATTCGGCGTATGTTTTGCCGGGACCGGTTAGGATTGCCCCCGCTCCTGCCGCTATGGCCGTCTTGGATCCGTCGACGTATAAGTTCCAGTATGATGGTGTAGTTACCTGGGTAGTGGGCGATGTGCTGGGCGCTGGCTGTTGTTGGTTGGTGATTGTCGGTGTCAGTTCTGCAATGAAATCCGCTATTGCCTGTCCCTTTATTGCTCCTCGTGGTTTGTATTCGATGTCGAACTCGCTGAGTTCTATCGCCCATTTGGTTAATCTTCCGGAGTGGTCGGGGCTAGCCAGTACTTGGCGTAGTGGTTGGTCTGTTAGGACGTGTATAGTGTGAGATTGGAAGTATGGTCGCAAGCGTCTCGCCGTTATTAGCGCTAGGGCCAATTGCTCGAGCGCCGGGTATTTTGCCTCTGCGCTTTCCAATCCTTTTCCGGTGAAGAATACTGGTAATTCGGTGTCGGTATCCCGTCTGACTAGTGCTGAGCTAACCGCGGTGAGCGAGGTGGCGAGGTAGATGTATAAGACCTCGCCCGGAACTGGTGCGTAGAGGAAAGGGATGTGGGCGAGATACTGTTTGATGGCGGTTAGTGCTGATTCGCACTCGTCGGTCCATTCTACTGCCTTCTTTTTGGTGAGTCTGATTGCTTTGAAGAACGGGCCGCATTTGTCTGTATACCGTGCTATGAACCGGGCCAGTGATGCTAGCTTTCCCGTTAGCGCCTGAAGTTCCTTTTTTGTTATCGGGCGAGTTGTGTCGAGGACGGCTTGTACTTTTTCCGGGTTAGCCTCGATCCCGCGTTGGCTCACCATGTATCCCAGGAATTTCGTTGTTGTTACCCCGAAGATGCATTTTGCCGGGTTGAGCCTCATGCCGCTGCTGATGAGTGTGTCGAGGACCGTCTTGAGGTTTCTTACGTGGTCCTCCCGGTGTCGGCTTTTGACAATTAGGTCGTCCACGTAGACTGCGACGGTGTCGTTGTCTAGTGGCGCGAGCAGCTCCGTCATGAATCTTTGGTACGTTGCTCCGGCGTTTTTCATTCCGAAAGGCATGACGTTGTAGCAGTATAGTCCTCGGTCGGTGATGAAACATGTTGCTTCGCTGTCAGCCGGGTTCATTTTGATTTGGTTGTATCCGGAGTAGCAGTCCATTGTTGACAGGAGTTCATGGCCGCTGGTGGCGTCCGCGAGTTGGTGAATCTGTGGTAATGGGAAGGAATCTTTTGGACATGCCTTGTTGACGTCGGTGTAGTCTACGCACATTCTCCACTTGTTGTTGCTTTTTTTGACCATGACGACGTTTGAGACCCACTCCGGGTAGTGGATCTTTCTGATGAACCCTATGTCGAGTAGCCGGGTTACCTCCTCTCTCATGGCGTTGTACTGCTCTTCGTTGTATGCTCGCCGCTTCTGTTTCTTTGGGATGGCGTCGGGCGAGATGTTTAGTTTGTGTGAGACGATGTCCGTTGCTATTCCTGGCATGTCGGCGTATGACCATGCGAATACGGAGCCGCATTCCCTGAGTATGTTGACAAGAGCGGTCTCGATTGCTGGGTCCAGGTTGACCCCGATCTTGATGGTTCGTTCCGGGTGTTCGTCCGAGATGGAGATCGGCTTCGTGACTGTCTCGGCTGATGGGCGGGCCGTTAGTGATGCTGCCCGTGGATCTTGGGGGGCCTCGTGCAGTCTGTTTCCCTTTAGCGCGCATACCTCCCTTGCCGGGTAGCTGGCGTGTTCTGGGGATCCTGGTAGGGTGGGCGTTGTTCCTCTGACGGTGCACACTCCCCCGGTCGTTGGAAATTTCATTATTAGCATTCGTTGCGATACGATGGCGTTTATTCTGTTTAGGGTGTTGCATCCGATGATGGCGTTGTAGAATGACGGGGCGTCGACCACTAGGAACTCGATGTGTGTCTCGGCGCTGCAGCCCTCTTGTCCCAGAGCGATTCTGAGGTAGTCGCTTCCCAGTGGTTGTATTTGGTCGCCGTTGAAGCTTACTAGTGGGTGGTGGTCCCTCTTTAGTTTAGATGGAAGTCGCTCAAGTGCCTCGTACGCCGGCCGGAATATGACGTTGACTGAAGAGCCTGTGTCCACGAGGCACCGCCCGACGCTGCATAGGTCGATCACGGCGTCCACTAGGAAGGGGTAGTCTTCCGATACCGGCGGTCTTTCCTGCTCTTCTGATTCGTGGAATGTTATGGATCCCCAGCCGGTCCTGGCGGCCTTTGCCGGTCCTGGCGGCCTTTGCCGGTCCCTGTCGTAGGTTGCATATCGCCCGTTCGTTTCTTCGTTCCGTTTTGGACTTGCCGCCCGTGATTGCGTTGATTCTTCTCACACTATTGATGTTCGTTGCTGGGCGCTCTGGTTGAGCGTTGTGTCCCGTCCTGAACGCTGATAGGTTTCCTTTCTCCAGTTGTGCTTGTACTGCTTTTTTTACTTCGTGACACCTTTCTGTGTCGTGGGATTCGTTTTGGTGGAAGTCGCACCATCTCCCCGTGTTCCTGTAATCTGTTGCTCGGTATGACTTTTTGGGTAGTGTGAATAGTTCTGGGTGAGCCGTGACGATGTCGGCGTACTTGGCGTTCAGTACGCTGAATACCGGTTGTGGTAGCGGGGTGGTGTAGTTTGCTTTTTCTTCTCGTTGTCTTTTCCCGCTGCTGGTGTAACCTTTGCCGTTGTTGGCGTAATTGTACCTTCCGGTGTTGTGTCGTTGTCCGCCTTGGCGCCATCGATGTTGGTCCTGGTCCTGTGATCTTCCCTTATTCCTGGGTGGGGTTACCCGTGATCGATCGTTGGCGGGGAGCGCTTCCTGTATGTTTGGGGTGAATGTGTTTACCTGTTGCGATGTCGTGGGATTGGAGCCGAAAGTTTGCAGTTCTAGTTGGGCATGAGATGTCACGCGGTCTAGTAGGTCGGCGTATGTGGTGGCTGGGTTCTCGTTGAGCTTCCAGGTTAGTGATCCTGGTTGTAGGGCATTTCTGAGTACGCAGAAGGCCGAGTCGCTTGATATGCCGCGGTAGTTGGCGATAGCGGTGTTCCAGCGAGAAATGAACGTGGTTAGTCCCTCCGTGGGTTCCTGTTTTATAGCCTGCAATTGATTGTAAGTTAGTGAGCAACTCGCCGATGTAATGTATCTCTTTAAAAAGGCTTTAATGAGTTCTGGGAAAGATTTTATGGATTTTGGCGGGATGCTGAAGAGCCAGCTGAGCGCCTCGCCCGTTAGGCTCTCCATGAATAGGTAACAGCTTGTGGCGTCGTCGTAGCCCCTGCCGATTGTTGCTGATGTGAAGACGTCGATGTGGAGGGACGGGTCTGTTTTTCCCCTGTATCGCTCTATTTTGATTTTTGCCAACGGATGTCGCCCGCGGCGCATGATGTCGCTCGAGAACGGCTCCTTGCGCACTGCCGGGAGTGTTCGGTCGAGGTAGCTGGGTTCTGGTTGTGACAGTCGTCGTATCACCATTTCGAGGTCGGCCACTCGTGCCGCCATCTGTCCGCTGGGTGGGTCGTCTGTATTCGTTCTATTGTTGACGTGTGGGGGGGGGGGGGGGGGGGGGTGATACCGGTGAATGGGTGAAGTCATATGGTTCTGGCCCGTCGACGCCTTGCAGTCCGTGGTCTCCTTCCGGCGATCCTGGCTCTTGGTTGCTGGGTTGGGGTGCTTCTGATGATGGGCCCGGGTTGGCCCTCCTGTTCCCCGTGGATGCCCCGATGTATCGCTGGTGCTCGAAGTCCCTGGCTTTCTCGAGTTCTGCGCACCTTTCCATGGCTGCCTCGTACCGGCGTTGCATGCCGGCGATATGGTTACGTGTAATGCTTACGTGGCGTTTACCTGGCCGCTGGATCGTTTGATCGTCATGTTCGCTATCGTGATGGGTTTCCCGCTGTCCGGTACCGGGGGATATTCCCAGTGTCAGGCTGGTGTCCATGCTCGTCGCTTGCTGAGAGTTTCGTGGTTTGAAAAAAAAATTTCTTGTGTGCGATTCCCACAGACGGCGCCAATGTTCATATCCTGAATAAGGGATATTCAAGATATGAGCGAATGTTGATGTTTAGTATCCGCGGTATGGATATCGGGTATTGGGCGGGATCAGGAAAGGATGGGATTCGAGGTGGTTAAGGTTGAGCGGTAGCGGTATATAATTGATGTCGGGCGATGTCGGTGTATAATTGATGTCGGGCGATGTCGATGTATAATTGATGTCGGGCGATGTCGGTGTATAATTGATGTCGGGCGATGTCGATGTATAATTGATGTCGGGCGATGTCGATGTATAATTGATGTCGGGCGATGTCGATCTCGGACCTTGATACTGCTAAGACCAACAGCGGTTAAGGAGAGACGGAGTAACCCGTCTTCAACCCTCCGATGTTTAAGTCAGAAACGATATAAAGATTGGACAGAATAATGGTGTAGTGAGTTAGGAGCGCGTACCCTTTAATGTTCGGTTGACCGGCATATATTGGTGGTTGGGTGTTGGGCTGTCCTCTTGTTTTCGATGTGGGACTTGGTGTGTGTGTTCTTCTGCTGGGTGTAGTCTAACCGGTATCGGTAGCGGCGCGTGAGCGTTATCCCTATCGGATATCGGGCAGGTTTGGTCATCGAAGTTGGAGCCTTCCTGGCGGTGGGTCCTGTCGTGGTGGCGGTGAGACATATTATAACATATAATTAAAGTCGCCTAAGCACGTGTGTAGGTGATTAAGCCGGGTATATGTACACAAAGAATACAAGAAATCAAGAAACAGAGCTGTCATTTGGAAAATAAGAAATATATGTATTGGATTTATGGTAAAGGATAGATAATGCAAAAACGCATGTGTGATTCTAATAGATATTGAAGTGGACAAGAGGAGAGAGTCCAACTTTTAAAGAAGATCGATGGGATGTATACTTAAGAATGACGACTTCTGCTGTGAATACATATACATATGTTCTGGTTGTTTGAAATCCATAGCATCAATATTATTAAGAAAATGGAAGCTGTTTCATTAAGTTGACACCAGACACTTACCAGAACCCAAGTCTTTGCACAGCTACTGTTCAAACATGTACTTGAGATAAGATTCTATCATACCCTTGAGATTTTTGAACTCAAAGTTGAATTGGGTTTGGTGGGTTGTAGAGGTTGATGACCTACCTTGCTTGCTGGCTGGGTTCAGATAAATTAATTTCTCGCTATAAAAATATACAGAAAAAGCAATTATATTGTAGTTCTAGTGGTTTAGAGCATATTTAGTTATTTACTTTGACTGATATGAGGTTCAAGTTTGAATCTTCACCTGACTAGAGTTAGCAACTTAGCATTGCGATGAACAGAGTAATTTTCGTACTTTGCTAAATCATCTGTTATCATTTGTCGATAATGATGAAGTTGTTTTTTTACTTTGACTAGCTGAAATGAGTTATGTAGCCCTTTATTTGATG
Source organism: Geum urbanum (assembly GCA_946800695.1). Classification (NCBI taxonomy): domain Eukaryota; kingdom Viridiplantae; phylum Streptophyta; class Magnoliopsida; order Rosales; family Rosaceae; genus Geum; species Geum urbanum. The sequence continues at coordinate 45,494,924 of OX327011.1, forward strand.
CAGAATGTCATACCATGCAGCTATAGCCCCTAATAACCCCAAAACAACAGGAAGAAATACACATGACTTGTCAACTTCTTTTTTCTTTCTTTTTTTGAAAGGGGACTTGTCAACTTCTTTAGAAGGAAAAATGTGGAACAGGGTCGTTCAAAGTATCATAATTTCTTCTTTCTTTCTAGACGATCCAAATTTCCAAACCAATTCAATTAAGATGCCAATAATAAGATATGAAACGTGCTTCAATAAAAAAACACAAGAGTTTGCGTCTTGTTGGTGTTTGCGAGCGGGGGGCGGCATTCTTAGCTTTTACTAGGAATCTGAGAACTACACATTATCATCGAGCACCGTCCTTTTTATTGGTTGTCATATGAAGTCTGCTCCTCTATGAAACAATGTCTTTCCCTATGTGGTTCCTGTTCCTCCAAACCCTATCAATTTTGAAGAAAGAGACAGCATGGAGAGAGGGCACACGTACATGAACAGACCAGTCGATCTGCATCATTCTGTTAACTGCAGCTATATTTGACTACACAAAGGTACTGTATAATCTCTTATCTTCTGTATATGAGAGTATCAAAATTGGAATAGTACTGTTGCAGCCGCCGGCCAGTTGCCTTAAGCTAGTTAATCACTATTGGAAGCTCGATCTAATGATCATTAGGCTCAACCATGCATAGTCGGGCGCAAGAGGCCAGCTGTATGTACAGTATGTATCTAGGATCATCTGAACTTTGTCGATATGTCACATAGGTAGTAAGTCAAGTTTTCCAGATAGAAGCAAACGCTTCTAGCTTCTAGTACTAATGTAAATCTCTAATGATGTACTAATCAAAATCTCTAATGTATATATGGAATCCACTATGCACTTTTGTGAGGCTGGTACTTGAATACATTAAAGTAGGTACTGTAGATTTTAGAGTAATAATTAAACTGAAACTTTGAAGTTCATATAGAGATAGAATCCAGCTAGAAAGTTCAAAATAGTTAGATTGTGGTGGAAATAGATTCAGAACAAAATCTACCTACTATAGCTAGATTCATTCTTGAATGATTCTTAACTTGCAAATTATACGTGTGTTAAAATCAGAGAAAAAAAGACTCCAATCTGATAAGCACTAAATTGGCCAAGTTGAGACTGCGCAAAAAGCACAACTAATAACTAGCTAGCTAGCTAAACTAGCTTTAAAGAAAGATAGGAAATACCTCATGCATGACCTGGGATATGAATAATAGGGACATATCTGATGATGCCTTACTTGACAATGAGCCGATAACAATGACAAAATAATCTTCCTGGTCACTCGTAATTTACGCCCAAACTGCCATGCATGAATGTTATAGAGCGCGCGCATGACAACAACAGCGAATTTCTGATGTCAAGGATCAAAACAACAAAATTTCATATCACGTTAGAATTATAATATGCACGCAACTCGTGGCTGATCTATATTATTAGCATCTTGCATACACTGTGGCATTGTGCAGTGAACTCTATATATGGATATATATTCCAAAGCTTAATATGCCTATCTAGAAAATTAATTCACCTGTGTCATCATTTAAATTTTGAGATTAATTTATCTATTCGTCTCTTACTCAATTTTGTAAGTTACTTGTGATGATTATTATTACAAAAAATGTTATTAGCCACGTTCGTTTTACGATTGTGGTAGCTACTGATAAGATTAGGACTCGCTAATGTTATTAGCAAATAAGCTAGTGGATAGATTTTTTTCCTGTTGTGTTTACATTTTTTCGAATGTCATTGATCCTTTCAATTTCGAAAGCATATTAAAATTACGTACATCGGTTATATAAGTGTTAAGCTCGTCTTCAAGTACTATGAGAGATATTATACTGCAAAAAAAATTCTTTGGATAGAAAGAATCGAATCAATCCACATACTAGACATGGATGGTTAGTTCTCTCTCTTTATATAAAGATATAAAGATAGAGATGGAAGATTTACTAATTATAATTAGATAAATATTCTCGTAACTGATTTGGGATGAACGTTAAACTAAATTTAATTTTAAATAGGAGTCAAAGTATAATAAAAAATGTATTTTTCTAATTGATCAATCACAGCCCTGTCGTTTTTCTATATGGCTCATAACTAAAGTTTGGAAAATCAAAATTTAATATGATTTATTAGTTAAATATCGGAACTCAGCCATGTCATTTGACACTGCCGAGTCTAATACAGCTACGCCCTTGCTATCTAGCTAGTTTTCTTGTTGAGGACAGAGTTTGATATGACAGTGACTAAAGTTTCAGATCAAGCTATCAATCTTCATTGTGTATCTGTTCAAGCATACTGATATGTATAATGTATTGCTGGCGACTACCACATTTTGAGACATTGCCGGCGATTTTTAAGTCGCCGGCAATGTTTTTGGACATTACCGGCGATTTTTGCCGGAAAAATTGCCGGTAATGTCTTTTTTTTTTTTTTACATTACCGGCGAGTCGCCGGCAATGTCTCGATGGTAATGTTAAAAAAATAAAAAAAAGACATTGCCGGCGACATAAATAAAGTCGCCGGTAATGTCTTTTTTATTTTTTATTTTTACATTGCCATCGAGACATTACCGGCGATTTTTTCGGCAAAATCGCCGGTAATGTCCAAAAACATTGCCGGCGACTTAAAAATCGCCGGCAATGTCTCAATTTGTGGTAGTGCAGCTAGTTTGAGTGTTTGACCTTGTAACAGAAATAAAAAGCTTAGTAAATCTATTAGCATGCACTCTTGAATAATAATAGCTAGCTAGAAATTTAGACACTGCATGAGCAATTCGTAGAACTTGACTACTTGAGCAACAGAACGCGGTCAAGGATCGCCAGAAGAAACTGTTCATATATAGTCAGGCGGTCTCACTGTTTGAATTCATTATACTCGCACTATTTCTTCTTCAAATGTGATGAAAGTACTGTAGTTGGTTTTTGAATGAGACTTGTTTCATGGCCCATTAGGTTGTGTATTAGTTCATCTTTTGTGGCATATGTGCATGAATTTGAGTCTTCTTGAACCCTAAAATTAAATTACTGGCTCCACTCCATTTTGTAGATAGAATTAAACTTAAAGATGATGATGGAGGTGTTTAGGGTTCATGACTCAGCACGTCGAGCTCTACGGATTTCTAGTGAAAACAGTATGGATCCAGCTTCTGACCTGTTCTTCTTCTTCTTTTGATGTACATTAGTTTGGAGCTTTTGCTTTGATCAATTGATGCAGAATTGGAGATATTTGAAGTGAGAGCTTCTACGAAGCAAAACTCTGATATGGACTGGCATTAATTTTGTTAGGCCCCAATGGAACTGTAGGTAGAAAACCAATTTGCTTTCCAGGCCCAAGGCCTTAGAACATGGAATGGTATTTTGTTTGATATTTCTATCCATACATATTTAAATGAGAAATTTGTTGGAGTAGTCACTCATATTTAACAGCTAACACGGATTTGTCACTCATGTTTAACAAATATCGTTTTTATCGTTCATGTTTTACATTGTTATTCAGATTAGTCATTTTGTTTGTGTTGGATATTTAAAAAAAAATGTATTTCTTTATTTGTAAAGTGCATACAAGTAAGTTTATTAGCTTGGCAGCAACAAGTGACAAAAGTATCATTTAGGCAAAACACGTGTGTAGCAGATGTGTGATTTTTAACATCCACATAAAGGACAAAGTGACAAATTTAAATGACAAAGTAAAACATGTATGACCAATCTAATATTTGTTAAATATGAATGACCAATCCATCTTATATGTCAAACATTAATGATCTGTTCAACAATTTTCTCTTTTTAAATTATCTCCCATTTTTTTTAGTTCTCTTGTGTGTGGAGAGCAATGCAACAACATTCTGAAATGTAATTCACTCAAATTGACGAGGAAGCAACAGACAAGTCTGTATTTGACAGCAACTCCACCCCCAACAAAATTTAGCAGCTATAATGCTTGATACATTGCCTCCAAACCCTCCTCCTGTCTTTATCAACTCAATGCATCTTCAAAAACTTAATAATCATTTCATTCATATCATATAACACAACACCACTTCAAGCTTCGTGCCAAAAGCCTACATGGCCCCTCTCTTATTATTGGATATACCCTGAAAAGGGTCCCACAAGGGAACACACTTCTCTGCCACGTGGACCCTTCTCATTGCCTCCTCATTATGATCAGTATTAATAAATTGATTAATATTGGTGTTAAGGTAAAATGAGATTACATGAACATGTAATCCAACACTATAAATACTAGTTCCACACTTGCACAGCTACATTATCCAAAAACCCAGTTAAGCTTAGAGCTAGAGCTAGCAGGAGAGCTTTGTGAGTCTGCAATATACAAACACCAATGGCTGACCAATTCTTAGCAAACCTGAAACCTTCTTCTTTTCCTTTCCTAGACAGTGAGGCAAGCAATATGATTAATGATCATCAGCTAGTGATGAACCAATATGTTGCAACAGATCAATTCAATCACCCTAGTGTTGTGGACTGCTCCTCAAGCCTGAATCACTTTCAAGGCTACGTGCCTTTTACAAGTGACAATTTCTTTGGCAACAACCAAGGACCTGAATTCCCAGGAAACTTGGTAGAAAATTTTCCGGCTGTTTTTGATTACCACAATAGTGACATCAACAACAACTATCAGAATGATAAGGCCTCTGCTGCTCAATGCCTCGCCGGGGATGGTAACCATGAACTCCAAGAAGGCAAGAAGAGAATAGCAATGGAGATGTCAGAGAGCAGTTCAGGAGTCTCTAATCCACCAGTTTCTCAATCTGGGAGCAAGAGAAAAAATGTAACCATCTATTTAATCTTTGGTACAGATTGTTCTGGCTTGTAAGTTCTTGATTTAGTAATATTGATTTGGTTTGTATATTTTGCAGAGCTCAGGAAGAGGAAAGAGAGTGAAAATCAATGGTGAAGATGAAGATGAGAAACCAAAGGAAGTGGTTCATGTTAGAGCCAGAAGAGGCCAGGCCACTGATAGTCACAGTTTAGCAGAAAGGGTATGCTTTCAAATACTTCCTTTAATTCAATCCAATAGATATCATTGTTAAATAAATTATGGGTGACAAAATGTGCTTTTCTTGAATGGTTTTCTGCATTATCATCAATACAGGTTAGAAGGGGAAAAATTAATGAAAGACTAAGATGCTTGCAAGATATTGTCCCGGGTTGCTCTAAGGTAAAAAGAAAAAACATTTTAACAGTGTATTTCTTGTGAAAATATCAGAAACCTTATGACTTGTGTTATAATCTTTGGTGCTTAATATCCTATGATTGCGTGCAGACGATGGGAATGGCGGTAATGCTAGACGAGATAATTAACTATGTCCAATCCTTGCAGAACCAGGTTGAGGTTAGTTACTTGACTAACACTTATCAACCCTTACAGTTGTTACTATTATCATCTTGTTATTTTCAAGTAACTAATATTTGATTTTGTTTTCGAATTCAGTTCCTGTCGATGAAATTAACTGCAGCAAGCTCTTTTCATGACTTCAACTCAGAGGCAGATGATGCTGTGGAAACAATGCAGCTGGTATACTAGCTTTACTCTTAAAATTTAAAGCCAGATTACTCAATATATGCAACGTAATGTTGATGTATGTATATGAAAATTATGTTGCAGAGGGCAAAGGAGTTGGAGAGAGTGAAGATAGAACTAGCAGGATATGGAGGAGTAGTTGATAGTAGCTTCCAGTATTCCTCAACTAATAATTATTGGCCCCTTTGAGATAGAGGAGTCTGACTACAATTTTGGATGCTACTGGGATTTGGTGCATGCCATACAACAAACACATGAAGATGCCATTGCTGTTCCTAGTTGCTAACTTGCTATTGCTCTTGCTGTTCCTAGCTCCCATGCCCTCCAAATATTTCATATTTTAAATTTATTTTAGCCTTCATTTTAATACAAAAATAGTCCCCACTTCATGCTGCTTATGTCTGCACAAAGTGTAAACTCTCATACTTAAAAATGTAAACCCCTCACTCATGTGGAGGAAACTTATCCAGATTAATACAAGGACTAGAGTCAGATTTTTCTCCCATTTCGTGGTTAGAAAATAGAGTAGCTTATACCGAATTCATAATTTGATATATTTGGTGCCAAATGAAACACAGAGTCACAAGCCAAGAAGCATAAGATAACCAGACAGCTATAGGCAGATGTCAATTCCAGAAATAACTATAATACATATATACAGCTGTTTCATGAGTACAGTAACTGTAATAACTTTCTTCTGACAGAATCCTAATTTGCAATAATTGAAACCAACTGGGATATGCTTGCAACTAACGGTTACTACCTACATTTGGTAAAAACTGATCCCAGCACAGTCATAATCACCAACTATATAACTTTCCTTGCAATCAATATGAACAAACCTTAAGTCAATTGCAACTTGTTTTTGGTGGTCGACGTACTGCACCTTGTTCTAACTCCTTCGAGACAATTCGTCAAACATTTTGTCTCTACGTTATTACGAGAGCCAATAACATAGCCTATACTACTGAAAGAACACGTCTTTATACATGTACCATATTTGTTGATCACGTTGCTAGCCAATGATACAAATCTTGATAAGAGATGTAACTATAATAGTGGTACAAATAGTGTTACGGTTGAAAGAACACATTCAATCCACATTGATACACGAAATTAAAGGAGGTGGATAAACACTAAAGCTATCTACTAAAATGAAGGACACAGCTCACACACGGCTTGATGATAAGTAGCTTCAACACCATCTTTAGCTAGCAGCAACTTGCATATACATCAAACCAGCATATTTCAGATAAGTTTTGAAATTATCTTCTATAATTATTTTAGTAACTAAAATTTAGAAATGATCGAGTAACTGGCGCCTAGCTATTAAGATTTTGAATAAGACTTATGAGCTGAAGAGGAGCAAACTGTCACAAACTTAAAACCAGAATTGACAGGCAACCTACAATATCTAAAGGAGGAAGGAGTTAACCAAGCTTGGTGGTGATATCCCACAAATAGATAGATACACATGAAGTCTTATGGGACATTGCCAATTCATGAAGTGAATGAGAAAAAATATAATATTTTTTTTTGTCTTCAAGTTTAGATTTGTAAGCGAGTTTAGGAGAGGGCAGTATAGTTCAAAAACTCCTCTTCCACGCGCCTAGTACGCGCCCGAGAGAAAAAATCCAAATATTCCTCTCTTTGCTTTCGTCTGGCAGACCAGGGAACCATGGTGGTTGCAGCCTCATTGGCGCCCCTTGGTTGCTGCCGGACGGGAGAGGCGACCGATTATGGTCGATGGTGAGAGCCATGACCAGATTTTGGGTTGTTTAGATCTAGAGTAGTGGTAGTGGGTTTCTTGTTGCTGGAATAGGTTCGTACAGCGTCGAAGTACTGGGATGGGGGAAGAGCGTGGTGATTCGCATTCGATCTCCATCCTTGTTGGTGGTTCATGTGCGCACACGATGGAGCATGATGGAGTCGAGCATACCGGGATCTGTCGGAGCTATGCTCCGGTGATGCTTTACTGTGTAGGCAGTTGATGGGTATTGGTTGGTCGAGGCGCATCGTGGATGCAATTTAGATTGACTGGTGTTGACCAGTGGATGTTCGGTAGCACTGAAGGCATAATTATGATTGGCTATCCCTTGTATTGGACAAAACACAATAGATTGAAGGAACATCAATGAAGATACTGAAGATATTGACATTGCCTATCTATCTCATGGAAAAACAAGTTGATCATTCATATGCAAAATATGTTTTCATTTAGGATAGCACTCTATACATGCATCCCAGTTATTCTGCTGTTATTCTGGAACATTTGCATGTGTGATATTCAACAGCTTAGGATATCTTTAATTCAGAATACATGTGCTTGTTTGTACAGTAGTTGACCTTGCAAAAATTGTTTTTGAATTATGGAAGAACTTTTGGTGAAAGTTGCTTTTAGGTTCACATGTGATTTCTTGGAAAATCTGTTTTATGTTTTACAGCTGGGTCACTTTTTGCCTTCTCTAACAACTGCTTTTGAGTACAAAACGTGCCTACTTGCTGAATCTGTTTAGCCATTTCTGGTATGATAGTTGAAAAGCTTTTCTATCCCAAATCACACTTTGCCTTATAAGGAAACCCTAGAGTTGACTTTGTGTGTTGTCTCTTAAGCATGCTTTTGTCCTTTAAAACTGAGAGTCAGTTTTAGGTCTGCCATAGGCTGGTTTCTGGGCTATCCAGCACGTTCTCCGTACTGTCAAAAGTAACTAAGATGTTCTGTCTATATAAAGGATTCCAAGGCAGTCTTGACTCCTTGGTTGAGTGATAATATTTTTGGGTGATTCTTTGAGAGCACAAAATTGTGTAGTTTTCTCTCTTCTCTTCTCTTCCCCTTCTGTGTCTTTCATTGCTCCTTGCTGTGCATGTAAGTCATAGATTCTCAAGCATAAAAATCGTTTTCAAAACCTATATGCATCATTGCATAGTACATTCCATTAAGATAGGTATGGAGATGCTCAACCCAAAGAAGTAGATCAAGAAGATTTAACTTGAAAGTAGTTAAGATCTGAGTTGATGCTTCTAGATATTTTCCAAAGTGTAAACACATAAGTTAAGTAGTGTAGCTCTGTTTAGAACTGGTAGCCAGACTAGTTAGGATAGCATACGGGCTATGTATCCCCAGAGTACAAGAGTCTTATAATTGTGTGTGTTACTTGATAGTGGAAATGTTCGTCCCTCAAGAGTTAGGGGCACACCGTTTTAATCCTGGTTATAGGATTTCTGCGTTAACAAAAACATCCTTAAGTTATTCTTTACTTACTGCTTTTACAGTTCAAACATTCGTATCCTGTAAATCGGAATAGGTTACAATTATGCTATCCCTGAGTACAGTTTAAGCGAAAAAGTGGTAAAAGGCCTATTCACCCCCCCTCTGGGACCTTTAAGTGGTATCAGAGCTGCCACTAGCCTTTGCTAGTGAGATCCTCTGAGGGGCCATAAATGGAACGTGAAAAAGGCTTATCCATAAATGTTCCTCCCTTTTTCGATGGACATGATTTTTCACAATGGAAAATCATGATGAGTACCTTCCTCTCCTACCAAGATGATAGTATGTTGTGGCAAGTTATGGAGGAAGGCTGGACACATCCCACAAAACCAAACGGCGATGGATCTAATGAGAAAATTTCAAAGCCAAGGTCCGAATGGGAAAAAGTTGACAAGGATTTAGCTAGAGCAAACATCAAGGCTCTAAGTTGTCTCTTCAATGCCGTATCCGAAGCAGAGCGTCAAAGGATCATTCATTGCTCTATTGCTAAGGAGGAATGGGATATGCTCATCAACACTCATGAAGGTAACTCTCGAGTTAAGCAACAAAAACTTCAACGTCTTATTTATGAGTTTGAAGGTTTAATCATGAGTGAAAAATAGTCTATTGATGATTTCTATGGTCGTGTACTTAATATAACAAATCAATGTCGTAGTTTAGGTGAGGCCATAGAATCAAAGAAAATTGTTAAGAAATTCTTGAATGCTTTACCTCATTTCTTTGACTCAAAAATGAATGTTATTGATGAGCCTCATGATCTAGACACTTATCCTCTAGAAGAACTTGTTGGTAATTTGAAAACTTATGAGACACTCAAGAAAAAGCCTATAAATGAGAAATCCATTGCTCTAAGTTCGGTTAAAATTGAGGATGAGAAGGTACTTGAAAATGAAGATGATAGTAATGATGAGTTTGCCTTCTTAACCAAACAATTTGAATTTTTTTTAAGGAAATCTTTCAATTCTAACCGGAACTTCTCTAAAGGATCTAGCTCTAAGTTTCTTAGAAACAAGGATTCACGTAGAGATCGGGATACCAGGTCCTCTCCTATCCCAAGAATGGACAATAAATGTTTTGAGTGTAATGAAGTGGGACACAAGGATGTTGACTGTGCTGATAGGAAAAATAAATCTCATAAAGTACTAAAAGCAACTTGGAGTGATAGTGATTCTAATCAAAATTCTGAATCCGAGTTAGAAGAAGATGAGAAAGTTGCCTTTGTCATCCAAGTCACATTAGATGAGTCTCTTGAAGACAAGGATTCTGATGACGAAGGTCATGATATGTATGTACGGTTGCATAAAGCATCTAAGTCTATACTTGCTAAAAATGATGTTCTAACTAATGAACTATCATTGAGTAAGGAGACACATTCCAGGTTACAAGGAGAGTACATATCCCAGAAAGCTGAATGGATTTCTACAAAAACTCAACTAGAAGAACAAGTGAATTTCCTCAAAGGAGAACTGGACCGTCAATCTTCCTCGATAGTGGTGCTTACTGCTGAGAAGTTGAAGCTTGAAGAATCTCCACTGGACGCCAAGAACCAGTTTGCAAAATTCTCCATCGGCTCGGAGAAGCTATCCCAAATCTGTGGGATGGGAAGACTGGATGGCAACAAGAAGGGTTTGGGGTTTGAGGATGATGGTAAACTCAAAGGCTCGGGGAAGACTGCATTTGTAAAAAGCACCAGTTTGGTGTTGGGAAAGCCTCCATCTCAACCAGAGATCAATGCTCTTGAAACTTTCAAGGTCTCCAAGCTCAAGAAAAGCCCACAAATTAGATGCTTTCACTGTGGGAACAGTGGACACATTCGACGGTACTGTTACAAGCTAAGAAAGAACCCTGTACCGGCAAAGATTTCACAGAACAATGATCTACTCGTCCATTTTTTGAAATCACTCGACGAACTGACCAGGATTGCACAGACCCTTGCCATCCCAAAGCAGAAGAACAAGCCAGTCACCTCAAACTGGGTCAGGAAATCTATTTGAGAAACCAAGGATACCAGAAGCGTCATCTCTCCCAAGGAACCTGGTGTCAAGAAGAAACAAGAAGATATCATTTGTTTTTTCTCAAGAGTCAAGACCTCACCCACTATTGCAAGGAAGGTCATAGCTGTGTGTAATGTCGCCCTAACTGCCCCTTCTACCATAAAGTCCGACTGTTGGTACATGGACAGCGGCTGCTCGAAGCACATGACCGACGAACGGAAATGGTTCACCTCTATGGATGATTCTCACCCAGTTGGTGATTTCATGTTTGGTGATGGAGCCAAAGCTGAGATCATTGGAAGTGGGATGGTTGACACTCCTGGTCTCCCGGGCTTGAAGAATGTTCTGCTGGTGGTAGGATTAGAAGTTTGCTTGCTGAGTGTGAGTCAGATTGTCGATGAGTATGAGACGGTAACATTTGACACGTCTCAATGCACAGTCCTTGATGGGAAAGCAAGATGCGTGATGAAAGGCGAAAGATCTAGGGATCATTGCTATTGTGTTCGTGCCAACAAGAAGTTGGAACCTAAAATCTGCTTTCGATCATTGTCACAAGAAAGCTTGCTCGATCTATGGCATAGGAGGGTGTGCCATCTTAATCATCAAGATGTGGTAAAGCTGTCTTCAAAGGATGGGGCTTGAGGATTGCCCAAACTGATCGGGAGGGCAGCAGGTATGTGTGGAGACTGCAAGATGGGTAAGCTATCCCGAACTTCTCATCCTGTTTTAAATACTAAACCAACTTCTAATACTCTTGAATTACTACACATAGATCTAGTAGGCTCTGTTGAAACTGAATGTATTGGTGGAAAGAATATGTGTTTGTTGTGGTTAATGATTACTCTAGATTTACATGGGTAATGTTTTTAAGTGATAAAACTCAAAATCAAACTTTTGGAAAGTTTTTTGAGCTTGCAAAAAGAATTTCAAATGAAAAGTTGGCTGAAAATAAGCGCATAATTAGGATTAGGACTGATCATGGAACCGAATTTGAAAACTCTTCTTTTGCTGATTATTGTGAAGAGCATGGTGTGCATCATGAATTTTCTGCCCCCATTACTCCACAACAAAATGGGATTTTTGAAAGGAAAAATAGAGTTTTGGTTGAAATGGGTAAAGTAATGCTTAGCTCGGCTGATTTACCTCATATGTTTTGGGCTGAAGCGATTTACAAAGCATGCTACACAATTAACCGTGTGATTCTTAGGCATGGGACTAACAAGACACCCTATGAACTATGAAGAGGGAAGAAGCCAAATGTGTCACACTTTAAAGTCTTTGGTAGTCCTTGTTTCATTTATAGAGATAGGGAATACTTGACAAAATTTGATGCCAAATGTGATCGAGGTGTTTTTCTAGGTTATGCATTGAATAGTCGTGTTTAGCGTGTTTACAATAAAAGAACTTGCAAAATCATAGAAACGGTAAATGTGGTCATAAATGATTCTCTTGTATTCTCTCACAACCACTCTTCAAGAAATGTGCAAAATGAGGATATCAGTACTGAGACGTCTCCCACATCTGCTGAGACTTCTATTGATAAGCAGAACCATATTTCTGATGAAGTATCCTTGGATACAGAATCTGACACTGAGGGTGCCGGGATAGATCAGACTCTTGCTATCCAAAAGTCACACCACATTGGGAAGTACCAAGTTCAAAAGGATCACTCTCTCTCGGATGTGATAGGCATGGTTGATGAACCAAGGAAGACCCGGAGTAAGTCAAACATGGTTGTAAATAACCTTGTTACTTTCAAAAGTTTTCTTACCGTGCATAGGCTAGTTATCAAATAAATTGCATGCTATGGTTTTGTCTCAAATGTTGAACCTAAGAACATTAAAGATGCACTAAAAGACTCGGATTGGATTGTAGCTATGCATGATGAACTTAATCAATTTGAGAAAAGCAAAGTTTGGCATTTGGTTCCTAGACCTAAGGATAAGAATGTGATAGGAACAAAATGGGTTTTCAAAAATAAGACCGATGAAAAGGGAATCATTACTAGAAACAAGGCTAGGTTGGTTGTGCAAGGTTATTCCCAAATAGAAGGCCGAGATTTTGATGAAACTTTTGCTCCCTTAGCTAGACTTGAATCCGTTAGACTTCTCTTGGCCATTGCTTGCTTTCTAAAATTTGATCTCTTTCAAATGGATGTTGAAAGTGCTTTCTTAAATGGAATTTTGAAAGAAGAAGTTTATGTGGAACAACCTCCGGGATTCTAGAGCTCTAGCTATCCCGATCATGTTTACAGATTAGACAAACCTCTTTATGGTTTAAAGCAAGCTCCTAGAGCTTGGTATGAAAAATTGTCTACACATTTAATTGACCATGGGTATGTGCGAGGTTCTATTGATAAGACCATGTTTGTTAAGAATGTTTCCCATCATATGATTATTGCTCAAATATACGTGGATGATGTGGTGTTTGGTTCCACCTTTCAAAAACTTGTTGACGAGTTTGTCACTCTAATGAAGCAATAATTTGAAATAAGTCTTTGTGGTAAGCTGAGCTTCTTTCTTGGACTACAAGTTCAGCAAAGGAAAGATGTTTTGTTCATTTCACAGGAAAAGTATGCAAAGGACTTGGTGAAGAATTTTAGGATGGAAGGTGCCTCTCCCATCCGAAATCCCATGGGAACCTCATGCAGAATCAGTGCCGATTTGGAGGGCATCAATGCTGATCAAACTCTCTATAGAAACATGATTAGGGGCCTACTCTACCTCACAGCCAGCAGACCCGATATCTCTTTTAATGTGGGTGTTTGTGCTCGGTATCAAGCCAACCCTAAGGAATCTCATGTGAAGGCTGTTAAGCGTATCATTCGATACGTCTCAGGTACATGTAACTTTGGAATTCTGTACACAACGGATACTAACACTGAGATTGCAGGGTACTCGGGCTCGGATTGGGCTGGAGATGCCACGAATAGGAAGAGCACATCGGGAGGTTGCTTCTTTGTTGGAAACAATTTGATATCGTGGCATAGCAAGAAGCAGAATTGCGTATCCTTGTCCACTGCCCAAGCAGAGTACATTACTGCAGGGAGCTGCTGTACCCAACTCCTTTGGATGAAGCATATGCTAAGCGACTACGGATTTGAGCAAGGTATTCTATCCCTATTCTATGACAACACCTCTGCAATCAATATTTCAAAGAACCCTGTGTTGCATTCTAGGACTAAGCATATAGAGATTAGATATCATTTCATTCGAAACTTGGTTGAAAATAATCAGCTTGAAATGACATTTATTCCAACTGAACAACAATTGGCTGATTTGTTCACTAAGCCTTTGGACAATCTGAGGTTTGAAAGTCTTAGGAAGGCTATTGGTGTATGCACCATCACTTGAAATATCTCATTCACTGGTCTAAATTTATTTTTCAGCACTTTCCTTTATGAAATAATTTTCTGAAAATAATTGTTGGCTCACGCTGGGATACGAGTCTGTGTATGCATCCCTGAAAATGTTTCTGAACTTGACCTAAAGTGTTGCGTCCTTATTTCATGTTTCTTGATAGACACTTGCTGCATTTTTCACTTGTGTATATGCATCTATGCCTTCAAGGATGTTAATGCTTGTGGTCTAAACCGTTCTTGGAATTAGAAAGAATCTTTGCGCACTAAAGTTATTCTTGTGGGGTGTACACTGTTTGAGCTAGAAAACTGAGATGAGTTGAACTGGTTACTGAAGAACTAAAATGTGAAAATCTGGTGATTATTGATAAATGAACAAAGTAAATGAATGGACTAGTCTTTTGCTGGATGCACCTTAATCGGAACCAGTAGGGATCCCTGAGATGTTGTCTATCCTTCGATGGGTTCGGACTAGTTATCCACCGAGTGTCCTTGTTACACATATTATCCTTTCGAGCATTGCGCTCAGGGCATGATGATAACTACTCTGCTACATGGATCTATGATGACGTATTTCTCAGATGAGCTCTTGGCTAAATTTAAAAATGATGGCAAAAATGCCTTGAAATTAAGTGACAACGGCCAAAGGCCAAGTTGGGACAAAGTCCTTGAAATGTTGAAATTCCAGAGCTCTCTAAAGGTGGTGACAAAGTCACATGGTTACTCTTGATGTCCTTATTTCATTTGATGCTCCAAACTTGTACTCCCTTAGATTGAACTTTCCACACACACACACACTCTTATGGTTCCAAGGATTGATTTTTCAGAACATAGCATTGATGTTACTTTATAGTCATATATTCATGTGAAAAATTTGAGCCATCAAGACATATGAAAATTAGTTGTCACATTTTTGTGAGTCATGCTTAAATTTTTCTGATGTCTGGGATTTCACTGACTGTTTCCATCCCAGGGTTCATGCTGACAGGTTGTACAAATTTCCTGAAATCAATCTTTTTGTGTTTTCTTTGTGCACCACGTGAGGAGGAGTTGTCAATGTGCTGGTGGGTACATCGGTACCTTCTATTATTCAAGGAATCCCAAATATCCCAATGGATATTAGAGGTATACATGCATGGTAGTATTTTATATGCTTTTGAGGAGTCTTTCTAGGCTGCATGTGTGCTTTTCCTAGGGACAGGACACTGTTATTCTTTATTGCTGACTTGACTACACAGGAATTTGAAAGTGGAGATTGTGTGTTTAAGAGGAGAAAACTTTTGGTTCAAGGACTTTTGAGTAGAGTTGGTCTCGATTTCGCTGCCCTTTTTTCTCTCTCTCTGGTCTGTTTCACTTTAGTTTCTCTCTCTGGTCTCGATTCCGGCTCAATTTCTGCTCAGGAGCTCACTGTCTCCTCCCCTCCTGAGGACAGCACTGCTGGTTCGTCTCCTTCAGACTCCGGTGCAACTATCCATCTTGGGGAGATTGGTGCTGAGGACGATGATGCCGTCAGTGATACGTATGGTTATGTCGTTTAACAGTTGTTCTCTCTCTACTCTTTGACAATCTGTTTAGTTTCTGCTCTTATGGTTCTTTTTCTATTTTCTTTGGACATCTTTATGGTTTTGTGATTGTTCCCTAAACAATGTTAACTATAACTATGGTTTTTATTATGTTGACTGTGGTTTGACACTTTGTCTTTCCTAGACAAAAAGGGGGAGAACTAACTGGCTGGGACAGGAACTTATGGGGAGAACTAATTGGCGCTGGGATAGGTACTTATGTTCCTATCATGGTAAACTAGTCAAGGGGAGTATTGAACTAGTTAGTTTATGTGCTATGGATACTTTTTGCTGCATGTGTTGTCTTTGTTAAAATCTTTTGATGCAGGCATTCTTTGAAGGATTGTGTTTTGTCAAGGAATGCCAAAAGGGGAGATTGAAGGCATAATTATGATTGGCTATCCCTTGTATTGGACAAAACACAATAGATTGAAGGAACATCAATGAAGATACTGAAGATATTGACATTGCCTATCTATCTCATGGAAAAACAGGTTGATCATTCATATGCAAAACATGTTTTCATTTAGGATAGCACTCTATACATGCATCCCAGTTATTCTGCCGTTATTCTGGAACATTTGCATGTGTGATATTCAGCAGCTTAGGATGTCTTTAATTCAGACATGTGCTTGTTTGTACGGTAGTTGACCTTGCAAAAGTTGTTTTTGAATTATGGAAGAACTTTTGGTGAAAGTTGCTTTTAGGTTCACATGTGATTTCTTGGGAAATCTGTTTTATGCTTTACAGCTAGGTCACTTTTTGCCTTCTCTAAAAACTGCTTTTGAGTACAAAACATGCCTACTTGCTGAATCTGTTTAGCCATTTCTGGTATGATAGTTGAAAAGCTTTTCTATCCCAAAGCACACTTTGCCTTATAAGGAAACCCTAGAGTTGACTTTGTGTGTTGTCTCTTAAGCATGCTTTTGTCTTTTAAACTGAGAGTCAGTTTTAGGTCTGTCATAGGCTGGTTTCTGGGCTGTCCAGCACGTTCTCCCTGCTGTCAAAAGTAACTAAGATGTTCTGTCTATATAAAGGATTCCAAGGCAGTCTTGACTCCTTGGTTGAGTGATAATATTTTTGGGTGATTCTTTGAGAGCACAAAATTGTGTAGTTTTCTCTATTCTCTTCTCTTCCCATTCTGTGTCTTTCATTGCTCCTTGCTGTGCATGTAAGTCATAGATTTTCAAGCATAAAAACCGTTTTCAAAACCCATATGCATCATTGCATAGTGCATTCCATTGAGATAGGTATGGAGATGCTCAACCCGAAGAAATAGATCAAGAAGATTTAACTTGAAAGTAGTTAAGATCTGAGTTAATGCTTCTAGATATTTTCCAAAGTGTAAACACATAAGTTAAGTAGTGTAGCTCTGTTTAGAACTGGTAGTCAGACTAGTTAGGATAGCATACGGGCTATGTATCCCCAGAGTACAAGAGTCTTATAATTGTGTGTGTTACTTGATAGTGGAAATGTTTGTCCCTTAAGAGTTAGGGGCACACAGTTTTAATCCTAGTTGTAAGATTTCTGCGTTAACAAAAACATCATTGAGTTATTCTTTACTTACTGCTTTTACAGTTCAAACACTTGTATCCTGTAATTCGGAATAGGTTGCAATTATGCTATCCCCGAGTACAGTTTAAGCGAAAAAGTGGCAAAATACCTATTCACCCCCCCTCTAGGACCTTTAAGCACTGTGATGGCACCAGGTAATCTTACATCTTTGAGTTAGATTTATGGGCCGTGGTATGGTTGTTGTGGGCTCTGGGCTTGAGAGATAATCCTAAGTCCAAATTTCTTCTATTTTCGGTGCTCAGTTCAAATAAGACCCTTGGCGATATTTTGTATTGTCAATTGGATTGTACCCTTTGTGGTTATTGTACTGACTTTGTCCAGATCTTACACCCTTATGGTGGCTATGTTGGCTATGTTCAGGTTTATTTTAGTTTATCGCCACATTATCCCATGTGTTTTCACTTCAAAGATTAGTCAATCTCACATCGGGTATAGCTATTCTACCCTCAACCTCAATGAAATGAGATGAATGGCTGAAGGCTCTCATGGTTGTTAATTATCAGTGCAAGTCACTCACCACGACGATTATGAGTGCTTATGCATGAGTTTTTTAACCACCATTTTCCATCTGTTTTGGTTTTGTTCTTGTTCCTTGTTGTGCTCTATGATTTGGATCCTGGATCCCGATTAACAGTAATGGTTTTTCTTCGTCCCGGTGGTAGAGTGTAGTGTTGTTGGTATTGGTGATCTTTTGATGTGTGCTATGAGATATTGTTGGTATCGACATAGATTGTATTTCTTGTATTTGACTCCTCTGACAACTTCTTCGGTGATCGTTGTGCGACAATTTGTGACAATGCTACAAGGGAGAGTCAACAATAGTAGTTTAGATGTAAG
This sequence comes from Geum urbanum, assembly GCA_946800695.1. Lineage (NCBI taxonomy): Eukaryota > Viridiplantae > Streptophyta > Magnoliopsida > Rosales > Rosaceae > Geum > Geum urbanum. The sequence goes on from OX327011.1 coordinate 45,513,081, forward strand.
ATACTTTATTTTTTTATTTTTTTGAGTTGCTCTCTTTGCTCTGACCTTAATAATTTAGGTTTGAGATACAATTTTTCTACTTTATGTTATTATAATGTTCTGCAAGACATATTTTTTCTGCTCTTCTTTGTTTTTATGACGTTTAATGAATTAGTTCATTTTTATAAAAAAAAATTAAAGGGAGAAAGGGTTAGATGCATTGCACCCATGAACTTGGAGAGACAGACAGAGGGAGAGGACAGCTAGAGTGGGCCAGATGTTGCCTTCAAAAAGAGGCACGGGCGATGTGGGATCTCACTCACTCTCTCACTATTTTCTCCAACTTCTCAAAATGACAAGGGTTTATGAACCTTGCCAGCTTCATCTCCTAAAGCTATATGTAGATAACTCCTCCTCTCATATCATATCCCACTGAACTCAATCTTTCTATTTCTGTTTGACCCTCTTTTGACCAAGTCTTGGTTTGTCTCTTGGGGCATATGCATGAACAATTGAACAGGGGGGGGGGGAAGAGTATTTAAGGGTCCCATGGAAATAAGTAGATTGGGGATCGTAGTGAAGTTGGGAAGTCGAGAACCTATATGGGCAAGTTCAAGGACCCTTCAAATAGTATAAGTCTATGTAGCTTTTATATGGAAGTGGAAGTCTTTAAGGTCTCATCCCCACTATGAAAAAAACTGAGATTGAGAAAGAAAAGGTAAAAAGACTACATATGTGCATGAATGTCCTCTGTTCTAAACTCAAACTAAACAAAAGTTCAATGGAACTTGCTTTTTCATGACATTATTCCTCTGTTCTAAACTCAAACTAAACAAATGTAATTTACATACCTACCCTGCAGCCTAACTTCAAATTTTAGTACTATTCACGGACAATGAACATGATATGCATAGCTAGTTTGAAGGAAAATATTGATTACATATTAGCTAGACAGATTGATGTCCATGTCTTATCTTCTCCAATTTCCATGGGACATAGCACGTATGCAGAATGCCTCAAGACTAGGGGTCAAACAATAATGCTAAATGAAAGACTCCACATTTGGGATTTGGATTATATGCAGGATCAATGGCAAATCCAACATGTTTAAGTAGACAGCATGATTTGGTCTCCTCCTCCCTGCAACTAGTAAAATGTTGAGGTGAAGTTAGCTTAGCTCCGAGGCTTGTGGCCCATATATATTTACACAGATACTACTGCTGAAGCATGTGGAGTGTGAATACTGATCAAACATAGTTGCAGGAACTAAACTCTAGGAATATATATTCATGTGAATGCTGCAGAATTGAAATGGCTAGGGGACAGTGATGGACAGATTGTATTGACTTCTTTGTGCAGAGCCATTGTATTGATGCTATTCAACTCGAATTCACCAATCAACAAGGCAGAATTGGTAGTTGCATGTACAACAACTGCAGCTAGCAAGAATATATGTTTTTTGCTGTGCCTAAACATATGGACTTATGGAGTCCATGGTGTTGCTAATCATGGGAGTACTTTCTCTCTTTCAGTTTGTATAGCCAACCCACAAGGCCACTACTACTATTCCAACTAATTCGAGAGATCATTTCCAAGAAAAAAAAAACTATTACTACTTTTAGTACTTTACTAGAGAAGTTTTGGGCTTTTAGGACAAACTTTCCAAAACTATTGAAGTTCATAATCTAATAAGGCCCAGAAACCAAAAGTAAAACAAATTCTAGAAAGGTGGGCTTTTTGTTGCTACATTATGGCCTTATGGGCATTGATTTGGTTGTGATTTCTTCCTGCTAGAGGATATACTATGGAAGTATGGATAAATCATAAATTTAAAGATTTGGCAGCAAAGTAGCAATGATGGTGATCTGAAAAGAAAAAGATGAAGATAGGATCGATCATTTCAGAATGGTGAAGAGAGTAGTAAGATTTTCGACGAACAGTGAAAATATAGTTAGAAGTTAATATTTTAGAGAGCAAAAAAAAATTGTGCTCCTACCATGTTAAAAATATAAGAAGTACAAATTCTTGTGTATGGTAAGTATATTAAAAAAATAAACAATGAAATAAGTTTAATTAATCACAGAGAATCTCTGGAATCTTATTTCTCTCTTCTCGAATTTAGGAATAAAGAATATGATTAGAGTAAAACTTTTTTAACTTTTCTTTATAATTTGGTTAAGGAGCTCTAATAGGAAACCCCATAAGAGATGCTCTAAAAATGTAAGACAAATGGTAAGGTTGGTATATGGCGGCATTATGTCATTTTGAAAATTCTTACAATGAATGACAATTTTATATCGACTCGAGTTAATGAATTGGTTACTTATTTAATTATCTATTGTTATAATTTTTCTCCTAATTTTACATATCAGTTTGATCTGATTGGTAATTTTCTGTGACAGTTTTTTTTTTCTTCTGTAATTTGCTACTCTATTTTTTGATAAGTTTGCTACTCTTTTTAATGCAAGATGAAAAAAACATATATATATTTTTTTTAAAGTGTAAGAAAAAAAAATACTTAAACATGGAAAGTCTTGTATTTCAGGTGCACCTTACCTCAGTCGATCATTTTTGGAGTCACCGTTTTCTCAACGAAGGAAATCCCCGCCACGACGAATAGTTCTTGGACACTACTCTTGCTCCTCCGAAATTCTATTCTTATCCAACAATCTTACTCTTCTTTCTTTATTCGATCAATATATAATAAACCCAAAACCCACGCCAGAATTATCATCACCATGTCTCTTGTACGTGTCCCACCGACTCGTAATTTCACAAATTGGTGAACTGGGTTGGTGGAGATTCAACCGGAGCTTATAATCCCAGGTGGGTTTTGTGAAAAGTTGAACAAAGTTACGCAATTTCATTGGCCAAAGCTCAGAATGCTGAGAAAGTTCCGAGCTTTACTGTAAATAAATTGGTTGGTAAGCTTTGTAATAGTTGTTGGGTTTTGGTTGGTTTGCAGAGAAATTTGAGTTCTGGGTTTCAATGATATCTTAAATTGGTTAGAGTAGAAACTTTTCAAGTGATTGACCGCTGCTGTTGTTTCTGAAATTGGGTACTTGTGCTTTTTAAAATGAGTAAACTATATTGACTACGATTATATAGTACTCACCTTACTGTGCTGTATGAGGAATATGAATCAAACTTCAGTTACTGATATCTATTAAATTGGGTTTGATATTCAAGAACTGTGGCTATAATATGGTGCTGTGATTCTCTTTGCAGTTTGAATAGACAGATACGTAGTGAGTGGAAAGTGTAGATGGCTGTGGCAAGCAAAACCAGAAATATGTTTGAGAATCTAGTGAGAGAAGGATCGTTTAAGTGGCTGACTGGAAATCGAAGCCCTTTTGATGATGAATTGGAGGAGATGGAAAAGTCTCCTTCAGCGCCAACTAATTGGATAAGGGAGCTATCTCCAATTGCAAATGTAGTTGTCCGTAGATGCTCCAAGTAAGTTTGCTGTGCTTACATCTCATACTGCTTGAAGTATTTGTATTGTTTCCCTCAGAACCTTTTCTTCATTGTTAGGTGCTTCTTTGAATATTAGGATTTGTAACTTACTTTTCATAATATGGTGATTAATTCCGAGAAATGATTTGTTACTGATGACTCAACAATGCTGTAGAATCCTTGGTGTTTCTACGACTCAGCTTCGTGAAGGCTTCAATGTGGAGGCTTCTGAATCTATAAAGCATCCATCTCGCTATGCCAGGAACTTTTTGGAATACTGCTCGTTCAGAGCCCTCGCTCTCTCAACTCAGGTGACAGGTCATCTGGCTGATAAAGGGTTTCGACGACTGACTTATGATATGATGTTAGCTTGGGAGGCTCCATCTGCTGACAGCCAACCTTTGCTAAATGTAAGGTTTTTAAGTGTTTATGAATTCTTTGGTTCTACCTCCCTTAGAAGCTTATTTGTTATATTGCTGATGTTTTGACATTTGAGTCCTGATACACACTCCAACTATAATTTCAAAAAAGCATGCTATCCTACCTAATAATCATTTTCTTAGTAAGTCTACTGTGTTTGGACATGTCTTTGCCGTTGTTGTTTGCATTGTTTACCAAAATTTTAGCAGGTTGATACCTTTGGATTAAAAAATCAGTTTGTATGCACTCATTAGGCTCCTTGTTTTGTGCAGTTAAACGAGGATTTATCAGTCGGAATAAATGCTTTCTCTAGAATAGCTCCATCAGTTCCCATTATTGCAAATGTGGTTATCAGTGAAAATCTCTTTGAGGTGCTTGCAACATCAACTGGCAAGAGGCTTCAGTTCACCACGTATGACAAGTATCTGAGTGGACTAGAAAGGTACATACTTCTCTTGAATTTGCATGCACTCGCACTTGAGGAAGCAAAAGCATTAGAGTTAAAAGCACAGGGATAAGAAAAATGACTTGTTTAGTATATTGTTAATGTGGAAGTATATTCCTTCAACCTGTATTTCTGGTCTCCTGATTCTAAATTTTGTATTCATGCAGAGCAATAAGAAAAATGAGGACACAATCAGAGTCATCACTTCTTTCTACTGTAAGATCATCAAGAGGAGAGAGAATTCTGGAAGTGGATGGAACCGTAACTACACAACCAGTTCTTGAGCATGTGGGAATCTCTACGTGGCCTGGTAGGTAGGTTTGATTATGATTATAGAATAGTCTAGTTTTATATTCAGTATTTCTCCTTTCTTATATGGTTAGGGTTTGCCAACAGGACGATTGATTCTGTCAGACCATGCGCTCTACTTTGAGGCTCTGCGTGTTGTATCATATGACAAGCCAAAACGATATGATCTTTCAGATGATCTAAAGCAGGTTGTGAAACCTGAGTTGACTGGCCCATGGGGTACTAGACTGTTTGACAAGGCAGTCTATTATAAATCAATTTCATTGTAAGTTATCAGGTTATGGTAGAATGTCTCTATACATGTTTGGCCTTTACTTAATATTGGAAAGGAATTCATCTTGCTGTATTAAGACTAGATTCTCACTTTAAGGAATTTTTCATCTGTAGATCAGAACCGGTTGTCATAGAATTTCCTGAGCTGAAGGGGCATACTCGACGTGATTACTGGCTAGCAATCATAAGAGAGATTCTGTATGTTCATAGATTTATACATGCATACCAAATCAAGGGGGTTAAACAAGATGAAGCGTTATCAAAGGCTGTGCTTGGGATTCTGCGATTACAGGCCATTCAAGATATTTCTTCTGTTCCGTTACGCTGTGAGGGACTATTAATGTTCAATCTTTGTGATCAACTACCTGGTGGAGACATGATACTGGAAACTCTTGCAAATATGTCTGCCGTAGGTGAATCAGATCGGTCTAACAATTTTAAGTTCGGAGGTGGAATGTATTCAATCTCAGCATTAGATATGATTTCTAACTTGGGCTTTGCATTTGGACCAAGTTCTAATAGTTCTGTTGGGGCTGGACTTGCTGTGGGTGAGGTTACTGTTGGTGAGCTGACTTCGCTGGAAAGAGCAGTAAAGGAATCAAAGAACAATTATGAAAAAGTGGCTCTAGCACAAGCGACGGTAGATGGAGTCAAAGTGGAAGGCATAGATACAAACATTGCAGTGATGAAGGTATTTGGTGATATTAAGGGTTTATTTTTCAAGCTTTTAAACCTTCTCCTTTTCCCTTCTCCATTCTAGTCTTATTTGAGGATGATTGACTATATTAATATATAAAAAGTTATGGAATAAATTTATCAGTCATCCTAAATGGTGGACGATACTCTCGGTCTCATTCGCTTTGAACCGCTTTGAACTGCTTTGAAACTTCATCTGCCATTTCTTCCTTTAAGTATTAGTTATTACTAATTAGTCTATAGATAAGCTTAAGGCTTCAACCATACAGTTGGGATATTAATCTGACATACTTTACTTTCTATCATCTTCTGAACTTTGATTGGTCGCAGGAGTTGCTCTTCCCGGTCATGGAATTAGGGAAGTACCTTCTTTCTCTGGCACGTTGGGAGGATCCACTGAAGTCTCTTGTGTTCTGTCTTGTTTTCAGTTTTATCATTTGCAGGTAAAGTGTGCCAGCCAAAAGTTCATCTTCTTGCTTTACTATTCAATCAGTTTCCTTATTATCTGATAAAATGAATATCTGGAAGCATGATATAATAACATATGATAACAAAGATAAACTTTGATGATAGCACAGTGAAATTAGTTTTTATTAACTTCCGTCTGCCTGAAGTCTATATTAAGGGCTTATATAGTGATAAATGAGAATTCATCTGCATGACTAATGCAACAGAGCGTGTTAGGTTGCATCGATGATCTAAACCACTCTAGCAGTACTCAGTGAAGAATGTGTATAATCTTTGTATGCTTTAATGTTAAACTGTGCTCCTATTCAGTAAAGAAATAAATTCTAGATACTGATTTGTGAAAATGCAGTCGCTAGAAGTTTTTGACTCTATTGGATGGGAGAGAAATGTAGCTCAAGAGAAAGATACTCTATGGAGAATAAGACTATTCACTGTTGTGTTTCTTTCAGCATATCACACTTCTAGGCATCTATTTTCAGCTAACTTACATGGTGAGCATTTCAGGGGATGGCTGATTTATGCATTTGCACTGGCGCTTGTCTTTACAGCGATATTCGTGGTGCTCACCCGCTTTTTTAGCCAAGACAAATCTTCTCATGAGGTTAAGGTGTTAGCACCTCCACCAATGAATACAATGGAGCAGCTTCTGGCTGTCCAGAATGCAGTTTCCCAAGCTGAAGGGATTGTCCAGGATGGAAACATTGTTCTTCTTAAGCTCCGTGCTTTGTTGATGTCTCTTTTTCCTCAGGTCTACTCTCTTGTCCTTGCTTGTTCCTCAAACCTGCTCTTGTTAATCGTTATATTTGTTTTGTAACGTCTACTCGTCTCCCTCACCGTTATGTTGCTGGTTTATTCATGTCATGATCAGGCAAGTGAAAAATTTGCGGCAGCGCTGTTAGTCATGGCTGTGATTCTGGCCTTCCTCCCCGGTAAATATGTTGTTCTGTTGATCTTCTTGGAAACATTTACACGGTATTCACCGATGAGGAAAACTAGCACGGAAAGATTGATGAGAAGATTGCGAGAGTGGTGGTTCAGCATACCAGCAGCTCCGGTTATACTTGAAAGAGAAAAGGAGGAGAAAAAGAAGAAATGATGCTGTAATAAGACTAATATCTCTAATGTACACTATTGTAAGCTAATGTAGTGCTTTCTTTGCACATATACAAATAGAGGTGGAGAGCTCATATCCAGAGTAGAGAGAGGTGAGTATGTGAATGTTAACAATAAAAGTGAAAATAAACTGATGTGTAATTCAAGAAAATGAAAATGTTTGCTAAGAACTGGCCCAGATCATTGTCTAAGTTTGCCTCTGTTTCTGCTCCTCCAGCTTTCTTATTACTCGGTGATGTCTATTGGATATATAACAGATTACAAATGGTGGTCTGATGCCATTAAGCTATGGTTTCGCAGCTAGAAAAAAGAATTCTATGTAGGCTTTCCTGTTCCAACTAAGCTCCAAATTGTATAACGCAGAGAAACTCGTAAATCAAGAGTTTCCATCAGTACACAATCTCGCATATCATATGCATTTCGATACAGATTCTACGTAAACAACAGCGTAGGAAGTGGAAACAAATAAAAAAGGAAATGCAACAAGCTAGAAAGAACATAAATAGCTAGACGCCAAAGGAACGTTTTGTACTTCTGTATCTCTTTATGAAAATTTGAGTAACATCTTTTTAGACTTATGAGCGTCACCAACTATATATTAGAGACTAACAAGTATTTCATTGAATATTTTCTTCAATAACATGACACACATTAGTCTGTATAGAAGAAAGAGACATTGGTCTCAAAACTCATTGTCCCTAAAATGGGTTTTTCTAGTAGTGTTTATGACTTTGTGTGTAACCTTTAACAACAGAACAAGTTCTACCTCAGAAAAGATTATAACTCCTTATTTGCAAATCAAAACAATGAGATGAATTTAATTAATCGACTTCTAGCTCTAACAAGTTTGAAATCCTTCCCTTTGAGCGCGATTGCACTGCCATCATGGGAAGCTTTTATCTCTGAAAAATGAATATGAATTTGACGACGAATTTATGAAACAAGCAAGCAAGCTACTAGTCTCCATCATCTCCACGACGAATGATCGATCGATCATAGATTCGTGAACATGTTTATGGAATTGTTGCACAAATAATCCACCGTGTTCGACGTCATGAACACCGGAATGTTGGCCAGATATGAATTCGACGGCGGCATAAAGAACGACGATGAGTCCCCTCCTACATTATTAACATTATTACTGCTGCAGTTCTCTTCTGTGATCACCGACGACGATTCGTTGTCGTCATTTCTCATCATCATTATGAACCTGATTAGGGCTCTTGTTCATCATCATCTCCTCTTCCAACGTCAAACTGTAGTTGTTGATCATGTTGATGTTGGTGTTGTTGTTGTCATGTCCGATCTCTAGCGGTTCAGGCTTTATACCGCTGCAGAGGAAGGTGGCGGCGGCGGCCAAGCCTCGGCATCAAACTGTGGATAAAACTCAACACCTTAAACGTGGTTAAATTGGGACAATATCGGTACAATTCGGACTCAATGTGTCACGCTTGTCGCTGTTCAACATGGTATCAGAGCGGACCCTTTCCAATCACCTCCCTAGCTCAGTGGACTCGAATTGAATTGGGCTTTCGAAAAACTGTTGCATTGGCTCCCGCTGACTTAATTAGGCCTTCGAAAAACTATTGTGTTGGCTCCAGTGGACTATTCTAACCAAGATTTCGATATGAATTTCAAACTTAGTTTCACGTGCTAACCTCGTACTTAGGTTACATGTGAGGGAGCGTGTTGGATTGGAGATCCCAAATCAAAATATGACAATATTAAATATAATTTAAATGTGGTTGGATTATTCCTAATTGCACCGAGGCCTTTTGTGGATAAAACCCAACACTTTAAAGGTGGTTAAGTTGGGACAATATCGGTACAATTCGGAATAGTCTAACCATATTTAAGTTATATTTAATATTGTCATATTTCGATATGGGATCTCCAATCCAATACGCCCCTTCACGTACAACCTAAGTATGATGTTAGCACGTGAAACCAAGTCCAAAATTCACAGAAATCTTGGTTAGAATAGTCCACTGGAGCCGACGTAATAGTTTTTCGAAGGCCCAATTAAGTCAGTGGAAGCCAACCCTGTAGACCTACCGACAAAACCCTATTTTTTGTCACTCACTACAACTTAATTCCGCTGCCATGGAAGGAAGATCCGACTTTGCTGTGATCTCTTCTTCCGACTCTACTATGAATTCCCCACAACCTCTACCTCCACAACAAATACCTACATCCATACATTACCATCAAGAAAACTACTCTTTTCCCATTGGAGTTCTCTTGAACGATACCAATTACTCTACTTGGGCTCCTACTATGCCGATGCGCATTGGAGGCCGAAATAAACTTGGATTTCTTACCGGGGCTTCAATTGCTCCACCTAGAGACTCGCCTGAGTATACTGCTCGGGCAACCGATAATGAGAAGATGAAGAGTTGGCTGATTGACAATATGTCCTCAAGCATCATTCAGCGCTATCTTCGTCTCAAGACCGTTGCCGATATTTGGAAGGCTCTCCACCTTACATACTATGATGATCAAGATTTTACTTGGATCTACGAGTTACACCGCCTTTGCTTCACCGCCAAACAAGGTGGGCGACCTCTCTCTGTATATTACAACTAGTTGGTTGCTTGACTTGAGGAATTGGATCAACGTGTGACCTTGTTTTCTGACACTGTGGCTGAAATTGTTCAAGACAACAACAACTCATTCATGCTTCGAGTTCACATGTTTTTGGGAGACTTAGACCCAAAATTTGATCAAATTCGGGGAGAGCTTCTTCGGAGAGAGGAGCTATTGAGTCTTGACAAAATATATTCTCATGTTCGTCGAGCTTACACTGATCGGTTGACACACTCTGCTGGCCCTAGTCAGCCGGCCACTATGGAAATCACCGCCGCCACCGCCGGTCCCCACTCCCAGTGCTCAGGCCGCCGTCACTCAACGATGGTCCCTCCCCTCGTCTACTTCCTCTCGACCGGTTCGTCCTCTAAATCCATTTGCCAATTATATTTGTCCACTATGCAAGGACAAAGGGAATTCAAAGGATAACTACTTTGCTGCTATTGGATACCCGTATTGGTGGGGCGATCATCCGAAAAAGACTCTCCCTTCCTCCCACATTGCCTCGGCTCACATAGTTCAGTCAGGTATGTCTGGTAAGGTATCTCTTGCTACATCTTGTGGGAATAATGCTTGGATAATTGACATCGGTGCATCAAATCATATGACTAATACCCCTAGCTTAGTTCACTCTCTTCACCCTTCTGCTTTACCTAGTGTCTCTACTGCTAATGGTTCTCCTTCTTCTGTTGTTAGTGAATGCTCTATTACTCTCTCTCCTACCCTCACTATTGATTCTGTCTTAGTAGTCCCTGCTCTAGCATATAATCTCTTATCTGTTAGCCAAATTACTATGACTCTTTCTTGTTCTGTCACGTTTTATCCAAATTATTATGTTTTTCAGGGCATTCTAACACGGCAGATTCTTGGTTATGGTACTAGACGGGGGAAGCTGTACTATCTTGATTTGACATCCCGTGGAGAGCAGTAGTTGAGTCAAGCCAACAGTGTTAGCAGTTTAAATGAAGCCAAGGAGACCGTTTGGTTATGGCATCGTCGTTTGGGTCATATTTCGTTTGATTATCTTAGGAAGTTACAACCCCATCTATTTTTTGGGTGTTGATGAGTCTGAATTTAAGTGGGACATTTGTGAACTAGCCAAGAGCCACTGTGTTTCCTATTCTCCTAGTTTGAATAAATGATTTATTCCTTTTATGAAAATTCATTCTAATATTTGAGGTCCTGCTAGAATCTCTACACCTACTGGGACTAGTTACTTTGTTACTTTTATTGATGAATGTACTAGGATGACATGGGTGTCGTTACTGACAAGCAAGAGTGAAGTCTTCTCTCGCTTCACTGAGTTTCATAAAATGGTGATGACCCAATTCCAGCAGCCTATTCGTGTTGTTCAATCTAACAATGGAGGTGAGAATGTTAATGCCCTCATGAATTCATATCTGGCCTCTTATGGGATCCGTCATCAAACTTCTGTTGCATATACTCCTCAGCAGAATGGTTTGGCAGAACGTAGGAACCGGACATTACTTGAGGTTGTTCGTGCTTCGTTGTTTGGCATGAATGTCTCTCGCTCTTATTGGGGCGCTGATGTTACCTTTGCTGCTTACCTAATCAACCGTACTCCCTCCCGTGTTATTGATTTCCACAGTCCACTCCAGAAGCTGCAAGAATCGTTGAATGTTCCTTCCCTGCCTAACTTTGAGCCTCGCGTGTTTGGTTGCACAGTTTATGTCCATGTTAATAAAAAATTGTGTGGTGCTTTGAAATGTATCTTCATTGACTATGCTGATTTTCAGAAAGGGTATCGACGTTATGATCCTCAAACCAAGAAGACTCATGTGTCCCTTGATGTCTCTTTCCGTGAGTCTAAACCTTTTTACTCAGGGGGAGTTTCAGAGTCTTCCCTTGAGGGGGAGAGCGGCTATGAAGGTAATAATATTACTTTACCAGAATTTGATGAATTGGAACAGTTGGAGATGCGTTTTGCCGAATCAAGAACTTCTAAAAATACTGGACCAACAGTTTTTGACCCGTCGAGAAAAACAGCTCGACCGGTTGAAAATGGTGCACTGGAGTGGCAGATTGACATCATCAACCGGTTGAGTGAGGAGTCTCGAGCGGTCAAAAATCCTGTGCCGGATGAACAGCTTGATCTCATCCACCGGTCGAGAAATATGGCTCGACCTATTAAAAAATTTGCTGACAGAAATTTTTCTTCAGTTTTACAACATCAAGATAATACTGTGACTACTGCCCCCTCATCTACATCACCAGCTGAGATTTCCGTTCAGGATGCTCCACTCGAGGTACGTAAATCTAACCGTGTCACTAAAGGAATTCCTAAGCAACAATATGAGCCTAGTATAGATGTCAAATTCAAATACTCTATTGCCAACTATATTTCTAACCATAGGCTGTCTGAGTCTCATGCACTTGTTGTTAATAAATTATCTTCAGTATCTGTTTCTAGCAATGTACGGGATGCATTGACAAATCCCAAATGGAAACAAGCTATGAATGAAGAATTAGAAGCCCTATAGAAGAATGAAACTTTGGATATGGTCCCTATGCCACTTGATAAGAAGACTGTTGGATGTCGTTGGGTGTTTACTATAAAGCTTAAAGCTGATGGGAGCATTGATCGCTACAAAGCTAGGCTAGTTGCTAAAAGTTATACCCAAAAGTATGGAGTAGATTACCAGGAGACTTTCGCACATGTTGCTAAAATTAGTACTGTGAGAATTCTTATTGCTCTTACGGCTCATTATGATTGGCCCCTACGTCAGTTTGATGTGAAGAATGCCTTCTTGAATGGTGACTTAGAAGAAGAAGTATACATGGATGCTCCACCAGGAGTCAGTTGTAAACCAGGTAACGAAGGAAAGGTGTGCTATTTGAAGAAATCTTTATATGGCCTAAAGCAATCACCTAGAGCATGGTTTGGGCGCTTCTCCAAAGCTATGAAGAAGTTTGGATATCGCCAGTGTAATTCTGATCACACCTTGTTTGTTAAACGCAAGGAAGGTAAGACTACTACCTTAATCATGTATGTTGATGACATGGTGGTTACAGGAGATGATCCATGTGAGATGGTAAGTCTTCAGAAGCAGTTGTCACTAGAATTTGACATGAAGGATCTAGGAGACCTGAAATATTTTATGGGAATTGAAGTTGCAAGGTCCAAGCAAGGGATTACATTGTCCCGATGAAAGTATATTTTGGATTTTCTTGCTGAGACAGAACTGTTAGATTGCAAGCCTGTTGTTACTCCTTTTGAGCAGGATCACAAGTTATAGCTTCTTCCAGATCAAGTTCCAACGAATAAGGCCAGGTATCAGCTTTTATTTGGGAGATTTATTTACTTATCACATACTAGACCTGATATTGTATATGTTGTCGGTGTGGTGAGTCGGTTTATGCATAATCCTGGAGTAGATCATATGAGTGCAGTACTGTGTATTCTCAGGTATCTGAAGAGCACACATGGTAAAGGTCTATTATTTGCAAGAAGTAGTGAGTTGTGCGTTTCTGACGAAGTGTGTGTTTCAGGTTATAATGATGCAGATTGGGCTGGTGATCATACCATTAGGGCATCTACTTCTGGTTACTTCACTTTTATTGGTGGAAGTTTAGTAACTTGCCGCAGTAAGAAGCATAATGTAATTGTTCGCTCTAGTGCAGAAGCTGAATATCGTGGAATGGCGAATGAAGTATGTGAACTACTATGGATCAAGAATGTACTTAAAGAGTTAGGTTTCAGGCTTCATAAACCTATGGATTTACATTGTGATAATACAGCTGCTATTGAGATGGCTCATAACCTAGTGCAGCATGATAAAACTAAACATGTGGATGTTGATCGACATTTCTTAAGGGATAACCTTGACAAGACGATTATCCAGTTTCCCTTTGTGTCATCTAAGGAGCAGTTAGCCGATGTACTTACTAAAAGATTATCACATGATGCCTTTAGTAAATGGATGATCAAGTTTGGCATGATCGACATCTACGCGCCAACTTGAGGGAGAGTGTTGACAATTGTAGATATTTAGGATTTCTAATGTAATTATAATTAATTTGTTCATTATTATAGATATCCTTTCCTATTAGGAATCTATCATGTTAAGTGTATATATACCCAATTTGGGACTGAATGAAACATGATTCTACCATAAACATTGTTTGTCTATACTTTTCTAACTAAGATTTCGATGTGAATTTCGGACTTGGTTTCACATGCTAACCTCGTACTTAGGTTGCACGTGAGGGGGCGCGTTGGATTGGAGATTCCACATCGAAATATGACAATATTAAATATAATTTAAATGTGGTTGGACTATTCCTAATTGCACCGAGACTTTTTGTGGATAAAATTCAATACCTTAAAAGTTGTTAAATTTGGACAATATCGGTATAATTCACTCCATGTGCCACGCTTGACACGAACAGCGAAAAACCGGTGAACTTCTGCACCAAGTCCATGAAGTCACGCACGATGATCTTCGGAGAATGCGTGTATATAATGACATGGTGGTGCTGCTGCTGCTGCGGCGTTCTAGTGGTGGTGGGAGAGATCTTATTGCATGAGGGCTCATTCTGTTTTGTGCCAAAACTAGGTTATAATTGCAATTAAGGATCTCGAGAGTAGGAGAAATAAGACGAGGATGGAATATATATGAGGGGATGGGGAGCAGGTAGTGCACGTGTAAGTTTTGCTCCTACTTGGGTGGGAATGGTTAAAACCAATTTAGAGGTACTGTGCCGTGCGGTTTATCTGGTTTAGAGGGTAACAATTGCATTAAGATGAGGAGAAACACTTGCATGCCACCGTCCTTGTCACAAACACTCACAATGACGCATTTTATCACAAAAGATAAAAGAGAGTGGAGAATAGAATTTGGGGAGTCCGACGTGTCATGTGTCGAAATTGGTTAAGTGACACGTCCAACTTACCAAAGCATTTGCTCCGCCGTTACGATCGAGATCGAGTGCAAGCCTTACGATCGAGTGCAAGCCTTAGTAATGTTGCATGAGTGAGACATGTAATGCCTTCGAGCCACGTATGACCGGTATGGGAATGTGATCAATGTATAAATTGTGTACAATCACGGAATCAGGGATTAATTTTTGGGTGTGTCAAATTTTTTTTGTTAGAAAGAAATTTTTTTCTTTAAATAAATCGATAGAGTTTACTTTATTTTGATAAAACATCTGATCTAAAGAGTTTGAGACATGGAGAAAAACGGTGAAAACTGAAGAGCGAGCTCCAAGCAGAGATGCACGAGAAGAACTACGGAGGTCGGGAAGGGAAGGACTGTCGAACTGAGATGAAAGCGAACAAGAAAAACTGAAATTGTCGTTTTGGGTTTATATATATATATATTTTAGGTATATATGTATTATCTTTTTTTTGGTAAAAAAATTTGGGGGTGCTGCAGCACACCCTAGCCCTCCCTTAGCTTTGTGCCTGATTGTGTATAAAAGGGGGTGTGGCCGATAGGAAGGGAACGACCGTTGAGTTATTTGGTGAGGTGTTGGGATTCGAGGGCTTATTGGGAAAGTAGTTTTAAGTGTTCATTTTTTGGGAGCTGCCTACAGATAGAATATTTCTGGGATCACTGCTAGCTGCACAAATTAACATCTCCGCTTCTCACTCCTATCTGGGGCAGATACAGGATTTGAAAGTTGGGTGGGCTATAATTTTATAATTTTTTTTAGGTTTGTAACCTATTGGGAGGCTCATCCTCACGTTTTTATTATTATATATAACATAGTTCATAGTTCATACATCATCATTCACAAAATTAGTAATGTCATTAACCAAATCTTTTGTCATAGGTATACTCCCACTCACACTCCCAATCTCATTATCATTCTTTTCACCTGACGAATTATTTGTTGTAAATTATGAAAGAAGATTTTTGTAACGTTTAGGTTTACGATGATCTGCCATTATACTCAATGTGTCAAACCTATGCAACATTTTGTACATCTAATAAGGACATTTTAAAAAGACTGTAAGTCAGTAACCAAATTAACCAAAATGACTAGAAATTTTTTATCCTCAGCTTCCTAATTCCCATGGTTTTGATTTTCATAGTTCATACAATCACAATTGCAAGCTAGTTCCCAATTCAACAAAATGTCTTGGTTGATTCCATTATTGCAAGTTCTCAATTCAATCACAATTCACAAAAATGGCAAAATAGAGTAATAGAGTTTTTAAAATTTCATACCTTGCTGAACCGTAGAAGAGGAACTCAGGCGAAGGAGGAGAAACTCAGGCAGAGGCAGCAGAGCCGCGGTGGCGGGTGGGTTATGTCGTTCTGGGTTGATTGGTGGTTGACCTCAAAATCTCAGATCGATAAAAAGATTATAAGCGACTGAGGTAAAGACTCGACAGAATGAGAGAGTTAATGTGGGTGGGTTGTGGACTGTTCCCTTTGTTCTCTCTTTTGAATTTGTTCTCTCTTCTTCTTTTTTTAGGCCCCAATTTTTTTTTACCCAAAATTTTGAATGGGCTGCTGCCCATCCTTTCATTGGGCCAAATCCGCCTCTGCTCCTATCCTGAATATTCTGAATATTTAGAAGACCATGTGGCGTATGTCATGTAATTAATGAACTTGAACAACCCTCGTACATGATCGATATGGTTGTTGGGAATGTTTGACGATTATTATTTAAACTCAGTAGATATGTACACTGGAAAAGAAAAATGAAATGACCTTTGAGAATCAAGACGAGACTGTAAAATTCTATTGTAATTTAGAATCAAGATGAGACTTTAAAATTCTATTGTAATTGTTGATTTTCAAAAATTCTGTGTGGGTCGTTGTTTTTTCTGGTAGTGATGAGAATCAAATTGAGACTTTAAAACTAAAATTTTCCATTCATACACTAACACTCATAAAACAATCAGCAATTAATTCGATCAACAATTAATTAGAATTTTAAAGTCTCATCTTCATTCACAATTCATATTCACAGTATTTCCATATTGCATCAATCCTGAGTATGTGAGTTGCAGTGCAATAATAATAATTTATATTGTGATGATTAAAATCACATGTTTGAATCTTATTAGACATTAAATTGTTGTCTAAGAAAAATAAAAAAATAAAAAATTGACGAGCTGTGAAATATTGGGCGGGATACCCCGCAGCCCGATCACCTAGCTTCTTTAGCCCGTTCATGTTATCCGAGCACGCATATATATACCGATATACGTACTATTCCGGTGATTTCATTTTCACGTACTCCTTACGCTGGCAACTGTACGTTAAGTCGGTCGGTTAAGAGTATATCCGAGCAAGAGCAATCGATCAAACTCTACACACACACACAAATCATTTCATATCAGCATATGCATGCAGTCATGTAGAGGCCTCATACATAAGATTTAGATCGATGCACAGAGATTCTCTATATATATAGGACAATTATAATGAAGAAAGACTCCATCAATCTCTACATGCGCGCATACATATGATATGTCTCTTGTATGTTATCATTGTTATGTATATATTGATGTTGTCCATATATCCAACTAATTCAAGGCATACATATGCGACGAAATACCAGGTTATTGCATTTGTGGTCCAAGAGATCGATCGACCACTAATTTTGTGTCCTCTAAATTGATTGGGAAGGTTCATTCAATTCCGGTACAATTATTAAAGATATGTTCTCTTCACATCCAATCCATCTGAAGCAGCTTTCAAAGTTCATCGTGGTGAGCATAATTATGACATGGACGAAGAACTGGCTAGCTTTCTATGTAGAATTTTCAATGGGTCAAAATAAACACGTTTTCCTCCTCTTCAATTCCTAGTAATTAACTTCATCATGGATGATATCTAGCATAACAACTTTTGATAACCTTAAGATAGCGAATCCAACAAATTCATCGTCATGTTTATTAGATATTTCATAGGGATGGTAATGAGTATGGTAGAGTACGAATATCAAAATATCGTATTAATATTGGTATATGCGTCGATATTCGTAATATTATATTGAGTATTACCCGTTCTCGTATTTGTATCCACCCGTTAGGCCGTTACCTGTAAAAAAGTATGTTAAAAATAAAAAAATATTATAAAAAATTCATCAATTCAAAAAATATAAATTGGTGTCGTGCAACAATTTTTTAACTAGATACTAGTATCATAAATCTAGCTTATTTATAATTTATAACATAAGTAAGTAAACTAGGGTATTAGGTAAATAAATGATTGTTTACCTCAAAAAATTATATAAAAAATAAATTGATATGCATAATAATAATTCTATATAATAAATATTTAATATTTTTATATTTAATATTCTTATTGAGTGGGTATGCATACGAATATTAAAATACCATACCCGCTCATATCCGTCTTAAAAAATTGGGTACTTTGTATATCCCGCTACCCATTAAATTTTACCGATAATTAATTGTCTTTTGTTAAGATCAAATACTCGATAAATACCCTAAGCCATAGATATTATTGTCATCCCTCCTATTTCATGGACCAGTTACACTCACTTGTGTTACGTTTTGACTAATTAATTCGCCATTTAGTAGCCTACTTATTTATATAGTGGTCAGGTGCAGTGGTGTCACATTGGGAATGTAATTAGCATAAATAAGAAAATGGGAAGATGGTGATCGATCATGAGTGATCGTGAAACACAAACATTTAGATTGTTTATGTCAAAATCAGTTGTTATTACAGAGAGATACGTAGATAAAAGAAAAGTCTAGGTCTTAATTTGGTGATTTATGTTCTAATGTCAAAACTCAAAAGTGGTATTCAATTAATCAATTCACAGTTTCACACCATATATGTCAAAAGGTGATTTATATTTTTCATTGCAATATGACATGCATCATCATCACACAACATATATGACATCCAATATCATTCTAAATCAATATAGAAGGAAGAACATCATTTTACATCAACATGCTCCTCTCTCCTTACCTAACACTGAATATAGACTGTGTTCGATCAACTCTAATCCAAGAGTGTTGTTAAGCACGCTAACCTAAGTTCGCGAGGTCCACTCACACTTGAAATGTCAAAAAATTAATGAGCCGTAGACGAACTAATAATCAGAATTGGCGAGAAGTTAAGAACGCCATGAGTGCAAGACGATGCTCGTGTTCGTGAATGGAATCTCAAAATACCATTAAGAAAATGAAGGTCGTCGTCAAACCTAATGACGGTCTCCCATATGCTAAATAAATCATTTCCGACCTTCCACACTCGTCTACTTTGTACGGCCATTTCATTTCTTAGCTAATCCGGGGCGTGGCGTCATGAAATCGTCTGCCGCCACGTACCCAGGGTCCAAGCTTCCCCACCAGCTCTAACAAGACGCCGTACAACAGTCGCCCACACACACCATAAACGGTCGCGATTCATTACTCCTGTGGACCCCACCTTCCCGCCCTCACGTGCAGAAAAGTGCTATGGAGACAAAAGCACTTTTGCGGACAATACTTTTATATTCGTTTTATTTTGTTTTTATTTAATTAAGGCCTCTGCTTCTTTTAATGCTAGTTTCTTCCTATTTTCGTCTTCTATGAAAATGGAGAGCCAAGCCAGCCGCTTCAAATTCACCATCACCGTTTCAGCTTCTTCAACTCCCAAACTATCTGAAACAGTAGAGATGTCATATTTTCATCCATAAACTATATACCCATTTCGTCATTTACCCAGAAAAATTCTATTAATAGTTCTTATAAAATTTGACCACAAAGATTAAAGCTTGCTTTTTGGAGCTTTTGTTGATAAAACGAGAGAGGTGAAGTGTTTTTCGGAGAAGGGTGTTCTGTTATTCTATTTGGGCTTTTATTTTTTTATTTTATCAAATGAGTTGGAGAAAAAGAAGAGCGTTGAAAGTTGAAGATGCTGTGGAGTTCTTCAACTACGTGCTTGAAGAGAAGCCATTAGTTCCAGTTTTGATACCTCTGGTTTTGCTAGCTTGGGCTATTGAGAGATGGGTCTTCTCTTTCACCAATTGGGTCCCACTCGCCGTCGCCGTTTGGGCAACTCTACAGGTTTGGTTTAGCTTCATCTTCATATTTGTAGCTTAATGACTGGTTGATGTTACATTTGGTTGATATTGGAGAGTTTGAGGAGAACTGTTTCTAATTTTGTTCCCCAGGTTTTATATTTTGTGGAGTGAAATAGAATTGTTAAAAAATCCTTGTTTATTGTGGAGGCGGGAATCTGATTGCCCTGTTTTCAAGTTATCCATATGTGGATGATTTGGTGCTTGGTTTATTTTTAGGTCTACTTTATCTGTTGGTTGGGATTGTTTTCCTTCTTTTTTTCAAAAGGTCCTTAATTCTCGTTTTAAGTATGCTATAATTTTAGCAAATTTTACTTCACTGCTGCAATTGGCAATTGGGAGTTATTGGCAGCACAGTGTTACTGATGTAAGCTGATGTTACTTGTTCTATTGCAGTATGGGAACTATCAACGTCGAATAGTTGTTGAAGATTTGAACAAGAAATGGAAGAGAGTGATACTTAAAACCTCAGTATGATGTTTGTTTTTATTTCTTTCTGTTGTATTAGATGTGTGCTTAGATACTGTATTTTTCTAATTTTAGTCATTTTGTTTGTATAGCCGATAACGCCATTGGAGCCCTGCGAATGGCTGAATAAGCTGCTGACGGAAGTATGGCCAAATCATATTAACCCAAAGCTTTCCTTAAAGTTTTCATCCATTGTTGAGGTGAGAATAATCCTGTTTTGTTGCTTCATGTCAGTGCCATTTAGATATTTTTCTGCTTTATTGTTTGCTTAGTTAAGTATGCTTCTCAAGGAGTAATTGCCTAGCAATATGCACTTGTGTTTGATGATCATGACATCCTTCCAATAGCATTCTGATAAGTCAAGAGGAATTCTCTAGATACTTATTAGCTGCAATAATGCTGGAAGATGGTCAGTATCGTGATCATTTTTGGCTTTTGGCAGGATATCTAAATTTGTCCATTGTACATGAACAACAGCAACTTTAATGTATCTAGCTAATTAATTAAGTTCTTGTATTTGCAGAAACGGCTGAAGCACCTAAAATCAAGGCTTATAGTAAGTGATCTATTCCTTTACTAATCTATTACCATTTAAAGTTTGAACCTTTGAGTAATTTTTTTGTCTTAGTATATTAAATTGAGTATACTAAAGAGTAATCTTTCTTCTTCTTTTTTCATGTAGGAAAGAATTGAACTGCAAGAATTTTCATTAGGTTCAAGCCCTCCTAGCTTGGGTCTTCATGGGACTCGTTGGTCAACTTCAGGTGATCAGGTTTGGATTCTACTTTAGTTTTGGTTCTCAAGCTTTATCAAGAATGCTACTTTTGTAGAATATACATGTATTGCTATAGCTTTTACTGAGGTTATATAATGTGGTAGTCTGGTAGAAATGTTACTGTTTGTTGTTTTCAAATTATTATCACCAGTTCATAGTCTACTCTCAAGGCTTAGACTGAAGACTATACATATTGCTGATGTCTTGGTGTTTTCAGTGTTTTTAGTGTGTGATATCCAATTCTTTTTTTCAGTAATGTTGATACATCACTTGTAGTTCTTTGACATCTTCATATTCACTTTCCCTATATATTTTTACAGCGAATCATGCGCCTGGGTTTTGACTGGGATACAAATGATATGAGTATTTTGTTGCTTGCAAAGCTTGCCAAGCCAATTATGGGGACTGCACGGATTGTTATAAATAGCCTCCACATAAAGGGAGATGTATGTTAAGCACCTTCTTTCTCGATATTTCTCATATATTTTATTTAGAAAGGATTTCATAAATGTTGGATACACACTAGACACAGATATTAGCTTTCTCTCCCTTCTCTGAGTCTTGGATATCCTGTTAGACTGTATTTCATCTATTAATTTTCTTTTGCAGCTTCTCCTGATGCCAGTTTTGAATGGGAGAGCGTTTTTGTACTCATTTCTGTCTGCTCCTGATGTGAGGATAGGAGTTGCCTTTGGAAGTGGTGGAAGCCAATCACTACCTGCCACAGAGCTTCCAGGTGTTTCTTCTTGGCTGGTATGATTTCTTGAGCCTGAATGCATTTTGTACCGTTGGCTGCAAAATCTGTTACTTTTACAAATAATAGATTTCTTCCTCTCACAGGTGAAAATTCTCACCGACACCTTAGTTAAGACAATGGTTGAACCTCGCCGCCGTTGTTATTCTATGCCAGCAGTAAGCCTAAGGAAAAAAGCTGTTGGAGGTATTATAAATGTGACAGTCGTTTCGGCTAGTAAGCTTTCTAGAAATGGCTCGAGATCAAGCCCATCCAGAAGGCAATTTGATAGAAGCTCGGATGAGCACTTTGTTGACAAAGATCTACAGACATTTGTGGAGGTTGAGCTTGAGCAGTTAATTAGAAGGACAGATATGAGGTTGGGCTCAAACCCTAGATGGAATTCAAAATTTAATATGGTGTTACACGAAGAAGTAGGTACTCTTCGATTTAATCTTTATGAGTGCACACCAAACAATGTGAAGTATGACTATCTGGCGAGCTGTGAAGTGAAGGTGCTATCATTACTGTGCTCAATTGAATGCTGTAATTAGTCATATTTAACCTTACTGTTACACCGAAAGAAACAACTAAGAGATATTGTTGCTCTCGGCGAGTAGGTGAAGTATGTTGAGGATGATTCTACAGTGTTTTGGGCCATAGGACCAGATTCTGGTGTAATAGCCAAACACGCTTCATTCTGTGGAACTGAGGTTGAAATAATTGTTCCATTTGAGGGGGTCCAGTCAGGAGAGGTAACAGTTTTAAGTTTTATGCCTGTTTTCTATATCCTATGTGTTGCTCGTTATTTACATGCGTATTTTTATTTTTGCCCAATGATCAGTTAACTGTGAAGCTTGTCCTCAAAGAATGGCAATTCTCGGATGGTTCACATGTCTTGGACAACTTGCATCTTGCCTCACGAAGATCTCTTTTTGGGTCCTCAAACTTTCCGCAACGAACCGGAAGGAAAATTAACATAACTGTTGTGGAAGGAAAGGATTTTATTGGAAAAGACAGATCCGGGAAGTGTAATCCATATGTTAAATTGCAGTATGGAAAGGTAGATATTTCATTTCCCGTCATAGTGTGCTTTCATGTGCATTAAAGAATATGGTTTGCAGACAAGTGTAAACATTTTAGTATGTATGTTTGCTTTCCTCCAGATTCTGCAGAGAACAAGGACTGCTCATGCTTTGAGTCCTCTGTGGAATCAGAAGTTTGAATTTGATGAGATTGGAGGTAGTGAATACCTTATGATAAAGTGCCACAGTGAAGACACCTTCGGTGATGACAGTATTGGTAGTGCAAGAGTTAATTTAGAGGGGCTGGTTGACGGGTCGATCAGGGATGTATGGATCCCTCTAGAAAAAGTGAATTCTGGAGAGCTTAGACTTCAAATAGAAGCAGTCAGAGTTGACAACTCTGAAGGATCAAAGGTATGATATTGTATAACACGTGTATGATTGTGTGTTGATCAACTAGTTTTCCCTGATCGTTGTGCTGGTGACTCATTCATTGTGCTCATTTATTTTCTTTTCATCTCTTTGGAGTGTTCAGGGGTCGAGTACAGGTGCAAATAATGGTTGGCTTGAGCTTGTTCTCATTGAAGGGAAAGATCTTATTGCTGCTGATATCAGAGGGACAAGTGATCCATACGTAAGGGTTCAGTATGGGAGCCTGAAGAAAAGAACCAAGGTTATAATAAATGAATTATCACATTAGGGAAAATTGTTGAAGAGAAGTCATTCATATTTGACAGTTAAGACGGATTGGTCACTCATGTTTGATAAATATCGGATTGGTCATTCATGTTTGACATTTTCATTCAGATCGGTTACTTTGTCCGTTTTGGATATTAAAAAAAAAAGTACTTTATTTATAAAGTGTATATAAGTCAATTCATTAGCATGACAAGGACAAAAAGATGCATTTAAGTAAAGCACGCATGTTTACATGTGTGATTTTTAACATCCAAAACGGACAAAGTGATTAATCTGAATGAAAATGTCAAACATGAGTGACTAATCCGATATTTCTCAAACATCAGTGACGAATCTGTCTTAACTGTCAAACATAAATGATCTATTTAACAAGTTTCTCATCACATTATGCCATAACTTAGTAGCACCTTTCCGGTTTGCATTTCCGTACAACTTCCTCATTCTTCATCATGTTTCCCTGGATCAAGTTATAAATTTCTACTATGACTTGCCTTGCAGGTTATGTACAAAACTCTGAATCCCCAATGGAATCAAACCTTGGAATTTCCTGATGATGGGAGCCCCTTGGAGTTGCATGTTAAAGACCATAATGCTTTATTACCAACATCAAGCATCGGCTTTTGTGTTGTTGAATATCAGAGACTGCCTCCGAACCAAATGTCAGACAAGTGGATACCCCTTCAAGGTGTGAAAAGGGGAGAGATCCACATTCAGATCACTAGAAAAGTCCCGGACATGGAGAAAAGACCAAGCATGGACTCTGATCAATCTGTAAATAGAGCACAAAGAATATCCAGCGAGGTAAATGACTTGCTTATCCTAGCCGCTGCAAGATCAATGCTTCAAACAAACTCAACTCCTTTTTAACACTTGAGTTTGGTCAGATGAAACAAATGATGATGAAGCTACAGAGTCTGATTGAGGATGGAAATCTTGAAGGACTGTCGACAGCTCTGAGCGAGTTAGAGAGCCTTGAGGATACACAAGAAGAGTACATGGTTCAGCTTGAAACGGAGCAAGAACTTCTTCTTAACAAGATTAAGGAACTTGGTCAGGAAATGTTCAACTCATCTCCTTCTCCTTCCCTTAGCAGACGATTTTCTGGAAACTAAGCCAGTTGGTTTCTATTTTGAGTTCTAATCCTAAAGGGTTTGTTCACTATTGGGTGTTCATATTTGTAACTAAACGGAAAGCCTTACAGATAGAGGATGTATATTGAGTCCTAAACAGTTCGTAGTCCACCGCCACCTTGCTGCATAATTGTATATGGGTCAGGAATGCTTGATCAATTTTCTGCAGCAAACCACTACCTTTAGAGAATTCACGTCCTATTTACCATAGAGAAAACTACTGTACTGTAACTATTGATAGTAATCAATTTTATTTTCTTTAATCACTGTCAACAGCACTGCATTAGCCATGGAAATCTAAAGGAAGAGCTTCCAAGCAATCGCATTCTTTTGGACAGTAAAAGTACAGTAAAATAAAATACTATGATCTTTTTCTGACAGACATTTTGCCTCATTTTTTAATTAATGTAGCGACACACAATGTGTACGGTATATGTCACAATCTTAACATCATTTTAAAGTTAGAATAATAAAAGATCAATCTTTTGTTTCGAATATGTTTTCTGGATGCATAAGCATAGTACAAACTCCTATAATGAAACTCTATGCAGAGATTTATTTTTAAAATTCTAATCTCGAATTACAAAGTATTATCCGAAATACTGTAATTTCAGCTTAAACATTTTTCATGTATAAATAGAGTCAGAAAATAAATTAAATAATTATCCAAAAAGACGTTCCGAGAAAAAAAAAAATCTTATCGTGAAGCGAGTCTACGCGAACAAGAGTCTTCTTCCCCAACCTCTCCGGCGCCACTCTGAGCTCCGAACAATGTCCGTGAATTCCAGACACCACCGGCAGCCAAGACTATAATAAATCATCTCATCTCTCTCGAACTTAAATGGCCTTCACCACCGCCAAAATTACAGAAATACCACTGAGGAACTCACTCCCGCCACTCACCACCACCTCTCACCACCACTCGCCTTCTTCATCTTCTCTCAACCTCCTCTTCTCCTCCTCCTCTACTACCCCAAAACCCTCATTTCGCATCCTCAAGCCTATCTTCTTCTCTTCTCTCAGAACCACTGATCACGGCCGCGGAA
Organism: Geum urbanum; assembly: GCA_946800695.1. NCBI lineage: Eukaryota > Viridiplantae > Streptophyta > Magnoliopsida > Rosales > Rosaceae > Geum > Geum urbanum. Next base: position 45,538,728 of record OX327011.1, read on the forward strand.
ACGCCAACGGAAGACGACCCCCACCGCACAACAAACCGCCGCCCAAGCCTTCCTCTTCCTCCACCGCGCCGTGGCTCAACAAGTGGCCCTCCCGCGGTTCCTCCGCCGCCGAATTCCCCCGCCAAAAAGTCAATGAGTCGCCGCCGAGCCGCGGCAGAGAGAAGACGACGAATAATAATAGTAACGGAGCTACTCGCTACGTCGACAAGGACAAAGCCCACAGCGCGATTGAGCGAATCGTCTTCCGGCTACGGAACCTAGGGTTAGGCGACGACGATGACGACGAGGAAGAGCTCGAGCTGGACGGACAGAATTCGATGCCGGCGGCGAGCGGGGAGGAGAAGCTCGGCGATTTGCTGCAGCGGGAGTGGGTGCGGCCGGACTATATGCTTGCGGAGGAGGAAGACGGCGGCGATGACGTGGCGCTGCCGTGGGAGAAAGAGGAGGAGGAATTTAGTGAAGATGAAGAGGAAGCGAAGGAGGGGTTGAGGAGAGCGAGGAGATCGAAGGCGCCGAGCTTGGCGGAGCTGACGATTGAGGACGAGGAGCTGAGGCGGCTGAGGAGACTGGGAATGTACTTGAGGGAGAGGATCAGTGTGCCGAAAGCCGGAATCACGCAGGCTGTGCTGGAGAAGATACATGATAAATGGAGGAAGGAGGAGCTTGTGAGGCTCAAGTTTCATGAGGTTCTTGCTCATGATATGAAGACTGCTCACCAGATCGTCGAGGTTCGTTGCGCTCTGTTGTGAATTTTGTTATGCATTTACTGTAATTGTTGCTGGAATACAATGTAGTGTAGTAGGATTTGATTTTTTAGTTTGTTTAGCAAATGGAGTAGTGATATATTCAAGTCTGTAATGTAACTGACTGCTTGTAGTGATGGGTCAGAGTCGGACAGGAGGTTTAGTTTTGTGGAGATCAGGAAGTGTCATGGTTGTGTACCGTGGGAGTAACTACAAAGGCCCATTGAAATCTGAACCTGCTGGTAAGGAAGGAGGTGCTCTTTTTATCCCAGACGTGTCATCTGCTGAGAAGACGCCTGAAATGAGAAGTGGAAATGGTGTGGCATCAGTTTTGGATAAGAAGATTGAAGAAGCTGTGGAGACTCCAGAACCTCTTCAGAAAAAGATGACAGAGGAAGAAGTTGAATTTAATAGCTTACTGGATGAATTAGGTCCACGTTTTGTTGAGTATTGGGGTACAGGAATACTTCCTGTTGATGCTGATTTACTGCCTAAAACAATTCCGGGTTACAAAACACCTTTCAGGCTTCTACCGACTGGAATGCGATCGCGGCTGACTAATGCAGAGATGACTAATCTACGGAAACTTGCTAAATCTATTCCTTGCCATTTTGCCCTTGGTAAACCTCTTCATATTTTTATTTTTAATTTTAAATCTTTTTCTGTACTTTAGTTTACCATGTCAATATTTGTTGATGGCCATGCTTGATTTCTTAATGAAGGGAGAAATAGAAATCATCAAGGGTTAGCAGCTGCCATACTTACAGTTTGGGAGAAAAGCTCTGTGGCTAAGATTGCTGTGAAACGAGGAATCCAGAATACAAACAACAAAATAATGGCTGAGGAGCTGAAGGTACGCCCTATATTGTTAGTTGTTTTTTTTAAATCACACTTTTTCCTAACAAATGAGAACTACCATAACACCCGTCCACCAGTAAGGAACCTATCAAAATCTGTTATCCTTTATTATTGACAACACTGCAGATTGCCACTTCAGTCATGCATTCTCTAGCAAATTAAAGTTCTTTAAGGCACTAAATGCAGGTTTCCTTTGCCTGACAGAATTCAACGGGTAATAAGACTAATTTTAAACTCTATTGCAGGCATTAACAGGTGGTGTTTTACTACTCAGAAACAAATATTACATTGTCATTTACCGTGGGAAGGACTTTATCCCAACAAGTGTAGCTGCTGCTCTGGCTGAAAGACAAGAATTGACGAAAGAGGTTCAAGATGTGGAAGAGAAAGTACGGATCAAAGCAATAGATGCAGCTCCTTCAGGCACAGCAGAAGGCCAGGCACTTGCAGGAACTTTGGCGGAGTTTTACGAGGCTCAAGCCCGATGGGGAAGAGAAATATCTGCTGAAGAACGTAAAAAGATGATTGAAGAAGAGTCAAAAGCCAAGCTTGCCAGGCGTGCAAAACGAATTGAGCATAAGCTAGGGGTTGTAAGTATCCTTCCTTCAGTGATTGTGACTTTTGAGTAATCAACAGACTATTTAATCAGATATGAGAGAACATTGTTTGGAAGTTGGTAGGTGCAGTGGAAAGTGGTGGAAGTTGTATTGGTCCTGTGTAATGTTTTGTGGTCCATAATACATCAGTATAGACCTTATGCACAGCTTAAGTAGTGATATGTGTGTATAACATCTCTCTGTGACTTTGGAATTCATTGACAGGCCCAAGCTAAAAAGCTCAGAGCAGAGAAACTCCTAAATAAGATAGAAGCAGCTATGCTTCCCGCAGGTCCTGATTATGATCAGGAAACCATTACTGATGAGGAACGCGTCATGTTTCGCAGGGTTGGCTTACGAATGAAAGCATACTTGCCTCTTGGTGAGTGATCCTGTATTGTTGTGAGCAAAGATAGAACTATGAACTGAAACACTGATTATCTTTATGCATAATGTACCAGGCATACGTGGTGTTTTTGATGGTGTCATCGAAAACATGCATTTGCATTGGAAGCACAGAGAGCTTGTGAAATTAATATCCAAACAGAAGACCCTCGCTTTCGTTGAAGATTCGGCTAGGTTATTGGAATATGAGAGTGGTGGTATATTGGTGGCTATAGAAAGAGTTCCGAAAGGGTATGCTCTTATATACTATCGTGGAAAGAATTATAAACGACCCATTACCTTGAGGCCAAGGAACCTTCTAACAAAAGCCAAAGCATTGAAACGTTCTGTAGCCATGCAACGCCATGAGGTTTCAATCTCTTGTCTCTAATTCCTGTTGAATCTGATATTCTCTCTTTGATTTGTTCTTTGACTAAAAATATATATTATATGTAACCATGTAGGCTCTCAGTCAGCACATAGGGGAACTGGAGAGGTCCATAGAGCAAATGAGAACTGAAATTGTAAGTAGACTTGCAATTCTCAGTTCTTTGATTACACTTGTTTTGTGTAAGCAGAATGTGTAAGTGGAATACCATATATAGCTGCTAGTGTATTTTGCAAATTTATATATTCATCACAAAAATAATTTTTACTGCTTAAATTGTGATTCCGTAGACTAGTATGCTTTTTTAATGCTAAAGGTGTATAATCTATGCTCATAATAATGTGATCCAAGGAATTTTGGACCTTCCCTGGTCAATATGATCATTAGTACATTGGTGATCTGGTGCACAGACAGAATAGCAAAATCGATACAATTTTATAGCTTTGTCAAAATAATTTAGAGTTAAAATGTTTCCAATGGCATTGCCCTTGACCAAAGCTTTCCAAGCAGGGTGTTTCTGAAGATGCAGACAATGAGAGCTCTTGGAACTCACCAGATCCTGATCAAATTCGTGGCGATTTGAAATTTATACAAGTGAGATATTCTGTTTCTCCTTAATTAACTATCCAGAACCGTGTATTGTCATAATTAACGTGATTATACCAAAAGTTGGGTTAATATTGGCTGGTTGGATATTGCACTGTTTTTGCTCACGTGGACTATATCTCTTTGATAAGTAAGATCCTGCTATGAATATATGTAGGGGCATTCAATTAATTTTTTTGGCTGTTGTCTGCAGATTGAGGATGAAGCTTCTGACATGGAGTCAGAAGATAGCGATGAGGATGAAGCTTCTGACATGGAGTCAGAAGATAGTGATGAGGATGAAGACTCAGATTGGGAAAATGAAGACTGAAGTTTGTGATTGTGAAAAGGAAAGATGAGTTTGGACAAAAACTGTTGACAACGTCAATATAGCACAGTTTTGAGAATGAACCATAGCAACGGCTTCTGTTTAGATCTGCAATTTGCACCATGGACACAATGAGACTTCCTCAAAGAGGACTCGAAATTGGCAGCAAAGCAGTAATACAGAAGAAAGATGCTGTCAACCGGAGCTGTAGAGTACAACATTTACATGGACAGAATAGCTACTGTTTTGTAAATTTAGGTGCCATTGTATTTAATTATAGTAACCTTTTAATTTATTCTTTCGTTCTTCAATTGTGTCTACAATGAACCTTCATTAACACCTTAGTTTTACAATGGATGAAGTCATATGATGAAAGCAAGTTTCGATGTTGGTCTGACTATGAAAGCAACACATGAATTCACACATCTCTTTAGAAATCAGAATCATAAATATAATGCAAATGTAACTCATCAAATTCTTAACAAGAAACCTGGCAAGTAATTGCCTATCATATTCCCAAAACTACAATTGCAACAAGTTGATGAATTGTCTCGGACTAGACTCTTGCATAAACTTCTGCATACAGCGGCTAATTTGACTAGTAACTTTGAGACCACAGGACAACATTTTCTGTAGATGCTTTAGAGTTCTGATCACCAACGACAGCACACATAAATCTCTGGCTGGAAAGTGAAAACTGAAGCTCAAGGTTGTCATGTTTCCCTTTCGAAAACTTAAAGATCAGGAGATTATTGGCGCATTATCTGCTGCAGCTGAAGCACTTGTTTTTTCTGTTCTGGTGGCAGGAGATCAATTTGTTCTGGGGTGAGAATCATGACTTGTTGAAGCAGAGCCTTCTCTTCTTCGGGGGTCAACTGCACAATGAGCAGAAGAGTCAACTGGTGACCGCAAAACTCAAAGACAGATAAAAGCACTCGCTGATATGAACATTTGCAGCTATCTTACTGCGCCACGACCAGGCTGAGCAGGAAGTAACGATGGTGGTCCTGAAAGCTGTGGCACCGACGAACTCTCGGGTGGGCCGGGCATCCAAGATCCTCTATCTGGTTGCATAGAAGTTCCAACCTGATTGCCATAATCTGAACCCAAATGCATACCTCCTCCCTGAAAGATAAAAACATCAAGTATGCTTCAATCACATCCACCAAATCGACGTATAAAGCTCATCCAGATTAGAGCATTCCTCAATGAAATACCATTCGGTGGTGCTGAGTTACTGACAATTCAATCAGAAAGAAAGAGAGGCTCAGGAAAGAATGTGGACTCCACAGACCTTGCATTTAGTTTGAAACTGACTGTATTTCCGGAATCACACAGATTTAATTTATAAAGTAATGATACATATTTTCCTGAGTGTATGAAAGACCTCTATCATTCACTACAGGATGCACACATCATTCACTAGATCAATCATTATTCTTCCATATTATCAGGTTACAAACATCAAGGAACACAGTAGCGAGGTTCATGCACTAGGATGGAAATGCAATAAGGGAACCGCGAACCCCACATCAGCCAAGTACCTTGAGTATACAAAAGTTACAAACTACTATAGATATGGATGTCAATATCATCACACTCTTGAGAAGCAGCAGAGAAAACGGTAAAAATACTGAGTGATATATGAAGTTCACATCCATTCTTAGAAGAAAAAAGTCCACTTCTTTTTCTTACAGAAACACACATACAAATACATACCTGATACATGGATTGAGGTGGTGGATGACTTGGAAGGGGTGGCTGCCCCAGGGGAAACGAAGACCCAACACTAGTAGGGGGTTTTGTACCCGACTGAGAAGAGCATTTAGAGAGTTAGAAGGTTAGTCAAACCTTCTTATATCTACACATCTACAATCAGGTAAACTATAAATTTCAGCTTACATGATACATGGATTGTGAGGGATATTGGGGGCCAGCATGTTGGAAACCCGAATTTGGGCCCATTTGCTGGGGATACTGGTGCTGGAAGTTACTCACTGAAGGTCTTGGTTGTGGTGGTAATGGTGGCTGCAGTGGCATATGATGACCTCCACTTGTCTGTAAAGGCTGTTGCAACTGGCCGTAATTACCCATTTGGGGTTGATGGAGTTGAGGTGGCTGCAAAGAATGATGAGAATAACTAGGAGGATTTGGAAGTTGAGAGGACTGCGGAAGAGACGTTGATGTCATCTGGGGATTCAGATGACTCTTAGGCTGCTGTTGAGCCTGCTGAGGGTACAAGTGCATAGGCTGAGACTGGATATTAAATGCAGGAGGAGGAGTGGATGAGCTAGGCATTGCAGATTGGTTTTGGTACTGCTTTCTTGCAGGTGCTTGAATCTGGGAAGGACCGGGTTGGTCCTGAACACCAAGGCCCGGCAATGATGGAGCAGCGTGAATGTTTGACAACTCCGATTGCTGCGAATGCTGTGACGTCGATGGCTGAATATTTGGAATCTACAGACAAGTGGAGAAACTCAATTTAATCAAAAACTTAACGATCGGAAACCCCTGACAAAAGTTCTACAAAAACATAATAGGGAGCTTACAGATTGAGGTGGCCGGACCATTCCAAGCATAATTTGTGCCTAATCAAATAACACAACTTACATCAGCAGTTGAAGTCTAAATAATACACTTTGAGAACAAAAGCTAATTCCTTTACAAAACCTATTCCACATCATTAACAACTAGTGCCATTAAAATTGAAGTACTCAAGTTCAGCACTCAGCAATGAAATTAAAACCCTAAAAAAATAAATTGAAACCTGGAAAAGTGCTTTGGTGAGAAGCGGATTCTGGATGAGGATCTGCCTCGCTTGCTGCTGGTTCTGCTCTATCAGAGACTGCAGTACAGAAAAAAATCATAAAGGATATTACTTCAGAGATGAATTGGGGTTTTTGAAGCGAAACAGATTTGGGGGAGGTGAAATTTGAGTGAGGAAAGAAGATTCAAGAGAGAGAGTGAGAGAGGAAATATACCTTCATTTGAGACATGATATCGTAAAGCTGATTCTTCGACATTCCGGCTATGTTCGCCGGAAGGCCGTCGCCGGCGATTTGCTTTCCCGCCATTGTCACACCGTGAGAGTGATAGAGAGAAAGAGAGGTCGACACTCGACAGAAAGAGAGAGAGAGAGAGAGCGCGCGGTTATGAAGTTCGGTTATTGATTAATGGGTCAGGGTAGGAATTTAAAGCCCTTTTCTTTCTTGAGTGGGCTTCAGTCTCTTGAGCCCACTTTTCTTGAGTGAGTTTGTTCTAGGGTGATGAAGCAAATAATTCTGCAATAAGAGATTAAGAGGTTGAATTGGTGCTACATGTGGGTGCTACTGTTAGCCCCACAGGATCTTCTCTTGGATAAAAGAATATTTCTACTTAATTGTGTGATCCTGTCTCTACGTTATTCACTCCTAGAATGGTGTTAGTATAGCAACTTTGTAGGAATCCCATCATAATTAGAATAGCTACTTACCTTCTACGTAAATTGAATATATATAGGTTGTAACATTGTACAAAGAAATAAATACAGAAAATATATTTTCTTCTACAATTTCTTCCTGGTATCAGAGCATCGAATTCTGGAGACCTAAATCAAAACGGAAACTCAATATCAACACCTCATGGCTGGAGAAAACGATAACAAGCAGCAGGTAGTGGTTTTGCCACACCCTCGGATTCCTCACCCATGGGAGAACAACCGATATCATCCTTTGTACCTTCATCACTCGGATCAGACAGGTGGTGCCCTGATCCCTATATCCCTTGAAGAAGACAATTACCAAACATGGCAGGAGGCCATCATCGATGCCCTAGATATGAAGAACAAGGCTGGTTTTCTAGATGGAACTCAGAAGAAACCTGAAGAAGACGGAGAAGAGCAACAACAATGGAGGCGTTGTAACACGATGGTAAAACACTGGTTTCTGGGATCTATGAGCAAAGAGATGCACAAAAGTGTTTCTCGGCTGAAGGACGCCAAGGCCATCTGGGACGAGTTGAAGGAGCGATTTACTCAGACGAGTTGCTTGTCAGCGTTTCAGGTTGAGGAGGTGTTGCATAAGTTGGAGCAAGGGTTTTCTTCGGTGACGGCGTACAACACCAGATTAAAGAGTCTCTGGGACGAGAGAGAATCCCTCATCATGGTTCCTCCCTGTAAGTGCAACCTTACTGTAGCTTGCACCTGCGAGAATTCTAGGGTTCTCTATAATTTCCTTGAGACACAAAAGACTATGAAGTTTTTGGTTGGTTTGAATGAGGTTTTTGCACAAACACAGAACAGCATAATAGCAGTGGAGCCTATGATGCCTCTGAATAAGGTGTACGCTATGGTACTCCACCAAGAGAAGCAAACCGTGATCGTTGCGGAGAAGTAAGCACCAACAGTGGTGGAAGCTTCGGCTTTCACTGCTAAGACGGTGAGCAAGAAAGGGAGCAGCGACAACCCCTCACGACAAACCGGATCAAATGAATCGACTGGGAGGTATTGTGAAAAGTGTAACCAAACTAATCATTCTACGAAATATTGTCGTGCACACATTGTTTGTAGTTATTGCAATTGCAAAGGGCATTCTGTCGACTATTGCTGCACTAAGAGGCGACACCAAGGGCAAGGGAACAACAATATGGCATCTCGAGCTAATGCCGTAGCCAAGAGCAGCACATCTGATCTCTCTGGACTAGGACTTTCGACTGAGGACTGTGACAACATGTTAGGGTTCATATCAAAGGGTGAAGGAGGCAAGCCGAGATGCGTCTGATGATAACCACTTGCTTGACATGATGAGCAGCCTGTTCGCAAACTTTGTTGGCCATGGATCTCAAGTTGATTATATGTCAGGTATGGTGTGTGCTTTGCTTAGAAAATCTGTAGATGTGCCTTGGGTCATCGACAGTGGTGCAACGGATCACATTGTGCATGATCCTAGCCTCTTCACCACATCACGACCAGTGGAGCATAAAATGGTTCGATTGCCTAATGGTGTTACTTTGCCGGTGACGCACGTTGGTACCATGCGTTTTACAAAATATTTTCAGTTGATAAATGTGCTATGTGTGCCTGAATTCTACTTGAATTTGATCTCGGTTATGAAACTTTCCTTGGATACACCATATGTTACGATATTTATCAAGACTATTTGTCTTATACAGGACCTACAAACGGGGAAGATGATTGGGACGAGAGTTATGAACGAAGGGTTTTACTGTCTCAACGTGTCGACGTCTGGAGCATGCAATACGGTCAAAGTGTCACAAGTTCTTCCATGGCATGAGAGACTCGGTCATCCTTCAGCCAAAGTATCATCTTTTTTCCCATTTTTGCATAATAAGCTTTGTGCTGCGAAACAATGTCCCGTTTGTCCATTAGCTAAGCAAACAAGAACTACTTTTTCCTTGAGTCAGTCTTCAAGTGTGTCCATTTTTGATTTAATTCATGTAGACATTTGGGGCGGTTATCGCATTCCCACAGTTTCTGGTGCTAAATATTTTTTGACTATTGTGGACGATTATTCTAGTGCTACTTGAATTTTTCTCATGCATTCAAAATCAGAAGCACGATCACTTCTTCAAAATTTTATTATTTTCGTTGAAACACAATTTAATACACAAGTTAAAATAGTAAGAAGTGATAATGGTCCCGAATTTAAATGCACTGAATTTTACTCACAAAAAGGCATTTTGCACCAAACAAGATGCGTTAATACTCCACAACAAAATGGAATTGCAGAACGAAAACACCGTCATTTACAAAATGTTGCTCGAGCTCTTTTATTTCAGTCTTGTTTACCACCCGAGTATTGGGGTAACGTCATTCTCACGGCTGCTTACCTCATTAACCGGACACCCACACCTTTACTCAATGGGAAGACACCTTTTGAAAAATTGTTTAATAAAACCCCGAAATATGATCATCTTCGTGTGTTTGGATGTAAATGTTTGGTGTCAACCCACCCTTCAAAACCGAGCAAATTTGAGCCTAGGTCCAAGGTGTGCATTTTCTTAGGTTATCCACAAGGACAAAAAGGGTATAAGGTCATGGATTTAGAGTCACATTGCACTTTTGTCTCTAGAGATGTTATCTTTCATGAAAATATTTTTCCTGACCTAACAAAACCCTACTCTGCCGATCAAAATATTCCTCAAAATGATTCTCCAAGTTTTTCACCGAAAAAATTGCATGTGTCATCCACCCCTACCTTTTTGGAACAAAATCCTTTTTTTAGCACTAATCCCAATTCCAGTCTGTCCTCTCATCACACGGAAACCGGAGCCGTCGTCCAGGATTCAACAGGTTGGCGGACTCCGGAGATCACTAGACTAGGCCCGTTCGCTTCAAAGCTGGTGGTTGGATTGACCCAATTGGCTGGGCAAGCAGAAGATATCTCGGGTCATGGGCCCGGGAAGACCTACTCTGCCGATCAAAATATTCCTCAAAATGATTCTCCAAGTTTTTCACCGAAAAAATTGCATGTGTCATCCACCCCTACCTTTTTGGAACAAAATCCTTTTTTCAGCACTAATCCCAATTCCAATCTGTCCTCTCATCACACGGAAACCGGAGCCGTCATCCAAGATTCAACAGGTTGGCGGACTCCGGAGATCACTAGACTAGGCTCGTTCGCTTCAAAGCTGATGGTTGGATTGACCCAATCGGCTGGGCAAGCAGAAGATATCTCGGGTCATGGGCCCGGGAAGAGGATTGACTCTCCTAGACAGTTGGCTGCCCAAGAGAGTATGAGAAGTCGCCCCGGCAACAAGAATGGGAGATCCAAACTAGGGCTCCCTCTAAAGTCTCACAAATGGGAGTCCCCCCAGAAAAGGCCTATTCTACTACCAATGAACATGGATGTAGAGGAGTTGCGACGCAACGCGATTCAATAGAGAATGTGCCGAGCTAAATAAGGAATAGTGCATTTGATTTTTTGATAGTAACCTATACTACTCCGGTTTATTAGTCTAGAGTATTTTATGCTTCACGATGTAATCTAGTATAATAATACTTTAAGACTTTGTTGAGCTGAGTAATCCTGTGAAGTTATGTCTTACTGTCACATTTTCTTAATTGATATTTGATTGACATTCTAGAAAACAAAGAGATTGAATTGGTTACCGTAAATATCATTCATAAAAATAGATTGACACTAGGGCTTTCCCCAGCATGCTTACATATCGAGAATAATACTGGAAATTACGTCCACAGACACGCTTACACTTAAACTACGTACGTACTGTTTAACAACTAGCTAGTCATGGCAACCTGGAAATTATTACACGTACAATAAGGTTGATGCATATATGATTGACCATAAATATGCAGGGTAATTGAGGTTCATTAGAGATAATAAGGGATCCGAGTTGCTGTGTGATAGGCCGGGTAAACACCTTTTTAAATATATCTTATTTCAATCAAGATATATCACTGTAATAGTCACTAATAAGGGTTATCGAATACGAGGAGTTGGTGACACTAAATCTTAACACTAAACTACAATACTGACAGACTCGACTACAGTACACTAATGACACTACGAACCTAACCTAGATTGACTCAAATGACACAAAATTTAGACACGACAAACTAGACACAGTGGCAGACTACCACACAAAAATTCAGGGTTTTCGGAGTTGATTTGAGTACCGAACTAAATTGGCTAAGCTACAGCTAATGCAGAAAATAAGTGCTGAACGTAAATATGCTTATGAATGCAAATGATTAAACTATATGATTAAAAATTTAAGATGAATGCAATCCACCACCGTCATTCAATCTTCCTAACACATACTTAATCTAATGCACATATCCAATGAATGAAAATTCCCAGGAAGAGTTGATCGTTACAACCACATTCTATTATCTAATCCTTATGCCTATGCAGGTTTGTCATAGACCTCCCCTACATCTATCCCTCTATCGAACCCATAGTCATGGACCCCAAGGTTTACAAAGAAGAAAGCATTAAACTCTAGAAAAGGTTTGAGAATCTACAAGGGTTCACAGGTACACTATGGGCGTGTCCTGCTAGACCTATGGACTTCAGTCTCCTGACGGTAAAATCAGTGTATCACTATAGAGAATCCGGTGGAAGAAATTATCTTCAGTCACCCGTATCTCATGAAACTAGAACCCTAGCATGCATACTAAGTTGCGCACCAAAGCAAACATACAAGAACTCATACTGTGATCATTCAGAGAAAAAAACCTCATTCAAAGAACATGTAAAACTAGGTTAAAGTGTATGAATTAGAAAGATTTCATGTACGGGGCTTCAAGCAACCCATTAACAATGAGTTTAGCTACTAAAAAACATAATGAAATAACTAGAACAAATCATAGAGTTGAAATAGACAAACTAGGGGAAGAAGGAATTCTGGACGGCCAGATTTCGACCGGTCGAAAATATATTCCACCCGTCGAACCGAGACAGGTTTGCTTCCTCTTATTGGCTGCTCTCTCCCTTTGCACGAATTCCTCTCTAATAATCTGATTCCCTCTCTTCTAAAACCTAAAATATGTTTATATACTTCCTCTAATTGCTCTTCTAGAGTCCACGTTGGAATAGGCTTCTATAATTGCACATAACTCCTTCTTTCTTTCCGTATTGAGCTAGGAATCCTTCTTTTGTTTCCTTTTCCTTCATTTCTCTACAAAACCTATTAAAACAATAAACATAATTAAATCACTCAATTAATAACAATAAACTGAGTCATTTCTTTCATGTTCTGATCTGTACGTACGTACGTATGCATATTAACATACTGTAGAAAATTGTCGTATAAGATGTTAGCTACCTTATGTCATTTGAAAATGATAAGGCTGCAGGCGCAAGCACAGCTTCACCAAATGGAGTCCAAGTTGAATGGTTGCTCCGGATGCTGTTGTGACTGATCCTTTGATGATGATGAAGCTTGCAAATTTGATGAACTCATGGTATGATCAATCTGAAACGGATGAGACGTTAAACCCTGCTGCTGTTGGGTTGCCATAAACGATGCGTAACGGTCTTCTAGACCAGCTTCTGTTGCATCTCTAATCGGCTGTTGATATATAGTACTATTACTTGCACCACCATTTCTGAGTTGTAAAGCCCTAAGTAGCAAGGAGTTCACTGAAGAAAGATTCGAAGGGCTTAGGAGGCTAGATGACCATGATGCGAGTGATGAAGTTTCCGGAAGAATGGCACCAGTAACTGCCGCCGCCTCCCTTGCCCCGAGCCAGTTGTTCATGTTTAGAGTAGAACTCATCATGTTGGCATCATTATTGGTCATCATCTTATTATCAATAATGGTGTAATTGTTGCCTTGTGGAATTGACATGTTGTTGCTCATGAACCCTGTACTAGACGAATTTGTAATGTTGTTCATAAAGTTTGGCAACTCCACGTCTCCAAATTCGTTTGCTATAGAGTTTGTGTCGCATGGAGAGTCGACGGATTGGGGTGAGGACGATGTAAGTTGTTGTAGTTTTTTCAGTGTTATGCTCTTTTGAAACACCCTACAGACCACCCATTCCTCCTGCATGCGTTCCATCACATATGTCAAGTTAAATTTGACCCCATATATATATCTACCTCATTAACTAGTAGCAAAACGATTTATATGCGAGCTCCTACGTACATACCTTTGAGGCTGAGGATTTGAAGGGATGGTGCTTGTTTTCTAGTCTGTATTCATGCATGACCCAGTTGGTCTTCTCACCCCTTGGAGCTCGACCCTTGTAGAAAACTAGCGTTTTCTTCATCCCAACAAGTACTCCTTGACGATGTATTTCTTTGTCTTTACCAGTTGTCTTCCAATACCCAGCTTCTGTGGCTCGGTTGGTCCGAAGTCCTGTTGGGTATTTCCGGTCTCTTAAGTTGAAGAAATACCATTCTTTCTCTCCCATCGACGCCTTGCCTACACCAATATAATTGTAATTAATCAACTTTGTAGGTCTAGCTAATTTAAGAACATTTATAATTTAGGTGGTTGCTAACTAATTTACTTGAAGTAATTTTTTAGGGAGATAAACATGTATATCGGTTTCAAAATCCATATCATAATTCCCTTTGCCAAGCATATATATTTAGGTCCATAAAAAAAATCTTCGTTAATCATTATATGCGATTAACGATGGTGTCTAGGGTTAAGGAGAAGACGGATAATTTGGATCAAATTCATTCCTCAAGGAAGAAAGAAAAAAAAAACAGACTTTGCATCAGCGGATAACTTGGTCAAAATCTAAAACAGCTAGATTTGTACCCCAAAAGAAGACTTATCAGATCGATGAGTTACATAACAAATTGTCTACTAATTAAGAAATCTAAGAGGAAGAAGGGTATTCATGAAAGGCAGATCGCGATCGATATCTTTGATTCGTATTCAGGTACCTGGGAGGTCCCATGGCTCGCACTTATTGAGATCAACAACAGCTACAGCTTGTGATGCGAAACCAACATCAGAAACCTTGCGGCCGAGATAGTACGTAATCAGTTCTTCATCTGTAGGATGGAATCTGAACCCAGGAGGAAGACTCTCCTGCATACTTAGCTAGCTTATAAAGAACCAAATAGGAGCTGGCTAGGAGTTCTGGATGGGATTGATATCGATCTTCAACTGCTCTAGTCGATCGCTCTATTCGATTCTTCGGAAGCTCCACGCTTGGCCGAAGAACGAAATGACAGAGATGATGATGAAGATGATGGGATGAGGTATTAATGGAGCTGCATAACTCATCAAAGCTTCAAGAAGAAGCAGCCATTGTCATTCGCCAGTAGTCTTTTTTATAATCTGATAATTACAGCTAACACTTTGACAAAGATGGATTTGGTGCAGAGATTGTGCGAATAGTGTACAAGTTTTTCTTCCATATGCAAACCACAAGTCAAATTTACCAAAATCGCCACTACCATTACTATATATATCTATATCTCTATGTGTATGTGTATTAATTGGACAATTGAACAAGTAAGAGGGTTATCGCGCATTGACTAAGAATGATTCAATTCAATCGAAGTGGATACGAAAATGAAGTTTTTTTTTGTCATGTACAATAACCTAAACAAATGGATTCTACAAGATGAGTGGCAATTATTTGGGCACGACTCACAAGAGTTCCAAGGTACGTTGTCTTTGTTACACTACTTTGTTAGATTTGTTGTATCATATTTCATATATTTGATATATGATCTAGTGTCCAACCACCTTCACCCATTTCTAACCACCAAACCCTAGCTGAATCGCCCAATTCTCTACTCTACTGCTCCTAAATCCTGATGGGAACATACATATATGTTTGGCTATTTACTATACTATCATTTTCTCCTCATATTATATACATATTAATACTAATATACTGATTAAAATATGTTCATAATTAGCTACTTGAAGAATTATTTAATTACTAGAAAATACTCGCACTTGTTGTGTGTGCAATAACGAAAATAGAGTTTGGAAGGATAAAAATATGTTTATAGTAATTATTTTTATTTTTCTGAGTTTTTTTATAATAAAAATTAGGACTAAAATACGAGTTTTTGAAAGTTCATATTTGGTAAAGCTAATGACACCAAAGAGAGAATTTGATTTTGTTAACAGAGATAACGGCATGTAATTGCATTTGATTAATTAATTTTCTACTAAATTATTCACACCTGGCGTCTACGTCTCTCGTCATCTAAATTATCTCTCTCGCTACTTCTCGATCTATTTCCCTCTGTCAAATGTCTTGTGATTGTGATTGTAGGATATTCTTGCATCTGTTTACTCATTTCGGTTACAAAATATTGGTTTGGTAATCCATCTAATTTATATACTGAGAAGGACTTTAATTTAGATAAGCTGTGTTGTAATTAGCTACCAGATTAGTAAATCGTGTCGAACACAACTTGTGGTGAGCATTCTCATGATCAGGATTATAAACTCCGGATTACGAAGGGCATGCCGCGCGCATGCATCAAAACACACGGTAATTAATAAGGTAATGGATATATCTAGGAGTGGGATTCGGGCGGTTTTGTTCGATTTTTACTAAAAACCATAATCAAATCGAAATATTTTTTTCGGTTCGGTTCGGTTTTTCAATTTTTAAAAGAAAAATCGTGATTATTCGGTTCGGTTTGGTTCGGTTTTTTCTTTCGGTTTTTTACATAATGCATAAAAATAACTTTTGAATAAATAACTAAAAAATTGTCTATAATTTGTTTTTTGTGTTGTCTAACATTTTAATTAGATTCTATAAGAAAAATTGAGAAGAATTGTGTATAAAGAAATTATGATTTTAGGAGTTTAAGGTTTTTGTTTTGCATATATTTATATAATATATTACAAAATTTCCAAAACGATATCTATTTATACATACTTCGGTTTTTTAGTTCGGTTCGGTTTTTATAAATTAAAAACTATAACCGAACCAAATATTTTAGTTTTTTCGGTTTGATTTTTATCGGATACAATTTTTTTCAGTCGCGATTAGATTTGGATCAATTTTTTTTTCGATTTTTGGTTCCAATGTCCCACTCCTAGATATATCAAAGATCGAGTACTTTATATATATGTATGCGCGCATGCATGATTGCTGCTTCTATTTTTTTGGGCATGTTAGCAGCGTATTGAGGAATCGACAGCTTCAGATCGATCTTTTCAATATATTTTTCAAGTAATATGTAGGTGTGGCTGTAACTTGTATACGTAATTTGATTACTTTTTGAGAGTTAATAATGGGGTGAGAAAAGATTAACCAAGACCAGGACAAAGACCAAGAGTAAGAGATCGAGTGGTTAAAAATGGTGACCAACCCACACGACTGGGATTTTGAATTGGATAGTTTGGGTAAGCGTTTTCTTCATCATTCGATCATCTCCTTTTGTCTTTCGAAGCTTCTGATCATAAATTTCAATCCTAACGTAGAACTTTTGATGTAAACAGTACGCCACCTAGGGTTTCTAGAAGCTCTTTATTTCAGCATGTTTCTCGTTGTTTTAATTTACAACTACATTGCCCAAATTAATTAAGTTTGATTATAGATCTACAACATCATTTAATTGTTACATGTCACATGAAGCTGATCTTATTCAGACATGAATATTTCCGAACTTGGTGGAGATCGATTCAATTCGTTTTAAGATAGAACATGGGAAAGAGGAGAATCAAACTTCAGGCATATCACATATGCATGGATCATTTGCCAACGTACGGGAAGCTCTATAGATGATCTCTGTAGTTATGAAATGCATAAACCTAGGTAACAGCAATGTCAAACCGTGTTTAAAACTTGTTAGCTAGTCTCGAAAGATCCTGAAACTTCCCACGATGTTGGAGTTTGGGCTTCATGATCGAGTGGATATGATGATATGTGCATGCTGAAAATCCGAAGAATAAGCTACTTCAATCAGGGGTTTGGGCTTGTAGAAGAGACCACGTAACTCACTATAAAGATTACGATTATTAATGAACTAAAAGATGGGACTTGATTCGTGACTGATTGAGTAAACAACCTCTCACAGTGTAAGTAGGTGGACAAAGATTTCTGCGGAGAAGGCCTGGTGCCAAAGTTAAAGATAAAAAAATTGAAACAAGTAGGAAGATTTCAAAAGAAACTCCAATTTGGCAACAGCCCACTACTACCCTTTACAAAAGGCTCTTTTTGATTCAATTACAATTTAGGAGGCAAAGAATACTAATACCTTCAAGCCTCCACTAAGTATTAACAGCATATATTTAACAATTTATTTTGGGAAATTACATATATCTTACTACTTCTTTTGAAAAGTGCATGCATGTATGTCTACCAAAGCGTGTTGCTTAATTGGTTTTGGTCTCTTTATTAATTTTTGTTTTTTTGTTTTTTGCAATTCTTATGTATTTTTTGTTATCATAAAGCCATTTGTGATTTGCCACACTAGATACAAAAGAAAAACAGAGGAAAATGAAGGTATTCTAATGTAAGTACACACTATATATATATAGTACAAGGGTTTTGTGCTTTTCATACAAAACGATTCGATTTAGTCTCTCTTACAACGTGTATGCACATGCTAAGGCAATTAGTTTCATCCTAACTTGATCGACCAAACTTCATCATAAGAAAATCTCCATACACAATTTGAATGAAACTGTTGCATCATTCCTTATAAAAAGAAAAAAGAAAAAGAACTATCAGTTTCAAATACGCAAACTCATGAGCTATACTGTTCTGAATCAAGGATATTTGTAATGAAGAAATTTTCTTAAAATGAAAAGTCTGTTGTGTACGTATTTTCACTTGTTTCTACAACCATATTTACTGTTCAGAATAGTAATATCCTTTAATATCTAGATCTTCTGCTTAGAAGTGATTTTATAATGTGAGAAACACAAATTATAATACAGTTTTTAATATACATTCTGTAATAAGATTGAGGACAGTTTATACATTATTTGAGAAACAAACGAGCCAATTTGAGCGGGGAAGAGATTTTACGAAAGCAACCAAAGCACACACTTTAGCTTTTTGAAGGGGGTAGCACTCCACTTTGTTTTGCTTTTCTTTGTGAAGGAGGAGTTCCCATAGAAACTCATTTTGGAGCTCCAAACGGAATTAGAAAATGCCATGTTCGACAGAGGAAGCACTCGTTAGGCTTTTCTACAATACTTCTGCCTCCGTCCGCCTCCTCCTCATCTTCGTCTATGTCTCCTCCATTGTTCTTGCCAAGTTCTTCTACTTCGTTGGCAGCAACCCTATATTCCCAAGGTCTCAAACTTTGCATGCTACTAGCTAGCTACTTAAATCTTCTTCACTCTATCGGTTTTCATTCTTCAACTTGTTGTGTTTTTGCAGGAACCAAAATGGATATGAAAGCTATATGTTTTCGGATGAAGAGGAGGAGGAGGGAGAAGAAGAAAAATTAGAAGAGAGGCACAGTTTTCATGTACATGGTAATCAGTACTACACTGAAAACGATCACCTGGTGGCAGACATCATTCATGGAGGTGAAGCACTCAAGTTTTTGCCCAAGGAAGACCTTCAGAGGGATCAGACGAGTTCTTCCCATGATCAAGAATTCATTAGCACCCGCGAGAGCTTAACTGAAGAAGACCATGACGAAGATGATGTGTCACAAGATTCGGAATCAGCACAAGACCATATTGCTCCGGTTAGCAATTCTGTCCCAAATGATGGAGTCTGGACCACTTCTCCGATCACCATAGACCTACAAAGAAGTGACTTGAGGTGGAGAAATGACAAAAGATGTGACGTTCGTATGTCACATTCTATCAAGCCACATCTAGGTTTGTCACACTAACTAGTCACATGTTGTACTTTCTAATGCTTCCTTATACAATAAGCAGTCTGACATAGCCTAATGTTATTTTTACAGATAAACATGATGATTCTGATCAGATTACTGAAAACAACACAGAGGCACATTTATCCGGGGATGAAAACTTTATAGTGTTTGCACCGCCGCAGTCGGAGGCCAAGAAGTTAATCCGAGTTCAAGAAGACAAAGAGGATGAAATTTTCGGTGACTCAACAGTTGGATCAACTTCCAAGAGCTCTTCCGAATGGAGAAGCTCGATCAACTGTAGGGATTCTGGAACAGAAGATCCATTTTCTTCCTCGTCGCGCAGAAGCTGTCCAAAGTGGGAGTCATACACAGTGTTTCAGAAATATGATGAGGAAATGATGTACCTAGACAGAGTTAGTGCCCAAAAGCTCCATGAAACAGGTCATTAATTTTTCCAGCCACATAATTATTTGGATTTAAGCATAATATTACAGGCTTAATTCAAGCTTAATTTGAAAATGATTTTAATGTTTTTTTTTTCTCTTCAGAATCACTGAGGTCTATTCAAGTGTGTCCAAGATCAATTTCAGAGAGAATTGTTCACAGAATCTCATTAGCAACTAAAAAGCCATCTGACACACGCCACAACCCTTATCATGAATTAGAGGCTGCTTATGTTGCTCAAATATGCCTAACTTGGGAAGCACTTAACTGGAACTACAAAAAATTCGAACAGAAAAGGGCCTCATCACGTAGCGATTTTGACCGTGGCTGTCCTGGCCGGATTGCGCAGCAGTTTCAGCAGTTCCAAGTTCTTTTGCAGAGATATGTAGAGAATGAGCCCTACGAGCAGGGCCGGAGACCTGAGATTTATGCAAGGATGAGGCTTTTGGCCCCAAAGCTACTTCAAGTTCCAGAATATCGAGGTACTCGTACAGTCATTTGCACTTTAACTTCTTTTAATTCATCATGCTACCCCATCTTCTTTAGCAATTTGAATGTGCAGACAGTGCAGTAAAGCAGCTAAAGTTGAAGTTCCATCATGTAATAGTATCGAGAAATGCATATTCTAGAGTATAGGGATCCATCAAACAAATTAACTAATGTAGATTTCTTATTTTATTTTTAAGCTTCAGAAGATGATGATCATGAAAAGGAAGACGGGTTTGGCTCAAGGATCTCCACAGCTGCATTTTTAATGATAATGGAAGATGGAATCCGAACGTTCATGGACTTTCTTAAGGCTGATAAAGAGAAACCCTGCCAAAAGATATCCGCCATGTTTAGAAGAAAACGAAGAGGTCCAGTTGATCCAACTCTTCTTAATCTCATGAAGAAAGTTAACCAAAAGGTAGTAGATACTTTATTACCCTTTGATTATGTTATCATTATAAAGTTCGTAACAAAAATGTTACTCACACAATTAGAAAGTCATCTTACAAAATGATTTTTTGAATGAATATACTCGAGACTTTCTTGGATTTTAATTTGTCTTTCACTTTCGTGAGCAGAAGAAGATGAAGATCAAAGACCTTCGCCGTTCCCACAAATGCCTGAGAAAGAAGAGCTTAAAGGTGGAGGAAGAGACGGAGATACTGCTAGGTCTAATAGACCTTAAACTGGTTTCCAGGGTATTGAGAATGAGTGACTTGAGTGCAGAGCAACTGCATTGGTGTGAAGAGAAGATGAGCAAAGTGAGAGTCATGGATGGGAAATACCAAAGAGATTCCACACCACTTTTCTTCCCAGCACAGTGACAGACCCACTACCTCATGTAAAATTGCTTAATGACTAGGTCATGATCAATATCCATATGTTGTGTTATACAAGATGAATATCCCTAGCTAAGCTGAGGTACCCTTTTGTAAATATTATGGATCCTATTAGCTTAGGGACCCTACAGATCAAAGCAAGCACATGTGGAGTGACAAGGATTTTGGAGGAGATTTGGAATCCACGAGAGAAGAAGTGTAAAGATGGTATATGTGATTCATGAATATTGATAGGGAAGGAACAAGGCAAGGAACATGAAGATAGAGATAAAGGAGGAGTGAGGTAAGACTTTAGCTTTTTAGCTTTAGCTTTTTAATTAGGTTTATCTAGAAGTAGAAGGGAGATTAGAGCTGAAGTATGCAAAAGAGCAATGCTGATACAGATGCAGAGGGGAATAAGAAGGGCAGCACTCGAAGGATAGAATAAAGTCCAATAAATCAATTAACTATCTATAGACTTGGCTAGAGCATGACTGTCATTAGTTTCTTGACTCTCTAGATATTTTTTTCGATACGGAGAGAAATTATAAAGCAAAACTTCGATGCTAATGTTGATAAATATTCAAAGAAACTTTAAGTCTTACAACTTAATGTCCATGAAGAGCTCCACCATGGAACTAATTATCTTCGAATTTGATGACTCTTCTAGTGTTGGCGTGCATCAATTGAGGGCTCCAAGTTGGATCCCCCATCCGATATCCATCCACTAAAACAGATTCAGGTTCTAATGACGGACATCTAAGTGCTAGATATTCCACATCAGATAGATGAACCCTCCTCAAGTCCAGCAATACAAGCCGCTTCAAGCATTTGTGAGTTGAAAATGCACGAACGCCAAATCCGGTAACCTTTTGACATCCTTGTAAATCAAGTTCTTCCAAGTTGCGGCATTTCTGTGCGAGGACAACAACTATAGTGTCCGACACTCGAAGATAACGCAATTGCAGAGACTTCAGGGTTTGAATTTTAGAGATTCCCACAACTATAATTTCAGTAATTTTCACTCTCATCTGAGTCCATTCTAGATGCTCCAAGCTACTCATTTTCAGCAAATGCTCCACCCCAGTACCGGTGATTTTACAGCACGCGACAACATTCAGTGTCGTAATGGTTCTACTAGACCTCGACGCTCATTCGCCTACAACTCCAATCAGTGATTTGTAATGTTATGACATCCATCCAACACCAAATTGGTAATGGAAGCCGACGAAATTACTCCAAGGGCCGCATCTCGGATCAAGCTATAGTGCAGTTCCAAACCAAGTAACTCCAGCATGCCCAATCTTATCCCCAAAAAGCAAAACCGAGTTCAACTTGGGACATCCAACTCCCAAAGCCTCTAGACATTTTCTCCCCAAGTGCAATTCACTACCATAAAGCTCAAAAACCTCAAGATTGGGGCATGTTTGGGCTATGGTCTCAATCTGGGCGTTGGAACTAATACCATTTACTTCCAAATGAACCAAATTTGGGAAATTAGCTAGTGCACCAGCACAAGAGTCCGAACTGAAAAATAGAATGCACAGAGAATCTACGCTTAGACGTCTGACCCTGCACCATTGTTTACAGACCACCGAGAACGAATTCCGATGACATTGTTTGCTAAGGATTAGGTCAGGTAAATCGTCGCTCAGCAATGAAATTGTCGTGGATTTTTGCACCTTTTTTCTTTTTGTGCCTAAACCCACTTTCCTTCCTCTCATTTGTTTCTTTTTGCTATGATCTATCTATGAAACACCTGAACTGAAACTGAAACTGAAAACCGAGAAAGATGAAACCTGATGGATCTTCGGTTCTTGGATGATATTAACTTGTGTTGCTGCAGTTGTTTTTCTTGTTTTGACAGCGAGCCCCATAGAAATGGGATTTCTGAGGAAATGATTGAGAAGTGAGAACCAAGGGAGAGGACCTACTCACGAGTCACGAGAGGGAACACTATCAAAAATGGGCCCTAAGATCGTCTTCATTCATAGGCCACCTTGTACGGATCCTCATAATATTATGTCCCATGGTATCATCCCATCAGGCGCAGACTGATTTTGACTTTCTTACCTGATTGCCATCGCACTCTGTTTTAGCTGTGACAGTTCCGTAGACCATACACATCATCATCCGAGCATCATTATTAGTTGAGTTACATAACTATAAGTTACATATACCTAGAAATGTCGACCCGAACCGAGAACGACGGGAGTTCAAGTGTGACTTCTTTGTTTTCGGGTTGGCACACTCGTTGGTAAGTTGGTGCACCATGGGTAATGATACACCATCTTACCCTTTGAGAGCGGGAGAGAGCAACACACCATAGCCAATTAGCCATGTAAACCATTGGCTAGTGACCAACTGAACCAAGCCCTGTGACAAGATGTAAGTTGGGGCATGGATCATATTCCTCTTATTCGTATTAAATTCCAATGGACCACTGTTGCCACTTGGAGAATTGGAGGAGTAAATTGATAAGTAACCAGGTTACCAATTGAACTCGACCCACAGGAAACAAGAAAAACCTTATCAATTGTAGAGCCCAAGGCAAAGAGCCAGAGAGTGTGTCAAGTGGAAAAGGGAACGAGAAACTGAGAAAGGGAATGGAGGTAGTCAGGTAGGGTTACCTGCATTCTCTATCAACAACTATGGCTCTGCCCTTTCCAGCTTGGAATCGAAATCATAGGGCTCCTCCTCACACCTTACCCTTTTTTTTCCGATAGATTACACCTTACCATTTTTTCTTCGTGGTATGAAACATTTTGAAAAATATTTAGCTGTTGGAATCAAATGAAATTTAGAGAGAAAAATTCTATTGAATATTAGAATATATGGTTTATGTATAGGGACTAAATTCTAGTCCATACAAAATATAAAGATCTTACTTACTTAATCACCAAGTAATAAGATTTCTGATTACATAATATATTTAACATCTAAATTTACTTAAGGAAGGATTATCACACCACGAAATATCTTGCATATTTCAACACTCTCCATTATGATGTCTTGACGAAAGCGTATACGTTTTTCAGTAGATTTCATCAATGGTGGTAGGCTTTGGCAACTGCGTCCCATCAAAAACTTTGTCGAGTAACAAAACCCTTGCAGAAAAAATATTCTCAAACGAAATAAAACATGAGAGCCATATATCCTTATCTTGACTTCATTGTTGTCTAGTTAAACCTAATCAAAGTAAAAAAAAACCTTGTGGAAAAAAAAATTTGGCAGGAAAAAGAGTACAACAAAAATCTTTCACAGTCTATCTATGATATGTCGGTCTTACATCAACTCCCTCTGAAGTTAACGTCTCCCTTTCAGGCATTCCAAAGGAGTAACCCATACACGGGATGTTACATCATCCATATGAGTAATATCACATGGAGGTGGACTTTAAACATAAAATGCTTTGATGAAACACTCATGCATAAAGTATTTTTCATATTTAATTGGGTAGAAACTACACAACCGAACTTGATACACTAAGTGTAGAAGTTAGTTTAGGATTTCTCAACTTAAACCAAGTAATTCGGGATAACATTGAGATGATAAGAGAAAGAATATTCCTTAACTCATTAAACGTTCATCTAACCTTAGATGAGAGGAATTTTTGAAGCATCAAACTAATGGAATGAGGAAACACAAGAAACAAGCACGAAAATAAGCCGTCGCATGGGGTACACGCGCGAAACATCAGCGGCACATGGAGGCATGTGCGGCAGCCCGAGGCTGCCAGCTTTCGACGGCGGCTTGTGAGGGTTGTTGCCAATGTTGTGTGGTGGTGCATGGCGGAAGAAAAGCCACAATAATGTTTCTTATTTCACTTCAAATATTTTGTTGATTGTGTGGTTAAACCAACATGGCTTTGAATACGAGGTCTGAACTCATGTTTTGTTTCTCTGAGGATACACTGCGTTTCACGAAGCCAGAGGCCTTGGAACTCCAGCATGGAAACCCACTTTGTGGAACATGGCTTCACATCAAGCTCACAAGTTTCATGGATGATAAAGTGTAATCTAAATGTCTTGACAATAGGAGAAGAAGTGACTTCTCTAGTACCAAAGTCAAGGACTTCTTTTAGTTAAGACCATGAGGACTAAGATGACTTTCCAATCAAGATTTATGAATATTTTACTAGAACACATCCAAATCCATAAACTCATCACGTATGTGAACCAAGTATATTACTCGATACTTTTGTATCGATATACACACGATCCTATATGCATCTCAAAAGGTCACCTATAGACGGGTCATACCAATTTTGACTTCAATTTAGGTGAATGAGGTCAACCGACATGACTTCATACTTGTCAAAAAGTCTAATATAAGGTAATGTCTTCTCCAAATCTCGATGACAACGTATTCAGATCCATAGATTAAATGTTACACTGTGGAGGAAGGGATCTATGTATTTTCTGCTACAACAGTTCATTGGAAGTACTACTAACTGTCATGAGAGGTCAAGAAGTGTGAGTTCCTACATTAGTCGAAATGTAGTAAATATGTTCTCAATCAATGGAGAAGATATTCAACGCAAAAATATTACCGTCTTTAATTGCAAATGGTTGAGGACGTATGATGAAAACTTCATGTTTCAAACGTTTTCTATCTCAAGGTGAAATGGAGAAACCAATTCCCATTACTCTTCCTCGATCTAGTGAATAATTAAATTTAACCTCAATCGAATTTCCAAGTTACTTAATTTTGTTTGTCATATCTAAATGACTACATCATCAAGAACCCTTATAGTTATTACGATATCCAAGTCCAATGTACATGCACATGTATCTAACAGGTTTCAAGTGTCTACATAGATAAGTTAAATCCGAAAACAGTTGATTGGCATGGATCGTATAATAAAAATTTTGAGGATAATTGTCATCCTAGATCTCAATGAAACAGAGTAGGATTTGGAATCATGACAATTCCTATCGTTTCCGTTAAGAACTATGTTCTTATGTTCCCCTAAACGGTGGAAAACTGGCTCATTGTAGAAATTTAATTACCAATAAATTCTCGTATGCAATACATACATGCGGATCGTCCTACCATAGATGAGAGAATGGTCTTTTGTCCCATAAATATCTCGACTTTGCCTCTTTGATGGAAGGAGGTTAATTTCCCATAAACTTACGATAATTGATGTGAATCACTCATAAAACTTAGATTGTAGGCCACCTGAGCGTTATAAATGTAAACTAGAACACTCAAATGAGCATAAACACAATTATTGAATTTAATCATGTCATCATTATATTCTATGAGAACCGATATAAACCCTTTCAAGAATATCTTTATGGATGGATTCAACGATTTAGAGTTGGTACTTCTCATAATAGACAATATTCAAGAAACTATGAGTGTAGCGTATAGGCGTGGATGGTTAAAGTAATCAACATGGCCAATGTCGTCACTCTAATCAGATTCTTAAGTACCCGTACGAGACAATGTACGAAATGTTCCGCTAATTTGACTCCATTTTAATTAATGGTCTTAATTTTCATATGGAATAGTAAAAATTGTTTACATGGTTCGAATAAGTATTTGTAATCTAACTGTAACACGAATGGAGATTCTAATTAATTTGTCAACGTTAAAGAGGGATATAACGTCGGTATTAATATATTTAGAATATTCACTTGGTAATTAATAGAGGTAATATTTAGAAAAACCAAAATTTGAAAGTATCGGTAGTTTAAATGACAAATGAGTTTGTCGTGTTGTCAGTAAAAACTGTGCAGTCATCTCGCCACATCAGCAATGATTTTTCAATGACATATTGCCACGTCAGCAATGATGTGATACCACGTCAATAACCATTTAGATCAAAATCTGGGCATGGCTCGTTTCCTGACCGACCCGGACCAAAACCATTTGTTTTGACCCGGTTTGGTATTATCTGACCCATGCCAGAAACTCGAACCCGAACGCCCGGGACCGACCTGAATTACAACACAATTTATTTTAGGGATTTTAAGGTTTCAACCCAGTATTGGTGGGGGAGCTGGCGGTGTTTCCCATGACGTAGGCTCAGAGCAAGGTTCCGGCTTGTCACTCGGTGGTGCGGCGGTGACGACGGTCCGAGGGATCGCGGCCGTAATTGGCGCGATCAACTTCGGTCTCGATCGAATCCCGATTCGAAATTAATTGATTCGTCGAATTCATTCGTCGGCGGCGAGGAGTTTTGGGAGGAGGAGGGTTCCGGCCAGCATCGCAATCCTAACCGACGCGGCGTCGAATGCTTGCATTCATGGTGGCGACCCGTGTGCTTCGAATCGGAGGCGGCGGAGTGCAGTGTGGAATCCGAGATCGATTCGGTCTCGGTTTTGATTGTAGGAGCCTGATTCTGTCACCAAAGGTGGCGGGTTGGTTCACTAACTCGGCGGAGGTTCTCGATCGGTCGGCGGTGGTCACCAGAGGTGACTTCGCCAGAAAACTCGATCGAATGCACTCGGTGTCCAAGAGAATTTCTTGGTGCCAAGAGTGTAATTCCCAGAATAGTTCGAGGGCTCAGATGCAATTTCTGAGTTTATGAAAGTTTTACGTTTCAGTCCCTACACTTTCTCTTTTCTAGATTTCAGCATTAATTATCTCGAAACAATTAAGTGTTCGAAGTCCTTTTGAATTTCTTAAAGTTCTTTAATTGTATCGGAACTAAAAACACATAGTTTTTGTAAACTGATTCCATAGAGAATACAAGATTTTGTTGGCGTTGATCTTATGTCGCAGACATAGTCATCTATCTTTAGAACAATTAATTAATTGTGAGATCAAAACACAAATCGTTCAATATCCAACAAAAATACATAAAAGTAAATTAATTTAAAATATGAGAAAGTAAACGTATTTCCTCAATTCATACAAAATAAAATTGTTCATTGAATGAAGGAAAGCGATTACAAAGTAATCAACTTAGCCAAAAAAGAAACTAAGGTAAAAATATGAGTAACAAAGCACTCTTATTATATAGAACAAAAACATAACGACGGAAATAAACTAATTTCCATATACATGAGTCTCCATAGCAGCTGTGCCAGAGGTCTCTCGGTTCTTCTCTCTCCAGGTTGTGAGCTTCGGCTAAGCTTTTGTAAGCATGATAAGCGTTAACCATGGCTCTTGATTCTCTACATTGTAGTTGCCAATGATCTGTCATACCACACCTATAACACATACTGCCTGGATTGGTAGTACCCTGGACTTGGAGCTTTCCGTACGCAGGAGGAGAGCGAGAAGGCTTGTTGGCCTCCTTCTTGAGCCTTTTGTTGGCTCGTCTCTCATGGCGGCCGCAATCCTTTGGTGGTTGCTCATCTGCAGTGACACGTTTTCCTCTCTTGTGGCAGTTACCTCTAAATATCCCTTTCGGTTTATCCTTCTTGGCATTCACAGCATGCACCTATTTAGAGGGGATGGCCTCAACAGGTCGAGCATTGTGATTCTTCAAGAGAATCATGATGTTCTTCTCTGCTTTCACCATTTTGGTGAGGAGCTGAGAGTGTCGGGTAATACGCCTTGCTTCAACCTCAATCCGATAATTTTCAGAGAGGGTTTGGGATCAGAGGGGAAGGTGGAGAGAGTCTTCTCTATCTTGGTTGCGTCGGTCACAGGTTCTCCATAAAAATGAAACTTTTAGTAGATTTTCATAAGTTTAGAGTTGTAACCTTAGACGGTCTCAAAATCAGCGACTCTAAGATGTGTCCAACGAACGTGGGCTTCTGCCAAGTTAGTCTCTCAGAGAGTATTGAATCGTTCATGAAGCTAATTCCAGAGTTCCCTAGGGCTCTCTTCATCAACATACTCTTCTTGGAGGTCCTTATCGAGATGAAGGACAAGGTAACCTAGGGCGCGTCCTTCTAATACGGATTGCCCTCAATGTCAACAAGATTTCCATTAAGAGGTATGATTTACGCGAGTAGTTTGTGGCCCTTGAGGAGAATCTTCATGTTTCAGACCCATACGTGGAATCTGGCGCCCGTAGAATTGAGCAGCTTGTAGTCTAGTTTGTTCAGGGTTGCCATCCTGTAGAACAAATTGAGAGAACATTAAGTTCTATGTTCGAATTAAACCAGAACTCTATGTAGGTCAACATATGATCGATTCCCCACTATAGAAAATCTTCTATCTTTCATGTCTCTGGATAAATTGAGAAGATGGTCTTTAATGTCTCCAAGAGAAGTCGTAGAAGAAGGGTTTTGTAAGCCTCGAAGAAAAAAGAATCACGAAGTCGCAAGGAGAGAGAAGAGAAAATTTCTGTTTTGTTAAGGGGACTTACTTTTTGAATATGTTGGTCAAGCACTAGCGATGGAGGATGGCGGCAATCAGCGGCTGATGGCGGCTGATGGTGGCGGTCCCGACGGAGGTCAGCGACAATGAAAAGTAGGGAAGAAGGTGAGGGGTTTTAGGGTTAGAGCTAATGCTAATAACATGTTGGAATAAGATGCAATTTAGAGAGAAATTCTCGATTGAATATGTTGTTATTAATGTGTAGAATACATGGTCTATATATAGGGACTATATCCTAATCCATACAAGATATGGAGATCTTATTTGATTACGAAGTAATAGGATTTCAAATTACATAATATATTCTAAATCCACCTTAGGAAAGATTATCACACCACAAAATATCTTGCATATTTCATCATTAGCAATAGAGTTCTAGAATTTTTTTTCTGTTGTTTAGGCCAGAGTATAGAGAATAATTTCGACTGGGATATTTGTACCAATAGGTTTGTTACCATTTATCACTAAAATTATATTCAACTTCGATCAACATTGACGAGATTCAAACCAACTAGATCACATGTAATTATTATTTTTTGATTAGAGTGTCTCCAACAACTTCTCTATAATTTTGTTTGGGCTCAAAATAAACAATAT
Organism: Geum urbanum; assembly: GCA_946800695.1. Classification (NCBI taxonomy): domain Eukaryota; kingdom Viridiplantae; phylum Streptophyta; class Magnoliopsida; order Rosales; family Rosaceae; genus Geum; species Geum urbanum. Next base: position 45,568,486 of record OX327011.1, read on the forward strand.
TTATTTTTAGGATTTTAGTTATCATTGAGACGATTCCTGCGGTCCACGTGAGAGAGGATTTCCTTAGGAGGAAAGGAATTTTGAACGATCTTAACAATCTTAGATTGATTAGGAGAGTAAAAGATGTAGGATTTTTGGCGATTAGGTCATTCAATGACATTAATTGTTAGAATCTTACGACGACTATAACTAGTAATTGTACGATACCTTTATAGAGGATGTATTCATGTAATCCGGACTTTTACATTCTACATACAACTTTTGCTCCCGGCAAACCCTTCTCTACTCGAGAAACCCTACTTCCGGCGATTCGAAGATTTTCACCAGAAAGGGTGTGAACAATCTAAAGATTCAAGAATGTGACAACATGTGTTCTTAACACTCGCCAAGGAAATTGCTCTACTCTACGTAAGTGACTTAGGACTTGAGTTTTCGTGTCTCTCTGTTGAGCGGGGTTGGCGCTCTCCCTGTTCCAGTCGCTTCTTAGAAGCTCAACAGCAGCGGCGCGAGCGAAATTTAACGTTCTGCCCCATGGCAGTGGCACGCCAAGCATGCACATGCATGAGAAAATAGACAGTTTGAGACCTTTCCGGCACCCTGAGAATTTTGCAGCCAAACATTTTGGCACGCCTAGTAGGACTAATATTCATGTATCAATGTAACAATAGGGAATCCTTGTTAGAAATACTCTAATTGTCGCAAGCACCTGCAACCAACTTTTTGAGAGGAAAACTCTGCAGCTTGCCGCAGACTAACAACGGAAGCAGTGGAAGCACAATGTGGGAACAAACACTGCTCAATAATGGCGTTTGAATTCCATACCCACAAGAAGATGAATCAGATGACATTTGATCTCTACCAACCCTATGCTGCCAAGTGTGATCAATACTAGGCAGAACAACTCGACAACATAATTAAGCAATTAGGTGAGCAAGCAGCGTTACTCTCCGCGGTGGAAGAGAAATTTGAAACCGGAACCAAAAAGGTTGTGGCTTTGAGGATAGAATTTGCTAAGGGTCTAGAAGAACAAGAGGCTCTTTGAGCTCAGCTTAAGAGCCTGGTGGAAGGTCAAGCGAAGGCCAGAGCCGATACAAAGGTCCTAATACAGGACATGTCGAAGAGACTGTCGGATGCCATGGTTGACATGGGCAATAAGCTTGACAACGACATCGTCAAAGTTTTGAAAGTGGTCTCAGATCATGCTCGAGAGCGTAGCCAGGCAACAAAGTTTCCAGAGGCTGGGGGGAAGAGTTTAAGAAGTTCATGGATCAGTGTAACCTATAGGTAACTCAGCAGGCCCAAGCCTATGAAACTCCATACCCGGAACTCACTAAGGAGGATACTTGGTAGTGGCCTAGGTCATACAAGTTGACCAGTTTTCAGATGTTCAATGGTGATGGTGAGGAGAATACAACTGCCTACATGGCTCATTTCAAGCTTCAACTTGGACCTTGGGGAGATTATCTGGAGCTAAAGCTTAGAGTTTTTGGTTTCTCGCTTACTGGTTCTGCCTTTATCTGGTACATCGGCTTGTCCCCAGGCTCTGTGTCGGATTGACCGATAATGGAGAAGCTATTTACCGATCACTTTGGAATGACAATGCCAGAGGTGAGCATAACAACATTGTTTCAGATGTCGCAGACATCTTTTAAAACCCTGGTGGCTTTCTTGATTCGATTTCGAGCCGAGTTTAACATGTGTAAGATGCAGCTCGATAAGGACGCAGTCATTAACATGACCATTAAAGGCCTCGAGGACCGGCTGTATACCATGTTCTTGGGCTCCAAGCACGGTTAACTGAATGACCTTATTAATACATTACCAAAGCTCACAAAGCCATGTAGGAGATGGATAACATGTGTAACTCCTAGAAGGGTACATACGTGCCGAGGTCCCTATATACGTCAGAAAGGAATAAGCCGGTGACTACGGCTTATGTGGAGAGTCCTAGCGAAGAAGATTATGACTTAGACGACGAGCGAGTACACACCATCAAATTAATAACTAGGAGTGTCTTCAGCCCAAGAAGCTACAACAAAGCAAAGAGCCTCTGAAGATTTCGACAATGGCTTTCACTAAGCCTGAATTCGAGACTTATACCTATGACACTAATCTTACTCACGAGATATTGGAAGATTTAGGTTGAAAGGATCAAACCCTATATTAACTAGTAATTTAAGATCAATCCCTAACGACCGACCATAATCTATGAATTTTTGTAAATTTTTTGACATAATTTCCCTTATAACTAGGACACCTAAAAACCTGTAGGAAAGATTGACACTCCGTAGATAATTCCCACAAACAAACCGTAGACCACTAATGTCCATCCTGATTTCTCAATATGACTAGATACTAAACTAGATACTTAATTCAAGAATTTAAAACAAATTTTAAATAGTACTAGTTCAGAATACAAAGAAAAGTAAACTCGAAAACTACTCAAGAACTAACTGATTACTAGGGTCTCACTTAAAACATCAATACTGAACCGGTATCTAGAGCGACTTCTATAACATAATATACATACTGACAGTGAGCTAGAACCTACTGCTGAAAGAATTGACTAGTGGATTTGAAGCCCTCGACGACATCCAACACTCTCAGGACACACACTGTAACCTGGGCAACGATAAACCGAAGAGCCCAGGGAAAGGCAAATAAAATATAAAACGTTAGCGTGAGTGGACAAAAATAATATATCAATTTGTGCAAATCGATAAACTGAAATTTAATTTCCTTTCCTCTATTTACTGTGAAATAATGCGAGTTCTAAACTGTAAAACTGAAATGTAAATGGAGGTGCTCTTACATGCCACCTAACCAGAGGCGTCAAGCTGAAATAGAAAATATGCAAATATGTGACGGGATTGTCCCCAGGCCACCTAACCTCCCCTAACCAACTATCCAGTGATCAACCAAATAGCTAAAACATCGATGTAACTAAACAAACAATCACAAAGCAAGCCTTCAAATAAACGCTTTAAAAATATACCGTAAAACGCACTGCATAAAAATAATAAACTCGCAATCAACTGTGAAAATAAAGGTCCACTCACTGGAATATGCTGTGATAATTATAAAGCCGAAACCTGCCAATCGACATAATTATTCATCTGACACGCCTGCTAACTCAAAATCCTAAAACCAAGATTATAATTAATATCTAATCGTCGGGGTTAAAAATGAGTAACTAATATCGTGATCTGATGAGCAATATTGTCGGGAATCCCGCATTCTCGAATAAAGTATTTTTCCGACTAATTACTAACTTAACCAAATTTTGAAATCAATTCTTTGCACTCCCTCATTTTTAATCACTTTTTAGAGTCACAACATAAATTTCAAATATCGAGAGACTCACATTTAAACCAATAGTCAGATCCTCCATTAATAAAGTCGTAAAATCAACTACTTGTTGTCCGACTAAATACACGTAAAATTTTAATAAGCTCATATCCAAACATGAACCTCACCATTGTGATACCGCGTAATATAATCCGATTAGCGCATGATTTCAGTTCGGGTTGTAACAGAGGTAGCCAGCGACAGGTCAAGAAAAACTACAGTCTGATTCCTAGTCTAGAGCAGCTGAACAGTAACAAGTACTATAAGTTCCATGGTATATAGAATCACTCCACTAAGGACTGCGTGAAGCTGAATGATCAGTTCTTGAAGTGGATCAATGAGGGAAAGAACGCCTTGGAAACTCCAACCAAGACAGTATCCTTGGTAGACACTCATCTATTCCCAGACCCCTATGTCAACATGTTAGAGCTATACAGGGCACCCTTCAGGCAACAGCAAGAAAAGAGGCCCCAAACGGGAAGCAAGGTGACAGGTCCGGTCTGACGCCAGCATCACTACACCTTTTGGGAGGACAAAGTCAATGAGATACTAGAAAAACTTGTAGAGGGGGGATTTTTGACATATAGGCATGTGCAGAGGCTCGAAGATTTGGCTTATATGAGGCTCGATTATTTTTTTCTACAGGTACCATAACAGGTTCAGCCACACCACCTCAACGTGCAGGGCTCTGAAAGAGAAAATCCAAGATTGAATTGATGCTGGAAAAAATGAGTTTGAACCTTCAGAGAAGGAAGCAAGTAGCTTCATGCCAAGCGGGAGCTCGCCACCAAAGACAGCTAAGCGACAGATCACCTACGATATGTTGAAGATGGCCCAAATCTTGGATAATATGATTACGACCAAGATAGCTCGGGTACCTTTTGGACCTTCTTCTAATCCAGAGAAGTTGGTAGGGAGATCTTATTATTGTTTCCACCACGTGTGGACTCACCCTACCGAGCAATGTACCAGTCTAAAGTATCGCATCTAGCAGTAGATTGATGAAGGTGAGATCAAGGTGCAATAACCTGGCGATGAGGCTGAACAATAAGTCAAAACTGAAGACAACATCATGGTAGGTATGTTTGACCTCCAATGGAACAACCTGCATAAGAGGAAACAAAATCTGGACATCCACACGTCTGAGGATAGTACGGCGAGTTCCCGACAAGAACCTTCTTCAAATAGCAAAGAAAAAGTTAATGTGCAAGAGTTCTTGCCATTGGCACTGTACTCTCATGGCAAGGTTCATTGTGGTTTGAAGATCACTTACGAGGAGCTGATGGAGGCAGTGAAGGTTTTTCCTTAATCATTGTCACCGCTAGAAAATTACCAGCCGGCGAACCCAAAAGTAGTGAATACCCGTGATTCATAAGCCTACAAGAGGATGAGGGCAGCCAAGAAGTTTCAAAAACTAAGTAGCAGCATTGTTAAGGTGTCAAATCAGACATCCAAGCCCTATATCCCACCAACTTCTAGGTCAGTGATCAAAGAAGACGTCTGGTACGTCAAGGAGAAAGGGAAGACGATGGAAATAACCCCTAGCAGAAAAAGAAAGTTACAAGGACAATATGGTGCTGGCAAAAGAGGCTTTAAACAGAGGCATAATCAAACCAGAGCAGCTGACTCAGACACCGGAGCAATTGCAAAGGAGAATGAATATACTATCTGTCAATCTAATCATCGTTTTTGGTAAACGATAAGATGAACCAAAGGTCCAAGCAGCTCGACCTAGCGTATTCTCAAGTATATCCCTCAGCGAGCGTATACCTGAGGTTCAACAGACCGCCAAGAGACCTAGGAACTACAAAGAGTCAAAGGAAGAAAGGCGAGGCACCAAGCCTTTAGTGTTGAAAAGTCTCCAGTGAGTATCCAAGTTTGACTCAATGCGCATCACCTCTAGTGAATCCAAGGGTCTCTGATGGCAGCCAAAGTCATCGGTGGTAAAAGAACAGGAGAAGACTGCTACTACTAAGGCAGCAGCGGTCAAAGTGGTAGACGCAAGCCAGCAAAGGGCATCTTCGTCAACTGGCCAGAAATGAGTTTCTTTAGTCCCAGCAAGTGTTGAACCTATACTGAGGTTCCATTCGATAAGAAATTAATAAAAGCTATGAAGGCATTGATACCTAATGATCAGGTTATGGTGGATGCTTTACTTTTTGTTGACAAATAGCTCGACAATGACATCGAAGAAGACGAGGAGGAGCTAGTTGATTATGGAGATGAAGAAGATAATGACAAAGCAGGCGGCAAGGAGGTCACAGTTAACATGGTGTTTGTGCTTCCTGCTAAGTTGGCAGCATCTACACTACCACCTCTCACGCCACTGGAATCAAAGGCGATAATGCTCGCTCATCCTGCACATGTCAATAGCCTTGCTTTGGCGATAAGGGATGAAAGGGCAGAGCTTCAACCAATGATAGACGTGTTATTGAGGAAGACTTTCATGTTATTCAGGAAACCTACCTTAAACATGGCTATGCACATGAAGCATCTTTACATCACTTCCAACGTTCAAGGCATACAACTTAACAAGATGTTTGTGGATTCTGGAGCAGCCGTGAACATTATCATGGTGCGGGCAATGGTTTTGTGTGGCATTCCCAAGACAACCATACAGGACACAACCTTGAATGTTCAAAATTTCTGGGGGTTTATCTCCAAGACATTCGACATTGTTTTTCTATATGTGCAAGTTAGTTCAGCTGCAAGAACTCACACTTTCTTTATGGTTGAGTGCACCACCCCATATAGCGGCATCCTGGGTAGAGATTGTACTCATATGAGTTATCGTGTACCATCCTTGCTCCATTAACAGTTGGTTCTCTGGAACATGGAAACCGCGGAAGCAGAGCTCATCGATGTCGACCCTCGTCCATATTCTATTTCTATAAACACACTAGAGGCCAGTTTCTATAATGGAGACATGTGTCCATTGGAGGTTTATGTCATCGACAGAAAGGGTCATCCAATGAGGGTGACGACCTCTGAATTAGCTCAATGGGGCATCGTGCAAGACGGTGAAGATACACAACATCCTTACACCATTGAGCTACTTTCAACACTGCGTAAATGTTAGAACCTCTATCAAGCATAGAGTTAAAGGCTTAGTTTTCTCTCCATGATTGCTTACATAATTACTTGATGGAGAACCAGGCTTATGAGCACGTTCCAATCGTTGCAGCATTAGAATATGTGGACGATGACATGCTGCATGAATATGACAAGGAGGAGGTGATCCAACTGGCTTCAGCAACTTTGGATGACACTCCACCTAAAGTGAAAGATATCGTTGAGAAGATAAACCTAGGAGCTATAGAGGAGCCAATGCATGTGGTCATTAGTACTTTTCTAGAACCGGAAGAAATAAACAAGCTCATTGAGTTGCTGCAGGAATTCAAAGACTTTTCGCAGAAAAATACGAGGACATGCCTAGTTTGTCTCCAGATTTGGTACGTCACGAGTTGCCAATCTTGCCAGACAAGAAGCCAGTGAAGCAAGAGATGTGGATGATGAATACAAAAGCAACAATTTTAGTGAAGGAGGAAGTCAAAAAGATGCTCAAGTCAGGCTTCATCTGAGTGGCTAAGTATAATGAGTGGCTATCAAATATCGTCCAAGTCAAGAAGAAAAATGGGAAGATGAGGATTTGTGTTGATTACAGAGACCTTAACAATGCAATGTCAAATGATGCATATGCAATGCCTGTGGCAGACTTGCTAGTTGACTTTGTTGCTTACCATGAACTGATTTCCTTCATGGATGGCACAACAAGTTATCATCAAATTATGGTCGCCGAGGAAGATAGACACAAGACTACTTTCCGGTGTCCAGGTTTTGCTAGCGTATTTGAGTATGTGGACATGTCATTTGGCCTAAAGAGTGCAGGGGTTACCTACCAAAGAGTTATGCATCTTATCTTCCATGACCTCTTAGGAAAAAGCATGGAGGTTACATCGATGATGTGGTAGTTAAATCCAAACGTCAGCAAGATCATGTGGATGACTTTAGACAAGTCTTTGAGTGGATGAGGAAACATCAATTGCAAATGAATCCTGCCAAGTGTGTCTTTGGCATCCATGCAGGGGACTTCTTAGGGTTCCTGGTTCATCAACGGGGGATAAAAGTGTCTGATGACAAGAAATAGGTCGTGCTCAATGCTAGTCCTCCAAGAAATAAGAAGAAGCTACAAAAGTTATTGGGGAAGTTTAACTTCTTCCGCCGGTTTATTGCAAATGATGTCGATAAAACTCAGCCATTCTTACCATTGCTCAAGCTTCAAAACCAGAAAGACTTTGAGTGTGTGTCTATGCATCAAGAGGCTTTTGACACTATCACGTAGTACCTTGCTAACCCGCCGGTTTTGGTGCCTCTAAGATGAGGGGACGAGGGGTACCTCTCAAGCTATACATCTCTGCAGTGGAGGAATCTATAGGTACTTTGCTTGCACAAGATGACATTACTGACATCGAGCGAGCCATTTTTTACCTCAGCTATACTCTGACTGTTTGTGAAACGAGGTATTCCCCAATGGAAAATTTGTGCATTGCTCTTTAATTCTAGGGGTGTAAACTATCACACTACATGCTATCATTCACTATATGTGTCATCGCTCAAACAGATCTTGTGAAGTATATGTTGTCAAGGCCTATTCTTATAGGCCAAATTGGAAAGTGGATTTTGGCTCTATCAAAATTCTCGCTGCAGTATGTTCCACAAAAGGCAGTGAAAGACTAGGAGGTGGCTGACTTTCTAGCTTATCACCCTATGTTGGACGCCCAGGAAGTCAAGGATTTAGAATTAGCTCGCATAGCACTCCCGCCATGTATGTTTTACTTTGATGGTTCCAGTACTAGTACTCTCGCTAGGGCAGGCATAACCATAGTTAATCTGGAAGGCACTATCTTTGCTTATTCTTTCCGTCTGGATTTTCATGGCACCAACAATTGGGCAGAGTACGAGGCATTGATCATAAGGTTGGAAATACTACTTGATTTAGAAGTCACTAACGTCCACAACCCAGCGGATTCGTTGTTGATCATTCGCTAGCTCGAGACTAAGTATATTGTCCTTGAGCCATACCCTGAGCAAGCGAGAGAGCTATTGGATCTTTTCACAGAGGTTACCTTGGAGCACATCCCCCATGATTAGAATCAAGCTACCAATGAGTTAGCCAAATTCGCTACTGGCATCAGTCTCCGAAACGGTGTTCACGAGCGTATATTAAAGTTCGAGCAATGAATTTTTCCTTCGTTCATGGTAAGGAAAGAGGAGAATAATGAGTGGTATGTGGCAACATTGAAACACATCGATACAGATTGACGACAACCTCTTATTTCTTACTTGCAAGATCCCAATGTAGCGTCAGACAAGAGAACACATTTTTTTGCCATCAACTACATGCTTAGGAATGACAAGCTACTCCGGCGAGGTGAGGAAGGTGTATATCTTCGTTGTGTTTATAGCAGAGAAGCTAAGTGACTAATGCGAGAGGTACACCTAGGGCAGTTGGGGCACATCAGGCAGGTCCTAAAATGAGGTGGTTACTATGTCGACATGGCTACTATTGGCCTACCATCTGGAAGGATTGTATTGCTTTCACCAAAGGCTGTGAAGATTGCCAAGCCTACGGCCTAGTAAGCCAAATCTCTAATATTCCCATGTAGCCTATCAATAAACTCTGACCTGCTTGAGGATGAGCACTGGACTTAATTGAAATGATCCATCCTCATTCCTCAGAAGGCCATAAGTTCATTATGGTGGCCATATATTTCTTCACCAAGTGAGTGGAAGCTAAGCCATTGAAAGTGGCTTCAGCAAAAGAAATCCAACAGTTCCTATTTGAGGATATTATTTGCAGGTTTAGCATTTCAGAGTGTTTTGTCTCAGATGACAGGGCAACATTTATGTTAGGGGAAGTCGAGTAGTTGATGAAAAATATGGACATTCTGTTCCTTCACTCATCACCTTACTATGCTCAACCTAATGCTCAGGCGAAAGCTAACAATAAACTCATCTTGCACATTCTTAAAAGGATGCTCGTTGATAACGCTAGACTTTGGCATGAAGAGTTGTTCAACACACTTTGGTCTTACCGGACAACCAAGCGTAATCCAACCGTAACTACCCCTTACACTCTCATGTTTGGTCACGATGTTTATTTGCCTATAGACATAAATGTTCAGTCTCTCCGAGTCATATATCAACACAACTTGATAAGCGAGGACTAAGTTCAGGCTGTGTGGTAAGAGCATGAAGACTTAGATGAATAACGTATCATGGCTCTTGACAACTTGCTCACTGAAAAGAAACGAGTAGCTCGTTCATATGACAAGTGCACAGGGGGAAAATGTTTTGTAGAGGGTGAGTTAGTATGGAAAGTTGTCCTACCTATTGATGAGAAGACTAAAGGCCATTGCAAGTGGTCTGCCAAATGGGAAGGGCCTTACATTATCGACAGACTCCTTGGAAAAGGGGTCATACAGATTCTTGACAAAGATGGCACCGTTTCCTTAAGAAGTATAACACATCGATGTGGGAATTTGATGACCTATCAAGTGTAGAGTAATTGAGTTTGCCCATGCTCGCTCACCAGCTTTCTAGAGGCTTGGTTCTTGCTCGCTTGATCAAACTCAAGGGGCAACCCATATACCCCACTGTTTTCAAGGACAATGCCTGTGGCCAAAAGTTTTAGATTTCTTCTAAGTTTTAACATGCTATTGTACATTTGCTAAGGCCAATCCACGTGGCAAAAAGTTTTAGATTTTCCTGTGGCAAAAGTTTTGTATAACAATTTTTAATTCACATTAATGCAAACTCGTGGGTTTTTCGTTAGATCCAATTACGTTGTTTTTCAACCTTAAATCTTGCTAAGTATTTTTAAGTTTGCTGAAAAATAAGGCAGGTACTTCATGATGGAATCAATTTTTATTCAAGAGGTTTTGCAGCCTTAAGCTCTGATATCATAAATAAGATTACAAAATTGTCAAATTTGGTAGCCTAAGAAGAAGAGACGAAATGGCAGAAGACAATTGCTTGGTGGGTGGTCAGCACCCTCAGTAACCTCATTGACGTTGATGAGGCAGCATCATGCTTGACATCTCGTAGTGCAGGATGCCGAGATCTCCACCAACTTCTCTGCTTGCTGCTCCAAAATCTCCTTATGCTCAATGAGAGTTATGGGGAAATCAGCTCTGTATAATGCCCGAAGGAATTGCCTCCTGAGTTGAGCAAATGCAGAGCTGTTCCTAGCGAAGCCACATGCAAGCCCTACTCCCCAGCATTTAGACTCGAGTGACCCCAAGATTCTAGGGGCCGCCATACCAACATTGAACTTGGGCGAGGATATTTCCACTTAGTCTAGGTTTGGGCATGTATATTTATACGTAGAAAATGGTTGACGATAGTAGGGTCAGGAGGAAAAGCTTTATGGCAAAACCAAAGAAAGAAACCGACGAAGAACATTTTTGTTAAAACTGCAAGACTCGGTGGGAATGGTTTATGTCAAGGCAATGGTGGTATTTATAGGAGCCAAATCATAGTGACTTTTCATTGAAATGGAGAATCGTTTAGTCGATTCAACGCACCCATTAAATGACTGCAGACACGGGTGCACCGGCACATGATCCTTCGTTAAGTCAAATTTCATCGTTTCCAAGAAGAGCAGTCAAATGCCATTTATTCTCGAAACGGGTAGAATATGCGTGATTCTTGGAATCGGAGCAAGACGTGATTGTGTGGATTACATGCATAATAAACTTGGGCAGAAACAAGCCATTAGTGGGCTGGGCTAACTTAACATTAGAACTAATTGAGTTTGGTTACAAAGAGAAGACCTAAACCCGAGGCTCAAATTTTATAATTATAGAAGTATTAAAAAAAGTCTAAGTCTATATGAGTCGGGCCACCCGCTTGATCTCGGCATTAGCATGATCGAAAGTCACCCAAGCTTCTGCGAGCCCTGTTTTGAATTCTTCAATGTCTTTTTCAGAGCTTCGTAGGCCATCAACTCGAGAAGCTTTGTCCTGTAACAATACTATGGTCGCGTCTCTAACAGGCTTCAAGTCTTCTTGCATCCTCGCCACCTCAGCTTGTAGTTTGGCAAGCTCAACCTCTTTTTTAGCAAGAGCATTGTTCTGATATGTGACTTTCTTGGAAAAGGCCATGAGCTCGTCATGGTTGTTTTGCACAGATCTAGCCCAATCCCACATTTTTCCTTCATGAAAGTAGAGTTTCCTTGCCAGCCAATCTTTCCACTCCCACAGCTTCTTGAGGTTGCTAAGGCTTTGCTTGAAGTGAAGGAGAGTGGGGGCAAGAGCAGGCGGGGCATGTTGCTTCAGGAACATGAGCTTGATCAAAGCTTTCTCGATGACATTAGGTGAGTCAAGATCTGCCTCTTGAAGGTCTCGAAGGATAGCTTTGGTGAGGGACAAGTTGCGTGGCTCAAGCCTAGTAGAGTCTACCTTCTTAAACTAATTGATTAACTCCTTAATCCTGGGGGAGGCTATAGTTGAGGAGCTAGGACCCGTGGAAGTAGAGGCTAACAAGTCAAAAAGGCCGAGCGTGAGGGCATGTAAGACACCTTGGTCAAAGTGTTGAGCGTGTCTTGCAAGGCGGCTGCAACAACGGCATAAGCGGTTGTGTGTGGAGGTTCAACGCTATACAACATAAATCAAATGTGATAAGCGGCTAAAATAGGGCATACATTGAAAGTTAAAGTCGAAGATGAGTTTACCTGAGACGGGTTGGCTTGGGTAGTGGTTGGTTTCGAAGTCGCTTCTCCTATTGGGGAGGCCTGTGAGATGTTCACCGTCACCAGGATCACCGTGGTCAAGGCCTTTGGGACTTCCTCATTGACAGATGTGCCATGGATCTCAACCTCAGGGTTTGGGTTTAATGAAGTCTGGGTTGGTAACCATTGTGATTAGAGCAAGTGAAAGTGATGTAGAGGACAAAACAAAGAAAGAACTTAGAGCGGAATTACTTCTGAGTGAAATTCAGGTTTGGTACTCGCTTACGAGATGTTTGATGGCTTATGCACCAAGTTATCGCTTGCCTGGACCTCATCCACTTGTTGCTCGCTTGCTTATTTATCCCCAGCTCGAGTTTAACTTGCCTGGCTAGTGCTCACTTGAATTTTGTCAGGTTGCTCGTTTGTTGCAGAGATGTTACTCGCCAAGTGAGGGATTTCAACACTTTCAGTTGCTTCTACATCAACTTCCCTTTCAAAGGAGAAGTTAACCTGAAAACTCGCCTTAGGTTGGATTTCTTTGGGAATTATATCCTGGATCAAATTAGGCTTAGCTGAAAGGTGTGGAGATATCATCCATGGTTCTTAGAACATAGTAAGATTTACCTTATGGACGACCACCACATGAGTGTCCTGTATATCTGTTTCGAGTGGTGGCGAAGCTGTCTGGGTAGAGATAGCATTAGGCAACTTATCTCCAATTTGGCCATCCTGCTCTTTGCTAATCACGGGAGACTGAAGCATGATGAGGTTAGCATTTCCTAAAGGGGTGGGAGTCCGATATTGGTCAAACTAGTGAAGCCCTAACACATGTTCTTCTTCATCTTCTTCCTCCCTCTCCTGGAGGGGAGGATGGCCCGAGGAACCCGCAGCTTGGCGTTGGCGGAAGCTGCTTATCAGCGTTTCATCATCATCATTGTCAAAGATGGGTCGCCGCTGCTTTGGGGATGGCTGAGAGGAGATAGAAGTTAGAATACTGGATATCTAGTATGTAGAATTAGTTGACGTAAGGATAGAAAGTGGCTTACTAAGTTTGCACCCGCAGCTTGGCGTTGGCGGAAGCTGCTTATCAGTGTTTCATCATCATCATTGTCAAAGATGGGTCGCCGCTGCTTTGGGGATGGCTGAGAGGAGATAGAAGTTAGAATACTGGATATCTAGTATGTAGAATTAGTTGACGTAAGGATAGAAAGTGGCTTACTAAGTTTGCTCCTTCTGAAGTTAGAATACTGGATATCTAGTATGTAGAATTAGTTGACGTAAGGATAGAAAATGGCTTACTAAGTTTGCTTCTTCTTCTTCTGCTTCTTCTTCTTCTTCTTCTTCTTCTTCTTCTTCTTCTTCTTCTTCTTCTTCTTCTTCTTCTTCTTCTTCTTCTTCTTCTTCTTCATTTCTGCTATCTTCTTCAGGTTCTGGGGTCTCCTGAGATTTCTGCTTGGAGGAGGAAGGTTTGTACATATTGCTAGAAGGGCCTGCATTGGGGCTTTGGGTGGTAGTAGTTCTTGGATGGCTTACTAAGTTTGCTTCTTCTTCTTCTGCTTCTTCTTCTTCTTCTTCTTCTTCTTCTTCTTCTTCTTCTTCTTCTTCTTCTTCTTCTTCTTCTTCTTCTTCTTCTTCTTCTTCTTCTTCTTCTTCTTCGTTTCTGCTATCTTCTTCAGGTTCTGGGGTCTCCTGAGATTTCTGCTTGGAGGAGGAAGGTTTGTACATATTGCTAGAAGGGCCTGCATTGGGGCTTTGGGTGGTAGTAGTTCTTGGATGGACATGCAAAACCGTGTTAGGGGATAAATGTGAGAAATGTACTTCACAAAGTCAGGGGGGGAAGAATAAAATTACCGTTGATTGGTGTGGATGAGAGTCAAGGATACGTCTTTCTTCATATGTGAGGGCCTCCTTGTCAGTCAATGCAATAAAAAGTTACGAGAAGTCTTTGAAGATCTTAGCGAACATCGCATCGGGAGTAAGGTTGTGTGTTCTGTCCCATTGTTGTGTTCGCCAGAGTGAAAAGCTCTTGGTCGTTGCAAAGGTTGGTTGTAGGGTCTATTCTTGAAACATTTTGATTGGATATTTCATGGTACAAAGTCCAAAGTGCTCGTCTCTCGTGTCATCAGGGTCAGGATAGTTGTTAGACCTTCAAGAGGTGTATCAGTTTACTGTGACAAGCAGAGGAAGCAGAACACCTTGAATCAACCTAAATTTTCTAGTGAAATGATTGGGGGAATAAAGCTCATGTGATAGAATGGCATCTAGAACTCACAAGTCCGTACAGATAAGACTTTGAAGGAACAATGTCCTAGCGGGGTCTGCTTGGTCTAGAGAGGGACAAAGCCCAATGCTTAGTTCCTTAGGATAGCATCATCCCAGAATAAGCAGCGCTGTCTCTTTTGGGAACTCATCCAGTGTGCAGAAGAAATTGAAGTTGGCATAGTATGTAGGTAGGTCATTGTGAAGAGGCCTGGTCAGGGTTTTCCCCAGAAGTTGATTTTCTTCGAATGACAATGCTCTTGGATGGTGGAAAATGGGGAAGTATGTCTGGAGCCACAGTTCTATCATCCATAAAGAGTCAGTGACTTTGTACTTCAACGGTTCTAGGGTTCCAGGGAAATCCAACTCAGATTACGGTAGAGGTAGGCCAAAACTGGTTGGGCAAGCCCAATTCTTTCACCATTAAACATGGCCTCGGCGATTGGAGTCTAGCTGATAATTTTTTCTGAGGAGGTGCAAACTACAAATTTGCAAAGCCAATATTCTAAAAAAGCAATACCTCCTTGGTCTCTACTAACTTTTTCGTAGCACTGCCACTAGACGGTGTAGGATTGTTGAAAGGCTTTGTAGGCTGTACATGCCTTCACCTTGGGACAATAGTAGTTCATGCTCCTGTGTTCATACGGTTCAGCGGCGATGGGGATGCCAAAGATGGAAACCATATCGAGGAGGGTAATACTCAAATCCCCGCAAAGGAACTTAAAAGTGTTGTTGCTTGGGTCCCAGAAATACATAGCAACGACGAATGGTTCCCGATTGCCTCCTTGAGGAAGAGAAAAACACAACTTCAGTAGAGGAGCAATCCCAACAGTTTTCCACTTTTAGGAGTCGGTTTTACCATGATCTTTGTACCACGCGATCTCTTCTTTGAGTACGGTGGGCCATTTGCCCAGTTTGCACTCGACGTCTTTTCATTCCTATTGCAATGGCAAGGCACTTTCCCTGCGAAAGATGAGTGCTTGGCGAAAAACAGGGGATCAGAGAAACTTGAATTATGTCGGATGGAACGGTGATTTGATGAAGGGGCCAAGACAAGCCGTGTCATTATCAGCCAAGGGGAGCAAAATGGCAGTGCCAGGTTTCTTTCAAATGACTACTGAATGAATGTCGTTAACGAAGGCCTGATCGTTGTCCTTGTTGAGGATGGGGTCATCTTTGGTTTTGTGTGAAGGCATCTTTTCTGGGTTTTGATGGTCGAATTTTGGTAAACAAATATGAAACTTTGTGAGGAAGCTTTGCAACAAAGATTGAGAAGAGAAGGCAGAAAAAGCGTTTCGGATTGTGTGCACTATTGACAGCCGTGCGGCGTTAAGTAAGCATGATGGCATAAAGTCACCACTTTTAAAAGGTTATGAAGTGATAGGGCAAGGCGAGTAGAAAGTTATTGTTTGGTCGAGAACGACATGTCGCTATTTCAAACCTCTTCGATTACTATTGGCCTTATCTCAAGGCTTGAGAGGCAATGTTTGGGCTCAAAATAAACAATATTTATTTTTAGGGTTTAGTTTATCATTAGGCTGATTCTTACGATTTAAGCGAAAGAGGATTTTCTTGGAAGGAAAGAAATTTTGAACGATCTTAACAATCTTAGATTGATTAGGAGAGTAAATGATGTAAGATTTTTAGCGAGTAGAGTCATTCAAAGACATTAATTGTTAGAATCTTACGACGACTATGACAAGTAATTGTACGATGCATATATATAGAGGAAATATTCGTGCAATCTGGACCTTTACATTCTACATACATATTTTGTTCTCGGCAAACCCTTCTCTACTCGAGAAACCCTACTTTCGGCGATCCGAAGATTTTTACCAGATTGGGCGTGAACAATCCGAAAATTCAAGGATGTGACAACTTGTGTACTCAATACTCGCCAAAGAAATTGCTCTACTCTATACTGAACAAAGTGTATGGAGTATCAATTTCCGTGGCTCAGCAAAGTGATACGAAAACTCAAGTCCTAAGCCACTTAGGCAAAAAAAAACTCATTGAGTGGGGTTGGTGCTTCCCCATTTCAGTCGCTTCTTAGAGGCTCAACAGTAGCGGCGCGATCGACGTTCAACGTTCTGCCCCATGGGTGTGGCACGCCAAGCACGCACACGCATGAGAAAATAGACAGTTTGAGACTTCTTCGGCACCCTAGGAATTCTACAGCCAAACAAATTTCTCTATTATAGGGAAGAAAAAAACACAATTTACGATATATTTTTCGCTCCAACTCCAACAAATTTCCCATTTTGTAGATTTTATCATTCTTTCCCATTTTCTTCCCTAAAAATATAGATATTGCTGTAAATATAGAGAACATTATTTTCTCTCTCATCACATTCCCTATTCCTGTGTTTAGGGAATCCGTTGGCAAAACAACCAAAATATTTCAAGAGAGCATCTCCAACTGCTCTTATAAAATCACAAGAAATACTATTTTAGTGGGAAAACGTCACTTTTAAGTTTCAACAGCTCTTGTAAATCATCTTGTATCCTATAGAAAATGAAGAAAAAAAATAAAAGAAAATCTCTGTAACTATAGATTTCTCAAAACTTGTATATTCAGCACAAAACCTCTAAAATTTATTGCGCACTTATTATAAGAGAATGGATAGAGAACCCATAGAAATCTCCATGGACAAACCAGAGAGAGGAGAAACTTAAGGTTGTCTTTGGATGACGAAAAAAGACATGAGATTTCATTTAAAATTAGAATTTGTCAAATTCTATGAACAAAGTTCTTTGTTTGGCAAACAACTACCGAGAAATTAAATAATTATGTGGAAAAATAAAAGAAAATTTGAAGACTCAAAATTCTGACTATAAATTCCACCTATATACGTGTCATTTCCAAATTCTATTGTTTATCACTACATTATCATATCTCAATAACATCATTTGAAAAAATCATGTGACTATCCAAGCACCGGAATACTAATTTAATGAAAATCTAAACATTGAAATTGTAATTCCTATCATTTATAATTCACTATGAAATTCAAAACTCTCCGTCCAAACAAAGCATAATTCACTCCCTCTCCTCCAAAAGAGGAAGTTCTAACATAGATTTTGAGTTTGATAAAATATATATATATATAGATTCATTAAATTATACAAAAAGCATTTAATTTTGTATGGTAGAATAGAAGAGCTGTTGGAGTTAGGGTTATTTTATTTTACAATTTTTGTGTTTTTATTTTATGTAATAAATAATTTATCAAGAACTATTGGAGATGCTCTAAAATGGAGAAAAACTCAAATATGGAGAAGTTGTTGGAGTTGCTCTAAGAGATTTCAATATAGAGAACTTTTCCATTGAGAACTCTTATAATAAAGACTTGATGAGTACCTTTTAATTAATGGTTGTAAGAGTCACTTTTTAATAATATTTTTACAAAATTAAACGTTAGATGTTTAGATATTGAAGAGTAAATCACTCATA
This sequence comes from Geum urbanum, assembly GCA_946800695.1. Lineage (NCBI taxonomy): Eukaryota > Viridiplantae > Streptophyta > Magnoliopsida > Rosales > Rosaceae > Geum > Geum urbanum. The sequence goes on from OX327011.1 coordinate 45,586,278, forward strand.
CAAATTTTCTTCCAAATTGAAAATCGTTAAGGTATCAGACAAGATCAAATCAATTGAAGAACAAAAATTGTTAAACATCCAGCTGCTGGTAGTGCAGTGGTTGACCATCCTGATATTACTCTCATATGTTGAGAGGTTAAATGTTTAATTCTCCATAAAACTGATTTTCAGAGTAATTGAATTTTTTATTCTTTTAAATATTAATAAGTGATAAATTTTGATTATGAATGATTTAATGATTTCAATTTTGGTCAAATTTTGCACGAGTTATCTACTCACCATTATTTATCTAACAAACTGTGGACTTACCAAAATACGAAGAAAAAGTGGATATAGCTAGAAGGTACTCACCAAGAGAATTCCCCCTCTATATATTAAGTGTTAAAATGAATTGTTACGATTTATGTGAAAGTTGATACCAATGTGGTCATTCCAACTTAGTCAACAAGTTGAAATCATATAAGAAATATATTGTTGCACAAATGAATCTCGGAGGAAAGGGAAGGTATTTTAGTCCATTCTAATCAGTCAAACCAGTGGAATGGTTTTTGAAATATCACTCTCAAATGGAGCAAGTAATTCCTTGTTTCAATATCAGAAAAAATTATTCTTTAATTGTTTGGTTGAATTTGAGGAAAATGATACCAAACTCTAAGATTTAGTCTTGTAGCACTTGAATTAAGAAAATATGTTAGTTGGACTACTTTATCGAAAATATGTTCCGCTAAAATGAAGACCGTTTCACAATAATCGCTCAATATATAACACGTAACTATTAAATATGTCTTGGTGGAACATGTTTTAGAAAGATACAATTATTGAATTTGAATCAATTGACCAACTCTTTGCGAAAACTCACTCGTAAACCCTAAACTGCAATCCAATATTCATCTACCACCAAATCCAATTAGCCATTTACCCACTCCCATGTTTCTCACAGTCCCTAATTCCCTATTGAACTAGCTGTATCGACCAAATATCTGAATGGATGCGGAAGATCGGTAATTTTGGTAGAAAAATGCACATGCTCTATATACGTAATAAGCCCGACACAATATATGCTTTCTTTTAAAAAAAATAATAAATTTTCATGTAATTACGGAGGAGAGGAGTCTCCAAATCTGTAGATTGACAGAACAAGACCCGTACGTGTATCACGTGGAGTGGAGCAAATCTGGGTCAGTCTCCCCTCCAAATATGAAAAAATAGTCAACCTCATCAACGGCGTAGAAGCACACAACACTAGCTTGCTTTTCTTGTGTGAAATCCTAAATAAATAGCCAGCCAACCCATCCTCTTATCTCTCTCTCTTACCCCAAAACAGAGAAGAAGAGAAAATTCTCCCCAAATCCTACCAAATTCAATCCCCTTTCTCTCGAGGAGCCCCGGCAGCTCAAGGTTCGTTGCCTTCATCTATCTTCAAATATTTTTGTATTGCTTTCCAGAAAGTATGAATCTCTTTGAGTATTTTGATCCAAAGTCGGTGTCTCTGAGTTTGAATCTGGTATATTATGATGTGGTTATATGCAGGCGTTTCTGATTGGTTAAGAAACACTTTCAGAAATATGAACAGATTCGCTTGTGAGCAAAACGCCATGGTAGGAGGAGGCTACGAGTTGGAGGGGATGAAGATGGTGGATTCAGTTGTCTGCCCCAAACCGCGTCGTTTAAGCGCCTTAAATCCGTCGTTGAACGATCCCATCAGACCTTCCTATAGATACTTCAAGTATGTTATCTTTGAACCTTTTTTGTCCTCCATTAAAGGAGTCCTTTTTTCTCATTTTGTTGATTTGTGTTCTTATGGTTTTGTTTGTTTGCCGTCTTAACAGTCACTACCCATCAGAGATTGGAGATTCTCAGGCAGCTTCTGAGCTTCTGGACCTGATTCTCCACAAGGTAACTCCTTTTTACACAAAAACAGCACTAGTTTCCAATAAAAATGAAAACTTTAGAGGTAAAAATCAGATCTTGAATTTTTGGATGCTCTGTTTTGTTGTTTACAGGGAGATGGTGGATCCATAAAGCAATTGGCTTCGTCGCCGCCGTTCTTCAGCGGGTCTCCGCCGAGCAGGGCATCAAATCCGGTCGTCCAAGATGAGCAGTTTGGTAACTACAGCAAGGTGGGACCTTTTTCGCCGATGACTGCCGTGCGCGGCGGCGGCGGAGGAGGATGTGTGCGGATGAAGTCCGGCGACAAGCCGCTGGCACGAATTGAAGGGTTTGATTGTCTTAGCAGGGACCGCAGGAACTGCAGCATCCCATCTGTAGCTTAAAACTGACTACACAATTTTAAGGAACACAGAAATCCTCGGAAGCAAAGCTAAGTTTAATGATGAAGAGGGTCTCTGTTTTTGGGGGAGAAATCTAGAGGAGGAAGAAGAAGCTTACTAATCTTTTTTGGGGTCTTTTGAGTAACGTGTGTGTAAATTTTTTGTATATACAAGTCATGGTCGTCAATCTCTGCTGATGTTGTTTATTCAGGTCAAGTTTTTTTTGTTACTGTAAAACTGAAAGATGTACATGTAAATTAAGGTGGGGAGATGATGATGATGAAGAACAAGGTTGGATTTTGTGGAATAAAGAGAGAGCAAGGATTGTAAAAGCCATCACTTGTTTGGGGAGATGCGTCTTGTAATCTCCCGGAGACTACTTTGTCTGGTTCTCTGTCCTTGTAATTGTGTTTTGGAGGAACTGAGGATTTAGATCTTTTGGAAATTATGTCATGCGTTTGTGTTCTTAATATTCTGAGGTTTGTATACATATGAATGTGATGGATCAAAGACAAGGAAATAAACTGAATTTCTTATAGATGCCGTGGCCTGTAAAGGGCTTGTTCTTCCTCATATTTCTAGTGTCTTATACTAATATTCTAGTTGTGGAAATTGGGAGAGATGGAGATGGGTTTTGGTGGGTGAAACAGGACGATTAGTGTGGGGTATTGGGTTTACGGCTTAGGAAACATCGATGCCATAACATAAAGAACATGTGGTGGACTGGCGTGCTTGTCTTGTTTGTTTGCTTGTAAGCTTGTGTTTGGCTTGGTGACTTATGACAGACGTGGAGGATTGTCATTAGGGTTTGAAATTCAAAAGGTCTAAAGGGAGGAAGGAGGGAGGCTTTTGATGTAAAAGTGACTCGTCCTTAGTCAAATGGGGTGGTGTTGGTCTGTATCTATCAAGGCCGGTTAGGCATGTGAAATTGGGGAAGAGGGTGTTTCGGGTTTTTAAAGGTTTTAGTGGTTGAAAGGTGTGGCCTTGGTAGCTAAGAGCTGTCAGCAGCAACTCCTAACTGCATGTGATTAACTGTGAATCTGAGACCTGATCAGGGTAAAACTAGATTCACCACAATTTAGTTGGTTCTGCCTTGCACCATATTAGCCGAACTTCTTGTTTGAAACTTTTAGCAATGTGTGCCATAGGTTGGCGTATAGTTCAGTAACTCCATTACTGCATTGCCTGTTATAGCTCAACAGGTCCACTCTATTGTACTAAAAGTTGTTTGGAAGAGGCCGGCCATATAGTACAGCGTCTCCATGAACGTAAAAGAAGGGTAACATTTCGTCCGAGTAGGTTCTCCATTACTTGCATACATACAGTATATCAAACTCAAAGTCAATGACCTATACCTTTTCATTTCTTCAGCTCAAAATTGAATTTCGTGAACATAAATTTTTGAGATTTATGTCAATTAGTACAAATTACTACTGTAAGAAGCGGATGTGGAATGAGATATTCCAAAAGGAAAAAAAAAATTAGAAGATAACCTCAGAATAGTTACACCTAAATCACCAAGTGGGATTGGAAAGCAGCAAAAGTTTATGCTATGCTAATGAAAGAAACACTATACATGTGTATGAAAATGAGAGCAAAGAAACTGCCTCAAGAGTTATGACTATTTCCATTGTTTGGAAGTTGGCTTTAGTGAAGAGGAGCTCAGTGAAGAAGGCGAAGTTGGCTTCAGTGAAGAAGAGCTCAGAGACAACGAGCTGTTGCTTTTTTTAATACCTGAAAGAAGCGCAATTGTTAGCAAATACAACACACATCGAATTACTCAGTAGAGAAAGTAAACTGTGTTCGCTTACTTGATGTAACTTTGGGGGACCTCTTTGCTCCAAACATTGTAGGTGAGGAGCTAACAGCTGGTGATAGTGAAGGCCACGGCACCCTAGTAAACCTTTTAGGCCTGCTGAAAAAAAAAATTGATGTTCATATACGAGTTGGATATGGTTATTTTCATTCCTTGTAACATAGGTTTCTTATTTATGTTCAATTTGACTAACACTCACTTTTCTAAGTTATCTGATCTTGAGCTTTCAGAATAGTTCATACTGTCAGCAGAGGCAGAGCCATCAGTTTCATCAGATAAGTCATCATATTTCTCCTCGTAATCTGCCTCTCCTAACATCTCAGCATCCGCAGATTTTTTCTGACCTATGCCACCTCTGGCAATCTTTAGTTGCCGGAGTTTATTGTGGTGTTTAAGATCATGCATAGACTGCTGGTGATTAGCTTCAGAACTGTACAAAAACAGTATTCAGGATCAGAAGAAGCTACTTTAAGTGAAGAGTCCTAATTATAGAACATGTGCTTAGACGAGAAGAATCATACCTTGGTGAGTTTGTAACATGATCTTGAATATCTTTAAGTAAATGCAATTGTTCGATCTCATTATCCTTCTTCGATATAGTGTCTTTGAGAATTGCCACCTGCAGAGCCACGAGAAATTAAGAAACCCACATTTGCTTGTGTTACAAGAAAATGATGTATACAATGAGGACCTGTTCCATTAATTCCCTAGCATCCCTGCCCTCTTTGTTGCTTTTTGCTGCCCCAAGCTCAACTCCAGCAACCCTCTCAGCAAACTTTAGAGTACTTAAACTTTCAGAAAATGAAGTTATCTCCGGATTAAGTTGCACAAACATAAGTGTTTTCGCTTGTCCACCTATTAAAAACAGAAGAAGCTATTGTTTGAGCTAAACTCTAGCACTAAAATATTCAGGAAATCTCAGGTAATAAAAGATGAAATCTATGACTTGGTAAAAGTAAGTAGCAAAGATGTACCGAGAGAGCTTTGAAGGACTTGAGTAAGCTTGCTGTTTCTGTATGGTACATGAGGGCTCTTCTGTGCAAGAGCAAATATGACGTCTCCAAGTGCAGACAATGATTTGTTTATGTGCTGTGCTTCTTTAAGCCTATCTCCAGTTACCTCGGAGCGATCTACCCTTTCACTTCCTGCTAAATCTACAAGATGTAGATTACCAATCAAAGCAGAACTAGTCTTCAAATCTGTCCCCCGTACATGGATTGTGAGAACACTGTAAATACACCTTTAAGTGTCACATCCCCTAGAACAGAAATAAGATGTAAACAGATTTATTTACAGATGAGATGCGCAAACCTGTGAGAGCGACTACTTCTTTCATTGAGGGCAGTGGCACTAACAGCTCGGTTCTTAAATCCTGTTCCCATTAATTTCATCACATCTTCGGTTGATTCAACAGGGTGCATACTAGCATCTGGGACAGCTAACCCATTGGGTTGAGAGTGTGTCATAATCCCTAGTGTATGCAAGTTAAAGCGGAAACAAACACTTGTAGCAAAATCAATGACACTATGACCTTAATCAATAGATATACTTATTTCAAGCAATGTGAAAGAAAATATCATGTTGAGAACAAGAATAGAAGAAAGTAAGTTCCTTTAACATATCATTTGATTCTTTCCTAACCAGAGAAGGATATTTTTTTGGAGTACCATCACTTGATAGCAGATCACGCACTTGTTCATTGTATATTTCAACCATCTGAACCCCAAGTTCATACATAATGGAGCTTTTTCTTTGTTGAGACAGATCAAACAGATCATTTAAGGCTCGATAATTGACTCCCCAGTTCTCCTTAGTTGTATTATTTGGACCAGTCTGAGAAGAAATATTTATCAGCATTAGCATTCTACAAGTTATATTGCGTGTACTAGATTTAAGATGAAATCTAAAGACTCCATACCATTGTGTAGGTTTTCCCAGATCCAGTTTGACCGTAAGCAAAGATGCATACATTGTATCCATCAAGTACAGATCGTATCAAAGGTTGAGTATCAGTGTATACTTCAGCTGCAAATAATAGATAAGATCCACATGTTAACATCAGTTTCAAGTGGAAGCAGCGCAAGTATATATCATGAATCAGATCATTCGAATAATAGCTGAAGATGCAAAATATGAAAACTATATAACAGAGAACCTTGAGTTGCATCTGAACCATAGACCTTATTAAACTTGAACAACCGCTGCCCATCTTTCCCTGGTTTGGAGCGGTCTGCAACTGCCAGTTCCCCATTGTCTCCAATATGTTCCACCAATGTTCGTTTCTCTTTTTGTCCAGGCAGAACTGGTCTAATTCGACAGTATACTCTAATGTTACCTGATCAAGAAAACTGAGAAGTGAACTCATATGATTTTACCTCAGATATAACCTAAAGTAAAAAGAACTTGATTTGGGCACCTTTTAAATCCTGAATTTCATTAAATAGTTTCCTATTTTCTGCAAGAATTGAATGATAGTTCTCAGCTGCATCTGCTAATGATCGAAACTTTACTCCTGAAAAAGACCATAAGAAGGTAGGCAAATCTTCCATCACTAAGGCAATGAAATGTACACAGATTTCCCTTGGCACATTCTTACCTAAGTGATCAAATTCATTTGTGTAGCTCCGTTCAGCCTTCACTATTTCTTGCTTAATGGACACGGAAGATAGCTTCAATTCCTGAAAGTATCATGAAAATAAAGAAATATTGTGTCACCATTTCTCAGATAATACATTTAAATATGTGAATACAATCTGATCTAGAGCATAAATACCTTTAGAGAACGAAGTTGAACATCCATAAATTTGGCAAAAACAAGCTCTTTCTTGTTCCAACTCTGACATTTATCTTGAAGATCTTTCTCCTTTTTCCTTGAATCTGCTAATACATGTTCAAGCTCCTTTATCCTTTCTTCAAGCTGTGATTTAGTAATCCGATATTTTGATTCTGAACTTTCCTCAAGCTCTTTCACCTTAATTGTGGAAGCTTCCAAGAGGCCTTCAAGTTCTTTTACCTTCTCTTCAAGCTTCACTTTTTTTTCAGAAAACTCACGCCTTAAAGTTTCATCATTGCTTGAAGCTTCCAAAAGGCGTTCGAGTTCTTTTATCTTCTCTTCTAGCTTTTGATTCTTTTTTGAAAACTCAAGCTTCAAAGTATCATTGGAAGCCTGATGGTTTGATTCAGAACTTTTTTCTAGCTCTTTCACCTTATTCCTAGAATCATCTAAAAGGCGTTCAAGTTCTTTTGCTCTTTCTTCTAATACCGCTTTAGCACTTTTAGCTTCTGTTTCCATTTGCAAGCACCGCAAGTCATATGTCTTTTTGGCTATATCTAACTCTTGCTTCAATCCTAAAATTTCAAGATTGCAATGCTCCTTCTCTTTCCTTAATCTGATCACATCCTCATCATCAGTTTTCTTCTTTTCTTCCATTCTGGTCTTCTCATTCTGCCAATAATAACCATTCTAACTTAGGGATCGCTATCGTGAAACTTACATAAAATTATGAATTTTTTTTTATTAGATTTGTCTAGTGCAGGTGATGGTTGTGATTTCTGAAATATACCTTCATTTGCTGAACATGATTCCTAAAAAGCTGTACCAAAAGTTTCATATAAAGAATAAGACATTACATGTGTGCAGACTGCAAAGTAGTCAATTCTCAAGCATTTATATAAAACTAAGAATTATATTTCTTACCTCACTCTCCTCAGTGGTTCCAGATGCAAGGGCTTCAAGTACTCTAATTCTCGACTGATATTTCTCTTCACGGGCCTTGAACAGATTGTTTTGCTGGATGCACAAAACCATAAAGAAGTTGAGAAGGAGCATTTCTTGATTGGATCGAAAGTAAAAACATATTTGTTAGTACATATTACAGTTCTCAAATGTTCAGCTTGAGTTGATATACGGCGCTCAATCTCCTGGGCAACTTTTCTCAAAAGACAAGCCACCCGCTGCAAAACATAAGCAATTTCCTGTCAAGCACTGTATTTGTATTGATAATACTTATTCTTAACAATGCGATTTCAGAATGCCATACATGAGGTATTTCACTGTTCTTTCTTTCGACGCTTTCATCTAGAATTCCATTTACAACACTCAGAAGGGACTGAGTTGGAGCGTTCTGCAATAATAGATGCTGAAATGCATTAAAGCTGTATCAAAATGGATGTATACACAAAAAACAAAAGCCTGATTCAGTTCCAAGGTACATTGAGTAACTTACATCTAAGCTGTTGGGTTTCATCATTTCTGAGATTTTTGCAGCAGGAAGATCTGCGTAGAGTCCTTGTTTCATCTGAAATACCTCATGGAACTTATGTCCAACATGATGCATCAATCCCGGTGACGACTCTGCGGAAGGTAAAGTTGCATCAAACATCAGCTGTTTGAAGAAAACAGCATCTAAAAGTTTGTCAACTGAACCAAATAAAGGCTATATCAGAAACTAGTTACTATATTTTCTTGTATGCATAACCACTATCAGCCAATAACCATGCACAATGGATACGGCGAGTACAACACAACAACCGTACCTGACATAACAGGACTACGCATTGGACGTTGAAATTTTGAATCAGACAAGATCTTTTGCCTTTCTTCTACAGATAACGGGGAACTAAGTCCACGAGAAAATAAGTCTCGTCGAGGGCTATCAGAGTTAGCAGTTGGACTAAATAAAGAAAAGCCGTCTGTTACACCAAGTCGTGTTCTAAGTGTTAAAAGACAATCTATGACATTTTTCATAGATCCCTGCACAACATGACCCAGGAAATCATAGGAAGGTCAGATAACATATTAGAAGTTGTAACTGCTCAAAGAAATTTCTGGAATATACGCACATTGCATAACAATCTGTATGCTTAAAATTGATGTACCTTCTCCAGGTCCAATTTTTCAAACCGGGGCACCCCTAATGCTTCAACAGCAGCCAGAAACCTTGCAACATTTTCTGAGGTTGGCACTGACTTCTGGTCAGATTCATTCCCCTACAATAGAACATGCACATTTCAAGTCCTGAAATTCAGTCACCAACTTGTAATTCACAACTTATAAATTGGTGGGGGGGGGGGGGCTAGGAAAATCAAGAACCTCATCAACAGAACCAGGTCTAAGCCTGTTCAATATTCGACATAGAATGGTGCCATTGATCAAGCATGATCTCAAGTCCTCATCTGAAGAAGTTACTGGTAATCCTAAATCTGGTAGCAAACCATTTAACCACTCCACTAAATAAGCTCGTCGCTTGCCTGCAAAGGTGAATTGCAAAACTATGAGTAAGGTTTTGGATTGGTACACAATACTGCTAAAAAAAAAGTGGAGCAGCTTTCCTTACCTTCTGTCTCACCAATACCAATACCATTCACAACTCGTCCAGTGACATCCCCATTAGCAGGACTACTTGAGCTCAGACTTCTTCCATTTTCATATTTGTGATAATCGGAAGAAGATTCCATGGTAAAAAACCTTGAGAGTGACACACATTTAGCTTTGGAGCTAAACTGTAGAGCTCATGGTTAGCATTACTTCTCTGTGTTAAAAAAACAATCCTGAAAGATTGAAGCTTTATATTGAAGTAAGGGTTTTAGCCATGAACTGAGTAAAAATTACAAAATTAAAGTAACCCACTTAGAGAAATCTATAAAATAACAAAGGCAAGTATTGCTGCATTGGTTCTAAATACTTCTTGATCATCAACTTCCATGTTAAGCTGACATTCCATAGAGGTAGTTCAGGGGATCAAGAGTATATAAGAGAGAAGGAACAATTGCATAAGCTGCTGACATATATATGATGCATATACAGTAACCTGCGCATTACATACACACAAATATAAAGTCTATATCAAGAGTGGAACTCCGCCTTCTATTAAAAAGTGAAGTACTTCTTATCGACTAGCAATCAAATATCCAAACTTATCTATATTTTAGGTACCGGTCATCTTTTAAAAATCATCGGAATAATATTGACAAATCACAATTGTGAGTTGCAGAAGGTAGAAGCATACCTTGGATAGTACAAGTCTTGGATCATGCACTGAATACAACCTGTGAAACCAAGTTAACCAAACAGAATCAGTTTGTGCACATGAAGAACAATATGATCAGAAAAAGATAGCAGACAGAAACAAAAATGGCACACAAAAATTCCAACCTGCTGAAAGAGAATAGATAGAGAAGCCAATGAAGAAGCTCTAAGGTTTGGTAGTCTGGTTAGGAATTCAACTTATGATTTCTGACGTGAGAACTCGTCGAAAGGGAAGAAGAATTGAATTTTGGTCTTTTACTAATGAATACCTTAACCTTCACGTTTCCGGATTCAAATGTGTTTTTTTTGTTTAGATGTTCAAAGCGAGTTGAGGACCAGTCACCGGGACCTTGAATGTAGGAGCACAACTCTCCCAGCTATACGTCTCCGTCTCCGTCTCCCTTTTACGTGGGTGACTGCCACGTGTCGCGTACCCGATGGTGACGGTCCATCTTTCCCCACACTCTGCTATCTTTGGTGGTCAACACGGATTGAAAGTCTGAAACTTAAGTGGCCCATGATCGACCCAAATGCCAATTCGGGTAAAGGATCCGAACCCTAAGTTCTGTAACAATTCTTTTTGGAATCATTTCCTACCAAAATGGGCAAAATGTTCACCTATGAAACAGATTAGAGTTTGTACTTTGAAAATGTAGACGAAATCTATTCGGTCAAGTAATGTGGAGGAGAAGAGTCAATCAATACACCCTAGTATTTTGTAGCAGCGTGCACTGTGATATGGTACATGGTGATAGAGATACAAGAGGATTGAATATGCGATTTCTCTGCACCGGGGTCAACATTTGGAGGAAATCGGAATTCTTATCGGTGGGTCCCGTTGCAAATCGATCGCCCCCGGCTAAAACTTGGTGCAGAGGCGTCCGAAAATAGGAATTCCTCGCGACGACCAATGTTTGACATCGAGGAATTTCTCGACGATGTGCTGAAATGGGAATCAAGATAGGACACTTTCCGTGACGGAGCCAACGAACGTGGGTGACGCCATGACGCGTTGCTTTTTTTTTAATTTCTTGCCGTAAAACTGCAATTTTTTTAATTACTCATTTACCAACCAATGACAATGACAGCCCGCCACGTGGCCGGGCTGTCTCCCAAGTCGTCCCCAACGGCTCTGTGATCCTTGGTCGTCCATCTTGAATCCAAATTTCGATCGGCCGGCCAGAATTCATATACAACGGCTATATTTTGTTAATAACTCAAATATTTGCATAAAATACCAAAAAATTGTAAAAAATTAATTAAAAAATTGCTAATAACCCGTTTTAATTTTCCTACAACTGTTACCAAAAAATAAAATAAAATATTTTTTTAAGTAATGAATAGTAATAGAAATTCTTATTTGTTGCTGCGTAAAAATCATTAATAGGACATTTTATTCGATGAATAGTGATAGAAATTCCTCAAGTAAGAATTCCTAGGTCTGTAAGAAGTTCTAAACCGGTGCAGATGTTCTTAGAAACATATTTCTCAATCTTCTAGCGGAGCGACTTCCCTCCACAAGCAATAAGGCTTCACCTGTGCAGAAATTTCTTATTTGTCCTCAAGAGCATCCGCACCGGCGAATAAGAATAGCTTGAGCAAGACCGGCCGGACCCACTCGAAGAGCTCGAGCAACAGCTCGTCCAAGTTTTGCCCGACCTTTTGTTCGAGCAAACCTTCCGCCAATGACCGGTCTCGATCAAAATCTCACCGCTGCATTTCTTCTTGATTTTGCTCGAGCTTCATCTTAGCCGGGCCCTCAAACAGCTCGAGCACCACCCCTGCCAGTGCATATGCTCTAAGGAAGAAAAATATTTGTGGCCGCCGATGAGTTCCTCGACTACCCCCATCACACCGTCTCTCTCTATCTCTCTCTCTCTCTCGATCTCGATCTCGAGCATGTGATTACGACTTTCTGTTCAAGGTCATCTTGATTGGCGACTCCGGCGTCGACAAGTCCAATCTGCTCTTCAAGTTCATCAAGAACGAGTTCGCGCCACCATGACAAAGTCATCAAGGTACAGATTTGAAAGCAACCGAAAGATTTCCACTGCCCAATCTGCCTGCTTCATTTCCTTCTCCATTATCTCCGGTCATTCACAATTGATAAAAACACAATTCAATTTCCAATTTCGTAGCTCTTCATCTTCCTCGAAATCCAACTATAGCCCATATATCATCCACATCTATCAGAACCCAGTCACCTATTAATGGATTCCCAAAGCCATCGAAACCTACGAATTTGAAAGTCTCATCAAATGGGATAATTCGAAGTTGATGGACTGAGCTCCTCAAATCAATTTTATTAGTTTGTTGGCTGCCGTTGGTGTCGGCGGTGAGGATGCCCTGGGATGGGCGGAGTTGAGCTTTGACGGGATTGCGGCGAAGACGAGAGTGAACTTGTTTGTCCATAGGGTTAAAATGGGAAGATGACAAATCTACAAAGTTGGGAAATGTTCAAATAAGCCTCGATAATAATCAATGGTTGAGATTGCTGGGTGAGATACAAACTAGCATGTGTCTAACTAGTTGCGGAGAGAAGTGACTTCAATCTTCTAGTCTTTTAGACCAATGGTAGAGAGCCTTTATAAATATAAATATATATATATATATATATATATATTATCAACAGAAAAAGATATGAACTAGAGTAGGGCTGTTAATACAGACCGAAAACTGTTTTCGGAAAAAAAAATCTAATCGAAAACGAACCGTAATCGAAAAAATCAAAATCGAAAAAATATCGAATCGAAAAATAAAAAATTAAACCGAACCGAAAAATTCGGTTTCGGTTTCGGTTTTCGGCTCCAAAAAAACCGAACCGAATCATTTGAACCGAAATGAATAAAACGACGTCGTTTTACAAGTATCAATTAAGTTTGATGTTGTTGGGTATGTTATTGAGTATCTCTCTTTGTCCTATATGAAAGTAATATTTGGTATGTGCCATGCATAGTTTGATATTTAACAATGATTGTTGGGGTTCTTGTAGGTTTAAGAAAATGAATGCTAAGTTGCCAAAGAAAAACCCCCTACCTGAGAAAGTGAGAATGTTGGACAAGTTTAGTATAGTTTAAAAATAGATTCAATTGAATGTTTTTATGTGATATTTGGATTATATTTTTATTTGGATGGACTGTAGATTGTTTTAAACTTGGACTATGAAGTGTGGATTTTGGTTTATGTTTGTTAATGTTTGAAACTTTGAATTTGTGATGTAAACTTTCGGTAAACATTTGGCCATTTGCTATGGTTTGAAACTTTGAATGCGTGATTTGTGACTAATTATATTTATTGTAGTTTGATTCGATTTGACATAAATTATGTTTCACACTTTCACAAAGTTATTGAAAAAAATAGCTAATGAAAATCTTCGAATTTTCGAAACTAATAGAAAGAAACAGTATTTTTTTAGAAAGTTTTTTTTATTTAAAAAAAACTGAAAAAAAAAACCGAACTGAACTATTCGGTTTTTTTGTAAAAAAATCAAGAAAACCAAATAAAACCGAACCGATTAAAAAATACAATTCGATTAATAACCGTACTGTTCGTACCGATTAACAGCCCTAAACTAGAGTAATAAAAAGACACACAATGTCATTGCCCTTTAGCTACCACATGCATGGACAAACACGCTTGTCCTGACTACTGTCTTTTGAACTTGACAACTCTTCTGGTGTTGATGTGCATCAATTCAGAGCTCCAAGTTGGATCTTTCTTCAGATATGGACTTACCAAAACAGATTCTAGTGATTTGAGAATGCATGAATGCCAGAACCAGTTACTCTAATACAACCCTGCAAATCGGCAATTTTGTGCCAACGCAACAACTGTAGTGTTTGACACGCCTGGAAGAGCCAAACTCAATGTGTTGAGGGTTTTAATTTTGGAGAGTGTCACACCTCCAATGTCGTTTATTGTACTTGAAGAGTGCTTCAATACAAGATGCTCCAAGCTAACATATTCCCCTGCAAATACTCGAGCCCGATCTCAGTGATTCCCCAGCAATACTTATGCAGTCTAAGCACCAATTTCTTAATGTTTCTTGAGCTTGAGCTTGACCCATTTACCAATAAGTTCAATCCGTGATCTGTAATCTTGTAACAATCTGTCAATATCAAACTACTAATCGAAGAAGACGGCAACGACCCAATTAGTTTAAGGGTACGATCCCTGGCCAAGCCACGTCGCAATTCTAAAGATCTCAAGTTGGGTGCTGAATTTACGAGCGCAGTCACTCCATCGTGGCTAGTATTATTCCCAAGAAGAGAAACAGTGGACAACTTGGGACATCCAATACCCAATGCCTCTATACCTCTTCTCCCCAAGTATACATCACCGTTCACTAGCTTGATGGCCTCAATTTGAGGACGTGTTTCGGCTATGGTTTCGAGCTCAGTGTCGGATAGAAGCTGTATTCTCAAGTTGACTAAATTTGGGAACCTAGCTAGAACAGGAATAGTAAAGGAAGCTCTATGATGTGTAAGGTCGAGTGATTTTAGGTTTAAACGTCTCACCTTACACCATTGCTTGCAAACTTCCGAGAACCGTTTCCTATCATTTTTATCTGTAACTTTGTTGTGGATCAGCTCAACTAATTCGTCGCTCAAATAAAAAGCTATCCCTGATTTCGTTTTAATCTGTGGAGCCATGAGACTTGTCGCAGAGAGAGAGAGAGAGAGAGAGAGAGAGAGAGAGAGAGAGAGAGAGGCGTACGATTTTGAGTTTTAGAATGCATTGCTCTAAGGAGTCTAAGTTATGTATAAAGCGAGTGATGCAAATAGGGCCCAAATACTAAAAGCCTCAAACGTCCGAGTGAAAATCACAGAGTAACCACTTAGGCAAGTAATGCTGCATTGGTTCTAAATACTTCTTGATCATCAACTTCCATGTTAAGTTGACATTCTATATAGGTAGTTCAGGGGATCAAGAGTATATAAGAGAAGGGAAAATGGCTTAAGCTGCTGACATATGATGCATACAGTAACTTCCGGTGAAGGCCCATGATTGACCCAAATGCAAATTCGGGTAACCAAAAGTTCTGTAACATTTGTTTTTAATCATTTTCTAATTCCTACCAAAATGTTCGTCCATGAGACATTTTAGTAACCTAAACTGTTAATGATTTCGTAGTTCGTACTATGTTATTAAATCGAATAATGTAGGCGAAATCTATTATGCAGTTTCACGTAGTATGTTATTAAATCAAATAATGTATTGTAAATATTCGGTGAAGTGTAAAGTAAGAAGAGTCGATACGCTGTACTATTTAGTAGCAGTGTGCCCTGTGATATGGTGGGGGGAGGGGCGGGGGCGGCGCATAGAAGGAGATACATAAGGAATTTTTTTTGTTTGAGAAAGTGTATTGCATTAATGCAACCGGATAACTAATAATACAAAGAACAAATACAATAAAATTACTAAATACGGAGTTTAGGATGCAATAGATTGAATATGAGATGTCTACAACCATTTTAAATGAAACATAATTCTCTATTTTAAGACCAATGGTAGTGTGTCTATTTTCAATTTATTCATAATTACCAAAGAAATACACCTAAGATTTTTTTTTGAGAGCACCCCTGGTAAATTCGGGCGTATTGTTAGATTTCAACCGAATTCAACTTGAATAGTACAAATAGAGCTGGCAACGTCAGAATTTAACCCTATTCTTACATGCACTAAGCTCAACAATCGTCGAGCTTACTTGCGTCTTAAGAAGAAGTAAAAAAAACATGAAAACAAGGTATTTGATATACCCTTGAACACGCAATTGTGGTAGCTATGTTAAAAACCTAATGAATCACGCCAACTAAAAAAAACAAAAATAAGCTCACGGTACAAAAATACCTCATTAGAATTCTAAAAACATAGGACATTTATTCGTAAATAGTTATATAAATACCTAGAGAAAGGCTTAAGGCAAATACCTTAGCCCAAAGAAACACCTAAAATGGCCCAAAATAATGCAAGCCGAAATCAAATCCAAACAAACCAAATGACCAAACCAGTCGCTGCCAACAAAACCAAGCTCAACCAAAACACCGCCAAACACCTCCGCCAGCCGCCACTCTAGCATCGTCTAGAACCCTCACCACGCCAACCACCATCCAGACCACACCGTCACAGCCACAACAACAGCTCACAAGCACATACCGAAAAACAGCCGAATTGGAAACCCGCACCAAACATCAATCCCAAAGAACCGATGTTGGCCGAAATCGGAAAACGACGACCGCCTAACGATGTAGAAGCCACTCACCTTGTTGCGCCGCCAACCTCGCCACCAAAAGCTTGAAGGAGAGAGTCCAAACTTGTACTACCGAAAACCATTTCAACCTCGACATCCCATCCGGCTGCTGACCCTATGACAAAGACAAGGCCCTAAAGCTAGTCCCAGCCCGAGCAGCAGCCTGATGAGATCAATGGATGATGGTCGCACCCCCTCTAGGGTTTTTCTCTTGCGAGAGAGAAAAACGAGAAGCCCAACCTAAATTGCCTTCAAAACTAGTTCTGATATTTCTTTTTAGCAAACTACTCTTAAGGACACTTTGGAGGTGACAAATATACTTAAGGATAATGTACTTTATTTTGGACAATAAAAGATAAAATCTTACAAATAAGGACACTTTGTTCTGGCGTTGACACGTGTTATATACATCTTTACCAATTTACCCTCAGACATCCCATATATAAAGTCTTTTTTCTAAAGAAAAAAAATGGTAACGATTCTCCAAAACAGGCAACGATAACCGGGAGCTCTCGATCATTACTTCTTCTAATCGATCTTCTAGGTTTCAGCAACATCGCGTTCTGCATACGTTCCATTACGCTTACGTTCTGTGAATCGCGTTAATTTGGAATCGCTTTTTCGAGGTTTGTTTTTTGATGAATTTGGAGGTTTTTGGAGTGAAGCTTGTTTCATCACGATCAGAATTTTTCAAGGCTTGTTTTGGGGTAGTAGTTTCCTGATTCCAACTTTGCGATCTTTGAAATCTCATATCAGCAATTCTCGATGAGTTTTTTTTTACGTTTTTGATGGTTCATGTGTTTTTTTTGTGTGTGTGTTTTGAATGTGATTCATATATGATTATTTATTTTGTGTTTGATCGAAAGTTAGGGTTTTTATTTTGCAGCAAATCATGTGATTGTTGATATATTTTAAGTTGCAGACGAATGTTTCTAGTTGGTTTTCTTGTTTTTACCAGTTTTCAGTATAAGTATGATACTTTTTTTGCTATGTTTGTTGCTCTATGTTGCAATATATGATGTTTTTCAATAGCAAGCATATGAGTTTTTTAGTAGTTCTTGCTTCATCAAATTGTTTTTCAGTAGCAGATGCTTTTTTAGAATTATTGTGTTTCTCAGTTGCATCTTCTCTTTAGCAGCTTCTCATTTGTTTGTTTTTTTGTGTTGTAATTTTTGTTGAGTATCAGTTTGTATAGTTTAATTGATTGTTGATATAAGTGTGATACTGTTTTTGCTGTTTTGTTGCTCTATGTTGAAATATATGATATTTTTCAGCAGCAGGCACCTGAGTTTTTCAGTAGTTCTTGCTTCATCAAATTGATTTTCAGTAGCAGATGCTTCTTTAGAATTATTGTATTTCTCAGTTGCATCTTTTTATTAGCAGCTTCTCATTTGTTTATTTTTTTTGTGTTGTAATTTTTGTTGAGTATCAGTTTGTATGGTTTAATTGATTATTGATATAAGTGTGATACTGTTTTTGCTGTTTTGTTGCTCTATGTTGAAATATATGATGTTTTTCAGCAGCGGTCTCCTGAGTTTTTCAGTAGTTCTTGCTTCATCAAATTGATTTTCAGTAGCAGTTGCTTTTTTAGAATTATTGTATTTCTCAGTTGCATCTTCTCATTAGCAGCTTCTCATTTGTTTATTTTTTTGTGTTGTAATTTTTGTTGAGTATCAGTTTGTATGGTTTAACTGATTGTTAATATAAGTGTGATATTATTTTTGATGTTTTTGTTGCTCTATGTTACAATATATGATATTTTTCAGTAGCAGGCACCTGAGTTTTTCAGTAATCTTGCAGTATAAGTTGTTTGTTGTTTTTCAGTAGTAGGAACCTGAGTTTTTCAGTAGCACCAAGCTTGTTTTGATATGCATGTGTTTTCAGTTCAAAATCAGTATCATTGGCATATCACACATTTTTATCAGTTGTAGTTGCTGTTTCAGTAGCAGCTTCTCATTTATGTTGGTTTTTTATGTAGTGATGACTTTTCTTTCGGAGCTTGCAAAGATTGTATATGGAAGTGAGGGTCTTCTTATGCCTGTGATGAGGTCGACCAAGTTTGGTGATCTGTGCGATCAAATTTTCTCAAGGTTTCAAAATCTCAAACCAAGACAGTTCACTTTGAGGTATAGTTTCAGTGATTCACCTAATACAATTTTAGACACAAATAAAGACATCGTTTCTATGTTTGAGGTCTATGAGTATTTACCTGCTTGCAAATAGATAGAGACCAATGTCTTAGATATTGGGGCAGGCTATGCTGGTATTATTAAAGATTCATTTGTGCTTGAAATTGTTTTGCATGATGATTTATGCATTCAACATCAAAATAATGAAGAAGACGTGAGCATCGATGATTCTAATTTTTAGGAGGATGACAATATGATTCTAGGAAAGTTTGTAAGTAAGAACACTGAGAGGAAATTTTGTTGTGCGGAGTGGGGAGATTATATCAGTCATGTTTGTCAGTTTTTTTAGTGGCGGAGATGTGGAGTTTAGGGAGAAGTTATGCAAGTATTCTGTGGAGAAATGTTTTGAATTTAAGTATGTGAAGAATGATCAGAATCGTATTAGAGCAGTATGTGCGCAAAAAGGATGTGAGTGGTATGTCCAAGGTACTTTATGCGTGACTAACGGCTACTTCTACTAACACTCATGTGTCATAGTAGCATGTCGTTAGAATCCTAAAAAGCTAAGGAGCAAAGTTGTTGCCACAATCATAGCTGACAAAGTTCGTTCCGACCCTTTGCTGAAGCCCAAACATATTCTCAATGACCTGAAGGCCAATTATGGTGTAGATATTCAGTATCATACAACCTACAGCGCTAGGGTCGTTGCCAATCATGCTTTGAATGGCACCAAAAGCACTGGATACGATATATTGCCATGGTATATTGATACTTTGAGGCAAACCAACACTAGTTCTCATGTTATGCTCGAAGAAAAGGAAGGAAGGTTCCGTCATTTTTGTGTTAGATATCAAGCATCAATCTTAGGGTTCCGTTTTTGCCAACCGATGTTGTTTCTAGACGGAACATTCATCAAAAACAAGTACAAATGAATGCTTTTGGGTGCATGTGCCAAAAATGAGAACAAATGTACTACTTTTCTGTTTTTCAGTATTGGTTCTTAGAAGTTTAATTTTCAGTAGCAAAGCCTTTTTTATCTGTTAAAATTTCTACAGTAGGGTAATAGAGTTCTACTTTGCATGGTTTTAAAGTTTCTCTCCAACATAATTAGATTCATAGGGAAAAGTTCTGATTGATTTCTAATTATTTGCTACTTCCGAAAAGAGGTCTGCCAGTTTGTATTAAAGTATCTTAAAACATATTCTTGTATCAAGAGTGTTCATCGTGGATTGTGTAATCAACAGTTTTTTTTTCTTTCAAATATTTCGTTAAACTAATACTATTTCAATAGCTATCTTGTATTTACAGTAGCAGCATTAGCGATAATCTAATCTGTTATCTTTTTGCAGAAATCTTTTCATTTGCTTTTGCTATTGTTGATTCCGAAAGCAAAGAAAATTGGACTTTGTTTCTTGAGCAGCTGATAATTATGTTGGATGGTGATGCTCGCAATATTATTTTCATAACTGATAGGGGAACTGGTCTTATTGATACAGTTACAGAGGTTTTTCCATCCTCTCCTCATTCTTACTGCAATAAGCATTTGAAAGACAAACTCAATGGGAGGTATCCAAGTACTTTTAATGCTGAGTTCAAAAAGCTAATTTTGAGGCAGTTCAGGAACTGTGTTTATGCGAGAACAAAGGAGATATTCGATGAGAGGATGGAGCAGTTGAAAAACTCTCAAGGTCCGATCAAGGAGTTTTTGAAGGACTTGTATCTTGTGAACTATGCAATTGCTTATTTCCATGGAAAGAGATATAGTGAGATTATCAATGTCCTTGCTGAGAGCTATAATAGCATGATAAGGAATGAGAGGTGTATGCAACTGTCGTTGATGGTTGAAAACATTTGGGTGAATTTGATGGAGAAGTTCTCTAAAATAAGGGATGATTCTACTCAATGGTAGGGTGTTCTGTGTCCTAAGATGGAAAAAAAAAGTTGCAGAAGAGGATAGATATAGGAAGGAATTGGAAGTTGAGGATCATGTAACAGTTTCAGTTTTCAGTAGGACTTCTTTTACATCTGTTTTTTATCAATTTTTATTTTCAGTATTAGTTGAGTTTAGCATTTTCTGTTTTAAGCATCAGTGTCATTGATTCTTCTTTCTTTTGCAGGTCATCAAATCCAGTGAAGAGGTTTTTGAGGTGTTTATTGAAGAGAACACATTCATGGTGCATATAGGCCACAGATCTTGCTCATGTAGCTGGTGGCAATTTTGTTGCTTCCTGTGTGCGCATGTCGTTCAAGCCATACAAAAAGCTTAGAAACTGATTTATACATATATTGAAGATTACTGGAAGATGAACTTTTATAGACAATCACATCAAATTTCATTCTGGCCGTTACCCGATTTAGATAAACCTTCCCCGGAAAGTTTTGGAGATGGTGCCTTGAAACCTCCAATTACAAGGAAACCCCCTGGAAGGCCTATGACCAGAAGAAAGAAGTCATTTGGTGAATGTTTGAAGCCTATTACTTTTGGTCGGTGTAACCGAGTTGGCCATCACAATTCTCGTACATGCACTGTCCCCATCAATTAGACAAACTCTTTATTTTGATGTCTCCCATCTGGTTTATATGCTTACAAGATTTGTCCCTAGAATATATTTTGATTTTTTGATTGATTTTTCTGCTGGATTCAGTAGCAGTCTTTCATTTTTTGCTGCTTGATTTAGAAGCAGTATTTGACAACTATTTATAGTTGATAGGTTATGCAATAGATAATGGCACCTTTTTGTAATGAAATCAGTAGCAGTGTTTTTACTAGTCGGGGTCACGGTTTAGCGGCACGCTTCTAAATATATGTTCTCGACAATAGTTCTTCTGTTAGCAGCTGATTGTGAGACTTTTTTTAGTATTAGACTTTCTGTTACAGCTTTAGTTTTTCAGTAGCAGTGTATGAGCAAAAATTTCATATAAGAAGTAATGTTAATCCGTGTTCATGTGTTAATATGAAGTACACTTTTAGGGGCCACGGTGCAGCGGCACGCTGCTTAATCATAAAAGAGATTTATCATATTTGCTCATCTCATTAATAATGTGTTTTCTTAATGCCATAGCAATGCATCAGTAGCAATGTATTTGTAGTAGTGATTTAAAACAAAACACAATGTACATTTTTTGTCAAGACTTTTACTCATCACAGGCAGTGCATTTTTCTTCTGATTAATCTGAAATGATATTCTTAAATGAATAATACATGACAAAAGGAAACATATCTCAATCATAGTATTAATATCAGTTGTTTTAAGTAGTGTATATATATATATATAGCAAACTACTAAACTTCATCAACATTACATTATTCATCAACTTCTAAACTTTAAACCTCATTCTCTTCGACATGTACCTTTCTGCGTCGTCCATGAACTCCTTGATGATTTTTGTTCGATACTTCAGCACATCTGTTTTTGCAAACTTTTCAGGAATTAGCTTATTGTTTGACAGTCTCTCTATGAAGTTCAGAACAAAAATTCCACAGTCAAACCGACAATACTAATTCAATAGCAGCAAGTTTGAATTATGAAAAAGAAAGGAGGATGTAGTAGCACCAGGAAAGTTGAGGCTTTAAGTAGCACAAGTATGTATTTGTACTTACAATAGGCTTTGTGTGGCGCAGTTCTTATCATTTGTGATCTGAAAAATGAATGTGTGTGTATCATCCAGATAGTCCAAGCTAGCCAAGTTTTCTGACTCATATTGTTGGGCCCTGAAGCTTTCAATTACGTCTTTCTGCAATGTAAATATTTCATTAATTATTTTGTTCTATCTTATTGTAAATAAAGTTAAATATGCTTCAAAATGTATATGATGCATACCACAGCTATTGCTCTTTCGTAATCCAAGTCATTCATAGTTTCATCAAGAGGCCTCATAGAGTTGTAATGCGTCCATATTTTAGTCATTGTATCAAACACTAGCAGGATGTAGTGAAACGCTTCAGCCCTGTGATGTATGTGGAAAAATAAAATCTGCTTTCCTTGCAAGTTAGTCCTCATCTCCTCCCAAAGCATATTTTTACAGGTTGCTTCATACTTCTCCCAGTCATTGTAATATTGGAGCATCTGTTGAAAAATAAATCAATATCAGGTATACAACTCTTTCATTAACTCCTAATAAGTAACAATATAAGTTTCTATAGTAGTCCCCTAAAACATAGTACAATCTTTGGAAAACACAAAAGCAATTTTTGAAAACATAAGTGCATATTTTTGGGAAATCCAGCTTTGACAACCAAGTTCAGCAAAACTGTTTAAAAACTCAGAAAACTTACTGTGAAATCATATTTGACATAGAGACACTGAATTGTTTCTCTTCTGCGGATGAGTTCCATGTATGTGTCGATGATGGAGTTTGAAATCGCATGATCTTTTAGCAATTCCTCCACATCAGAACGAAAGCATCCCGGAACGAAAGGTAAGTTGTAAAATAGAAAGATGAGCATAGACATCATTGATATATATATATATATATAGTACTGATAAGATTTTTAATCTAACTCTACTTCACTTACCTCAACTCCTTTAGTTTACAGTAATTTTTTAAGATTGACTGGAGCTGCTCATCCAAATTTTTGAAGACCTTATGTTTTTTCTAAACTAGTGTCATCCATTTTTTGATGTTTTGCAACATGTTTATCTCCCGTATCATGTGTTTCCTTCGTCTTCTTGCATACCTTAGTGATTTCAAAACTCGGCAACTCCTTCTCTCATCTGTCTTTTCTTGTTTTGATCCTTTTTATATATGCCATTGTTTCTCTGATGTATCATTCTTATCTTCCCTTAGATGTACGACATTAACATTCTTCCTTTTGCATCGACATTTCAGCTCTTTGTATTCTTTGTCCTTTTGAACAATAATGTCTTGGTAAGCTAGAAGCTTCCTCTTGTAATGCTCATTCTCGGCCCATAGATTTTCAATGTACACGTTCTTTGTTCTACAAGACTCTATTGCAGAAGAGGCCATTTCTTGCTTCTGCATTGCTAAGTCTTGCCAGTCTTCAATTATGGTCAGCTTCTCCTCGTCGTCAGTATAACATAACAGGTCATCTAGGTTGACATCTTCTCTAAGCCACTGCTCTCAATCATCAAAGGCTTCTTTTGTGTATCTAGGCTGGTAATTTTTTGTGTAGTCGACGTTTGATTTGGCATGAGCAGTCTACCACCCTTCTTATTGTTCTTGTGAGAATATAAGTGTCAAATTTTGATCTACCAACAAATCGTTGTAGTCGAAGGGCGACGAATCCATGTCCTCCTTGATTGGTTCATGAGTATCAACAACATCCTTGTTCATTTGTTCCTTTGCAACGTCTTTAGTATCCTTTCTTGCTCCACCATTTTAATTTTTCTGCTTATGAGTCTCAGTGTTGAATTCATCTACTGGATTCTTATTTGGAGTTGGCTCAGGCTTTTTAGCAGCAATGCTTTTTCCTTTCCTTTCATAAGTGATTGTAGTTGTTTTTGCTGCATCTGCTACTGCTTCTGTTGCTACTATCAATGCTCTATGCTTAGTGTCAGTGTTTTGATGCAGCGACTGAACAACATTCTCATCCTTCGGTTGTTCCTCTTCAGCAACAGCTTCATGTGGCTGCTCGTTCTCACTGTCATTTTCTTTCTCAAGATCATTAGGCATATGCATAATCAGTTCATCATGTTGAGTATGACCACTACCTACATTCTACGCTGCACCATCTTCAGCAGCATGGCTGATTATCTTCTGATTTGCTAAGACATGATTAATTGAATGTAAGTTGAAACTTTCACCGGTAATGGGCGCAACTTTTGCAAGCCTACCTAAGATGAATTCAAGAAATTCTGATGCATCGTCGTCGTCGTCGTCCTTATGCCCCTCTGATGTAGTTTGCTGCTCAGTATCAATTGCATGATCTTCAGTCATTTTCTTGTTGGGGTAAATGTCTAATATTGTTTCTTCTTCATTGTTGTTGTCATCATCAAACCATGCACCATCATTCTCATCTTTATCAACTTCAGGTTCTTGATTGCGTTCGGGAATGAATGATTATTATTGTTGGTCACCAATTTACACATTAGTATTAAGGATATATAAACTGTATAATAGCAGCAACATTAGTGGAGAATTATAGTGTGCTTACCCATACTACTAATCTTAATTCTATCGACTCTTGGCTTTTTTTACGGTTCTTCTGTGCAATTTATACAGTAATGGTCAGACTAGTACAAACATACATTGAAACATTGTAGTAGCAGCATGTAGTACTTACTGGAATACGTGCTTCTTGAATATTCTTCTTTTCATTGGTAGCAGCAACATTGGTTTTTCTTCCTTTGTCATTACTGCTTTCTGTTTTTTTACTGCTGGAGTCTGAAAATCATCATCCATGTTGTCATCTTGTACAATAGCAGCGTTCTTTGTTGGTTTTCCGATTTCAGATTTGCGGAGCTGATATTTAAACAGTATCAGCAATACGTTGTAATAACACACAAAAGTTGCATTTTTCTTTTTTGGTAATATATACCTAGTGCGATTAAGATTTGTGTTTTTAAGTTTTTTCCACAATTCCTTCATACTGTACTTTACAAAAGGTACTTCCCTTGGTAGGTCTCCTTTTCGTTTAGTAATCAAGTTACTGTTCTTG
The DNA here is from genome assembly GCA_946800695.1 of Geum urbanum. Taxonomy (NCBI): domain Eukaryota; kingdom Viridiplantae; phylum Streptophyta; class Magnoliopsida; order Rosales; family Rosaceae; genus Geum; species Geum urbanum. The sequence continues at coordinate 45,611,390 of OX327011.1, forward strand.
CAAAGCCAGTACTATATTTAAAGAAAAGAAGAAGACATATTAGTTGAATATTCTTTTTCCTTATTTACAGTAGTAGCACATTCTTCTTTTTTTCTATTTGAACAGGAACTTACTCGGTACTACATGAAGACCACCCCCCTCCCCCCCAGACTATTTCCTTTCTCAATGGCTTTCAAGCCGTTCAACAAGTATGTGAGTACCGCTTTTGCCCAGTTGTAGTCTTCCAATCTGTCCAGATCGTTTATGCATTTGACAAAGTACCACACCAAGGTTCATCTAGACCCGGCAAAGAGGAATGTGACGAAAAGATACAGCAGTATCAGTTTTGTTGGCGTCCTTCACCTAGTTTAAGTTTTTTTTCCTCCTTGAATTCACCAGGTATAATTGATTAGCAATTAAATACCTTTCGACTAGACCTTTGGTGAAATATCCATCGACAAACCGACTATTTATGGGCTTAATAGTTTCATCCATTGGGACCAACATCCCTAATAAGAAAGAAAGAGGAAAAACATAATAAATCATAAACATAAATATCAAGAATTCAATAGCATAAATCAAACAAACATGAGCAGTTTCCAAGGTTTCAGTAGCAATTTACCAACAAATGAAAATGTCATGATACCTACCTGAGTATTTTAATCCTAAAAGGTGTTCCATATCTGTGTTCCTTATTTGACCCATTTGCGTGCCAAACTTGAACATCCGACTGTCTCCTTCATAGGTCTCTAGAACCATTTAGAATAATTTATCCGATTTCTTCATGAAATCAACTTGTTGATTATAAAACACGTCGAGGACATTTTGAAATGGTGTTCTATCCATTCTTGTCTTCAAGAGTGTCAGTGCTGGCTTGTCTGATTGTAACGAACATTTAACGCCAATCAACAGATCTACCATTGCAGTTGTGCTGCTTCTTAATTGCGGTAGTTTCAGTTTCTTTTCAGTAGTAGACTTCCCTTTGACAGCATCCTTTCTTGCTGGAATTTCTTCATCGCCTTTTCGTCTTGTTTACGGTGCCATAATCTAATTAGAATAAAATCTCAATGATAAGTATCAACCGTAAGTAGCATTAAGTTCACCAATAGCAGCACCATTTCAAACATCAGTCATAATGTTTCTCCAAAACACTATATTAGGTACAACAAACACATAAATGAATCGAGAATACACCGACATCCACATTTTAAGTAGCAGATCTAGTGATGATTTGGGAAAAAACTACAAAGCCCTAATTCATTAATCAAAAACACAGTATCCCCTCAAAACAAAACCTAATTTATTCTTAAACCTAATTGAAAAACATAAACACAGTAATAACACAAAACCGAGTACGAAATCAACACACGAACTCGTAGTAAAAATGTGACTCAAAACCATAACTGAAAAAGATGCATTAATATGCATTTCTAGTCGGAGAAACATAGTAGCATTCCATACCTCTTTATAGAATATGACGAGGAACAAGATTGTAGAGGCATGAAGCATAGATGATAAAGCGTGGTGTATGACGAAGTGGAGCGGAGAGCAATGGTAGTAGAAGTCGAGCAGTTGAGAATAAAATAGGAATGGCATGTTTGAGCTGTTCTATTTCAATTAAGGGGGTGGCATCATTTGGGATTTTTATAGGGTGGACTTGTATTTTGTTTTCTAGGCTCTGGTTCCATGTCATTGGTTTATTCAGTAGCCGTCTACTGAACACATTTCTATGTGCATATCAAGGATTTTTTTTTCTGTAACATTGCTCAAATACTGAAAACATGTCCAAAACATACAGATAACATGAATTCCACAAAAAGCACAAACTTAACCATAAAAATCATCAGTATGTATCATTCAGTACATTTCAGTTCCCTAAATATTAGTAACTACTTTCAGTTCCTTAAGTTTATAGAACTAGTTTCCAAGTCCCATTCCGTTGGTCATCAAGGCATGAATTTATTCACATAACTTTCTCTGTCTTCCATAAAATCCATGGTCATTCTTGCACGGTACTTGTACACATCAGTTTTTGGTCATTTTCTGGGATTTGCTTGCTCTTTGACAACATTTCCATAAAGTACAGAACAAAAATCCCACAATCATTCATGCAATGAGAAAAATGTAGCACCATTCTTAGTTTTTCAGTATCAGCATATTGTATCAGCATATCTCCATTAGTTTTCAGTAGCATATGAACTAAATCAATGAATAGAAGGAATTTTTGCAGAATCATTTGTATTTTTTCACTTACGAGGGGTTTTGAAGAGCGTAGTTTTGATCATTTTTAAATTTGAAGATGAATGTTTGAGCCTCGTCCAATTTGTGCAAGCTTGGTAGTTGCTCCTCTGCGTACTGTGTTGCCCATGTATTCTCTATTTTGTCTTTCTGTAATGTTAACATTCATTAAATTTTTTTTCCTGTTTATTTTTTAAAATATCATTTTAAAATTCAATGAAAAAGAATTATAGTAGAAGGTATATCACTTGTTCTGCTCCATTGTAGTATTTGCCTTTGGTACCTTCAGTTCTGGGACTTAAGGAGTTGTAGTGAGTCCACTCCTTACTCATTACGTCAAACACAAGAAGTGTGAAGTGAAAGTCTTCCTTCTTATGAACAATTGAAAAAAATAACAATTTCTTTCCTTCAAGATCAGTCCTTGTTTTATCTCTTAACAATCTTTTCACGCGTTCTGAGTTGGCCTCGGAGTTTTTTTGATGTTGTAACAACTATAATAATTATAAAGAAATATAGTTGAGTACCACCATTAACAAACATAAAACGCGGTATCATATTTCTAAAAACTTAAAAAACTTACTGCGGAGCTTGGATCCATGTAGAAACACTGAATTTTTTCCCTCCTATGGATGATTCTCATGTATGCGTCGATTGTGAAGTTTGAAACTGCTTGATCTTTGAGCAACTTCTCATGTATGCGTTGATTGTGAACCAGCTGATATATAGTAGGGTGTGACAACTTTTGATCTTTATGTATTGTGTGTAGAAGGAGATGGCTGATCTATCAAAGAAAATGCAAATGGCAGCCATAGTCGAAAACCTAGACATCAAAAACAAGTTTGCAGGTAGCTCATTTCAGATTGCTGATCTAGGTTGTTATGTTGGCCCTAATACAGTTTTCGCGGTTGACAACATCATCGAAGCTCGAGCACAAAAATACCAGATGATGAAAAAAGGTCTTTCAGCTGGTCTCCCAGAAATTCAAGTCTACTTTAGTGATCTGGTTTCTAATGACTTTAACAAGCTCTTTGCCAGTTTACCTAAAGACGTGCAATACTTTGCGGCAACAGTTCTGGATTCTTTTCATGGAAGATTGTTTCCCAAAGCCTCCCTTGACATTTTTTACTCTCAATGGGCTCTTCAATGGCTTTCCAAGGTACCACAGGAGATAGTACTTGACTCCAAGTCACCTGCATTTAACAAGGGGAGGATCCTGTATGCGAATTCGGCTAGTAAAGTTGTTCACGCATTTTCGGATCAGTATGCCAAGGACATGGAAGCCTTTTTCCAAGCTCGAGCGCAAGAGCTTACTCCGGGGGGATTGATGTTGCTCTTGATTCCAGGGCATCTAGATGGGACTCTTCGCGCACAACATTCTTTTGAACCGTGTCTTGAACCCATGGAGTCTTGTATTATCGAGATGGTTAATGAGCTAACATGTATTTCCGACATCAACAACAACAATAGTGTGTCACTTACTAATAAATGTTTCTCTAACCTTTGGATACACATCTAACGATAATTGAACACGAATTATTTAACAGTAGGTATTGTTTTCATTTTTTTGTAGGGCTTAATAAAAGAAGATTAACTTGACTCTTTCAACTTGCCTATCTATTCTTCATCTATTGAAGCGCTAAGGAAGATAATACAAACTAGCCGGTGCTTTGATGAGTTGAGAATGGAGATTCAGATACCTGAGACGACGACCACTATGCGTAGCGAGACTGCGAGATTAGGCCTTGAGAACACTGTCGCCGAACACTTTGGGAATGACATTATTGAACCACTATTCGAACGTTACTCCAAGAAAGTAGTAGGTCATTCTCCCATTGCTTTTCGTGATGGTTATGTTGTCGGATTGTTCGTCCTTCTCAAGCGACATCCTTGATTGTTCTGCAAGGAAACTTGCTGTATTGTTTTACTATATGGAGTGTTGTTGTGTAAAATTGCTACAAGACACCAAAATAAGCACATTGTTAAAGGATATTTACCTTAATATATGTGTTCCTAATTATGGTGGTAGAATATGTAGAGAATAAGGGAGAGAATCTTATTTAGTGATGTATTAGGATTCTTACTATATGTAATGCCATGTACTCTTCTATACAAAGGAGTTTCTTATTATCCATAAAAGGTTACAAGGATTGCTTCCACAATCTCTATTCTTTACACATTTTTCCTAAAACACGTCATCAACATGGGACCTTAGCTCTGTGCATAATTCTTAAGGAGAAAATAAGAGAAGAAGATTGTTCTGTAATAATCTTAAGTAAGTTTTCTATGAACACACCTTGCATTTAAATTCAAATAACCTACTCTTTTCTGGGACTTTGAATTTTTTCGTAGGGATTTTGGAATAACATCTCGTCCCTCCTTTCTACACCGCATCTTTCTTGAAGGTGGGAATTTGGAACAAAGAGAGTTTCTAGATGAACTAAGAGCGTTCATCGTGAACAAAGAGAGTTCACAAATCGATTTGAACAAAGAGAGTTCATAAAAAGCATCGATCAACGAACAAAAAGAGTTCGTAAGATCATATACATCAAAATAAAGGTCTAATCCAAATAATATATTGGAAAATAAATTAGTTTTTGAGGAAGTCTTTTACGATTGCGAAACTAATATATTTTCTGTTTATTTTGAGGATGTCTGAAATAAAGTGTACCACAAGTGTACCATACCAGTTTACCACCCTAAGATGAGTGGAAGTTTGATAGTTTGTCAATACTTTGTCTAGGCGAGATTTTTTTTTTGGTAAGTCTTGCTTGATTAGTGTGTGCCTATTGCCCGGATGAACAATGCCTGTTGTGTATTTTGGGACGAAAATTTCAAATCACAACATCGTTTAAGCTTGGTTGTGTAGCCAATTTTGGTTGTGAATAAAGTCTTCGAAAATTATCCTTGCTTCCATTCTTTATGCATTCAAATAACGATTCCAGCTGGACTTAAAATAAAGGAAAATTATTGAAATGATCACTCATTTTTGTCACGTTTGACACTTTGGTCACTCTATTTTTCAAAACATCACTTTAGTCACCCAACTTTGCTTCTATCTATCACTTTGATCACTTTGTTTGTCACATACGTTAAATTGATGGCATGTGAGGGCTAAGCATGTCAATTTATCTTCAAACTTCTAATTATTACAATAGTGTGTAATCCCGCACACTATGCTAACCTTTCGACCCATGCCTCTAAGCCCGTACACTCCATTTCTATGCTAACAATGCAAAACCCGATCAGATTTAGTTGTATATGATACGTGAGAAGAGTCCCAGCCCTTAATATTAACACCAGAAAGAGTGAAAGGGAAAGAAGAGAGAATTTGAGAGAAAAGATCAGAGGGAGGTGTGGTTGAATACTTTCATAAGCCTAAAAACATCCGCACCCATTTGAGACTTCCTATTTTCCTAGGAATTCCTGTTACTATTCATCAAATAGGATATCATATTCATATTTTTGGCGCAGAAGTGCACCAAATCGGAATTCATATTACTATTCATTAATTATAAAACTTATTTTATTTAATTGTTAGTAATATTTTCATCCAATAACTAGCCAAGATGTGTCATTATCATCTAAATTATTGAACTAAATTCTCGATGACATTTTCGACGAGTCATAATATGACACACGTTATTTTCACGTGACGTTATCGTCTAAATTATTGTTGAAGATTACCGGTAAGATTTTTGACTAGTTATTATGTGACACCTGCCACATCCACGTGTCACTATCGGCTATATTATTGGATGATGATTTTCGGTAAGATTTTTGACCAGTGATTATGCAACATGTGTCACATCCACGTGTCATTGTTGGCTAAATTATTTGATGAAGATATCTGATAAGATTTCTGACCAATGAGGATGTGACATGTGTATTCATCTTCGAACATCAGGTTATCTAAATTTTGCTATAAAAGCATCGTCTATGGCTCCTTAAAACCTCATAACATATACAAGTCACTTGATATTCTACACCCGTAAATACATTTCTTTAAACACTTATTCACATTCCCTCATCAGTAAGATGAATCCTTTCAATTCCGATGACGATTCTAGGAGAAGGCGAAAACAACGTCGACAAGCTACCGCAATTGCTAATTCCTTCATCACTAAAACGGTCATGATAGTTGCAACGTTTGGTGATGAGACATCTCATTGCCGTCCAAACGAACCAAGGCAGAGAGAAGCAAGTGGTCAGAATCTGCTGGAAGATTACTTCGTCGAACGCCCTGTTTTCGGCAAGCAAGATTTTCGCCAGAGGTTCCGAATGAGCATGATGTTTAACCCGATCAAGACAAAACTTTGCAACCAGGACCCATTTTGGCATCAAAGAGCAGATGCCATTGGATTGCAAAAACTCTTCCCCAAACAAAAGATGACAGGTGCTCTACGAATGTTGGCGTACGGCGTAGATGCAGACCAGTGTACTGAAATCATAAGGATGGGCGAGTCAACAACACTAGAATGCATGACTGCACACAAGTGGTCTTGCTTTACCAAGATCGTTATCTCTGCGTTCCAAATGCAGCAGACATTACTCAACTACTACGAAGGGTGAGGCAGTGGAGATTTTCTTGTATGATCTATAGCATCGACTGCATGCACCGGGAATGGAATAATTGCCCAACAATGTGGCAAGGGGAATACTCAGGGCAGAAGGCTCATACCACCATAATCTTTGAGACGGTGGCATCATATGACACATGGATATGGCACATCTTTTTCGGGGTGCCTGGAGCACAAAATGATATTAATGTTCTCAACAGCTCGAATATCTTCAATGCGCTTCTTGCCGGAAGAAGCCTACAAGCGACTTATAAAGTCAACGGTATGACGTACCAAAACACTTATTATCTAGCTGATGGAATATATCTGAGATACTCCTCATTTATCAAAACAATTTTCAATTCGCAGAATCAACAACAGAAGTTATTCGCACGGAAACAAGAGGCATATCGCAAAGATGTGGAAAGATGTTTTGGCATCTTAAAATCTCATTGGGCTATCATTCGTCACTCAGCTATGTGTCATCACACATCGATATTGAAAATGATCATGTTGGATTGCATCATAATGCATAACATGATTGTTAAGGAAAACTTTATGGATGATGATTTTGAGGAGAACAAAGATGAAGATCTACAAAACCCAACTAGTGCTTTCACAGTTTATGATGCGGTTGATCAACATGGTAACCGAATAGCTTTTGAGCCAGTCGAAAGAGATCAACATGAACAACGATTTAACGGCCGTCTCGTCGATCTCCAATCATTTTATCTCCATGGAGAACTTCAAAAGGACTTAGTGAAACACAACTGGTTTCTTGAAACCGGTGAATAAGTCTAAAGAACGTGTTTTAATTTTGTGTGTTTGCGTTTGTGTGTTTGCATGAATTGTTGTTTGAGTGCAATTTATTATGTTTTAATGTAATGTGTTTGAAGTTTATCTAAATAAATAAAATACGTTTTTATTTCTTGAAAATTTAAATTACATAATGACATGTCAAGCATAGATTTATTAGTAAGTCAAACTAAACTAATCACTAAAATCAAGGTTGCGGGGGAGATAACAATTTGTGAAGCTTGCATCGCCGACTTCTTCTTCATTGTCATCTACTTGCTTAAGGATATCCGCTTTCCTCTTCGTGAAGTACCTCTTTGATATTGGGCTCATAGCCTCCAAAATCATTGTCATGATCCTTGTTTCTTCCTCTTAGACCCTCAATTTATAGTTTTTCTCATCAAGCATTCGTTGCGCTCATCACTCGCCTTTTGCCAATCGGAATTTTTATTTTATTAGCCGCAATGCTACACAAATTCTCATCTCTAACCTCATTTGAGGGTGTCACCGCCTTTTTTTCCTCTTCTTTTTGCTTCCTTAGCCGCCTTCACTCCTTGAGGTCTAGGCGGACTTGAGGTACTTCCAAGGTTTCTTTATAGTGTTGAAATCACATCATCCTCACTCAAGTTGACGCTAGGACGCACTTCACTAACCGAAGGAGTAGCTTTGAACTTGGAATGGTAAGAAGGTGGAGTGCTAGCTTCGACAGGTCTAAAAGTAGGATATTCCTTGACCGCTTCCCAACACTCAAAGTGTGTAAACTCTTTTTTTTTGCCCACATAAAACATAGAGCTTTTCTTAACTACAAAAAAAATTAACTAATTAATATGTCACAATAATATCAAATAAAATAGTCTCCACATTTTATATTTTATAAAATGTATTAAAATTTAGAGGACCAACATAAATAAATCATTACCTAATCTTGCAAATTTCCGCCATATTTCGGATTCTTTCTTGCGTATGGAAGCACCAATTTCTATTGTGTCAAGTTTGGTTTCAACTTAGCAAAACACGAGATAAGTGCATTTTGGGTCCTAGCCTCCGCCCTCGCTTCACCTTGACCCATCACCCAATTTTGTTTGTAATCGGCATAGATTTTTTTCCACATTTTGTCGACATTTTGTTTGTTGCCGGAGATAGAGCATATACTATAACAACAATAAGATATGCACAATTGTATATCTTCGGAAAGAAGCCAATTAGTGGCCATCTTTTGAAAAAATCTTAAAGATTGTGAGAGAGAGAGAGAGAGAGAGAGGGAGGAGCATGATAATTTGTTGTGCACAAATTGGTGTGAGGATTATAGAAAAATAGTAAGGGAGCACTTGAATTTTTTTGGATTTTTTTTCTAAGTTATAGCCATTCTGATTGAAATCAAAAATCTAAATGCAAAACTAGCCGTTCTTTTTAAATTAGGACCGCCAGATTCAATTTTTCATTCAAAATGGACGACTTATATTCATAGATCCATTGGAGAGAAACGGGCAGACAACCCTGCCATGTGTCGACATCTAATTGGTGCGTAAATGATCAATTAAAAAAAATCACCTTTTATGGCACGTGAAAAAAAAGGAACGCACCTTGGCATCACCCACGTGCGTGAGATCCGCCAGGGGATACTTCCTTTCGCTCTTCCAATTTTAGGATGTCGTTGAGGATTCCTCGACGTCAACGTCCAGTCGCCCACCTTCCTCAGCACCGCTGCACGCTTCCTAAACCCTAGAATTCCTATTTTCGGCTGGGTCGCACCAGAGGAATTCCGATTCAGGCAAAAATCCACTCCTGGTGCAGATGCTCTAAGAAGAGAAGATGATAAAGCAACAAGGTTGAGGTTCCCAGAATTCCAGACCCACTCCATGATTCCAAGGGCTGGAAAATCCTGTCGCACGGTTGCTTTGCTTTGGTCCAGTCGAAGCAAAAATGGGGTGGTATTCGAAAACATAGAAATTTGGGTGCCCAATGTATTTTTTCAAAAGTAAAAGAAAAATAAAAGTCAAATAAACAAAAGATGAAAAGTTCTTCAAAACAAGGGGAAATGGCTAAAATGGTCACTCAAGTATAACACGTCCTAAACTTTGTTCACTCATGTATGACAAATATCACTTTGATCACTCAAGTATTACACTTTTACTCACTTTACTCACTCCGGATTCTACAAATTTTGGGGTGTTGAATTCGAGTTATAATCGGCTAAGGAAGCCTATTAGGCATTGTACCTCTCTTCCTTGTGAGTGTTTTCATACCAATGTCGAGCCTCAATTCAACCCAAAGAGGGAGAATTGAAGATTTGAAGTTTTGGTATTCTTGACTTCAAATGTTATTTCGACCACTTCCATGATGAATTGGACTTGGGTGCAGTTGAGAAATTTGTTGTTGTGTTGATTTTGCACAGATTGAGCTCCGGTTCGCCAGAAATTGGAGTGACGCCGCCAATTTCTCTGCTTTGGAGTGAGCAAAGTGAGTAAAAGTGTAATATTTGAGGGATCAAAGTGATATTTGTCATACATGAGTTAACAGAGTTTAGAACGTGTCATACTTGAGTGACATTTTTAGCCATTTTCTCTCAAAACAAACAAAAAAATAAAAGTTTACCGTCATTTAAAACATAGTGATCAAAGTGATAGCATGAAGCAAAGTTGAGTGACTAAAGTGATATTTTAGAAAATAGAATGATCAAAGTATCGAATATAATAAAAATGAATGATCATTTTAATAAATTTCTTTTAAAATAAATATAAGGGAAAGAGTCTTGATCATGAAATTTTAATTTTGTTCTGGGGGTGTTTCTTATTACGTACTATACAGTTAGAGAAGGAAGACTAAAAGGTGATATAGACTTCCAAATCGAGAAGTTATGCCAGGAAAGTCAGCACCCTTACCTTTCACTCTTTAAAGTCTTCACATGTTTTTCAGTATAAAAATGTATAAAAAGAGTGCCTCTGATCTGGTCTAAATCCGTCTAATTATGTATTCATCCCCCACCTTCACTTATTTATTTGAACTTAGAGCCTTCAGATTTCAGAGAGATTCATTGTTATTTCCAGAAAGAAAGAAAAACGACTCCCCTGAGAGAAAGAGAGACAGAGATGGCGAGCTCTGTACACGCGATGAAGGGCGGAGATGGACAATACAGCTACTCTGTTAACTCTACTGATCACGTACGTACTACACACACAGATATATATACTAATTCATCTGTTCATATATAACGTTAATGAAGATGGAACCAGATGATATATAGTAGGGGTGTGACAACTTTTGATTGTTATGTATTGTGTGTAGAAGGAGATGGCTGATCTATCCAAGAAGATGCAAATGGCAGCCATAGTCGAAAACCTAGACATCGAAAACAAGTTTGCAGGTAACTCGTTCCGGATTGCTGATCTAGGCTGTTCTGTTGGCCCTAATACATTTTTCGCAGTCGACAACATAATCGAAGCTCAAGCACAAAAATACCAGATGATGAAAAAAGGACTCTCAGCTGGTCTCCAAGAAATCAAATCTACTTTACTGATCTAGTTTCTACTGACTTCAACAATCTCTTTGCCAGTTTACCTAAAGACGTGCAATACTTTGCGACAGCAATTCCGGGTTCTTTTGATGGAAAATTGTTTCCCAAAGCCTCCCTCGACTTTGTTTACTCCCAATGGTCTCTTCAATGGCTTTCCAAGGTACCACAGGAGATAGTACTTGACTCCAAATCACCTGCATTCAACAAGGGGAGGATCATGTATACGAATTCGGCTTGTGAAGTTGTTCAGGCATTTTCGGATCAGTATGCCGAGGACATGGAAGCCTTTTTCCAAGCTCGGGCGCAAGAGCTTGCTCCGGGGGGATTGTTGTTGCTCTTGATTCCAGACAAGGGCGTATTTTTTTTTAACTGGCAAGGGCGTAGTTAGGATAAGTTGTGGAATGTCAATTGACACTGCTCAGCTTCTAATACTTCTAATTACTTACTTAATTTCTTTTAATTACCATAAAAATAGTTCAATAACATTCATTTTGACATGGCCAAAGTTTTATAAAAGGCATAATTGTCAATTTGTTACCCTAGGAATGACCCTTGTGTCAATTTGTTATCATAGAATTTTTTCTTTCCAATTTACTACCCTAAGTTTTGAAAATTTAGCCAATTGGCTACCTTAGGTTTATTTTATTATTATTTTTTTTTTTTAGTTTTTCATTTTTTTTTCATTCAAAACAATAGAGTAGAGGATTTAGAGTACCAAAATGCTTTCAAATGTTTATAATTTGATGAAAAATTTAACAAAATTCAAGTAATTAGACAACAAAGTAGTAAATTGGTAATTTATAAATCTCAGATTCCTCTGCAGTCTCAACAGCTATGAGAGAGAAAGGCATAGGGTTTTGAGTTTCAGAGTTTTAAAATAGGAGAGAAGCCTAGCTAGGGTTGTGAGTGAAGCCCTCGGTGTCGACCACATTCGCTCACCATCCAACTCTCAGTATCATCACCCGAACAAACTATACTACATCACTCACACTTCACCGATTATCAAATCCAGTAGCAATCACAATCTATCGAAACAACCTCGGGCTACAATCACAATTCACTAAGCAAAACAACAACGAACAATCACAACCTACCAGTTCTGTTCTATCTTCCAGAGTTCCAAACTTTCATCTTGTTAAATGCTACAAATCATTGCAACTATTGACCACAAATGAATCAAATCAGGGGGTAAGTTAGATTAAGCTGGGTTCTGGTGCAGGTTAACATAGAACAACGGAGTGACGATAGCTGGGAAAGAGAAGCGGATGCGCGAGGTGAGAGGATCGAGGGATCAATGCTTGCGCGCGGCAGGGGCTTGTGAGCAGCATCGAACATGAGCGGAGACTGATGGAGGAAGGACGACGTCCGCCGCAAACACAAAGACCAGTGGCGCCAGAAGTGCCTCGGAGAGCAAGAAACGGATGCAGAAACACTCGAGCTCGAGTCGCAAGTTCGAACCAGAGAAAACCGAGAAATCAAGGTTCGAGAGAAAGAAGATCAAGAGCGAGAAAGTGGTGTGAGGTGGACGACGTCGTTTGAGTAACGCCGGAGGCCTTGCATCACCGGAGAATCAGATGGAACGATGGTGGTGGTGGTGGAGAGAGAGTAAAAACAAAACAAAAAATAACGGCAAAATTATCTTTTTCACTCAAATTTCAATTAAAAAATAGGCACGTCATAAATTTTGACAGAGTATAGACGAAATATCTTTACACGTATCACGATAATAATTTTTAAAAATTTGAATACCATGCTGATAATTTTTAACGTTGGAAACTCTTTTTGGTATAACTCCAATAATCTAGTTATAATGGATAACTTTAATTTAATTATATGATATATTGAATACGTCTCCCTTGCGGAAAGAAACAAAGAAAGTAGAGATAGATAAATATTGAGCTCAGGCCCAATATTTGCCGGGCCCAAAAGAAACATGAGCCTAGAAAAAACGACCCGACCTGAATGTTAGGCTCCAACAAGATCACATTCTCTTCTCACAGAGAGCACAGCAGATAGAGAGAGAGAGAGAGAGAGAGAGAGAGAGAGAGAGAGAAAATGGGAAGGAAGAAAGGAGTGGCGGACTTTGATGAGTCGCCGCCGGACGACTTCGATCCGGAAAATCCGTACAAGGACCCGGTGGCGATGTTGGAGATGAGGGAGCACATCGTCCGTGAGAAGTGGATCCAAATAGAGAAGGCTAAGATTCTCCGGGAGAAGCTGCGGTGGTGCTATCGCGTCGAAGGAATCAACCATCTCCAGAAGTGCCGTAACCTCCGCGACCAGTATCTTGAGTCCACGCGCGGCATCGGTTGGGGCAAAGACCACCGCCCCTACGAGTTCCATGGTCCGACAACACTCGCTCTCTCTTTCAATTTTTTATTTTGAATTTTATTATTGGAAAATATGAGCTGAGATAGTTGTTTTGTGTTGTGCTCAGGCCCTAAGCAGGAGCTGAAGGTTGAGGAGTCGGAGTTGGAGTTGGACTGATCGATTGAGGTCTTTCCTTTTCTTACTTTGAAGCTCTGGATTTTGATAATGTAATTGAAATTGTTGTCATTTTTGAGGTTATTTTCCTCGTGATTACTTTTGAGAGTTAGAAAATGGTTATGTTTGATTCATTGAGGCTTTGAGATAGGCGTATAAATCTGGCCCCAAGCACATCGGCCAGCTCATGTCCAGCCCTATTTTATGGGCTTAGGGCCGGCACTGCCCAACCTAACGGGCGGGTTTTGCCTGGCCCATCTTGGAGAGGGCAAGGTATGGGTGATGCTTTTGAGGTCCTAGGTATGTCCAAAGTCTTGTCCATACAAGTAATAATCGGGTCGGGCCAGGCCGTCCCAAAAATAAATAAATATATAATTTTATAAATGAAATATATATAGTAATTAGTTAATGATGATTAATGAATAAATTAAATTAAATTAAACTACAAAAATAACAATAGATTACAATTTAAGAATCAACTTTTTAATTAATTTTGGATTCTAAATCAATGAAACTCCATTAATTTTCAAGGGCTATTAGCATGATTACATCATTTAAATGTGATTCATATTAGGTAAAATAATTAACTCTTGATTGATTTACTTTGAAATGTAACCGTAGTGGTCTAGTGGACAATTAACTTGAAAACAACTAGCCAACACTTTACTGTAAAGTTTAGACTTATAAATGTAAAGTTAATTCCTTTTTTCAAACAATATAATGACACATTTAGTTTCCAAAAAAGTATACGTTTAAAATTAGGGCGGGCCACAGACGGAATTTATAGACCCGTACTTTATCGACCCATGGGCAGGGCTTGGGCTTCATAAACTAGTGATTGGGTCAGCCCTACCCTGCCCATTTTATACTAGGGCTTAAAATTCCTAGGGCCGGGCAGGCCCATTTTACAGGCCTACTTTGAGAGTTTTTTGATGTTTGAGATAAAGTTTTGTTCGTATTTGGTAGCAATTTTTGAATTGGTGAAGCTTAGAATGGTTTAAGATATTCGGTAGAAGTTAAATTCAAGTGTAGTAAGTGATGTTTGCGGATATGAAACACTTTGAAAAAGAAACAGAAGGTCCAACCTGATTTTCCACCAATCTGTTTTCTTTTCGATTCAATGCTAGTAGTGCAGGTATGATCATGTTCTTTGGTTGACACTTGAATTCAGATAGGCTTCCAGCTGCACAGAGTATTACTTACGCTTGCAAATTAGTGGTCAAATTGTAATATACGAAATATAGTTTGTTGATGAATTTTGCTCATCTTGCACTGTTTTTAGAGTATGCCGCGTCAAACTCTTCAAACTGCAGTTGCACTTGGTAGGTCCAAAATAGTTCTGAGAGGAGTTGCCAACTATATTTGAGTTTTATGGAACAGAAAATGAAACAACTTGTAGGTCAGACCTTTTGTTTAATTGAGTTCCATATCAATCTACACACATGTGAATTGAAATTTATTGATTAGTGTTTGTAGTTGTGTGCCCTGATCATTTTCGCCACGTGCAATCTGAGATTTGATTACTGTTGAGTGAGATGACTTTGATTATTTGGGTTGCCGTGAGTAGAGGTCTAATAGGTGATCTTTATCATGGTTCCTTCATGCAGGTTAATAAAGTTGGCCTGGACAGTAAAGCTTAAATTGGAGGGAAGCTGGGGATCACTTGAATTGTTTGGTTCACTGTTGTTCTCTTGATCTGTCGTAACTAGACCCCGAGAAGAATGGTTGTTCCTCTTTTCCTTTCTTGTTATATATAAAGTTCAGATGTTGGGCTTTGATTTTTCTCTAGAATATCTTGCTTGTGACCTTCCAAATATTAAAAGAGATTTGGACTCGAATTTATCCGTAGACAAATAAAATAAATTCTCTCTATCTTTGATGATATAAGAGAGTACAAGACAGATGGATCTGATATTTTCCAATGCTACGTTGATCAGGAAAAATAATTCATTTTGAGGACAATGTGTACTTGGGTAGGTAATGTATTTCCCTTTCTTTCTCTTTCTTGCCAATAGGTTGTGCAAAGTTTAGAACCAGAGTAATATCATTGGCTTGTGTTACTCATTTAGCAAATCCCCTCATTTGCCATGAAGCAACTGCATTTTCACTTGCTTGTGTCAGTTGTGTATTCTCAATCAATCTTCTGTTGTGGGCTGAATTCCAACATAATTGTTTTCGATTCTTAGCCATGTACAAAAGTTTCTGCTTTTTTCACACTTAATTTCTTTGGTTAGTGTACAATGGCTTAAGCTCGTTAACTTAATGGTTCGAATTTTCTTTAAACCATTGGGAGGGTTAAAGCACGGGCACGGCCTCATTTATTGTAAATCAGGCCATATTGGAGATATCTTATATGATACAATATGATATATGGGCCATGCATATACATACATCAATTAATTGGTCAGTCCAATTTTGCCACAAAACAAGCAAAATTAGGGGTTGAACTTGATCAGTACGTAGCGCAGTACTGCTATTTCTTGAGTTGCTTATGCTGGTACTGGAAGGGAGTTGCATTAGTACTAGTAGTAGTTGAACCATTGCCCATTTCCATCTGAAGTGAGGTTCTCTTGACGAATCGACCTTTCATTCTAGGCCTCTTCTCTGCATTGAGCTTCCTTACTTCGTATCTAATCTTCTTCGAAAACAATCGAGTCCTTCGCTTCTCTCTGTATCTCGAAACCCTTGCTTCTCTTCCTGGCCGATGCTCAACATCACCTCTCAATCCGATTCTGCACACTGCAGCACTATTCTCTCCATGCCCTTGCAGATTCATGAGATGATCTGCACCCCATACACTCTGCAGTATGCACAAGATCGTAACAAATTTAATCACGCTGTGCAACACAATCAATGTTTAACATGATCTAATTCGGTAACATCCACTGTTAATTTGGGACTTCAAATGGAAAATCACATGTTTTCTTGAGTCATAAACAAACCATGATACAAGTCCATGTATGCAATTTTGCTTCATTACTTTACCTTGTAAAGCAATTGAGTAGTCTCTTATATAATTTCTTTTGTACCAGAAGTGAGTAGATTCATGCACAATAACATGTCCAAGCACCTGAGTGATTGAAGGAGTACATTTTGTTTTGTAGTACAGAATTATAGTAGGACTGAAGATGAAGAGATTATAGTATGGATTAGGATTATTACCATGCAGTCTGGCCAGCCATCGTCACTGTTGAGCTCCGGTTTAACTCCGGTGGTCCACGGAGAGCCTTTGCTTTCCCAGGCAGCGATGACTGCCTCATGGTTTAGCCTCAAACATATCTTCTTCCACTTCTTCTCGTTCTCCATAAGCACCACTACTTTCTCCTCCTCCTCCTCCTGATCGTTACTACAAGTACCCCCTAGCAACACTGCAGCGGACTCATCATCGTTATCCAAGTTCCAATCCAACATTGAAGGATTGAATTCACATTCCATTCCTGCTTGATCCTCCTCTTCAACCTTCACCATCTTTCTCTCTTGAATCCCAACACAAACATCCATATCATACTCCTCTTCTTCTTTAGCACCATCCAATAGCCCCAAACCCTTGATGTCATTGCAGTCCTCGTCAAGCCCCTTGCCTAGCATGTTCTCCACGTCAGCAGCAAACTCTGCGAGCTCCATATCCGAAGGTAGCATTAGCCCCTGCAGATTATCCAACTCGTCGCACGGACTACTACTGCGAGCTTCACGAATTACACTTTCCATTCTCACTTCATGATCATCGGCAATGTTTGTCATGTTATTGCAAAGCTCAGCTTCAAAAGGGTCGAATATAGGGACCCTATAGAGCAGCTGCTCGAGATCTTCACTCTCATGATCGTCCTCTAGGCAGCAACAGTCAACTTCATCGCTACCAATCTCCGGCACAAAAGGCATGGACTGTTCTAGAACCTTGAGGGCTTCATCTTTGCCGCTCTTGTAGCCACGCGGAGTCCGTGCTTTGCGCGTCACTCCTTGCTGCCAAGCAGGCACCGGAGGATCGAGATCACGCATGAGCTTGTGTGAAGAAGTCTTGAGACGAACCCTCTCGTGTCGACTGGCCAAGAGGTTCGCCGAGTGTACAAAAGCATCACATCTCTGGCACAAGAAAGCATCGTCAGCTCCACAGAACCACCGTGCTCGCTTCACCAAGCAGCTGTCGCATGCACGCGCCATGTTGCCTCCCATGGCATTGGCCGCTTTCTTTTCGTTGATCATATATAGTGCTGCAACTGAAACCGAAACCGAAACCGAAACCGAAACCGAAACCGAAGCTGAAGGTTTAACTAACTGAGCTAGCTAGGGAAAGTGTTTGATGTAATGCAAAGGAATATAGAAGTGGCTTCACATATTTATTTAGGGGCCCAAAGGGTTCAATTATTTTGTGTGGGGTTGTACGTAGTATGAGAGTGATCACAGTAAGGCAGTAAGCCACACCATGCGCGCAGCAGCGCTTTTTACTATTCCCTCAGTATTCCATATAGCCCTAGCTCGATCATGCGGTTGTTTTCTGGTGTTTAGCTAAGAGGAAGAGAGATGTCGATGAGCCAGTTGAGCCTGTTTAGCTAAAAGTAAATATCATGAGGTGTTGTAATCTCAATGCTCATTGGCTGAACTTCTGAACTTCATCTTTCTCTCTGAAATCTAATTGGTTGTGAGACGAATGGGGGATCTATGCATGGGGACACTGATTGAGCTAGCTACAGAATGAGACAAGGCCACAATTGGGTCTCTGTATTTTTGTATGTGTAAGGTTCATGTGTTGGTGGGGATCGGAGACTAGAATGTGTGAGAAAAATGAGAGAGACTATTTTGTTGGTTTGTTACGGTAATTCAATAATTTCATACTCGGAGGTTTAAAGCTTCTTGTTTTTGGTCCCCTCAATGGCCATGGTTGCTTTCAGCTCCACTTGCTTTCATCTCTCTCTCTCTCTCTCTCTCTCTCTCTCTCTCTCTCTCTCTCTCTCTCTCTCTCTCTCCGTGCTGGTAAATTCGGATAAAGTCCTTAGTTCTGTTAAAAACTGTAAACGATCGAATTTGAATCATAACTGCGGGAAGCCTACGTCTAGATATAGTATAGTGAATATATGATACGTATGTTGAAGGTAAGAGAGCTTCCATGCATGGTTTGACAGTGCCCTTTGGCCTTTGACGTTAGCCAGAGATCGATGCTATCGATCTACTATTCCAAAGGGCATGCATACAGTCGGTCGAGTCATTGAGATAGACATTTGTCAAAAACTCAAATATAAGCCTAGCTCGGAAGATATTTTAAGTTCTCGACTTCTTAACGATATGAAATGGCTGATATTTTCTTGAGGATTATTATCAAACACCTCACAACAATATCATGTATCTAGTTATTTATGTAACAAGTTAATAGCTAAGTCATTTAGTAAGAATCGTATTAGGATTGTTTATTTAGTACATGTATATCTGTATATCAAATACATGATTAAAAGTCCAACTGTAATCTGATATGAATCTCATCATTTAATACAAACCTAATGGAATTAGATTTGGACTCTGTCATGGGTAAAGGCACAAGTCTATTCCTATAAGTATGAGAGTTTGAGCCATGTTCTCGTGTTACGAAGCATTCAGAACCTACCCCATTGAAGGTGTTTAACGACATAAGAGAAGAGAAGATCATACTCATATTATCAACTACTACGATATATGTATTCAGTGATCTAATCTATAAGTTTCTATATGTTTGATCTTCGTCAATTATTGATCTTGTGTTTATGATGAATTGAACAAATTTAGTATGTGTATTTTCAATTGGTATCAGAGCTTTGGCTTGTTCATAATTCATAAACCGATTAAGAAAATCAATAAGTTAACGAAGTTTTGGGGTAATTTCAGATTGTAACAAACAAAAACAAAAATTCAGAATCGATGAACAGGCCCAAAACTTGTTTTGGCTTCAGATCTGTTCATATTGACCTGGGACTGCAACAGATGCAACCCAAGCCCAAAACCAGTTTCGGTAACAACAAAAAAAAACCAGTCTGGGTTCGAAAGTTTTTCTTTTCTCTCTTCTGGCGATGGGATTTGGGGCATGTCGTGCTTTCCTTACACGCTTTGCGTTTGTGAGACGAAGGCAGAGGGGAAGAGGCCTTGATCGAACTGATTGAGGATTTTGAATTCATGCAAATCTTCCTCCGATTCTGAGATTGAAGTAGAAGACCAACCACAAGAGGAGACCGATGATAACGATACTCTTCTTCTTCTTCTTCATCGGTGTTGACATCCTTATCTGGGTCTTGGAACACAACCAAGGCATGGAGCATCCACGGCATCGTCGCCGGAGTTGAAATTACGGCGGCGATTGGGGCCCGGGTCTACCTGGGTTCTTCTTCCAACCAGTTTCAGTTCTGGGTTGTGGGCATTATACTCTCCCGTTTTGTTTCATTTGGGTTCTAAAAATTTCAGCAATGAAAGTGGGGATCTGAGTACCTATTCTAGACTACAAGCTTATCTGAAAAGCGGAGATATTATGAGGAAGGAGTCCCTGCGCCATTCTTCTCTTCCCTGTAATTTGCTGGAAATTGATTTACACTACGATGGCTACTACCAGGTCGAAAGCACTGGAGCAAGCGTGACCCTGGAGTCTTCTATTAGTTTGTTGTACTTCTATTGTTCCAGGCTCCCTTCGGATAGATACTTTAAACCCGCTCCAAGGTGGGATAACGAGACTTGCACTCTTCATCTTCCCAAGAGCTGTCTGATACCTTATGTTCGTGTAGAAGGAAATGTGACGACCCGAACCAGAATCTGTTGTGTATTCGGCACGATTCTCGAGATTGAGTTTAGTCGCGGTTTTACGTCGTATATGTGGTTCGTCGACCCTATTCGCGATTTTGTTTTCGGTCGAGAATTTGAGTTGAGTGTCTTCACGGAAATTGTAGAGTACGTGATTTCGAGCTCATGGGCGGTTCCGGCAGATTTTTCCGATAACCGAGGAATATTTTATGATTATTTGAAGTTTCGGTTTCCGACGAGTTTATCCGATTGTTTCGTGTTTATCCGTATCATTTCGTATATTCATTTCGGACCAACGATCGACCCGATGCGCGAGTATAAATATCGGGAATAGTCGTAAAATCGTCGAAAAATACTGTTTTGCGTTGACCGACTTTGACTTTCCATTTTTAGAAAGTTGACCGTTGACCCGTGGGGGGAGAGTTTCCCGTTTCGGCTTCAACGTCCGACGACCAAATTCCGGCCACCTCCGGCCAAGTGAAAGGTAGGGATCTCTTCCTCTCGTGAATTCGAGTTGGTTAGTGTTTGATTTTGTGAAAATTGATTGAGTTTTGGGTGAGTTCGAATCGGGCCGAGTTGGGGAATTTTGCCGGAGTTCGTTGGCCACTTTCCGGCTAGCCACGGTGGTGGTGGTTAGGGGGGTTTGCTTCCCCTAACCTAGGTAATGCTCCTAGGGTGTATAATTTTGAGATTTGATGTGGTTTGATGGCAACCCGATAGGTCACCGGAATCTGGGTTTCCGTTCGAATTTGGAGAGTTTTGGCGAGGTTTGAGTTCGAATTGGTTTGTGTGACAGTTGAGAAAGTGGTTCGAAATGTCGAGACCTTGTGATCTGGAAGTTCTCCACCGGTGAATCTCGCCGTTGACGGCGCGCCGCCGGCGGCGGCGGCGGTCAACGGTGGTCAACGGCGGAGGAGTTGACTTTTTCAGATTTTTGTGAAATTAATGTCATTTTTCTCGTAATCGCGCCCTGGTTATCGTCCAGAGGTTTTCGGGTTGATTTGGTTAGCCGATTTTCAGTCGAGGTTTCGAGTGGGGATTTCGGAATTTCCGATATTCATTTTGTACTGCATTGCATTTTTCCGGGAACGGTTGGTTTCCGTCATTCAGTACAGGGATGTGGATTATGTTTTTGATCAGTTATGTTTTTGTGAATATTCAGGAGATCGAGATCGAGATCGTGACCGTGCTTCTGGCGAGGGATCTTCCGCCGGTCCTCGAGATTAGTGCGAGTGCGCGTTTTGCTCATCTATGAGTGGACAATTTCTTTTCACGGAAATGATTGCGAGTCTTTCATTTGATTTATGAACTTGAGCATGCGTATGAGATTTCGGATTTGCATGATCATGTGATTTACGATTATACTTATACGAATATACGTATACGAGTATACATATACTTATATGCTGTTTCAAGCATTTGCATCGAAATGTTTATGATTTGGTTTACACAGAGTACAGTCTTGGTTACGTTGTTGTATCGATACACTCGCCTCTCGGCTGATCCCCGATGGTAGGCATTTGCCAGGGGAGGCTGTGACTCCTGACCCGAGGCCTTTACCGGGGGGAGGCAGACCTTTGACCTGAGGCAATTTCTGGCTAGAATCACGTGTGGGCCAGGGACCCCGTGATTCTGACTGTACTAGCACGGATGTGTCCACGAGTGACCCCGTGAGATTTTTATGCATGCTCTGTATACGTGAGGAGTTAGAGTCTCCCTCATGTACCTTTCCTTTATTTATGCATCTGGACTCGCATATGATTTTTATATTATATGTATATTGTTCGGCGAAAGACAAATATCTTTTCGTCCACTCACTCTAACAGTTTTCATGTCTTTCCCCTGGGCTTTTCGGTTTCCGTGCCCAGTTTGCTGTTCAGGTTTGGTGTTTTCACGTCTCGGTTTGGAGGCTAGTGATCAGAGTTACCTGTGCTTTCCAGTAGGTTCTTGTTTCGCCTACTGATGTGTATATTGTATATATTTTGCTTTAGAGGTTGCTCTGATACATTCTGATACTTGTTTATACGAATTTTCACGGATATATATATATACTACAGTACTGTTTACTGTTTACGATTTATATATTGATGTTGAGAAATCCGGATGGAATTGGTGCCCACGGTTTGGCTTTTGTGGCATAGGATGAAGTGTTATTTTCAGGGTGCAGGTTATGCAATTCTATGTTAGTAACGAAACTCAGCCGAAATTTTGAAAAATTTTTGTTGGTTCGTATTTTCAGAGGAGGTTCGATTCCGATTTAGGTAACTGAATCGGGGTTGGGTCCTTTCAGGAAATGCTAAGATTTTGAAGAGGATTGCATGTTTCAAAGCTAGCAAGCAACTTCACAAGATTGGTGCCTTAATGGACAATCTTGTTCCAGATATCGTAATGGAAGAAGCCCCTCAAGAGTCTGAGCGTGAGCCTTATAATGAGGAACAGCCCAAATATGTCCCCGTTGAATTGGTCAAACCTTGTTCGACTGATACTAGCATTTTGTATCATTGCTACTCAATGGAGGTGGACCAGAATTTTGAATATGAAATTCGGGTTAATGATTTTATTCTCGGCTTGAGGAGTGAGCTGGCTATTGATACTTCGGATCTGCATTTTGAGCTAGAATTTGAAAGGGGCTCTATAACAGTGAACTTCAAATATGCTGGAGAGATGCGACTTAATTCAGAGCAGGGACCCGAGTACATCAGAGACCTTCACTCATTGATTGGCAGTGCGTCACATCTGCATTATTTCCATGTGAAACATCTGGAATGTGACCGAAGTCTGCTCAACGGGCTGCATTTGCTCCATACTCAAATCTGGGAGTTGATGTCAACTAGAAGGGAATGCAACTTGCAAACAAAGGTCAGATATACTAATTTTGTTTCCGCTAAGTTCTAATTGCAGCGCTGTAGCAGAGGCTAAGGTAAGTTCATGCTATTTTTACGGTTAAGCAGTAGGAAATTCCATATTGAAGCATGAGTTTTACGTTTCTGTTATGGTTAACTACATACATACTTAGGATTCAATTGTTCATATGTAAATGTAGTAATTGATAAATGATTACAGAAGTAAGAAATGTAATAAACATGCATGCTCATAGTCTGCTGCGTTGCATAGATTAAGTTTGCTGTAATCAATCACATTTTTGGTTTGACACTTTAGTTTGTCATGCCTTTAGAGAATAGAATTGCATGCTTGAACTTATATGACTAATTGAAAAGGTTAAGGTATAAATCGTAAAGCATATGGAATAGATATTTGCTTGTGATTATGTAAGTGAACATGCATAATGTGATTGATTGCATATCTGCAAATTTTCTATTGAGTGAATATTAATATGATTATCTCCCAAGATTTCTATAGTTTTCAAAGAAAAATTGCAGAATAGGAATTGGTTTATTGATCAAGCTTCAGTACAACTTGATATTCAGATACATAAAATAAATTCTTATAAATCAAATTTGAGTTTTCTGACTTTATGAACTTGTATATTGCACATAGCAAAACTTGTTTATACTTTCAGCAAATCAATTTAGTTTATAATAGATTTAACACTTGTGTATTTGGTTTTAAATCCATGTCTATTTTGGCTTCCATGGAAGTATGTCAGCATGGTTTTTAGACCTAAAACAGCATCAAACGTGCTCCCTACATTCATATTTAGATATATTGAAGCTTTTCTACTGCCACATAGGTGTTGACTGCTTCTCTATATATTTTGGATTGACTGAGCGTGGGTTGTTGATATAGAACCTTCAGAATGCTTAGTCTACTGCCACATAGGTGTTGTTAAGCTTTGTTTTCAGTTTGGGGTTGTTTGTAATATATACTTAGTTATCTATCTATATACGTGACATGCTTGTTAAACTTATGATTTGTTATTGTTATCAGTATATAGTTTGTTTTGGTTTTTAATTTAGTTATAAACACAAAACATTGAAGTCTGAAAACAAAACTTGGTCTTAACAATTTTCAGTAATAAGAACTACTTAAAATTTCTCTTGTTTGCTCCTTAGGAACTGTCTTCTTCAGTCTATGTCTATGATTATTAAGTTGGACATTTACCTAATCCAGGTAGTATAAGACAAAGACCATAACTAAGACTATCATCTAATACAAGAAATCCAACAAAACTTACAGGTTTTAGAAACCATTTCCATCACCATTTGCCTCTCTTAAAACTACTGTGCAAGGATTCATGAGGAAGAAGATCCCAAATTAGTCCACATTTGAATAGATTTAATTTTGGATAGTATTTTTTATGTTCTTTCATGTAAAGTGAACATACTTTCTGTTGATGTTTTGATTTTAAGTTTTTGTAATCTTCTCCTTGATTTTGAATGGAATATGAATTACTTTACAGAAATTCCCTTCAGTTTGGTTCCACTGTGTTTGAGAATGATTATACATGTTTAAATTGTTCTCAGCCTCAGCAAGATTTTTCTTGGTGTGGTGATGAAAATACTTTAAGAACAGACACCATTACTGGTATTTGTAGAACCATATTCAATAACAATCAAGCCTATTTTGACATTGAAGATTAAGACAAATATCAATAGAGAATATAGACTTTAGTTAATAACTATATTTATCCGGAATTAAAATAATCAAATTTCAGTCAAGAAAGAGTGCTTACTGAAGTCAACTATAATGGTTGATTCATACATATATTTTTGTGATTCAATTAGACATCAAACATATTCTGTAAATGTCTATGTTTATTACATCTATAGATGATCTGTCAACTTTTTCACATTAAGCTTTTATTTGATATCGCATTCACCTATAGCTTTTATGATTTCAAACCACAAGTTGTACTTCATTTAGATTTTGAAATCAAGACTGCGAAATCTAATAAAAGGGGAGAAAGTATTATGAAAGTTATACTGCGAAGAGAAAATGAATCAAGAGAGTCCTTGCTGAAATTTATTTGGCATAAGACTCATGATACAACTTGTGATTTCTAACAGTGATCTCAAGTTTTGATAAGAAGCACAATGTACTTTTGGTTTGTAGTTTCTAAAGGGAAGAGGCTTTAAGAATAGCAATTAAATCGCTCAATTCAGAGTACCTAGAAAATTTGTCCATAAAACATCATCAAGTTATGTGTTTTAATAGGAACCAACTCTACACTATCGTTGAGACTAGGATCAATACAATCTTGATTTGGTAAAAACTCAATGTTAGATTGTTGTTATTAGAAGTAAAAGTTTAAACTCTATTAAGCATGACATTCAACTTTATCAGTTATTTTAGGTGAGTCATGATGTATACGATATTGAAGATAAGTCTTCATTTTTGGAAGAGATTACATATTTTCAGAAAGAGTAACTTTATAAATAGTAACTTACCTACAGTACATTTATCTCAAATTTTGACTTCAGAATAATCCAAGTTCTGGATGTATAATAAAATGTGGGAATTGGACAAAGAAAGGTGCACATGAGAGTTTAGGAAGGTTAATGCTATAGTAGTTAGATTTTTCACTCAAATAAAGAAATTGACTTTACAGATCCTATACTTCAGTATCAATTGAAGTTTCATAATGATTAGTAGAATTCATTGTGATATACAGTTTGCAATAGAAGTAAATACATTTTCTTAAATGGTGGTAGAAACTTTAACTCAATTTTAAAGACTTTATTTTTTCAATATACATCGTTGATGACTATGGTTCTCTAGCAATATAGTTGATATCCTCCTAGTTAGTTGTAATATCAGATTACTTAAGATACTAAAATCTTTCTATCAAAGTCTTTTGACATGAAAGATTTGGGGGAAGAATAATCTGCTATGGAAATTAAGGTAAAAGGGATAAACCTTTAGATTACCTCAGCACAATTACATTTCAAGCATTGAGTTAAGGTTGAAATTGTATTCTGTATTGGTGGTAAAGTCCTACTATCTAAAGTGATGAACTGAGCAAATATAGTATAGTTTTATATGGAGAGAACATACATGATGTCTAAGCTTTATATTAGGCTATTAGGTAGTCTCATGCATGTGTTCTGCAGAAAACTAAACACCACAAACATATTTTAATAAGAGTGATAATTCCACAGTAAGAGTGTTAAATGATTTACTGATTTTGTAGAGAACTATCCAGTTTTAGTTACGTCCATGTGTGGATGTACTTATGCTTGTTGTAGCTTTCAAAACAATGAATGAAACACTTACGGTTATCTCTTCTATGCAGGCTATAATAGCCATGTAAGAGAGTGTTTGTAAAGAACTTTGGCTCATAAATTTTCTGATGAATACCAA
The DNA here is from genome assembly GCA_946800695.1 of Geum urbanum. Classification (NCBI taxonomy): domain Eukaryota; kingdom Viridiplantae; phylum Streptophyta; class Magnoliopsida; order Rosales; family Rosaceae; genus Geum; species Geum urbanum. The sequence continues at coordinate 45,637,967 of OX327011.1, forward strand.
AGCCTTAAGAAATATTGTTTCTTGGTAAGTCTGTTGTCATGTCTACTGCGACAAATGGATGTACACTGTTTTTGGAAAACAGATTCAGAATTCAAAGCATATAGATTTGAGTTCTACAATGTGATAGTGATAGAGTAGTTATTTAAAGTTTTGTAGTTATTTTAGTTCTTGAATTCAGTGGGAGTAAACATAAGTTAGAGTTTTTTGTTTCAGTTTTATGTTCTTGATTCAGTTATGTTTTTGAGAAGTTATTCTCTTATTCTGTGAACTTGACTTTTGGATATCAATGATAATGGAGATTTTCAGATTTGATGTGTTGGACCTTCGGTACAAGTCTGAAAGCTATTCACTTATTCTGTAGTCTGTCAAGTTTGATCAATTCAAGTGGATGTGATATGTAACATTTGTGTTGCATATGTGTAGCCTTTACAGTTAACAAACACAAATCCACTAGTGTATAGAGGTGTTTGTATTTTGGAGTTTTTGTTTAGAAAATCATTTAGTAGGACAAGGAGATATTTGACATAGGTTTTAAGTTGATATACATTGTCAATTGCTCCATATTTCATATTTGGAATTCATGTGCATTTCAGAAGCTATTGTAGTGGTTCTTAAAGGGCAATTTTAGATAAAGTTGTTTCTTTCTGAGTTCTATTGTAGTGACTTTAATGTGAGAAAATTGCATTTTAGATTTTAAACATTAATATGATTCACGAGCTCCTTAATTTACTTTTGACAGTCTGATATTGGCTATGTTGCTAAACATGAGCGTTGTTGGTCCTAGTGTATCTAGTCATTTATGCAACAAGTTAATAGCTAAGTCATTTAGTAAGAATCGTATTAGGATTGTTTATTTAGTACATGTATATCTGTATATCAAATACATGATTAAAAGTCCAACTGTAATCTGATATGAATCTCATCTTTTAATAGAAACCTAATGGAATTAGATTTGGACTCTGTCATGGGTAAAGGCACAAGTCTATTCCTATAAGTATGAGAGTTTGGTCCCTGTTCTCGTGTTACGAAGCATTCAGAACCTACCCCATTGAAGGTGCTTAACGACATAAGAGAAGAGAATATCATACTCATATTATCAACTACTACAATATATGTATTCAGTGATCTAATCTATAAGTTTCTATATGTTTGATCTTCGTCTATTATTGATCTTGTGTTTATGATGAATTGAACAAATTCAGTATGTGTATTTTCAACAGCTCCTATCGTGTATAAATTACATGGCTAATAAGGTGAGAATTATACTTTTACCGAAGTTATTGACCAATTTAGTGGCAAAATGATATGTTATTTTGGCCTTTGCATTGGCTCCTTTAGGTTTAATTTCTCGTTCTAAAGACAACTTATGTAGTCCGAAGTAGTTGAACTAGAAGTTTTCAACTATGAAAGGTTTGATACTCCGATCCCCAATTGTTGTATTTACACCAAAGTTGAATTGACTCATTGATAATTAATTAATCTGTTACATAATTTTGACACTTGATAATTAGCTAGCCTTCCCCATCCTTAAGGGCTTAAAGCACTCATTCACTATCAGTGCACTACTGATTTGTGATTGATTCAGATCGATCGAACTGGAGCTTTTAATCAACATTGTCATTGTTACCAAACTGCAACGATATATATCTTATTTGGGTAACATCATGTTTTTTAGTTGGCCTTTCCCCTTGAATACAAGTCTCACACACACGGACATGTATGATTGATCTTAATTAGGGACTTCAAAAGTGGAAACAAAACCATATAACTTCTACATAGCAGCAGAAGCAGCTTGAGTGGGAAACTACTTAGCTACACTAACTACTTTGAGGAATTTCATCAAGAACTTAAACTTTTCATATGATGATACATCCTATTCGAAGGCATACGTGTTATTGGCAACTCCTTGACAATAGACAAAACACAATAGACTGAAGATCATCAAGGAAAGAGATTGAAGATGTGGGCATCAAATACCTATCTCATAGGAAAATCAGGTTGTTCATGCATTACATATCATGTGTTTTCATCTAGGATAGAAATTGATGCACATATCCTTGCTGTTCTGATGTCTTTCTGGAAACATATTCATAACTGATTTCTGTTGCCTAGGTTATTCTTGATTCTGTATACACGTGATTTACAACAGCTTAGGTTAATCCTACTTCAGTATGCATGTATCCTGGTTCATGATAGTTGATTTTACAATTCAAATAAATGTGTGTTAAGCCAACATGTGAATCTTAGGATTATGTGTTGCTTTATGCATGTGCTGTACAGTCTGAAAAGTTAACTTTGCCTTTCCCATGTGCTCTTTCTTCACGTGCCTACTGCTTACTGCTTACTGTCTTTGCCATTTCTCGTATTAAGGCTGTGTATAGCTTTTTCCCTCCTAAAACACATCTTGCCCAAAATGGAAAACTGATGTTGACATTACATACTGCCTTGAAACATGTTTCTGCCTTGCAAACTGTGTTCAATGTATCTCGTCAAAACTGGGTCAGTTCTAGGTCTGCCATAGGCTTCCTTTCGTGATTGTTGACCACGTGATTCGGTGCTGTTTTGACCTCTGTTTATGTGCTGCTTCTTGCTGCTATGTCACATTGCCTATATAAGGGGAAACTAAAGCTGTGATGTGTGGTTGGTTGAGTGAAATATTTTCGGGGTAGGTTATTCTTTTGGTTACTCTTTGAGAGCACATTTCTGTGTAGAATCTCTTCTCTCTTCTCTTCCCCTTCCATGTCTTTTGGTTGCTCATAACTGTGCATAATAGACATGGATTCTCAAGCATAAAAACTGTTTTCAAAACTCATATGCATCATTGCATAGTGCATTCCATTGAGATAGGTATGAAGATACTCAACCCAAAGAAGTAGATCAAGAAGATTTAACTTGAGAGTAGTTAAGATCTAAGTTGATGCTTCTGAATATTTTTCCAAGTGTAAACACATAGTTCAAGTAGTGTAGCTCTGTTAAAACTGGTAGTCAGACTAGTTAGGATAGCATACGGGTTATGTATCCCCAGAGTACGAGAGACTTGTAATTGAGTGTGTTACTTGATAGTGGAAAGGTTTGTCCCTCAAGAGTTAGGGGAACGTAGTTTTAATCCTGGTTGTAGGATTTCTGCGTTAACAAAAACATCTTGTGTTATTCTTTACTTTCTGTCTTTACGCTTTAACACTCGTATCCTGTATTTCGGGATAGGTCTCTATCTTTCTATCCCGAGAACAGATTAAACAAAAAAGTGGTAAAATGCCTATTCACCCCCCCTCTAGGACCTTTAAGTGGTATCAGAGCGGCCACTAGCCTTTGCTAGTGAGATCCTCTGAGGGGCCAGATATGGATCGTGAAAAAGGCTTTTCCATAAATGTTCCTCATTTTTTTTATGGTCATGATTTCTCACAGTGGAAAATCATGATGAGTGCCTTCCTCTCCTACCAAGATTATGGTATGTTGTGGCAAATCATAGAGGAAGGCTGGACACATCCCACAAAACCAAAAGGCGATGAATCAAACGAGAAATTTCAAAGCCGAGGTCCGAATGGGAGAAAGCCGACAAGGATTTAGCTAGAGCAAACATCAAAGCTCTAAGTTGTCTATTCAATGCCGTATCCGAAGCAGAGCGCCAAAGGATCATTCATTGCTCTACTGCTAAGGAGGCATGAGAAGTGCTCATCAACATTCATGAAGGTAACTCTCGTGTTAAGCAACAAAAACTTCAACGTCTTATTTATGAGTTTGAAGGTTTAAGCATGAGTGACAAAGAGTCTATTGATGATTTCTATGGTTGTGTACTCAATATCACAAATCAATATCGTAGCTTAGGCGAGGCCATAGAATCAAAGAAAATTGTTAGGAAATTTCTAAATGTCTTACCTTCTTTCTTTGACTCAAAAATGAATGCTATTGATGAGGCTCATGATCTAGACACTTATCCTTTAGAAGAACTTGTTGGTAATCTGAAAACTGATGAGACACTCAAGAAAAGGCCTATGCATAAGAAATCCATTGCTCTAAGTTCGGTTAAAATTGAGGTTGAAAACGTGCTTGAAAATGAAGATGATAATAATGATGAATTTGCTTTTCTAACCAAACAATTTGAGAAATTCTTAAGGAAAAGGAAATCTTTCAACTCTAACCGGAACTTCTTAAAAGGATATAGCTCTAAGCCTTTTAGAAATAAGGTTTCACATAGAGGTCGGGATATCAGGTCCTCTCCTATCCCAAAAATGGACAATAAATGTTTTGAGTGCAATGGAGTGGGACATAAGGTTGTGGATTGTGCTAACAGGAAAAATAAGTCTCATAAAGTACTAAAAGCAACTTGGAGTGATAGTGATTCTAATGAAAATTCTGAAACCGATTTAGATGAAGATGAAAAGGTTGCTTTTGTCACCCAAGTCACATTAGATGAGTCTTTTGAGGACAAGGATTCTGATGACGAAGGACATGATATGTATGTACGTTTATGTAAAGCATCTAAGTCTATGCTTGCTAAAAATGAAGCTCTAACTAATGAGCTATCATTGAGTAAGGAGACAAATTCCAGGTTACAAGGAGAGTTCATATCCCAGAAAGCATAATGGAGTTCTGCCAAAACTCAACTAGAAGAACAAGTGATTCTCCTCATGAGAGAACTGGACCTTCAGTCTTCCTCTATAATGGTGCTCACTGCTGAGAAGCTGAAGCTTGAAGAATCCCTGCTGAACACCAAGAACCAGTTTGCAAAGTTCTCCATCGGCTCGGAGAAGATATCCCAAATCTGTGGGATGGGAAGACTGGATGGCAGCAAGAAGAGTTTGGGGTTTGAGGACGATGGAAAACTCAAAGGCTCGGGAAAAACTACATTTGTAAAAGGCACCAGTTCGGTGTTGGGAAAGCCTCCGCCTCAACTGAAGATCGATGCTCCTGAAATCTCCAAGGTGTCCAAGCTCAAGAAAAGCTCGCAAATCAGGTGCTTTCACTGTAGAAACAGTGGACACATTCGACGGTACTGCTACAAGCTAAGAAGGAATCCTATACCGGCAAAGATCTCACAGAGCAATGATCTGCTCGTCCATTTTCAGAAATCACTTGATGAACTGACCTGGATTGCACAGTCATTTGCCATCCTGAAGCAGAAGAACAAGCCAGTTCCTTCAAACTGGGTCAGAAAATCTATTCGTGGAATCAGGGATACCAGAAGCGTCATGTCTCCTAAGGAACCTGGTGTCAAGAAGAACCAGGAAGAGGTCATTTGTTTCCTCTCAAGAGTAAAGACCTCACCCACTGTTGCAAGAAAAGTTGTAGTTGTTTGCAATGTTGCCTTAACTGCCCTTTCCACCAGGAAATCCGACTCTTGGTACATGGACAGCGGCTACTCGAAGTACATGACCAGCGAACGGAAATGGTTCACTTCCATGGATGATACCCATCCAGTTGGTGACGTCATGTTTGGTGATGGAGCCAAAGCAGAGATTATTGGAAGCGGGACGGTTGACACTCCTGGTCTCCCAGGCTTGAAGAATGTTCTGCTGGTGGCAGAATTAGAAGTTTGCTTGCTGAGTGTGAGTGAGATTGTTGATGAGTATGAGACGGTAACATTTGACACGTCTCAGTGCACTATCCTTGATGGAAAAGGAAGGTGTGTGATGAAAGGCGAGAGGTCTAGAGATCACTGCTACTGTGTTCGTGCCAACAAGAGGTTGGAACCTGAAATTTGCTTTCGATCATTGACACAAGAAAGCTCGCTAGATCTGTGGCATAGGAGGATGTGCCATCTCAATCATCAAGATTTGGTGAAGTTGTCCTCAAAGGATGGAGCACGAGATTTGCCCAAACTGACCGGGAGAGCAGCAGGTATGTGTGGAGACTGCAAAATGGGTAAGGTATCCCGAACCTCCCATCCTGTTTTAAATGCTAAGCCAACTTCTAATGCTCTTGAATTGCTTCACTTAGATCTAGTAGGCCCTGTTGAAACTGAAAGTATTGCTAAAAAGAAATATATGCTTGTTGTGGTAGATGACTTTTCTAGATTCACATGGGTTATGTTCTTAAGTGATAAAACTCAAGGTCAAACTTTTGGGAAGTTTTTAGAATTGGCAAAACGTATTTCAAATGAAAAGCTTTCTGAAAACAAACGCATAATAAGAATTAGGTCGGATCATGGAACCGAGTTTGAGAATTCTTTATTTACTGAGTATTGTGAAGAGAATGGTGTGCACCATGAGTTTTCTGCCCCCATCACACCACAACAAAATGGGATAGTAGAAAGGAAGAATAGAGTCTTGGTTGAGATAGGGAGGGTAATGCTTAGTTCAGCTGATTTACCTCACATGTTTTGGGCCGAAGCAATTTTAAATGCTTGCTATACACTTAACCGTGTGATCTTTAGGCCGGGTACTAGCAAAACACCTTATGAACTCTGGAAAGGCAAGAAGCCAAATATCTCACACTTAAAAGCTTTTGGTAGCCCTTGCTTCATCTATAGAGATCGTGAGTATTTGACAAAATTTGATGCTAAATGTGATCGAGGTGTTTTTCTAGGTTATGCATTGAATAGCCATGCTTACCGTGTCTATAATAAAAGAACTTGCAAAGTTATAGAAACGGTGAATGTGGCTATCAATGACTCTCTTGTATGCTCTCACAACCACTCTTCAAGAAATGTGCAGGTTGAGGATGTGAGTACTGAGACATCTCCCACAGCTGCTGAGACTCCTATCGATGAACAAAATCCCATACCTGATGATGTATCCCAGGATACAGAATCTGACACTGAAGGTGCCGGGATAGATCAGACCCTGACTATCCAAAAGTCACATCGCATTGGGAAACGCCAAGTTCAAAAAGATCACTCTCCCTCGGATGTGATTGGCACGGTTGATGAACCAAGAAATACCCGAAGTAAGTCGAACATGCTTGTGAGTAGTCTTGTTAGTCTCAAAAGTTTTCTTACTATGCATAGGCTAGCTATCAATCGAATTGCATGCTATGGTTTTGTTTCAAATGTTGAACCAAAGAACATCAAAGATGCGTTGAAAGACTCGGATTGGATTGTAGCTATACAATATGAACTTAATCAATTTGAGAAAAGCAATGTTTGGCATTTGGTTCCTAGACCTAAGGATAAGAATGTAATAGGAATAAAATGGGTTTTCAAAAACAAGACAGATGAAAAGTGAGTCATTACTAAAAACAAGGTTAGGTTAGTTGTGCAAGGATATTCCCAAATAGAAGGCCTAGACTTTGATGAAACTTTTGCTCCCGTAGCTAGACTTGAGTCCGTTAGACTACTCTTGGCCATTGCTTGCTTTCTAAAATTTGATCTCTTTCAAATGGATGTGAAAAGTGCTTTTCTAAATGGGATCTTGAAAGAAGAAGTTTATGTGGAACAACCTCCGGGATTTCAGAGCTCTTGCTATCCCGATCATGTTTATAGATTAGACAAAGCTCTCTATGGTCTAAAGCAAGCTCCTAGAGCTTGGTATGAAAAATTGTCTACACATTTAATTGACCATGGGTATGTGCGAGGTTCTATTGATAAAACCATGTTTGTTAAGAATGTTTCACATCATATGATTATTGCTCAAATATATGTGGATGATGTGGTGTTCGGTTCCACTTCTCAAAAACTTGTTGAGGAGTTTGTCACTCTAATGAAGCAAGAATTTGAAATGAGTCTGTGTGGTAAGCTAAGCTTCTTCCTTGGACTACAAGTTCAGCAAAGGAAAGATGGTTTGTTCATTTCGCAGGAAAAGTATGCGAATGAACTAGTGAAGAAGTTTGGGATGGAAGGAGCCTTTCCCATCCGAAACCCAATGGGAACCTCATGCAGAATCAGTGCCGATCTGGAGGGTATCAATGCTGATCAAACTCTCTATAGAAGCATGATTGGGAGCTTACTCTGCCTCATAGCCAGTAGACCAGACATCTCCTTTAGTGTGGGTGTTTGTGCTCGGTATCAAGCCAACCCCAAGGAATCCCATGTGAAGGCAGTCAAGCATATCATTCGATACGTTTCAGGTACGTGTGCCTTTGGAATTCTGTACACAACGGATACTAACACTGAGATTGCTGGTATTCGGACTCGGATTGGGCTGGAGATGCCACGGATAGGAAGAGCACCTCGGGATGGTGCTTCTTTGTTGGGAACAACTTGGTATCGTGGCATAGTAAGAAGCAGAACTGTGTATCTTTGTCCACTACCCAAGAGGAATACATAGTTGTAAGAAGCTGTTGTACACAACATCTCTGGATGAAGCACATGCTGAGTGACTACGGATTTGAGCAAGGTATCCTATCCATGTTCTATGATAACACCTCTGCTATCAATATCTCAAAGAATCCTATGTTGCATTCTAGAACTAAGCATATAGAGATTAGATATCATTTCATTAGAAACTTGGTTGAAGATAATCAGCTTGAAATGACATTTATTCCAACTGAACAACAATTGGCTGATCTATTCACTAAGCCCTTGGACAATCTGAGATTTGAAAGTCTTAGGAAGGCCATTGGTGTATGCACCATTACTTGAGATATCTCCCTCACTGGTCTAAATTTATCTTTCAGCACTTTTTATTTTTCTGAAAATAATTGTTGGCTCATGCTGGGATACGAGTCTGTGGTTGCATCCCTGGAAATATTTCTGAACTTGATCTAAAATGTTGTGTTCTTATTTCATGTTTCTTGATAGACATTTGCTGCATGTTTCACTTGTGTATATGCATCTATGTCCTTAAGAATGTTAGTGCATGTGGTCTAAATCATTCTTGGAACGAGAAAGAACTGTTGAGCACAAAGGTTACTCTTGTGGGGTGTACACAGTTTGAGCTAGAAAATTGAGTGAGTTGAACTAGTTACTGAAGAACAAATGCGAAAATCTGGTGATTATTGATAAATGAATAAAGTAAATGAATGGACTAGTCTTTTGTTGGGTGCACCTTAACTGGAACCAGTAGGGATCCCTGAGATGTTATCTATCCTTCGATGGGTTCGGACTAGTTATCCACTGAGTGTCATTGAAACACACATTATTCTTTCGAGCATTGCGCTCAAGACATAATGATAACTACTCTGCTACATGAATCTACGAGGACGTATTTCTCAGATGAGCTCTTGGCCAAATTTAAAGAAAATGGCAAAAATGCCTTGAACATAAGTGACAACGGCCAAAGGCCAAGTTTGGACAAAGTCCTTGATATGCTGAAATTCCAGAACTCTTAAAAGGTTGTGACAAAGTCACTTGGTTACTCTTGATGTCCTCATATCATTTGATGCTCCAAACTTGTACTCCCTTAGATGAACTTCTCACACACACACTCTTATGGTTCCAAGGATTGACTTGTCAAGAACATAGCATTGATGTTACTTTATAGTCATATACTCATGTGAAAAATTTGAGCCATCAAGACATATGAAAATTTGTTGTCACATTTTTATGAGTCATGCTTGAATCTTTCCTAATGTCTGGGATTTCACTAACTGTTTCCATCCCAAGGTAAGTGCTGACAGGTCGTAAAAATCTTGAAATCATTTCCTTTATGTTTCTTTTGAGCATCACGTGAGGGGGAGCAGTTCTTGTACTGATGGGTACACTGGTACCTTCTGTTATCTAATGGATATTAGAGGTATACGTGCATGGGTGCCCTTTTGTTTGCTTTTGAGGAGTTTTCTAGGTGCATGTGAGCTTTACCTAGATATAGGTCATTATTGCCTTTATTTCTGACTTAACTCTGCAGAAGTTTGAAAGTGAAGAGTGAAGGTGGTGTGTTTAAGAGGAGAAACCTCTTGGCTCAAGAATTCATGAGTGGTCTCGATTCCGCTGCAACTCTCTCTCTCCCACTGGACTGTTTCTCTTCCGTTCTGCCTTTACTTAATCCCACTAAATGGTAAGGATAAGAAACGGCAAAACACACACTTCCTCTCACACCTTCAATCTCCCAAATTCATCCATGGCAAATCCCGATCCCTTCATCCCTCCAGAAATCTTTCTTTTGCCACCTCCTCCTCCCAAGCAATCTCCACCGGATCAAGCCACTAAGAGTCAGAAGCCTTCTCCTACTAAAGCCACGACCACCTATCAACGCCAACGGCGTACACCCAAACACTCTGCCAAGCCAGTAAAAGCCACCAAGTCTGTGCCACCTGCCTCCAAGGAACCGTCACCTCCTCCTTCTCCACCTCGGGTCACCGACGAATAAGGTATCCCCTCTCCTCTAACATCAACCCCTGTTGCCGCTGAATCACCACCAGTCTCTCCTACTGTACCCTCTACCTCTCCTACTGTCGCACACCATCAAAACGCCTCGGCTACTCTCTCACCTGTCGCTGCTAGTTCCCCTGGCCTCCCATCAGCTCCTCCCCTCGGGAAGCACAAACGGACGGCTATGGCTACCGTTTACTCCTCTGCATCGTCTTCGGCCTCGTCATCTTCAGAGCCTCTCGGGAAACGGGTTACCCGGTCCAAGGCTAGGGCAACATCTGTGGCTGCCAAGGGCAAGTCAACGGCTGAAAAGCCCAAGTCCAGAGCGCCTCCTAAGCCTCGTCTGGGTGACTCCTCTTCGCTACCTCCTACCTCTCACTTTATCTCTTCTGATGCTTGTCGTCTATTTGGCTATGTGACTGTGAACCGGCCCATCGTTGTTGAGCGGCCCATTGATTTCTCCTCCCTGCATCCTGCTTTACACTCCCTAGTCTCACGTTTGGGATGGGTGATGGCGTTCAGTTCCTTGCCTAGGTACAATCGTATCTTAGTGCAAGAATTTTATGCTAATTTCCCTGAGACAGTCTCTGCTGAAGTCCGCCTCAGGTCTAAGCAACAAGTGTGTATCTCTGTTCGTGGTGTTTATGTCAATTGTTCTCCGTCAGGGATCTGACGTGCCTTGGGTCTCCCTATCACCCCTGACGGCGTTCTCCAAGGCTATGCTGCGTATTCAAACTCTTATACTATTAATGACTTAGCCACTCGCCTCTACTCGTCTCCTCCAACAAAACCCGTCACAGACACCTTTCTTTCCAGCAGATATATGACCAAATGGTTCAAGGCTCTCGGATTCTTGGTTCGGACACTCTTCCACCCTACCTCCCAGACCAGCAAGATCCCTCATAAACAAGCAGTGCTGATGGCCTACCTCAGCCATGATCCTCCTCTTCCGACTCTTCCTGCTGAATACTTCATGTATCAAGCAATCCGAACTGCCGGCGTAAGTCATCGCAGCTCCCTGTCCAAAGCTTTGGTGTTTCCTTGTCTCGTCACCAAACTTTGTGGTGATGCTGGAGTCCCGATCTGGGAGGGTGATACTCTTGGTCCTGAGCCCTGCATGGTTGATGCACTTACTATCAACAAATCTGCACACCAATCAAATGAGTACGTGGAGCCCATGGACCAGCAGTTCTTGAAGGTGGCAGTTCAGTCTATGATCAGCTCGGCAGTCAAGGAGATGAAGGAACATCTGGTCGACCAATTCGAGAATTTTAAAGCAGCGATCTCCGTCCTTGTCTCAAGCACAGCTGGACCAGTCCCTGACCCAGAGCCTACTATCTCTTCTCCTCCGGAGGATAGCACTGCGGACTCATCTCCCTCCGACTCCGGGGTAACCATCCATCTTGGGGAGATTGGAGCTGAGGACGATGAGGCTTATGGTGATGCTGCCTGATCTGATACCTGCTACTCTCTACTGTTTTTGCTCGTTTTCTTTATTTTTGGTTCCTTTTCTGTTTTTCCTTGAACAGCTTGGGTTTTTGGTTTTGTGATCTGACCCTAAACATTGTTACTTTTATCTGCGGTTTTATATCATCTATGGTTTTACCCTTTGTCTTTCCTAGAAAAAAATAGGGAGAACTAGCTAATCTATGCAGGTAGTTTTGGATGGGGAGAACCACCTGGTTGGGATAGGTACTTGTGTTCCTATCATGGTAAACCAGTCAGGGGGAGTACTGAACTATATTTTGAACACTTTTTGGATGCATGTGTTGTTTGTGTTATATTATTCTCATGCAGGTACTCTTTGAAGATTGTGTTTTGTCAAGGAATGCCAAAGGGGGAGATTGAAGGCATACGTGTTATTGGAAACTCCTTGACAATAGACAAAACACAATAGACTGAAGATCATCAAGGAAAGAGATTGAAGATGTGGGCATCAAATACCTATCTCATAGGAAAATCAGGTTGTTCATGCATTACATATCATGTGTTTTCATCTCGGATAGAAATTGATGCACATATCCCTGCTGTTCTGATGTCTTTCTGGAAACACGTTCATAACTGATTTCTGTTGCCTAGGTTATTCTTGATTCTGTATACACGTGATTTACTACAGCCTAGGTTAATCCTACTTCAGTATGCATGTACCCTGGTTCATGATAGTTGACTTTACAATTCAAATAAAGGTGTGCTAAGCCAACATGTGACTCTTAGGATTATGTGTTGCTTTATGCATGTGTTGTACAGTCTGAAAAGTTAACTTTGCCTTTCCCATGTGCTCTTTCTTCACGTGCCTACTGCTTACTGCTTACTGTCTTTGCCATTTCTGGTATTAAGGCTGTGTATAGCTTTTTCCCTCCTAAAACACATCTTGCCCAAAATGGAAAACTGATGTTGACATTACATACTGCCTTGAAACATGTTTCTGCCTTGCAAACTGTGTTCAATGTGTCTCGTCAAAACTGGGTCAGTTCTAGGTCTGCCATAGGCTTCCTTTCGTGATTGTTGACCACGTGATTCGGTGCTGTTTTGACCTCTGTTTATGTGCTGCTTCTTGCTGCTATGTCACATTGCCTATATAAGGGGAAACTAAAGCTGTGATGTGTGGTTGGTTGAGTGAAATATTTTCGGGGTAGGTTATTCTTTTGGTTACTCTTTGAGAGCACATTTCTGTGTAGAATCTCTTCTCTCTTCTCTTCCCCTTCCATGTCTTTTGGTTGCTCATAACTGTGCATAATAGACATGGATTCTCAAGCATAAAAACTGTTTTCAAAACTCATATGCATCATTGCATAGTGCATTCCATTGAGATAGGTATGGAGATGTTCAACCCAAAGAAGTAGATCAAGAAGATTTAACTTGAGAGTAGTTAAGTTCTAAGTTGATGCTTCTGAATATTTTCCCAAGTGTAAACACATAGTTCAAGTAGTGTAGCTCTGTTAAAACTAGTAGTCAGACCAGTTAGGATAGCATACGGGTTATGTATCCCCAGAGTACGAGAGACTTGTAATTGAATGTGTTACTTGATAGTGGAAAAGTTTGTCCCTCAAGAGTTAGGGGCACGCAGTTTTAATCCTGGTTGTAAAAATTTCTGCGTTAACAAAAACATCTTGTGTTATTCTTTACTTTCTGTCTTTACGCTTTAACACTCGTATCCTGTATTTCGGGATAGGTCTCTATCTTTCTATCCCGAGAACAGATTAAACGAAAAAGTGATAAAATGCCTATTCACCCATCTAAGACCTTTACTGTTATGAAATTTCATGATTCACGAAGTAATTAAGCATATAACTTTCACGTACTCGGAGTTGGATCACTTGGATGGGAATAGGGTCGATGACCCAATTGGCTCTAAGCCACTGCCACTCTTCTCGGCAAAAAAACCAATCATTCAACATCACCACCCCACTAGCTAATAGCACATCATCATATATTGTTCTAAGTTCTAACTCACTGTCATTGCTGCTAGATTGCAACCATACTTATCTTGTTTGGATTCCCTTCCCATCATTCTTAACACCAACTTGTTTACCTGACCTTTTCTCCTTTGATAAGTAAGTCTCACACAGAACCCACATATATTAGGGACCCAGATTAACACTTCAATAGACGAAATGAAACTATGGTCAATTCAATCTGCGGTACTACTTCTCTGAGATGACTATGGAATACACGAGCCAAGCTTGTATCATGAAAAGGACCTAGAAAAATTACCATCAGATTATCTATATATCATGCAGATTAAAACCGTTAAAGGAGCCAAAAATGTACTACCATGTTTGTCATCCATACATATGTATGGATTATGATCGAGCACACATCATGTGTCCAAGGAGGAGAATCTCAGTACAATTAATTTTTGTTGTTGCAAGTTGAAGATGATGGCTTCAAATTTAGCAATGGTCGGATCGAGTTACCATTTGACACCTGTAACGTCTCAGTTGGAAGGGGATAATTCGAAATTCAGGGTCACTGACTTGAAGATTGGTAGCATCTATTGGAGTTTGGTTCAGACCGAGGAAGTCAAAGTGGAATGGAAACAGATTAATTCTTTAATTTAGGAAATAATACAACTACACAATAGCATTCATATAGAGATTCTGTGACTTAATTCTGGTAAAAGTTTTTATTATAAGAAATAAAAATACAAAATCTTTAAATTAAAGTGATCATAACTTCAACAGTTGTTCTATATGATTTTTAAAATTTTAATAGTTTTCTCTGATTCTAATATAAATTTTTTTTAACTAAGTTTGTATTTAATTAAGTCATAAGTTGTATTAAATTGATGAGAGAGAACGACAAATATGGAGAAAAGATGAAGAAAGAGAGAGAAAACATATTAAAGCATTAAATTTTAGAGGTTTATCTATGGATATATAAAAAAAATTAAGTTTTCTATAGATATAGGGATTCTCTATCTATTTTTTTATTTTTTATAAAATACAAGAAGTCATACGAGAATCGTTAAAACTGAAAATAAATATTTTTTCTTTAAAATAAATTTTTTTGTTAATTTAATAAGGTCGTTGGAGGTGGAGGGAAATAAGAGAATGTGAGTGAAAATTTTGAAATGCGCATCGGTGAGCTGCACACCCAGTGAGTCAAGGTGCAACCAAGCTCTAGAAGTCCAAGAAGGAATACGATAGGATCCAGCAGCAGTCCAGCACAGCTTCAAGCCCAAAAAATGTAAAGCCCAAAAGCAGAGGTAGCAAAACTAAAAATGAAGACATGAAACTGAAACCGAAACCGAAACCGAAACCGAAACTGAAACCTCTCTGGTCAGAGTGTTACTCAAAGCCCTTCACTTTCTCTCTGCGAAATCTCAATGTTCGGAAGAGTCGGGGCACTTGGAAATGATGGAATCTTCGTACTTGAGGATATCCCTAGATAATGAATAGCTCGATCAGACGCGATCATTGCCTGACTTCCGAGCTTCGAAGATCTATACCAGGTTCATCTCTCAATTTCTTGTCTTTCGATTCTCCGGCTCTTGTTTCGTTTCAGCACATAGACCCAGTAACAACGATCTAGTGAGAAATGGCTAAAAAGGCCAAAATTAAACAAGGGAGGATTTCATTTCTGCCCTACGATTTAATTGCCCTAATTCTTAGCAAAGTTGCCAGAAAACGTGATAGGAAATCGTTCTCGGAGGTATGCAAGCAATGGTATAAGGTCGAAGGTTTAAGCCGAACATCACTCTACCTTACATCGCAGAGACCCAACTTTTCTGTTCGGGCACTATCTGCCAGATACCCAAATGTTGTTGGTTTAAAATTGTTCAAGGTCAGGTCGGAGACTGAGCTTGAAAGCATAGCTCAAACATGTCCGCAACTTGAGTCCATCGTTCTCGTGAGCAGGGATGTATACTTGGGGAGAAAAAGTTTAGGGGCTTTGGGAATTGGATGTCCCAAGTTGTCCACGGTTTTGCTTTTTGGGAGTGCGATTGGGCATGCCGGAGTAGCTTGGCTTGTAAAATCCGCAATGCACTTGAAGTCTTTGAAATTGGTAGATAGCTTGGTCAAGGATCATACCCTTAAAGTAATTGCGTCGGCACCATCGTCTTCCATTAGCACTTTGATGTTGATGAAATGTTGCAATGTTACGGATCAGGGATTGGCTTTGTTGGCAAATGGGGGGTCAAGCTCTAGAACGATCAAGAAATTGGTGGTTCGTGTGTGCAATCGAATCACCGATACAGGGGTTGAGCATTTGCGAAACATGTGTAGCTTGGAGCATCTGGAATTTGAGCACTGGGAAGGAAAGTTCAGTGACATTGGAGGTGTGGCTATCTCCAAGATTCAAACCCTCAAAACATTGAACTTGCGATGGCTTCAGGGAGTGTCGAACACTACTGTTGTTGCACTTGCGGAGAATTGCCGCAAGTTGGAAATACTTGATTTACACGGTTGTAAAAGGGTAACCGGATCTGGCATTCGTGCATTTTCAGGCCACAAATGCTTGAAAAAGCTTCTACTGTTTGGTGTTAGGACTCTTGATCTATCTGATGTGGAAACTGTAGTGCTTGGATGTCGATCATTAGAGTCTATTTCGGTAGATTCATATCTAGAGACGGATCCAAATTGGAGCTCTCAATTGATGCACGTCAAAACCAGAAAAATCGTCAAGTTTATTTCAGCCTAGAGGACATTGGTGAAGTGTGTTTATCCATGTCCTGGCGCTTCATGGACAATGTTTTGTATAATGTACAAGTTTCTTTGATGTCTTTCTTAAATGAACACAGTAGCAACTTCTCATCGTCTGTAACTTTCTTATCTTCAGCTGTTTCTTTGTAATCTGTTACATACTCATTTGTTTGCTGATACAGCAGACTAGATGGTTTAAACTATGTACATTAGCGATTGAGCCGCATAATTTGCAGCCCATGAATATAAAATATTGGGGGTTTCACTTCATGCTGAGTAAGTGCAATTTAAAAATTGTAGCTCTACAAGAAAAACCAGAGGACAACCCAGAAACGGTAATATGGAGCTTGAATGAGTAATCTGCCAGAATTAGAACCATTGTACCAATAGTGGGAATAGGAAATGGTGATTGTGAAGGAGGTAGTGATATGTAAGGCACCATAGAATTAGCAGGAAATCCCACTTGTGATACTGCGTTGTAATCTTCATCATCTGCATAGATGAAGTAAAAGATTTACAGCTGCACCAAAATTGAAGGGATAAAAAGCACATTAGACAACCAAATTCAGTATCTGCCTGAGCATTGCGCTTGGGAAAAATTCACTAAACTGCAAAAGAAAATAATAATGCAAAATTATGTTCATTCCATTTTAGAAGTGACAGAAGCGAGAGTATACAATTTTGTAAATTGTGACAATGTGTCCTAATAGTAAATAACTGTGATGTATAGAACTGGACTAACCCCCGGAATATTTTGCCGCCATTGTGGCCTCGATACAAACAGGTGCTAACAATACCAGTAGCCGTTTTGTGGAAGGAAACGTCTCCAATGAAAAATTAGATCCTTTGCATTGCAAATGAGAGCATCTATTTATAGTCCCAGATGGGAAACACTGCAAGCTGGTCATGCACGACCAAACAACATATTAGCAACAACCAAAAACGCAGACATGACAAAGCGCTAGTATTTCCCATACTTACTTGAGAGTTGCTTGGCCTACAAATGCCCTCGATGCAGTTGTTGGTAGTTAAGGCATATGAACCATTTGGAACTATTAAGCTTTCATTGTACCAATTAAGATTTGCTGATGAACATGCGGCAATTACAACACATACATTCTTCTTGACAAGTATACAAATATAAACCACCTACATTTTCGTTTCACAATATTGATCTGTAAATTAGCATGGTTTATCTACTACAACTAGTACTAACCCGGGATTGGAATTGCTAATATACCTCCGGGGTCAACTTGCGCTTGGTTAAGCCCATTGACATTAACCAACTCCATTACCGTCGTCCCAAACTTGACTCCAATACTGCTCAAGTCCTCCTCACTCTGCACCACATACGACATGAACACCGAAGCCACCCCACTGTTACTGTTATTAATTAAAACAAGTACAAGGCATCTGCACCAAGATACTCTCCCCACTCGGCAACGGATTTTTGGGACTTGTTTCTACCGGATTACGCGGGACGCAATCTAGCAGAAGCAAGTACGAGCTCTTCTTCCTCTTCTCGTCCGAACGCTCGGGTTGTTCGGATGGTCGGACGCTTCTCCTCTCTTCGGGTCTTCGGGTCTTCGGGTACGCGTGTTCGGATTCGGCTGTTAGAAGAATACAACGACAAACAGACAGTCAGATGGTCGAGACAGGGGTGGCCTGCCTTCAACGCTCTGAAGCCTAAGTTAGAAAATGTATTGGATATAACAGTCAACTGAACATGCGAGGAAGTAAGTTGGAGTGTTTAGTGGAATCGAATGCTGTTGAATGAGTTGTGATGATCTCCCTTTTACCTGTAATAAATACCTTTCATATATAGGTGGTTGAGTTTGCTGCTTACTTGTGTTCCTCGATGTGGGACTGGACTGCCTCTGTTGCTTGTGTGATCCGCACATTCGCGTGTGCGCCCCACGGGCGCGTGCGTGCTCGGATGGGGTCGGTCTTATGAGCGGAGTTGCAGCCTTCCTGGTGGTCTTTCGGGTGGTCGGGTAGATGTTGATCTCCTGCTTAATTGGGTAAGTATATTTATTCGGACAACTAATTATGCTATACTAACAGGACTAATCTCATTCAGTGTCCTAAGTTGTTCACCACTGACAAGCCTCCCATAGCCTTGTGATATCAGATCCAAAGTGCCAGCTGCACGAACCATGTAGGACAACATGACCCTCCTGATGCCCTCCACACAAGAACACGAAATGGGCACTTTGAGCTGTGAGTTTGCTCGGAGTATTTGGTTCCCCGGCGGCGTTGATGCTGTGAAGTTGATGGAGTTGGCGGCCATTATGTCAGGGATGTTTACCTGAAAGCGGTAAGCAATTTCGGAGAGCTTTGAGTCCCAAGGGAGGATGTAGTAGAGGAGAGAAGGGCAGGTATCTGAGGAAGTACGTGGTTCTACTCTTCTATGATGGACTTGGCATGTGTTTGTTTGAAGAAGACAACGGAGATCAGTAAAAGTAGTACAAACAGAGGTTGCAGAAGAAGTTGGTTTCTCATGTTTGAGGAAAGTGCTTCTTTGCTACCTTGTGCAACCAAACAAGGTCTAAATCTTTTTGTAATTGGATTGTTGGGATAGTGTATCATAAAATTTATGACTGTTGTGGAGGGTTGGTAATCTTGGCAGGACTGTTGGTATGAGTTTGATGCTTAGCTAGAGCCTAGAGGAGAGTGTTGCCTTCCTTAAAAGTTTAATTGGACCAACAAGTCTTCGACCCTTGTGTTGTTACGAGGAGTTGCCAAGCTGAGCAACACGTAGTCTTCCATAGGTGAGATTCTTCCTTTATTTAAGAAAAAACACTGATAAATTTGAACTTTTTAAGTAGTATCAAATTAATATCTAAATTCTTAAAATTATCAAAATGATGTTTAAATTCTCAAAACTGAACTTTTAAAGTGATATCAAATTGATATCTGAACTCTCAAAACTATCAAAGTGATGCCTAAATTCTCAAAACTGTATCAACATGATGCATACCAGAAATTTTTGATGACGGACTAGCAAAAATTTCTCATTGAAAATACCATAATACCCTTACACTTTTAATTTTTAATTTTTTTAATTTCTATTTTTAATTTTTAATTTTTTTTATTTTATTTAACTCTCTCTTTCTCCTCTTCGAAATCCGTCAGCCTCGTGCCCTAAGATCTCCGAGCTTACTCTTCGATTCGTTGATAGTTGCATGAATGTGCAACGTAATTATGCTTAATTCTACCCGATGTTTAGTTTTATTGTGATGTTTTCGGTTTATTTATTATTATTATTTGTTTTGTAGGAATTTGGAGAAAAATGAATTAAAGATGTGTTATTGAACTTTCCTAGTGCAACAAGGAGAAGATGTGCCTAATTATTCCAAAGTGGGAATCATAATCCAACGTGGAGACATGGTGTACGTGATGAACTAGTTGATTAACTAGTATATGAGATTGAATGAAGACAGGAGACATACGTACGAAGGTCTTCTAATCCATGAAGAATTGAAATAGAGCACGTGAGCTTTGGCTGAGACGTGATGACTGCTGCATGCTATATATATTAACCTTAGCTAGCTAAAAAAAAGGAAGGATACGTACGGGATGGAGAGAAGAGAGAAGTGAGTGATTGATTAGGATGAAGAGACGTGAAACTGAAGAGAAAAAAAGACGGCTTGGACTCTAGCTTGATATATATAGCCAGAGGAGAGAAAACAGAGGGGGAGTCGACAGTTTGGAAAGAGAAGAGTTTTCTTTGAAGAGACAAACAAGAGCAGACGCACGGAGAGGGGAGGAAGAGAAGCTTCTCCTTTATGAGTTTGTATCAATTTTCTTCTTCTTTCTAAATTTTTATGGATCTTATGAGGAGCTAAAACTCCATTGTTAAGGGGCTGTTTTGAAGCCCCGTTCATGATATCTAGATTGTTTATGCACGTTAATTAAGTTTTGCTTTTGTTATTTGAATGAGGTTTCTTTGTTATTTATACCGTGATGATTCTTGATTATGTATGCTTTGAGTGCACGCTTAGTATGCATGTTTAGGAATCTAATTCTAAGAAAATTGATGGCTGTTGGTGATTATTACCTTCCTCAAGTTTCAATCGTAGAACCCATACATGCTTGGTATAAGAAACCCTAGGTCTAGTAAGACACGACCGTAGTGTACTTATGAAGCCTTGTAGATTCTCAAACCCTTTCTAGATCGTAATGCTTTTCTCTTGGTAAATTCGAGTCCGTGACTTCGGGTTCTTTGAGGGATAGACAATGTTGATAAGCAAACCTTCGACATTGTAAACATAAGGATTGGGTAACAGGTTGTGTTCACAGCTCGGGACCTTCCTGGGAATCTTTCATTCATAACATTTGCATTGCTTAGTTAAGCATTTGTCGTCTAGATGGAGTGACGGTGGTGGATAGCACTTCCCTTAACCTATTTTATTATTGAATTCTCGTTTTACTCTTAATCTGTTTTCTGTTTCAGTTTCGTAATCTAGTTTGTAGAATTTATTTCAATAAACAAAAAAACTCCGATTGAATTGAAAATTTGTGTGGTAGTCCGCCACTGTGTCTATAGTGTCCTGTATTAATTTCGTGATTTTAGGTTGAGTCTAGATATTTTAATTAATTACGTTAGTGTCCAGTGGTCGAGTCTGTCAGATTTCTGACTTTCGCGTCTGTTTGTAGTTTAGAGTATTGAGTCTCATCTTTCCCTGTGGATTGACCCCTATACTATTGTACTGCATTGACAAGCATATTAAGTTCATTATAGGGTACTTTTGAGGGTGGTTAAACACCGATCAAATTTTGGCGCCGTTGCCGGGGAAAGATCTAGTCTTTATATTCTAACGTGTCTTTTGTTTCAGTTTTGTTTTGTTTTCTTTCATTTCTTTTATAGTGTAACGTGTTTCATGTGTGCAGGTACTTAGTGCATGCATACTCGAAGGTCAAGGAGAACTGAGCCTTTATTGCTTGATTTAGAGATTGAGCGCTCAGCTAAGCAAAACAGGAAGCAGAAGAGGCAAGCAGAACTGGAGGTTGGAAACACGAGTGGCACAGTGGCAGAACCTGAGGTTGAGGTGGAAACAAGTTCAGATTCAGAAGAAGAAGTTCCTCAATCGCCACCACAAAGAGCAGCAATGGGAGAACAACCAAGAACGTTGATGAATTCTTTTGTGCCTAGTGCTCAGGGGAATTCATCACCAATAGTGTTGCCGGCTCTTGGGACTTATTCAGTACCTCCTGCTTTACTATCAGCCCTACCTCATTATAGGGGGGTATTTTCAGAGGATCCTCAGCAACATTTGGCTGAGATTGAAGCTTTAGCATCAACACAAAATTTACAAAATGTTGAATCTAACGTGTTGAAACTAATTTTATTTCCTTTTTCTGTGAAGGAAGGAGCGAAGATGTGGTTCAATTCTTTGGCTCCTAGGTCTATACAATCTTGGGATGAGATGAAGGTGACGTTCATGAAAGAGTATTTCTCAGCCCAGAAGACTAAGCAGTTGAAGAAGGAGATTAATAGCTTCATACAAAAAGATGGTGACATGCTTCATGAGGCATGGAGTCATTTCAAGGAGCTGTTGAGGAAATGCCCACATCATGGGTATGATCTAGAGGACAGGATGACTTTCTTTTATGAAGGTCTGGAGCCAGCCAACAAGACAAGAGTGGATTCTGCATGTGGAGGTATGTTTATGTACCAAACAGGTCAGCAAGCTCATGATACCATAGAGAAATTGGCTGAGAACACCAAACAGTTCTATACAAGAGAGAGAACGTTGGCGAGCAAGAAACAGCAAGCTGTATTTGAGGTTGCCACCAACCCAGACATGGACAAGAGAATGAAAGCAATGGAGAAGAAGTTGGAGTCCATTGCTACTGCCATCAAGAGCCAAACGACATCATCATCATCTGTTTCTCAGGTATGTTCTGTTTGCTCTATGTCGGATCACACTAATGAATCTTGTCCTTTTATTCCTGAAGAAGAGCAGGTGAATTTTGTGCAACAACGTGCATCAAGAAATGATCCATTTTCAAACACATATAATCCGGGGTGGAGGAATCATCCTAATTTCAGCTATGGAAACACAAACAATGTGCTGAACCCACCCACCGGATTCAAGGTAAGACCTGAATATCAACAGGTACAACAGCCAGTTGCAGCTCCAGCTCCTGATCCTATCATGGCAGCAATATTGGCTAGGCTAGAGGGGATTGAGATGCACAACAAGAACTCTAGCAAGGCATTCGAGCTTATGGAGAAGCAATTGAACAGCTTGCAGCAACAAGTGTCAACAAGAGAACAAGGTACTCTTCCAAGCAATGTGGTTAAGAACCCAAGATCTCAACATGAAGCTAATGTGATCACATTGAGAAGTGGAAGAGTGATTGAAGAGGTTGAAAAGCCTACGAAAAAATCTTTAGAAGATGAGCCGGTCCTAGAACAAGTGCTGCCATTTCCACCACTACTGCAGGATCAGGAAGAGAAGGAGACTCTGGCGAGGAACTCGCCAGACTCTAGACATAAAAATTCAGCAAATGAAAAATCAGGTAAGTCAATTTCTGAACCTTCTCCTTCAATTCCCTTACGTGTTCCTTTTCCTGGCAGGTTGAAAAACAAGAAGAAGGATGAGTTGGAGCAGGAGATTCTAGATACATTCCGGAAGGTGGAAGTGAACATTCCGTTGCTCGATGCGATTAAGCAAATACCGAAGTATGCAAAGTTTCTTAAGGAACTTTGTACAATGAAGAGGAAGTTCACAGGGACCGAGACCGTGGCCTTGAGTGAGAAGGTGTCAGCGGTACTTCAGAGGAAGCTACCACCCAAGAGATTTCTTTGTTATTTATACCGTGATGATTCTTGATTATGTATGCTTTGAGTGCACGCTTAGTATGCATGTTTAGGAATCTAATTCTAAGAAAATTGATGGCTGTTGGTGATTATTACCTTCCTCAAGTTTCAATCGTAGAACCCATACATGCTTGGTATAAGAAACCCTAGGTCTAGTAAGACACGACCGTAGTGTACTTATGAAGCCTTGTAGATTCTCAAACCCTTTCTAGATCGTAATGCTTTTCTCTTGGTAAATTCGAGTCCGTGACTTCGGGTTCTTTGAGGGATAGACAATGTTGATAAGCAAACCTTCGACATTGTAAACATAAGGATTAGGTAATAGGTTGTGTTCACAGCTCGGGACCTTCCTAGGAATCTTTCATTCATAACATTTGCATTGCTTAGTTAAGCATTTGTCGTCTAGATGGAGTGACGGTGGTGGATAGCACTTCCCTTAACCTATTTTATTATTGAATTCTCGTTTTACTCTTAATCTGTTTTCTGTTTCAGTTTCGTAATCTAGTTTGTAGAATTTATTTCAATAACCAAACAAACTCCGATTGAATTGAAAATTTGTGTGGTAGTCCGCCACTGTGTCTATAGTGTCCTGTATTAATTTCGTGATTTTAGGTTGAGTCTAGATATTTTAATTAATTACGTTAGTGTCCAGTGGTCGAGTCTGTCAGATTTCTGACTTTCGCGTCTGTTTGTAGTTTAGAGTATTGAGTCTCATCTTTCCCTGTGGATTGACCCCTATACTATTGTACTGCATTGACAAGCATATTAAGTTCATTATAGGGTACTTTTGAGGGTGGTTAAACACCGATCATTCGTCGTAGCTCCAAAAGAATACGCCACTTCGACGACACATCTCCTTGAAGCCCGGCCTCCGCTGCCCATCGCCGCAAATCGAAGAGCACGTCAATGTCGTCTTTCCGCGATTCCGACACCGATGACGGTCGTCGTTTGAGGTCCTGGCGGCAAAAAATCCATTTCCTCGTGTTTGGGCCTAAATAAAATATTTACTTTAGGCCTGGATGGCCGAGGTCTATCGAAGCCCGTTATGGTTAATTGTTCTTATCGAGGGAATTGGTTCCTATCGAGGAAGTTAAGATAAGATGCCCAGCGAGATTTGTATCGAGCTTCGATGGGAACAGACTTAGAGTTCTATTAGAACTGTGTCTTATCGAGCTGGTTTCACGCGGCTCAGTTTCTATCATAATTAGTTGATATTTGCGGGACTCTTAGAAGAGTTATGATGGAATTGGAATGCCTATGAGAGGTATAATTCGATGCTGGTATGAAGATTCAGACAAAGTTACAAGAGCAAAGGAGTTAGAAACAGAATCAATGACTGATATGTAAGCAAGTATATAAGGAACGCAAGGGTCTTATGAAAAAGGACGACTAAAAAAACATACAAACAATCCTTGCTATACGCAATACAACCTAGACGGTTATCTCGTCCTCGAGATATCTATCTTCTTGCAACTAGAAAAGTCTGAGTGTTGTTCACCTATCGAGTGAAGGTATTTACGACTCCAAGGAAGCAATTGCAACCTGAAGGTGGAAGGGCTGCTCACTTGTATGCTGAGGGCTTGAATACTCAAAGGAAGCGAGTGTTCTCAACACTTCATCAAGAGATTGCTCTGCTCTACACGAGAGACGTGGGGGTATCGATTTCTGGATCTAGCAGAGAGGTACGCATATCGAAGTCCTAGGTTCCTAGGCAAAAAGAACCTATTCGGGTAGGGTTGGTGCTCTCCCTATCTTAATCGCTTACATTAGAAGTCAGGCGGCTGTAACTAGTCCATATTCCGTTGAAGAACGGTGGCACGCCAGCATCGAAGCACATACAGGACAGACCGGTACACGCGGTTGAAACATCCGATATCAAAAGAGACTGCTTCGCGGAGGAAGTCTCTTCCGGGAGATATTTCTGCATCGAACATTTTGGCACGCCCAGTGGGACTGTTAATACTTCTTTGCGTCTCTAAGCGACAATTGGAGACCCTTATCGAAGGGTTTACCCTCAGTGTCGTAAACATCCACAACCGGTATACCGTGAACACACTGCTAACCAGTGTCGTTCATTGAGTAATCAAGCGGTTAAAGTTATCTTCGCTAGCGGCTTCAACGCCATGGAGTTCGAAACTCTAAGTGAAACGGAGATAAAGGCACTCACGTATAACGAATACGTGGCCTACGCAGCGAAACGGGACTTACACCACGCTAGTGGTTTTCGATCATTCGAAGACAGACTTGAGCAACATAATGATCATCTTGCTGCTCAGACCGACTCCTTAAAGGAGATAGCGAGTACTATGCGGTCTATGCGACTAGAGTTGAATCAAGAACAAGAGGATAAAGAATCCATAAACGCTCAGGTAACTAGTTTGGCAGAAGGTCAAGAACGCCTACGAGCGGATGTCCAAAGCCTTTTAGACAAAGGATTGGAAGAATACCGCCGGTCAGCGGCAGCTATCACTCAAAGAGTCGATAGGGATCTAGGTTCTCTAACCAAAACCGTATCGGACTTGGCTAGGAAAACCAGACGATCAGAGGATTTTGCTTTCGAGTGGGAGGCACGTATAAATAAACTCATGGATGATTATCAAGTAAGAATAACCAAGATGCATGAGACTTACGAAGCACCGTTTCTCCTAAGCAAAGACGATCCTAATGAATGGCATTGGCCAAAGTTCTATAAACACCAAACCTTCCAGACATTTTCTGGTGACGATGATGCTAATGCGGCAACACATCTGGCTTACTTCACCTTGCAGTTAGGCCAGTTTGTCGAGGACGATGGACTCAAACTAAGGGTCTTCGGTTCATCGTTATCGGGATCAGCCCTCGTATGGTACACTGGCATCGAGAAGGGCTCGATCAGTACGTGGAAGGAGATGGAGGCCTTGTTTATAGACCACTTCGGAACGGAACGTCCAGAAACCACCGTGGGAAAGTTGGCTTCTCTTAGCCAATCGGTGACCGAGAGTCCGGTCACTTTTCTACACCGTTTCCGTTCAGAGTATAACCTCTGTAAGACCCCTCTAAGCAAGGAAGAGGTGGTATAGATGGCCAAGAATGAGCTGGAGGATACTTATCACCAGCTATTCTTAAATAGCAAGTATTTCTCTCTAAATGAATTCATCGCTGCGGTGACCAGAGCATACAGCAACATGCAGGAGAGAGATAACAGAAAGAACGCGTCCAAAGGGACGTATAGCAATAGAACTTATGACAGGTTAAAGCCAAAAACTGTGGCTTATGTTGAACCAATGGATGACCAGGAAACAGATTCTGAGGACGATCATATAGGGGCTGTGGATTTAATGTCAAGTAAAGTGCTGAAACCCCGAAAGCTTCAGAAGAATAGAGGTCCCGTCAGGCTCTCGACAGTGGCTTTTACTAAGCCAGAGTTCGAGAAGTACACTTATGACGCCAACATGGCGCATGAAATTTTGGACGAGTTGTACGGTCTGCGGGTTGTCAAAGCAGACTTCGGGCCGCTTCCCACGGCTGAGCAGTTAAAGGGTAAGAAATACTGCAAGTTCCATGGAGCATGGAACCATCTTACCAAGGATTGTATCAAGCTGAAGGACCAAATCCAGAAGTGGATCAATGAAGGAAAGCTGGAGTTGGAGGGTTCGTCCAAAACAGCAGCATTGGTGGATTCTGAGCCATTCCCTGTTCAACAGGTGAACATGGTGGACGTAAGTTGGCCAGCACCTAGTAGAATCCTTGAAAACAAAGAGGCTTGGAACCAACCAGCATATTTAACCGATTCATTCAAGACGGACATGGTGGATGAATATTTGGATAGGTTAAAGGATATGGGGTTGATTTTCTTCTACCCTGTCTATAAGCTTAGACATCTACGGTATGAAGGGCCAGCCCAACATTTTTGTAGATTCCACAATCACTTTGGCCATCGAACATCGATGTGTTCAACCCTGAGAGACGAGATCCAGGGCTTGATCAACTGGCAAGTGATTGTAATCACTAAAGACGGAGAGATGGATTTTCATCCTGAATATCCTCGTAGAATGCCATCTCCTCCGATCACAGAGTCTCCCGTCAGCGGTACTTCTTCGGAGTGTAGTCAAGGTACACCAAGTCAAGAGAAGAAGAAGTCCAAGCGAAGGACCAGGCGAAACATAGCCTTTGCCTGACCCAAGCGGACGCGCGTCACATACGACGCATCCTGGCAGGAAGAAATATTTGAAAAGCTATGCCAAGATGGAATAGCAGTGGTGCCTGACAATTGGGGATCACCAGACCCACATCCAGATGATGTCAGGGGTCTCCCTTATTGTCAATATCACCACAAGTGGGGAAGTCACGGGACAGCTGTCTGTAGAGATCTGAAATATAAGATTCAGCAGTTGATCGATGACGGAGTAATAACGATCGAGCAAAAGCCTTCGCTCAACTTAACAACTCCAATCCCCATGATTGTTGGCATGTTGGACGTAACAGGTACTAAAACCAACAAAAGAAAACAATTCAACGACCAACCAACAGCTGGCGAGAGTCTACCTCGTACATCAAAGGATAAAGGAAAAGAGAAGGCGGACCCTAAAGCAGACTCGTCAATATCCCTCTGTGCACACTGTAAGTTGAGGAGTGGGTTGAAGATCTCCTTTGAAGAGCTGGCTCAGGCAGCCAAAACCTTCCCGGAATTATTTTCCAATAAAGATCCTCAGTCCCCACCATCGAAACAAAGGGATACTCCTGCTCCCAAGCGACCAAGAGCAACCAAACAAGCCAGTGTGGTTAAAACACCTGAATCTAAGGTTGCTGAAACGCTCACCAAACCGTACGTTCCTCCCGCTTCAAGGAACATCACAAAGGAGGATGTATGGTATATAAGAGAGAAGGGAAAGACAGTCGAGGTGACTCCAAGTAAGAGGAGGAACCTACAGCGATGATTTGGTAGGGCCAAGAGAGCATTGGATGCTTACGAGGCTGGCCTTATCAAAGAAGAAGACCTGAAGTTTCCTCCAGAAGTGCTGCAGAGGCGGTTGAACACCCTTGCAGCAAATCCATTAGTGGTGTTTGGGAAGAAATCTCACGAGCCCAAAGTGAGAGCCCAAAGACCAGGAGTTTTCGAGAGAAACCCAGAATTAGCAAACAAAGGAAAAGAATTTGAACCTACTCTAAAGGTTCACCGGGTAGTTCAGAATCAATTACCAGTAAGGAGGCGCCTTACTTTTGAAGAAGACACGGTGAAACAAGTAGGGTTGAAGACACCTCCCAAGGGAGCAGAGGGGCCACCACAACAAAGTATTCCAAGCAAGCCACCAGTCCTGCAATGGAGGCCAAGGCCTTTAGTGGTAGAAGAACAAGCGAAGGCCAAGAAATTATCCCCAGCTCCCAAGGAAACAGCTACACCACCGACACCACCGCCAGCCATCGATCCTGTTCCTGAGGATATTATACAGCAAGTTGCTCATCTCGAACTGACTACATTGTCTATCGAGGAAGGACAGCCATCGACCAAAGGTGATAATGACAACGAAGACGAGGAGTTGGTGGATTACAGTGAGGATGAGGTCGATGAAGAACACGATTGCATCAAGGAGGACACTGCAGCCATTAACATGGTGTATGTCCTATCCTCCAAATATGCTTTGCCCTCACCAGCAACAAGAGACGAATCCAGGAACATCAGTAGTGTGATGCTACAAGATGAAGAACTAGAGGTGCCGAACAGTTCCACACTCGATGGCACACCGGAACTAAATTCACCATACACAAGAGGACAAATGATGTTCTCCAAGCCCACCATTGACATGGCCATGCACATGCGACCACTATATGTCACAGGACAAGTCCAAGGAGTCCAATTGAATAAACTTTTGGTGGACTTAGGGGCAGCGGTGAACATCATCACCTTTAAGGCACTGGCCCTTATCGGTGTTCCCAAGTCAGCTATCCAAGAGACATCGCTGAGTGTCAGGAACTTCCAGGGTAGCATAACAAAGACCTTGGGGATTGTTTTCCTACAGGTACACATCGGGATAGCTTCAGGCACTTACACATTCTTTGTGGTAGAATGTACATCACCATATAGTGCCATCCTGGGACGTGATTGGATCCATAGAAGCTACTGTGTACCATCCTCGCTGCATCAGCAGATGCTATTGTGGAACATGGAGTCAGGCGAAGCAGAAATAGTCAACGCCGACCCTCGCCCATATTCCGTCTCTACTAATGCTCTAGAAGCCAGGTATTACCACAGTGACCTTAGGCCACTGGAGGTATGTGGCGTCGATAGTAAAGGCCGCCCGATGGGTGTCACGGCCTCTGAATTAGCTCAGTGGGGGATTGTTCAAGCAAATCAGGATAGTCAAAGACCCTACACCATCGAGCTACCATCCAGACGTTCTCCATGAGTGGGTCTCTATCTGAAATAGAGGCCGAGGCTTGTCTTTCGTTGCACGAACGCTTTCATAACTTTATGTTAGAAAGCCAAGCCTTAGAGAAAGTTCCAATGATTGCAGCATTGGAATACGTGGATGAAGACGTTCTGCAAGACTTAGGAGAGGAGGACGAGATTCAACTAGCTCCAGCAGCCTTAGATGATATACCTCCTAAAGTGAAAGATCCCATCGAACACATTCAGATTGGGACACAGGAAGAGCCAATGTCTGTGGCTATAAGTACTTTCTTAGAACCTGAAGAGAGGCTCCAGATGATTGAGTTGCTAAAAGAATATGCAGATTGTTTTGCAGAAAAATATGAGGACATGCCAGGTCTTTCACCAGACTTAGTTTGTCACAATTTGCCTACCATTGAGGGAAAGAGGCCTGTAAAACAAGAAATGTGTCGCATGAACACAGAGACAGCAATTCTAGTCAAAGAGGAGGTTGAGAAGATGCTCAAGTCAGGAATTATACGAGTGGCCAAGTACAACGAGTGGCTGTCCAATATAGTTCCAGTCAAGAAAAAGAACGGGAAGATGTGAGTATGCGTCGACTACAGAGACTTGAACAATGCAACCCCTAAGGATGCTTATCCTATGCCAGTAGCTGATTTGCTGGTTGACTCTGTTGCCCGCCATGAGATGTTAACATTCATGGATGGTACTGCCGGATATCACCAGATTCCAGTGGCTGATGAGGATAGACATAAAACGGTGTTTCGATGCCCAGGCTTTGCTGGTGTTTTTGAGTATGTGGATATGCCATTTGGACTCAAAAATGCAGGGGCAACCTACCAACGAGCAATGAATTTGATCTTTCATGATCTTATTGGTAAGACCATGGAGGTATACATCGATGATGTGGTAGTCAAAACGAAACATCGAAGCGGCCATTTTGAAGACTTGAGACAAGTGTTTCTCAGAATGAGGCAGCTCGACCCAAAACATCATCGATGACTTCTGCTGCGTTAGACTTACCCTCTGCCCGCCAGAGGGTATACTTGTTAACAGAGCATACAAGGGGCATAGGGGCATCCTGGCCGAGTCCAAGTTGCCTGCAGAAGTGATTGGGAGCATAAAGCTCATACCCGGAGTCTGGAAGTGGTAGATCCTGGCAGGTGTTCGTCTTAACGAACAAACTCCTTGCTTGATTATCTTGATCAGGAGATGGCATGAAGCCACTTGAGAGGAGGCCAGGATGACGACGATCCGGAATTCTCTCGATGGCGGTATAAGGAAGCTCTTTGCGGTAGCAGAGGTGCTTGAAGCAGCTGAAGTAGGACCATTGCTTGGTCCTAGGTTCCATAGAGACCAGTGACTTGCCCAAAATCTTTTGTTCTTCGAACTTAGGGGTTCTGGAGGGACAGAAGAAAGGGAAATAGACCTGTAGCCAGAGGTCTACCATCCAGAGTGGCCCAGCTTGTTGCAAGTCGAGCCTCGATAGAGCAACTCGCTTGAGACTGTAGTAGATGGAGGCCAGGACGGGTTCAACCAAACTCAGTGGTTCTCCGCTGAAAAGGCGCTCAGCGAGATTAGTCCACGTTTTGATGACCTTTGCTGAGGTCGTGCAGAACAGGTACTTCGATAGCCAATACTCCAAGAAGGCTATTCCTCCCTTCGCGTTGCTTTTCGTTGAGAAATGATTTACCCAGGCGGTGTAGGATGTAGACCGTTTTTCTGAGGCCTTGTCAGGAGTCTGGCTAAAAGTCTGAGGAGTCCAGTTTTTCTCAGCGGCAGGAACTCCAAAGATGGTGTAGAGGTCGAGCATTGTGATGCTCATATCTCCACAGGGAAGTCTGAAGCAGTTCGCTGTGCAATCCCAGAAGCACATTGCTGCAGCAAGTGGGGGTTTGTTGGCTCCAGCTGGAAGAGAGAAGCATAGATCAATGAGTTCTGTAATTCCTGCTGCTTCCCATCGATCTTTGTCCTGCCTACGGCGTTGGCGGTACCAGTCGAGGTCGTCGGGGGAGGAGTGTGGCCATTTCCCAATAGAACAGAGGCTGTCTTTCTGAGACCATGACTTTGGGTCTGCAGAAGGGTCTACCTGGAGAAGAAGGGAAGAGTTGCAGATGGCTTCCCCGAAGGACAGTTGGGATGTCCGGACTCAATGGGGATTCCAGAAATGGGCCGAGAAGACCTGTATTTTCTTCTATATCTACGGCAAGGGTGCAAGTGGTGTCTGGGTTCGATCGAGTAGCAACGTCCTTGAGCCGTTTGACAAACTTCTTGGCGTGAACGTGGTCAAAAGGAATAGTAATATCCTTACGGGGAGGCATTTTTCCGAGTTAGGGTTTTGCGGCGGTGAGAAGAAAGGTTTAGGTTTTTTGATTGTGAGAGTTAAAAAGTTGCAGTTCTCTGAGTAATTGGAAAGTTTTTGATGAAAGTTGAAACTTGTGGATATGGACTGTTGCTCTTATAGAGGAGTCAGTCGAGCGTCATACTTTTTCGAAGAATTGATTAGACGTGGCGGTATAGCGTTTCAAAGTTAATAAGCACGTCGTTCAAGGTACATTCAAGTCTTTTCACTTGTTCAGGACGTTTCCAAGTTCAAGACCTGAGGGGCAATGTTTGGGCCTAAATAAAATATTTACTTTAGGCCTGGATGGCCGAGGTCTATCGAAGCCCGTTATGGTTAATTGTTCTTATCGAGGGAATTGGTTCCTATCGAGGAAGTTAAGATAAGATGCCCAGCGAGATTTGTATCGAGCTTCGATGGGAACAGACTTAGAGTTCTATTAGAACTGTGTCTTATCGAGCTGGTTTCACGCGGCTCAGTTTCTATCATAATTAGTTGATATTTGCGGGACTCTTAGAAGAGTTATGATGGAATTGGAATGCCTATGAGAGGTATAATTCGATGCTGGTATGAAGATTCAGACAAAGTTACAAGAGCAAAGGAGTTAGAAACAGAATCAATGACTGATATGTAAGCAAGTATATAAGGAACGCAAGGGTCTTATGAAAAAGGACGACTAAAAAAACATACAAACAATCCTTGCTATACGCAATACAACCTAGACGGTTATCTCGTCCTCGAGATATCTATCTTCTTGCAACCAGAAAAGTCTGAGTGCTGTTCACCTATCGAGTGAAGGTATTTACGACTCCAAGGAAGCAATTGCAACCTGAAGGTGGAAGGGCTGCTCACTTGTATGCTGAGGGCTTGAATACTCAAAGGAAGCGAGTGTTCTCAACACTTCATCAAGAGATTGCTCTGCTCTACACGAGAGACGTGGGGGTATCGATTTCTGGATCTAGCAGAGAGGTACGCATATCGAAGTCCTAGGTTCCTAGGCAAAAAGAACCTATTCGGGTAGGGTTGGTGCTCTCCCTATCTTAATCGCTTACATTAGAAGTCAGGCGGCTGTAACTAGTCCATATTCCGTTGAAGAACGGTGGCACGCCAGCATCGAAGCACATACAGGACAGACCGGTACACGCGGTTGAAACATCCGATATCAAAAGAGACTGCTTCGCGGAGGAAGTCTCTTCCGGGAGATATTTCTGCATCGAACACCTCGCTTGCCGCTGACCACGCCGCCGCCGCCACCTCCATGGCTCGTCATTGCGCCTCAGCTGCACCTGTCTCGGCCCCGCAAATCAAGTCGACTTGCCTCGCGCCACAGCTGATCGAACCTCGGCCTCGAAGACTGCCCCCATGCTTGGCCTTGAGCTCCGCCACCGCTTTCCACAACGGCAGGCTGGCTGTGTCACGACTAGTCGAACTAGTCGAAACACTCGCCGACCGCGTTAGAGAGAGGAAGGCCGAGATACCATACAGCGACTGTCTCACAACACCTCTCAAGCCTCACAACCTCGCACACCTCCCTCGGCCGCGACCGTCTCACCGATGCAGCGCTTCAAACTCCTCGCACATCTCAGCTTTGATCCTTGTGCCGCCGCCTCCTAATCATCTCCGTCGTCGGCCTCATATCGCGCGCACCTCTAACACATCAAGGCACAACGATCCAAAACACCAGCCGCTGCACTTGATCGATGTGTTGATTTTGATTTTCTTTTTTATGTATATCGCGTTGTTTGTGTTCAGGCGGGACTTGTGAGTTTGAATGGGAAATGCGGAGAGTTTGGGGTTGCGCGGGAGGTGTTCGACGAAATGACTAAGAGGACTGTGGTACCGTAGAATTCAATGAGTTCGGGTTACGAGCAAAACGGGTTTTCGAGGGAGGCAATTGGGGTGTTTGATGAGATGAGACTAATTTCGTTAATGTGTTGGCGGCGGGTTTACAATTGGGAGCGGTTGGGTTCGGGTGTTGGGTGCATGATGATGTTGGGAGAAGGGGTTTGTATGTGAATGTGAAGCTAATTTCTTGTCCTGTTTTCAGTTTGAGAGAGAGAGAGAGAGAGAGAGAGAGAGAGAGAGAGAGAGAGAGAGAGAGAGAGAGAGAGAGAGAGAGAGAGAGAGAGAGAGAATTGAAAATGTATGGGTATTAAAGTCGGTCAGGAGGGACGGCGGTGTGCGGCCGGAAACAAAGTCAAGTTGCTTCTGCCGATTTGAGAGAGAATTAATTAAATAAAAAAGAAAAAGAAAAAAACATAAATTAAAAAAATTAAAACTAAAAATGACTTTAATACTCTCAAAAATTGACGGTATGCATCACTTTGATATTGTTTTGAGATTCTGAGTATCACTTGGAAAGTTCGGACCCGACAATAATGTTTTTTCTTTATTTAATTTATATAAGGTGGAAGACAAAAAAACTTATAGAATAACCGAGTGAAAACACTTTCTGTCTTTCTTCTTTCTTTTATTTTTTTTCTTTAAAAATATAAATTTTTTAACTAAACTAACATATTGGATACGTTTCACTGAAGAGAAAATGATACCATGATGGCATGATGAGTGGATCCTATGGGAAAATTTATAAATTTGAATTGACTTGTGTTTAATTACAGAATTTAAATTTAACATAGACTGCCCCTGTGTATTCAATTGGGCTTAAACTTTTAATCGATTGGGCTAAGAAGTAATCTAAGGCCCACTTCTTCTATTATCGGGAGTTCGTGACCTTCTCAGACGAACAACCCGTCAAGAAAGAGGTCTGTAAAACCTCTCTCTGTTCACAATTAGACTCAAGACTACCGCCGTTTCTCGGAACAACCTACCACCCTCTAAAGCCGCGCGTAACACAAGAGGCGCATTTGTTCCACGCGCCTTCGGCCACATAAACGCTCTTCTAATAATGGAAGAAGTCAGCGATACCCTGCACTCCAAACGCAAACAACAGTCTTCTCAGACTGAGCATGAGCCTCACAAAAGGAGGCGTACTAGTCTCGAGTCCAAACCCGAAACGCTGATCCGACGACAACCCGACCCGTCACCTTCAAATAGATTCAAACTCTTGTCTTCGTGTACATCTCAGCCAAAGCTTACAGAGAGCTCCCGTCAATGGGTTTCCTGCAACTCTTCTACTACTTCTGCTTATCAAGGTAAAACTAAACTGAAGTTCCAAACTTTACTGTAAAGTTTTAATTTTTACTCTGAGGATTGGTTCGGTGAATGGGCTCAGTCCAATTGTAATGAACTTTAATTAAGTGATGATCGTATGGTGTGTTTTGTCTGCAGAGAAGTTTGTGGTTGTTTCTTATAACATTCTGGGTGTTGATAATGCATCAAAGCATTTAGATATGTATCACAATGTGCCACCCAAATACATGAAGTGGAAGCGTCGAAAGAGACTTATTCGAAAAGAGGTCAATAGTTACAATGCTAGCATTGTGTGTTTTCAGGTACCTTCAAATTTTCAGACCCTGTTGATCAACGTAATTTGCTTTTCCTTACTTGATATTACCGATGTCAAACAAACGGTCATGAATGGTACTTTTATGGATGGCAGGAGGTTGATCGTTTCGATGATTTAGCTCATAAGTTCCGGAAAGATGGATTTGAAGGAGTGTACAAGGTAGTTTCAATTATCTTGTTATTGTGTTATTATTATTATCAAATAACTTTCTTCATTGACATAAATTTCCGGTTACCGTTTTTCTTTTAGGCTCGCACCGGTGACATAAGCGATGGATGTGCTATATTTTGGAAACGAGAAATGTAAGCTTTTATGGCATTTTGACATCTCTGTTTGAGTTCATGATGTCCGGCTCAAACTATATGACTTCTGATTTGATATGCATTTTAGAGAAGTATTCCTCAAAGCATGGAGGAACGACTTTTTTTTTGTTCAATTTAATGCTGCAGCATCTGACCAACTGATAATTTGAATGCAGGTTTACTCTTTTGCATCAAGAAAGTATAGAGTTCGAAAGTTTTGGACTTCGTCACAATGTTGCTCAATTTTGTGTTTTACAGGTATTTTGAACTCATATCTTGTTGTAGGCTTGTTATTTCAAATATTGTATCCATTAGAAATGATGTTTGTTTTGTACCATATTTTAAATAGTATGAAACATCTTTAGTTGTTATGTGCCTCATACCCATTGGAAATCAGTACATGCTCAATCACTTTGTTAAGATCTTTGACTTATGGTACATCTCTAATTTTTTCGTTATATGCTCAAAGCGTATTGTCTAATTTCACTCATTGCTTAGTTACAAGATCAATTCAAGTCAGATGTACCTACCCAAGTACCACTGTAAGTTTCTTTGTATTATGTTTGCTTGTGGGTGGACATCACATATTAGTACCTTTGTAATGACTGATATTTATATGTATAGGAAACAGTGTAACCAAAGTAAGTGCTTTGTGGTTGGGAATATTCATGTATTATTTAACCCTAGCCGTGGAGACATCAAATTAGGGCAGGTATTTTCTACTTTACTACTTCATCAGCTGTGTTTATGATATGATAATTTATGTAATATCATCAACTGTGGGAACACAGTAAACATACCTTGTAATAAACAATTGTCTAGGTCCGACTATTTCTTGAAAAAGCTCACAAGCTATCACTAGAGTGGGGCTCTATCCCTGTTATAATTGCTGGAGACCTAAATAGCACTCCACAGGTGAGATCTTGCAAGAATGACATCATATTTGTTATTGGTTTGATTGAGATGCTTCTTATGCTTTTTATGACTTTCATTATTCTTTTCTGTCAATTTCTCAGAGCCCTATTTACCAGTTTCTGGCTTCGTCTAAGGTAGTCCAACTTAGCTCCTCCTCCTCCCCCTTTATTATTGTCTATTTTTACCCTATTTCCAAGTTTGCTGTTGTGTCGGTTTCATTTTAGATAATGCAAGTGTTACTGGAATGTTGTTGTAGTTGGAAATCCGACGACACGACCGCAGACGTATTTCAGGACAGATCCAATTTGAATCTCAGTACAGAAACTTCGCATCCAATGTACGCTGGCACGGAAATCCGTTTTTTAATTGGAGCCGGGAAGAAGTTAAGCTTGCAACAGGAAGTGAAGATATCACTCATCTTCAACACCACCTAAAGCTATGCAGTGCATATATTGGAGTACCTGTAAGTTCTCAAGTCTTCTGTACCATAGCATTTGTCATTGCTGGATTTCCAACTTATATGGGATGTTCCAGTCATGTGTCTAATGTAGTTCCACCAGATGGATAACAAATGCCTGGAAATCAGCATCAGTATGACATTCTGTTATATCTGATCCTAGAAAAACCCTCTACTCTTGCTCTATGCTGATTTTTGCAGGGTAACTGTAGAACAAGAGAGAGCTGTGGAGAACCCTTGGCTACATCATACCACGCCAAATTTATGGGAACTGTTGATTATATATGGTATTTTATTAACTTTAAAATCATACGTTGTACTATTTACAATTTTACATGTATATGCTTCTAGTTTCTGAAATTATTGAGTGGCAGGCATACAGAGGAACTTATTCCGGTCAGAGTCCTTGAAACTTTACCCATCAACATTTTAAAAGGAACGGGAGGACTCCCTAGCAAGGTATTTTTAATTGCCAATTGTTCGATGCAATATCGGTCATGTAACTGAAAAAATAGGTAGACTGTAGGCATGATGATTGCATTAAGAATTCAGCTATAATATCTCAAGTTCTATACTGCACCGTTGTGTATATCTCAACTTCAGTTGTGCTCTGCAGATATGGGGGAGTGATCACCTTGCTCTTGTATGTGAACTGGCTTTCCGTAGATGACAACAGTGGATATTGATTATTACTGGGTCAATTCAAGCCTTAACCATGGTGGTTCAGTCTAAAACTTTTGAACCGCTGTAAGCCCCAGATCATCCTGAGAAACCGGCTCAGAGATTAGCAGACAGTAGTATTTATGGGAAGGGTGACATTTTGGATATTTGTACCATTAATTCATGGTGTATGAATTTCAGAGCCAGGTGTACATTCTAATTTCAAAGGTTTTGGTCCACTTTAAGCTCCAGACCATTATGAGAAAGCTGAGATTAACAACAGTAGTATTTATGGGAAGGAAATGTTTATGCGTTTTGGCTATTCTACTATTGTATCATGGTATCAATATTACATGGTTGTATCATACTCATTTTATTTAGTTGAGGAACTCGGAACTCTGATTGTTTCTGTGGTTATCATGAAGAAGTTTCAAAGCAGAATTGAGATTGTTAGAAGGTTTTACTGAAATAAGATGTTAAGAACATATTTAAACTCCATAGTCTGACAACCATATCTGATAGTCATTGAAAGATACCATATGATGTATGTAAACGCAAGACTAATTCAGTCTACAAGAGTAGAGATCACGCTGAAGAACTGAATTGTAGACAACTCAATCAGTGTCCTAATTCCAAGTTTGCAAACTATGACTCTTCTAGTTTGGTAGTTCATCAGTTCAGAGCTCCAAGCCGGATACCTCCCCAACCTCGAATCCACTGACGGGCATCCAAGCACCAGAGTCTCCACATCCAAGAGATCAAGCTCCCACAAACCAAGCAACACGAGGCGTTTCAAGCACCGGTGACTTGAAAACGCACGAATGCCAGCTCCGGTCACTTGGCAACAACTGACATCAAGCACTTCCAACTCACAACAATTCTCAGCAACAGCAACAACACTAGTGTCAGAGATGCCATTCGAACACAGCTTCAATTCCCTGAGAGTCCGAATCCCCGCTCGTGAACTCAAGACTTGCAATGTGACAATGCGACCCAATTGCTCTAAAAACAGGGTCCGAGATCAAAATGTTACATCTAAACTCCAAACACTTCAACACATTAGCCGAATTCACGAGTTCCCAAAAAGAGAAACCTTTGACAGTTTGGGACATCCCTTCCCCAAAGCCCAAAACCCTTTCCTCCCCAGAAAATGGTACCCATAATTAGCAACCTTAATGGCTTCGATTTGGGGACATGTTTTGGCGATGAACTCGAGGTCGAGGTCGGTGTCGGTCGTGAGATTCCATGTCTCCAAGTGAACTATGTTCGGGAACCTGGTCAACGCACGAAGTGGGATCTCGAGTTTGTCAACGTAGAGTGACTTGCGGTTTAGGCCTTCGACATTGAGCCATTGCTTGCAGACTTCGGAGAAGGATCTTCTGTCGTGTTTGTTTGTGACGTAGTTGAGGTCGTCGCTCAGCACACATATTCTCCCCGATTTGTTTTCTGTCTTTAAAGCCATTTTGTTTTTCCCTTGAAAAGAAACGACGAATAATTAGTGGAGCTAGAGAGGTTAAGGAGTTAACCTGGTGATCGTCGTCGCCGGCGGCACCAACGAGGCGAGGAGGAGGGTGTGGAGTGTGTGAGAGGCACAAAACAACAAAAGAGACGAGGGTTTTTAGTTTTAGGACTTTATAATCATTTGACCAAAACTAAAAATTAATCCCTCAAATACAACATTTGTGAATTAGAAATTTTGTCAAACACACCGTCAGGAAATTACTCTGTTACTTTGGAAGCACAAGACAACCATCGAAGGCATCAAATTTCTAGCTGCTTTCTTTAAAGAACAAAAAATTCTAGTGAGGCAAATTTTGTTGTTGACAAGTGGCGGAGAAATGTCACGATATTTGAAATCTCTACATTTGAGTTCACATTGTCCCAAGTTGCGCCAAGAATGTTTTTTGTTTGATCAGGAAGGTTTAGGTTACTCTACAGGTTTTAATTTGTAGTTCTCTTCCATTTTTGTATCAAAAATAAAGAACAACTACAGAGCTAAAGCCTGAAGGAAGGAAAACATGTCTGCAATGTTCCATAAGCTGTTCTTGTTCCTGTTCCTCCTTCATGGAAGTTTTCAGAGAGTGAGTTTTTGCTTTCCTTTTCAATTTGAAACATAGAAGCCAATAGAACTACAAATAGATAGATGTTCAAAATTCATAATATAGTTCAAAAATAAATGAGGTACAAACTTCATCAATACCACTCTGAAGAGATTGATTAGCTTGAACGAGCACAATGGAAACACAAGAACACTTATCTTATGTTCATAACATATTTACCCATACCCTAAAAACTGATCAGACATTTAATGATCGTTTCTACTGTAGACACGTACTAATTATAGACACATATCTCTACTAGTATTCCCTAACTACAAAACTTTACTTAATCCAAGAAAACCCTTGCAAGTCACTAATAAGGAACTTAGTAGGAGGAAGACTGATAGTGTCACCATTTACATCATACTTCACTGGAGGATCAACTATATCACTTCTACCCACGAAGGAATGATCCAAACTATATAACATATCACAGTCCACAAATCCCAAATTCATAAAATCTTTAGCCCTTATTGGTGATGATACTGGCGCCTCGCGACACTTCAAGTTGGATAGCTTTTGCGGCTGCTGAGAGCCTTCTTCAGCATTTACTGATGAAGGCACTGGCGCTTCAGGGAATTGCAAGTTGGATAGCTGTTGGGAAAGCCGTTGCAAAGAGCCTTCTTC
Organism: Geum urbanum; assembly: GCA_946800695.1. Lineage (NCBI taxonomy): Eukaryota > Viridiplantae > Streptophyta > Magnoliopsida > Rosales > Rosaceae > Geum > Geum urbanum. The sequence goes on from OX327011.1 coordinate 45,678,362, forward strand.
AGCACTTGATGCTGAAGATATTGGCGATTCACAAATCTGCAAATTGGATTGATCTTTTTTTAAGAGCGGTTGCACATATTCTTCTTGCTGACGATCTTCCCCATTGGAGAGTCGAATACCCGATGATGCAGCTTTGCGGGGAGCCATATCGAGCACGGATGATGGTGATGGATGACGAAACAGAAGAGCACGCTCTTCATATGAAAAGGTTTCGAAACCAACATCAGAATCACATAACACATCCGCACTCTCCCCCAATAAATGAGAGGTTTGACGCTTGTATTCATGTTTTCTCTTCTTTGGTAACATAGAAATCTTGACTGCCTTATTTGTGATCTGCAAGCCTTCTTTGCAAGTCCTAATCTGTAACTTTGACTTCATTTGGTCTTCAAACTCAAGCTTCCTTTTTTGATAAGCCATTGCAGCCTCCTCGGCAGTATTATAAGTTCCCAGCCATTCACGAACTTTTTGAAAAGGATCGCGAATTTCTGCAGCATACTTGCCCCATCTTCTGAGCCGGACTCCCTTATACATAGAAGAAGAGGACAAACTATATTTCTCAATGCCATCCGAGTTCTTAGCACCAACCACTATCTCCGTGACAAAAACCTTCTTCTCATGGACTGATCGATTCTTCTTAACACCACAATGCTCATCATCTTCACTTGAAGAATCAGTAGCATTCGGATCAGTGTACATGATACGAACTCTCTTTATGGGGCCTGTATCCTTCAGCTTCTTAACTAACATATCTTGATTCAACACTTGGGGTCTACGTCGCGGCATTTTGTATTCCAAAACCTTAAATCCCCAAATACTCTTTCAAATTTGACTATCAAGATAAACCCAAAACCCTGATACACCCAACTCCTAACAGTAAAATTGAAAAGTGTGGTCTCAAATTACAGCCAAACCACTTTACTCCACAACAGTTCCTGCACCAAGATTGCAAACACAAACATATATAAACCACACCAAAGTGACCAAACAACCCAATACAACCCAGGATTCAGAAAAAGCTAACAACTTTGAAACAAAAATTACGAACCATGATCACAAAAATAATGAATATGAAAAAGACTGGATCAAACCCACATACCTTTTTGATCTAAATGGTCTGTAAGAAACAGGAGAGCTCTGACTGTGAGACCAAGATTGCATGCAAAAGGTGGAGACTTTATGTATTAAAGCGTCAGAACAACAAGTAGTCAAGAGCTTCTTCAGAGCCCTATTCAATCTCGCAATTCCTGACGACATATATAGCCTCTGATTTACACCCCCTTCTCTGTAATTTACAGAGCGATCAAACGGGAAAGAATCTGCTGGAACTTGAAAACCCAGAGTTCCCAGAAAATTTCGGAATCAAGATTTCAAAAGGTTACAGAAAGAAAGATATCTGAAGATTTTGTTTCCCAAAAGAAGTCTATAAGAATCGTGTAACATCTACGAGAAATCAGATGGAATAAAACAGATGAGAAAGCTTGATTCTTAATCAATCTCTGCTTCCTCTTTGGGTTTTATCTCCCCTCTCAATCTCACAGTCTCTCTCACTCCCTGACTAGTAGGCACTGCTCTCAATGGACGAAAATGCCCTCCAGGGATTTAAGAGGGCGGGGACAAATTGGGTAACGGCCTTGGCTTTATTGGTTTGTGCGTTACTAGCTGACAGGGTGACAGTTCAGTCTTTTTACTATAAATAGGACAGAATTGGGACACTTTCCTGAATTTGAACTTCAATATGAGGAATGTAATGGGCTATAAAACTTTGTGAACTTGTCCAATACATGATTAGACCGAATGAAGTTCGGGAGGCCCAAGGAAGCTTTTTCTCGAAACTAATTTGGCCCATGTTTTATTGAATTTCATCTAATTCCCCAACTTAAGTTTTTTTTTTTTAAGGAAATACGTCAGAATTTTATCCCAAAATAGAATCATATACAAAAGTCCAAATTCACACCTTGGATTCGGTCACTCCAACCATGAAAAGGAAAGCTTAGAAAGTAAAGCAAACATAACTAACTGATGTGCAACTATATTAGCTTCACGACGAAAAACATGTGTGAGCTTAACAAAAGAAATTTGAATGATGAGAACCTTGAAATCTTCCACTACTTGACTAATTGGAGAATCATCTTCTTCATCGGTCTCTATAGCTCATGTTAGCTTCAGACAATCAATTTTTATTATCAATCTTCGATAACCTTGCGTTATAGCATGTTGACATGCTAAGCGAGTCGCTTCAGCTTCCATAAGGGTAAGGGACGAACCTGAAACCATATACTTACCAAGACTAGTCATGACTTCTCCCAACTAATCTCGAATAATGACTATAGCATCTCCATTATTCTCATTCAAGTCGAATGCACCATCACAATTTACTTTAAGCCATCCCTCTTCTGGACCACTCTACATTTGTGGGACATGCACTTGTTTGGCAACTTTCACAAATTGAGCTCGGAGATAACTAGTGTACGCTCATATTGCCCCAACTCAAGTTTGAGTTTGGGGGCTGTTATAGCGGAAGCAAAGGAATGTAAGAAAGAACACATATTTACGTGGTTCACTAACACGAGTTAACTACGTACACGACAGAAGGAGAACGAATTTATTTATCTTGAGGATACCAGATTACAGAATATCACACTAGGTTAAACAACCTAGGATTATAGTATGCAGAATATCTACTACACTAGGTTAAGCCTAACCTACAGGATAAAACCAGATTTCATTCACACCTCTCTTAGCTAATAACCTAGAGTATATATATATATAGCCTAACAGAGTCCTGAATACCAGAGGAATCCCATACCCAAACGTCTGAGGAATCCTAAACCAGAATGTCTGAGGAATCCATATTCCTTACGAAATCCTAATCCTTACGAAATCCTGAGTAGCAGTCCTGCTCGCCAAAGACTCTAACTCTCCTCGCCAAAGTCTCCTTCTCGCCAAAGACATTTGTCTTAGCGACACCTGATTCAAGGAATATTCTAAAAAATCTTCACCTTGTCTTGAATCATATCCTAGATAACCAGATGTACCTGATGCACCACAATATTGCCAGATGTACCAGACTCTCCTCTGCCCCAGATGTTGCCCTCTCCCTTGGTGAACATATATGTTGGATTATCAGTAGTACCCACCTTGTTCACCTTAATCCTCTTCTCACTTCTCAGAAAATGATACCTAACATCAATGTACTTAGTCCTCTCATGATGAACTTGATCATTGGCTAAACAGATTGCACTAAAACTATCACAATACACTATAGCTTGATCGTGATGTAGACCCAAATCACTAACCGGTCCTCTTAACCAGATTCTCTCTTTGGCTGCTTATGTCAATGTCATGTACTCTGCTTTAGTAGTAGACAAAGTCACTGAAGGCTGCAAAGTAGCTTTCCAACTAACCACGGATCACCAAGAGTGAAAACATAACCAGTCATAGATTTTCTACTGTTAACATCTCCAGCATAATCTGAATCTGAATAACCTGTTACTAAACACTCTATATCACCTCCATAAATGAGACCAACATCAGACGTACCTCTAAGGTAACGAAAGATCCTCTTCACAGCTTGTCAATGCTCCTTTCCAGGCTCACCCATAAACCTACTGATAACACTGACAACATGTGCAAGACCAGGTCTAGTGCAGACCATAACATACATTAAGCTTCCTACTGCACTACCATAGGGAACTTGAGACATGTACTCCTCCTCCTGAGCAGATTTAGGTGCAAACGCAGTAGACAAATGAATGTTTGTTGCACTTGGAGTATCTAAGGATTTTGCTGTAGACATGCCAAACCTTGAAAATATCTTCTGAATATAATTCTTATGTGATAAGAACAGCCTCTTATGACTCCTATCCCTGTAGATCTCCATTCTCAGAATTTTCCTAGCTGCACCCAAATCCTTCATCTCAAACTCAGCACTGAAAAGACCCTTCAACTTCTGAATCTTTGACTTGTTCTCTGTAGCTATCAAAATATCGTCTATATACAAGACCAGATAAATGAGAGACTCATTTTTTACCTTGTTGTAATAGACATAAAAATCATACGGACTTCTGGTCTAGCCAATCTCCATCAAATAGCTGTCAAACCTCTTGTACCACTGCCTTGGTGACTGTTTTAGTCCATACAGAGATATCTTCAACTTACAAACATAATCTTCCTTCCCAGGGACTTGGAAACCCTCTTGCTGAGTCATGTATATCTTCTTCTCCAACTCTTCATGCAGAAAAGCTGTCTTCACATCTCGTTGCTCAAGTTTCAGATCCTGATGTGCGACTATGGCAAGTAGCACCCTAATAGATGTATGTCTGACCACTGGTGAGAAAATCTCACTATAGTCTACACCTTCTTTCTGATGAAACCCTCTAGCAACTACTCGAGCTTTATACTTGATACCCTCAACAGGTGACATCCCTTTTTCCTTCTTGAAAATCCATTTGCAAGTAATAACCTTTCTCTTCTGAGGTCGCTTAGCCAGTTTCCAAGTCTGATTCTTATGAAGTGATTCCATCTCATCTCCCATTACAGCAAGCCATTGGGCAGACTCAGTACAAGTGACTGCTTCCTTGTAGGTGGATGGCTCGCGAGGATCCACCTCTTCAGCAACCTGAAGTGCATAAGCCACCATATCCTCAAAGTAATACCTCGTGGGAGGCTTCCCAAAGTTTGCTCTCATATGCCGATCAGGAGCCAAACTGTGTTGGTTAACTACTAGTGGCTCTGTTTCTGAATGTGAGTGTTGATCTCCTTGCTGTGGTTCACTCTCATCTTGAGTGTCTTGCTACTCCACCTGTTTCTCAACACTACCATTCTCTGATACAACGATGGGCTTCACAGTAGGGTTAAACATAGAATTTTCATCAAAGACTACGTTTCTACTGAGTATAACCCTCCTTTCAGATGGAGACTAAATTCTATAACCTTTAACACCATCCCTATAGCCTACAAATACTCCCCTTCTAGCCCTTGGTTCTTGTTTACCCTCACTTACATGATAATGAACAGAGCAGCCAAAAGCCCTCAGATTTGAGTAATCAACAGACTTTCCAGACCACATCTCAAGAGGGGTCTTGAGATATATACCAATGTGAGGTCCACGATTTATCAGATAACAAGTTGTATTGACAGCTTCTGCCTATAACATTTTCTCTAGTCCAGCATTAGAGAGCATGCACCTAGCTCTCTCCAGAAGTGTCTGTTTCATTCGTTCTACCACACCATTCTGCTGTGGTGTGTCCCTGACTGTATGATGCCTAGCAATCCCTACATTCCTACAAAACTCATTAAAATCACACCAGCAGAATTCCAGACCATTATCAGTTCACAGCCTTTTGATCTTCTTCCCTGTTTGATTTTCAACCAACGCCTTCCACTGCTTGAAATTCTTAAAAGCGTCACTTTTATGCTTTATCATAATCACCCGAGTCATTCTTGAGAAATCATCAATTATTGACACAAAATATTTTTGACCTCCTAAAGACTCAACGCGAGACGGACCCCAACAGTCTGAATGGATGTAATCAAGTGTGCCTTTTGTTCTGTAAATTACTTTAGGAAACTTGCTGCAATGTAATTTCCCGAAGACACAATGTTCACTGAAACCAAGGTCCTTTACCTTGTGGCCACCAAGAAGATCTCCCTTTGCCAGAATTTGCATCCCACGTTCACTCATATGACCGAGTCTTATGTGTCATATCTTGGTCATATCCTCCTTGTGAACCTCCGATGATGCAACGGCAACAAAATCTGATAGCGTAGAACCTTGCAGAATATACAAAGTACCTTGCTTGACACATTTCAGAACTACATTAAAACCCTTGCAGACACATAGAACTCCGCCTTCTCCTTTGAAACTGAACCCCTTGTTATCCAAATAACTCGGCGATATCAGATTCCAAGTCATGCGTGGAACATGCCTAACCTCGTTCAATGTACAAAATTTACCATCATGTGTCCGTATTTTAATTGAGCCCATTCCAACCACCTTGCAAGAAACACTGTTAGTCATAGAAACATTGCCTCCATTTACCTGCTCATAGGTTGTGAACCACTCCCTGCGCGGACATATATGATAAGACGCCCCAGAATCTAGAACCCACACATCAATGTGATGTATATGTTCATCAGCAACTAGGGCAGTATCCTTTTCTGAATTGGTGTCATCTTCTGCTACAGCAATAGTACCTGATGGTTTCTCCTGTTGCTTCCTTTTTGGACATTCCCTTTTCCAATGTCCCATCTCTTTACAGTAATTACAGACATCAATGGATTTAGGACCCTTGAAACCTGGTTTCTTGAATTTCTTCTTTTCCGAGTTTCCCTGTCCTTTACTTCCACTGACTACTAACCCAGCAACCTGATTATCTGTACATGTACCAATCGCCTTATGGCGCAACTCTATGGTATGAAGAGACGATCTAACCTCCTCTAGATTCACCGTATCTTTCCTAACGATAAAAGATTGCACAAAAGTCTCATATGATAACGGTAATGATACCAACAAAATTAAGGCAGCATCCTCATCATCGATTTTAACATCGACATTACGCAACTCTAACAGAATTGTGTTCAACTGATCTAAGTGATCTCTTAGAGATGCACCCTCTTGCATACGCAGACCTAATAGACGTTGCTTCAGAAGCAACTTGTTGGTTAAAGACTTCGTCATGTATAGACTCTCAAGCTTCAACTACAGACCAAACACAGTTTCCTCCTCTGCGATTTCGGTGATGATATCATCTGCAAGACACAAAATGATTGTTGAGTGTGCCTTCTCCTCTAGACTGGCCATCTCAGCAGATTCGGAACCCACTGCCTTCTTCGTCAGCGGCGCCCACAACCTTTGTTGCTTTAACAAGGCACGCATCCTTATCTGCCATAAACTGAAACTTTTCCTCCCCGTGAATTTGTCAATCTTCACATTCACCCCGGACATCTTGAGCCTAAGCTTTGATACCAGGTTTGTTATAGCGGAAAGAAACGAATGTAAGAAAGAACACAAATTTACGTGGTTCACTAACACGAGTTAGCTACGTCCACGACAGAAGGAGAACAGATTTATTTATCTTGAGGATACCAGATTACATAATATCACACTAGGTTAAACAACCTAGGATTACAGTATGCAGAATATCTACCACACTAGGTTAAGCCTAACCTACAGGATAAAACCAAATTTCATTCACACATCTCTTAGCTAATAACCTAGAGTATATATATAGCCCAACAGAGTCCTGAATACCAGAGGAATCCCAAACCCGAACGTCTGAGGAATACTAAACCGGAATGACTGAGGAATCCTTATTCCTTACGGAATCATAATCCTGACAAAATTCTGAGTAGCAGTCCTGCTTGCCAAAGACTCTAACTCTCCTCTCTTCGCCAAAGACTTCCTCGTCAAAAAGACTTTATTGCCAGAGAATCCTTCTCTCTCGCCAAAGTCTCATTCTCGCCAAAAACGTTTGTCTTAACGACACCTGATTCAAAGCATATTCTTAGAGGACCAAATAAATTTTGAGTCTAAAATAAGGAACAATCGTAAGTAATAATATAGTAACGTCTAGTGTTATAGTGTTAACCACAAACATGAAACACGTAGCCTCGTAGTTGCGTCACTTGTGTGTCGAAGTTAGAAACCTCCTGACCTTGGTTCAATCAACAGTGTGACCATGCAGAATGAGACATTATAACAATACCACCCTATTACATAATAGTTTTTGGTTGTAAACTTTTGTATAGTGCATGAGTTGATACATAGTCGAGAAGAAAAGTAGCTAAAGTTGTCTCCTGTACGGACATATGGGTAGTGGACTGGTGGCATTCGACTCAGACTGTCCCCTATTATTGTCCCCGAGATCCCCTGAGAATTGGCAAACAAGAAATGAAGGAGGCACATGAGCTGGTAAATTAGTCATGTATCATAGCGCTGGTAACATAGTTATGTATCATAGTATGAGGCACAGAGGCAGGCGTCCAATCAAAGCAGGCTTAACTTTATTTATGGGCCCGCTAACAGGAAGTATTCCAACTAACTACATTATAATACCCCAATACTTCGGAGTCACTCATTAAATTATTACTAAAGTAACTCATTCCGCAACAACAGAGGATCTAAATTAATTAGTAACGATTCCACTGATATAATTTATGTAATTTATGATGTTAATGAAGTGTTTTTTTTTTCTTTAGAGCAATCCCAATGAATATGCGAAAATATTTTATCAAAATTGAATTATAAGAGATGAGGTGGCAACTGTTCTGTCTACCTAAATTGTTATTTTATTTGTTCTTGCGTTAATGTGCTGAGATCTCTGCAATCTCTCTTTCTCTCCTTCCTTCATAAGCTAATCTCTTTTGATCCTCATCTCTTTTTCATCATGGATCAAATTGAAAAAATGAGTCCTCCTAGTTTGGTATATCATTCCAACGTTCTTCTCAAAAACACAACCACCCAGTTGAAAACAAAAGAATGGCCAAACCTTAATTTGTTTAATTGATTACATATCGCTGTTAAGAGAGTTCTGGGTTGATTATTGGTGACGAAATAAAGCCAATTTCTTCACAAAGTTAGGCTTCTCTGATACAATTTCATGTCTTCGGCCGATCTCGAAATCACCCACTCGCTAATAAATTTGCAATTGATGAAATCGATGTAGTCTCATATGGATAATCTCCATCTAGGAGGCTTGGAGAGATAGAAGAACATGAGGAAGACGAGAAAGAGAGTGAATGAGGTAGAAGAGAGACAGAAGATCGAGAGAAACGTACATTAAACAAAGTTTTGGCAGATTGATTTTAATCTATCAAATTTGGCGAATCAGCTTCAATCTACTATCCATGGTGACCAATCTATTATCCACGGTGGAGATAGCAGATCTGTTGGAAGCATTCTCTTTTGCCAAAATTTCCCGTTACAAGCTCTAATTGAATTTTGACAGATCCGTTAGAGTTACTCTTAGACATTAAATAATTGACAAACCAAGTACTAAATTACTCTATTATTACAAACTAAATTTTAAACAAAAACCATCTGATTAACACTTAACAATATGTAAAAATGAAGTTTTTTCTCACCAATCCGTTTATGTCAAAGCAGCTGCTTACTGGAAGAATATAAAGCATATCTATCATTCTCCTAGTCGAACTAGAAAATCTCTCATATCATCAAATGGAGGCATCCACCCCACGACAGAGTTAAAATTAATTTCGATGACTCTGTCATCCATCGTTGAAGATCTATGACTGTTGGAGCACTACCACATTCGATACCATTGTCGGCGACTGTAAGTTGCCGGCCTTGTTTTTTTTTCGCCGGAAATGACGTCGCCGGTAATGATGTCGCCGGAAATTGGCCGCCGGAGATAGCATTGCCGGCGACCTATTTTCACGTCACCGGCAATGTTTGCGCCGCTGTGGCCGAAAAATGAAGTCATTGCCGGCGACTTTGGTCCAAGTCGCCGGCAATGGTTGGAAAAATTTGTAAAAAAAAAGCCTGTTCTGGATTGGGCCCAATTCCAGAACCTGCATTGAAAGACATAAATCGTACAAATACAACTTCAACAGTACACACATAATTGTCCAACATACAGTACAAATAGCAACGATACGAAAATAAACTACAACTACACGTCAGGGTCGAGGAACTTGCGGGTCAAGGTCGAAGAAATCCAAGTACTCATTTGAACTCCAGTGGCTACCCTGGTCTTGCTGTGGCGGTGACTAGTGCGGTGGTGGTGGTGGATAATTGAGGAACACAGGGACCGAGGGAGGTGTGGGGAGCAGTTGTCCGATAGTCTGAGCCGCGTACATCGTCTGCATCCATGTGAACATTTGTGTCTGCTGCTGGACCATGAGTCGGTATTGCTCGATCATCCTCCGGTACTCGGCATCTCTGACTGCCTGCTACTCGGCCATCTGCCTCATCTCCTCCATCTGCCTCATTTGCTCCTCCAACTCCCTTTGCGTCCTCTGAAGCTCCGCTGCGAGGTTACGACTAGAAGTTGAACTTCTTAACTCGGTAGAATATTCTGAAGTGTTCTTCAATACTCCTTCGCCCGCCGAGCCCATTCCCCTACAGTAATAGGTATTCTTTCCAGTCCCGCACGCTTTTGCCATGATCTAAGTTGCTATAGAGCGATCAAGCGGATCGATCTGAGAGGCATACTGGGTCACTTCTTCCTCCGAGCAGTCATGATGGTTGTTCCGAGCTATATTCATGGTCACTTCTGTGGTCGCCTCCTCCACTCTCGCCTAATTGAAAAGCGAATATGAATAACGTTCCATTTTACAAAATAAGTTAATATCGAAAAATAGTTCCTGCATTAACACATGCATATGTGAAGTACAAAATACAGAGGTGAAAGACTTACCGCTTCTTCAGGGCACTGCGGATAGAACTTCTGATGAATATACACCAACGGGTTCACTTCTTGTTGTTGCTGCGCCTTACTCGACCAACCCAAATAGTTGAGTGAACCTGTATGATGGGCCCTGGTGTTTTTCAATCTATTCGCCCGGTTCGTCTTCGAAATCGCCTTATTTGATAAACATATGTAAATAAATTAGTAACTAACTATTTCAATGTGATACGATACATTAGGGTTGTACGTTATATTCAGGATGCATATATACCTTCGCTTTGGGGTGCTCGAAGTGGGCTATCAGCCACAGCCACTCGTACTCCCTAAACCGGAATTCGCTAGGGGTAGAACCTCGGCCTAGCTCCTTGTACTGTGTGTAATGTGAAGAAAGCTCGTTCTTCCACTCTTTATACCTATATTAACACCACGAAAAAAAGTTAGAGATATTAAAACACTTGATAAACAAAAATCTAACTCGATATGTACTCAAATAACTCGAAGCACATCACCTCATATGTAGTTGACGCTCTACCCACGTGTGAATAAGGCATCCATCCACGTCAAACCACACCTGCAATATGAATATATAAACGGTAAAATTATATATTTATTCGGACTTAATTAATAAATGTAAAATTTACGTAATGAAAATACGATTTAACTCACACTCAGTGCATTATGCACTTGCATCTTCACGTAGATGGGCACAGATTCCTAATCTGACCAAAGCATTGGGACCTTGTCCCGCACGATGGCACCGGCCATGCTGACATATTTTCGCGTGGTGTCAAATGCCTCGATCACCTCGCCATCCTCATTGGCCCTTATGGGCGTTTTCCTTCCCCCGGTTGCCTGCTCAAGTCTCTTCCTGGTGCAGGTGCCTCTAGCCCCTTTCCGTTTTCCAGTCCCATTAACGAAATTGCCTAATAATACAATGTCAACAAATTGATATCATTAATTGAACCTATCGTAAGTCTTAAGTAATAATTAAGTAATCAATCTGATGTTAAATAAAATTTACCTACATCGTCTGTTTGTTGGTTGGTGCACCTCACACTCCAAAGATACACAGGGTCGAACGGGATGAAGTTGTACGCTTCCTCCACGCTCAGGAACTCCGGCCGTCCTTCAACATAAATAGGCATCCCCCTATCATCGAATTCAGGGATCACCGGAATCTCGTCGGGTAGGAAGAGACCGGACGGCGGAGATAGACGAGGCCTGGACGATGAGGCGCCAGCACCACCATGTGTCTCAAATGATTCCCGTGAAACGGGAGTAGGCACCGGGCCAATAGAGGGCATTCGGATGGAGAGAGTTTCTGATGCCCCCGTTGACTGTCGGTCGTCTGAGGGTCTGCTGACTGAGCGTCTGCTGACTGAGGCTCGAGGCTGGACTGGGGGTTGCACGGCTCCGGATCGTGCAGCTTCCTCCTCTTCTCGCGCAGCTAGCAACATTTGTGTGCGAGCATTCATCATTGGCCCACTGCGCGTGTTGCTGACTGTGGCTGAGGAGGAAGCTTGACTACTGCTCCCTCCACTATTTCTAGTCTCTCTCCATTTGATGCCTCCAAGCCAATTTGCCGCAAAACCTCATGGACACCGTAATAGTCATGGATTCGGTTCTATAACAAATCGGAACCGGAACCGTTTAGAACCGGAACCGTTTGAACCCGGAACCGTTTGGAACTGGAACCGTTCGGTTTCAAACGGTTCCGGTTACAAACATTTCCGGTTCCAAACGGTTCCGGTTCCACGCGGTTCCGGTTTAAAACCGTTCTGGTTCCAAACGGTTCCGATTCCGATTTTTCACCTTAAATTATACTTTAAATTAACAACTATATCACCTTAATCCAAATCACCTTAAATTACCTAAATATTTTCCACATATATACATCACCTTAAATTATCAAAAATTATCAAAACTTAATTATATACATGTATATACAACATATATACATACATCATTTCCAAAATTAAATTTTCCACATATATATATACATCACATATACGTACATCATCTTAATTAAATTTTCCACATATATATATACATCACATATATATACATCATCTTAATTAAATTTAATTTTCACATATATATATACATCACATATTAATCCAAATCACCCCAATTAATTTTCCACATTTTTCAAACGTACGTATATATATACATTGCATATAAATTAATCCAAATAACCGGGTTAATTAAATTTAATTTCCACATACATATATATATATACATTGCATATAAATTTTCTACATACGTACATATGTATATATATATGCATAAAAATAAATAAAAATTGAGAGAGAGAGAGAGAGAGAGTGAGCTTGCATGCACCTGCCATGGTGGAGCTCGAGTTGAATTTCCGGCGACGGAGGTGAGGGGAGGAGGTAAAGGAGGAGGGGAGGAGAGGAAATTGAGATTTGAATTGGGGTTTTTTAGTGTGGAGAGAGGAGAAGGGAGAGGAGGTGAGGGGAGAGGGGAGGAGAGGAAGAGAGATATGAGGAGAGGGAGGCGGAACTGTTTGGGGAGGAGGAGAGGAGGAGTTTTAGGGTTGAGATAGTGAAGAAATGAGCTCGAGCTCGAGCTGGGTTCATTCTATTCAGTAACCATTGCCGGCGAGTTAGTTGCAACTCGTTGGTAATGTCATTACCCACGAGTTAAGTCGTGGGTAAGGTTCTAAAAAACGCTAGGCGCTAGTCGTGCGGACAGCCAGCGCCTAGCGCCCAGAGGATTAATCGGGCGCCTAGGCGGTTTTTTATTTTCTATATATTTTATTTATTTAATTAAAATAATTATATAAATACAATTTATAAAAAGCATTATTATGTTCTAAAATAGCAAAAATACTTCAAAAATAGACAAAATGTTCAACAACAATGTTCTTAGAAATCATAAAAAAAAATAATTTGAAAGAAACAAATTAGATTCTTGCTAGCCTATGCGGCTATGCCTCAAATTCTACTTCTCCATATCCCTCTTGCACTTCTTCTGTGTCGGTCTCAAACTCAAAGTCTATTTCATCTTCTTCCTTTTCATCCGATACAAAATCATCCTCATGAAGTTCTCTAATTTCTTGAAGTCTAGAACTTCTCCAAGGCTCTAAACTACTACCCACTCCCAAATCATCTCCAACCATTTCACTATTAAGATCCGACTCAACATCTTCATCACCACCATCAACAATCCATCATTGTGCCATAGTTGCTTCACTAGCAAGTAGTACATCCACATTCTTCTCTTTCTCTCTTCTTTTCTTGTTCATAATCCTTGCATTGAATTGGACATACACTAGATTGTTCAACCTTGTTGGAAAAAAAAAAATTGGGCCGCCCAGCCAGCCCGCCTAGGCGGCCTTTTCTTGCGCCAACGCCCAGCTTCAACAATTTGGGCAAAATCGGAACGGTCCCTTGCCGCCCAGCGCCTAGGCGCCGCCTAGGCAGCCCTGGGAGGCGTTTTTTAGAACCTTGTCGTGGGTAATGTCATTACAACTCGTTGGTAATGTCATTATTTCCCGAAGAATATCCGACCAATTTCCGACCTATTTTCGACCATAATTTCAGACCAATTTCCGACTATATAATTTTCGACTACAATTTCCGACTAGATCGAATTTCCGACTACAATTTTCGATTACAATTTCTGACTACAATTTCCGACTACAATTTCCGATTATAATTTCTGACTATAATTTCCGACTACAATTTCCGACTACAATTTCCGACTACGATTTCCGACTACAATTTCCGACTACGATTTCCGACTACAATTTCCGACTACGATTTCCGACTACGATTTCCGACTATAATTTCCGACAAGAATTTTCGACTATAATTAAAATACGTACATCATTAACGTCTAACTATAATTAAAATACGTACATCATTATCATCATTAAGGATGATAATCGTAATCATCTTCATCACTTGAGTCTGACTTGGTTTCATAGGTAACCTCTGGCAATATGTGCCGCTCCTCGTCATCTGACTCAGCGTCAACTTCATATGGATTAACATCGAGAAGTTCTGCTCCAGTAATTCGAACCACACTCCCAGATCTCACATTATTAAAGCGAATCGTAGATGATTCCGGAATGTCAAAAGCGTTCGGCTCTTGGTATGCAGTAACTTCTTCATCATCTGCGATCTCACCAAGTGTGGCATCACTGTATATGTTTCTATGAGCAACATGGTTAACCACCTTCCACGGGACTTTGTTCAAAAGATCGTCAAGGTAAAACACTTGTTTTACTGATGAGGCAAGAATGAAAGGGTCTTCTTCATACAAGCTAGTAGCAGTATTCACCGAAAATGTTCCGTACTGATCGGTCCTTATGTTCTCCGGGCTTGTATCAAACCATCTACACTTAAACAAGTGCACTTTCATGCGGTTCCCATAAATTAGTTCAACAACTGAATGAAGGACACCGTAATAGTCAACGCCATCCTGCCCACCATGGACCATCACCCCACAATTCTGTGTTTTCAGTCGGTCGTCTCGATTTTCACATATAAATTTCACGCCATTGACCTGACACATCGAGTAAACTTTTGAAGCTATCGGTTTCATCGCCAGGACCCTCAATTCGTTTGACCACTCTGGGCAACCATCATTTGCTACATGGTTCATCTGAAAACGATAAGAAACGACACAAGAAATTATGAACATAGAAACCACAAAACCACGTACGTACACACATGCTATATAAGGATATATATATATATATATATAATAGACATATACACATATACCCTTACCCATTGACCAAAGTAGTTTGCAAACGTCTTGTTGTGGTAATCAACATTTCCGGCAATAGCAGGGCAGTGAAGATGATAGTTTTTCCAATATTGTACTTCTGGACAGTTAATCAGTACCGACCAGTGGGCAATGGCTACCTCATTTCCATCCAACTTGTACGACTTTGGCAAGCTTCTCTGTACTACCACGTCATTGGAGATGATAGAAAGGTTGAACTGGGGTTCATCTATCGGCATCTGTTGTTGGGGGTCCTCAAGCGCTCCCAAATACACTTTGGTGTACGTTACACACTCGTGCGCAACATATGCTTCAGCGATACACCCTTCAGGTGCATATTTATTCTTCACATAGTCCTTGTAGGCTCCCAATTGTCTACAAGTTAACGAGTGCATGTTAACTTACTTAAAAAATAAGAATTTACATATCAAAATAGAGGCAAACCAAATGTATGAATCATTTATACCTTTCCATGGGATACATCCAAGTTTAGTGTACGGGACCGGTAAGCAACAATTGTTCGGGAAGATGGATCATCAGGTGAGGCATGATGTCGAAAAAATTTGGGGGAAATATCCTCTCAAGCTTGCACATGATAAAAATGATGTCATCTTGCATCTCTCTGAGATCTGATTTTATAACTTCCCTGGTGCATAACTTCTGAAAGAATCTTGACAAGGATACCCACGGCTCCACCACCTCTTTGGGCAGGTACCCTCGAATGAAAATAGGGAAAAGGCGTTGAAGCAGTACATGACAGTCATGACTCTTTAATCCGTACATCTTATTGTCCCGGAAGTTAACACACCTGCTTATATTTCCTGCATAGCCATAAGGATACCTGTATATATATATAGTCATAGGCAACAATTATATTTCTCGCATATAGCCATGTTCCCATAAAAATTTAAGGCCAAATTCCTGCATAGCCATAAGAATATATACCTGACATTACTTAGCCACCGAAAAATTTCATGCTTATGCTTCGGCTTTACGGTGTAAGGAGCTTGCAGCATTTTTCTCTTACCACCATCTCTTAACCACAAATGTTTCCGCAGTCCCATAGCTTTCAGATCAATGCGTGCGTTAGGGATGTCTTTTGTTTTCCCCTCCAAGTTAAGAACTGTGCCCACCACACTTTCACACACATTCTTCTCTATGTGCATGACATCTAGGTAGTGTCTGATAGGCAACCTGGGCCAGTAGGAGAGTTCCCAGAATATGCTCTTGTGTGTCCAAAACTTATACCTTTCGGGCTTGTCTGGAATTGACGCCCCTATCTCAGGATGATTGCTCAGCTGGCCAAAATCATATTCATTCAACACTTCCAAATTTTCTTCCCTTGTCCATCGCCTGGGTGCGACACCTGTTTCCACAGTCCCATCAAACACGTCTGGATCCTGCCTAAATGGGTGATCATATGGAAGCCAACAACGGTGACGCATCTGAACAATTTTACTGCATTGAGGACTGCAACAATCAACCGTCATGCACTATGAATAAGCCCTGTAACTCCTGGTAACGTTGCCCGACAACATACCGCGGGCAGGAAAATCACTGATGGTGCCAAAAAGCATGGCATGCATCTGGAACATCTCATTTTTGAACCTATCGTAAATGGGGTGGCCACACTCACTCAGGTACATAAGCTCCTCAATCAAATGCCTCAAATACACATCGAGACACTTTCCTGGATAACCCGGGCCCGGAATTAACAGAGTGAGCATATTGTATTCCTTCTTCATGCACATCCATGGTAGAAGGTTGTACGGTACCAAAGTAACTGGCCATATACTGTATTGAAGACTCATGTTTCCAAAAGGGTTGAATCCGTCAGATGAGAGCCCTAGCCAAACATTTCGAACATCTGCTGCAAAATGATCAAACTCCCTGACCATGTGCTTCCAAGCCTCTCCGTCGGAACGGTATATAAGGGTGTCATCGTCAGGCAAATTCCTCTCAGCCCACCATCTCATAGCTTTGGCCGTGAAAGTACACATGAACAACTGCTCCAGCCTATCAATAAGCGGGAAATATTGAAGTATCTTCACAGCTTTCTTGTTGCCTGCAGGAGTCAACTTATACCTTTCTGTAAAACATACCGGGCAGGCTTCAAGGTCTTCAAGATCTTTTCCCCAGAAGAGAATACAATCATATCTGCATGCATGGATTTTGATGTAGGAAAGCCCAAGATCTTTTAGGATAAGTCGCACCTTATGATGAGTGGTAGGAAGACGATGACCGGGTGGCAGTAGCGAAGCAGTCCACTTCAGCCAAGAATCAACAGCTTTGACAGACATTTTGTTCTCCATTTTGAGCTGCATCACTCCCATGACACTTTCAAGAACAGTCTTACTACAACCGTCGTACAACGGAGTCTGTTGCAATGCAATCTGGTTGTTGTACTTGTCCATACCGCTTGTGTTGACATGAGCTCCAGGCAATGGCTCGACTGGCTCAATATGGGGGAAACCCTCAACGACGGGAGAGACATTTGGTGCTTCATCAGCAAATACACCGCTCTCATGAGGAAACATATCATTGATTAACATCGATGTTGGATCATAGGATGGACTGCCCCTCTCAGCAAAATGTCCATGATCATAGCGTGGACTGGCCCTCTCACCAAATTGTCCATGATCATGCGGATCCGCTAACGATGTTTCATCGTGATAAATCCAACAAGTGAACTTATCCCAAAACCCGTATTTACTTAGGTGCGTCTGGACTTTATCAATGGGAAAACGAAATCGATCGCTGCGACATTTACATTCTTTACATGGGCAATAATGAAGTGTAGTGTCTCCACAATTAGCCTTCACAAAATTCACAAAACTCCTAATTCCCTTGTGATATCTCACATCCCATCTTTCGAGGCTCATCCAACCCTTGTCCATCCTGAAAATTCTAACAATATTACGTACTATATATATACACATTCACTACTAATTATAAAATAAATCATCATTAATTACATTTGAATTCATCCGATTAATTAACAAAAGTCGACCCATGCATGCATATAAATTAAAAATATAGCCATTCTATTTGCGTATCAAACCAATAATCGACGCGATATCTCAACTCTAAATCAACACATGCATATATATATATATATATATATCGATCTAATTAAATCGATCAACACACACATATATATATACATACACATATACGTATATACGTACCTATATATATAGCTTCCCGAGTGATCGAGTTTTCGACGCCTTTTGACAATACCGAAGGATTTCAGAGCGTTTTCTTTCTTTCAAGCTATTTCACTGGATTTTTTTCTATCCAAATGAATGAGCTGCTTATCTGCATCTGATATAAGAGGCATTGTCGGCGATTCATTAAATCGCCGGAAATAGAGTCATTGCCGGCGAAAATTCGCCGGAAATGTGTCAAAACATTACCGGCGACCTATTCCGTCGCCGGCAATGATTGGCCAACCATTGCCGGCGATTTTCCGGCCGGAATTTCGCCGGCAACGGAATAGGTCGTCGGCAATGTTTTGACACATTGCCGACGACGGAGTAAGTCGCCGGCAATGATGATCATTACCAGCGACTTTCCCGGTCGTCGGCCTTGTTTTTTCAAAAATCGCCGGTAATGAGCTCGAATGTGGTAGTGGAGGTTTTATTATTAGGAATTCTGATGGTGCGGCTGTTGTAGCCGGTGCCTCTGGGTTTGGAAATACTTATGTCCACCTAGCTGAAGCTCTTGCTACTCGACAAAGTCTTCTTTTTGCCAAGACTGCTTGCCTCAGAAGAATTTCGATTGAGGGAGACTCCCTCCTCGTTATCAACTACATCCTAAGGAAATGCACTACTCCGTGGAGACAGAAAACCATCATTAGGCATATCAAGACGCTCGCTGCTGACTTTGAGGATATCTTCTTCTCGCATATCCTTCATGAAGCTAATTTGGCTGTAAATAATATTACTAGTCTGTAACATGTCTCTAAAGGCTCCAGAGTTTGGAATCACTCGGCTCCCCCCTCTACTTCTCTCTTCCTCGCCTTTGATCTTGCTGGCTCAGGTTGCCCAGACGGTTTTTCTCTTGCTTAGTTAGGTTTGTTTGTAAGAAAAAAAAACATATAACAATATGTGACGTCATATAACTTGTACGTACCATTCTAATCATTCCTCTGTAGGATCGATTCAATTATAATATCTAAACTTCCTTCCAAAAGTACGGAGTGCAAAAAGCAGAGCTGAGGCCTTACATCACGTGACTTCAATCTCGGCCGACGGCGTGTTTTCGGGCGCCGTCGTCAGACGGGAATAGGGCGGTGGGGTCGATCTCTTAAGCGTTGGAGTTGATGTGGTCGTTATCGGGCGTCGTTGGTGGTGGTTTCGCCGAAGGAAGGCTGCTGGTTTGCTTTTGTTGTTTGTCGCAACCTTCGTCGAGAGCACTGGTGTCGATGCCAATCTGGGCTCCTGGGTCGGTGGACTGGTGGCAGTGGTTTGACATGACGGTGGTGGTGGTTATGCAGTAGTGCTAGTGCCTGACGGAAAAGTTGTCCTTAGTGGCATCCGGAATATTCACGGTGTGGTGTTCTAGTCTTGGACTTGGCTCATACTTTTAGTTTGTTTGTGGTTTCTTTTTTTGGGGTTTTAGGTTTTAGTTTAGTTTTCATTGGGTTGGGCAGGGTCTTGTATGGATCGATGTCAACCTAGTTGTTCCCGTAATAAAGGTCATGTCTTGTGAAGTGTCTATTTTTTTATGCCGTCGTGTCGAGTAAATCTCAGCTATTTAGGGAGTAGAACCCATTGAATTTTTGACGTACAGTCTTTGATTTAATTGTGTTTGATAGTCCAAGTATTGTTCATAATCATCGACTAGTATAGGGTTGCTAACTTGTCATGAGACTTCATTTTAGGACGGATATTTTGATAAAATTTTGTAATATTACCACTTCAACAATATTGAAAGGATTCGACTTTGATTTAGTTGTCTAAACTGAAATCAAATTCTTTCGAAAACATTACCTTAAAAAAAATTCGCCAAAGTTTACTTTGAAATACGTGAGTCAATATTAGAACCTGCAAAGAAAATCACACTTCGAATATTCCACAAAATCTAAACCGTGGGGCTTCGTTCCCCATCCGGATTTCTCAACAGCATATATATATATATATAATAAACCACAAGGTTTACAAGAAATCCAGAAAACATTCAGGAGTAAACTCAACTGAAAACATAACATAAGTATTCAGAGCGACGCCTACACACATCATATACAACCAGTATGTCGAATAAAGAACCTACTCGAACTGAAGTGTGACTTGAACTCTACGCCTCTACCGTCGACGTGCAACCCTGGAACCCAAACTGCAAACTGCGCAAAAGAAACTGAAAAGCCCAGGGGAAGACAAATAAAATCGTTAGAGTGGGTGGACAAAAATAATAATATGTATTTCCCAACGTATAAGTATATATGCTTATAAAAGCATAATTCGAGTCAATGCACATGAAAATCCTGACCAGGTACACTTTCCTTGATCCATAAAGATGCACATAAAATCAAGCGGGGTCACTCACGGACTCCTCCGCATAGTATAGGCTAATCACGAGATCCCAGATCCACGCGTGATTATAAGTCTGAAAGACCTCGGGTCAGGATATCTGTCCCTCCCGGAGCATCACGGAGATCAGCCGAGAAGCCGGAGCATCTGAGACTGTACTTTGTGTAAACTAAATCATAAATATTTTCCATGCACATGTAAAATCGTAAAATGCATAATCTTAAAATGCATACTTGTAAATGCATACTAATACAATGCATAATCGTAAAGTGTATAATCATAAATGCATAACGTAAATGCATAATCAGGTTTCGCAAATTTACTGTGAAAATAAAGTGTCCACTCATAGTACGAAGCTAACTCTGAGGTCCAGCGGAAGATCCCTCACCAAACACTCGATCATGATCACCTGAATAACATGGATACGATCAATACATATTGAAACACAATATACGGAGCTAATACGTCAAGAACCCCGCGTTCTCGAAAGAAGTATCGCTCGAAATATCGACGAGGATACTAAAATTCCCAAAATATACCCAAATACCCTCGTCCCAAAATAGAATACTCAAATCAACTCAAAAACCTCACGACTACGATCGGGACGCCATTACGAGCAAAACGGTATAAAAATCTCTAAAAATCCCAAAAAGTCAACCCTCGCCAGAGCTCTGCCGTTGACCGCCGGCGGCGGCTGCGCGGCGCCAACGGTGACCAACTCCGGCGACCCTTACCTCAAATTCTTCCTCTCCTCAAACCCAACACATTTCCCTTCTACCACTAGAGCCACAACTAACCACACCGGCTGGAATTCCGATCGAAAACCAGCTTACCAGATCTTCCTCTCCGGTCACCGCCACAAACCACCCTAAAACCTCTTCCTTAACTCAAATTGAATACCCAGAAACCTTCATGGGGTTGAGGGGAGCCTAACCCCCCACCACCGTAACACCAAATCTGCCACCCGATTCCGGCGAAATCTCCAAACTTCATCGAGCTCGTTCTACCTCAAATCACAACTAATTTCCACAAATGAATACACAAATCAATAGTACAAGTCAAGAGCTTTCCAACCATACCAAAAACGTGGCCGGAGGTGGCCTGAAAAAGCTGGTCGGACGGCACAAGCTCGCGGGTCAACTCGGCCCAACTCAGTCAACGGGTCAAAACTGGTCAACTCGACCCAAATGTGACTTTTCGACAATTCTACGACTATTTCGATATTTATACGTCGCGAACTGACCAAATTCATGATTCGGATAATCTCAAACCCAATTAGATAAGTACAACTAACTCGAAGATAATTTTAAATATTCATTTTATATTCTCCGATTACCCGAAAAATCCTCCGAAACCATCTACGAACTCGAAATCAAATCCTCTACAATTCCCGCGAAGGAACTCAAACCAAATTCTTACCCGATAATTTAGTCGTGAACAAACCCGCCATATCGACCAATTATGACAAACCACGACTAATCGTGAAACTCGCAAATCAAGCCAATTAACATACAATTTTCGGTTCGGGTTGTTACAAATATATTCATTGAAAATCTCAAAAAAGTTATGAAATGTCATAAACCATAAGATGCTCAAAATCAGAGGACCAGTCCAAAAAATTCAAAATTCAAATGGCAGATAATAAAGTGTAACAACATTGTATTTGGTTCTAGGAATAAGGTGCGGGTTAAATCGGTGCGATTTAAAGCTCAAACCGCAATCACTTTACTTATTTGGTGCACCACATTATCGGTGCGGAACGATACGATTTCGATATTTAACTCATATTTAGTAATTTTAAAATAACAAGTAAATTTAAAATTTTGAATATTACATAATCAATGTCTAAGAATATCAACAATTTAAATATTACATAATCACTAACTTAGTCGTGGTGAAAATGAAGAAGTGAGTAAAGCGTCTTTTACATTTATTTTCTAAACCCTACAACTATGAAAAAAAAATGACCAATAGGTTTAATAGTTCTGATCGATATTTATATACTATTAGCGTTTTGGGTCAAGTTCGTCTTATTCTCACTTTTAAATGGTTAAAATCAATATTAGATAGAGGAAAATCTCTCTTAAATATATCAATGAAATATAAACATAATGAAAAATTATATTATATAAAAAAATTAAATGTACTGCGATACGGTATATTTGAACAATTTAATTGCTCAACTTGTAATCACATCGCTAATTCGATGTCGGTGTAATTTGTCGATAAATTTACACCACAGATAATTTCTATTTTAATTTTTGAAATCGATGCAGTACGGTTCTTTAATTTTTGGCCTACACTATTTGATGATATGCCTACCTAGAGTAAAGAAGCGATATTTTGTCACCACGATTTTTAAATGTTGACTCACTAGGTTGTGGGTCATCATAATGTCCACGCGAAACATCGCGGAAGGGACTCGCGAACTCAAGTATCCACCACCTTAACCGTGCCCACTCGCAGCAGCCTCACTCGCCTGAAGGGGTGAAACAGATATTAAACATTGGAAATTTTTAATTATCTTAGGTTCTCAAAATATAGCAATTCCTTCCTCTAAAGCATCCTCATTTTGAATTGCTCCGGCGATATTACAGTAATATATAACAAATACAAAGGAGCACGCGCATTCGGATGCGCGCGTGAAGCAGACCGTGACTTTAGCATGCGGCCCCGTAAACTCTGAACTCTGAAGACCGCGGGCAGGACCACCGTGGCACCGTCACTTCCCCGAGTTTTAATGACGTCATATATCATCGGGACTGACGAATGCAATTGCTGAAGTTGCGAGGTGAGTGGACCATTGTTAATAGAAACCCCAACGAAAGTCACCATCGTCATCACCACCAATAGTATAAAGTACAACCAACCACACCCCCAAACAGAAGCAGAATATAATTGACAGCAGTCTCATTTCTTCTCCGTTTAATTAAATAGCGGAAAAGCAAACCCGATTCGCGGAAGATATCACCATGATATAAAAACAGTAGACCCAAAACTCTACATGTTGGTGTCTTTGTCTGTTAGACTTGTTTGAAAAATGGAGCAGAGAAGCAGAAAAAGGAGGGAGAAAGATGGAGACGACGATGGTGGAGGGAGGAGGAAGAAGGTTGCGGTCGTCGCGAAGCAGGTGATCAAAGACGACGTCAAGGAGACGTTGGCGGCGACCACGGAGGAGGAAGTGGAAGAGTTCTTTGCTATAGTGAGGAGGATGCAGGCGGTGGTCAAGTACTTCGACAACAATAATAATAATAAGGGCAATAATGGTGGCGGTGGTGGTGGGGATCAGGTGGAGTGGAGAGCAGCGGTAGAGTCTACTCTGCCAACTTTCCCCGTGGAAGAAGATCATGTGAAGATTGCGACGTCCGGTCATCCTGAGCCGTTGATTATAACAGAGCATGCCGACAGTCCTGGGATTCTAGACTTGAACGAGCCGCCGGATGAGGAGGAGGAGAAAGAGGAGAAGGAGGAGTGCTACGTAGTCTAATCATTTCTAATAGCCCGTACGACGTCGTGTCGTCGATCAGTGGACGCCCCCGGCCGGGAGGCTTGCACGTACGGACGTACTAGCTACCAGGTTGTCTATTAATTTTAATTTGCTGCTTCCTTAATTTAGTTTCATCGATCGGACCGTATCGTGTATTCGTATCAGTTGGTTTTATTTTATTTGATTAGATGTTTTTCTTTCTCCTCCCACTTGCTACTTCTGTTTTGGCTCGTTTACAGTTAATAATTCAGCTTCAATCTAATCTCTCTCCAATTTTCCATGTTGAAAGATCTTTCCTTTTCTATATTCCGATCGATCTGGATATGCTAATTGATCAAGTGGGGAAGATGTTCTTAGTTTGCTCTGTAATATTTATTTCTTAGTTCTTAATATGATGACAATGTTATGTCACAGCAAACTGTTGTGTATCAAAGAAGAATGCATATATCAAAATAAAATAAAATGCACTAATACACTCGATCTGCTGAAGAATTGTTACTGGCCTGACATACAAACCAAGATTAGAAATTTGATTATATTCCCGGATCCAAGAATATAATGCACTGATGCACTAATGCACTAATTTCTTTTTCTTTTTTACCTTTTCTTTTATGAGAGAGGAACGAGGGACGTCGATTTTATTAAAAAAAAGTATATATGAATACAATATTTATTGTCTATTTAAAAGTGACGACAAAAAAAAAATCAAAGTCTATATAATAAACTAAGTGACGAAGTCGCTTAATCTACACAAGTATCCTTATTCTAGTAATAACCATCATAGCAAGTAACTAACGATGTTGTTGAAAATGAGACGATAAGAAATCTCTACACCAAATTCAACTTATTGTTGCGTAAAATATGACAAAACTTAAAATTAACACCCTAATCCAAAGAAATATAATCACCCTCCATAGCCTGAACGCCTGGATCGATATCCATCTTCATGGAAAGGCCCAACAATCGTCACCACCAGGATCCCAAATTTGATGCACAACTTGTCCATAAACACTCATGAGAGCCCATAAGCACAAGCAAGTCCAAACCCTAATGATGCTTGGACTCCGTTGATAGGCCCTACTAGCAAGTCAAACCCATCCCGCCAACAACTTCAGCCATCTCCCATGGCAAGACCTAGCTAGGCGCCGCTGGCGAGCCTTCTCTTCCACTGCAATCCTGCAGGCCAACATGACTCACCAATGAAATACCATCCTTGCATCCCAACCAGTGAGATCGCGTCGGCTCAGACCTGAAGCCTAAGTGACAACACCAATCTCCCACTGACGCCTTGAGTTTGGCCCTAGTCAGGCGGACCAAAATAGGATTCAAAGACCATGGCATGGAATCGATGAAAGAAATCCAGCGTCGTTGCTCTGGGATCTCGACAAAGCTACACGAATTAGGAGGGTACAACGCCCAAGAGTGACTAAGGAAGGCGATGAAACCCACGATCCAACGTCAGTGGGAGGTGACGACAGTACAACGACACTAAAGGAGGAGATCGATAGAAGCATCTAATTGCTACTGCCGCCAGAGCCCTAGGGTTAGAGAGAAAAGTTCTCATTCTGACTTTTTAATTCTACAATAACGACACGTTTTTTGTGTGTTACTAAGGCCTCGTTTGAGGCTGAGATTTCGGGATAAAATCACTTACTTTTAACTATATTGATAGAATGAATGTTTGGTAAAATAAGGAAAATTGTTTATTTTTAAATTCTTAGTTCAAAAACCACGGTTAGAAATAAGCAAGTGAATAGTTGCTTATTTTAAACTGTATTTTATAAAAATTGAATATTTTCACCTCAATCCTAAACTAAACCTAATTAGACTACCAATTTATTGGTAAGAATGTAAATAAGATAAACCAAATATGGGTAAATAAGAATTATAATTCTTTGGAGCCTGACAAAGAATAAAACTCTTTGAATTGCTCTTGTTTGCCAATCAAATACTCTAATTGGAACTCTATTTCAATATCGCCAAGAAATTATACTTTCTAATTCGGAATTTATAACAAACACACTGCTTCGACAAGATTCAATTTAAGAAGAGCTACTAAAACTGATAGCAGCTAATTAAGTGGCTCCTCATACGTTTGCCTACAAACTTGCTGTTCTCGATCTCCATCCTCGGTAATCCAGAAATTACGGTGCATGGACTAATAATGGATGGTCCCGAGTGCCGACTAATGGAGCTGACTGCCTCGGTGCCTCCCTCATCATTAGTTTTTTTGGCCGGGTTGGTTTTGAAGAGTAATATAATAATCAACTCTAACTGACTCGATCTTATAGTCTTTGGAATATATGTTTTCTAACTGACACTTCTAGCCTTCGGTCTATATGTTTTCTAATTGACTTAAGAGTTAAGACAATGGTTTCTTAATGTAAACTTTCTCACACCGAATCGGGGTGTTGGAGGAATTATATATGATATGCAAAGTCGCTGTCTCATTCCTTGTCTAATCGTCTTTACAAAATGCCACTTAGAGGTAGTCATTGTTAAAGTCCACTAATTTGTATCATCACTGAACTAAAGCTAACGCCAGCCTGAAAGTCTGAAACCCCTTCGTCATGTAAGGACAAACATGTCCGCCAGAAAGAATTTATCCCAAGCTTAAATCGGGGACTATGTTTATGACTCTTTCAAGGCCCAAAGTGTTTGGAATGAAGAAGGTGGTAGAAAGCCCAAGTAAAGGCTTCAGATTTGAAGTTAGAGAACTTGAGATGCCAAGGCCCAAAGTGTTTGATGTGTGTACGTTCTCGAAAGATGAAGGTTGAAGTTATGTTGGAATGTAGGAAATATTAAGTAATATTGACTAAATCATGAAAATATTAGTTAATTTAATTAATTAGAATAAATAAAATTTTAAGAATAAAATTTAAGAAATTACGAACTTGTTATCGAAAGGTTAATGATGATAATCTGAGTAGGGATGAAAAATCAAGTCACGTGTATCACACGTTTTTCTTAAAAATATTTATGCCGCCTACATTGATGCAATAGACTTGCTTGACGTACGTCTCCCAGGATACAACGACGACTTAAGTTTTGTGTTTGCACTACACAACAACTCCTAAACTAATTGGAGAACACATTTATCTATCACCAAAAATAGAACTCAACCAAAACTCTTTGAAATGAGATCTTAAGAGGAGGAGATTGTTTTCGAATGAGTGAGTTAAGAATGAGGAGGAGAAAACCTCTATTTATACATGGAGGAATGAGGAGGAACATCAATGTCGGTCACTCCAAAGGTTTTCGATTTGCAACAATTAACTAGCCAAATTTATTCTTGCAACTTATTGCCAAAAATTATTTGAGCAATAAGTTTGTAACCAGAGTAATTTGAAAAGCCAAAACTTTTATAACAAAAAAGAATGTGGAAAACCAAAATTAAGTATTCATGGATGTAAAAGGAAAATCGTGCAACCCAGCCCAAATCGAAGCGACATTTGTGTTCGCATGACGCAGGCACATACAAGTCCATTTTGCAAGCCAAATTCTCTTCACGTATTTACTCAAAGCATAGTCAAGTGGAATACTATTTAAAGACCATCACACTCCTAGTTTTTCCCATGTGGGACAAACTCCTTTTCAATGTTTCGATTGACCAACTTTGAGTGACAATTTCTCATTCACCTCTTAGTCAATTTAAACAAATGAAAACATGATCTTGTTGTACTCTTATAAGAGAACAAAAATCAATGTTTCTCTTCCATTAATATTAAGTTCATCACACTTAATTTTCATGTTTAAATTGTTCCAATAAAATGGTGGAAACCCACCATTTTTCCTACATTTCCCCATATGAATGAAATTGGAGACCAAGGACTCGATGAACTTGGTGATAGAGTATGTGGTTGAAAACTTGCATAGGATAGGTAGGGGTAAACCTTTGAACATTTCCTTGTGAAAATTTGTTTACTTTACTAATTAAACACTAGACGCAATGTCTTCGAACTGTTCATCGTTTGAGTAAACAATGACATACCTCACACATGTATCTTTCTGATATTTTCAGTTCTTATTATTGTGTCCGTTTTGACCTTGGACATGCGCCTAGTCCTGTAATATCTTAATAAGAATTGACTGAATTGTGCCCCGAAGAATTTCCTTAGAAGCGGTCTCACTTCTCTCTTACATATGTGATTTCTTAATTAAAAGTAACCTGCATTACTCCGCTCGGATTACCGACGCATAAGAATCATTAAAAAATTTAGTTTAACCTTATTCCTTACGGGCATCATTTTTTTCATCATCGGAATGGACACGGGGAAGATCATCACAGTGATCCGGCACAGTCTCGACAATTTAGTTGTCCCTTTTGAACCTAAATTTTGGGATCTCCAGTCAGCTGAGTTGGGTATCCACTGTAAAGACTTTAACTTATGGGCTTTAACCTCATTCCCCTCGATGATTTATCAACTAACTCTTTATCTAACTCTTTGGTCAACGGATCCGCTATGTTATCTTTTGACTTCACATAGTCAATGGAGATAACACCAATAGAGAGTAGTTGCTTGATGGTATTGTGTCTTCGACGAATGTGTCTTGACTTACCATTGTACTTATTGCTTTATGCTCTGCCAATTACAGATTGACTATCATAATGTATGCAAATTGCAGGCACAAGCTTTGTCAATTTCAGAATATCCTCTATGAATTGGCATAGCCATTCTACTTCCTCCCCATATTTGTATATGGCAAAAAACTCAGATTTCATTGTGGATTTGGCTATAACAGCTTGTTTTGAGGATTTCCAAGATATTGTTGTACCACCTAGTGTGTACACATATCCACTGTAGACTTTGATATTTCATGTCAGAATTCCAATTCTCATCGATGTATTCTTTTAGGACAGCTGAATTCTTCTATAGTGCAGCCATATGGACGAGTATACCTTAAGTACTTAAGTACTCTTACAATTTCTTTTCAATGCATTCCTGCGGGATTACTCGTGTACCTACTTAGCTTATTCACGATGTAAGCTAAATCAAGCCTTGTACAACTTGTTAATGAGTCATATCTATAAGAGTTATGGAAACTCTAGAATTCTCCTTGTCATACTTCCCAAGATTATTCTCCAAGTAATGTGTATGATTTAAGATCAGCCATTTTAGCATTCTTGTAATAGTTTTTCAAGGATTACAACACTTTTGCAATCCAACATAATACGTGAATGATTTTTCTAGCAATTATAACTTCTATAGTTATTCGAATAGTTATTTTCATTCATAACCAGGCTAGGAGAAATCGATATAGGTGGGACGAGGCCCGCTCAAGTATACTATTATCAAAAATCTCATTTTCTAGACATTATGAGCTACTAAGGTGAGCCCTATTAGAAAATAGAATCATAAATATTGTTAATCGAGTACGTATCCTTAGCATATTTGATCATCTTATCATTACTTCTAATGATAAAGATGTCATCTACGTACAAACACATAGTGACATATATATTCTCTATATTTTTTGACATGCATATTTATCACACTCAGTGATATGTTGTCAAATTTTCAAGCCACATATCTAATCATACAGTAACTTCCATATTTTTCCTTTGTTTGAAAATCCACTTGGAACTTAAAGGTTTGCAACCCGGTGAAACATTCATCAGTTTTCAAGTGAGAATCAGCAAAGTCAGAATCGTATTAATGTTTAGTGACTTCTTTCTAACAAGACAATATACAAGGTAACTATCCTTTAAGGACTCAAGTTTTACTCTTAACCATACATGTTAAGAGTCGGAACCTAAGGCTTTTCCAATCCTTATCTTAGTTCTTTAATTCTGAAAGGTCACAATTTATTATGCTTCATGGGAAAACACAACATTGATTACCACAAAATAATTTTTTTGTTGATGACTTTTATCTCGTCCGTTACACACATTCATTCAACAATTTATAAGTCATTAAATTGCTCATCAACTAACCATTAGATGGTTGTTCTAAATGTTTTGCATTGCTGATTATTTAACCGATTGTTACAGGATACTAATTTAGTTGTTACAATCTATCACCAACAAGAAGTTGGATCATTTATTCAAAAAGACAATGATGCAATTTTAAGAGTTCTTTATCGTATCTTGTGTTTATTTAATTTGCACATAAGAGATCGATAATTGTGCATATCAAATGCAATTAACTGTTTCTACATAAATTTCTATTTTAGGTGGAGATTATCTATCTTAACAAGACATCCTCACATTCTCAAGTAATTGTAAAATGACATTCTTCATTTCCATAATTCATATGGACTTGTTTGCTCAACAAAATTTTTAGGTATCTTATTTAAAAGATAATTGTTCGATAAATGACATCTCCCCACATGCTTGGTGGCAAACCATAACTTAACAACATTGCATTTATCATATCTTATAAGATACGATTCTTTCGTTTAGCCACATCATTCGATTGTGGTGAATAAGATGATGTTGTTTCATGTATGATCCCATGTTGAACAAAAAATCAACAAATGGTGATTCATACTTACTTCCTCGGTCACTTCTTATGACATTTCTTATTTTGTTGAGTTGATTTTCAACCTCATTTTTATAGAAAGTAAAATTCTCTATAACCTCATCTTTACTCTTCATGAGGTACACATAGCAATACTTTGTGCTATAATCGATCAAGGTGATTAAAACTTATTACCACATTTTGTTTGTATGGATTTTAAATCACATATATCACTGTGGACTCAATGGGTTCATTGTTTCTTTCAATGCTTTAGAAAGATGGTTTTGTTTGGTTTGTCTCAACACAAGTTTCACACTTATGCTTGAAACATTGGTAAACTTTTTAAGTTAATTAGCCTCCACAAAGTATCATAATTAACTTGTCATTGCTTGCCATATCATATATTGGTAGACACAAAAGTGGAAACGCTAGCTTTATTCATATCATTGACCATGGTCATTACATTTCAATTTGAAATTTTCACCACTTGTGGCTCTATTACCAACATAAATTCTATGTTAAAAACCTAGAATTCATTTTTCTTTAATCAATACATGAAAGTCATCTTTACTAAGGCTCGACTCAATTCTTAGGAACATACAATACATAGTTCAACTCCTTTCTAGAAATCAACATTTGAATCTCCTTTGTTGACCCTTGATTGTTCATTCATCTTGGCTTGGTCATACCACAGTTTCAAATCTTCCATCCCACAATCATAATCTTTTATTGCTTCCATGCTATGTTCATCGTTTATGACATCATCAAGTGCAAGACATTCATAGCTTGCATTACCTTAATTCTGGGAGTGTCATTGCTCTAGCCTTTTGATTGACTTCATCATCATCATCATCATCATCATCATCATCATCATCATCATCATCATCATCATCATCATCATCGATAATGATGACTTCATGATTTGGTTCATGTTGCAATGTTATTTCATCATGGTGCCCTGAACAAGACTGTCAATATGTCAATAATATATATACATAGACAATGTATTCCAAAAGTGGGTATATCTTGCACTATATTTAAAAAATGGTGCAAACATTGACCCACCATTGGAATTTTCTCATATCAAAATGTGTAACTTGAATGGATACTCCCACAGAGCTTCTCCTCGATAAGCAATGGTAGAACTTGAGGCCACTTTGTGGGGGGGGGGGGGGGCAAAAAAATTCAATAAATAGCATTTACTAATTAACTAAAAGAATATAAAAAGAAAAAGGAATTAATGATATTAGTATAGGTTTGATTGATCGGGGGGGGGGGGGGGGGAGTTATGACAAACCTTCAATTAATACCAAAATAAGCACACAAAATTGTAGCAAAATTTAAGTTTATTGGAGGGGCCACATCCCCCTCATTGCCATTCAAGGATACGCCCCTGCAATTTCCTCTTCCATGGTGAAGTCTTGAGTGTTAGTTTGAAATTTCAGTTCTACCTCTATTTTCAAGATATTGCCATCATTCACTAGTACTGCCGAGATTTCAGTCTCACCCTTCTGAATTGGGTAGACGTCAACAACCACATCAATACTATTAACACTCATTTTTATATTCTTCTTCTCAACCAAAAGACTCAATGTGATTTCTTCCTCATTTAATGCATTTACACCTTCAACTGTTATTTTTGAAAATACACCCAACAACGTGTTATTTTCGAAATCAACAAATAATACTCAATAGATAATATTCAATATTATTTCTCTATTGATTATGTAGTCAAATTCATAAGGAATTTCTTTCTGAATAACCCAATATTGAATCACGTACTTGAATTTGACATATAACCAAATTATAGTGTTTCCTTATTCCAAGGAAAACTTTTCATTAGCCTTGAACCCTCATTAGCACAGGTTGCTAATTGATCGTTCCTTTAGAGTCTAATTCTCTTTGGTAACATTTTTTTCTTTTGCAACATAATTCCAAAGGCAACTGTTTCCTTAAGGCAACAATTTTCCGAAGGCAACAAAATTTTTGTGTAGTAACTAATTCCTTAAGGCAACAACCTTCTATTAGGCAACCACTTCCTTTAAGCAACAACGTTAGTCAATATCACATATAAACATTCTAAAGATTTTAAGAAATATTAAGTAATATTGACCAAATCATGAAAATACTAATTAGTTTAATTAATTAGAATAAACAAAATTTCAAAAATAAAATTCAAAAAACTATGAACTTGTTACTGAAGGGTTAATGATGATAATCTGAGTAGGGAAGGAAAGTCGAGTCACGTGTATCAAAGTTTATGCCGCCTACTCCGGTGCAATAGGCTTGTTTTTCGTACGTCTCACAGGATACAACAACTACTTGTGTTTTGTGTTTGCACTACACAACAACTCCTAGATGAACTAGAGAACACATTTCTCTATCGTCGAAACTAGAACTCAACTAGAACTCTTTGAAATGAGACCTTAAGAGGAAGATATGCTTTTCGAATGAGTGCGTTAAAAGAATGTGTTCGCAGGACGCGGACACACACAAGTTCATTTTGTAAGCCTAATTATCTTTATTTGTTTACTCAAAACATAGTAAAGTGGAATACTACTTAAAAATCATCACACTCCTAATTTTTTTCATGTGAGACAAACTCATTTTTAATGTTTCGAGTGACCAAATTTTAGTAATAATTTATCATTCATCTCTTAATCAATTTAAACAAATGAACACATAATCTTGTTATATTTTTGTAAGAGAACACAAATTCATATTTCTTTTCTATTGATCCTGACCTAATAAACCCATGTCATTTGAGTATTTTGAGATGAACTAAACTGTTGAGTATAATTGTTGCATAATATATTGA
Source organism: Geum urbanum (assembly GCA_946800695.1). Taxonomy (NCBI): domain Eukaryota; kingdom Viridiplantae; phylum Streptophyta; class Magnoliopsida; order Rosales; family Rosaceae; genus Geum; species Geum urbanum. Next base: position 45,711,790 of record OX327011.1, read on the forward strand.
CATTTTCAGTATAATAATGTATGTTATATCGCTTATACATGCTTTATCATTCTACTAAAAAATTGTCACATGTAAGAGATGGTCGGCAAATTATGTGGGGTCATGTCAAGAATGACTGAAATATCTGTCATCAAACTCAACGAAATGAATCTTTAAGTTTGAGAACTTTTTGATAGACATATTTAGACTATTCACCCCAAAAAGAAATTATGTGTGGCCGTATCATAAAAACCGGAATTCCGGAAAGGTTGGTGTATCAGCTTTTGTTAATTACCTTACGTCAAGAACTTTCCATGTATTAAGCAAGTTTACATATCTACTCAAAAATAGTAGCTCTAATCGGAAGAAATTACTTTTATAATAAAAAATAATTGTGATGGTGGGAAAGTGGGTAAAGAAGTTGCAAGTCGGAACCTACTCAGATGTAAATGTTTGGCATATATATCATTTTCTTAAGACCGACCGTTGAGTTTGCCGGAATTAGTCGGCTTTATTTTCTCTCTTCTATTAACCTCGCTTACTACATTACAAGCAACGAAAGACACATAAAAACAAATGCAACCACCGCCATAGAGTTTGCTTCGCGATTTCAATAGTATAGATTAATAAGTGACTCACAGACTACCTGCATGTGCAATAAGCCAATAAGGCTAGCTAGCTTGGGAGTTTTTGACGTCTCTTTGTGCTTGTCATCAGTCCTCACTGATTGACAGTAATATCTAGATATATAATCCATGGCTCTTGGACTCGATCTCTCAAGAATGTCTAATTATTGTTACTGTTTTGAGTTCGTTGAGTTTGAGATCTGTGAAAGAGAACATAAGTAAAAAGGTGTGTATACTTGTTATGTTTAATTAAATCGTACTATATATGTGTCATATGCAATATTGTATCATACAGATCGAGGAACATATCCAAAATCCCCTGTGTTCTATGAAATTTGAAAATCGCTAGATGCCTTGATAGGTATATATGAACTTTAACATATATATGTTCCAAAGTGCAAGGAGGTAGCTAGTTAAAAAGCAAGATGGAGTTGCACAAAGGATTAGAACTCGACGAAAAGCATCAATTCTGATGGAGCAGCAAGGAACAAGATGGATCGAACTCGTCGATATATATTGACATACGTACGTAGAATTGATGCTATTATTGTTTGAATAATATGTGGATTATCTCTGTTTAGTTTATAGTCTAAATGCAATCATCGATCATCTAATAAAGCATCATGTGGTCATTATGCATTTTGCTACTAACGGGAGATAATGTTTTTATACGTCTTGACATCGATCGTTAAGGTGATTCTTGAGATGAAAGAAACATATTCGAAGTAGTAGGCACTATCAGAACAAACACCATAATCGATGATTCTAAAAAAATAAGTTGAGGATAGTTTTTTATTGGTTATGCTATATTTTAGCCGACGAAGACGATATAAATATCGTCGGCTAAAGTATTTAAGCTGACGAGAAAAAAAAATTTCGTCAACTTTAACAAGAAAAATCGCCGACTAAAATTACGTCTTTAGCCGACGACATAATTCTAAATATTATCACAAAGTCAATATCAGCAAGTATATGTAAGGAATATATAAGTATATGTTTTAATAAATGACAAAATATGTAATGTAAATAACCATACTTATTCACCTTTTCCTACTTTTTCTATATGTTTCTACACGAAATAGATGTATAATAATCTATTATTTTATTATTTATTCTTCGTTATTTATTCTTCGAAATTTTTTGCATTTTCGTCGGCCGTACTTTAGCCCACGACTTTAGTCCCACGACTTTATACATCGTCGACTAAAGTCATCGGGTTTATAATGCCTAGACCGCCGCTCCTCTCTCAAAAATCTTAATTTTTTTCTCTCCCTCTCCCTCTCTCTCTCAGACCTCCGCCTCCACGCCGCCTTGCCCTCTCTGCTGTTGAGATCTGTCTGCCACCTCTCTATCCCCATGAACCTTATTATTTTTTTATATTTTAATTTAAGATTTAAGGTGTAATTTGTGTGTAATTAGATCTATCTCTCTCCCATCCCAGCCCTCCGCTGCCGCCCCAACCCGTTGTCGAGCTCTTTCTGCCTCTGCCGAGCTCTTTTGTTGAATTTAGGTTGTAATTTAGGTTTGATTTGGTGAAATAAAATTGTAATTATGGTTTGGTGAAATAAAATTGTGATTATTGTTTGGTGAACTTAGTTCTTTTGTGATTATGATTTGGTGAAATAAAATTGTGGAATTGACATATCTGGGAATAAAAATTCAGATCTGCAATTTTTTTCTTCTTCAGAAATCTATGGACTTTAGCCGACGAATTTCAATCTTTAGCCGACGATAGCTGTTTTTGTCGTCGACTAAAGTATGGCCGATGACCTTCTGCCGTCGACACTATAACCGACGAAGGTTCTCGACTATAACTTTAACAAACCAAATTTTTTAACAGGCCGACGACTTTTAGTTGTCGATTATATTCATTATTCTGGTAGTGAGGCTACTTTATAATAAAGGAGAAGTGGAATGACTACTATTGTTCTGATATCATTTCTATACTAATTAGTAACATGCATACTCTTTAACCCGTGATTGATATAAACACACCATGTTTGGGTGATATATGCAATTGGTAGGAGCAAGTATTGATCAATCACAATAAGATGTACAACTTTGGGTGGCCGGTGTGCAAAGCAATCCTTGAAACGTCTCCTATGGTTTGCTTGTTTGGTTTGAAATGCGAACTTAAACATCACCCATCTAAGCTTCAAAGGTGCCGTGCATCGAGATTCTTCAGCTAAGTGTAGCTGCCTTTGAATCGAAATATGGATTGATTGGTCCACAGAGCTCTAAATATCTTATCGAACATTTTCGGTTTTTTCCAAAGTTGGATATATACGATTGACGATTCCATGAAAAGTGAAACCACAGCGAAGAGAGTCACATTGATCTAACTCGCATCATCATCATCTTCTTTTTTCAAAGATAGCTGTCAAGAGTGTTGGTCATTTTAGACCTGTGAAGGTGTTCTATACTATAAATGGTGGTCATCAAGTTAGCAATTCCAATCAATAGCAAAGAATTTTCCAAGAAAAGAAAAGGTTGAAGACTGACGCACGTGTTTCATAGGAAAAGGATCAAATACGGATGATGCTGGTGGTACATGGACCCAACCACCCATCAGTGAATAAAGGGAGTCACGGGCCTCATGGCTGATATATATCTCAAATGCCACCCACATAATCTAACACTAGTAAAAATGTCGGCATTTGCACTTTAAGATTGGACAACCAGAAATTCGGACTCAAAATCTTCCATTTTAGCTGGATGCCACTGTCAGACAAATTTATTTGGGCAAAAAAATCTTTACAATTTTATCGTCTAAAGTTTACTTAGACGACAAATATTTATTTGGTCGCCTAAGTTATACTTTAAACGACGAATCACTTATTTCATTGCCTAAGTGATATCTTAGACGACGAAACCATAATTTTGTCGCCTAAGAAGAAACTTAAAACGATGTAATGTCAGTGACTTAAACGACGAAAATGTGATCGTCGCCTAGGTCGTCACTTAGGCGCCGACATACTCTTTTCGTCGCCTAAGTGGCTACCTAGGCGACGACAGTGTGGTCATCGCCTAGGTGGCCACTTAGGTGACGAAACGTATCACTTAGGCGACGAAACTGATCAATTATTAGCTCAATCAGTTTCTTTTCCCCTCGGGATATCTCACCCTCTCCTCTCAACTTCTCTCTCTCTCTCTCTCTCTCTCTCTCTCTCTCTCTCTCCTCACTCTACCCAGTAGACTGATCCTGGCCAGGAAAAAATCATCACAAAATATTGATCGATCAATTGCGATTTTTCATCAACCCCTGCTCTCATTCTAGGTGAAAGTACGTATTAACTCGTTTCCCACGAATCATTTATTTGAATTTAATATCATACGTACGTACGTAAATTCGGTGAAATATTTCGGAGAATACATAGTTTCCGGCGATCTTAGGTAGTTTAATTACTAGCTTGTTGTACGTATTGTACGTATTGTATTGTTAATGTATGTAATTGTAAGGTAATTGGTTTATTAGTTAATAATTAATAGTATAATATATATATATTATATAATTAGTTAAAACATGTTAGCTAGCTAAATTAAGCTAATTGGTCATCTATAAGCGCGCTAATTAATGGTTTAATTAAGATAGGTAGTACGTTAAGGTTAATTAATTAATAGTATATATATAGTGTGTATATATATATAGATTAATATAAGCTAGGTACGTAGTACGTTAGCTAGCTAAATTATAGCGCGCATATATATATAGTACATATATTAGATTAATTAGTTATTGGTTGAAAAAATATAATTAATATGATATATAATTGTTAACTTATTACGCATGTAGAAATATGAATAAGAGTTGGATACAGTTGGCGAATAGAAGTGATGTGCGGTATATGGACGGAATCAAAGAGTTTATGGTTTTTGCGATGGAGCATGATCAGAGAAATAAGCGTTTCAGGTGTCCTTACAGAAAATGTCTTTATCATCAGTTTGTGACGGCTAATGTTATGTCGCAACACTTGTACGAGAACTATATGATGTGGAGTTACACTACGTGGAGCGAGCATGGTGAAGTAGTAGACTTAAACTTAGGACTAGACTTCAGTCACCATGGTACCTCATCAAGCGGTAGTGACGCCCCTTCGTGGAACCCAACTATGCATTTGGTCCATGATGCCTTTCCGGGATTTAGTCATAGTGGACACCGACACCAAGAGAGAGATTACGATACCACTTATGGGCATGATGATACATTCCCCGCTGCTAGCTTGGCTACTGACACTAATGAGATTGATAAGTACAACAAGATGCTACTTAAAGCCCACACTCCGGTGTACCCTGGATGTCAAGAGTATGTGTTGCAATATGTGATACAACAAATCTAGATATAAGTGTATAACAAAATGTCACACAATGCTTTTGACGAAATACATGAGCAAATATGTAAGTTGCTTCCCGATAATCACAATATTCTGAAATCGCATTATAAGGTTAGAAAGATCTTGAGTAGCCTCGGCCTAAAGTACAAGATAATTCACGCCTGCCCAAATAATTGTGTGCTGTTTTACAAAGAGTATGCACATTTAGACTATTGTCCCGTATGTGGCTAGTGCAGATATGAGAACCGGGGGAATATGAGAAGTTCGAAAAACCAAATTCCTTTGAAGGTTCTTCAATATTTTTCATTGATTCTTAGATTGCAGTGTCTGTACATGTCTCTATATGTAGTAGAGGCTGCGATGGTACGCAGAAAAACGAATAGATGACGATGTGCTAAGACACGCCGCAGATGGGGAGGCGTTCAAACATTTCGACAGGGAATTTGGAGACTTTGCAGCAGATGTTCGAAATGTTAGACTCAGACTTTCTACAGACCGATTCAATCCTTGGGGTAGTAATAGTTTTGCCGTCAGCACTTGACCAGTTATTCTGATGCTGTACAATCTGCTTCCGTGGATGTGCATGAACAAGGAATTTAATTTTCTTACTCTGCTAATTCCAGGTCCTAAATCTCTGGGGAAGTGCTTAGATGTCTACCTCAGACCTTTGATCAATAAGATGAAACTGTTGTGGGAAAATTGAGTCTCAACTTAGGACAAATTTATTGACACGATGTTTATGATGAGGGCAACCGTAATGTGCACGATCAACGATTTTTCAGCGAATGACATGTTGGCAGCCTGCAGGACGAAAGGATACAATGGATGTCCTACATATTTAAACAACGTGAACTCTAGTTGGCACGCGGAGAATGTGTGTTACATGGGTCACCTTAGATGGCTTCCTAACGATCACCCGTGGCGACATGATGAAACTCATTTCGATGAGACGGTATAAAATAATCTTAAACCCCGTAGTTGGTCTGTTGAAGAGATTTTAGAGAGGTTGAGCTATTTTGACTTTGGTGTGTTGACCAATGACAATGATGTACAGAAACACAAAATATCTCTACATGATATCAGTTATTGGCATCACAAGAGTATATTCTTTGAACTTCATTTCTGGTCAAAATTGAAGCTGAGGAACAACTTGGATGTGATGCACATAGTGTGCGATAGCGTGGTGGGAATAATTCTCGGTATTAAGTTCAAAACTAAAGATACTCCCAAAGCGCGCAAAAATCTGGAATCTATAAATCTACGTCGTCCCTTGTGGTTGAGGAGGGATAGAAGATGAGTGTACAATAAGATGCCAGATGCACCTTACACAGTGAAGCCGACACTTAGAGGTTATGTACTCCACTGGTTTAAGAGTGTTTGTTATCCGGCTATATATGCAGCTACTATAATTGGAGCAGTGGACGAGGTGCAACACAAGTTTGTTGGTCTGAAGACACATGACTATCACGTTATGCTGCAACCTCTAATTTCAGTGATAATTCGGCCATATTTGCTTCGTGACGTCGTAGAACCAATAGTGGCATCGTACAGATGGTGGCAGAGGTTATGTGCCAGAGAGTTGAAGAAGTCAGATGTGGTGGAACTGTAACAACAAATTGTGCACATCATCTTCAAACTAGAGAAGATTTTTTCTCCTACTTTCTTTGACATTATGATTCACCTAATGATTCACCAACCCGAACAGGTGCTCATTTCTGGTCCGGTCCAGTACACTTGGATGTATTCTCAAGAAAAGTACATACAACTAATTAATTATAAAGGTTTTCTGATCAACTATTTGTTCCACTCGAGATTATTATATGTACCTATTCTACAATTAATTAATTGAACGTTGGATTTTGTAGACAGCTTGGACAGTATAAATGATTCGTCAAAAATAGGTCGACCCCGGATGGCTCCATAGCAGAGACATACCTAATGCATGAGTGTGTTACTTACTACAACAAGGATCCACCACCTCCCACCGCCTCCGATCCCAGTAACTATCACAAATGTCGTACGACCCTTTAGAGGAGTATTAAATGAATCGTTAACAAGAGAAGAACTTATCGAGGCGCATTGAGTAGTATTGCAAGACTATGACGAAGTCAAGCCTTACATGAAGGCGTACATGGAGAACTTTAAGGCGTTACATCTGAACAAGCATTCAGCCTGGTTTGAAAAAGTGGTTAAGAAGAAGTTTCCCAATTATCTCATCCAATGGGTACATATGTTTACTTATTTAATTATATACATGTTTGTAGAAATTAAACACTTTAATGAATTATATTGTAATCTGAATTGTTACAAATGATTGATCTACAAAAATTCGATAACCACGGGAGGGGGGGGGTGGTCCTGGCTAAACCACTTGCTAGTAAGGAATCCGGTTAGACACTATATTTACCCCTGATATTTTGTGAACGGTGTAAAATTTCATTCATTGGCCCGAGGTGAAGGAAGAAGAACACAAAATAGTAGGATCGCGGTTAGAGAAGACGATGATATATATTACGGGGCTCTTGTATATGTCGTTCATCTATGTTACGTGAATGATGTAAACATTTTCCTATTCAAGTGCAAATGGTCCAAGAGTACAAAGGAAGAGTTTGACTTTTCATCAGTCGATACAAACTCAAGCTGGTATAAGGATGAGCCTTTCGCTCTTGCCACCTTAGTTGGGCAGGTGTTCTATCTTGATGATCCAAAAGCTGGTGAATGGTGGAAAATAGTGAACCATATCTCTCATAGAGGAATATGGAATACCACTACAACTGAAGAGACGCCGGCGACTGAAGATGTTGAACCGCAAAGAGACATTCCTACATATCAAGAGCCAAATATTTATGTCATCCGCTCCGACATAATGAAAATGGTTCAAGATGGTGAACGCTTACCCATGTCTGATGGCTCTACGGATCTAACTCAATATGAGACTATAGATCTAGAGAATGATGGCAGTGAAGATAAGGCGCAGGATGACGACGAGGACTTAGGATATTCGTCGGATGATGTTGAGTATGATGATGATGAGGAGCAATCGGATAATAGTGTCGATGAGGATGATGTTGATAATGACTAGTAGTACAATATAACTACGCGGAAAATTAATTGGTAATTAATTATTGTAATCTCACTTTTTCAAGGTAATGATGATTAATTATATTATGATCGACGAGGAGTACAATATAATTAATATTCTGAATTCAATTTTTTTGAACGAGGATCGGAGTACTAGTAAAATTATTTTGTCATTCCTAACATAACTAATGGATCCAAAATTGAACTAGTTCGGATTGGCCTCATGAATTCGAATTAATTAACGCTTAATTAATTATTAATTACTGTACGTATACAACCTTACATCATAATTTTTCGCGTATACTTTGGATGATACTTTGACGCACAAATTTCACTTTGATACGTAGGGTATGACTTAGGCGACGAACAGAGCTGATTTCGTCGCCTAAGAAGGTACTGAGACGACGAACACCCCTCTTTTTATCGTCTAAGTCATACCCTACATACCCTAACCCTAAACCCTACATACCCTAAACACCTTAACCCTTTCCCCTTTCCCCTAACCCGGAATTACTTAGGCGACGATACCAATTGTATTCGTCGCTTAAAAAGGAGCTTAGGCAATGAAACGTAACTGTTTTCGTCACCTAAGTCATAGTTTCACAATCTGACCTCTAAGAGCACGACCATGCATACCATCTTCAAATAATTTTTTTTCCTTCAGGGGGTAGAGTAACCAATTCTTGGACTGTAAGTGTCGACGGTTGAAAATCGGAGTTACGAAAATTCGCATATCAACATTTCCGTTCCGTTGAAATTTTGGTTTTATGGTTGACTATGTCAATCAAACGCTTAACAAACTTCGTTTTTAATGAAAATTCATGAACTTACATATTATATTATGATCAATATATTCAACAGCTATTTTGTCAAAATTCAATTTTGTTAATGTTTACGTGGAGTAAATATAGACGTGCGAACACTTAAGTTATACAATAGTAGTAGATATATCACAAAGTTTGAATCTCTAATAAATTTTGGCTATTAAATTTCAATTAAATTTTTAAATTTCTTACGACGAGATAAACACCTGTAACTTCGAAAACGGGTTTACTAATTATTTTTATGATAGTGCCCGTCTTTTAACTATTTTTCGATAATCACTAAATTTCATTCAATCGAAACCTAAATTACTTCGAATTAGGTTCATTTTTTAAAAAACATATTGTATAAATATAATGGTTATATCTAATGGTTCATTTTTTTTAATTTATAAGTAACAACACAAAAATAATTTCCATATAATTTTTTTAAAATATTCACTTAGGCAACGAACCAAGGTGTTTTTATCGCCTACGTGAGCACTTCGGCAACAAAAACACCTTGGTTTGTCGCCTAAGACCAAATTTTTTGACGGTTTGGTTTGTGCGCCAAAATTTTCAGGCCACAAATAAGAACGGCTTTGGTGACGAAATACCTTATGTTCGTCGCTTAAGACCAAATTATTTGGCGGTTCAGTTTTCTGAATGCCTATTTTTTGGGCCACGTTTGAATATTACTTAGACGACGAAATGGTTGATTTCGTTGCCTAAGTTTAGGGTTTAGGCGCCGAAACAAACTCTTTCGTCATCTAAGTGGGGTTTATTTTCCTGTGCGCCTCATTTTTGGGGCCATATTTAAGTTCCACTTAGGCGATGAACCGATCATTTTCGTCCCCTGAACAAACTTAAGCGACGAAATTGTTTATTTTCGTCGCCTAAGTTCACTGAGGCGACGAAAACCATCGGTTCATCGCCTAAGTGAATGTGTATATCCATATTTGTTTCGAACCAATCTCTCTCTCTCTATTCTCTCTCATTCTCTCCACTCTCTCTCTCGATCCGTTCTCTCCCAAAGGTCGCCACCTCCTCCACCTGCAACCACGTCGCCGCCGCTTCCCTGCCTCTCATCTCGCTCTCCCGCCGTCCGGCCACCCCCTCACTCCTCTCCTCCAAAACCATCGCCCCTCACTCCTCTCCTCGATCACGTACTCCGACCGCCCTCCTCCCCGCCGCCTCGCCTCAACGTCGCCGTTGGTATTTCGATATCTCACTCTCTCTCTCTCTATATATATATATACACGTATAATATATGTTGTGTACATATTTCATATATATATATATTGTGTATATAGATTTAATTTGTATATATTGTGTATATAGATTTTGTGTATATATATTTTTGGATATATTGTTAATTAGTAAATGAAATATTAATTGTGTATATTGTGTGTGTATATATATATTTTAATGCACGTATTTAGTACGTATAATATATTGAGTATTGTATATATAATGTATAGATATAATTTTGAGAATATTGATGTTAATTATTTGGTAAATTGGTAATATAAATTGGATAAATAAATTTTTAATATAAAATCCACGAAATAAATTGGATAATTAAATTGGTGAAATTTGAATTAATTAGATAATTTTGGATATATCTGTGAAATTTGGATAAATTGGTAAAATGTATATAAATTAGATAATTTTGTAAAATTTGGATGGTAAATTAGTAATATATATCGAATTGAATTTATTCGTAAATTGGTAATATATATCGAATTGAATTTAAGCGTATGTATATTGATGTTATTTTTGAAATTTGGATAAATTCATTTTTTTTTAAATTTGGATAAATTCATTTTTTTTGAAATTTAGATAAATTGGATATATTAATTTATGAAATTTGGATAAATTGGATATATTTATATTCGATGAAAATTTGGATTAATTAATTTGGATATATATTGTTAATAAATAATTTTTTCAGCTTAATTAATTACGATAGATGACCCCAAAGAAGAGGCGATCGGAAGAAGATAGGGAAGCCGAACTCCATTCCATTGCACATGCAATGGCTTGGAGCCAAACTGAGTCGGAGGAGACCGTTTCGGCTCCTTCGAATCGTTTGGGTATGCCGACTGGCCCAATCCCTCATGCTCCAAATGAGGCGGCCACTGCCCATACTGACGACCCACCCGTCACCAATTCAGCGGTGACGTCTGAAGGTCCTATGGAGTCGGTCGACGACTTCGTTCACTATAGTCCATGGCTCACAGCGAGGAGACATCCGTCAGATGAGGTCCCCAAACAGAGTCGGGGACTTGGGAAGGCTGCGAAAATTGAGCTCATTGTCAGGTCGACCGGGAAGAAGATCTCGGTGCCATTCGACTATTTCACCCGAGGCCTTCCGTCCTCGCAACTTGGCAGCCTCACGTCATACACCATCGGCTCAATCATACGGAACAACATCCCTATGGTTGCCGCTTCGTGGAACAAGCTTCCTAAATTCGAGAGGTTGAGGGTGTACCGCGAACTCTTGGTAATACTATTTAATTTTTTATATTTGATAATTAATTACCAACCACGAAGCTAGGCATAATGTTTAGGTTCTAATTCTTTTTTCTAGACACATTTCGTATTGACGGCATGCCGGAGATGATGGAGCACATCAACACCGTGGCCAAAAAAAATTTCAAGGATTGGAAATACGACCTCCACAAGTAGTATCTCCGACATGGCGCCGCGCCTGTCTCACATGAGCTACGGGACAAAAAGGAACATGAGTGGGAATGGTTGGTTAGACACTTTGAGTCCGATAAGTATAAGGTTCGTCTTCATTTCCTTTAAATTGAGAAAATTAAATAATTTCTTATTTTTAACCATTTATTTATTATTTAATAATTTTTTTTGTCAAACAAATAAGGTTGGAGGCCAACAAGGCAAACCATGTGAAGAAGAATAAACACCATACTTCGGGGTCGAAAGGCTACATGTTCATCGCAAAGAAGCACAAGGATGGGGGTTCTAAGCATTCTCTCCTGGATCCCAGCGTCTCGCATTATGTCAGGCCCGGGGTCGATGATGAAGCGAGTCAACAAAAGGTAAGTAACTCATCTTGCCTAACTCAATTCAATTTAATCATACTTAATTCCAAAATGTATCAAAATTTACTATAACGTAATTACATTTTTAATTTCAGGCGCGGTTGATAGAAATGACCCAGGAACAGTTAGCGAACACCCAGCTGGAAAACCCGGGTATGACGTCCGAAGAGGTGCCCCCTCTTTCGGTAGAGAGCCAAATCACCATCGCCGATGCTGTTTACGGTCGCCGAGCTAGCAAAGAGGTTCGTGGTCTTGGACGGAGGGTCTATAGAGATTTGTCGTCCCAACCCTCCGGATCGTCGTCCAGTAGGCGAGGTGGGGTCGATGCCGAGGCTGTTCGAGCCGCACAAGAGCAGGCTCGATTGGCACGGGAGTCAGCCGATCGAGCCTAGGAGCAGACCAGGTCGATGCAAGGGCAACTGGACGGGCAAAACTAAAGAATGACCGACTTTTTCGCGATGTGTGCACACATGGGGTTGCCCGTTCCTAAGGACTCTTGTTGTCCCCCCTCCTCACGGGCCCAACGACGACCAGACTGCTGACGGCGGAATAGGCGGCATGTTTACCCCCCCCCCCCCCCCCCAAATAGTTTAGTTTTGTATTTTCTTTAATTTGTAAAAACTAAACTTGCATTTTCTTTAATTTGTAAAAACTAAACTTGCATTTTCTTTAATTTGTATTTTCTTTACTTTAATGAATATTTTATTAATATAATTAATTTATATTAATTTTTAAAATTATTATTAATTTTATTTATTTAATTCAGAAAAAAAAACACAACTATTAACTTAGGCGATAAAATAGGCGTGTTTCGTCGCTTAAGTGCATGTATTCACTTCGACGACGAACACGCTTCGTCGTCTAAGTAGGGTACTTAGACGATAGAATGTCGTTGTCATCGAAGTGGTCTCTGAGACGATGAAATATGTTCATCGTCTAAGTGGTCTCTGAGACGACGGAAATGTTTTGTCGTTCAGAGGGACAATTTTTCGACGCCCAAGTACTTAGGTGACACACTACTTTTCGTCACCTAAGATGGTACTCAGGCGACAAAATGAATCAATTTCGTCGTCTAAGTACCTAGGCGACAATTCTTAGGCGACGAACATTTCGTCGCTTAAGTACTTAGGCGACAAAAAATTTTACTTAGGCGACGAAGTAAGTGTATTTTTTTTGTAGTGTGCATATATTATCTTCAATTTAGTTCACGGTGAATCAAATTCGCTCTATTCGTATCATTTAAATATTTTAAATATTTATTTCAAATATATATACTTAGATTAGAAAACGAAAGCAATGTGTGCTGAAGTATGATACAAACCGTATGAGTATAAAATGACATATGGTTATTCCAAAACGTAGCTACCTATTTTATTATGAAAAAAACGTAGCTACCTATTTTATTTACGAATAATTTTACAATGTGTTAAACATAAATATATATTAAAATAATCTATAATCTAGTTTCTACGCTATTTATAGTACATACTACTGTTAAAATCATAGTAAATATCATGTACAAGCGGATTGTGCGCGCGCACTATACGTGCACCCCCTTTTGACCTTTTCCACTATTATTCGTTGTTCCAAAAGCAAATTGGGAACAGTACTCACAGTAGGTAGTAGTAGACTAGTAGTAGTACAACGCACCCACCTCAAGTACAGTCCACGAACACGGATTCCACTCGTATTGTATACAGTAGATTGGAGATTGTACTGCTTCTCGTGATCGAGCGGCGGACATCAGCTGTACGTGATGACATGAGGGCCCTTGATAGCATGTGACATAGGGATCGACTATTGGATTGTTTGGTGACGTTGATAGAATTTTTAATTTTAGATGTGTGGATTGGGTGGTGGTTGCAAGTGGAAAAAGGGATTGGTTCAGAATTGGAATCCTTAACCCACGAGCAGCAATTTTTTAACAGGTGATTGTGGTCCTTGAGGAACAAGTAAAACAGATAAATAAAAGAAGAAAGTAACAGATATAACCAAATGTATGTATCCAAAAAAAACAAAGAAGATATAACCAAATGTATGGAATTTTTGGACCATCATATCGACTCACGCGTGCGACATAGTCTAGTGGTAAGTGGGAAATTGTGTAATACATTTTTGTTACATATAAAGTATCGTATGGTGATGCCACAGAGGTTTAGGTTTCGTGTTAGTCAATTACTACGTGCAAATGAGTGGTATTTAAACTTAATCTTAAGTAAGGCGCATGAAATAAGAAGATAGGACCGAATAAAAAAATTCTAAATGTATTAGGTTAAAGGTCACTAGTTAGTTAGTTGTTTTTTTTATACAAAAAAAATATATCCGATGTATATATTAATCTAGTCAAATACAATAAAAAAATAAATAGAATAATCTTTTTTCAAGAGAGACAAATTTAAACTAGACAGTAGTATATCCATAAATATTTGGAGCATAATGAAACTAGGTGTAGACTATCAAAGTTATTTAGATGAAACTAGCCTAGGACACCTAATATCTAAGACATCTTTGCGTTGTCAACGACGACTTTTGCTACTTCCTTTGACTCCTACCTCTGGAGCAACAGGACTTGCAAGCACAATATCGTATGTGACCAAACCTTCTCCAACACATTTGGTCTTAGCTTTCCAAATATTGGAAACCCTGAAGCTAGAGTTGCTCCCCATCACCAAAATCGCTCGAGGACTACCCTTGAAAACCTAATTGATGTATCTTTCATTGTCAAAATCCATCGTCCATTGAGCTCCATCATTGTCGAAATCAATTCTCGAAGAAGCAATCGCTATAATGATACTCATAAGTGTGCACACATAAGCGAGATGATCGAAATTGTTGTTGAGAAGCACGATTGAGTCCCAAATCTAACGTTGTTAACTTGAGGAAGAGGCTTTTCTCTTAGAGAGAAAACTAAGGATTTTTTTTTTTGAGTGTGGACTCTGGTCACTAGTTAGTTTATGTTAGTATTACATATGATAATATTAGATTAAATATAATAAAAAAGAAGAAACTTACGAATCTGTCAAGATCATATGATGTGTAACACGTACATGAATACAATGGTACATTACCATCTTCCTATACCCTGGTTGATGAATCTAGCAGCTCAATACTTTTCTCTTCGGTCGTGTTTAGACGTTGCAAAATACGATGGGAAAATAAGGGGATCGATGGCTATTTCCCATCTAATAATATAGTTTTGGTTAACTTAGACTGTTCCCTCCTCCATGAACATGGATGATCTTCACAAAAGAGAGAGGGCCTTAGATATGTATTTGGCTCGCGGCTCACGCTACCCACACAATCCTTTGTGAAAGCCACGTCAAACACAAAGCCACCCACGTACCTCACGTAGTAACGTGTCCTTCCTTTCTTCGACGTTTGTTAATTGCTGACCCCCATTTTAGGGCGGTGATCTGAAACCGTGGCCGGATATGCGGGGAGTAGAGTCGGCTTGGGGAGTGGTTCGGCTCGACAAGTGGGTCGGGGAGGCCTTATTACGTACAACACGTGGTGGGAGATAAAGACTGAGTGGTGGAAATTACTGGTGGGCGCTCAGGCAGGAGATCTGAGTGTGGGGCCTAGTAGTGATAAGAGGGGCTGAAGGGACACGTAGTTTTTGTGGAAAGAACAAGATTGCCGGGTTTTGTCCCAGATCTGAATCGGCTGCGTACAACTGGATGCTATTCTAGACTTGAAAGGAAAATATCCATTTGATTAATCAACTAGTCTGTTGTATTCTTTCTTCTTCTTTTTTTTCGAGAAAAATTTACAATATCTTTTTTCTTTTTCGTTTTAAAAATATAAAGTGATATAAAATCATTTTTTACCGTCATGACATTATTACAGTCTCATGCATAAAAATATGTACACAAATTTAAATAAAAAATGAAACAAAAAACTCAAATGCTTTATGAAGAAATAATATGTGATACAAGAAAGATTGATTCATTTTTTTCTTTTTGACGAAAAGAAAATATCATTAAACGACATTCTCAGCATAAATAGTACATACACAGCTGACAAACAACCTTAACTCTAAACAGAGAAGAAAAAAAACTGATCAGAACAAATATTAGTTTTTAAAACGTTAAGCTCAATAAATTAATGGCGAGCTTACTTGCATCTTTAACGGATTGTGAAAGACATGTGAGAGTGAAGATGAACATACCCCTAAGCACGCAATTATGGTAGGTAAGTTATCATCCATGAATCACGAAATCCAAAAAAGATGTAAATAAGCCGGCACCATTAGTACTGCCTAAACAATCTTTCTTTTGCCTAATAGAGATAGGCAAGAATTCTTCGTCTTCATCAAGTAATTAAAGCAAATGGAGATCCCAAATAAGAAATCTCATTGGGCAAAGAGACCACCAACTAAACCCATCAGGCCAGGGATCCAGTATAGCAAGCCCAAGAGAGCCATGGACAACAGTAAGGCCGTGCTGCACATTGGCCGCAAGCATCAACATCGACGACGACACAGTCCGGCCATATCATGCCGCGCCCCATCAGCCCATGGTTGCATCACCTCCTCACCTCGTGGCTTTACTACAACCTTCTAAACACTAGGAAGCGAATTAATACGAGATACACCCGGCAGAACGTCGCGATGAAAAAATTTTGAGAGGAGGAGACAACGAAAGGAAGTTGCATAGGTCTTCTCACATGGAGGAACTAGGGCAATCAAAGAGGATGGGGAATCAATGGAGATTGGTGAAGAAAGGGAGAGAAAATCTGCACGGCGCTAGCTAGGGTTCATAGAAAGATTGATTCATAATCGTTGATGGACACTAAAAATTAGTATGTGCATGTTATTATGAATGTCTGTTATAATTGATAAACTACAAATAAGGGTTCTCGATTTTATTTTTTCTATTTACCTAAAAACATTCTTATTTAAGTGTTATATAATTTTGTGACGTTTAACTACCAATGTAGAATATGCTAAATAGGTGGCATTTTTATTAGGTGGTATTTATCTTTATCGAGTAATTAAAGGGAAACGGCTTAAGGACCAAGTTTGTCGAGTCAATCTCAATACCGAGTATTTGACAGCACGAATAGATCATCGAAATGCTTCAAACATTGACCGCCCTAGAATTCGATCTTTCGTTAACTTTTTTAAGGTCTAAAGTAGAACAAGTTTATCAAAGTAAACCACTAACTTTGTTTAAGCTTTACTATTTTAAGCCTTCCCATTCCATCTCAATCCCCATATGAAATCGAGAAAAAGAAATAGGACAGCTAAGCAAACAAAACCCCCCAAAAGGAATAAGATAAAAGTAAGACCAACCACATAATGCGTCTGTTTAGAATGAATTCTTAAAAGTAATTTTTGTTATTACTATTTTTAGGAGGAAGTATTTTCAGGAGAAAACATATTTTATGTACTTTTTATAAAATTATTTTGAAAACTTATAAATAATTTTTAAAAATTTTTCAAAACACTTTTAAATATAACTACACATGCACTTAAAAAATTTTAAAAACACTTTTATATATTTAAAAGTGCTTTACAAAACTATACCAAATAACTCCCATATCTCTCGCTCAACCCAGTCGGGCCCCTCTCAACAGACCTCAAAGTCCATTATTAAATTTAGCTAAATGACGGATTTCAATGATTCAATCCCTTTGATTTACCAAAAAAAAAAATGATTCAAGCCCTTTCGATCCTATCCCTTCGTATTTTTGCCGCAGTATATAAACCCCTCTCACTCCATTCTTCGACTACACAAACCGAACAAACAAACCAAACCCTAAAACTCGATCCTACCTAATTAACCAATTTCAGCTCTAAGTTTTCTTTTTTGATCCCTTCAGATTTTGCTATATCACTTCCAACCTCTTCTTCCTTCTCCATCACCCATCATTTTCAGTAACGCAAAGAAAGTAAATCACCAAATATTGCATCTTGTCCAACTATAAATACACAACCTCATCTTCCACCACCACCTCACTTACATCAATTAGAGCTCTCCTACTTTTTTTTCTTCCATCCCTAACATAATCTCTACCCTTTGGGTTTTGTTGTCCCTAAATGGATAACAGAAACCCTAACAACAAGAGACCCCGGGACGACGGGTCGGATGAGCTCGAGTCCTGTCCACCACCACAGTCGAAACTCATCCGAACCGACTCGGTCACCGAGTCTATCAGCTCTGACGCGAACTCGGGAGACGTTCGCGACCGAGCTGATTCGGAAGAGTTGGATATCGACTCGGCCGCGGCCAAGTTGATCCAGGAAGACCTTCTGAACATTCTAGAAGACGTGGACGTACGTGACGCGGCGATTCAGGATCTTGACTCGGTGATAAAGAGCTTCGAGGAGGAAATAATAAAAGTCCCGGCAGTCCCGGCGTTCGAAACGACGTCGGTTTCGGGGGAGTCGTCGTCGCAGCCAGAGCTCGGTTACTTGCTGGAGGCGTCGGACGACGAGCTCGGCCTTCCGCCGAAGAACAACACGGGCGAGGAGAGTAAAATGGAGGCGGCGGATTTCACGGCGGCGAGTACTTCCGAGACGGTGGCTGCATTGGACGGGATGCTTGGAATGTTTGACAACGACGTCATTATTCCGAGTTATTACGACGCCTTCGATTTCGGAGTCGTCGGTGGAGGATACTCCTCGGAGAGTAATGGCGGAGGAGAGTACGTGGCGTTGGGTGGGTTGTTTGATTATGACGGTGGCGTTTCTGAGGTTCCGTGGCGGACGGAGTCGCTTTTTGCTCTGTAGAAGGAAACGTTACGTACGAACGGGTTTTTTTTTTCCGAGGGTTGGTTTTTTGTTTCGTGTGACCGACCTTCGGAACCGTTTTGGATAGCTAGACTTTTGTAGTCTTGTTCATACAAGGGAGGATGTAATTAAGTAAAACTTTGAAAAGAAAGAAACGAAGCAAAGATGATGAAATGAAAGCAAGTATACGAACTTTGAAACGAACGTACATACATGTAGATCTTGGTGTTTGTTTCTGCGACGAGTTACTCTTTTTTTCTTTCCTGAAAATGGTCATTGATGGTGAGTTTTTTTGTTTTTTTTTGTTTTTACGCTATCGATTTAAGGCATTTTATCAAACTTACTTTTGCTTTGGTGCAATGTCGTCAAAGGAATTGCCGGTACGACAGAGATTTGAAGAGTATATATACTTTTCTTGAGACAAATATATAACATACGATCGAATCAAAAATGATACATCAATTCGTGAACCTCTCTTTGTTGGTAGGACCGGGCTTAACTTAAAGAGAGCGGAGGCAATGGTACGATTATGGTGAACTTGGTAAATTGTGAATTAATGAACATCAAATGTTATCGCTAATGTTACGTTGATGATATACAACTTCTAGTGTCTCTTGAAAAACGAAATTTATTTTGATTCACAATAAAATGAGTTACAACGAATTATTGCAATTCAAAAGTCTTGATCAAGCACTCGCGATATTCTGTTAATCTTTTTTACATAGGTAGCGTGAGAGACAAGACATGTATATTCATATGCGCAAGAAATGTCTCCTCATATGAGCACGACATATCCGCAAGAAATTGGGCTAATATCCCCGAAAAAGTCAAGTAAATATGTGTTTGATGCACTAACTCTAGAAAATGAAACAAGAACTCCACTAAACTCTACCTGTTTCTACCGAATTACGCGCGGAGGCGTAATGGGGCGGAACAGTACGAATATTCATTCCTTCTCCTTGTTGCACGTCCGGACGCACGGGCCGTTCGGATGGTCGGGCGCTTCCTCTTCCTTCGGGTGATCGGGTGCGTGTGCTCGGCTACGGCTGTTAGAAGAATACAACAATGAACAAACATTCAGGGGTCAAGACGGGGTGACCCGCCTTCAACGCTCCGATGCCTAAGTCAGATGGTGTATTGGATATAACAGTCAAACGAACGTGCGAACGAGTAAGTATTTGGGTCGAGTGAATTCGTCAAGATGGAACGAATGGGATGAGGTTGAATTGTCCTTACCTGTAGTAAATGCCTTACCTATATAGGTGGTTGAGTTTGGAGCTTGATGATGTTCTTCGATGTGGGACTGGTGCATTTGCTGGTGTGTGATCCGCGCATTCGGGCGTGCGCCCCACGGGCGCGTGCGAGCTCGTATGGGGTCGGTCTGGTGAGTGAAGTTGAAGCCTCCCTGGTGGTCTTGCGGGTGGCCCGGTAGATGTTGCTTACCTGCTTAAGTGGATAAGTATGTTAATCGTACAACTAATGATACAATACTAACACTACTAGTGTATAAATAAATACATAAAAACTCTACCACAGTACCTACCACCTACACTAGACGAGAGTAGCAAATTAAGTTCCATGAGGATGACTAATATAATGTTTGGTACCAAAAAATTTTAGGGTCCTGAGAAGTTTTTAAACCGTCTTTTTTCTTGATCTTGTGTTTTGTGCGCTCGCGTGTCAGTGTCGTATGACAGAATCGTCGATTTGTTTGCCAATTGCTACCCGACTTTTTTTAAAGCGATTGAGAACGGGAGAGCACCAACCCCGCCTGAATGGATTCTTCTTGCCTAAATGACTTTAGGACTTGTGATTTTCGTGTCTCTAGCTGAGCCACGAAGATTGATACTCTACACTCCTCCTGGTGTAAAGCAGAGCAATCTCCTTCACAAGATTTTGAAAACACAAGGTGTTGCGTCCTTGAATCTCAAGACTTTCACGCTCTTCGAGTGACAAATCTTTTGATCGCTGGTTGCCGTGTTTTGCGTCTGTGAATCGCAAAATACTCACGCTCCTTCGGGTGAATGATCTCTTGATCGTTGATCTTCTTGCGCCCTACCAGAGGAAGAAAGATTGGGCTATTTGGTGGTGTTGGTGTTGGAAAGACAGTGCTTATTATGGAGCTTATCAACAATGTCGCCAAGGCTCATGGTTCGTTCCGTTTAAACACATCTTAGTTAACCTCCCCTCTTACAGTTGACAAGCTGTGGAGTAATGATATGTTTCTTCCTCCGTCTGCAGGTGGTTTCTCTGTGTTTGCTGGTGTGGGACAACGTACTAGAGAGGGAAATGATCTATACAGAGAAATGATTGAAAGTGGATTCATTAAGCTTGGAGAGGAGCAAGTTAACTTGCCACAAAACAACTATGTAATTTGCGTAGTGCAAATTATTTTGTGTGCTCAACTTCATTTGCATTTATTGTAGATGGACAGTAAGTGTGCTCTTGTGTATGATCAAATGAATGAACCTCCTGGTGCACATGCTCGTGTTGGTCTCACAGGGTTGATTGTGGCTGAACATTTCCGTGATGCTGAAGGACAAGCAGGGCCGATCCTGCATAAATAGAGGTCCAGTGCGGAAATTAAAATGTGGTCCCTATTTTTTGTGTGTGTATTGATATGTTTTTTGCGAACAAATTCATATCATCAAATCAATTCAACATTTAATTATTCCAATATATTCAAATTCCTAAATCACATTCACATATATACGTATAATAACTGTAATTAACATTGAATTGAATGAACATCTAAAAAACAAACATTAAGAAAGAAATAATAAGTTTACCTTTGAGAATCAATTTAATATTCAAAAATCGTCGATATTGGATTGTTGATAAAGTAGTAGAGTAACAATGGAAATTGGAAAAGATTGATTGTTTGATATGGGTTTTTTCTTTTTTTTCTTTTGTAGTTGATTGGTGGGAATAGGTTAGGAGTTATAAAAAGGAACAAGAATAAGAAAGAAAAGGGGAAAAAAAAGGAGAAGTGAGGATCGAACTTGGTTGGGAAGCAAAGGGGGAAAGAAAGTCTTTACCAACTGGACCAAGTGCTCATTTAGTCGAATATTGGTTTTTTAGTACATATGTTTTTGAAATAATTTTTTTTGAGGCCCCCGCACCTCTCGCGCTCCTCTAGGGCCGCCTCTGAGGACAAGATGTGCTTCTCTTCATTGATAACATATTCCGCTTTACCCAAGTAATCTCTCTCTCTCTCTCAAAACATAGTGACATTTGATTTGGCATATTAATGGTGTTTTTTTGTTAGTAGAAATGCATCAATAACTGTTTCAGATGTTTTCCTGACATTTTATCTTGCCTTCATTTTCCAGGCTAACTCAGAAGTGTCTGCTTTGCTTGGTCGTATCCCATCCGCTGTTGGGTACCATCCTACCTTAGCTACTGATCTTGGAGGACTTCAAGAGCGTATTACTACAACCAAAAAGGGTTCCATTACATCTGTTCAAGCTATATACGTACCTGCTGATGACTTGACAGATCCGGCTCATGCAACCACTTTTGCTCATCTTGATGCCACCACTGTGCTATCACGACAAGTATGTACCTTATATTTTCACAGATTCTATTTTGATCTGTTCAGTTTGCTACTAGCCTTGAATGAGTTAAATCTAATAAGAATTGATTCTTGGTCAGATATCCGAGCTTGGAATCTATCCTGCTGTCGACCCCTTGGATTCTACATCTCGTATGCTCTCCCCTCACATTTTAGGTGAAGAGCACTACAACAGTGCTCATGGTGTTCAGAAAGTTCTTCAAAACTATAAGAATCTGCAAGATATCATTGCCATTTTGGGGATGGAAGAGCTTAGTGAAGACGACAAATTGACTGTTGCCCGTGCTCGTAAGATTCAGCGTTTCTTGAGCCAACCGTTCCATGTTGCCGAAGTGTTCACTGGTGCTCCAGGGAAGTATGTTGAGTTGAAAGAGAGCATTACCAGTTTCCAGGTAATCAAAGTTTTTTCTCTTATATTTTCCCGATGCATAGGATATTTTGTTAAAAATGACAAATAGCAGATGGTGCTTGATGCCCTGGACTTTTAAACACCTTATTTTGGGTCATTCTCTGATTCTGCTTTGTTCGATTATGTTAAATCAGGGAGGTCTTGATGGGAAATATGATGACCTCCCCGAGCAGTCGTTTTATATGGTCGGTGGAATTGAAGAAGTCATTGCGAAAGCTGAGAAGATTGCTAAGGAGAATGCTTAGGCCCGATCCTTTGGCCTTTTTGTCTGAAATCCTGAAATTCCAAAAGAGCTAATTATGCCGGCATTGGTAATTCTCAGGAATTTCATTGTGTTTTGACGAGAGAACTGGCTTTCAGTTAAAAAAGCATTAATTTTGTTAGGGTTATATTAGGTAGAGAGAGATGAGGAGTGGGCAAATTCTGTCAGGTGAGGTCCCTTCCCTTGTGCAATAAGGTTGCACCCATGTGTACTTTTTCTTCTATAATGAGTTCAATTTATCAAAGAAATGTGTTATTCCATATCGTTTTTCCCTTTTTCTGTTTCATTTTCACTAAACTGGTGTCAGCTTACTCAGTTATGGACTCAATCATACTTAAAAGTTCATACTGCATCAAGTTTACATGTCACAATAATCATATATCAAAAGCCTTGCATAGAAATAAAACTTATTCACGATGTTCAAGACATTCTATTTTTTTTATCACTAACGTAAAAAGACAAATTAAACTATCACGAAATGAGCCGATGATGCATTCTTTGTTAAATGGTGCAGTTTATGATACAATGTATTAGTCGAGTCGCATATGAGAGTATTTTGGGTGTGTCTCTTCTTATGAGGTATAGGCTTTATGTCTCCCATTATATTCTACCATTTCATTAATCAAGGCGTGAGAGTAGCCGCAATATATAGTTAAGAAACTGATCATCAATGCAGCTATTATTCCTTAGCTGCATTCCTTTATTTGAGCTACACACATGTTCATTCAGTTTTGCGTCTAAGCACCACAAGGAAGTTATATACCATCCTGGATCTAATGCTTAAGATATTTTCTTCACATTTTTCACGATACAAGTGGAAGAGCTCATCTAAGATTTCTTCTCCAAATTGCTGCTTGAAGAGCTCCGCCATGACTGCTCTAGCGTGACGTTCAAGTAGTTGTGGTAGTGAAATGGTGCTGTCTATTGAGGGAGTAGGCAAGAGTTCCACTATCTCTACGCTAAAACGTCGATTTCGTTCCACAACAGCTGCTAGTTCTTCTGGAGACATGTGATACAGAGGTATGTTGAATGAATCTACTTTGGCTTCGCTCACAACGCCCTGCATTGTTGAAGAACACAAAGTATTTAAGCATATAAGTTTTCTTGGTCAATCTTCCTTTATTTGTTAAAGAGTTCTTACCTTTCTGACCAAGTCCATTAGGCAAGATTCAAGAAGTGGAATGAAAAAACCTGATCTAGCAGAATGAGGTGAGCCATTTGGGCGGCCTGGAAAGGTAAGGACCATTAGTCCTCCATGCACAATCTCTTGTGCTCTAGCTTGCAGGAAGCTCTCCATGTCATCATTATATTGAGTTTCATAAGCTCTTATCACCTCATCTGTGGAATTCGCGTAATGAATTCTTCCTTTGTTCCAAGCAGGACTGTTGCTATCCGCTACTGCTTTCGGTACTTGAGAGAGCCAATGAATGGAGGTAGAAGAATAAGCAAAGTGAATGGAAGCATTGGGAAACACCTGACCATAGAAAGAACCCGGCACACCGGCTGCATAGTATCTCTTATTTTGTGGGAGAGACTTGAACAGTGTGTTGAAGTCGTTTGAGGTGTGATCATTGAAGCAAACAAAGAAATCAGGGACTTGAGAATTAATCAGCACTTGGCTTTGATACTTTAACTCCACAGCTTCAAGTATGCTTTGAACTGCTAAAAAAGTATTTGGCCCGGTTGAGCAACCGAAATCAGCAATGTGAAAAGTCTTGGAAGGTAAGAACATTTCTATGTCAAGCTTCTCTGCGATTGCCTTGTTCAGAAGCTCTTTCGTAGCGTTCACGAGACCTCTCTGCAATACACACACAGAGGTTACTTCTTTCTCTCTTGTTTTGGCAAGTTTGTGCAGCATATATATTAGAGTATCCAAACTCTTTAGCCAACAGTTTTTTTTTTCTAAAGAAGTATCAAATGTTCAAACCTGATAAGTGGAGTTTTTGGCATAGCTGTTGGGGCCATCTCCACCTTGCATCGGAAGTGCTTCAGAGACTCTGCTGGTATTTTCGGCTTCCATTTCTCTTGTTGGCTATTGTATCATAGGGGTCACTGTTGTTTTATATCTACTACTAGTCTTCAACTTCACACTATTAAAATGAAGAAGCAGATTATCCACCAGATAATTTTGACAAATTTAACCATACAAATTGGTGGAGAATTCATTTGGCAATTATATAAAACATATATGCCTATACTTTAAGCAATCGTTCTGGTGAGTGACATTTTAGTATTAGTAATATGACATAACCATGTGTTGTCTTCATGTGGAACCATGTGTTATCTAGATGCGGAGGTAATTAAGTAGACTAATTATCAGTAGTCTGACTTTATTTCAATCAAGTAAGTCTCTACCATGTTGCTTAGGACTTTCTGATTACTTTGCATTCTATTTATGCCTAATGTACAAAGGTATTTTCTGACTTTCTTCAAGTTCCAATTACAGTTTGTGCTAATGATTGTTGTGCTGTGGCTCGTTATTTTCTCTTTGGCTATTTCTATTTTCAATAGTAGTTATTATAGGCTACTAAGATATAAAACATAAATCTTTTGTGCTCTTTAGTTTCTGTTCTTGTTTTGTTTTGTTTTGCGTTACTGCAGTAATTTGTTTCCACTGTGCGTTTGTTCTTCTTCTTTTGTTATTAGGTACACTTTTGTAACAACAATGATGTCTTTGCTATTTTGATTACATAGATTACTAGGATAAATACAATGACCTTTAAAGAACAGGCAGTCATACTAACTGTACGAATTTTACGATGTCAATAATCACGAATCAAAAGCCTTAGCAAAACAGAATTGAAACTTATTCATGATGTTTAAGATTTCAGAAATCACAAGACGTCTCTGCCTTGCGTCTAAGCACAACTAGAAAGTTGGCCGACTTCCCTGGATCAAGGTCCGCGGCATTAATTTTGTTAGGGTTATATTAGGTAGAGAGAGATGAGGAGTGGGCAAATTCTGTTAGGTGAGGTCCCTTCCCTTGTGCAATAAGGTAAGCACCTATGTGTACTTTTTCTTCTATAATGAGTTCAATTTATCAAAGAAATGTGTTATTCCATATCGTTTTTCCCTTTTCCTGTTTCATTTTCACTAAACTGGTGTCAGTTTACTCAGTTATGGACTCAATCATACTTATAAGTTCATACTGCATCAAGTTTACATGTCACAATAATCATAAATCAAAAGCCATGCATAGAAATAAAACTTATTCACGATGTTCAAGACATTATATTTTTTTTATCACTAACGTAAAAAGACAAATTAAATTATCACGAAAAGAACCGATGATGCATTATTTGTTAAATGGTGCAGTTTATGATACAATGCATTAGTCGAGTCGGACCTGATAGTATTTTGGGTGTGTCTCTTCTTATGAGGTATAGGCTTTATGTCTCCCATTGTATTCTACCATATATAGCTAGGTCTGCAGACATGGTATAGAAGTTTTGTTCATATTAGTCAGTTGGAGTGAAGCAACCACGTGACGCAGACATTCGTCAGCTTTGGCCTCAATATTTGCTAGCGTCATCACCTCAATCGAAAGAAGGGAAGTGATCTCGACAGAATAAGGAGGCGGAGGCACCCAAGAGGAAGAGGTCGGGGTGTCATTTGTGCTCGGCTTGATGATTGTGTCTGCGGCAGAGTCTGGAAGCACATGGTCACTCTCGCTGGAGCTGAGAACATCCACCGAAATCCCTGAAGGAATCACATCCGTTAGAACGACGTTGCCACCACCCAGCTGCCCAGAGACGATCACAATGTTGGCTCCTCTAGATCCGCCATGGCTTCCTTCGTCAAGTGTGGACTTCCTAGTCGTTTTGGTCGCCCGAGGGTCCTTGGACGAAGCTTTACGCTTCTGGGTTTCGACAACACTAGTACCCTTCTTCTGACCCATCGCGTACTCTTCCCCGATTCGGACGTCTCCTCGATTCGGGGAGCTAGAATGTCGATGGGGGCAGACAGCGCAATATGATGCTCTCCACGGACGTCATAGTTAATCAGCTTTGCCTCTTCTACCTCAGCGACAAACCCAGCAATGAGGTCATCAAGGTCGTTGTATGTATCCATATTCTTATTTTGGGGAGTGTTTGCTACGTCAACTAATATATATATATATATATATATATAGATAGTTGGAGCTGGGATTTGGTGACTGGAACGCCGGCAAAAAGTCTGAATCCGTATGGTGGAGCTTGGTGCGGATGTCTGCACCTGAGACGGACTATATATATATATATAATGATTCAGCAAAACCCTTCATGAAAAAGAAGCGTCCTTAGCCAAAACCAAAATAGTAGGAAACCAAGCACTTACGGGGAGCCCTCCGGAGGCTTACGTGTTTAAGGAAGGCATAGTGGTTCAGCAGGTACACATGCCAAAACTTCTCGGAGAAGTTGTTCTCAATTCGGTGGCAGTGGTGACGTTTGGTGGCGGAGAGCTTGAATCGGCGATTAACTTTGGAAACCAAACACATAAGGAAATAAATCTAGGAGAATAGCAAAAGTTGGCATACAAAAAATCCTAACCCACCTTTAGCCCTAAACCTATTGCTAACTTTCGGACCGGGGACTACATCCGGCAGGCTTGCCCAGTCGCCTTCGGCGATAAAGTGGGAGTCTTGCTAGATCGTGTTTGTTGTAGGTATAGTCTTAAAAAGGCGAAACCACCCCTTCCCATGCCTTGTAGTCAAGTGCAGCGTGCTCTTGCAGCCTTGCTTGTCTGAGTACTTCACGTCAAAATAATTCAAAACGTCATTCCGGGTCGGGAAGCCTAATTTGGCGGCGTACCCCATCACATACATGGCATTTAGAATCTGCAACAAGATGGGTGTAACCTGGCCGATGGCGCACAGAAGAGCCCCACAGATATATTGGTGAAATGGGTGGAGAGGAAGACGAAGACCTAGCTTCATGTGCATCACACTAATGGCAACCCGACCAACGGATGGTCTCGTAAACTTCTCGCCCTTGCACAACTGCTTCAGCATAACGTTCTTCGGAATATGAAAAAAAAATTCCTCATCGCTGCCATTTCAGTATAAGACATCGACTTCTTCGGTTCCTCCACTTCCTGTCCATCACTAAGCGTCTAGTTCACCACAACACCCATAATCTCATTTTGGGCTGGAGGAGGAAAGTTTACAGGCGAAGCCGACGCGGTGCATGATGTTGATGACGCCTCTTGATTCTCGGTGGACCCGATTTAGGGGATGTCATGTTACCTGTGAAATGTTCACGAATAAGATTAGCCAAATGTTTACCTATATTAGCTTCCCAATCCGCAAACAACTTCCCAAGAAACATAGGTTTCCTCGGGTTATAGGCATATGTCTAGATGACGCGGTATCCCTAATCTCAGCAAGAAAACGCTCCATCGCTTTGGGACTTAAAGAGTCACTGGAGATAGCAGATTCGCTACTGTCAGAAGAAATAACTACGGCCTCCATAGCCAACCTACATACAACTCGTAACGAAAATCAGCCAATCTATGTGACAAGAAGGGTTTGCCCCGAGCGTAACCAACTACCAAAAAACAATGAACAAAAAAAAAGGACGGCTGAAGTATCTGGAATACTCACTGGGCCTGGGGACTAGGCCCAGACCCAGAAAACCCTATATGAGGCCCAATCCAAAATCTCGCCAGAGGCGCGACCTCTCAATTACCAGATGATGGCTCCGGCAGCGACAACCGCCGTAGGCGGCTGATTATAAAAAACCACATCCTATACTAACACACACGAAAACAAAACCCACACCAAACCTACCACATGCACGCCCAAGTGAGAGAACTAAAGCACAAAACTTTGCAACCCAGAGAAGTTAAAAGAGGGCAAAGATGTATAACTTACTGTTCGGATACAGATCAGAAGTAAACACAGTGGTGGGAGACGGTGTGCGAACTCAGGCACCTGATCACAAGGCGGCAGCGGTTGAAAATCGCTCTCTCTCTCTCTCTCTCTCTCTCTCTCTCTCTCTCTCAATGCAAAGTGTGGGACGAGGAGTGTGAAACAGAGGTTTAAATACCAACCCGTGCGAACAATCACGACTGTACGTACTGACACGTTGGTTCACCGGATTGTTACACGTGTCACGAACGATCCACCACGTCGAAAGAGTCTAGAACACGATACGTATCATCTTGTTTCGTGCTTGCAGCCTTTGAGAAACATAATCACGCTATTAACCTACAACGGGACGTTTGGGAAACCCCAAGGCGCCCTAAGTTGACACGTGGTGCAAAGGTGTTCGACGACATTTAATGCTGACAGATCGACTACCCACACCTTTTCGCACACATCAAACCATAACAGTATTCAGGCTTAGCCGCGAAACAATAGGGCAAGCGGGAACCTGGGGACTTGCGAATCGCGTAGTGAAACAAGAATAATCTGAGTAGGCAAAAATTCCTAACTACCAGATTTTTCGGTTTCACTAGCAGCTGGAAAGCAATGCACCTCCTATGTTATGCAACTGCATAAATATCTGGTGATTAGCCACAAGTCGCTCAGGGGTCAGGAACTCGGGGGCTAAAGGGTACCTTGATAACGAGTTTCCACCAACGATTGCGCCACTATCGGTGCTGTGAAAATCAGCCGATAGGATGGATCGGGAGGGAGATACCATCGAGTACACCGTTAGATCAACGCAAGCCATGTCGTAACTTGCATCTCCCTACCGGAAAGATATGAAGGAGTATGCCGGTAAACAGGAAAGTGGCTCCAATGGGAGCGGGTCTACTGGGTTCCACTACTTGGAGGAACCTTCAAATGACGCCATGACTCATTCGAGATATTAACAAATTGTTTATTGACATCCGTCGCTTTAGAGAAATTACGCTTCAGCGTAGCGTATACGTGGTTAACAATTTTTGTCAAAATGCTTCAAAGAAAGTGATATTACGTATTCGGGGAGACTAGCAAACTAGCGACTTGCTACTCTCGCCATGACTAACCTCAATTACAACAATATTTTACTTTTAGCATGTGACAGGAGCGAAAAGGAATCGGGGCACCAACCTTGGCTAGAGAGAGGGGACTACACGACCGATTTCTGGCAACGGAAAGGTAAAAGCGTTAAGCACGTACGTATAACTCGCCAGTATTCGGTTTCGCAACTCCCCAACCAAGATTGATCCCCTTGGTTGAACGAGTTAATGGACTTGTACATATAACTCCAATAATGCTCTTATTATGTACATACTTAACGAGATAATCAGATACAAGTTCGTCTCACCTCATGCACCAAGACATCGACCACCCAGAGTTCGACAAGTTCGATGACCAGACCAAACGTTAATTCGAACCCTATTACCCTCATGCGCCCGAATAAGGAGCGGTTAGAGATCTCTTCAGTACATTGATCCCACATCGAAGAAGTAATTAGGGTACCAGCTTCAAGCACCTTGATAAGCATGAGTAATTCGACATTAATGGTACGCATTCATTTATCCTTTTATGCTTGCCATTACTCTGCTTGACTTAATGATGGCTACTTTTCTTGTTTTTGTGTTCGGAGATTCATTTCCACTGGTAAAATCACCTTGAACACTAACACTGTATCATTATTTCGTAGACATACAGATACTGTTGCAGAACTGTTTTCCTTCCATACATATAACTGACAGAAGATTATACCACTACTTACTATGCATACATATAACTGACAGAAGATTATACCACTACTTACTATGCTGCAAGACAGTAAACAAGGCCTTAGCACACTTAGTTAGAGCGAGAAAGCTCTGTAATCCTCTGTTCAGTACTCTGTTTATAAAGCCTTCAACTTATTCATGAAGTTTAAGATTCAGAAAATCGCTATGAAACCGCAATGTCCGAATCAATCTGCTTGCGTCTAAGCACAACCAGAAGAATGGTCGACTTTTCTGAATCGAAAGCATACTCTTCACATTTTTTCCGATACAAATCGAAGAGCTCATCTAGGATTTCTTCTCCAAATTGCTGCTTGAGGTCCCCTGCCATGCCAGCTCTGATGTGAGAGGCAAGTAGCTGCGCCATTAATTTAGTGTCCCTTACCAATGGAACAGGCACGTCGACCATATTCTCTATGGTAAAACATCCATTTCGTTCCACACCGGCTACTAGTTCTTGGGAAGACATGTTATACGCTGGTACGTTATACGAATCTACTTTCTCTTCTCTAACAACTCCCTGCATAAATTAAAACATATAGCACATATGTGTACATGATTTTTATCCTCGTATTGTTTAGCTATATGAAGATCAAGAATTGTTGCAGTTACTTATGAAGTGGCTTTACCTTTCTAACCAAGTCCATGAGGGAGGATCCGAGAAGCTGCATAAACACATTTGCAGAAGCATCAGAATGAGCAATGCCATCAGGTCGGCCCGGAAAGGTGAGTACCATTAGTCCTCCATACATAATCTCTTGTGCCCTGGAATGCAAGAAACACTCCATGTCCTCATGATATTGTGTTTGATAAGCCCTTATTACTTCATCTGCGGAATCTGAGTAATGAATTTTTCCTTTGTTCCAAGCAGGACTGTCACTATCCACCACCGCTTTTGGTACTCTTGAAAGCCAATGAATGGCATAAGAAGCATGAAAGATGTGGATAGAAGCATTAGGAAACAGCCGACCATAGAAAGAACCTGGCACACCGGCTGCATAGTATTTCTTGTTTTGAGGGAGAGTTGTGAATAGCATGTTGAAGTCATTTGAGGTGTGATCATTGAAGAAAACATGAAAATCAGGGACTTGGCTTTGGAACTTGGACTCCACTGCTTCGAGTATGTTCTCAACTGCCAGAAATGTATTTGGTCCAGTCGAGCAACCCAAATCCGCAACGCTGAAACAGTTGAAAGGTAAGCAGATTTCTGTGTCAAGCTTCTCTATAATAGCTTTCCTCACAATGTCTTTGCCAGCATCCACACCACTTCTCTGTTAAAAGCGATTTACACATGTTAGTTTTAGTTGAGACATTAGAGGATTCACAACTATTTGAAGCTAGTTTGAACAAACCTGGAAAGTGGAGTTTTTTGCATAGCTGTTGGGGCCATCTCCACCGGTCATCGGACGTGCTTCACAAACTTTACTGTTATCTTCTACTGCCATCTCTCTCTGGTTCTTATTTCTCTTTATGTTTCTCTGTGTATTGAATATGGGCCATTGCTACTTATACATACTAGCTAGCTACTTGCTGTTGCCATGAGACGTACTTATTTGACCAGAATAACAGGACTACATTTATTTTGAACATCATTGCACGTTATTTTGACAAAAAAATCATCACAAGAAAGTAATAGTCACCTGCAGCTATCTTGCATGTTAGTCCTGCAAGCATGTTCAATATATTCTTAACTTTTACGGCAAAATTCACTTTATTTACGGTTTGCTTTAAACATCATTTCACTGTTACAAAATATCACCAGTTTGTGAATTTCATCCCAAAAAAATGTTAAATGTCACTTTTTAATTCAATAAAAAAAACAGAAAGACTAGTTGGGATATGAGGATGGAAGGGAAGGCCTCATCGGAGTCAAGATGGAGGAGAAAAGTGAGCTTCTTGTACTTCGTTTGAATTGTGTCGATTTAATAAACTAATGAGATTTTGCAACCTTAAATAGTAAACTGATGATCTTGAAACTAGAGGAAATGATGTTTGAAGCAAACTAGAAGCAGGTAAACTGAATTTGCCCTAACTTTTATGTAAACATGTGAAGCAACCGAGGAAGTCGTAAAGCCTATAATGACTACTTTTCTAGTTTTTGTGTTGTAGATGAGTTACGTAGACATACAGATAGTGATACAGAACTGTTTATCTTCCATACAGATAGTTATTATGCCGCAAGAAATTATACAAGGCCTTAATGTTAGACAGCTCTTAAATCCTCTGTTTCGTACTCTGTTTATATGCGTTTGAGTACAACAATCAAGCTAACAGGTTCAAACACAGAGGTGGATTCTTCATACTTCTTGCCTAGTGTGTCAAAGAACTCATCCACCGTCTCTTGTCCGAAATGCTCCTTGATCGTTCTCTCCATCGCGGCTCTGTACATCGACGCAAACACTTCCGGCTCAGGCTTCTCTCGAGACAAGTTCTCCATTCTCTCAATGCTGAAACATTCATTCCCTTTCACAATCACTTCCACTTCTTGAAGTGAAGCGAAATACAGCGGCAGATTAAACGAGTCCACTTTGTCTTCAGGGATTGCACCCTACTCAACAAGTATGAATAGTTAAATCTATAGAATCAAGACAAATTATATGTTAGGTATTACATAATGTTGTACCTTCTTGACCATGCTCATGAGGCAGGAACCAGCTAGGTCTGCAGACATGGTATAGAAGTTTTGTTCATGAGGGGTATCGCGGCCCGGAGCAGAAAATGCCATCAAGCCTCCGGAGACAATCTCTTGAGCTCGAGCTTTGAGGAAGCAGTCCATGTCCTTCACATAGTGATCTAGATATGCCTGCACAGTTTCGTGTCTCGAATTCGCGTAATGAATCCTGCCTTTGTTATAAGCAGGGGAGCTCATGTCCAACACTAGCTCAGGCACTTTAGAGAGAAAATGCAGAGAATATGAAGAGTATGCGAAATGAAGATGTGCCTTGGGGAACAAGCGACTGTGAAATGAACCCGGAACACCTGCTGCATAGTAGGTTCGGTTTTGAGGTAGGGATTGGAAGAGAGAGTTGAAATCGTTCAAGGGTTGATCACTGAAAAGGACTTGAAACTCGGGGACTTGTAGTCCTTGTTTTCGGAACTTTTCCGTTACAGCTTCGAGTATGTTTTCGACTGCTGTGAACGTGTTAGGCCCGACGGAGCAGCCTAAATCGGTGACTCCAAACGAAGAAGAGGGGAGGCTCTCGACGTCGAGCTTGTCGAAAATGGCTTTTTTGATCACTTCCTTGGCAGTATCTATACCTTTTCTCTGCAAATGAATGTGCAAATGTTATAGTTATGAAGTTCAAGATTGATAAAACGAAAGTGACAATAGAGCTGTACATGCATTACCTGAAATGATGAATTCTTGCTATAGCTATACTGGCCATCTCCACCATTCATAGGACATGCTGATGTTGCCATGGTCCTTCACACTCTTGCATTCCAAGTGTATTGTATCTGGAATTACTGGCAATTTTAAACAAGTCCATGGAATCTGAAAGTCCAAGTGTATTCAAAACAGATTTTTAATAGTCCATAAAAGTCTAGGTGTATTCAATTAGGATTTTAAAAAATCCATATGAAGTCCACCAAAGTCTAGCGGTATTCGATTAGGATTTTAAAAAATGAATAGAAGTTTTAGGGTATTCAAAATTTCATTCATATTTACGGAATTAGAATGTCAAAGAAATTTGTGGACTTTGTAGGGTTTAGTATAAATAGCAGACTTCAACAATTTGCCAGCTGCGAGGGCAAAGATTTTGAGCGTGGGAAAAGTCTATCAAAGTTCATCCTTCTGAGCGTGCAAAGAGGTTGGTTCCCATCATCTTGTTTTCTTGATTCTTCTCTATATTTGCCTAATTTCTTGTGGTATCAGAATTCTAGGTTATGTTGGTTTTTGTTGTTGAACAAAATTTGGTCTCTTCTCGAAAGTTTGTACTGTTACATTGCTTTTCTGGTTAGAGATTTGCATAATCATATGAAGACTCACGCTCTACATTCAGATATTTGTGGGGGGATTTATTCAGTTGAGACAGCATGTTTAGTACTGGACCTGTGGTTGTGTAAGAGTTTTTACTTCGTTCTTATAGTACTGGACATGTTTAGTTCTTAGAAAGCTGTGATTGTTTGTGTCCAGTGCTAGTTGAGATCACATTAGTAGAATGAGAGCAGCATTATCTATGTTTTGAGTTCACATAATCACATGTGGTAAGGAAAGGAAACATATCTGTAATAGGACGGGTGGGTATTGAGAAAGGTCTTTTGTAACTGGGCTGTTGCTGCTTTGGCCATATATAGCAATTTTCCACTTTGAATTATGTTACTTGATTATACAAGAGCTCGTTTGGCATTGCTTGTTCATATCCATAATTTAATTTGAAGAAAAGCACTAAATAAATTAAAGAAGCACCCATTTGTATACGCAATTCCAAATTGCAAGCAGCTCTGTAGAATTTGGCTGAAAGGCATTAGTCATAGCTATAATGAATTTTGGTTGCAGTTTATTCTGGGCTCAGTTGGCTGTTACATAAAAAAACATTTATTTATTTGGTGTCTCTCTCAGAGAGGGATAGAAAGACTGAAAGAAAGAGAGAGAGGGATTTGTCAAGCATTTCATATGTGCGTATGTGCGTAGTGTGCCACTTGTAGCGGTTGTACATGGTTAAAAGAGAGAGATTTGTCAAGCATTAGATTAATAATTATTTTGAAGGTTTACCATATTGACATTTTTGTTTATTATCTTTCAGTCACATCCAACCCATGCACACTTTCGGACAGAAGCATTTCCAGACTATGAGGATTTGAAAATTGCAGTTGGTAATGGAACTGCAACTGGGATGGGCTCAATCGGTCTAGGTGATGATATAGATGCCACAACATATGAAGCAGGTGAGAACGGGTCTTGGGAAGTGGGTGGTATAGATGACTTGGTCTTTGATCAAGATAATTACACATTTGTGCCAAATGAAAATGAGTCATTGGACCAAGAAAACTTGCCATCTCTTTCCCAACAACGCACCCCAGCCAACAATGCACATGCTTCAGCACATAGCAGGGTTCAAGGGAAAAGAAGTAGAGCTGATTATGAAAAAAGTAGCAGCTCAAAAGGGGCAGCATCTCAAGCTGAAGGTCTACAAAACTTGTCAACTGGCTTTGGTAAAATTGTCACCACTTTTGATACCATTTGTGGCATAATGGAGAAGAGAGAATCAAGAGACACTGAATGTTGGATTGCTGTTCAAGAGACCCCAGGATTGACTGATGAAGCTAGCTTTTTTGCGCTTAGGTTTCTTAACACTAAAGCAAAGCAAGACATATTCTTGAAGATGAGTCCAGACCAACGACATAATTGGATCACTTGGGAACGAAATAATGCATGAGGCTAACAAGCACTATGCTATGGCTTGATTGTTTCTTTGATGTGTTTTTGTTTGAATAAGGATTTCTTTGAACAATTATGCTTTCTTTAATTTATTGCAACTTGAGGTTTTTCTGAATAATTATGAGTTCTGGTTTGCTTTTGAATGGATGATCTTATGAATAGTAACATTGTTCATTTTAATTGTTTAGGTGCTTTCTCTAAGCGCGATATCTGAAATGGATGTGTGTGGATTTGATGAAGAGGAAGAAGAGTTTTACGAGGTCATTAGAATTTTGTTAATGGCAATACAAGCAGTTGTTTATATGTTATATGATCTTGTGCGCAGCATACTTGATGAACGTATTAGACGTCCGTTGACTCGACGACCAGTGACATCACGTGGATACATATATATGGATAAGATACTGGACAGCGACCCTCGTATGTTTCGGGAGGTTTACAGAATGTATCCTGACGTATTTCGAAAATTGTGTGCCATCATCAAAGAGAAAACACCTTTACGAGATACCAGATACATTTGTGTTGAAGAAATGCTTGCTACATTTTTACTTGTTGTCGGTCAAAACAATCGATATAGTGAACCTCGGATGATATTCGAGCGATCTCATTTCACTGTTAGCAGAAGTTTCAACAAAATCTTGAAGGCCTTAAATACAATAGCTCCAGAGTTTATGGCAAAACCACTGCCGGCTAATACCTCACCACCTAACATAAGAGAAAGCACAAGGTTTTATCCTTTCTTTAAGGTATGCAAAGCAATATTTCTATCAGATTAAATCTTGTATCATTTTTCTTTTTTATATGTTGTAAATAGTTTTTCATTACCACAAGATTGCATTGGAGCTATTGATGGCACACATATTCCTGCAACAGTTATTGGACGTGAGGTAAGCAGATACAGAAATCGTCATGGGAAGATATCACAAAATGTGTTAGCAGCTTGTGACTTTGATTTACAATTCATATATGTGCTTAGTGGATGGGAGGGTTCTGCTCATGATTCAAAAGTGTTAAATGATGCTATTTCTAGACGTAATGGACTCAAAGTACCACCAGGTATGGTTTTACATCCATGAAAAACTTTAGCAAGCATGTTTCAGTTTGTGTCATAAATATACTTACTAATTACATATGTTTTTCATGATTAGGTAAGTATTACTTAGGGGGCTTCGGATTTCCAAATCGACGTCAATTTTTAGCTCCATTTCGAGGTACTCGATATCATCTCAAAGATTTTTGTGGCGGTGAAGGAAACCATCCGGTCAATGCAGTTGAGTTATTTAATCTTCGTCATGCTTCTCTGAGGAACGTAATTGAGAGAATATTTGGTATATTTAAGTCGCGGTTCACAATTTTTAAATCAGCACCACCATTTCCTTATAAGACACAAGCAGAGCTAGTTTTGGCATGTGCAGGATTGCATAATTTTCTTCGTCAGGAATGTCGTTCAGATGAATTTCCTCCTGAACCAGAAGAAGATGATCATGTAGACAATGGAGAAGATAATTTTGAATGGGACGATTTTCAAACTTAAGAGCAGCAAAGGGATAACGCTAATCAATGGAGAATGAGTATTGCTAATCAAATGTGGGCAGAAGCTCAAGCAAACGCCAACAATGTAAACGATGCAGAAAGTAATCAACAAGAAGGAGAAGGATGATCATATCATTGTTGTTAAGGACGTCTGCTTTTCATGTTAAAGTTTTCATCAATGTTTTTTCATTCTCATGTTCGACCATGTACCTTTCAATTATTTTAATATATAACGTAAATTTCCCTTTGAAATCTGTATAAGTCGTTCATATAAAGTCTGTGGATTTTTATAAATCGTAAGAAAGTCTGTCGATGATTTTAGAAATTCTTAGAAGTCTGTGGACTATTTAGAAGTGTCTGTGGACTATTTAAAGAGTCTGTAGACTTTTCTAAAAGTCCATGGATTAAAAAAACTCCATAAAAATCCATAAAAATCCAGATACAATACACCCCCCTAAGAGTTTATGATCTCTGGTACTGTCTCTAAGGGCATCTATTTATTTCCATTCCATAGAAAAATTAGGAAAGAAATTCATAAAATTAGGGCACTAGTTTTCAGTAATATAATTATTTGAGTAAGCACGAGTCCTGTTATGGTGGTCAATACATTTTATGGTCAGATATGGTCAACTATCGTCAGATCTACATTTAACGGTATGTGATTAAAAAATAGTCGGAAGATAATTTATCATCAGCCGTTAGATGCATATCTGACTGCAATTGACAAGAACGGATCATAAATGTATTGACTAACGGGATCACTTCTTATAGACTCGTTGAAAATGATTCTGATCTAGTTCATGGCTCAGATTAACTGAACTAAGCACGGATCCACTTACATTTTGATTCATTAGTCTCACCTAATATAAGATCATGATTCTCTATCGTTAATGAATATGCAGTTTCATAAATTTCTTAAACTTTAATCTTTTAATCTCATTTGATGGCTAATTAGATACCACATAAGATTATAGTTTATTTTCAAATCAGGCAGATTTAAAAAAATCAGGAAATAAACTAATCTTATGTCACATCTAATTAACTATCAAGTAGTTTAATAAATCAGATTTTAAGAAATTTATGGAACTGTATAGTTAAGAATCAAAATTCCCTGATTGCCTAAAACTGAAAAAGAATGAACTAGAATCCAAACTTTAGTGCTAGAGAAATTTCCTGCATCAGCATCATTTCCTATCACGATGTCTTGTAATGTAGTATAACTTAGTAACTTGTGTCACCATGCATGTGAAACTATAAGAAGACCGTGATGTGAAATATTGGCTACATTTGCATGCCTGAGTCCACATGTCCCCATTTGTCACCCTTCGGGTTTAAGGTGGTATTTGTTCCTTAAATTATTTATCTTCGATGAGCTAATATTGTCTAAACCCAAATGGTGAGAATTCCGGACCCAAATGGGGATATACAAGCCTTGGAGCTAGTCCTTTTCAGCCAAGGACACTATTACTGTATGGATTTTTTGTTTTGTTTTCCCAAATAAGACATAAAATCTTAACAATTAAAATTCCTATGTTATTAATAGTACTTCCACTAAATCACTTACAAAATTTGAATTTAATCGGAAAATATTTGGTCATTTGATTCGTTATTTATATATAGTCAGCATTTATCTGTCTCTTCTTATTTTTTTATAATCGTTTCACCGTTTTGGATGACCAAACGATTATCAAATTTATTGAAATTTTGTAGGTCTACTCTTTAAAGAGATATCTATAACATCAATAGCTTACATTATTAAAATTAAATATAAAATATGAGATGATCAAAATAATCAAACCCACACCATCCGCATGATAATAACGTCTTACTTGAGAATCTCTATACCTGAGTTATCTTTTTACTTTTTCTTTCTTTTTGGGCCTTTCTTTTTTGTGTAGAATATTCCTGAACTTGGCTACATATGGATGATGGATCCACTTAACAACTGAGGGCTTAGATAAACCTAGGCCCAAGAGGTAATCAGGCCCATAATCCGATCCAACAAAACACTTCACTCTTGTTTTCCATTTGATTCAAAACACTACAATATACACTTCATTTGCATTACCCATATATATATATATATATAGTTCTCATCAAGTGCGAAGCTTCGCACTAAAACTTTAATGTGAAGTATTTTATATAAAATTGACAACGTATTTCAGCTCAATCGGATATGTTTTAACCATTTGATCACTACATTCAAGTTTTCAGTTAAATCGGACAATTTGTGTGCATTGTTAAAGAATGTCACGATCAAATGGTTAAAACATTTCCGATTGAGCTGAAATTTTGCATGTTCAATCCTTGTATATATATCTAAAAGATGACCGAGTTCAATCATCGAATTACGTTGTCAATTTTGTGTAAAATGCAACTTCACATTGAAGTTTCAGTGCAAATCTTTGCACTTGATGAGAACTCTGTGTGTGTGTGTGTATATATATATAAAAGCATGTAAATCCCAACAGCCAATATTGCTTATTGTTTATGTTATTCTATAACACATGCCATAAACACACAAGGACTTAAACACGAAATTTTTTATAGTGCTTCAGAGTATTAAAACTCTCTAGTTTTGAAGCGTTTGATCACTTTTGTAGTCTCCATTTTTGGAGAAATAAAGTAATTCAATGTTTCAAAACTAGGGAGTTTTAATACTCTAAAGTATTGTAGAACACCCCTAACACTTCTACGTTAAACTAGACAAAAAGCTAAGCTCCTCTGTTTAATGTCTCCTCTGTTTCTTACTCTGTTTACTGTTTGCGTTTGAGCAACACAAACAAGCTAGTTGCTTCCAAAGTGTTGAAGACAGAGGCTGAGTCTTCAAATTTCTTGCACAATGTGTCGAAGAACTCGTCCACAATCTCTTGTCTGAAATGACTCTCAATCATTTTCTCCATTCCAGATCTCAAAGACGAAGCTAACACCTTAGGCTCCGGAGTTTCTTGACTAAAGTGTTCCATTCTCTCTACGCTGAAGCATCCGTTGCGTGTAACAATGGTCTCCACTTCTTGGAGAGTAGTGAAATACACTGGGAGATTGAAGGTGTCCAATTTATCTTCATTGATGATACCCTAGTAAAATAAAGAAGCTTAATTTAAATGAGCTGCGTAATCTTAAGTTCTTGAATTACTTAAAAGAAAAGGTTTAATTGTCAATTTTGTTATCCTATACATTTTTTCTGTCAATTTGTTATCATAGGATTTATACGGCTATCATTTTGCTACTTTGTTGTTTAATTAGTTGAATTTGATCAATTTATTCATCAAAATATAAATATTTAAAGTACTTTAGTACTCTTAATTCGCCTATTGATTTCAATGAAGAAAAATAAGAAAAACAATTAAAAAAAATAAAACTTAATGTAACAAACTGGCTAAATTTTTTAGCCTAATTTCATGTTTAGGTAGAAAATCGGCTATAGATTTAAAACTTAGGGTAACAAATTGACAAAATAAAATTTTAGGGTAGCAAATTGGTTAATTTTTTTTTCCTAATTTCATGTTTAGATAGCAATTGGGCTAGTTTTTAAAACTTATGGTAGCTAATTGACAATTATGCCTAAAGAAAATTGAATGTACCTTCTTGACCATGTCCATGAAGCAAGAACCAGCTATGTCTGAAGTAATGTTGTAAAGATTCTGTTCATGGCTTGCTCCGTTAACGCAACCAGGAACAACAAACGCAATCAAACCTCCGGTGACCATCTCATGTCCTCGAGTATCTAGAAAACACTCCATGTCGTTTACATATTGAGCTTCATATGCATCCCTCACTTGTTGCGCAGCGTTCGAGTAATGAATCCTGCCTTTGTTGTAATCAGGGGAGGCTCTATCCAACACTATCTCAGGTACTTTGGAGAGAAATTGTAGAGAATAGGAAGAGTATGCGAAGTGAAGATGTGCCTTGGGGAACAAGCGAGTGTGAAATGAACCCGGTACGCCGGCTGCGTAGTAGTTTCTGTCTTTACGGAGGGAATTGAAGAGCTCATTGAAATCATTGGCAACTTGATCACTGAAATAGACTTGGAATTCGGGATTTCAGAATTTTTTGAGTACTTGTGTTCCACTGCTTCGAGTATGTTTGTGCAGCTTGGAATGTGTTAGGACCAACGGAGCAGCCTAAATCTGTGACACGAAAAGTATCCGAAGAGAAGTTTCCAACATCAAGGTTCTTCGACACTGCATCTTCGATCAGCTCCTTGGTAAAATCTATAGCTTTGCTCTGCAGAAAAAATGAGGTAATGTTCACATAAGGTTGCATATATTGAAATAAATGGTGACAAGCTTTATACATACCTGAAATGCAGAGTTCTTGCT
Source organism: Geum urbanum (assembly GCA_946800695.1). Taxonomy (NCBI): domain Eukaryota; kingdom Viridiplantae; phylum Streptophyta; class Magnoliopsida; order Rosales; family Rosaceae; genus Geum; species Geum urbanum. The sequence goes on from OX327011.1 coordinate 45,753,541, forward strand.
ATAGCTGTAATCACTATCTGCTCCATTCATTACATGTGCCATATCTTTCTGACTCTTGTTGTTTCTGATATTTAGTGTGTGTGTCTAAGAGCTCCTATTTATAACACTAATTTCCAAAGCCTTGTATAGAGACTCCTGTATACGTTCTAGATCATATGTACTATTCAACTACGGAGGGATTCACTTATATTTATTCAACATTTATAAGATTTTTTAATACAGCAACTGACTCTGGTGTTTTAGTCAAATTTGGAGATGACAGCATGTTGTCATCAAACTCTAGTCAATATGTGCTTTGGTTAGTCAAAATGCAGTAGCAAACTTGGGCATCATCTCAATATTTGTATCATTAATCTTTTACTAAATATTCTATTGAAAATATTGTTTGCTGCATAGAACCAATCAATTTTTTCTATTCAGCTGGTCCATGAGCATGAGTTTGTGGTTTGTCGTGGTCAATTACCATAAGCTCTACGAGCATCAGATGATATTACAGAACAAGACTTCTTGTGTATCACAGATCGATTCAGAGACCTAGCAACTCTGGAAGGGAACTCGAAATTCATTGAAACTGTTAAGTACCTACTCGCCACACTTAATTTATTTCCACAAAGTTTTATTGCAGTACTATTGTGTTCAGATCAATTTACCTTGCGTCTAAGCACAGCAAAAAGTTAATTTCTTCCATTGACTCAAAGATGCGGGGTTGTGCTACAAGTTTCTTGCAATACAAGTCGAAGAGCTCGTCTAATACTTCATCTCCAAAATGCTGCTTGAACGCCCCTTCTGTAACAGCTCTGATAAACAATACAATCAATGGGGAGCTTTTAGCGACAGAATCAAGAGTGGAACCAAGAGGTAACACTTCCATGCCCTCTATGCTAAAACATCCCTTTAGCTCTACAGCAGCCTGTAATTCTTGGGGTGACATAATATACATGGGTATGTTAAATGCACCTACTTTGTCTTCACTAACTACTCCCTGCAATAAACAAATAATACTTATGATGTACACTGAAACATTCAACAAACAGTACTTCAACTTTCGCTCATTCTAATTTTTTTACCGACATTTTACAAAAGATCAGCACCATATTCCAACTTTTGATCTCGGCCCAAAAACCATACCCACCATCACTAACTCCATTTAATTGAGTGCCACATGTCATATTTTTAAGGGTATAAGTTTAACAGTACGTGTCAATGAAGACGAATATGATTTTTTGGGTCGTAGGTATGATTAAGATATTTTTTGTAAAGTTGCGATATGAAAAGTTATAATGAACGAAAATTGAGGTAATGTTTGATTAATTTCTCTACTTATAAACTTCTTAAACTTCGTTAATTGAAAATTCCATCTTCAATGAGTTATAATAGACAAGACTAATAAGCGAAACATGAATCATGGTATAGTAGATCGAAATCCTTATTACCTTTGTAACCATTTCCATGAGGCAAGAACCTAGAAGGTGGTATGTCACATTTGGTGAAGCAACTGAGTGAGGTGTACCATCAGGGCGGCCTAAAATCGTAAGCACCATTAGTCCTCCATTCACAATCTCGTGTGCCCTGGCATGCAAGAAACGCTCCATGTCCTTCGCGTATTGATCTTCGTAAGCCTTCATAACTTCATCTGTGGAATTCGAGTAATGTGTCCTTTATTCCAAGCAGGGGAGTTTCTGTTTACTATTTCTTTAGGTACTCTAGAGAGCCAATGATTTGTCTAGGAAGAGTGAACAAAGTGTTGTAGGATATTTGATGTACTCAGTTATGGTGGAGATCACAGAATATGGCAATGTATTTTATCCAGAGATGTAATAGGATTACTTTCTTGTTTGTACCTCTTGTACTCTCTTATATAAAAAAGTTACTTCTTCATTTATAAAGTTACACAGTTTTGCTTCAAACTACTTCTATACTTTATCGTATTTTCTAAAACACATTATGAGCATGACTCTAACCCTGTGCGCGGATCTCAAAGAAGAAGAAGATTGTTCTGTAATAATCTAAAGTAAATTTCTATGAACACAACTTCAATTCAAATTAAAAATAACCTACTCTTTTGGGAAATTTGAATTTTTCGGTAGGGATTTCGGGATGACATTTTATCCCTCCTTTCTACACCGCACATTTCTTGAAGGTGGAAATTGGAACAAAAAGAGTTCCTTAGAACAAAGAGAGTTCCTAGATGAACTAAGAGCATTCATCGTGAACAAAGAGAGCTCACAAAATTGATTGAACAAAAAGTGTTCATAAAAGCATAGATTAAAACAAACAAAGAGAGTTCGTAAGACCATATACATCAAAGTAAAGGTCTAATCCAAAAATTATATTGAAAAACAAATTAGTTGTTGAGGAAGTCTCTTACGACTGCGAAACTAATACATCTTCTATTTTCTCATGGTGTTTGATATGCAAAAGTGCATTGACACCATGCTCCCGCATCTAAACGAGATGTGGAATAACACGTGGTTTTCCGACTTCAAGCAAATTGCATCAATCAACTATGAGATGCTTAAGCTTAGATCCATGCTCCAATTATGTGGAAAGCAATTGAAGAGAAAAATTTGATCGAGAAAATTCTTTACATAATCATAATTCAAGGCAAGTTGGAACCAAGAGTGTTCACTATGCGAATTATGAAAGCGCATCAAGAGAATGGCGCAAGGAGCGGAACCCTTAAATTAAGGAAATTTTGATGAGACAGTTTTGGTCTCTACAACCGCCCACACAAGGAAGGGCACCATAAGTTGACGTATGAAGGTCAGGATCGATGATCATGATAGAGGAAGCACCGACCATAGATGCCGTGGTGACCAAGGAAGCCATGGAGGTTTAGGTATCAATGCCAAGAGAGGCCAAGATAAGACGCCTGATGTTCCTCGAATCAAATGAGTTGTTTATTCTCAAGATGTTTTGAGAAGATAGATTTTAGAAGTTTTGGGTCAATAGGTATTGAATACCATTGATAGGAAATAGATATGAGGGTTCTATGGATTGCTAAGATCATCATCGTTATATTGACACCACCAAATCCAAATTTACTTGATCCTTGAACACATCAGTTTTCGGAACTGTTTTCTGCATACTATTGTACAAATTATTCGACTTTGCTATAGATCTCGAAATTTTTTGCAGAAGTATTCATATTCCGAAACACCAATAATTAGGCAGAAAATTGACAAGCAAGCATGCTCAGATTTGCAAATTTTAAGGATCAAATAAACAATGAAACAAAATATGGAGATAGAGCTAATGCAAATCTCAGCATAGCACACTTAAAAATTGACAGAGACTCGATTGAAGAGATACCGAATTTTGATTAGAGTTTTATGTTTTCCATGAAAAATGGCGTGTGTGCCTAAGTATTATGTTTTGATAATGTTGGTCAATTACTTTGGATTTGTAAACTTTAATGTATTTCGTTGGCATTATTAATAAAGACATTATTTTGACTTTTTAATTACAGGCTTGTCTATATTTTTCTATATGATATAACCTATCATCTACTAGCGCTCACCTTAGTAACTTGTGATGTCTAGAATAAGAGATTTTCGATAGAGATATTTGAGCGAACTTTATGTCCCACCTACATTCTTCTCTCTTCACCTGGTCATAAATGAAAAGAGCTACCCAAACGACTTTAGATGTCCTAGCAAACTTGCAAATTTTTCCATGTATCAATTGGGATAGCTAAAAGTGCTTTAAATCTCTGAAAAACGCAGAAAACAAAATCTGCTGCACTAACAGCCAGCTTCGACAACGAACTGGAAATTACCCAGAAATAATCAGCATATGAGTAGTATATGGCTGAAAATATACGGATGTCTAGTTTTCAGAACTACCTCCATTTTACTGGACAAATGTCAGAAAGAAGGTATAACAAAATCTGCTCTGCAGATCAGTCGACTTCGACGTCAAACTGAGATTTGTTCGAAATAAACCAACACATGTATGGAATATGGTTGAAAAGGTACGGTCCTCTAGTTTTCAGAACTATGTCCGGCTCGTCGATATCTATTTTCTAGAAAAAGTTACAATCGGTTGTGCAGATCACTTGGCTTTGACGTAAAACTGGATTGATTCAGAATGATCCAGTATATAAGTAATATATGCTTGGAAATCTACGGATATCTAGTTTCTAGAACTTCATCCAGAACGTCAAAAGCTATTATCTAGACAAAGTTATGCCTGTTTAAATACACGGAGGTTAGCTAGACCCGAGGAAGGCCAAAACCTGAGGAAAACCTGAGGAGGACCTTTGATGGATCGAAGTTGTACCTCGATGGATCGAAAAAAACTACCCGAGATAGCCCTTCGATGGATCAAAGGAGCACCTCGATGGATCAAGGGAACAGCCAGAGGATGCCCTTCGATGGATCGAAGGGATATATCCTCAGAAAACCGAATTTTGGAGTTATTTTTCGATTTTTCCTCATGCAAGACTTGTTTCTTTGCAAGTATTTCCCTTGAGAACTTTGAGTGTCTCATTGATATGAGAATTACACATACTATGTTATGCCATAGACAACTTATATCGACTTTGTTCCTTGTCGATTATGTTTCTATAAGATGATAATGGACATAGGTCTTCTCATCATCTATGCCAACAATTTTTAAGTGAGAATGGACATGAGTTCCTTTGCATTATCTCTAATGATTGCGGTATGATCCGAATATTAGAGAAACTTATGTGTCATCCAGATGGACTATGTAAGATAACTAAAAGAGTTGTAGAATCAAATCATGTCATGAGAGATGACTTAAGGGATTCACACATATAGGCTTTGATACGAAAAATTGGGACACCCAAGTCGTAATATGATGATCCAGATTTTGAGAAAGTCAATTGGACATCCCTTCTTTCGAGTGAAAGGAAACAAGAACCAGAGATGGTTCATAAGAGATTAAAGTGGGGCACCATTCAGTGGTGGCTCCATCATCCAAATGTCGATTAATGATCGATGCTTCTTCCCCCAAGAGGAGAAAAACTAAACGTCGAGGATGGCGTACTAGTCTCCTATTCTGCTTCCCGAGTCTATGGAGACTCCAAGCCTCAACCAAATTCCTCATTGGTTCTTTTCAAAGGCTCATTACTAGTTATTGCAAATCCCACTCATTCAAGAGATTATGATTGAGACCATCCTATGCAAAGGATATATATGTTCTCACTATATTGAATCTAAGGTGATTTTATTGAATGATTCAACCAACTAGCGGACCACTACGATGTTTTGTGGTGTTGGTTTATAATGCAGACACACTGGTCATGTGTCATGCCATCATCCACTTGTAATGCTGCTTAAACTTCTAGCTCAGATCATATGACTGCGGACTCACTACCAATGTTTTATTGAATGACTCAACCAACTAGCGGACCACTACGATGTTTTGTGATGTTGGTTTATAATGCAGACACACTGGTCATGTGTCATGCCATCATCCACTTGTAATGCTGCTTAAACTTCTAGCTCAGATCATATGACTACGGACTCACTACCCGAATCATCCCATTGATAGTCTATTCGACTTAATAATGCTAGAGAGTTTACATCGAAGAAGTTTTGATGAATTATATTGCACATCATTGAGATTTGATATTGGCATCATACTCTCATGCACAAACCCAAATGATCTCGCAAAAAACGACTACGATGGTAACTTGGATATTGGTGATGCACACCAATATTTTCTGCTTAGGGTTATGCAATATCACAATGCAGCTATACTTCATCGTCTACGATCCACAATTACTCAATTTTATTTTGCACAGCTAATGACTGTGTGCGAAGATAATGTCTCGCACTTATGCATATTTGTGCCAAAATTGCTCTGCCATAGCATATATTGATGGATCAATTGAGATGAATGAATATATATGTCGGACATGAGTCTCCAACTATAATCCGCTATGAGAACCTTGACAAGCGATCTCTTTACTGCTAATTTTGCGGATGTCACTTTGATGAGACAGTCTGTGACGACCCGAACCAGAATCAGTTGAATATTCGGCACGATTCACGAGATTGAGTATAGTCGTAGTTTTACGATATATGTGTGGTTCGTCGACTCTATTCGCGACTATGTTTTCGGTCGAGAATTTTGGTTGAGTGTCTTCACGGATAGTGTAGAGTACATGATTTCGAGCTCGAGGGCGGTTCCGGAAGATTTTTCCGATAACCGAGGAATATAATACGATTATTTGAAGTTTCAGTTTTCGACGAGTTTATCCGATTATTTCGTGTTTATCCGAATCGTGATGGTTACTCATTTCGAATCGTCGATCGACCCGAGGCGCAAGTATAAGTATCGGAAATAGTCGTAAAATAGTCGCAAAACACTGTTTGACGTTGACCGAGCTTTGACTTTCCAAATTGGGAAAGTTGACCGTTGACCGCGAAAAGGGAAAGTTTCCCGTTTTGGCTTTGCCGTCCGACCTGCTTTTTCCGGCCACCTCCGGTCAAGTGAAGGGTAAAGTTCGCTTCTCCTTTCAATTTCGAGTTGAATGGTATGAGAATTTGTGGAAATTGATAAGGATTTATGTGGGTTCGAATTGGGCCGAGTTCGTGGATGTCGCCGATGACGGGGGGTGGTCCTCCGGCGAGCCACGGTGGTGGAGAGGTTAGGGGTTCACCTCCCCTTGGCCTAGGGATGCTCCCCATATGGTTTGATTTGAGATTGGTTGAGGTTTTGCTGGAACCCGATTGGGTTGCCGGAATCTGGATTCCAGTCTGTTTCGGCCAGTTTTTGGATAGGTTCTGGGTTGAATTGGGCTTTGTGTCAGTTGGAGAAAAGGTAGGGCTAATGGTGATCTTGAGTTCTGGAAATTTTGGCCGTGAAATTCCACCGTTGATGGCGCGCCGGCGGTCAACGGTGAGGGGTTGACTTTTTTCAGATTTCGACGTTTTTAATGTCATTTTTCTCGTAATCGTGCCCTGATTATCGTCCAGAGGTTTTCGGATTGGTTTGGGTAGCCGATTTTCAGTCGAGGGTTTCGAGTAGAGATTTCGGGAATTCCGTTAATCATTTTGTTTTGCATTGCATATTTCCGAGAACGGTTGGTTTCCGTGATTCAGTACAGAGTTGTGGACTATGATTTTGATCAGTTGTGTTTTATGAATATTCAGGGGATCGAGATCGAGATCGTGATCGTGCTTCAGGCGAGGGATCTTCCGCCGGACCACGAGATTAGCGCGAGTGCGCGTTTTGCTCACCTGTGAGTAGACAATTTCTTTTCACGGAATTCTTGCGAGTCTTTTTATACGATTTTTTCGAACTTGAGCATGCGTACGAGATTACGATTTATATGAGCATGTGTTAGACGATTATGCTTATATCATTATATATTACGTATATGAATTTATATGATTACGTATATGCATTTATATGCTGTTTATTGCATTTGCATCGAACTGTTTATGATTTGGTTTACACAGAGTACAGTTTATATATGATGTTGTATCGATACGCTCGCATCCCGGCTAATCCCCGAGGATGTGTACCGGGGGAGGCTGTGACTCCTGACTCGAGGCCTTTACCGGGGGGAGGCAGACCTCTGACCTGAGGCCTTTCTGACTAGAGTCACATGTGGGTCTGGGATCCCGTGATTCGGACTGTACTAGCACAGAGGTGTCCATGAGTGACCCCGTGGGATTTTTACTTGCATGCTCAGTACGCTGGAGGAGTATGAGTTTACCTCGTGTACTTTGCTATTTTTATTTACCTGGACTCGCATATGTTATTTTAAACATATATATCAACTGGTGAAAGACATTTATTTTCGTCCACTCACTCTAACGATTTTCATGTCTTTCCCCTGGGCTTTTCGGTTTCCGTGCCCAGTTGCAGTTCAGGTTTGGTGTTTCACGTCGCGGTTGGAGGCTAGTGATCTGAGCTACCTGTGTTTTCCAGTAGGTTCTTGTTTCGCCTACTGATGTGTATATTGTATATATTTTACACTAGAGGTCTCTCTGATACATTCTGATACGTGTTTATATGGATTTTCTCGGATATACTATATATAGTACAGTATGTTTACTGTTTATTGTTTATATTATGATGTTAAGAAATCCGGATGGGATTGATGCCCACGGTTTGGCTTTTGTGGCATAGGACGAAGTGTTGTTTATAGGGTGCAGGTGTATGCAATTCCACGCTAGTAACGAAACTCTGCCGAAATTTTGAAAAGTTTTTGTTGGTTCGTATATTCAGAAGGGGTTCGATTCTGGTTTAGGTAACTGAATCGGGGTTGGGTCCTTTCACAGTCTTCCCATCGTTAGGGGGAGATACGAACAAACATGTTCAATAGGAATGACAGGAAGGGTGATGTCCTCACTATGTCTCATCATGATCCCCAAATGATCGAACATAACAGATTCGATGACTGATGCGTTTCTAGTATCGTGAAAGTGACGAGATCACATATACTTGTTGCAAACATGCCTGTAAGGATTTATGTCCCTTTGAGAGGACATGGCGCTACCAAAAAGGATTTGGTTATGGTGCTGCCACCATGGAATGTGGCATGGGACGTCATAAAGTGGCATAGTGTCATCATAGGCCCTGGGTCCCGCTGGAGAGCGTAGGAAACCCAAATGTTTGATAAATACTCGTCTAAAGAAGGGAGTGAGTTTGGCACAATATGATCCATTGATTATTGATACTCAATTCCATTATATGGTTATCATTGAGGGACGCCTTAATGTTAAAACCAATTACTCATAATATAGAGATCTCTACAAAGTACAAATTACACTAGTGTACATGAGAGCATGAAATTTTGAGAGTTATCAAACATATCTACGTTGAAACTCCCGCACGTAGTAGCAATTAGCCTATATGGAAAGAAGCTATCCAGATTGAATTATGTTCACTAACAAAGAGAAAGGTCTTTGGGTTGGTGATGTCGACACACCCAAGTGTAAAACCTATCAAAATGGGTCTTTGTTAGAAAGAGTGATAAGAATAAAGAGATTATACTCGCCTCATGGCGCAAGGCTTCTTACAATGCCCTGGAATCGACTACGATGAGATAAATTCTCTCGTAATGGATGTCATTGCACTTCACTACTTTGTCAGTTTGGTAGTTTCTGAAAAACTTGACATGCAGCTTATAAACGTGGTCATGACGTATCTCTATGGGGATATAGAATAAGAGATATATATATATATATATGAATGTCTCAGATGGACTTCATTTACCCAAATTAAGTGTCTCTAGACCACAGAGCGTATTTGCAATGAGATTGAAACGTTCACCAAGTGACTACTTGATTAGAAAGGGATATGCCCATGCGTGTTCATTTATAGGACAAGTTCAGGATTTGCAAAGTGTTTGAAATCCAAATTTGAGATGAAAAATCTTAGGAAGACACGGTTTTGTCTCGAATAAAGGAGTCATGGGAACTCGAGCACCGTAATGATGTGATTTTCCATCATCGGCTTATACTCTAATATATGTTGCACTTTATGATGATAAAGTGAAGTCTATGAGTACTTCCATGATCTGCTATAGTCTTAACCTTTAGAGGGATCCGTTTTTGTCCAAGGGATGATGACGAAGACATGTTAGAGGTTAAAGTGCCTAATCTAAGTGCAAGAGTGTACTTAGCATAATACACAAGTCTTAGCTCCTCATTCTTATTGAACTTAATAGCTAGATGTAGCTATGCACCCACGCAATGCCATTGGAAAGACAATCTTTTAGTATCAAAGAGTATGAAAGATATGTGATTAACTTATCCCTACATAGAGGCCATAAAGAGAGTGGTGTTGGAAGTAAGGGCACCACAAAGAGAGTGGCGTTGATTTTCCTTCACCCCCTACACCAGCAATCGTTATGATGTGTTGGCAAGTTTTGCTGAAGTTGGATATCTCTCTGATCCACACAAAAGTTATTCCCAAGTTGGTTATGTCTTTATCATAGGTAACACCGCGATATCTTGGAAGTCTAGAGAGTAGACTCTTGTCGCTACATCTTTGAACCATGTTGAGATTATTGATCTAACATGAAGTTGTTATGGAGTGCATATGGTTGAGATCCATAATTTCTCATATCGCAGATCAAGTGATTTATGAATCACCACTGATGAACCTACATGTATTATGAGGATAATATTACTTGCACCAAGGTAATGAAGCTACATTACATGTAGAGCGATAACACCAAACATATATCGCATAAGTTATTCTGTAGTCAGCAAATAATAGCAATTCCTCTATGATATGGTTGACCAAGTTTGATTTGAGGATAATGTGGCAAAGTTTCTAAGTCATTGGCCAAATTACACATTTGAGAAGCATGTGTAGAGCATATGGTTGCTCACCTTATTCAAGCTACCCTAGATGTTGATATCAGAGGGAGATGCAAACTTCAATGGGAATCTGGCTTGCACATGAGCGTTTCTGGATGTGAAGGACATGTTATACTCTTTTTCCTTGACTAAGGTTGTTTTTATCCTACTAGATTTTTATTACTTAGCAAGGTTTTAATGAGGCAACATGGTTATGTGTCATACCATCGTCTACGACGATCTACACTCTTTTTACTTGGCGAGACTGATTTTCTCCTGCAAAAGTTTTTGGCTCGGCAAGTTTTTTGATGAGACATCAATGAAGTAAATGAAGAAGCGTCACCACCATACACCGGCATAATGGGGAGTGTTGTAAGATATTTGATGTACCTAGTTATGGTAGACATCACAGAATATGGCAGTATATCTTATCCAAAGATGTAATATGATTACTTTTCTATTTGTACCTCTTGTACTCTCTTATATAAAAGAGTTGCTTATTCATTAATAAAGTTACACAGTTTTGCTTCAAACTAGTTCTATACTTTATCGTATTTCCTAAAACACAAAGTGAATTGAAACATTAGGAAATAAGCGACCATAAAATGAACCAGGTACACCGGCGCAATAGTATTGCTTGTCATGAGGGAGTGACTTGAACAGCATGTTGAAGTCATTTGTGGTTTGTTCATTAAAGAAAACTTGAAATTCGAGGATTTGGGAAGTAGCTCCTTCCTTAGTTTGATACTTACTGTATAGATTCAAGGATGTTTTGGACTGCATAAAATGTATTAGGTCTAACCCAGCAACCTAAGTCTGCAATGTGAAAGGTGTTTGAAGATGACAAGATCTCTATGGCAAGCTTTTCCGCAATCGCCTTTTTCAGATGTTCTTTGGCTACATCCTGCACTCCTCTCTGCAAATATGAGATTATGCAGGTCACTTTCACTAGAAAATTAACCAAAACTAAGTAGTGTTTTAACAAAATTGCAGTCTTCTGCTAAAGTTGAAGAAACATTTCATATGAAGAGTTGCTTTCTAAGGCATATATGATTTGATCTCAGTAAATTGTGATTAAAGGCCAAACATGAGCAGGAAATTATTCTTGTAACTAAACAATGTCCACCTAATGAAAGTAACTGAAGAAGAACCTGGTATGAGGAGTTCTTAGCATAACTTCCGGCACCATCTCCACCTTTGATTGGAAATGCTTCCGATGATTTAGTATCTCCGGCTGCCATCTTTCTTTCTCACTCTCGGATGCGATTTGGAGCTATGACTTATTGTATAGGTGGTACCATTATTTATAATTAGTTCTAAACTACTTATGTTAATCTTTATAAGAATAACCAAGTTAAGAAAGCAGAAGAAAACAGAAATGTCCTTAGCAGAGTTAGTTATATATTGCTGTTGATTCTTACGTCGAACCTTTTCTTGTGATTCTATCCTGTCTCTTTTGCTTGGTATATAAGAAAAAGATTGAAGAGCTTGGCAGTGGACGGCAAAGGCTTCAGAAGTGATATTATATTTCAAAACCAAATCAACCATTCCAAGCTCTTCTGATCTCAGCCATCTACAGATCTACTACAATTCTACAACAGTGTTTTGACTGTTCTTTATTCATATACACTATTCAAAAGTCTGAAGATGTTTGATGTTAATACCCGACACCTATATGGATATCGGATATTGAACAAGAGTGTATATCAGCGATAGTTATCTATAGGTTGCTGCTAAGATATCGCTGTCACGTTGCTTTCAATATCGCTCCATGCTTTCTCCTAATATAACTCGTTCTCGTTGCTAAGAATAACAACGGTTAAGGAGAGACGGGAGTAACCCGCCTTCAACCCTCCGATGCCTAAGTCAGAAGCGATATACAAGCTTTATAGGATAATGGCGTAATTGAGTATTGAATGCGTACCATTTAATGCTGAGTTAACCGGTATATATTGGTAGTTGGGGCTTGGGCTCCTATCGTTTCTTCGATGTCGGACTAGTGTGTGTGTTCTTTTCGTTGAGGTGCTGTCCGATTGATCTCCTGTGTGGCGCGTGGGCGTTATCCTTATTGAGATGCGAGTGATGTTGGTCATCAGAGTTGGAGCTTTCCCATCGGTGGTTCCTGTTATGGTAGCGGTGAGACATATTTGTATTTATAGTTAAGCCGTTAAGTACGTATTGGGAGGTGATAAGCTAGGTATATGTACAAGTTCCCCAACTCGCTCAGCCAAGGAGATCAATCTTGGTTGGTGAGTTGAAAGAAGTGATACCGACGAAATCACGGATACGTACTCAACGACGATGTTACCTTTATTGGAGCCGGGTATCATGCCATGCAGTCCCCCAACTCGGAGACCTAGGTCGTGATTCTTGGCAATGGGTGTACCTGTATCTGCATGTGCGATCGATATTTATTTAATTGGTTAGGGGCAAGATCGGTGAGTAGCTAATTCACCATTCTGCCGAGGTATCATAGGCAACCAAGTTTCCTTTCTGTTGAGCGGTTTAGACTGTATCGACCGAGGGGGTCACTCGATGGCACCCAAACACTTGGCCCTGCCCAAGTCGGTAGTTGTTTTGCGCTGTTGTGGGTAGCTCAAACCATTGGGGGCGCTATGGTTGTGGGAGCTCGTTTGAATTGGTAACCCTTAAGTCCCCGAGTCTGTTCCTCCGAGCGGCATTTTGTAGTGTCTAGATCATTATCAGTAATGAAGAGTTAATGTAGCGCGTATGCTAGCGAGCGGGATGTTTTATATGTCGTGCCGCTTGATCAGCGGTATGGTTCCTCTTTAGCCGGTGTGGTAGGTGTATCTACTCTCTCTTGATTACGGTAGTTTTTTCGTTTCCCCCTCTTCTTTTTTTTTTGATTTCTAGGTTTTCTAGGTTTTTAGACTTGATGTTTGTTGCAATATTCTTCCCTAGTGCCTGATGTGCTGGTCCTGGTTTTCTGAGTGACAACCGATATCCCACCGTACTTAGTGTTTTTTTTTTGCGACTGTCATTTTTGCTTTCACGTTTTCTTTCTCGCTTATATCTGTGTTGCTGGGGAGTATGTCGCCTAGGAAGCTAGTTGCGGACTGGTGACCCAATATCGTCGAACCGCTACGTTTAACCTTATCCGTGGCTGTTTCGCAGGTGACATGTCTTCCTCATCTCGACCCGATACCGATACTGGTGCTAGTTCTATAGCTCGCCGCTTAGGACTGGACGGGCCTCTGTTGTGGACCTTAAGGGATGGCCAAGAGGCTGATGAGCCTTCCAAGGCGCTCTCGATGGCAGAGCTGGACAAGGTGAGGTCCGAATTTCAAATTGGCGCTAGCGTTGTCTTGAAGTCCCCTGCTCCCGGCGAAGTCTTTTCTAGGTTGCCCAAGGGTTTCATCGCTCTCGATCAGGCTCAACTGCGTTATGGCGTGCGTCTGCAGCTGCATCCCTTCCATGAGTATATATTTAGGGAGCTTGGCTGCGTTGTGGGGCAAGTTTCGCCGTTAATGCTTCAAGTCCTGAGCGCCATGTTTAAGTTGTGGAAGCTGGCTGGCCTGAACTACCCCACACGCAACGAAGTGTTGTACTTCTTCGACGTTGCGTACTCGATGAAGAAGGGGTGCAGTGGCATGCTCTCGCTGCGTCAGCATCGTAGGAGTTCCCTTGGCCTCACCGATTTCGCGAGTTCGTGCCCTGACAGGAGGAGCGAGCACTTTTTTGCTAGCGGGTGGTCATCTTTTCCCAACAGCCGTGTGCCCACCCGTTTTTGGGCCCGAGGTGATCCTTCTGCCTCGGCGTTATCCTCTTCTCGCTTTGTCATATCGTTCTTCTGTTTAATCGTCTTTATTTTGTAGTTACGCGCCAGTATTCTTTATCCGCTACCGAGAAGCGTCGTTGCCATAGGGTTGAGAGAGGTTTCAGCGAGAAGTTTAAGAGTGTATACCTCCTCGCTGATTACCGGATTATGGAAATGACCTGTTTTGCCAAGACGCCTAGTATGCCGCTTTGTTGTTTGTGCTTTTGTTGCTTTTTCTGTTTGTGTTTTTGCTCTTCTGTTTTGCCTTGGTGTTGATCCCTTTGTTTTCTGTTTTGTAGTTGGCTATAAAAATCAGAAGCGAGACTGAAAAATGTCTTGCTCTTATGGCGATATTAATGAGATCATTGCCCAACTTGCAAAGGAGGCTGCTGCTGCCAAGAAGGTCGACCTGGATGCCCGTTCTGGGAGGAGCCTTAGCCTCTCTGAGCAAACGGATATCCCACCTCCTCCTGAGTCCCAGACCGACCGGATTGGGAATAGCTCGTTGGTGAGGGTCATTACTGCCCAGCCCAAGACCTCTTCTCACTCGCCCGTTCACCTCAAGAGGAGGTCTGAGGGCGAGATTGCCCCTCTTAAGCGTCTGAGGCGGGTAGGTGCAACTCCTAGCGCTCCCATTGCCATGCTAGACGATGTTGATGCTACCAGGGTGACTATTGTTATGCCGGCCAATGATGTCGATAGTGCTGCCGTCGAAACAGGTGATGCCGACAATCTTTGGTATATTGATATAGAATATTGTCCTTCGGTCGCTGACCTTGATCCTCCCCCTTATACTTTGCTAGGCGGTGCTCCATGTGGTGACCCTAATGTTGCCGTTGACGGTAGCGTCGTCATCGCCCGTTCCAGCAAAAGGGAGTGGTCGCTGCCGTATTCGGCCGAGATACTTTCCCTTCTGCCTCCCAACGTGGGCACTGTGGTCGATATCGCCAATGGTGCAGACCAGGGCCTGCGATCCTTCGACGCCTCCCTCCAGTTGATGTGCCATCAACACCATACTCTGGTCACGTCCTCGGAGGAGCTGGCTCGCTTGAGCGGGCTACTGTTGAAGAAGGATGAAAAGCTTATCAAGGCGAGCGAGGAATGGCAGTCCTTGCAGCATAAGTACGAGATTTTGGAGGGCGAGAAGAAGCTCTCCGATGAGTGCTTGGACGCCTCCTTCCTTCGTGGCCAGCAGCTGGAACTGGAGGTGAAGGAAGAGCGTCAACGGGCCGAGGACCTAAAGGCACGGCTGGCCATTGCTGAGGGTCAGGTCACTACTCTGCGTGGCCAGGTGAAGGAGCTGGAAGACCGGCGAGAGCAAGAGTTGGCCGATGTCGTGGAGGACTTCAAAGCTGGCCCTGCCTTCGACGCGTTACAGCGCAAGGCCTTTAGTGACGGTCTGCAGCAGACTCAGGCTCATTTCTTCGAGAACGGGTGGGTTCACGAGAAGTATCACGTTGACCTACAACGTATCAACGAGGAGCGCAGACTGAAGTTTCCGGGATGTCCGCTTCCAGTTGCCAGGTTACCCCGTGGGCTTCCTTGCTTTCGGAGTCCGCCGTTGACTCTAGATTGAGTCGGTGATTATCAGCGGCTCTCAGTCCTTCCTCGGTCCTGACGTACCGTTGGTGCTCGAATTCTCGGGCCTTTTCAAGCTCGAGATATTTTTCCATGGCCATTTCGTATCGGCGTTCTATGTCACTGATATAATCGTGTGTGTTGACTACATGGCATTTTCCTGGTCGTTGAGTTGCTAAGGGTTGACCGTTGTGTTCGTTCGTGATTGGTGTCTGGTGATGGAATCCTTGTACGATACCGGGCGTTATACCTAGCGTTAGGCTGGTGTCCATGCTCGTCACTTGCTGTGAGTTTCGTGGTTGGGAAAACAGTTTCCGGTGTGCAATTCCCACAGACGGCGCCAATGTTAATACTCGACACCGATATGGATATCGGATATTGAACAAGAGTGTATATCGGCGATAGTTATCTATAGGTTGCTGCTAAGATATCGCTGTCGCGTTGCTTTCAATATCACTCCCTGCTTTCTCATAATATAACTCGTTCTCGCTGCTAAGAATAACAACAGTTAAGGAGAGACGGGAGTAACCCGCCTTCAACCATCCGATGCCTAAGTCAGAAGCGATATACAAGCATTATAGGATAATGGTATAATTGAGTATTGAATGTGTACCATTTAATGCTGAGTTGACCGGTATATATTGGTAGTTGGGGCTTGGGCTCCTATCGTTTCTTCGATGTGGGACTAGTGTGTGTGTTCTTTTTGTTGAAGTGTTGTCTGATTGATCTCCTGTGCGGCGCGTGAGCGTTATCCTTATCGAGATGCGAGTGATGTTGGTCATCGGAGTTGGAGCTTTACCGTCGGTGGTTCCTGTTATGATAGCGGTGAGACATATTTGTATTCATAGTTAAGCCGTTAAGTACGTATTGGGAGGTGATAAGCTAGGTATATGTACGTACATTTGAGAAGCCAATATCTAAATGAGCTTTATGTCACTACTAATAATTAATATGTTTGATCATAAATCAGCCACTATTTAAAGTTTATTATAGCTAGCTGGTTTGATTACAAGTTCATAGCTAGCAATTTTACATGCATATATGCCACTTATATTCGTATAATAACAAAGCTGAATCGACATTATCTATATCGAAAACAGCATGTTGAAATCAATCTGCCTTGCGCTTAAGGACAAAGAAGAGATAAACTCCCTTCCCTGAATCAAAGGCAGTGTGGTGCTCGTCGACTTTCTTGTGAAATAAGTCAAAGAACTCATCCAACATCTCTTCTCCGAAATGCTGCTTGAGGAGTCCCTCCATGGGAGCTCTCATACTAGCAACAAAACGTTTGCTGTTTTTGGAGATACTACTATCAGGTTCCACAACTGTAGGTAAGATTTCCATCATTTCTATGCTAAAACTTCCATTTCGTTCCACAGCAGCTCTCACTTCTTGGGAAGACACAAAGTACATAGGTATGTTAAACGAATCTATCTTCTCCTCTTTAACTACTCCCTGCATCAAACAAAAACACATAGCTTCCTTTAGTAAATTAAGTGTCCGTATTGGAATTCTATCAATTAGTACTTGATCAATGTTACATGCTTACCCTCTTACCCATATCCATGAGACAAGATCTCAACATTTTATTGACGAGAGCTGCAAGAGATTGAGAAACATGAGTTTCGAGGGTAGGCAGGAGTAGTAAGTACCATCAATCCTCCATGTACCATCTCTTTTGCCCTAGCATGCAGGAAGCGCTCCATGTCCTCGGCATATTAAGCTTCGTAAGCCCTCACTACTTCATCTGTGGAGTCCAAGTAAGGTATGTGTCCTTTATTCCAAGCGGGGGAATTGCTGTCCACTATGTCTTTAGGTACTCTAGAGAGACAATGATTTGTATAGGAAGAGTGAACAAAGTGAAGTGAAGCATTAGGGAATATGCGGCCATAGAAAGAACCAGGCACACCTGCGGCATAGTATTGTCTGTCCTGAGGGGGAGAATTGAAGAGCATGTTGAAGTCATTTGAGGTGTGATCATTGAAAAAGACTTGAAATTCGGGGATTTGGGAAATGGGATCTCGGCTTTGGTACTTGAGTTTCACAGCTTGAATTATGTTTTCAACTGCGAAAAATGTATTAGGACCAACTGAGCAACCCAAATCTGCAATGTTAAAGGAGCTTGTGGCAGATGACAAGATTTCTATGTCGAGCTTTTCTGCGATGGCCATGTTTAGTAGCTCTTTGGCAGCATCCATCACTCCTTTCTGCGAAGGCAGAGATTGTGCATATAACTGTTAGCTTTTTCGGTATACATTTTAATATTCCAGCTGAAAACTATGATGTCTGCAACTGATAGTGATATATACAAGGCTACTTGGTATAGAAGGAAACCTGATAGATGGAGTTTTTCGCATAGTTGTTGGGGCCATCTCCTGCTTTCATCGGATAGGCTTCGGTGTGTTTACTATGTTCCTCTGCAGCCATCTCTGTCTCCTCTTTTTGTTTCCCCTTTGTTTATCCCTCTCTGTCTAGTATACACTAGTAACAGAACCCGCGCTTTGCTGTGGGATTGGATGTCATTTCTTCTTACTTGCAGTAATGCCTAGCTGTAAGTTAACAGACTATCCTCCTATAGAAAACCATTAGCAGAATTTTAAGGTCAATTTCCAAGTGATAGTTACATTATAAATTTAATGATGCACAATGTCACAGGATCCACTTCTCAAAGGGTACTAAAGAATCAATTGTACCAACTTGGTGATAGTATGCAACGTTTATGTGCTTAACCGAATCTTATATTTAGTTCTTTTATTACGTTTTTAAGTAATTTATTAATGTTTATTTGTTTTGTAAATTTTTAGAAAAAATAAAAAAAAAATGAAATTAATTGACCTCTTCTATTGCCATAAGAATTAAGTCGATGGGTTAATTAAAGGAGAAGTTCTTGTACATTTTTGGAAAAGAGCTTGTGTCCCTTAATTGATGGGCTGGAACAAAGAAGAAGTCAACATGCTTGTGTAATTATGGTGGTGCACGTGAGAATTAGCTAGGTAAAAACTAACCTAGCTTGGGAAGGAGTCTGGGGAGATATAAAAGAAGAAGAAAAAAAGAGATAAGGGGGCATACGGACTAGGAGGAAAAGGACGACCGGGAAAACAGGAGCAGCTGGAAGCTTTCTTCCCCCATCTGTTTGTACCAACTTTCATGAATTATTTTGATTCAACTTTTTATTTTACGAGGAGTTAAACTTTATTGTTAAGGGACTGTTTTGAAGCCTCATTTATGTCTTCTAGATTACTCATGCTTGTTAATTGATGATTGTTTTTGTTATTCGAATGAGATTTCTTTGTTGCTTATACGTTGATGATTCTTATTTGTGTATGCTTTGAGTGCACGCTTAATATGCATGTTTATGAATCTAATTTTAAGAGAATTGATGGCTGTTGGTGATCATTACATTCCTCAAGTTTCAATCGTAGAACCCATACATGCTTGGTATAAGAAACCCTAGGTCTACCAAGACACGACCGTAGTGTACTTGTAAAGCCTTGTAGATTCTCAAACCCTTTCTGAATCTTAATGCTTTTCTCTTGGTAAATTCGGGTTCTTGTGAAAGGACCCAACCCCAATTTAGTTTCCTAAACCGGAATCAAACCCCTTCTGAAAACACGAATTTGCAAAAACCATAGAAATTTCGGCAGAGTTTCACTATATCGCAGAATTATCATTAACCTGCACCCGAAAACACACTTCATCCTATGCCACAAAAGCCAAACCGTGGGCACCAATCCCATCCAGATTTCTCAAAATCATATCATCATAATATAAAGTAATAAGCAAAACTGTAACTTTACAGAAATCCGGGAAAATCATATGAAAATATGAATATCAGAGTATTCAGAGTGACCTCTAGTACATATATACATAAATACACAGCAGTAGGCTAAACAAGAAACCTACTGAGAAAGAAAGGTAGCTCGAACACTAAGCCTCCGACAGCGACGTGCGACACCAAAATCTGAATTGCACACTGGACACGGAATTAGAAAAGCCCAGGGGAAAGGCAAATAAAATCGTTGGAGTGAGTGGACGAAAATAAACATATGTCTTTCACCATTTATATAACATAAAAATAATGCGAGTACTTAAAATAAATGGAGGTGTCGGGCGAATCTCTCAAGCCCGACGGTAATAGACTAGGCGAATCTCTCAAGCCTAGTGGCCACATCAGGCGAATCTCTCAAGCCTAGAACTGGACTACCGGTGATCAGCCGAGTAGTCAATGCATCGATGCTAAGTAAATGCCATCACCAATAAAACATAAAACAATACCTCCAAAACAATAAATAATCTCAATATTGTACTGGAAATAAATACTGAAACCAAGAACTCGCTACAACACTGTAAATAAATGTCCACTCAATACAGCGCGCAGACACGCTAATCCTGAGATCCTGCGGAAGATCTCTCGCCCAAGGTACGATCTCGATCCCCTGAATAATCACAAAATATCACTGATCAAAATCACAATTCATTACTCTGAACCATACCTCCGAAACCAACCATTTCTGGAAACATATAACTCGGATAACAAAATAATCTCCGAAAATCCTAAAATACTCCACACAAACCCTCGACTTAAAATTCACTACTCGAATCAATTCGAAAAGCTCAAGGCGATGATCGGAGCGCGATTACGAGCAAAACGGTATAAAACTTGTCAAAAACCAAAAAGTCAACCCTTCGCCGGAGCGCCGCCGTTGACCGCTGCCGCCGACGGCGGTGCGGCGTCAACAGTGGCGGATTCCGACCAAACTTTCCAGAAATGGTCTACACCTCAAGCCCAACACATTCCTCTTCTACACCAAGCTCCAATTCCAAGACCACCGGCAGGAATCGAGCCCGAAACCCACGGAATCCATGGATTCCGGCGAGGTTTCCGGCGAGCTTCAAACGGCAACCAAACCCAAAATTGTTTCACCCAAAAGCATCACAAGGATGAGGGGAACCTTTTCCCCCACCACCCCTGCCCCAAAAGTCGTCGGAGCACCACCCTCGACGACGCTGAAATCCACGGGATTCACTGAGCTCGTTCTAACTCAATACCTCATCAAATCACACCAAACCAAGTTCTAAACCATAGGAAATCAAGAGAGGATTATAACCATACCAAAATTGTAGCCAGAGGTGGCCGGAAACAGAAAGTCCACAGTGAGTCAACAGCGGTGCGGTTCTCCCTAGGTCAACGCGAGTCAACTGGTCAACCTTTGGTCAAATGACGGTCAAACTTCTAAAACAGTGGTTTTCAACAATTTTATGACTATTTTGATATTTATACTCATGGCTCGATACGATCGACGGTCCAAATCGAATCACATCAACGTTTCGGATAACTCAAACTTAATCGGATAAACACGACTAAATCATGCGACTTCAAATATTCATAACATATTCCTCGGTTATCGAAACAATTATCTGAAACCGTCTACAAGCTCAAAATCACGCATATTACAATTCTCATGAAGAGACTCATCTCAAATTCTCACCCGATAATTAAGTCGTGAACCAGACCGCAAATTCGATTAATTACGACAAACTATGATTATACGTAAAACTCGCGAATTAAGCCGATTAACTACTATTTCCGGTTCGGGTTGTCACACCTTGACTTCGGGTTTTTTAAGGGATAGACAATATTGATAAGCAAACTTTCAATGTTGTAATCGTAAGGATTGGGTAATAGGTTGTGTTCATAGCTTTGAATCTTCCTGGGAACTTTCATTCATGACATTAACATGATTTTGGTTCTGCATTTGTGTTCTAGATAATGTGACCGTGGTGGATAGCACTTCCCCTTAACCATTTTTATCATTGATTGTTACTTTACTCTTAATCTGTTTACTGTTTCAGTTTTATAATTTGTATTGCAGAATTTTATTCGGCAACCAAACCAACTCCGATTGTATTGAAAATTTGTGTGGTAGTCCACCACTGTGTCTGTAGTGTCCAATATTAATTTTGTGATTTTAGGTTGAGTCTAGATATTTTAATTAATTATGTTAGTGTCAGTGGTCGAGGCTGTACGTCAAGTTTCTGACTTTCGCGTCTGTTTGTAGTTTAGAATATTGAGTCTCATCTTTCCCTGTGGATTGGCCCTTATACTATTGTACTGCATTGACAAGCATATTGAATTCATTATAGGGTAACTTTGAATGTGGTTAAACACCGATCCCTTGGACAAATTAAACAGTACCAATTATGAGATTCTTTACAATATCTTGTTTATATTGTCTCCTCAGACAATCAACTGAATCAAGCAGGATATTAAGAAGGGAAAATTCAATTTACAACTTCCTGGAGTGAACGGGAGAAAGTTTAAATTAGCTCGGTGTTTACACCATCAACTGCCCAATCTCTTATTCAAAATAAATACCTTATCAACTATTACTATTGAACATTCACTCAAATTTTCCAAATCTCGTCAATTGATCTCAAACCAGCATCTTCATTATACGATTAATGTTTTCCATACAAATCTCACTCAATAAGTATCCCTACATGAAAGAAACCAAAAAAATTATTAAGGCGTAAGCATTTGGGACTTGGATACAACTCAAGCATGATTTAACCAATCTGAAAGAAGAGAAAAGCATAAAAGATACAAATCACAGTATATACATTGCAAAAGAAATTTGAAAAAAGTAGGATACATTCAATCTACCAAAGTAGATTTGTGTAGTTTGAGAGTGGGGTACTCATTCAAGCATAGAATTAGAAATATACTCAAGGTATGAAGACATTACATGAATACAGGAGGCAATTATCGCAAACTTAACAATAACAATAACTTATACGCCAAACTACTACGTATTCATGACACAAAACATAAGCAAAACACAAACAAAAGTAAACGAATATGAAAAAGCTTCATGATGATACATTAACTATGAAAATTCAACAATGAAGAAATTAACCCAATTAAGCTTCATGACCAAAAATTCTCCTCTTTTTCTTTCATCAGTCGAGGTCCTGCAAGAAAGAAAACAAAGGACATGTTAAATAAGAAAGACAACTAACACGTATTATTCTCACAAAATACCAACTGAAACGCATGATAAAAATCAGAAATCTACCCTAAAAATCCAAAATATAGGAAAAACCATATTAAATGAAATAACAAAGAGAGGGCTTTGGCACAATTTCAGTTTAGATGTGGAAGGAGGCATATTGTCTGAGAAAATAGATCACAGTGACCAACATGAAAATTACTTAAGAATAAACACTATTAGCATTTTCACTATAGTCGACAACATTAAAAAAAAAACCGACGACATTTTAAATCATTGGCTATAGTAGACTATAGCCGACGACAATACCAAAAAGCGTCGGCTATAATACTATAGCCGACGATTTTTGCAACAAAAAGCGTGTTGCAAAAATCGTCGATTATACTTTTGCCAACGTTTTTTTGCCTACAACACCAAAAATCGTCAGCTATAGTCCTGTAGGCTAAAAAGCGTCGACAAAAGTATAGCCGACGCTTGTTGTTACAAAAATCGTCTGCTATAGTACTATAGCCGACGATTTTTGGTGTTGTCTACTATAGCCGCGATTTAAAATGTCGTTGGCCTGTTTTTTTTAACATCGTCAGCTATAGTGAAAATGCTGATAGTGAAAGGTGGAAATCACATAAGAATTACATTTCAACCACATAATTTTCAATATACCCAAATAATACAAATCGACCTACAAAGCTTCAATCGAGAAATCACCAAATTCCCTGAACTTTTGTTTCTCAATTGTTGTTGCTGCAAAGGTTTGCATGGGGTACGTAGGTAGAAGGCACGCATTTGACTCAACATAAACAAAGCCACTAATTGAGAAAGATAATAACATGTCATACTCTTATGAGACTTATTGTTATATAACAGGTTACTTGCGTACGTACGTGATTTGCGTACGTATTGAAAATATATATATAGCTTTGATAACAATGAACAAAATTATAATTTTCACTTGACAAATTTGCTTGATTATGAAAATTATTTAATTTTTAGATAATTATTAAACGATCATGTTTACAAAAAAGTCAGCTTAAACAGAAGTGATTTGGTCATTTGTGAACTATATCGGATGAACTTTAAACAATTGCCTGATGATCGGATGAACTGTGTTCATCAAAAGTTGAATCTGATAATCAAATTGTCAAATCACCTCTGAATTGGCTGATTTTTTGTAAACATGATCGTCTAATAATTATCTAAAAATTGAATGATTTCCATTGTCAAGCAAATTTATCAATCTTATGAAAATCAGAACTCATTCTTTATTTTCAAAGTGGAACTCCGGTCTTGATAGGAATTATATATATATGTATATATATAGTTTTGTTTAATTAATTAACTTAAATTTTCTCATGTACAACACAGTGCAAAAACAATTTGACGATGATCGAATAACTACGTACGATCAGGCAATTGTTTAAAGTTGGCATGGACAGCTTTGTGTATATCAGAAAGTTCACATCCTTATTAAGTATGTTGTTCGCATAGCTCTTCGGCCCGTCTCCACCAGCCATTGGATGTGCTTCAGAAACTTTACTGGTATCTTCTGCTGCCATATCTATCTCTAGTTCTGTCTGTGCTGGGGACTAAAACTTTTGATGATATTGAACTTGTTGCAAATTGTGTGAAGGTCACTTTATTATTATATATGCATGAGGAAACTAATAAAGAACATTGGAGAACAAAATCGTAAAATGAAGTAGACGTTTATTATGAGTGGGAAAGAATATAGAGAGATATTTTATTCATCAGTTGTAAATTAAACCTCTTTATATAGAGTACAAAACCCTAGGTTTAAGGTTGTAAAACAAATTACAAAGATACCCTATCAATTTATAAGAATAGACATATTCAATAAAGTATTTACAACACTCCCCTTTAGATACTCCTTGTGAATAGACATATTGCCTCATCAAAACCTTGTGAAGTAAAAACTATGTGTTACAAAAATAATCTTGAACGAAGGAGAAAAGAGTACAATGCGCATTTACTCATCATAAGCATTAGTTTCCAATATGTATGCATGCATAATTCTAATGCATCAAAACCGTGCCTGGAAAAACTTAGTAGGACAAAATTCATGGTCAAAGGAAAAAGATGTATAAGTGCATATAAGTTTAGACATCTTCAAGATGTAACATTGTAATCATATTTCACATGTGCCTCGTTAAAAACCTTACAGGTAAAAACCCTTTTTAGGACAAAAACACCCTGGAAGGTTAAAAAGAGTACAGTATGTAGACCACTAGAGAGACATTTTAGTTTTTCTAATGTACGTTTTCGGTCGTACAAATTAGATGTTATGCAAAGATATTCAATACCCTTTTCTTCAGTGGTTTCAACGTGATAACTATTTGTTCGAATATCCTTAAAACTTAGTAATATTCTTCTAGAACATGGGGAATATATGACATCATTAATAATGAATTTAGTACCATTAAATAATACTAAATGGGCCTTCCATGACCCTCTACCAAATTGGATTGCCCGGATATGGCTGTCAAAGATGTATGTATAGGCATGAAGTTCAGAAAATACTTTTTATCGTCGAGTAGTATAGTGTACGTAGTAGCACTGTCAGCTAGGCAACATTCTCCATCAGACATGCTTGTAGTCGAAAGGATGATCCTCCAAAAGCTACTTGAGAAGATCACCCTCTTAAGCTTGTCTCCTTAGAACTATCGCGCTTGATAACGTATTGTAAAATGAAGCATACGTTTATAATAAGTAGGAAATAATATAGAGAGATATTTATTCATCAGTTGTAATCCTCTTTATATAGGAGTACAAAACCCTAGGTTTATGGTTATAGAATAAATTACAAAGATACCCTATCTATTTACAAGAATAGATATATTCAATAAAGTATTTACAACATGCAGAACAAAATTCTTTCTATTTTAGTCTTATGTGAAACAAATTGGATTGCAAGAAAATTTTAGTGAATGCCAATAATTGGCTGATCGATGCTGACATTGTCATACCTGTCATACCAACAATGGTTGCAAGGATTTCTCGAGATGAGAAGGTAGTTTGTCGAAAGTAAAATATGTATATGATTGAGGATCCATTCTTTTGTGTTAATCTCCTCTATATATAGGAGACAAGTGCTCGTATTTCAATTCAATTGAAACTTCTCATAATTAGACTTGCTAAGCAACTCTAATCGCTCGGTATTTCACGTCTTGGATCTTATCTTAAAGTCTAAGACCTTAGCGATAAGCTTCTCCAGGGAATCTTTCCCTCTATAGGAAATGTCGAATATTAATGGGCCGCAGGACTCGGCCTCTTATCTTTCTTCCGCCTAGCTCACAACAGCCTGGACTAAGGATTATTACCCAGGCCGCTCGCATAACCCGGTCCTTGAAACCCAATAACAAGATATTTTATTTTAGGTCCAAACAACTACTACTTTTTTTTGGTCGAAAGAGAATGACTACTTTACATGTGAGCAACATCCCAATTCCAAGACCAAAGTTTTTGAAATGCATTTATGCCTTTAAGGATGTGAGCCTCTTTTACATTTTGCTCTTCGGGACAAAGTAGAAGATGGGCCTTAGCATAATCCAATAGAGAAACGAACCGGGTTGATCAGTTTTGAAAAAAGCATCCCCATGCCCATTATCTTCTCACGACTCATCCACAAAAAGATTGCACTGATCACTGATCACTGATCACTTCCTCTCCTCCACTCATGGCTCTAACCATAGCCAACAACGGCGGAGCCAGGCTCTTCTACAGAGCCTCCACCACCACCAACACCCTCTCCTCCCACCGCCACGTCCTCTTCCCTCTCTCCTCCAGGAGAACCCTCCACGTGGTGTCCGCCAAGCGTTTCACGTCCAGGACAGGGAGGCTGGACAACAAGAACAACAACGGCAAGAGGAGCAATACCACGACCAAAGACCAAGAACAAGACCAGCGGATGGCCGAGATTGAGAACCTCGCCGCGGATGACATTGATGATGGGTACTTCTTGCCTGAGCTTCCGGGGGACAAGCCCGATTTCTGGGAGGGAGAACAGTGGGACGGTCTTGGATTTTTTGTTGAGTACTTGTGGGCTTTTGGTTTTCTCTTTGCGGTACGTCAAGTTTCTTACTTGTTGGACTAAATATTTTTATGTGCTTGTTAGCTTGCCATGAACTTAGCTTGGTGGCTCGCTCATGCCTCATGGTCGTTGTGTCCTTAATGAGTTGGAGATTAAGTTTCTATAACCTTTATGGTGTTGGATTATTTAAGTACTTGATGATAACTTAAAGTCATATGTAGAAATATGCTAGGTCGGAAATGTAAAAGCTTGTATATGTTATAAGGGTCAGAGACCATAGCTCCTTATCACTTGGGGCATAAGAGCTTACAGATTAGGCCTCTACAAATCTACATAATCTATGCTAATTGGTTTGGTGCCTCAAAACCTAAATGCGTCTTAGTTTCGTTGTTTAATTAGGCGATGGATAAAATTTTCATTCATACCAAGAAATAGCAAATTGCTATTGATGTTTGAGTAGCAAAGATACAAAAAGCCTAGTCTGGTAGGGAGATTGTTATTAGGCAAATAACATTGATATGTGAGACTAACGTTTGCTCTCTCTTTTGGTTTTGCTACAGATTATCGCAGCAGGCGCAGCTGTTGCTACCTTCAATGAAGGAGCAACTGATTTCAAGGAGACTCCTACTTACAAAGACGCGATCCAGTCTCGTGAGTTGCTAGAAGAACCAGAGGGATCTAGTCCGGATGTTTTTGAATCCAACCCAACTGAAGTGGCTCCTAGTTTGGAATAGTAGCTAGTTTCTGTAGAATGAAAATGTGACCCTACATCAGGTGATACATGATACATCCTAGGCACATAAACACTGTTAAAAATCATATCCCATTTTGTAATGTGATGTACGTTTTCAGTAGATAAAAACCTTTTCTGAGAAATATCAACTGTATTTGATCATGTGATGTGGTATCGATATAGAAAGGCTTCTGCGTGTATAGCTTCCGGCATTAATTGGTCGAAATATCTGTGGAAATAGTTTGTTCACGTAGTTCTGTTCTCTGGCCAAGTAGGAAACTTGTTGCCGGGTACATGCTTTGTTCTACTATCCTTTCGTTGATATAATTCAGTTACAGAATCATATGGTTCTAGTACCAATCGAAGTTACTAATAGATACCTAAATGCTGTCGAATGGATCATTAGGTTTGCAAACATACCATAAAAACTCCTACACGATGCTAAATTGCTAATGTGGCAGAATCAGTACAACCAAACTTCTTGCAATAGAAAACCGGCCATAATCAATGCAGCTGCGAGATAACTTCCAGTTTGTGATTTCAGACCAGTACTTGCACTCCTGCCAAATCCTGCAGCTGGTCTTGGTGCAGCAGCTTGTTGCATTGGAGAGGCTGAGATCGCAAGGACAGAGAATCACAACACAAGTCATAAGAAAAGAGGAACTTATAAATAGAGATAGTGATGCATACAGGCTACTGTAGTGTTCGTCGCTAGTGTGGTGTTGTTTGCCCCAAATGAGACTTGAGAATTAGGAGATCTTGGTGGCACCTGTGTCCCTGTAGCAAAGTCACACATATAATGAGAAAGAAGTTAGACTCAGAAGTATCACATGAGAACACTCTGTTTTTGAAGTGAAATGGAGAGAATTGGTTTACCCAAACAAGAAGAGGCATTGACCGGAAGGGTGCAAAGAGCAGGGAGCTGAAGAGCGAGTGTGGTGTTAATGGGGATAGAGCTGAGAGCAGTGCCATTGAGCAAAAGGCAAAGGCAGCCTGGCTGCTGGATATAGACTAGATTGAGGTTGTCACAGCACGACTGCGAAGGTGGCGGCATGGTGCCTTGCACAAATGGAGCACAAGCGGCCAGTGGAAGCAGCTGAAAGGCGCATTGAGCTATAGTAGGGATTGAAGCGTTGGGGTTTTGTGAGATGATGGATGATGGAAAGAGGGAAATGAGAAAAAGAAGAGCGAGATAGGAAATGGAAGCCATGTTTTGTTGTGTGGTTTTTGATCTGTACAAGAGTTGGAGACTAGATATGTGTAAAGTAAATAGATGAGTTGCATGTTCTTGGTGTGAGTGGCAAGTAACATGTATAGTGTGTGTGTGTGTGTGTTATGCTGCGCAGACAGACTTCTTGCTTTCTTTGAAATTTTGAAGAGATGCGTGTGCAGGCGGTTACTTTAGTGTTCGTTGCTCCATGAATGGTGTGTGTTGTGTACTACTGCCTCAGCATGTAGATTTTGCTCTGTTAAATTACCCTATTAGTTTTAATCCTAATCTTAATTGCTCAAGCTTTGCAACTTTTGCATAGATCTGGAGATATGAGACAATCTCAGGCAAATTGCGGAATACAGAATAACTTCTCAAAATCAGCCCTGCAGGTCTCACACGTTGTCCACATATCTAACTCTACATGTAAATTTCATATTCACATTGTCGATCTAAGATCTAAGACATATATCTTGTATTCTCATATTGATCCCATGTAATACATAAACCTCTAAAACACCGAAATCACTCTAATAAGGTGGAGTTAGTTCAATCCCGGCCACTTGAAACAGAACTCCTGTTGGCATCAGGAAACCAACCATACTTGATCTATGTTGTCTCTGCAAGAAGTCCCTTCTTTGATTTGATACTAGTGATTGCACTTATATCAAACCCTAACCACATCAGGTTGGTCTTGCGATACTTGAACAGTTAAAGCACCGATGAGGCTGAAATTAATCCCAAAAATTGGATAATCACAGGAATCACAGCACACCCAAGTAAAAAAGTAGTCAAGTACAAAAATAAGGAATTTCCCAAAGAAAAATAACTCCTTGAAAAATTCAAGGTGAGAGTCAAACAGGAATAGAGTGAGCTTGACTAGAACCCATAACCATGTAAAGCCCAAAAGGGCAGAAAGAAGGAAGTACGCAGCAAATGCTCCTACGCTCCTTCGTAATAGCCAGCTTCTCTATCAGGGTCGGTTCTCAATTTCACTAGTGGTTGAACCGCGCTACGCTGCGGGGGGACATATTATGTACGTCGTTGAAGGATAGAGAATTGAGCTACATCACTTCCACACATTAAGTTCGTTTTTGAGATAGATTTATGATCTCTCTTAAGGGATGAATTTTAAAAATGAAATGTGATGAACACGTCTAACGGTTATGATTCAAAGACACAAAAATTATGGAGACACAAAAATTATGATAAAATCGTATTAATTACTTTCGATCTTAGTCGTTGGATGTGTTCATCTCATTCTATCACTTAAAATGTATCATTTAAAAGAATGAGCTTCTAGATTTATATACATGAGTTTTGTACTCAAGTTACAGCCCATCTGAATACATTGTACTGATTGCAGTACAAAGTCACTTTTGCGAATGTTCTGCATAGATCAACATCTTAGCTTGCAAAAATAGTCCCATATTCGCTGCCCAAAAGTGTTGACCGTGGTCTCCAAGCTGGTGGGTCAAAAGCATTCATATATGCTAAACTCAAACTTGAAGCCGATGTTCATTTCTTCTTTGTTAATCTGTTTTGTTCCTCATTCAACAAGTCAACAACATTAGGTAATCAAGCTTGCTATACCATGTATAAAATCGGGTGGATAAAATTTGCTGAATTTTTCTTCCACTTCTTCCTTTACCAAAACTGCAATCAACAAATTGTTCAGTCAGATCAAATCTAATATGAATTTAATTAAAGATCACATTTATATTTCAAATTTCATACCATTGCTCATTGCTCTATATCAAATAGGGAACTTAGAAAGTAAGTCATGACTAACAGGCACAGAACCAAGTGGGGGCCGGGTGGGCCTGGACCTCCCCCTGAATTTTTGTGACGCGTACAAGTGCATGACTAATTCAAATCTGACGACTTTGTAAGAATATTATTATATATTATTTCAATAATGAAGTCCAAATATTAGGTCAATTAGGATTTAATCTCTTACCAGGTTTAAGATTTTATGGTATTTTTTCTTTATAAAACTTCTACCGTTCCTGAGATTAAAATACAATAATTTTTATTAAGTTTATTAGATATGGAGAGATACTTCAAAAAACAAATCTTCTTCTTCTACTCCAACATCAGATGAGGAATCACCTACGAAAATTCAAAAGAAGAATAGTAACAATAGGAAAAAGTCTCGTGCTAAAGATATTACAGAAAAGTATCCATCAGATCCCGTTAAACGCCAGCCAATTTCAAGTTATCATCCTAACATTCAAGAATAAGTTCGAAGATATTATCTACAACAAGGACCTTGTCGACCTAAACATCATACTTTTCCTTTCACGGAATTTAGAGAAGAAAAAAAGAAGAAAATAAGGTTTATTCGTGATTGGTTTATTGAATTTTCATATTGGTTAGAGTACAGTATTAAAGAGGATGTTGTATTTTGTTTATGTTGTTATCTTTTCAAACCAGCTATTGGAGAACAAGGCGGTGGTGAAACTTTTGTTGGTGGTGGTCATAGATTCAGTAATTGGAAGAAGAAGCAAACGCTAATATCACATTTTGGAGGATCAAATATTACTCATAATCAGGCTACGAGTAATTGTGATGCTTTATCAAACCAAAAACAACACATTGAGACTGTTTTGGCAAAATATACAGATCAAGATCAAATTGACTACCCTAATCGAGACTATTTTTTAAGCTTTTCATTTAGGCCCCCCCTAACCGAGAATCCTGGCTCCGCCCCTGATGACTAACAGAAAACAATTCCAGACTAACACAAACTGCATGAAATGAAAAGAACCGCTACAACCTTTGGTTATATTTGAAAAGATTGGAAAACAATGGTAGGACTTACTTCTAGCGAGCTGTAAAAGAGAAAACACAGCAAAGTATAGTTGGATCACAAATTGACAACTGCTATATAAACTTAGAAAAGCATAGGGTACACAATATAATTTATATTTTTTATCTACTATTGAAGATTAAATTAATTCTATTATTTTTTGTCCAGTACATGGAATATTTGAAGATACAGGTGCTTTACTGTTAGTAAGTTTAAAAACTGTAAAATGAATAGATTAAATGAATGAACTAATTAAATAATATTCTTTTGGATAATAGCATGGTTGAATCTATAAACCAAATGATTACCACATTGGTTTGATGACAAGGCGGATAAACACCTCTCAAAGATACCATATTCACAACCTGGATATATCAATGTAGTAAGATAAATAGGAGTTATCGAACACGAGGAATTGGTGAAACTAAATCCTGACACACTACTATGCTGACAGACTCGACTACAGAACACTAATGGTATGCGAACCTAAGCTAGACAGACTCAAATGCTACGAAATTTTGACACAATAAACTAGACACAGTGGCGGACTACCACACTAAATTTGAGGGTATTCGGAGTTGATTTGGTCACTGAAATAAATCGGCTAAGTTACAGCTAATGCAAATTGTTGTAGATAACTAATGAGATATGAATGTTAAGAACTTCTCTCCACCATAGACATACTTACGACCTCCCCAATATAATTGAACTAACCATGGATGAATACTCCCCACACAAGAGCTTTGGTTAAGTCATCTTATGTATTACACTCTCTTACTTGGCATGAAAGAGGGAGGGACAATCCGCTCGATCTTGATCCTCACTTAACCGACTTATACATATGGTGATGTAAGCCTAGAGAATTGAAGTCATTACGTTTTAAGAATGTTTGAAGAATAACAGAGCTTCAAGGGTTGATAAGGTGGTCACCCTTTCATCATTAAGGCTTGTTTCACACAAATTCATGTTTGTCTCTAGAGAATATGCAACGATAAGGTGGTCATATACATAATCAAGACTATAGATCCTAAGCCATGCATCTAAGCGTGCACTCAAAGAAACATGAACATAGAAAACATACGGTGAGAAAACAGTGAAACAAAACTCATCCAAATAGTTAATAGAATCAAAAGGGGTTCAAAATCGTAAGCATATCTAGGGCTTCAATCAGCCCCTAACAAAGGAAATTTAGCTACTCATAGTTTTAAATAATAACATTGAAGAATTCATAAAAGATGAACAAAATAAAAAGAAGGAAAAACTCTTGACGACGTCGAGATCGCAAGCATGCAGTTTGGTTCTTCTTCTCTCCACTTCTTCCTCTTTTTCTTTATTCTCCTTTATTCTTCTTTTTGTGTTTTCTTCCCTTGCTTTCTCGCGAGCCCCTTCTACGTACGTCCTCTCTCCTTAGCTAGCTATATATATATAAGCATGCAACTTGGTTACCAAGCTAACCCACGTGCATGACTTCCACTCAAAATAGACTTCCTTCTTTATTTTGCTATTGGTCTCCATGTCCACTTCAACTTCTTTTTCTCACCAACTTTGCTCGCATAGAACGTACGTACACTCCTAAACTAACTCAATCAAAGTCTTCCTTTAATTAAGCTAATTAACTCACGTGCCAAGCACCTCCTCGCCAAGAACCAAAATCAACGTATGTAATCTCCTATAATCTGCTCGCCAGGCATATCCAATTGCAATCATTAAGCCCATCTTCACTTGCATAAATTCCCTCGCCAAGCAGTTCCTCGCCAGATAGCTTCAAAACATATTATTTAATCTCCTTTTCTCCATTAATCTCCAAAACACCTAAAGACAAATAAACATAATTAATTCACTCGATTAATAACAATAAACTAAATATAGGGAACAAATTAAATACCAAATAGACGCATAAATATGCGACTATCATTTGATGATGCCTGATCTTCAATCACGCGTTGTCTTTTGGTCAATTTAGTATATTGAGACCTTACTTCACAATGTATGGACCTTAAATAATCAACCCAACACCATAGTATCCATAGGTTTCTGTTACCAGGTCAGAAAACATAACCTGACCATAAAATGTTCAATATAGAAACATAACAATGCAGCAATTGAACTTCTCATAGCACACATAATTCAGTATGTGGATGCATTTTCCAACTTCATTAAGCAGCTACAACTGAAAAATTTGCAAATAACATCATGAGAGATATGAGTATATTCAACAGAAGCTAACTAATGTAGAACTATAAAAAAAACAAATATGATTAAGACGACCTACTGCATTCATTTTTAACATTCAATACTCAAATCACCAAAATTTTAACAATATATTTTTTTAAAGTTCTTTTCTTGGTTTATCAGCTTATGCACCACTGTAAGTATATGCACTCAAAAAATAGAGGAATACCAAGGCCAATTAACAATGCATTGAAAGAAAATTTATGTTTAGTTCTTTTGAACCCCCAAAGCCTAAAAGATACGTTCTGGCATATGATCTAGTTATGTAGTGCCCCATAACTCAATAGCACTTAACAATGGAGAATTCAACCGAAGATAAAAAAAAGACTAATAGTTGAAGTTGCGAATTGAAATACAACACTAAACTCACAAAAGCCAATATGGAATCCAAATAATATCAAATAATCACCTTTTCTATAATCAAAAATCGAATACCCAACCTCAGGGACGGAGCCAGAATTCTCGGTTAGCGGAGGCCTAAATGAAAAGCTTAAAAAATAGTCTCGATTAGGGTAGTCAATTTGATCTTGATTTGTATGTTTTGTCAAAACAGTCTCAATGTGTTGCCACATACTCGCAGTCTGATTATGAGTAATATTTGATCCTCCAAAATGTGATATTAGCATTTGCTTCTTCTTCCAATTACTGAATCTATGACCACCACCAACAAAAGTTTCACCACCGCCTTGTTCTCCAATAGCTGGTTTGAAAAGATAACAACATAAACAAAATGCAGTATCCTCTTTAATATTGTACTCTAACCAATATAGAAATTCAATAAACTAATCATGAATAAACCTTATTTTCTTCTTTTTTTCTTCTCTAAATTCTGTGAAAGAAAAAGTATGATTTTTAGGTTGACAAGGGTCTTGTTGTAGATAATATCTTCGAACTTCTTCTTGAATGTTAGGATGATAACTTGAAATTGGCGGACGTTTAGCGGGATTCGATGGATACTTTTATGTAATATCTCCAGCACGAGACTTTTTCATATTGTTATTATTCTTCTTTTGAATTTTCGTAGGTGGTTGCTCATCTGATGTTGGAGTAGAAGAAAAATATTTTTCTTTTCTTTTGAAGTATCTCTCCATATCTAATAAACTTAATAAAAATGATTGTATGTTAATCTCAGAAATGATAGAGCTTTTATAAAGAAAAAAAGACCATAAAATCATAAACCTGGTAAGATATTGAATCCTAATTGACCAATATTTGGACTTCATTATTGAAATAATATATAATAATATTCTTCAAAAGTCGTCAGATTTGAATTAGTTATGCACTCATACACATCATTGAAGTTTAGATATATTTAGAATAAATTATAATATTTATATTGTATAATAATAATAGTATACTATTTTTTTTTCACATAAATTCAGGAGAGGCCCAGGCCCACCCTGGCCCTCATGTCCCTCCGTCTCTGCCCAACCTCATAAAACACATAATTGAATAAAAAATTAAAAGGGATTAAGCACCTGTTGTTCTGGTAGTGAACACAATGAAGCGGCAGAGATGGTCTTCGTGTTAAACGAATTCCTAAATCGTAAGAGGGAGATCAGCCCTATTGGCTACAGCTATTGCGAAATTTCAACTCAGACTGGCAATTGAGAAAGCAATTGAAGATCGGATTGGAGGAGACGCGATGGTCTAAAACTCTAAATGAGATCTCTATGGGAAAACATGAATGAAGGCAGCCAGAGCCAAGAAGAGTCGAAGAGTAGAGAGAGGGGAAAGACAAGAATGCAATGAGACAGTGACATATAACATAATTATATATGAAAAGCTAGATAAAAATGGAAATTCACCGTTCTTAAGAATAGTGATTCCCAAATCGTGCTGTCATATGGGGTTATAATTATGTTTTAGTTCTCCGGTTGTTGTTTCGTTACAGCACATGGTCGACAGAGTAGCAAACAAAATTAGTGCGGAAAATGGTTAAACGCACCAAAAAGAAACCAGGGAGAAATTCGTTTCTGAGTGATGATTTAGTTGGTCTAATATTTAGCAAAGTTGCCGAAAAACGTGATAGGAAATCGTTCTCGTATAAGGTGGAAGGTTTAAGCCGAAAATCACTACTTTTCTGTTCGGACCTTATCTGCGAGATTCCCAAATGTTGTTAGTTTCCAAATACGTACTCCCATGTCGGACACACAGCTTGAAACCATAGCCCATACATGTCCGCAAATTGATGCAATCGATTTCATTGCCTTTGATTTTCACTTGGGGAGAAAAGGTCAAGGGCTTTGGGAATTGGATGTCCAAGTTTAGGGGTCATCATTTGGCTCATAGGCTCGAAAAATTTGTTATCGGCCCGAGGCTCGCAAAACTCAAGTTCGGCCCGGTCCGAATTTAGGTCCGTAAAAGTTCGGCCCTATGGGCTTAGGACCGAGGTCCCAAATCCTGCTGACCTAAAAAAGTTCGGCCCGGCTTGGTCCCATCAATTATATTTATTATAGATTATTTTATCAATATATATATATACTATCTAATTTATCTTAATATCATTTGTTCATATACTAAATACTATTTTTGTAGGCATATAAATTATTTAGTGTATATAAATGTTTATATATTGAATGATTAAACACTATTAAATGATAAAATTTTGTATTTAATACAAAAAAAGTTCGACCCGGTCCACATTTTTGAGACATAACGAAAAAGTCCGGCCCAACTCGGACCCGACAAACTTGAGTTTGGACAGCCCGGGTCCGACCCATTGATGACCCCTATTCCAACTTATCCACAGTTTCACTTTTCAGTCATAAGATTACTGATAGAATGTTACAACATTACTGATCAGGGATTGTCTATGTTGGCAAATGGGTCAATCTCTAGAACCATCAAGAAACTCGTGCTTTGGTCGTGCAAACGAGTCACAGATACAGGAGTTGGACATTTGCAGAAATTGTGTGTGGAGAAGGAACTTTAAGTGACATTGGAGGTGTCGCCATCTCCAAAATTCAAACCCTCAAAACATCGATATTTATATATGTTCAGGGAGTGTCAAAAACTACAGTTGATGCTCTGGCGGAGAATTGCCACAGCTTGGAAGTACTTGAGTCGGATGTTTGGTCATCGCTAACTGGATCCGCTGTTCGTGGATTCTCTGCTCACAAATGTTTGAAACGGCTCATATTGCACCTTATGAAAAATCTTCATCTATCTGATGTGGAAACTGTAGCACTTGGATGTCCGTCACTAGTCTGTTTTGGTAGATTCAAATCTGAAGAATAATCCAAATTGGAGTTCTGAATTGACGCATGTCAAAACCAGAAGACTGAAGAGTCATCAAGTTCGGGGACACTTACGGACTACTGTGAAGTGTTGTTATCTACCTTGTCGCGATGAGACTATGGAGCGTGACAACACCACAAGAGTTCTGAAGTTCTCATACAGTCCAAAGTAGTTAGTTAGTTAGTTCTCTGATAGAAACTAGCTTAGCTTGACAAATCTCACATCACTGAGAAATTAGTTTATGAAATTCCCTCTGTCAAGTAGGAAACGTTTGTGGGTTTAGGGTCTTCATGCTTTGTTCTGCTACAGTCTAATTGAACCATAATCGGAGAAGTTGTCTAGATCTTTAGTGTACCGATGAACTCAAAGCTCCCATTTGAGGGGATTCAGGTTAAGGTACAAAACTGGCCATTTAGCTTTGTTGTTTCCATCGTGGCTGAGAAGCCTGCAGTATGTTCGCCAGCCATATTAATGCTACGAGCCATTGCTTTTGAGTTGATAATGTTGAATATTATGTTTTGGTTTATTCTTGTTTGGTTAGAATTAGACTTAGTCTTTATTAGGATTTATTTTCCTTGTTGAAAACGACTACTTTGGATGTTATTTTTCTATATATATACTGTGTTGGGATGAATAAAAGCATCACTGCATTCCACACCAATATACTTTTCCAGTTAGTATCAAAGCAAATCCTGAGATTTGCAGAGCACACCCACATCGGTACGCACAATACACACCCACACTTCCTAAAATAGGAGGTGTGGGTGTTGCACACCACATCCAGGTTCCAAGTACAAGCACAAGCACACGCACAAGCACAAGCACGCGCACAAGCACAAACACACATACGCGCACACACACGCACACGCATACGCACATTTATTTAGTTGTTGTATTCAAGTTGCGCATAGATACCATGCTCAACTTGAGGGGGGGTGTTGAATATTATGTTTTGGTTTATTCTTGTTTGGTTAGGATTCGACTTAGTCTTTATTAGGATTTATTTTCCTTGTTGGAAACTATTACTTTGGATGTTATTTTTCTATATATACCCTGTGCTGGGATGAATAAAAGCACCGCTGCATTCCACACTAATATACTTTTCCAGTGGTAACACACTAATTTTAATTTTAGGAGAAATTAGATAGAGTTCCCTGTTTATATTAAATTTTTGAAAAAAGTTTAGGTGCATTTTTCTTCAAAGGTTTAGTCTCTCAATCATAAATTATCGAATAAATTTTTCTTTTCAAGTGCATGACTCAGCCCCATAATTTCACATTCTTCCTACAATACCTTTTTTGTTTTTTTTTTGGAGAGTTTCTAAATACAAAACTCTATTTCTTTCCAGAAGTTTTAATCTAATTGACTAAATTGTTAAACAATTAAACTCCATTATTTGTTTCTTATAAATAAAAAAATTCATTATTTTTTTACCTTGTAGAAAGAGAAATAAAGAAACACAAATAATAAATCAGAAACTATACTTTATTTATTAATAGATGACTTTAAATAAGTATTACAATCTGATACAATCAATATCCCTATAAATCAGGGATTGAGAGAATATTTACTTCTATG
This sequence comes from Geum urbanum, assembly GCA_946800695.1. Classification (NCBI taxonomy): domain Eukaryota; kingdom Viridiplantae; phylum Streptophyta; class Magnoliopsida; order Rosales; family Rosaceae; genus Geum; species Geum urbanum. The sequence goes on from OX327011.1 coordinate 45,792,049, forward strand.
CTAATTAGGACAAGACACGTGCACATCTAGATATCAGGAGTATTAAACACTCTTCCTTGTGTCGCGATCCTAATGAATGATGCATGATATATTGTCTCACTAAAAACCTTGTCAAGCAAACAAAAAAACCTCTTAGGTAAAAACAAAAGCTTGGTCTAAGGGAAAAAGAGTACAACACATCAACTACATATATGACCACATGTGATGTAAACTCCCCATGAAGTCTAAAAAATGAACTCCCCCTAATCAGTAACTTGATCTTGGAGTTCAGACAATCTTCGCATTCCAATGCGTCTCACATGCTTCACAAATGTAGATTTTGGAAGTGGCTTGGTAAACAAGTCTACAACATTATCTGTCGAACAAACCTGATTCACATGAATGTTCAATAGTTGTTGTTGTTGCTGATTAAAGAAGTATTTCGGTGAAATGAGTTAAGTATGACCACTCTTAATGTAACCCAACTTAATTTGTTCAATGCAAGCCGCACTGTCCTCAAATATGCAAGTTAGTGTTGTCGTAGTACATGACAATCTACTAGACCCTCGAATATGGTGTATTACAGACATAAGTCAGACACACACATTAACCGCTTCATGCAAAGCTATAATCTCAAAATAGTTCGAGGAAGTAACAATAAGGGTTTTCTTTGTTGATCTCCAAGAAATCTCCGTGTTCCCCATGGGAAATACATAACTTGTCTGGGAATGTCCTTTATATGAATCAGAGAGATACTTAACATCGGCAAAACTAATCAAGATATCACACGGTGTCTTTGAGTAGGAGACCATATTGTATGAAAGTACAATGCTTACAACCAGAATAACCTTCGACGGGTTGAGACATAGGTTCTGGTCGATCTAGGGGACTGCTTTTGACTAGTCGAGAAATCCACTCGATGGATTGATTGCTTGCTTCACGTTCGTCTAGGGTGTTACCATCGACGGGTCGAGAGATCCATTTGACGGGTCAAAAATCTCAGAACTTGCATGCTGTGATTCAATCATTCCTTTTTCAGTAATGTCAAGCTTCTCTCTGTATTCTTTGTACCAAAAGAATATGCCCAAGTTAATGGATCACTTCAAGTATATGAAGATGTGTTTTACACCTCATTACAATGACTTTGCGTAGACAACAACCGAGAAGACAATGTTTAAATGTGTGCACTGAGCTAAAATCAACCAAGCTCCAACCATACTAAAAAAATGAAATCTCAGCTCCAAAACTTCCTCACCATCATCTTTTCAGATGAAATGGATCCTTTTGGGTTTCAGACTGTAAACAATCATTGGTGTGCTAAGAGGGTGCGCTTTATCTATTGCCTGATCTAGACATAAGCAGACTGGTGAATAAGAACTCAACCAACTCGATGTTCTATGTCTAAACCAAGATAAAACCGAGTCTTACAAAGGTTTATCATCTCAACCTACTTTTTCATCTAATAAACACGCATGGGCATAACTCATCATTCTTGTTTCCCTTCTCAATTAAGTAGTCACTTTAGAGTAGTGAACATCTCAATCTTATCCCATGAGCACTTTGTAGTTTAAAGTTACTTGAATTGGGTATAACCATGCCAACCAACGCTCTCATGTATCTCTCTGAATCAAAATCCCCATAGAGATATATAACCACATCCATTAGTTGCATACTCAATTTTTTGGACACTACCAAATTGATAAGGTAGCGAAAAGTATTGATGTCCATAATCAGAGAATACATCTCATCATAATCAATACTAGGGAGTTGAGAAAATTCTTGCGCCATAAGTTCTTTATATTGTGCTTCTAAACAAAGACTCATTTGTGTCTAAAGCTTACCATTCGGTGGTTATAGCACTACCATACCGAAAACATGTCATTTGTAATAGAGTATAGTTCAGCCTAGATTGCAACTTTCCATATTGGTCAATATGCTCTACGTTGATAATCCGTAACTAAGCAAGGTTTCACTTCATCGTCGTCAATTCCTGAGCGACGGAATAAATAAATGCATCATTAACGAACCTTGGATGAACCATCCATAATACCACTAGTATTTGTCTAACTTTCATTTATTTGTTTACTGACATCATCATTGACTCTGAGGCGTCCTCTAATGTTTGTCAATGTCGACTTTTAGACACAATTGCAGTCAGAAACAATCTCATATGTTGATGATGAACAATTGTGCCTTGATGACTTGCCTTTTTATCAACAACTCATCAATGAATTTTGGCCAACATTACACCCCTGTTATGGGCGGGAGAAATGCTACATTATCCGGGTGTTGCGTTAACTTGCCCCATTTCAGGGACTTTCAACCTTGCAGGATTTGCAGCAAGTAAACCGATCTCATCACTTTCATGATATCAGTAAAGGAGTCACACATTTAATCTACTACTTTTTGAAGGTCTATATCAATCTCATACTAAGATGTGAAGGGATCACAATGAGACATAGTGGGCACATACCACGTTAGTTTTCGACCTTCAACTAGAATGAAACCATTCTTATCTCCCCCTAACGGCGGGAAGTATGTCTCATCACAGTGGCTATATGTAAAACTAGCAGTAAAGTGTCTCCTGTTAAAGTTTTTTAATAGAGAACAACCGTTAGAGATTCACAACCAACATAGTTGCTTAATTGACGTTGATGACCCATTTTTATACACAGTGAAAACATAGTAGGCACATGTACCGTACAACCAAAGACGCGTAGATGTGAGATATCAGGCTCATATTTGGTTACCAACTGGTACGCACTAAATGAATGACGGTTTATGAGTCTCAAGCAAATACGCATAACTTCATGTAACATTACATATCCCCAAACAAATACCGGTAAATTTGTATGTATTACCACTATGTTGGCCACAAGCTATAACCGCTTGATTTATGCCTCTGCTAAACCGTTCTGTGAATGAAAATGTGGAACCGAGATGTTAACCTTCAATCCTTATTGACATGCAGTAATCATCAAAAAAATTTGATGTAAACTCTTCTGCATTATCCGATCTAATAGACTTGATTGAATTATTTGGGTGGTGAGTCTGAAGCTTGATAATCTGTGCTAGGAGTTTTGCAAAATGCAGCATACAATATGGATTTCAAAGACGTGTGACCTATGCATTGATGCATCAATTAAAACCATATATAAATAATCCGCATACCAGTTTGATTGGTCCACAAATATATTCTTTAGAATCTGTGGAGGAATGGAAGTTGTATCTACAACAAAAGACCATCATGCATGTAAACAACATTACAAACATGAATAAGCTTTGCAAACTGAGCGATATACATTGGATTTTTCCAAAAAGACATATGTTGGAAGATTTTGTACGTACCCCTTATAATTATGAATTATTAACTAACTCATAAATGCAAAGAATCATTCACCCGTAAGTATACGGGGTAAGTTATAGTATTTATAGGAAGTTGAGTGTCAAACCCACGAGGATTAACCATTATAACTCCCTACCTCGAATGATTAATGCTTAGACTACGGACACAACTAGATACTAACTTGACACTAAATGAAAAGTAAAATGTGGATGAGTGTATCTCACACTACTAAGTCCTTTGGAGACTTAACATTGCGAGGGATGATTCAACTACGATAAGTGGTGATACAAGTTGATTGATTTGGTGATTACACTAAATGCACAAACGACAATAGCAAACAAGTTCAAGATAAGGAAATATGGTCGACTAAGGAAATCCCCGCTAACCACATAATACATAGACAATGTTTTGGTTCATGTATTAGATTAAAGCCCGTTCACACAAGTTAATGTCCAAATCGTGACTGTTTGGGTCACGTTTGGTTTTGAGCCTAAGTTCCTAGGTCATTTCGGACATTAGACGACGTAAACCCAACAATGAAGTATTTCTTGAATCGGAACCAAGAACCAAGCCATTTTGGGCTTGTATCTCGATCATATGTCACGTTGTGAAGTCAACAAGCATATCATGTGATATATGTGGAAGGTTCCTCTTCTTGAATCTCTATTGGAGAATTTGAGAGAAATTCTATATGATTCCCCCAACTCGCACCTATTGGGTTACGAGTCAAGAGAATCTACTATTAGCCACAATAACCTTTTGGATATAATGTATGCTTGACTAAAGTCCTTCAAGTCTATTGAGACTTAAATAAGCTCTGGTCCATGCTTGGTACTAAGGAAACCAAGTCTTAAGGTAAACTTCTGAAAAAATACCATAATCATGTTTACATACTCATCTAGCCTTAAGTGAGTAGCTAATTCAATTAAGGACCATTTTTAGTCTCTTTACACATACATCAACTTAGCTAGGGTCAACAGATGCATAAGTGAAACTATACATGAAGCTCAAGCACAATAAATATCCACAAATACACAATTGCTCATCCACAACACACAATCACATAACATACACTAAAACCATAAATCATACATAATCCAAGACATCATTTATTTATCACATGGCTAGGATTCTAACCCTAGCCTCCCAAATAGGACTACTCATTACACATAGCTACAATATAGTCAAGATATATAGATGAGAGTCAATAAGTACAAGAAAGAACCAAAGAGTCTCTTAAGCCAAGTGTTCAAGCTCTTTAAGCTCCTTCTTCACTTCTTACTCGCTTCTTGCTTCTTGTCTCCTCAAAGATGATTAACCCACCTTAGGCTAAGATGAAGATACAGGAGATGAGAGTATGGTGGTTGTAATAGAGGTTCCTAGGCCTTTTGGTGGTGCTAAAGTGAGTGTTAGATGTGGAGGAGAAGACTAGAGGGATTGGGTACGGAAGAAGGCTATCTAGAGAGAGTAAAACTATGGAAAATATGAAAATGAGGTGAGTTTTGTGTGTGTGTGTGAGAGAGAGAGGGAGCTCGACCTTATATGTTTTAGAGAGATATTTTGGTGTATAAAAATTCAAAAATGAAGCTTAGACATGATCCACAAATTTAGGCTTTAAGTGGTGGTCCTAAGATGACTCACTCATGTCATGTAAGTTGCATGTACATGTCTCCACACCAAAATATCTTCTTATGTGGGCTCTTATGGGCTTGGGCCTTGAAGTCTTTGGCCATCATATCTTGACCTGGATATTGGCCGACAAAGACTCGCCGGAGTTGACTGTTGACCGTCAGTGGACTTTTTGTCTTCTTCTCGGTTTTTCACCTTCTTCTCCAAATGCTTAGGGAACTTTCTTGGCTTCTTCAAAAAGTGGTTAATTTTTTTCTTCAAGCTCGTTTCTATGCAAACTCACAATTTCCTAACATGACAAAGAAACGTATCAAAAATGATGATTTATTCCAATAAGGCAAGTATTAAGTATAAGGTTAGGCACATAATTAGAAAATAATTATGGACCTAACAACATCCAGTGGAGAAAATGTACAATAATGTGTTGCACTTGTCTTGGACACTGAGCCTAGACTAAGTGGATTAATCTCACTCCCCCATCAAAATAAATGGTTATAGATATTCCCACATGCTTATTTGCTCTTAAGAATTGATGACCATGAGAACTTCTTAATCCTAATCATCATCATGCAAAAGTTAACATGAGGTCAAGTCATATATAGTAATATAAGTGAATACATTAGATTCAATGACCTACACCATAGTTAGATAGAAGCTACTACAATTCCTTATAAACCTCTTCATATTGTGTCGTTGGCAGCATTCTATGGGGATTGCGCATACAACTCTTTTCCATTCTCATAATATTTTTCCAAATAAAAATCGTTGGCACAATTTTTTTTTAAACTGAATAAGGTTCGATTGGCTATTAGGCGTGTATAATACTCAATCTCGTCATCATATATCAACAAAACAATGTCAATCGATCCGTCTTTGAACCCAAGACATGGTAAACACTTTAAGTGAATATTTAAAGATTTCAAAGGGTGGAACCCTTGTAGAGTGTTGATATGATATGACAATAGCTAAAACCAGCCGATATATAACAACATCTGACCGGTCAAAATGACTCTTGTAGATTAAGTTCCATGACATGACAAAAACCGATGTAAAACCATATCCGATGTAGAATTTCAACCGAACCTTTATTTATTGATAAAATTGATGTAAAATACATCAAAAACACTAAATCCAAATACAACCTTCGATGTGTCAAGAGATATTCTCAATGGGTCCAAATTTTCATAATTTTATCACAGAACTCATCATTTGACTGGTCGAAGAAAATCCTAAAATTGTATCAAATTTTTGATATCTTTTTCGACGGGTCAAAGAAAATTTTCAACTGGTCAAAATTGTGACATTTTTGAGACAGAAGCATACCTTTGACGGGTCGAGGATATCTTTTGCCAGGTCAAAAACTTCCAAGAACTGTTCCAAAGTGTAACCTTCAATAGGTCGAGAAAAAATCTCGACAGATCAAAAATCTCTAAAAACAAATCAATCTCTCTTTTTGTCTCGCTTTAATGATATTTTGGTATCATAGTGCCATAGAATATTGTATAAATTAAACCATTCAAGCAATATGTTCAAATATAACCATTCTTAACACTTTCAAATATCGAAAGGAAGAAAATTTTATTACTTTTACCAACATCAAAACGAACATCAAAAGATTGTTTTTATTCAAAACAAAACTGACTACAATAAGTCTCAAACCATGGCTAAAATCAAGCCAAAAATAAAGCTAAACTTGATTATATAGCAAGAATAACAGTCTAATCCATAGACTAATTTGAATGTGAAGTCTCAAGACTTGCTTTCTTGTCTTCTGCTAAATGAAATCGACTCCATAGTCTTCTTTCATATCATCATCTCTTCCATTAAAGGTAACCCCTTGTGTCCAGTATTATTGGAGCTGCTTGTAGATACTTTGAATTTTCTTGCTTGTACTACCTGTGCATATGTGTAGTTGATCCACACTTAAAACAAGTGCAACTATCAAAAGGAGCAGAGTATGAAAATTTGTCATCATTCTTGAAACCTAAAAGGTTCTTGTTGAAGTTGATGCTCTGATCTCCATACCAAGATCTATATTTTCTTTTGTCGCGCTCTCTTCTTGTCCCACCATGGTTGTAAGGCTTAGAACCATTGTTCTCTTGTCCTTACATACATTCCTTTCAGTGTAGCTATTCTGAAGAGTGTTAATGGTTCTTGCGGGCCTTGAGTTATGGTTAAGAATTATCTCATGATTTCTTTCCTTGTCAACCAGAAAGTTCATGAGGTCATTGAATGTAGTAATTCTTCTTTAATCGTACTCAATCCGGTACTGGTAAGCCAATAAACTCATGGAAGAAGGGGAGGTGTTCAAAGACTTCTTGATCAAATTCTGATTAGTCTTGTCAACCCCATAGAAACTCAGCTAATATTGAAGTTCTAACAAAACTTGTTTGTATGTATCCACACATGTATAATCCAGAAGACGTATTGTCTCCTAACGTGTGGTCAACTCAGAAAGCTGTGTATCATGCACTTTGTTGAAGCGTTGCTTCAGAATGTCCCATAAATCCTTGGGATCTATCTTTTTTAAGCTTCCTAAGGAGTGGATGAATATACCGCCTCAAAAATATGAGTGCTTTAGCTTTAGTTTCTGCACATGGGGCACCGACCGTGTTAGGGTCTTGTAATGGGTAGATGGTGCAGGTTAATCCTTTTTTGATGAATGAGTTTTCCACATCAGAAAACCAACGATGATACTTGGTTCCTTGCATATCAATGATGTCAAACTCTGGCCTAACCGGCTCAGTAGTCATAGTCATCTACAAAAGAGACAAATGAAATGTAATTAGTATCCGATCGAAATAACCACGATCACTATATAAAGTTTAGGAAATAAGAAACATGATCAATGAGGATTGGTCACAAAAATCGACGCAAAATCGGTGGCTTCATACCACTTCCCATAAAACCGTGACTAACACAAAGTCATAAAAGATCGACTTCCCTTTTTTTCATATACTGTGACTCCCCCAGGACCGTCACTTATACTCAACTTTGTACACAAACAAAACGATACATGTCCATAGGAACTAGAGGCATATTATTGAAGAATAAATTGCACGCTATAAAAAATTCATCATAAATCTAGTCTTAAATCTAGGGTGTTGCGATAATTAAGTTGTGTAACCTAACTTTAAATCGAAGAGGGTTAGTCGATTTACCTAAAGGGTGTTATGCTCGGTATGAAAATTTCGCTGAAGAGAAGTTTGAAGCTAAAAATCCACGAAGACCGGTGGTGTAGTGCTCCGGTGTCAACAATAGTGGTCGGCGACGGTGGAGGGATTCTGACAAGGTGGGAGACTGGCGGTGGAGTTGTAGTGTTTATGGTCAAGTATTTTTCTTTTTAAGGTTTGGGGTGATGACTATCAACTCAAGAGCTGTTGATAACATGCTGAAGGAGAAATAAAGATACATAGATCAAAAACTGTACTTATTCATTGATAGATGACCTTAAATAGGCATTACAATCTGATACAATCAATATCCTTATAAATAAGGATTGAAAGAATATCTACTTCTATGCTAATTAGGACAAAACACACATCGATCTAGATACCAGGAGTATAATATTCTTAAACATACCTAAAATTTGTTGATTGATTTACCTACATAATAATCTGTTTGTTAATTAATCTACCTACATGATCTCAAAGTACCTTTTTTTTATCTTTCAAAATTAGGTAAATTATCAAGTTTTGAATAGAGGAATTAGGTAAGAGAATTTCTATTGAACCTCTATCTTTGCTCAATTGACCTCCTTATGATTTAAAATCCAATTATACCCTTGAGCTAAAATAAATAAATTACATCTTGCATTAACAAAATGTCAATGTTGAGTCATTTATAAGAGCTAATTGCTACTGCAACTTGTTGGTTAATCAATTATCGATTTGGTCATGTGACTCATGTCAAAAAAAAAACTGTGAAATATGGTTGTGGTCTACCGAGAATTTTGGCTCAGCTACATGGCTTTTATTTTTCTAAAGATCTGGTGATGGAATGAACAATAAGAATGTGTCAACCCTTGAGCCAAAGTTTTTCAGTTGGGAAGGAAGATATCTTCTGTTTCTTAAAATTGTATTATGTGTTTTTCTTACGTGAGTGAGTTTCTTGATATATATTTAATTTACTTCTCTCATATGATGATATTATTGCCTATATGTATAATGTATTCATCTAACAAATAATTTTATAGATTTATAAAATAATTTTACTTGAGGTTAATATGGAAAATTTTGGAGAAAAAATGAAAATGGAGGTACAAAGAGCAAATTGGGAGGTTCAAATAGAAAAACTCATTAGGTAACTATTGAATGTGTGGAGAGTTTCTAACACTACCACATAACTTCTCATAGCCGACGACTTAGAGAAACAAAGGCCGACTATTTTTTAAGTCGTCGGCTATAGTGTACTATAGCCAACGACAACACCAAAAATCGTCGGCTATAGTACTATTGCTGACGATTTTTGCAACAAAATCGTCGGCTATACTCTATAGTCAACACTTTATAGCCTACAGGTTTTATACTATAGCCGACGACTTCGTAAAAATCGTCGGCTATAGTCCTGTAGGCTATAAAGTGTTGGCAATGAGTATAGCCGACGATTTTTGGTATTGTCGTTGGCTATAGTACACTATAGCCGACGACTTCAAAAATCGTCGGTCTTTGCTTCTCTAAGTCATCGGCTATGAGAAGTTATGTGGTAGTGTAAGCATCTATGTTCATGATCAATTTCTTGCATTGATTATCAATTTACCTGAATTTATGTTCATGATTAATTTACCTTCTTGATTAAACTACCTACATAATATATTTAATTCGTTTTTGTTTTTTAAATTAGGTAAATTATCAACCTTTAAAAAGAGGAACTAGGTAAATCCTGAATTAATTCTTCATTATTCACCTAGGTAAATTGTAATAAGCTTTTAATTTCGTAGGAGAATAATTTACCTATATATAGTGTATACTAAAATATATAAAGACAACCAAATGACCTGCAATGTAAAAAATACAACCCAATTTACAAGACTAAAGTACCTACGATCAAATCTGATGAATTTGAAAAACAATTGAAAGAATTAAAACTTAGACTAAATTTTAGGAATTTGAAAGAATGAATATAGCTGACAGATTTTGTAAATATATAGATACGTTGTGGTATTCTAATAATTTAATTCTAGAATTTAATAGTGTCCTAAATCTAGTAATGAAAAATGTATTGGATTAAATTTTAAAAAATTAAGAGAAAATTGTCAAAATGATCACTCAAGTATGACACGTTCTAAGGTCGAGCCTCAATTCAACTCGAGGAAGGAGAATCGAAGATTTGAAGTTTTGAGAATTTTTGGGTGTTCTTGACTTCAAAGGTTAATTCAACCATTTTCATGATGAATTAGACTTAGGTGTAGTTGAGAAAATTGTTGTTGAGTTGATTTTGGACATATTTACTTTTGGGTCACCAGAAATTGGAGCAGCGCCGCCAATTTCTAGGATTCGAAGTGATCTAAGTTATTAACAGTGTTATTCTTTAGTGACTTTCGTGATATTTGTCACACATGAGTGAGCAAAGTTTAAAATGTGTCATACTTGAGTGATCATTTTAACAATTTTTCTAAAAATTAATATGTAAAGAGTATTTTCTAGTTCTCCCTTAATTTTATTGAAATCGATTCAATAACATCAAAATGATATGTAGAAATAATGATCATTGCTGCGGTTACAGAAAATTGGCTAGCCATGCATATAATATCCCATACAAATCTCTATTAATTAAAAGAGAATGAGCTTTTATAATTATTTGGTCAAATATTCATAATGTCATAAACTACTTTTTACATTATATAAGTTCAATGCAATGAAATTTAATAAAGAAAGAGTGATATTGTTAAACAATATAAACACATTTACTGAAATAGAAAAACTAACGATTTACAGTTTTTCATCTTAAAAAAAAAACTACCTCCTCTCACACCCATTGGGTGTACCTATCCTCTAGTACTAGATAATAAGATGGTATTAGTACTATATATTCCTCTCAAAATAGAATTCTTGCCGGTATCAGAAAACCCACCACAGTAGTCAATATGGTCACTGCAAGATAAGTCCCAGTCCTCGGTTTGATACTAGTACTTGCACTTCTGCCTAAACCCGTCACGGTTGATCTTGGCGAAACTTGGACCACTGGAGAGGCTGAAAATCCCAAAACAGAGAATCACAAAGCCAAGTTAAAGATTATCTAATTATTTGCGAAGACAACAAATAAAGAATTTAAGAGTCAAGAAAGACAATTTCTCATACAAGCCATTGTTAAGTTCGCAGTAGAGTTGTTGTCAGCCCCTAACGAAACCTGAGAAGTAGGTGCACTTGGTGGCACCTGTGTCCCTGCAGGAAATCCACCTAATTAAACAACGAAAAAAAGAGACTCAGAATTGTTACTTATTAACCATCTTTTGTAGGAAATTGGAGATTCGGTTTTACCCTGGCAAGCAGAGGCGTCAACGGGAAGGGTGCAAAGAGCAGGCAGCTGAAGAGCAAGTGTGGTGCTAATAGGGAAGGAGCTCAGAGTAGTGCCATTGAGCAAAAGGCAGAGGCAGCTTGGCTGTTGTCTGTATACTACATTGAGGTTGTTGCAGCATGACTCTGCAGGTGTTGGGACAGTGCCTTGAACAAACGGTGCGCAAGTTGCGAGTGGGAGCAGCTGAGCGGCGCATTGAGCAGATTGAAAGGCTGAAGGATTGAAATAGGGAAAAGATAAATAGCGGATTCATGGTGGTAGTCGGAAGGGAAGCCATAACTTTGTCTTGTAATTAAGTTCTTATGGAGACTAGGCCTGTATGTTGTAAGTTAGTAAGTGTTCAAATCCTGAATAAGGGATATTCAAGATGTGAGCAAATGTTGATGGTTAGTATCAGCGACATGAGTGTAGAACGTTGGGCGAGTGATCAGGAAAGGATGGGATTCGAGACGGTTAAGGTTGGGCGATAGCGGCTCACGATTGATATCGGGCGATGTCGATGAAGGATTGAGGTTGGGCGATGTCGATGTAGAATTGATATCGGGCGATGTCGATGAAGGATTAAGGTTGGGCGATGTCGATGTGGAATTGATATCGGGCGATGTCGATGAAGGATTGAGGTTGGGCGATGTCGATGTGGAATTGATATCGGGCGATGTCGGTGAAGGATTGAGGTTGGGCGATGTCGCTCCCGGGTCCTGATACTGTTAAGACCAACAATGGTTAAGGAGAGACGGTGTGACCCGCCTTCAACCCTCCGATGCCTAAGTCAGAAATGATCCAAAGATTGGACAGAATAACGGTGTAGTAAGTCAAGAGCGCGTACCATTTAATGTTCAGTTGATCGGCATATATTGGTGGTTGGAGGTTGGGCAGTCTTCTTGTTTTCGATGTGGGACTTGGTGTGTGTGTTCCTCTACTGGATGTTGTCTAACCGGTATTGGTGACGGCGCGTGAGCATTATCCTGATCGGATATCGGGCGGGTTTGGTCATCGAAGTTGGAGCTTTCCTGGCGGTGGGTCCTGTCGTGGTGGCGGTGAGACATATTATAACGTATAATTGAAGTCGCCTAAGCACGTGTGTAGGTGATTTAAGCCGGGTATATGTACAAGTCCCCCAACTTGCTCAGCCAAGGAGATCAACCTTGGTTGGCGAGTTGAAAAAGAAGTGATACCGGGCGAGATCACCATAACGTGCTTCGGCGGCGATGTGTACCTTTGTTTAGGAGCCGGGTATCATGCCATATAGTCCCCCAACTTGGCGACCTAGGTTGTGCGCCTTGGCTGTGGGTGCCCTTGTACCTGCACATGTCATTTAGATCGGCCTGGGGCGAGATCGGTGAGTAGCTAGTTCACCGTTCTGCCGAGGTCTTTGTTGTTTGAGCGTTCTCGTCCGTTTGTGGGCGCTATGGTAGGGGGAGCTCGTTTGAATTGGTAACCCTTAAGTCCCCGAGTCCGTTCCTCCTAGTGGCCAGTAATGAAGAGTGAAGCCGCATAATGAAGAGTGATAGTTTATCTGCTTGTGGGCGCTATGGTAGGGGGAGCTCGTTTGAATTGGTAACCCTTAAGTCCCCGAGTCCGTTCCTCCTAGTGGCCAGTAATGAAGAGTGAAGCCGCATAATGAAGGGTAAAGCCGAGTGGGGAGCGCTATCGGTGATGAAGGGTGATGGGCGATATCGGTGATGGAGAATAACAGGTGGTACCGCCCATATTTTGGTTATTCGCTTACTTTCATCGGCGTGGTTGGTGTGGTAGGTGTGCCTGTTCTGCCTATCATTAAATGCTGGCTAGTGTCGTGATGCTACGTGGCCGAGTAGGGGTGTTGGGGTTCCCAAACGTCCCGTCGTAGCCATAAAGCGTGATGATGGTTTTTTCGAAAGTTGTGTCTCTCCTCGAAACGGTGCGTACCAGTTCTCGTTCCAGACCTTTCTACTTCTGGCTGACACGTGCCGGGATCCCCTTGACCGACGTGTCTTTTCTAACGGTTGCGATCTCGCCGTTTTGTCTATATATATGCTTTGTTTACCATATGTTTCCTTTCTTTTCTGTTTTTCTTGCTTCTGAACCCCTTTGGTATTTTCTGTCGTCGGATTCTCCCATTTGCCTTCTGCTTCCGTCGTGCCTGTCGCTGCGCCGCCGTAGGTTCTCCAGTTCTCCCTCAACCTCTGGTAAGGACTTGCTGCTTAGTGTCATCTGTGGCTTTTGTTGTTTCATATTTTGGTTTTGCTCTGGGTTTTGGGTGTCTGTGTTTGCCCTTTTTCTCTTCTCTTGTTTGTTTTGTTTGCCTGGATGGTATGTCGCCTAGGAAACTAGTTGCGGGCTGGCGAACCGTTTAGGTTTTGACATTGTCCGTGGCTGTTTCGTAGGTGCCATGTCATCATCTCGTAACGACGCCGACACCGTCTCTGGATCTCGCCGTTATGGGCTTGACGGGCCTCTTCTATGGACACTCAGTGACGGTCAGGAGGTTGATGAGCCTGCTAAGGCGTTGTCCATGGCGGAGTTGGACAAGGTGAGGTCCGAGTTTCAGATCGGTGCTGGTGTTATTCTTAAGTCCCCGGCTCCTGGTGAGCAGTTTTCTAGACCACCCAAGGGTTTTATCGCCGTTGATCGCGCTCAGCTTCGGTACGGCCTTCGCCTGCCTCTTCATCCCTTCCATGAGTACATATTCGGCGAGCTATGCTGTGCCGTGGGCCAGGTATCGCCCCTGATGCTTCAAGTGTTGAGCGCGATGTTCACGTTGTGGAAGCTAGCCGGGCTCGGCTACCCTACTCGGAACGAGGTGCTGTACTATTTTGACGTGGCGTATTCCACGAAGAAGGGTTGTGGTGGGACGCTCTCGCTCCGTCAACGACGTAAGAGTTCGTTGGGATTCACCGATTTCGCGAGTTCGTGCCCTGACTGGCGGAGTGAACACTTCTTTGCGAGTGGGTGGTCGTCATTCTCCCGAACCCGTGTTCCAGCTCGGTTTCGTTCCCGAGGTGCCGCTTCTATGCCGACGTGATCCTCGTCAGTGTGTCGTTTGCGTGCTTTGTCTTACTTGTTTTTATTTTTGTAGTTACGCGTCAGTACTCTTTGACCGCTATGGAAAAACGGCGTTGTCATAGGATTGAGAGCGGTTTCAGTGAGAAGTTTAAGAGTGTGTACTTGCTTGCTGATTACCGGATTATGGAGATGACCGGTCTCGCCAAGGCGCCCAGTATGCCGCCCTTGCTTGCTTGTTTGTCTGTTTGTGTTGCTTGCTTTTTTGGTTTTGTGCTTTTTGCTGTGTCTTGGTGTCTTATCTTTTTTGTCTCTTGCAGTCGGGTATAAAAATCAGAAGCGGGATCGTAAAATGTCGAGTTCTTATGGCGATATTGACGAGATTCTCGCCGAGCTGGCGGCGGAGGCTGCTAACGCCAAAGTGATCGATCTCGATGTGCATTCTGGGAGGAACATTGTTCTCTCGGAGCAGACGGACCTGCCCCCTCCCCCGGAGTCCCAGACCGATATGGTGGGAAGCTCTGTTCCTGTTCGGGTTGTTGACGGTCAACCCGAGAGGTCTCCTCGCTCTCCTGCTCGTCCGAAGAGGAGGTCGGAAGGCGAGGCTACTCCTTTTAAGCGCCTGAAGAAAGCGGGCGCGGTTCCTGAAGCTCCCATCCCCGTTCACGATGATGAGGAGGCCGCTCGTGTTACCGTTGCAGTCTTCGGTGCCGGAGCAGATGCTGCTGACAGGGGCGGTGCTGCTGAAATAGGTGATGCCGATAATCTTTGGTACTTAGATAAGGAGGATACTTGCCTTCAGGTTGATGATTCTGACATTCGTCCCTATTGTCTTTTAGACGGTGTTCCCCGGGGTGATCCGAACCTTGCCGTTGACGGGCGCGTCGTCATTGCCCGATCAAGCAACTGGGAAGGACCGCCACCTTATTCGACCGAGATACTCGCTCTCCTGCCTCCGGACGTGGCTACCGTGGCCGATGTTGAGAGTGGGGCCGAGCAGTGTCTGCGGTCCTTTGCCGCTTCTCTCCAGCTGATGTGTCATCAACGTCATACCCTGGTGGCGTCATCCGAGGAGCTGGCTCGCGTCAACTGCCTCCTGTCGGAGAGGGATGAGCAACTTGTGAAAGCGAGCGAGGAGTGGCAGTCCTTGCAGCAGAAGCATGAGGCTTTGGAGAGCGAGAAGAAGCTCGCTGACGAGTGCCTGAATGCCTCCTATATCCGTGGTCGTCAGCTAGAGTTAGAAGTTAGGGAGGAGCGGCAGCGGGCTGAAGATTTGAAGGCTCGTTTGGGCGCTGCCGAGGGCCAAGTTACTGCCCTGCGCGGCCAGGTAAAGGAGTTGGAGGATCGGCGCGAGCAGGAGCTGATCGATGCCGTGGACGATTTCAGAGCCAGCCCTGAGTATAACGCTGCCGTTAAGAAGGCCTTTACGGACGGCCTGCAGCAGACTCAGAAACGCTTCTTTGACAACGGCTGGGTGAACGAGAAGTATGACGCTGACCTGAAGCGTATTTCTGAAGAGCGTCGCCTGAAGCGTGAAGCTCTCATCAAGGTCAAGGAGGAGCAGGCCGAGGAGGAAGAACGGCAGCGGTTGAATGTTTCCCAAGGTATGACCCCTGATGGTTTTCATCCATTAACGCCTAGTGCGTCTCCTTCGACCCCTCTAACTCGTCATATTCGTGATGTTGAACTTTTTTCTCAGGCCCGGAGTGAGAGGTTGGCTGGCTTGTATCGGGAGCGGTTTCTTGAAGACGGCGCTGCAGATCTGCTATGAAGCTCGGGCATCTTTTTCCTTACAGTTGTATCGCTTTACTTTTTGCCTAGTGTAGGCCTATTTGAACTTTTGTACTCCTGCCGTGATGGCTTATGAATGAAATGAAAAATTTTTCCAAGTGTTTCCCGGTATCGCCAACGATGAAAGGTCTGAAAAAAATTCGTTTGTCTGTTTGTGGAATCAAAGTGTTTAGGGTGACCAAAGTGTACTCTAATAACGTCTAAGAATGATATAGCGTTTTGCGTTTTTATCGAGATAACCAAAGTGTCCTAGCAACTCGTATGTAAGTGAGACGGGTGTTTTTATAGTGGTTCACCAATTTGGCTACTCCACTCGTGCCTCGCTGGGCTTTTACTATGCTCTCTCTCTTTTTTTTTTTTTTTTTTTTTACAGGTATCGACGTCTGGGGACGCGATATAGTCAAACGACAAAGGTCTGAAGAATTTTTGTTTCATCGGTGGTGGTGCCGGATGACCAAGCGAGATTAGTCCCCGTGTGATGGTGCTGACCGATTGGCTCCTTCGTCCGTGCTGCTACTGGTGACAATATCGGAGGTGTTCTGTATTCCATGTGCGCGGTATCCGGAGGCCGTTCTTGTCTTGGAGGATGAACGTGGTTGGCGTGACGCTCTCGGTGATTTTAAAAGGGCCCTCCCATGTTGGTGCCAAGCCCTTAGGTTTGGGGATGACCTCTCTCCAGACCATATCGCCCACGTGGAGCTTCCGTGCCTTTACCCGTCTATTGTAATGACGGGCTACTAGTTGCTTGTTTGCCGAGAGCGCGATAACGGTGTCGTCCTGCCGTTCTTCTCGGAGTATGTTGGCCATGTTTAAGCCGTGCTCGTTGGTGTCCTGGTCGTATCCCTCGAGCCTCGGGCTTCGGTGTGTGATTTCTAATGGTAAGACGGCCTCGGCGCCGTATACTAGTGAGAACGGCGAGTCCCCGGTTGCCTCTGTTGGCGTTGTCCGTATCGCCCAGAGAACCTCGTAAAGGCTTTCTGCCCATTTGTGGCTGTAGTCCTCCATTCTTCTTTTCAGGCCGTTCTTTATCTTTTTGTTTGCCGCCTCTACTTGGCCGTTTGTCTGAGGGTAGTACACCGATGCGAGTACCAGGCGAGTTCCCAGGTTGCCGGTGAACCTCTTCATCTCATCGTTGTTGAATTGTTTCCCGTTGTCGGTGACTATCGTCAGCGGGGCTCCGTATCGGCAATATATGTCTTTCCAGAGGAAATTGATGACCTTTTTTGTGGTGATGAGGACGAGCGGCCTGGCTTCGATGTATTTCGTGTGGTAGTCTATGCAGACGATGATGTACTTGAATTGGCCTGAAGACGCCTTCAGTGGTCCGATTAGGTCGAGTCCCCATTGTGCGAATGGTATAGGGCTAATGATGATGGACATTGGCGCTGCCGGGGCGTGTATCCGGTGTGCGTGCTGGGCGCAGGCCTGGCATTTGTCGACGATATTTCTTGCGTCCTGCCGCATACCTCTGTAGTAGAACCCATATCGGAGTAGTTTGTGTATGATGTTATTTGGTCCGCCGTGGTTGCCGTACTCGCAGTCGTGGAGGTTTTTTAGCATGTCTCTGCCTTCCGTTTGCGTGACACATTTGAGCATTGGGAATCCCCTTTTGTTCATGTATAGTTGGCCGTTTTGCATGTTGTAGTATGCCGCTCTCTGGGTGAGTTGTCTTGCTTCTATTCGATCGGTTGGCGTTGTTCCATCAGTGAGGTATTTGGTTAAGCCTGTTCGCCAATCTTCCTCTGGCGTTGCCGGTGGCGTTGCCGTGGTTATTGTGAATATCTCCTGAAAGCTTTTGGATATGCTTGGTCGTTCTAGTGTTTCCACCATTGTGTGTCCTCTTGCCGCGATTTCTGGGGCGGTTGCTAGTCTTGCTAGGGCGTCAGCCCTCTTGTTCTGCTCTCTTGGAATGTGCGTTATGTTGTAGAAGGAGAATTTGCCTAGCAGTGCCTTTACGTATCCTAGGTATGCTGACATTTGTGTCCCGCGTGCCTCGAATTCCCCGGTTACGTGATTGACTGTGAGTTGGGAGTCGCTGAATATATTAACATTCCTGGCCCCCGTATCCAGGGCGAGTTGTCGACCGGCAATTAGGGCTTCGTATTCGGCCTCGTTGTTGGATGCCGGAAATGCAAACCGTAGAGCGTATTCGGCGTATGTTTTGCCGGGACCGGTTAGGATTGCCCCCGCTCCTGCCGCTATGGCTGTTTTGGATCCGTCGACGTATAAGTTCCAGTATGAGGATGTAGTTACCTGGGTTGTGGGTGATGTGCTGGGTGCTGGCTGTTGTTGGTTGGTGATTGTCGGTGTCAGTTCTGCAATGAAATCTGCTATTGCCTGTCCCTTTATTGCTCCTCGTGGTTTGTATTCGATGTCGAACTCGCTGAGTTCTATCGCCCATTTGGTTAATCTTCCGGAGTGGTCGGGGCTGGCCAGTACTTGGCGTAGTGGTTGGTCTGTTAGGACGTGTATAGTGTGAGATTGGAAGTACGGTCGCAAGCGTCTCGCCGATGTTATTAGCGCTAGGGCCAATTGCTCGAGCGCCGGGTACTTTGCCTCTGCGCTTTCCAATCCTTTTCCGGTGAAGAATACTGGTAATTCGGTGTCGGTATCCCGTCTGACTAGTGCTGAGCTAACCGCGGTGAGCGAGGTGGCGAGGTAGATGTATAGGACCTCACCCGGAACTGGTGCGTAAAGGAAAGGGATGTGTGCGAGATACTGTTTGATGGCGGTTAGCGCCGATTCGCACTCGTCGGTCCATTCTACTGCCCTCTTTTTGGTGAGTCTGATTGCTTTGAAGAACGGGGCGCATTTGTCTGTATATCGTGCTATGAACCGGGCCAGTGATGCTAGTTTTCCTGTTAACGCCTGGAGTTCCTGTTTTGTTATTGGGCGAGTTGTGTCGAGGACAGCTTGGACTTTTCCCGGGTTAGCCTCGATCCTGCGTTGGCTCACCATGTATCCCAGGAATTTCGTTGTTGTTACTCCGAAGATGCATTTTGCCGGGTTGAGTCTCATGCCGCTGCTGATGAGTGTGTTGAGTACTGTCTTGATGTTTCTTACGTGGTCCTCCCGGTGTCGGCTTTTGACAATTAGGTCGTCTACGTAGACTGCGACGGTGTCGTTGTCTAGTGGTGCGAGCAGCTCCGTCATGAATCTTTGGTACGTTGCTCCGGCGTTTTTCATTCTGAAAGGCATGACGTTGTAGCAGTATAGTCCTCGGTCGGTGATGAAACATGTTGCTTCGCTGTCCGCAGGGTTCATTTTGATTTGGTTGTATCCGGAGTAGCAGTCCATTGTTGATAGGAGTTCATGGCCGCTGGTGGCGTCTGCGAGTTGGTGAATCTGTGGTAATGGGAAGGAATCTTTTGGACATGCCTTGTTGAAGTCGGTGTAGTCTACGCACATTCTCCACGTGTTGTTGCTTTTTTTTACCATGACGACGTTTGAGACCCACTCCGGGTAGTGGATCTTTCTGATGAACCCTATGTCCAGTAGCCGGGCTACCTCCTCTCTCATGGCGCTGTACTGCTCTTCGTTGTATGCTCGTCGCTTTTGTTTCTTTGGGATGGCGTCGGGCGAGATATTTAGTTTGTGTGAGACGATGTCCGTTGCTATTCCTGGCATGTCGGCGTATGACCATGCGAATACGGAGCCGCATTCCCTGAGTATGTTGACAAGAGCGGTCTCGATTGCTGGGTCCAGGTTGATCCCGATCTTGATGGTCCTTTCCGGGTGTTCGTCCGAGATGGAGATAGGCTTTGTGGCTGTCTCTGCTGATGGGCGGGCCGTTAGTGATCCCGCTCGTGGATCCTGGGGGGCCTCGCGCAGTCTGTTTCCTTTTAGTGCGCATACCTCCCTCGCCGGGTAGCTGGCGTGCTCTGGGGATCCTGGTAGGGTGGGCGTTGTTCCTCTGACGGTGCACACTCCCCCGGTCGTTGGAAATTTCATTATTAGCATTCGTTGCGATACGATGGCGTTTATTCTGTTTAGGGTGTTGCATCCGATGATGGCGTTGTAGAATGACGGGGCGTCGACTACTAGGAACTCGATGTGTGTCTCGGCGCTGCAGCCCTCTTGCCCCAGAGCGACCCTGAGGTAGTCACTTCCTAGCGGCTGTATCTGGTCGCCGTTGAAGCTTACTAGTGGGTGGTGGTCCTTCTTTAGTTTAGATGGAAGTCGCTCGAGTGCTTCGTATGCCGGCCGGAATATGACGTTGACTGAAGAGCCTGTGTCTATGAGGCATCGCCCGACGCTGCATAGGTCGATCACGGCGTCTACGAGGAAGGGGTAGTCTTCCGATACCGGGGGTCTTTGCTGCTCTTCTGATTCGTGGAATGTTATGGATCCCCAGCCGGTCCTGGCGGCCTTTGCCGGTCCCTGTCGTAGGTTGCATATCGCCCGTTCGTTTCTCCGTTCCGTTTTGGACTTGCCGCCTGTGATTGCGTTGATTCTTCTTACACTATTGATGTTCGTTGTTGGGCGCTCCGGTTGAGCGTTGTGCCCCGCCCTGAATGCTGATAGGTTTCCCTTTTCCAGTTGTGCTTGTACTGCCTTTTTTACTTCGTGGCACCTTTCTGTGTCGTGGGATTCGTTTTGGTGGAAGTCGCACCACCTCCCCGTGTTCCTGTAATCTGTTGCTCGGTATGACTTTTTGGGTAGTGTGAATAGCTCTGGGTGAGCCGTGAGGATGTCGGCGTACTTGGCGTTCAGTACGCTGAATACCGGGTGTGGTAGCGGTGTGGTGTAGTTTGCTTTTTCTTCTCGTTGTCTTTTCCCGCTGTTGGCGTAACCTTTGCCGTTGTTGGCGTAATTGTACCTTCCGGTGTTGTGCCGTTGTCCGCCTTGGCGCCACCGCTGTTGGTCCTGGTCCTGCGACCTTCCCTTATTCCTGGGTGGGGTTACCCGTGATCGATCGTTGGCGGGGAGCGCTTCCTGTATGTTTGGGGTGAATGTGTTTACCTGTTGCGATGTCGTGGGGTTGGAGCCGAAAGTTTGCAGTTCTAGTTGGGCGTGAGATGTCACGCGGTCTAGTAGGTCGGCGTATGTGGTGGCTGGGTCTTCGTTGAGTTTCCAGGTTAGCGATCCTGGTTGTAGGGCGTTTCTGAGTACGCAGAAGGCCGAGTCGCTTGATATGCCGCGGCAGTTGGCGATAGCGGTGTTCCAGCGAGAAACGAATGTGGATAGTCCCTCCGTGGGTTCCTGTTTTATAGCCTGCAATTGATTGTAAGTTAGTGAGCAACTCGCCGATGTAATGTATCTCTTTAAAAAAGCTTTAATGAGTTCTGGGAAAGATTTTATGGATTTTGGCGGGATGCCAAAGAGCCAGCTGAGGGCTTCGCCCGTTAAGCTCTCCATGAATAAGTAACAGCTTGTGGCGTCGTCGTAGCCCCTGCCGGTTGTCGCTGATGTGAAGACGTCGATGTGGAGGGACGGGTCTGTTTTCCCTCTGTATCGCTCTATTTTGATTTTCGCCAACGGATGTCGCCCGCGGCGCATGATGTCGCTCGAGAACGGTTCCTTGCGCACTGCCGGGAGTGTTCGGTCAAGGTAGCTGGGTTCTGGTTGTGATAACCGTCGTATCATCATTTCGAGGTTGGCCACTCGTGCCGCCATCTGTTCGCTGAGTGGATCGCCTGTATTCGTTCTATTGTCGACGCGTGGGGGGGGGGGGGTGATACTGGTGAGCGGGCGAAGTCATATGGTTCTGGGCCGTCAACGACTTGCAGTCCGGGGTCTCCGTCCGGTGATCCTGGCTCTTGGTTGCCGGGTTGGGGCGTTTCTGATGATGGGCCTGGGTTGGCCCTTCTGTTCTCCGTGGTTCTTAGCCCTCTGGATGCCCCGATGTATCGCTGGTGCTCGAAGTCCCTGGCCTTTTCGAGCTCTACGCATCTTTCCATGGCTGCCTCGTATCGGCGTTGCATGTCGGCGATATGGTTACGCGTAGTGCCCACGTGGCGTTTACCTGGCCGCTGGAATGTCTGATCGTCATGTTCGCTGTCGTGATGGGTTTCCCGCTGTCCGGTACCAGGTGATATTCCCAGTGTCAGGCTGGTGTCCATGCTCGTCGCTTGCTGAGAGTTTCGTGGTTTGAAAGAAAAAATTTCTTGTGTGCGATTCCCACAGACGGCGCCAATGTTCAAATCCTGAATAAGGGATATTCAAGATGTGAGCAAATGTTGATGGTTAGTATCAGCGACATGAGTGTAGAACGTTGGGCGAGTGATCAGGAAAGGATGGGATTCGAGACGGTTAAGGTTGGGCGATAGCGGCTCACGATTGATATCGGGCGATGTCGATGAAGGATTGAGGTTGGGCGATGTCGATGTAGAATTGATATCGGGCGATGTCGATGAAGGATTAAGGTTGGGCGATGTCGATGTGGAATTGATATCGGGCGATGTCGATGAAGGATTGAGGTTGGGCGATGTCGATGTGGAATTGATATCGGGCGATGTCGGTGAAGGATTGAGGTTGGGCGATGTCGCTCCCAGGTCCTGATACTGTTAAGACCAACAATGGTTAAGGAGAGACGGTGTGACCCGCCTTCAACCCTCCGATGCCTAAGTCAGAAATGATCCAAAGATTGGACAGAATAACGGTGTAGTAAGTCAAGAGCGCGTACCATTTAATGTTCAGTTGATCGGCATATATTGGTGGTTGGAGGTTGGGCAGTCTTCTTGTTTTCGATGTGGGACTTGGTGTGTGTGTTCCTCTACTGGATGTTGTCTAACCGGTATTGGTGACGGCGCGTGAGCATTATCCTGATCGGATATCGGGCGGGTTTGGTCATCGAAGTTGGAGCTTTCCTGGCGGTGGGTCCTGTCGTGGTGGCGGTGAGACATATTATAACGTATAATTGAAGTCGCCTAAGCACGTGTGTAGGTGATTTAAGCCGGGTATATGTACAGTAAGTAAATAGGTGAATTGCATGTAGCTATCGTGAGTTTTTTTTGATAAAATGTAGCTACTGTGAGTTGTTAGTAACATGTATGCTGTGTGTTGATTCCATAGACTTCTTGCTCTGTTTGATTACCAGAGGTGCATGCAAACGTAGGCATGCACTTGTAGTTTCTGAGGGTTTGTTGCTACATGCAAGGTGTTTGGTCTTTTGTACTACTGCATTAACATGCATTTCTTGCTCTTTTTACCAGAGGTAACTAATATGCATGTAAGTACCTGTAGGTTCTTTCATTTTAGGTACAAGATTATTATTGCGAGGCTTCATTTTGAGGTCTCACCATGAAATCAGCAAGAATTTGGACATGAGTTCATGATGGTCAGATTATAAATATATATGCTAGAACAATGCAGTGCAGCTCACTATGGACTAGCTCGTTATTCTTTAGTATTTGGAATGTGATTCTGATTCATGGAGACAATTCCAGCATTAGCCTTTCCTTAATTGGTTCCTAAGGTAGAATATTTCATTTTCAATTACTTGAGTTGGGGTAAATTAAGGACTGCCTTACCAATTGAAAAGTGTGTTCGAGGAAAATGACACCTTTGACCGGGCGGGGGGGGCATTGATTGTTATTTTAGTCTTAAACTAAAAAAAGAAAAATTAAAACCTGAAATACATGTCATTTTTAGGTGAAAAAATTGAAAAGAATAAGAAAATTGAAACAAATTTGTCATTTTTTTGTCAGAAGCACTAAAAAGAAAAAAACGAAAGAAAGTATGCCAAAAGAATATAAAAGAACCCCAAAAAAAATGTCTATTTAGTCAAAAAGATGGAAATGATGGAAAAAATCTTGAAATGTCACTAGAAGATGGGTTGAACCCATAACCTATTGCACACACCAATCTTGCATTCATACCCATAACCCATAACCTGTTGACTCCTATGTGGCTCCGCCTTTGCTTTAGAGCAACAAAAGGATGCTCAAGTTAGCTAGCTTAGTGCATATATAATGAGAGAGATTGTTGGTTTGGTCACTCATGATTGATAGTTATGACAAATTGGTCACTTATGTTTTGTCTTGTCATTCAAATTGATCATTTTGTCTATTTTAGACATTAATAAAAATATTTTATTTATTTGTAAAGTGCGTATAAATAAGTTTATTAGTTTGACAATGACAAAAAAATCTATTTAAGTAAAACATGTGTGTGTCACCTATGTGGTTTTTAACATTTAAAATGTACAAAGTGACCAATCTGAATAACAAAGTAAAACATGGATGACCAAAGTGATATTTGTCAAATATGAGTGATCATTTTGTCACATATGTCAAACACGAGTGACTAAACTTGCAATTTTCCCTATATAATGAGAAAAACTAATCACAGTAGAATTTGAATCAGAATCTAAGATCATGAACTGCACAACACCTTGAATCAAACAATAAAACCAATTCATTCCCTATCTCATACGTTATTGCCTTTCAAAATCTGTTAGAATATGCCTTGAATCTGGTATGGCGTCGGCGTACGCAGGTCTTGCTAAGACAGATATCTTTGGCGAGAGGGTCGCAAGGAAGAATCTCTGGCGAGAGAGTCTTTGGCGAGCAGTCTTTGGCGAGGAGAGTTAGAGTCTCTGGCGAGCAGGACTACTACTCAGGTTTCCGTAAGGAATAGGGATTCCTCGGTCATTCTGGTTTAGGTTTCCTCAGACGTTTGGGTTTGGAATTCCTCTGGTATTCAGGACTCTGTTTGACTATATATATACAAGGGTATTATCTGAAATAGAGGAGGTGAATGAAATATGGTTCTATCCTGTAGATTAGGCTTAATCTAGTGTGGTAGAGATATTTTGTATTATGTAATCCTAGGTTGGCTAATCTAGTGTGATACTCTGTAATCTGATATCCTCAAGATAATAAATATGTTCTCCTTCTGCCGTGGATGTAGCTAACTCACGTTAGTGAACCACGTAAATCTGTGTTTGTTCTTACGTTCAATTGCTTCCGCTATAACAAACTGGTATCAGAGCTTCGGCTCAGGATGTCTGGGGTGAATGTGAAGATCAATAAATTCACGGGGAGGAACAGTTTCAGTTTATGGCAGATCAAGATGCGTGCCTTGTTAAAGCAAAAAGGTTTGTGGGCGCCACTGATGAAGAAGACAGTGGGTCCCGAATCCGCTGAGATGGCCAGTCTGGAGGAGAAGGCACACTCGACAATCATGCTGTGTCTTGCAGATGATATCATTACCGAAATTGCAGAAGAAGAATCTACATCTGGTCTGTGGTTGAAGCTTGAGAGTCTATACATGACGAAGTCTTTTACCAACAAGTTGCTTCTGAAGCAACGTCTGTTTGGTCTGCGTATGCAAGAGGGTACACCTCTGAGAGATCACTTGGATCAGCTGAACACAATTCTGTTAGAGTTGTGTAATATCGATGTTAAAATCGATGATGAGGATGCTGCCTTAATTCTGTTGGTATCTTTACCGTTATCATATGAGAATTTTTTGCAATCCTTTATTGTTGGAAGGGATACGGTGACTCTTGAGGAGGTAAGATCGTCTCTTCATACCAGAGAACTGCGCCATAAGGCGATTGGTACAGGTTCAGATAATCATGCTGCTGGGTTAGTAGTCAGTGGAGGTAAAGGACATGGAAACTCAGATAAGAAGAAATTCAAGAAGCCAAGTTTCAAGGGTCCTAAATCCAACGATGTCTATAACTACTGTAAACAAAGGGGGCATTGGAAAAGGGAATGTCCAAACAGGAAGCAGCAAGAGAAACCATCAGGTACTGCTGCTATAGCAGAAGATGACACCAATTCAGAAGAGGATACGACCATAGTTGCTGATGAACATGCACATCACAATGATGTGTGGGTTCTAGATTCCGGAGTGTCTTATCATATATGCCCGCACAGGGAGTGGTTCTCAACCTATGAGCAGGTAAATGGAGGAGATGTCTCTATGGCCAACAGTGTTGCCTGCAAGGTGGTTGGAATGGGCTCAATTAAATTACGGACACATGATGGTAAATTTTGTACATTGAACGAAGTTAGGCATGTTCCACGCATGACTAAGAATTTGATATCTCTGGGTTATTTGGATAACGACGGATTTAGTTTCAAAGGAGAATGCGGAGTTCTACGTGTCTGCAAGGGTTCTAATGTGGTTCTGAAAGGTGTCAAGCGGGGTACTTTGTATATTCTACAAGGTTCTACGCTGTCGGGTTCTACTGTTGTTGCATCATCAGAAGTTCGCAAGGAGGATATGACCAAGCTATGACACATGAGACTCGGTCATATGAGTAAACGAGGGATGCAAGTTCTGGATAAAGAAGATCTTCTTGGTAGCCACAAGGTAAAGGACCTTGGATTTTGTGAACATTGTGTGTTCGGGAAATTACATTGCAGCAAGTTTCCCAAAGTAATTCACAAGATAAAAGGCACACTTGATTACATCCATTTAGACTGTTGTGGTCCGTCTTGCGTTGAGTCTTTAGGAGGTCACAGATATTTTGTGTCAATGATTGATGATTTCTCAAGAATAACTTGGGTGATTATGACGAAGCATAAAAGCGACTCTTTTAAGAACTTCAAGCAGTGGAAGACATTGGTTGAAAATCAAACTGGGAAGAAGATCAAAAGGCTGCGAACTGATAATGGTTTGTAATTCTGTTGTTCTGATTTTAATGAGTTCTGCATGAATGTAGGGATTGCTAGGCATCATACAGTCAGGGACACACCGCAGCAGGATGGTGTGGCAGAACGGATGAATCAGACACTTCTGGAGAGGGCTAGGTGCATGCTCTCTAATGCTAGACTAGAGAAGAAGTTATGGGCAGAAGCTATGAGTACAGCTTGTTATCTGATAAATCGTGGACCTCACATTGGTACATCTCAAGACTCATCTTGAGATGTGGTCTGGAAAGTCTGCCGATTACTCAAATCTGAGGGCTTTTGGCTGCACTGTTTATTATCATGTAAGTGAGGGTAAACTTGAACCAAGAGATAGAAGGGGAGCATTTGTAGGCTATAGAGATGGAGTTAAAGGGTATAGGATCTGGTCTCCATCTGAGAGGAGGGTTATACTCAGCAGGAATGTAGTTTTTGATGAAAATTCTATGTTTAACCCTACTGTGAAGTCCATTGTTGTATCAGATAATGGTAGTGTTGAGAAACAGGTGGAGCAGCAAGTCACTCAAGATGAGAGTGAACCACAGCTAGGAGATCAACACTCACATTCAGAATCAGAGCCACTAGTAGTTAACCAGCATAGTTTGTCTCTTAATCGGTCGAGGAGAGCAAACTTCGGGAAACCGCCAACGAGGTATGGTTTTGAGGACATGGTGGCTTATACACTTCAGGTTGCTGAAGATGTGGATCCTCGCGAGCCATCCACCTACAAGGAAGCAGTTACATGTACTGAGTCTGCCCAATGGCTTGCTGCAATGGGAGACGAGATGGAATCACTTCACAAGAATCAGACTTGGGAATTGGCCAAGCGACCTCAGGAGAGAAAGGTTATTACTTGCAAATGGATTTTCAAGAAGAAGGAATGGATGTCACCTGCTGAGGGTATCAAGTATAAAGCTCGGGTAGTTGCAAGAGGGTTTCATCAGGAAGAAGGTGTAGACTACAATGAGATTTTCTCGCTAGTGATCAGACATACATCTATCAGGGTGCTACTAGCCATAGTCGCACATCAGGATCTGGAACTTGAGCAACTAGATGTG
The DNA here is from genome assembly GCA_946800695.1 of Geum urbanum. Lineage (NCBI taxonomy): Eukaryota > Viridiplantae > Streptophyta > Magnoliopsida > Rosales > Rosaceae > Geum > Geum urbanum. The sequence goes on from OX327011.1 coordinate 45,819,933, forward strand.
AAGACAGCTTTTCTGCATGGAAAGTTGGAGGAGGAGATATACATGACTCAGCCAGAGGGTTTCCAAGTTCTTGGAAAGGAAGATTATGTTTGTAAGTTGAAGAAATCTTTATATGGACTAAAACAGTCACCGAGGCAGTGGTACAAGAGGTTTGACAGCTATATAATGGAAATAGGCTACATCAGGAGTCCGTATGATTGTTGTGTTTACTACAACAAGGTTTCAAATGAGTCTCTCATTTATCTGGTTCTGTATGTAGACGATATGTTGATAGCTGCAAAGGACAAGTCAGAGATTTAGAAGTTGAAGGATCTTCTCAGTGCTGAGTTTGAGATGAAGGATTTGGGTGCAGCTAGTAAAATTCTGGGAATAGAGATCTACAGGGATATGAGTCAGAAGAGGTTGTTCTTACCACAAAACGATTATATTCAGAAGATATTGTCAAGGTTTGGCATGTCTACAGCAAAATCCTTAGATACTCCAAGTGTAGCAAATATTCACTTGTCTACTGCGTTTGCACCTAAATCTGCTCAGGAGAATGAGTACATGTCTCGAGTTCCCTATGGTAGTGCAGTAGGAAGCTTGAAGTATGCTATGGTCTACACTAGACCAGATCTTGCACATGCTGTCAGTGTTGTCAGTAGGTTTATGGGTGAGCCTGGAAAGGAGCATTGGCAAACTGTGAAGAGTATCTTTCGTTACCTTAGAGGTACGTCTGATGTTGGTCTCATTTATGGAGGTGATATAGGGTGTTTAGTAACTGGTTATTTAGATTCAGATTATGCTGGAGATGTTGACACTAGAAAATCTATGACTGGTTATGGATTTACTCTTGGCGGGTCTGTTGTTAGTTGGAAAGTTACTCTGCAGCATTCAGTGACTTTGTCTACAACTGAAGCAGAGTACATGGCATTGACATAGGTAGCCAAAGAGGGAATTTGGTTGAGAGGATTGGTTAGTGACTTGGGTCTACATCACGATCAGGCTATGGTGTATTATGATAGTCTGAGTGCAATCTGTTTAGCCAAGGATCAAGTTCATCATGAGAGAACTAAACACATCGATGTCAGGTATCATTTTCTGAGAAGTGAGAATAGAATCAGGGTGAACAAGGTGGGTACTGCTGATAATCCAGCAGACATGTTCACCAAGCCGGTTTTGCATAGCAAGTTCCAACATTGTCTGGACTTGCTGAATGTCGGAAGCTGTTAGTTGCCCGTTGGGGGCAACATCTGGGTCCTTCTTTGGGAGGGACAACATCTGGGTTCCTTCTCTGGGAGAAGGCAACATCTGGGTTCATTTTTTGGAGGAACGACATCTGGGGCAGAGGAGAGTCTGGTACTTCTGGTACATCTGGTTATCTGGGAGAGGATTCAAGTTAAGGTGGAGATTTGTTAGAATATGCCTTGAATCTGGTATGGCGTCGGCGTACGCAGGTCTCACTAAGACAGATGTCTTTGGCGAGAGGGTCGCAAAGAAGAATATCTGGCGAGAGAGTCTTTGGCGAGCAGTCTTTGGCGAGGAGAGTTAGAGTCTCTGGCAAGCAGGACTACTACTCAGGTTTCCGTAAGGAATAGGGATTCCTCAGTCATTCTGGTTTAGGTTTCCTCAGACGTTTGGGTTTGGAATTCCTCTGGTATTCAGGACTCTGTTTGACTATATATATACAAGGGTATTAGCTAAAATAGAGGAGGTGAATGAAATCTAGTTCTATCCTGTAGATTAGGCTTAATCTAGTGTGGTAGAGATATTTTGTATTATGTAATCCTAGGTTGGCTAACCTAGTGTGATACTCTGTAATCTGGTATCCTCAAGATAATAAATCTGTTCTCCTTTTGCCGTGGATGTAGCTAACTCAGGTTAGTGAACCACGTAAATCTGTGTTTGTTCTTACGTTCAATTGCTTCCGCTATAACAATATCAGCTTTCTTTCTCTTGTATTCTGATAGCAACAATACTACTACATCTCTCTCGAATCTGATCTCAGAGTTCATGAAAGACAAGGTATGCTTCAAGCAAACCAAACCAACCTTTCGTTTAATTTTTCTAGCATCTGCATTATTTGACATACACATGCTGATCGAATTGGATCAGTTCTGCTGCATGCTGATGAGAATCAACATGGACTGCAATGGTTGTTGCCGAAAAGTACGAAGAGCCCTTCTTGATATACGAGGTGAGAATCCACCCATCATTTTTTTTCAGTCCTAATTAGACTCTATGTTATGTCTGTTTCATGATGATTTATATATATTCTATAGAGTTGGAGACACATTTGATAGAGAAAAAGGAGAGCAGGGTGAGCGTGTGCGGTAGATATATCCCACAAGACGTAGCAATCAAATCAAGAAGAAGACGAATCGCAGAGTTGAGATACTCGACATACAAGAGCTTCAGATCACCAGTAACACCAACGATGTCAATGAGCAAGAACATCAAAACCAAGAACAGCACAGACCTTTGCTCAGTTCTAATTGGAATCTCATATCCAACAGCTGCGAAAACCAAATCGAAACTCGTGTAGTCAATATAAAGCATAACTAAAGGGTCTAAAGCTGTCTGGATTTCCATTTTTTCCTTTGAAACTGTAAGAGTTGGCTAGCTAGCTAGCTGCATCATGCATGCATGAGTCATGAGTGTGTAATCTTCAGTAAGTTTTCTTGTTTGGGACTAGCAGCATGTATAACTCTTAACCAGTATGTCACGTTTGATGAACGCGCACAGTTTTGGCTTCAAAGTCAAGTGCACATGTAATGCTGCTTATTAGGTGCCACAGTTTAGTCGACTAGTCCTCCATACATATACGAACAAAACCGAAGATATCACGAAATTAATGTAAAATCTTGAAAAAAAGAGTCAGGTTCCGCCATAGATTGAAAATCCGACTTTCTTACTTGGTGCTCTATACCTTTATGACTAATATTTCATTCTCCTTCACTACAAAGCCAATTTCATTTAAAATTTTAAATCACAAAAAGAATCTTAGGCATAGTAAAGAGAACACCATGGTTAATGTAATCAAAGGGGGCCTGTAATCAAACCTTCTTGAATAATCTTTAGAACTCAATCGAGAGTCTTCGAGTCTCCGCAAATCTATCCTAAAATTATTATCCTAATTAATCCCAGCAGGGTCTGACCGACGTCGTTTAGCAAACAAGAGTATTATCCAATCATAAACCGCACCTGGAATTCAGCACAGAAACTCGTAACTCCTCGGTTCTCTCTCCCAAAAATCCTCCTCCTCAACTTTATTCACTCCATGCTTCTCCAAACTCAAATTCGCTCTCAAGCTAAAAAAAACCAAACCAGAAGAAAACTAAACTCAACTCCAGCTGATCTCACTTTCCAAACTTGAGATCCAAAACCAAACCAGATTCCCACACCCACAAAAACAGGGCACATAAATTTTAAAGTTTCAAACTTTGAAGAAAATGGCAGCCAAGTTGGGTTCTTTCAAGTACAGTTTCCAAGAGAAGCGAGAGAGGCTTCTCTCCAAGCCACGCTATTCCGAGCTGGGCTTTGTCCCAATCGAAGAGCAAGACCCATATGACGACCCTTCTCGCCGGTGCTGTACTTTCCGATCAGTCTCGGACAGAATCGTCGGGTGGTGCCGGACCGTGCAGAGTGTTTCACGGCGAGCTGTTCATATGGGCAAGTCGGATCCTAGAAAGATTGTCTTCTCAGCGAAGATGGGTCTGGCTCTGACGCTCATTTCATTGCTTATTTTTCTCAAGGAGCCGTTTAAGGAGTTGAGTCGGTACTCTGTTTGGGCCATTCTTACTGTTGTGGTGGTATTTGAGTTCAGCATAGGTATACTACTCTGTGTTTTTGTTCTTTGGCTCTATCCATATTTTGTTTCATTTCACCTGAAATTTTTTGACAATTTTCTGCACGTGTAAGCTTCTGGGTAGTCTTCATTGTTCTCAGAGATAGAGTCTTTCTATCATTCTGTGCCATTAAAGCCGAAATCAACTTGCAGCTTTTTTCATAAAGTTTGAGATTTGAAAAAGCATGGAGCTTGTGATTGTAATAATGGAGTAAAGCTACAGTCTTTATTTATTTAGTGTATTTTTTCAACTTAATTATTGGGTTGGGTAGTATTACCATCCTCTTTCTTTTGGTTTTACTAGTAGTTTAAATATTTTTTACTTAGTTATCTGGATTTTCAATCTGAAGCAATTTACTGCTGTGGTTCAGTCTGTGTTTTTCTGTTTTAGCATGATCATATATACATGTGTGTTTTAGTTTTTTGCTTGTTTAAATTGGGTGGCAACACTGTTCTGTAGGAGCTACTCTGAGCAAAGGATTTAACCGTGGCTTGGGGACATTATCTGCTGGAGGCCTTGCGTTGGGTATGGCGGAGTTATCTGGATTAGCTGGAGAGTGGGAAGAAGCTGTCATTGTTGTCAGTATTTTCATCACAGGTATGATTTGGAGCCAGTATACTTACACTTCATTTTGGAAGCTCGGTGCTGCTTTTTTCGTCTGTTTTAATTTCATGCTCATGGAATGTTGTGTGGTTGTTAGGATTTATTGCAACTTATGCAAAACTGTACCCAACGATGAAGCCGTATGAGTATGGATTTCGGGTGTTCTTGTTGACGTATTGTTTCATCATGGTATCTGGATATAGGACAAGGGAATTTGTCCACACAGCTGTGTCCCGATTCTTGCTCATTGCGTTGGGTGCCGGGGTTGGTTTGGGAGTTAATGTACTAATTTATCCCATTTGGGCGGGTGAGGACCTACACAACTTGGTGGCGAAAAATTTCATGGGCGTGGCAAAATCTTTGGAAGGTACAGTTCATGAATTTGTTTTCATTCTCTTCCATTAGTCTGTTCCCCCGGTTTTGCTGTGCTCTAACTTATTCTGTTTGCCTTTTAGGTTGCGTCAGCAGTTACCTTAGTTGTATCGAATATGAGAGGATCCCTTCCAAAATTCTCACCTACCAAGCTTCTGATGACCCACTTTACAGTGGCTACAGATCTGCGGTAGAATCTACAAGCCAAGAGGATACTCTGGTATTGCTCATTCTTGAAATATATTGATGTGTTTGTTCACTGCATTACTAGAAGAGATCATAAACATAATGTACTTTTTTTTTTCCTTCTTTCTATTATTCCTTGTTTTTGTCTTAAGATGGGATTTGCTATCTGGGAGCCACCTCATGGTCGATACAGGATGTTTAGATATCCTTGGAAGAACTATGTAAAAGTCAGTGGTGCACTAAGGCATTGTGCATTTACGGTCATGGCATTGCATGGATGTGTACTTTCTGAGATACAGGTACTATGTATTTCCTTCAGCAAAGTTAAAGTAATTGGATTTTCATTTAAAGTATGCTTTCTAAATGATGTTCATGACAATGATGTTATATTGAGCTTTTGAATCTTTATTCCAGCAAAGTATAGATGATTTTGACGAAATTCTTTCTGATTGCAATTCGTATAAAAAGGAGTGAATTGAAATCGAAGGGTTAGCTCTTTGGTGGTTATAATTTCCAAAGTATGGATAATGACACCGTTAGATTTTGTCCTTCTGAGACTTGCAGCAAGCATCTATGATATCTGAATATTCATTCTGCTCAAATGCATGGAGTTCTTCCACTATCATTGTTGTCAAGCAGATAGAGGACAATCTCACCCATATAGTTTCTAATACTTCTTATCTGTGTATGTGTAGGCTCCTGCTGAGCGAAGACAAGTATTTGGTAGGGAGCTTCAAAGAGTAGGTTACGAAGGTGCTAAAGTGTTACGTGAACTTGGAAACAAACTGAAAAGGATGGAGAAAATAGGGGTCATCGATATACTAAATGAAGTGCATGAAGCTGCAGAAGAGTTGCAAAATAAAATTGACCAGAAGTCCTACCTTCTTGTCAATTCAGAAAGCTGGGAGATAGGTAGTCGGGCAAAAGAGCTGGGAGAAATTCAAGACTTGCTGAACTTGGAAGAGGACAGTAACAAAATCCTTGAATACAAGTCACTTAGTGAAGCAGTACTTGATCTCAGATCTTTGTCTGGGGCGCAATGGAATGATCCATTACCCACGAAACATGCAAGTATGGGTGCCTCACCCACCGCTAGTATCAAACCCCCAAACGTGCCTGTACCCTCAGGACACATGTTCATGAAACAGGTTTCATGGCCTGCTGGAATGACTTTTAAGGCTCAAGAGCCACCAGCAGAAGAATCAAAGACCTATGAAAATGCTAGCCAGCTGTCGCTAGCTACATTCACATCCCTGCTGATAGAATTTGTTGCGAGGCTTCAAAATCTTGTTGACTCCTATGATGAATTGGGTGAGAAAGCACATTTCAAGGAACCTGTTGAATTTACAGAACCATCAGAATCGCGGGGGTTTTGGACCAGATTGATCGACTGTCTGAAGTCATAGAATTGAGTTATGGATATGATTTTGCTTTAATGAAATCTACCAGAAGTAAAGTGAGGCTGATTCGTACAGCTGACATTACTCATAGAAGAGTCTTCCCTCAATCTCTCATATTGGTCAATGCCGACTGATCTCTTGTTCGTTGATAAGAGCAGCCTACAACCGCAGATTGACACTTACTGCATTGATCAGATAACTAGCTAATAGTATTACTCAGACCAAACTGGAACGAAGGAGAAGTGATAAGGTGGAGTACAAGAAGGCTTACAATTGCTGTTAAATTAATCAGTATTCCAGTTTCTAGACATTACTATTTATCTTCACAGGCTTCTGGATCAACCACCAGCTTAGCTTTAACGATGATTGTACTTTGCAGTTAAAATGCAATATCCAATGCCTGTTTCACCCATTAAAGGCAGTAGTTAGCCATGAACATCATTGCTTCCAATTTTACTATACTAGTAACTCTGCCATTAACATTGTTATTTCATTTTCCTATCCATCATTATACAACAAGCCAGCTTTATATAGTAGAGAGATTATACTGTTCTTCATTTTATCTTTACCAAATCCAAATTTAGCTAGAAATAGTCCCGCCAAAATGTGCCATTCCATTCTTGTATTTAGTCTTGATTATAATAGAACTATACCCAAAATCCCAATTAATTAAGCAAACGGGTCGGTTCATGGACCCCAGATGTCGGGTCAGGCAGGCTCTTGTCTTTACCAATAGTCCTTGGTCAAAAAATAAAAACGAAACTATTTCAAAAAAATAAAAAACAATAAAACAGCGAAAATGAAAAATAAAAAATAAAATCCAGAAATTTGGAAGAAAACTTCGATAAAAAGTAGTGCAGATCTGCCCTTCTGGTTCTGATTCTGATTCGACCATAAAAGATCTCTTCCATTTCTAACACTATCCCTCCTCCTCCGATCGACGAAGCTTAAGGTATGTACTCCTCTCTCTCTCTCTGTTTGCTTTTGTAGATTCGTTTCAGACCAAGATTCTCTTCATAGATTTCATCCATTCGCGTAAATTATAAACCTTACCAATTTCGTAGCTATGTAAATTTGGTGTCTTCGATCTACAAGTGCAAGTTATTTTTCTAGAGGATTTTGGTCTAAAGTTGTGTTTTGGCTTAGCAGAAAAATAAAATAAAAATGGCTATGGTTGACGAGCCTCTGTATCCAATCGCGGTCCTAATCGACGAGCTGAAGAACGAGGACATTCAGCTGCGGCTCAACTCAATCCGACGGCTCTCGACGATTGCTCGTGCTTTGGGGGAAGACAGGACCAGGAAGGAGCTGATTCCTTTCCTGAGTGAGAACAATGACGACGACGATGAAGTTCTGCTGGCAATGGCTGAGGAGTTGGGGGTGTTTGTGCCATATGTAGGCGGCGTGGAGTATGCTAACATCCTGCTGCCGCCGCTCGAGACGCTGTGCACCGTTGAGGAGACGTGTGTGAGGGAGAAGGCGGTGGATTCGTTGGGGAAGATCGGTGGGCAGATGAGGGAACAGGACTTGATTGAGTATTTCATTCCCTTGGTTAAGGTATGATGGTTGATTTGGAACTTGTCATTTGGGTTTCGTGTTTTTTCGTTGAGAAAATGTAACATGAATTGATAATGAGGTGGTGGGACGTGATTTATTTCCGTGGATAATGAGGCATGCTTTGGGCGGTCGTTTAGTTAAGAGTAGCAATCAGCTAGATTTGAACCCCTCTTGATTCCAAATGTTTGGGAGCCTTTTATGTTTTACTCTGTATACTTGATCTTCTGGGATGGGTAGTGTTAAGGCTTGGTGTTGTAGTTCACAGTTCTAAAATTTCATTTTGCACATTTGGTATTTACTACTGTATATCATATTTGCTTTAGTTATTTTAACTTGGTTCCATATTGGAATGTGCTACCTGGTTTAGTTTGAAATGGCAATATATCTCATTTGCATGCTGTTATGTAATTGTACAGAGACTGGCTGCTGGCGAGTGGTTTACAGCTCGCGTATCATCGTGTGGTTTGTTTCATATTGCTTACCCTAGTGCTCCCGAGGCTATGAAAACTGAACTTCGAACAATATACAATCAATTGTGCCAAGATGACATGCCCATGGTTAGAAGATCTGCTGCAACTAACCTGGGAAATTTTGCTGCCACCGTTGAAGGCCCGCACCTCAAAACTGAGGTCATGTCTATATTTGAAGATCTGACACAAGATGGTACATCCTCATAGACTAATTTGGTTTCCGAACTTCAACAATTTTCATTTCTCATTGGCAGTAAATAACCTCGACTCTAATTACTCATCTATCCAGATCAGGATTCTGTTCGGCTATTGGCTGTAGAGGGTTGTGCAGCTCTTGGGAAGTTGTTGGAACCTCAAGATTGTGTCTCACATATTCTTCCCGTCATTGTCAATTTTTCACAGGTACAACATATAATTAAATGCTGATAGTAATTATGTTACCAAATATTCTCAGTCATAATTAGCAAGCTGTTATGTACTATTGGCAAACATGTAATGTAAACATGCTCCTCCTCGTAGGACAAGTCTTGGCGTGTTCGTTACATGGTTGCCAATCAATTGTATGAGCTCTATGAAGCTGTTGGTCCAGAAGCTACCAGGTATAATAAAGTTTTCATCTTTTCCTTGCTGTGTTACTGTGTTACTTAATGTTATAGTTAGTTAACTGATAATATACTGTCTGAACTCTGTCTCTGTCTCTGTCTCTCTCTCTCTCTCTCTCTCTCTCTCTCTCTCTCTCTTTGTGGTTGTTTTCCTATACCTTCTATTGTATTTAAGGTCTTGCTGTATAAATAATCAAGTTGGACCATTGTAATGGTATATAACATTCTCATTTATACATACATATTTCTTATTAGTACTGTGTGAACTTTCCTCGACTTCTAATTGATGGTTCTTCTTATGTTGACATTTTTTAGGTCAGATCTGGTGCCTGCCTATGTTCGACTTCTTCGTGATAATGAGGCTGAAGTTCGAATTGCTGCTGCAGGAAAAGTTACTAAGTTTTGTCGAATTGTGGACCCAGAACTTGCTATTCAGCAGATCCTACCATTTGTAAAGGTACACATCTTGGCTTATACTTTTCAGTTAGCTTGTTTGATTAGTTTATTGGAGTTCAGATATTGTTTAGTAGCTTTAGCTGTTGCTTGCTATAAGATCTTAATTTTATGAAGTTTGCGTGCTATAGGAATTATCAACAGATTCATCGCAGCATGTTCGCTCTGCATTGGCTTCAGTGATCATGGGAATGGCACCCGTCTTGGGAAAGGCAAGAATCTTCTGTTGATATTTTTGGGGGTATAATGCGTAATAGTAATTTTCCTCTCCAATGCTAATATTGATTCATCTTTTTGGTGGTTGCAGGATGCTACCATAGAGCAACTTCTGCCTATATTTCTCTCTCTTCTCAAAGATGAGTTCCCGGATGTCAGGCTGAACATTATTAGCAAGCTTGATCAAGTCAATCAGGTGTGTCACATGTTTTCGATCTGCTCTCATCTGTATGCTTTTTAAAGTGTCATCTGATTTACTTGATCATTGTTTTAACTAGAACCTCAGGCAAACCATTGAGCAGACTATTGTGTCAGGATGTTGGTTACTGTTTTCCTATTAAATATGAGTTGTTCTTGTTTGGATTTACCTTGTGCAGGTAATTGGCATTGATCTGCTGTCTCAATCTCTGTTGCCAGCAATTGTGGAACTGGCAGAGGATAGACATTGGAGGGTTCGGCTTGCGATAATAGAATACATCCCTTTATTGGCAAGTCAGTTGGGTGTAGGGTTTTTCGATGATAAGCTTGGTTCTCTTTGCATGCAGTGGTTAAATGATAAGGTTTGTGCAACCCTGAGATTGATCCAATGTGTCAAGATCTCATGTTTATTGCTTTTATAAAAGCCAAAAAGGTTGAAGAGGAAAAAAAATGATTTGTCTGCCTTCTCTTCAGAAATAAATTTGTTACCTTGTTGTCTTGTAAGAAGCAATAACTACAGAAGCTGACCTGGTGGTTAATGACTCCTCTGATTTTATAACTTTGAATTGGTAGTAGTTTGTCATGCAGTATGCTTGAGAAATCTTTTTTTTTTTTATAAATATTCACTGACAAGATTATTGTTGATGGTAGGTTTACTCAATACGTGATGCAGCTGCCAATAATGTGAAGCGCCTTGCGGAAGAGTTTGGTCCTGAATGGGCGATGCAACATATAGTTCCACAGGTTTCATTTCTTTTCTTATGATTTGGTTTGTGGTTGAGTACTACTAAGGGCTACTTTAGTATTAATATTTGTGCTTGAAATGATTCATGAATAAAGATCCAAAACTACTTTTAAAGAGTTTTAATTTATACATGTCCTCCCTCCGTATCTGCTATGTCATCTCCAACTCACATGTTCCTCTCTTGGCTTCCTGCCTCCTCTCCTCCCATATGTTTCCCCTTTTATTGTAGCTGAAAAAAGAGTGAGAAGCAGAGGACTGAAATCATAAACATCATCAAACTTGCGAGAACATCCCTAAAACATTACACAAGCTTAGTGATCAGGCTGAATCATTTGGTAGTCTTATGTCAAATATGACAATTTTTTTGACAGGTTTTGGATATGATCAGCAACCCCCACTATTTATATCGGATGACCATTCTACATGCAATTTCCCTGCTTGCCCCTGTTTTGGGATCAGAAATTACTTGTTCCAAACTTCTACCGGTGGTTATCACGGCATCAAAAGATAGGTAGATATTTGTACCTATGGAACTAGTTTTTTGCTGTTTGGTTTTCAATTTTGCTGTTGGGCTGAGTATTGCTACTTTCAGGGTACCAAACATTAAGTTCAATGTCGCCAAGGTGTTGCAGTCGATCATTCCTATAGTTGATCAATCTGTAAGTCAATGATGTCCTTATGCAAGGCTTGTAAATGTCAGTGCCATAGTGCTTTCCAATAGATATGTAACTTGAACTGCACTTAAATGGACAGGTGGTAGAGAGTATGATTCGTCCCTGTTTGGTTGAGCTCAGAGAAGATCCAGATGTTGATGTAAGGTCTTTCGCCTCCCAAGCGCTACAGTCAAGTGATGTCATGATGTCTAGCTAGTGAGATTTTGGTTCCTAGATTCCATACTGTTCAAAAAAAATTCCTTTTCCTTTTTTGGGTTCCTTTGTATGTCTAGTACAATTCTGGTGTATCTAATGTCTTACTTGAGACTCAAAGGTTCTTTGGTCCACTTAGCAATTTGTCATCATATTTTGATTTCTGTTGTAGTACATTTGTCCACGTTCGTATTAGTGTATTCTTAGATACCAATGTGGTTGAAGTTTTGATGAACATTTTCCTTGTGCAAACTCAACATATAATGTTTCTGGAAAATACAGTAATTTATATAGTTTGATACAGAGCTGTGGAGGATTGGCTCAGTAGATGTTCCATTCCATGAGTATATTTTATTGCTGTGGAGTTTTGATGAATTTATATGCAGCTTAGTTGACATTGCTGTAAAGTATATTTTATTTTCTGCATTGAGGACCCTTTTAATGAGAACTTGAGTACTTTTCAATTACAAAGTTCTCATTATGAGGGTTCTCAATAGAGAATTTCTCAACTACTGCTATGGTTTTTGACTAATAGTAAACTGCATTTGTGATCTACTTTTGGAGGAACAAACTTATGCGGGATTTCGTGGTTGTGGAGGATTAAGGCGTGAGTGTTGGCCACATGGTGTTCATATTCATACGAATGCAGCTGAAGAGGAAGCTGCTTTGGCATTCATTCCATTGGATTCGATCTTTGTTCAAGTTCATTTCTTGGCTTCGACATGTGTAAATCTAAATATCAAACAAATGCAGAGATGGATCTACACTAATATGACATGTATGCGCCGTTGTAACTCTCTTGAAAAAACTAAGTTTCGATTTCTTTGTTATTCTCCGACAAGCTCAATCTTGGCTACTCAACTTCATTCATCCATAATTTCGACAACTTATTTCAAGGCATCACATATTGATTGATGCATAAATATGCATCTGTATGTTATTTATTGATGCTCATATACTTATACTTTTGTTAAACACTCAGTAATATTAGTTTATTTTATGGGTTTATAAGTATTTTTGGAGTGGATGAGAAAAAAGGAAGAAAAATAGGGATTAAAAGCTTAAATTGGAAATCTGCATGTGTTGATCAATCAACTTCGACAGAGAACTGGGAACAGCTCGGGAGGAACTAGATGGTGATCTATATATGCATAAAAAGCTCCGGATGTCTAGTTTCTAGAATATCATTCAGATCGTGACTTGGATGTTTCTAGAAGAAGTTATGGCTGTATTAGTACCAAGAGGTCAGTCTGCTCGGGAATCCAACTTTTGACGAGAATTTATGTTTTGAGGCCCAAAACTCACCGAAAAGCCCATGGACGAATTTGTGCTCGAAATTCTCATTTAATTTGGATGTGGCTGGTGATAAGGAGTCATAAAAGTCAAGAGCCAATAAAAGAAAAAGAGAGGGTGCCTTTTCTTCCAAGAGTCTCGAACATACAAGGAAGAGGATTCAAGAAGATATAAGCCTTATTAGACAAAAAATCAGATTCTCTTCTCTCTTCTACCTTCTCTTTCTCACGTCTCTCTTCTCTCTTATTTCTTTGTTCTCTTCTATTCTTCTCCATCTTTGTAATATGTTTGTTTAATTTTCTTTAGTTAGGGGCTGATCGAAGCCCTATATATGTTTTAATTTTGAACCCCGCTTGATTTGCATAATTTTATATGAGAATTTCTTCATTGTTAAATCATTGATGATTTCTATTATATATTTCTTCAGTTGTAAACTTAGATACATGTGGTAGAATCTATTGTCTTGGATATGTATGTAACCATCTTATCATTACATATTCTATAGAGATAAAAGCAACACTATTCGTTCTGTGAAATTATTCCTAGGTGATGCAAGAGCACCCATCATAGTAGCTCTAGAAACCTTGTTATTTCTCAGACACTCTATGGATTGTAATGACTTAGGTTAGGTAGATTTGGACTCATCATAGTACCATATCTCCTAGGTTAAGATCACGTTAAGCTAGGTAATCAATCCAGATAACATGCCAAGTAATAAAGTGTAATATGTATGTGACTTAATCATAGCTCATGCATGGGAAGCATTTATTTATTGTTGTGTGATTTGAGTTTGGGGTATATTGAGACTATCTATAGTGGAGAGAAGTGCCTAACGCTTTAATCCATTTGATTTTCTACAACTTTAATTTTCTGTTTTTGTTTCGTATTTCGTGTTTGTCAATTTAATTCACGAACCAAATCATCTTCAAAACCTATATATCTTTATGTGGTAGTCCGCCACTGTGTCTATTTTGTTTCTGTGTTTTCTTATGATTTTAGGTCAAGTCTAGGTATTTTAATATATTAATTCTTCGTCTGTAGGTCGAGTCTGCCAGATTTTTGGTATTAGTGTATCGAGTCGCTTAAGGCATTTAGTCTTATCAGTCCTCTACGGGAATGACCCCTACTTACCTTTGCTACAATTGACAATCTTAGGAGTATGGATTATCTTTGATATGTAATTTTATGTCTATCACATATGAGGATCCCTCGAATTGGTCGAAAAAATATAAGAGCATCACCAAACAACATGTTTATATGGATCAATTTGGACTCTTCAAATGTAAACAACATCAACTCACATAAGCAGACCCAATTGAGTATTCGTTATTGTTTTCGTAGAAGATTTTCTTCTATTTTTCACCAAAGAAGTATTTTTATTTTTCTTTTATTTTGTAACATTTTTTGACATCTTTATACATTGGAAAAAAAATACACAAATGGTATCTAGACTTTTGATGTCATGACAATTTTGTACCTAGACTTTCAAAGTTAACAGTTTGATACCTAGACTTTCCTTTTGTTAACTTTAAAATACCTACTGTAATTTTTTTCCATAAAAAACGAGTCAAGTGTGAAGCTAAATTTGATATTTTATATATTTTTAATTGTAAACAACACTTTTACCCTTTGAATTAAATTTTTATTTCAATTTTATTTTCTATATTTTATTTTCTTTCTATTTCAATTATGGGTTTGGAAACTGGGTCATTCTCCCACGACGATTCAATGACTGAGATCGAATCCGTCGGCGAAATGACAACGACGACTCTTGGGATTGAGGTGACGGTTGTAGCCTAGGCAAGGCCAACATTTGAGGCCCTGCCTTCTTCCCCCTCAATCTTCTCCTCCATTGTGAATCGTCAGAATCTTCTCGGACACTCCTGCGCTCCAGCATCTCTTCCTTGCCTCCTCCAACAACCTACCACCCCTCAGACACTCCTTCTCGGACACTCCTGTGAATCGTTAGAATCTTCTCAAATAACCCAAATCAAAGCCCGCCTTGGCGGTCGAATCATACTCGTTGTAGTTCATGTACTGAATTAGCAACCCCTTCTCTATTTCATCTTCCAGTTCTCAATCTCTGATTGAATTGGATCGGGTCTTGAGAAATTGTCTTAGGAAGCCCTGAAATTTATCCTAAAATTACAGTCAGCTACTGCATTATAGTAGTTTTTGTAGCTGGCCGGTTTAATTTCCATTATTGCGTGTAAAATCTTTAATGGATTTAAAGCTGATGTATATTTTCATGAATATATATATATATGAGCTCTCTCCTTCATCTATTCACTATTTGCAGTAGTTGTCATACTATATGTTATCGAATTAATGTTGCTCTCATGCTAGCTAGTTGACCAGATAGGATTTGATGCTCTTGTTCAATATCTGAATTTAGACCCACTTTACTCCTTAATGTTGACCTGACATCCTAATTAATGAAATAACTTGTTAAGTTCACTACCTAGTGTTAGGTCCATAATTACGTTCTAATTATGTGCCTAACTTTATGCGTAATGTTTGTCTTCTTGGAATAAATTAAGCATCATTTTTGATACGTTTCCTTGTCATGCTAGGAAATTGTGAGTTTGCGTGAAAATGAGTTTAAAGATGGAGATTAACCACTTTTTGAAGAAGCTAATCAAGTTTCCTAAGCAATTGGAAAAGAAGGAGCAAAATCAGGAAAAAGACAAAAAAAGTCAACTCTGACGGTCAACAGTCAACTCCGGCGAGTCCTTGTCAGAATATGATATGGTCAAGACATGATGGTCCAATACTTCAAGGCCCAAGCCTAATGGGAAGATATTTTGGTGTTGAGACATGCACATAAAACTCACATGACATGGTGAGTCATCTTAGGACCTCAACTTAAAGCCTAAAAATGTGAACTATGTCTAAGCTTGAATTTGAATTATTTGCACCCAAAATATCTCCCTCAAAAATATAGGGTCGAACTCCCCCTCACACATACATAGAACTCAACTCATTTTTCATATTTTTCATAGTCTTACACTCTCCTTAAACCATTTATCCTTATCCCAACCCTCTAGCACTCTCTTCTACCTCTCCTCCTCCCTTTGTAGGCTAAAACACATCCATAACCACTATCATTAGAGACATAGCTCTTCCCTCTCTTGGGTAGAGCCGAACCTCTCCACCACTACACCATCACTTTGGCCTATTTAGGTGTTCCTCCTCTCATCTTTGCCTCTAGGGTTTGGTTTGGTCTTTAGAGTTCAAATGAGTGGGAGGTAATCCCTTTTCCTTTTGGCTCCTTAGAATCCTAAGGACTACCCTTACCTCCTCTTGAAGACTTGGTGCTAGCTTGGAGTGAATAAGTGAAGTTATAAGCCTTGGAGTTATTTGGTGGAGTTTTGGCTAGGGGGCCCTTGGTTATTTCTACTCTCTTCTTGTTTTGAGCATGTATCTAGTCTTCTATTTCATTATGCTTAGTGAGTAGTTGCCTTTTGGAAGGTTAAAGCTTAGCCCTCGCCAATTTGATGTACATACAACTATGTTTTGAGTTATGAATTTGAATTTGGTTTAGTTTACTACACGTTGTGAATGAGTTTGATAGCTTGTAATGTGATTGTGGTATGTTTGCATGTTTGGGCTTGATTCAATGTTTTCATACTCATGTCTTAGCCATGACTAAGTTGAGATATGTTTAAGGAAGCTAAAAATGAACCTAAGTGAATTAGTCACTTACCTAAGGAAGATAAGCATGTAAACATGACTCAGGTTGCATTTGAGAAGATGAGCCTAAGGTTTGGTTTTCATTGGGCTTGAGCATGGACCAAAGTCTTCTTGATGTCCAAAAGACTCAAGGAGTTTCAGTTAAGCTTACATTGACTCGAATGAGCTTTGTAGCTAATCGTTACTTCTTATAATTCATGTTCTAAAATGTGTGATTAGGAAAGTCATTAGAACATACTTTCATGTCCTCTAATAGGGACTTAAGGGAAGGAAAATCATTCACATTCATCATAAGTGAATACATATTGAACTTATTAGGCATGTGGTATGATTAAGATATGATTTATAATTGAGTTTCATTCTAGTTTCGGTTTACTTTATATTTAAATGTTGGACCGGAACACTTTTAGTGCCTTAATGACCTAAGAGATTCGGTTCACAACGAATGGTGACTCCAAATGATCACAAGTTGGACAATCACGTGTGAATCAGACTAAACTCATAACTTGGACATATATTGTTGGTACATTGAGTTGGCTAGTGGCGACATCTTAGCCGATCAAACATTTACATTTTGTTTTGATTTACTTTATATTTTTACTTAATTAGTTAGTAGTAAACATTCAATCAACCTTTCGTTTAACCACTCATCGTAATTCAACCATCCCTTGCAATGCTTAGTCTCCAAAGGACTTAGTCTTGTGAGATACGCTTTCACATCTTGCTTTAGTTTTAGTGTCATGTCTTATGTCTAGTTAATCCGTAATTTGAGTGCATAATCGAGTCAAGTTAAGGAGTTTAAGTGGTCAATCCTCGTGGGTTCAATACTCGACTTCCTTACAAATACTATAACTTGAGCCCGTATACTTGTGACTAAGAGAAATTCACTTAGCCTTCGACTAATCAATAGTTAAAAGGTTGAGGGGATTAATCTACGAACACATAGCTAGCTAGCTAGCAGCTTTTTTGGTATTGGGAGGAAGTCGAGTGGATAACTTACTTCTCAATGTGCTTTGTGTAATTGCTGGTGTTTGGATTCAACGGCGACAATCATTATTAAAACTTGGGAGAAATGAATCAGAGAAGAGAATTAAAGTTACTGAAGGAAAATGGTCCCTATTTATGAGAGACTAAATATTTTTTTTAATCCCATATTTTTAATATTGTATAAGTCACGTCATCAATTTAACAAATTATTAACGTTGACGGTTGGTATCTTAAAGTTAACAAAATGAGAATCTAGATACTAAATTGTGAACTTTAAAAATTTAGGTATCAAATTATCATCACATCAAAAGTTTAGGTGCATTTTTTCTTGGTACATTTCAGAAGAAGAAATTGTACGCCTTGCCCAAAATTCGAAGACTAAAGTCAATTTACGGTGACACGCACTGCCTCACGATCACGACCGTCAAACACCAATCCTACGGCCACTGTAACTCCACTCTCTTCCTCTCCTCTCTATGACTCTATCTATAAAATCCACCTCTCTAATTTTTTTCATTTTCACTCTTTTGATTCCATTATTAATCTTGTCTGCAATTCTCTCTCTCTCTCTCTCTCTCTCTCTCTCTCTCTCTCTATATATATATACATATAAATACCTCACATAGTGTATGCATTAGTCACTCGCTTCGATCCACCTCACCCGCTGATCGGATCTACGGTAACGTTTCTTCTTCATCTCCCTTGTTAGGTTTTTCCGATTCAGATCTGCGCTCTTGTTTAGTTTGGATTTGAGATTTTCCGGTTTTGAATTTTTCGGGTTTGTGATTGAGATTTTGAGGTTTTGTGATTTTTTTGTTACAGTGATCGCGCGGTGGTGAAGATGTTGACCAAGTTCGAGACGAAGAGTAATAGAGTGAAGGGACTGAGCTTCCACACTAAGCGGCCATGGATCCTGGCGAGTCTACACAGCGGTGTGATACAGCTGTGGGATTATCGTATGGGGACGCTCATTGATCGGTTCGATGAGCACGACGGACCTGTTCGCGGTGTCCATTTCCACAAATCTCAGCCTCTGTTCGTGTCTGGAGGTGTGGAATTTTCGGCTTCATTTGGCAAATTTTGATATGTGTGCGTTGGTTTGGTGTATTGATTTGGTTCGGTGTGGTTGGAATCCGGTAGATCTAGGCTGAGGTGAACTGTAAATAGAAAAAAACAGAAGAGCATTTATGAATTTGCTGTGAAGAGTGTGAACTTGAGTTGAATTAGTAGTGGAGAGGTGGAATATAGGATTTAGTCATGTTAAGAATGATAGTGGAGATGATTGGCATGAGTTTATGGTTGTATTTTTGGCTGTCGCATTTTATTGATTGATCAAAGGAGTAGAGCAAGTTTTATTTTCCAGATTTGTTGTAATGCTAGGTGTTTAAATTAACAAGTGACAGATCCAGTGACATTGGATTTTGGAAACCTTATGGTGTTAGATCGATGAAACTAAACTGAATTGCTTGTGAGGGTCATTACGTTGTAGATGGTGGACTCCATGTTTTACTCAATCTGTGTTGGAACATTGCAGGGGATGATTACAAGATTAAAGTATGGAACTATAAGATGCACAGATGCCTGTTTACTCTTCTTGGTCACCTAGATTACATCCGTACTGTGCAGTTTCACCATGAGTACCCATGGATTGTGAGCGCCAGTGATGACCAGACTATACGTATATGGAACTGGCAGTCACGGACTTGTATATCAGTGTTGACAGGCCATAATCATTATGTTATGTGTGCCTCATTTCATTCTAAAGAAGATCTTGTTGTATCTGCCTCCTTGGATCAGACTGTCCGTGTTTGGGATATTGGTTCTCTGAAAAAGAAGACCGTGTCCCCTGCAGATGACATATTGCGATTAAGTCAGATGAACACTGATCTTTTTGGTGGTGTTGATGCTGTCGTTAAGTATGTCTTGGAAGGGCATGACCGAGGTGTCAATTGGGCTTCTTTCCACCCAAACCTGCCTCTGATTGTCTCAGGAGCAGATGACCGCCAAGTTAAACTGTGGCGGATGAATGGTATGTAACTATATTTTCGTCTTCTACCTTGATGTTCAATTTTTATTTACTGAATGAGGAGACAACCTGTTGTAACTTCAATTTAGGTCACATTTAGACTGTTTTCTATTGGTTAACCCTTTGAGGCGTGCTTCACATATGGTGCTTGACTTTATGTGTTAATATAAACAGTTTCATACTCTAAGCAGATATGTTTCATGCATTCCTCACATTTTCTGTCTCAGGTTATCTTTCATTCATGTCTGTTATGAAGTTTAAAATTTGAGGTCATTGAGGTGTAAAACCAGGGAAGAAAGAAACTGACAAAATTAGTAGGAGTAGGAGTTATTTGTTCAATTTATGTGCTGGCAGCTATGATTTTCATATGTTGTTTTTTAGGAAGAAGGGTATCATAGATTGAAAATCTTTGTTAACCAAAAGGGATTTATCTTGAATAATTTGATGATAATAATTTCAGGGAAATACAAGAAATGGTGTTTATATGTTTATAGCATGTATACTTGTCTGTAACCACTAATGGGTCGGCCTGTCAGGCCTGATGAGTTTGGATTCTTTAGAAACAAAAAGATTTCTTTTGGTTTCGAGTAATTCCTATGACAATTCTAGGCTTGGTTTTGTTTTAGTTATTGATTTGAATTATTCACCCTGTTCTTCAGATACTAAGGCTTGGGAAGTGGACACGTTGAGAGGTCACATGAATAATGTTTCATGTGTTATGTTTCATGCTAAGCAGGATATAATTGTATCCAACTCAGAGGACAAAAGTATCCGTGTCTGGGATGTGACAAAGAGAACAGGAATTCAAACTTTCCGAAGAGAGCATGATCGTTTTTGGATTCTTTCATCTCACCCTGAAATGAATCTGTTGGCAGCAGGCCATGACAGTGGTATGATCGTCTTTAAGTTAGAGAGGGAAAGACCAGCCTTTGCTGTTAGTGGTAATTCCCTGTTCTATGCTAAAGACCGCTTTTTAAAGTACTACGAGTTTTCAACTCAAAGAGATACACAAGTTATTCCAATTCGACGCCCTGGTTCTATCACATTGAATCAAAGTCCACGGACTTTATCTTACAGTCCTTCAGAAAATGCAGTTCTTGTTTGCTCGGACATAGATGGGGGGTCCTATGAGTTGTATTTCGTACCCAAAGAAAGCATTAGTAGGGGTGACAGTGCCCAGGATGCCAAGAGAGGAGTTGGTGGTTCAGCAGTGTTTGTAGCACGAAATAGGTTTGCTGTGCTTGAGAAAAGCACAAATTCTGTCTTGGTAAAGAATTTGACGAACGAAGTAGTTAAAAAGACTCCCCTTCCTTTTCCAGCTGATGCAATATTTTATGCTGGAACAGGTAATTTGCTCTGTAGAGCTGAGGATAGAGTGTTTGTATTTGATCTCCAGCAGAGGCTTGTCCTCGGTGAACTTCAAACACCCTTCATCAAATATGTTGTTTGGTCTAATGACATGGAAAGTGTTGCCTTGCTCAGCAAATATGCTATAGTTATCGCTAACAAGAGGCTTGTGCACCAGTGCACTCTTCACGAGACGATCCGTGTGAAGAGTGGTGGTTGGGATGATAATGGAGTCTTCATTTATTCAACTCTGAATCACATAAAATATTGTCTCCCTAATGGAGATAGTGGAATAATCCGAACCCTTGATGTTCCCATCTACATTACCAAAGTTTCTGGGAATACTATCTTTTGCTTGGATCGGGATGGGAAGAACAAGGCCATAGTTATTGATGCTACAGAATACATCTTTAAGCTATCCCTGCTGAAGAAGAAATATGACCATGTTATGAGCATGATAAGGAACTCACAGCTCTGTGGGCAGGCCATGATTGCTTATCTGCAACAAAAGGGGTTCCCTGAAGTTGCTCTCCATTTCGTGAAAGATGAAAGAACTCGATTCAATTTGGCTTTAGAGAGTGGGAATATTCAAATTGCAGTTGAATCAGCTACAGCAATTGATGAAAAAGATTACTGGTATAAGTTGGGCGTTGAGGCTCTTCGACAGGGCAATGCAGGTACTGTAGAATACGGCTGTGCCATAATGCTTTTTGTTTTTGTGGTTGTGTATTACAGCTTTAAGTTTGTAAAATCTGTTCAAGTTGTGGACCCTTTGTGCTTTTTTTCATTAATACTTCTTCTTTCATATGAAAATCTGTTCCTTTTTACATTAAAATGCAGGTATTGTTGAGTTTGCCTACCAGAGGACCAAAAATTTTGAGCGGCTCTCTTTCCTTTATCTCATAAATGGTAATACTCAAAAGCTATCCAAGATGCTGAAAATTGCTGAGGTAAAAAACGATGTCATGGGTCAGTTCCACAATGCATTGTATCTGGGGCATGTTGAGGAGCGTATCAAGATATTGGAGAATGTTGGCCACTTGCCCCTTGCTTACATCACAGCAAAAGTTCATGGACTGCATGATGTTGCTGAAAGGCTAGCAGCTGAGTTGGGGGATAATCTCCCAACTTTGCCCGAAGGCAGAGCACCACCAACTCTTTTGGTTCCCCCTACACCAATCATGTGTGGTAGTGATTGGCCACTCCTCAGAGTAATGAGAGGTATATTTGAAGGTGGATTAGATAATATTGGCAGAGGAGCTGGGGATGAAGAGGACGAGGCTGTTGACGGTGACTGGGGTGAGGACCTTGATGTTGATGTTGATGGTCTACAAAATGGAGTTGTCACTTCCACTTTGGATGGTGAGGAAGTGCCTGGAGAAGATGAAGAGGAGGGAGGGTGGGACCTTGAAGATTTGGAACTCCCTGCTGATGCTGACACGCCAAGGGCTTCTGTTAATACTCATGCCTCTGTATTTGTTGCTCCAACCACTGGCATGCCTGTTAGCCAGATTTGGATCCAGAGATCATCTATTGCTGCAGAGCATGTTGCCGCAGGCCATTTTGATACTGCAATGCGATTGCTGAACAGGCAACTTGGAATTAGAAACTTCACTCCTTTAAGGCAATTATTTCTTGATCTCAACTCTGGAAGCCACAGCTATTTACGGGCATTTTCATCTACTCCAGTAATATCACTAGCAATTGAGCGTGGGTGGAGTGAATCTGCCACACCAAATGTGAGAAACCCACCAGTGCTTGTGTTCAATTTTTCCCAATTGGAAGAAAAACTGAAAGCCGGTTACAAGGCTACAACTGCTGGGAAGCTCACTGAAGCTCTTGGGCTCTTTCTTAACATTCTTCATACAATCCCTTTGATTGTTGTTGAGTCAAGGAGAGAAGTTGATGAAGTTAAGGAGTTGATTGTAATAGTCAAAGAATATGTTCTGGGATTGAAAATGGAGCTGAAGAAAAGGGAATTGAAAGATGATCCAATACGTCAGCAGGAGCTTGCCGCTTATTTCACACACTGCAACCTGCAGATGCCTCACTTACGGCTTGCTTTGCTTAATGCGATGTTAGCTTGCTTTAAGGCAAAGAACCTCGCTACTGCAGCTACCTTTGCCAGACGGCTATTGGAGACCAACCCCACTGCTGAAAATCAGACAAAGAAGCCCAGGCAAGTCCTGCAGGCTGCAGAGAAGAATATGACCGACTCTTCCCAACTGAACTATGATTTCAGAAATCCATTTGTGACTTGCGGGGCAACATATGTACCGATTTACCGTGGACAGAAGGATGTCAGTTGCCCATACTGTAGTGCACGGTTTGTGCCAAGCCAAGAAGGGCAGCTCTGCACTGTTTGTGACCTTGCAGTGGTTGGCGCAGATGCTTCGGGTTTGCTATGTTCTCCTTCTCAGATTCGATAGTCAGGCTGCAAGAAGAGGATTCATCCTTTGCTGTCGATTGATTTATCTGCGAGTAAATTGGTAAGAAATACTGCCGGAGTCAACATTGACATTTTTTGTTGACAGTGTTTCTTTCCTGGTCTTTTCCTTTATTTTTATTCTTTTTCAATAGAAATAGATTGAGATGATAAGCAACAGAGGCATTCAGCTGACCCAAAATAAAAAGATGATAAGCAGCAGAGGGTTTCTTTTGAATTGCCTCGTGAGTAAATATTATAAACTAAGTCTTACATGTGTGGTTTTCTGTTTTGTAGACAACCATGATCGAGACAAGTTGGGGACCTATGCTCTGTTTTCAGAAACTTGGTGCTATTTTTTCTTGACTGATGGAGTGGTGTATTACTCATAGTGAACATTTGAGTCTAGTTTGAGCAATTTTTTTTGTTGAGATGGTCATGTAATATTAAGCAGAGTATTCGCTCAGGTCGCTCACAGTTTAAAATGGTATAGTTACTTTCAAATGGCCATGGTTATAGACTTGTAGTTTCTTTTTTTTCTTGATAATCCAATTCAATCATGTTTGAGAAATTGAGAACTAATTTTATCTCATAGTACTTATCAAACCATTTTTATTACATTTGCATTAACGGTTGACTTTCTTACATTTCTTGAAGCTTACTCGATAAAAGATGACGAAGGTTTATGAGACTCATCAAGCTACATAAGACGGTAGGTTGGGTTAGCAAGCAAGTTTTTGGCTTTCGACATTGATAAACCAAACTTCTCGGTCATGTCCAAGTCTTGAGGTAGCAAGCCAGTTGGGAGCTCCCAGTTAAAACCGTGCACCAATTGGCCAGAACTAGTCGAACAGTGGTTAGGCCTAGCTGCATACCAGGCATCCTCTCCTTCCACTCCCAAATGGTATGAGCTGAAAGTCATGTCCTCCAAGGTCCACATTGTTGTTCATAAACCTTTCGGGATAGAATTCCTCAACATTTTCCGACCAAATATCAGGATCTCTTCCGATAGCCTAGAAGTTGACAATGATCCGCGATTTCTTGGGTATGTTGTATCCGTCAATTGTGATGTCCTCAATAGCCTCATGTGGGACTAGTAGCGGTCCAACCGGGTGTAGTCTCATGCTCTCCTTGATCATCATACTCAAGTAACTCAGTTTGGAAAATCAGTCTCTTCCACCATTCTATCCATGCCGACCACACTTTCAAGCTCTTGTTGAAGATTCTTCATTACCCTACGATGCTTAAGGAGATCGGCAAGGCTCCGAACAACTGAAGTAGCTGAAGTTTCGGCAGCCGCTGAGAGCATGTCGAGTAGGATGGCTTTCACATTCGGTCTATTGATGGTGTGTACTTGCTTATCATTCGGGTTCAAAGGTTGGTTCATTAGTGAAAGCAACACGTCTACAAAGTCCTCGTCGCGCCTTGCTTCCCATTCTTGGTCTTAGCATCTTGTTCATGTTCATCTATTATCTTCTCTAGAAGTTGATCGATCGTCTTGCTCACCGTCCTCATGCGCTTGGTCAAGCCCTGAGACAAAGACAAACACATTATTATAGGAGCATTTTTGCTCCCTCCTAAATCTAAATTATAGGAGCAAATAGTGTAGCAGCCAGACTTGCATACTTTGCTATGATATCTCGTTCTAAGGAGACTCATCTCGATATAATGCCTGATAATATTCGGGCTGTTATGATCGAAGACGGATGTAATTGTCACTGGGGTTTAGGTAATTGTTATAGACCGTACTTTGAGAAGGACATGCCCTTTGAGCCGTAGGACATGTGCTCGGAGGCTTGGATAATTGGCCGGCTTAAGAAGTTGGTGTCGTGAGTTTTAAGGAAGAGCTCAACGGCTTTTGGAGAGGAGACTATTATGGCGGGTGCGTTGCCTAGACGAAGTGACATTATGTGGCCATATATGCTGGACAAGTGATGGAAGCTCCGGTGTGGGGGGTTTCTAAGCATGTGGAGGTTTCCGATGATCGGCAGTGGCCGAGGGCCGGGCGGTAGATTAGTCTGTTTCCATGAGATGAGATGGCAGAAACATGTGAGGACAAAGAGGAGGATGGCTAATATTACTGAAGGACTAATCATTCTTTCTTGCTTTCAGGGTTGTGCCGAGTGGAGAGTGTGAGAGCAGATTTTACGCCCAGAGAGAGAGAGAGAGATCTAGGACAATATAATTGGCCAGTAGGGATGGCAACCTTTGGGTAGGGGCCGAATTTTGGGAACCGAACCCGAAATTAATCCATTCGACAGAATCCAATCCAAATTAATTTATCCGAATCAAGAATAAATAAAATAATTTATATTTATATATCTCTATTAATGAAAGCTGATATTGTGATTCCTTTTACTCTAAACTACTACTTTTGTACTCTCATTTCTATTATCAAATTAATTTCAACTTATATAATCATTTATATTCCTTATTTACCCTTAAAATTTCTCTTTTATTTTATTTTCTACGTCTTAGAAGTTCCCACTTCCGTGCATTCTACCAACTGCTCGCGGCCTCTGGGTGGAAGAGATCAATGACATGTAGTTACACGCGTTGCCACCTCATCAATTTTGGTAATCTTTGCGAGTTGAGGTCGAAATTGTTGTTGTTATTGGGAGTGGCTTTAGCGATATCATTTCGAGGCGGATCTGAGAATTTAGGATTTTGAGGGAGGACAAATTCAATGGAGTCGGAGGAGGAAATCTTGACGGTGAGGTGGTTGAGTAAGGGTTTTCGATCTAAGAAGGGGACAAAGGGGATCTCTGGGTGCGCGCGTTATGGCTTTACTTGATGTGCTTGACGTAGTGGACTAGGGTGTCAGGTTTCTAGGATGTAGAGGCTGCCTTAGAGCGGTAAACGGTCTCGACAAAGCTAGGGGAGGTTAAGGCCGACCCGAAACGAAACTCGTCATTTACCACTGACCAGGACGATATGTCGAGGTCGCCACAAATGGTGAATTAGTGAAAGGTGGAGAAAGGGTCAATTGTCGGCTTTGGACCGTGTTTTTAGTGGTGTTGAAAGACTAGAGTAGTAGAGCAAATGCAAAAAAGAACATAAATTGGTAAAGGGATAAAAATGGAATAGAAAGTATTATATTGCATGAAAATTATTTAAATTAGAAAAAGTAGTGTAAGTAGGGGAGTCTCAATATCAGCTTCTTAAAAAATATGATTATATATATACAACACCCTTCTATTCAGGTATACATTTTTTTTTGTCATTTTTAGGTATAGGGCATTATACCAACTTTTCGATTATATTTTATCATCTCCACCGTTAAGATCTTAGGTCTTAATGTTTAGATCAAGCCTGTAAATTTTCAGCCAAAATGGTGATCGTTAAAGTATTCAAAACTGCAATTGAAGTTTATAAGTATGAACAGTTCAGGTTTGTCAGATTTGATCCGTCCCTTGATTTAACCTAGTTCGATTCCTCAACGATCACAATTTTAGCTGAAAATTTACATAAATGATCTACTCATATAGATCTAATAATTGGACGGTAGAGATGTTAAAATATGTTCGAAAAGTTGGTGTAATTAAGGCCCTATACCTGAAAATAACCAAAAATATGTATACTTTAGTGGAAGGGCCATATATATATAATTTTATATAAAATATATAAAAATAATATAAAAAATTACATATAAATTATAAAATATAACAAATTTCTTTTAAAAATATAGGCGGGTCGGGTTCGGGTCCGAGTTCGGGTTTGGTAGATGCATATCCGTACCCGACCCGAATCCGCCACCATACGGTCGGGTTCGGGTTCAGTAAATACTCGATACCCGTTTTTAAGGTGAAAGATATAAATTTTATTCAATAGCAGTACCAAGTACAGTCAGTCCAACCATCCCTACATAAAGTCAAGTATAACTTGAAACCAGTAGGGGACCCTAGCATTGCAAAATGACCCGTTTTGCTAATTTATTTGCTACTACATTGGCTTCTCGGCCTAAATATACAAATCTAGAATTGGATAGCAATCAGAAGGCCTGATGAAGATCCTCACAAGACTCTCGAAACATACTAGAAACTGTACTCGGGTCTTTATCTGCTCTCACCATAATGAGGATATCTGAATTAATTCGAGTTGGGTTGTACCCCAACTGACTAGTCAAGTGCATAGCTCTCCATGCAACCTCAATCTCCACTGCCAAGTCTGAATACACATTTTCTATACGGCTAGCTATTGCAAACGCAAACCTGCCATTCTAATCACGAACTATCATGCCTATACCAGTTGTATGTTTAGAGGAATTGAATGCTTCATCAATACAGACACAGTATTGACCAAGAGGAGGTCTAGTCCATGTTTGGAGAACTTTAGCCGGGCGGTCTGGGGTCTTATGCATAAACACATAGTGATCACGCCAAGCCCATGCCAACACCCTCAGAGTTTGACCATCAAACTATTTTCCATTCCACATCTTGTCATTTTGGCATTTCCAAATAAACCACATCATCACCACCAATCTAGCAAAGGTCTCTCTAAGAAGGCCTATTGAGCATGCAATCATCTAGTCTCTATACGAAGCTCTATATGTGCATGCCCACATCCCTATAGTGAGACACATTTTGGGGGTAGGTCCAAAAGTAAAACCATGCAGGCAAGACCCAAAGCTGACAATATCTTACTATGTAGACTGGAATATGACACAATCGGCTGTACAGCTGGGCATTCTGACCAACTCAGTCTCAACCTCCTGCTCACATAGCAAACAGATCCCATCAACATTTACTTGGCGTCTCTGAATCTAGGTCCTGTGGGCAGAAAGCCACAGCAAGACCTTCAAATACAAAGTTTGGCTGCTGGTGCTACACCTAAACTCCAAAAGACTTTTCAGAAATTTCCCCACTGGTCTGGAGCCACCATGTGTGGAAGAGCTATCTGGTCTCGGGCCAACCGATAAACAATGCTAACAGTATAGTCCTCTTTAGATGTATAATGCCATACTACCCTATCCAGACCTACAGTGTGACTTAACGGTATGGTCATAGCAAAAGAAACATCAGCAGGAGTTAACTACCGTTGCAATGACTTTTGTTTTGATGTCCTCTGAGGAGTAATGAACTAAGATACTCGGTCCAGTGTAGTAGGAACCCGAATATCTCCCTCTACTGTGAAAGGAGTCCGAGGAAGCCATTTATCCCCCCAAATTTGAATATGATCTCCTCTTCCTACCTACCACCGGGGACCTCTTTCCAATATTTCTCTAGCGTGCATAAAGCTCCTCCAAGTATACGAGGGAGATCCGCCTATCTTTGCATCCTAAATGGTTCAGTTAGCAAAGTATCGGGCTTTGTACACCCATCCCACCACCGATTCTGAGTTTTGGATAATTCTCCACACATCTTTAGCCAACAAAGAGAGATTGAAAGCATATAAATTTTGAAAGTTAAGTCCTCATTTATATGCTTTCACATTACATCCCAGGTACACTAGTGTATGCGTCTTCTGTATAATGTGTCCCCCTAGAAATTGCATACATCTGTTGCAACTCCACACAAGTAGTCTTCGGTATCAAGAAGCAACTCATCATATATCTGGGTAAGGTCTGAGTCACCACCTTGATTAGTAGTTCCCGACCAGCACCATTAAGTAAAGATCCCTTCCATCCTTTCAATCTATCCCGTAACATGTCCTTTAATTTATATAAACAAAAGTTGTCTTCTTACTGGCCCCTACATGAGTCGACATGCCAAGATATTGTTCATGAAAGTGAACTCCGGTCATGCCTAACATAGTGGCAAACTCCTCTTGAGCTTCCTCCTGTAGATTCTGACTAAAACACACACTGCTTTTTGAGAAATTAATGGATTGACATGAGGCTTTCTTATACACACTCAACACCTCCTTCATATTGTACAAGCCTGCGGGGTAACCTGAGAGAATATCAAACTATCATCTGCAACTAACAAGTGAGACAACATATGAGCTTTTGGGCAAACACTCAATACCTATTATTTGTCTTAAAAATCAAATTCGGTTAAGACAGATACTCGAGTTTGAGTTATTTTGTCATCCCAGTAATTGAGTCCTCACATTTAAGCGCGCTCATACTTTGTGGACTCGTATTCATAATGATGTCGACTGTTTCCCAAAATAAAGTGGCAATATTTTTTTCACAACATTTTGTCCAGACATATATCGAATTAGGCTTTAGTCGCTTCACAAAATTCAAATTACCATGCAAACTGAACTAACTACGACAAGATAATACAAATTGGAAAAATCAACAATTACAATTCTAAGCAGAGTCGATGATTCTGTTCCACGTTATAACAAAGTACTTAGTATGAAAGTTTTTACTCACAAACATATTCAACTCATAGAAAAAAAAGAAACAGGGAATGCTCACCCTGCATTTTCACTTTCGAGATGCCTTGAATGCTCGTGTAAACAATATAGCTTCCCCAATAATATCCATAAAGTCAATTTTACCGATAGGTATAGACTTTGTTGACAATCCTCTAAAAGAACAAAACACTACATCAGTAGGTCTATGTGTAACACATGCATTTAAATATCATGATTTTTCACTGAGGATGACTGCCTAACCTCATATCTTGAGCTCATCTGTCTTAGACTAAGTATACTTATGTATCTTATTTTTGAAATTGAAAACTAGCTTTTCAGAGTTCAAAATAATATTGTTGAGTCAATTTGTTTTGCCTGGTGCCCAAGAAGTTTTTCTACAGTTAGTTCTCTTGCGACCTGTGACTTTATCTTTCTTGGGATTTGTTAAATGCACCAATTGGATTTGTGATACACAAACCAATGTACCAACTGGGCACGTTTTGATTTTTGCAAAAAGAATTTTGACAGCTCATATGTGAGCCTCTATTTAAAGTTAGCATGGAAAAACATTTTTCTTTGTTTTGAAATCAAATGACTTTTTGGTAAAGCTCTTGTTTGTCTTTCTTGTTTGGCCTTGACATTCATTTGTTACATCTCTTGCATTTGGCAAAAAGAAAATGTCCAAAAGAGTTTTGTCCTTGTGCTTATGTGGTTGCTCTCTTAGGAGACCCATAAGGATAGATAACGGCCTTGGTATCCCAGTCTTGTTGTGACTCTTTGACTAGGCACATATGGCTCAAACACGGTTTGTGATTCAAACCTCGAAAGTTTTGCTGGGTATATGATTAATTAGGAGAAATATGTTTTGTTAGTCATGTGACTTATTTTCTAAATTAACAAAATATTTCTCTTTGATTTATATTAATCATGCTTTGGACAATTGACTTTTGTCATTTTCTTCTTGGTTTATGACATATTCTATTGTCACTTTCATCTATGTAAATAGCCAAATGCTAAAGTCCAAAACGTGTCTCTCATGGCTAATGTGTTGCCAATAGGTCATTTATCTTTGTGACCTCTATAATGGATGAGACTTCATTCATTTCAACTTGGTTGTAAAAATTAGATTTGTGCATCTTTCAAACCCAGTCTATAATTATTTTTTATGTTTATTTGTTATCTCTAAACATTCTTTTCTCTTGTATGCAAATCTTAGAGTCGAGCACAAAACTTTGTATCATACTTATGTGCATTGTGCGCACCATGAGATTGGTATGATAGTGTAGCAACCTGAGAAGCAATTCATAAAGAATCAATTTACAAATAGTTGAGTTCTCAGGTGAAGCTTTTGATAATCTTTCATGTGTAAATACTTAGAGGCAAGTGAACGGACCCAACCCCGATTTAGTTTCCTAAACCGGAATAAAACCCTTTCTAAAAAAACATGAACTTTCAAAAACCGAAAATTTCGAAAGAGTTTCCTCTATAACGCGCGGTTGCCATTAACCTGCAGCGGAAAATACACTTCATCCTATGCCAAAAAAGCCAAACCGTGGGCTCCAATCCCATCTGGATTTCTCAAAAACATATCATAACGTAAAGCAATAAACAAAACTGTAGCTTTACAGAAATCCGGAAAAAATCATGTGAAAATATAAACATAATAGTACTCAGAGCGACCTCTAGGATATGCATATATACATAACAGTAGGCTAAACTAGAAACCTACTGAGAAGGAAAAGTAGCTCGAAAACTAAGCCTCCAACCTTGACCTGCGACACCTGAATCCAAACTGCAATCTGGGCATTGAAAACAAAGAGTCCGGGGAAAGACATATAAACTGTTAGAGTGAGTGGACGAAAATAAATGTCTTTTGTTGAATACATATATATGTTTATAAAACATATGCGAGTCTAGATGCATAAAAATCAAATGGTACACGAGGGAGACTCTAACTCCTCACGCGTACAGAGGATGCATCGAAAATCCAGCGGGGTCACTCATGGACACATCCGCCCTAGTACAGTCTGAATCACGGGATCCCTGATCCTCACGTGATTCCAGCCAGAAAGGGCCTCGGGTCAGGATATCTGTTCCCCCCCCCGGTAAAGACCTCGGGTCAGGGTAACAGTTCCCCCCAGTAAACATCCTCGGGGATCAGCCGGGATGCTTAGTGTATCGATACAACCAAACATACTGAGACTGTACTCTGTGTAAACCAAATCATAAAAGTTTCCATGCAAATGCATAAAACGTAATGTAAATGCATATTCGTAATACATAATTATAAAAGCATATTCGTAGATGCTTATTCGTAAATGCATAATCGTAAACACACATGCGCATATAAATCATAATCGCATATGCATGCTCATGCTCGTAAACCGTATAATAAAGACTCGCAACAAATCAGTAAAAAATAAATGTGTCCACTCACAGACAAGCACAGCGCAAACGCGCTATTCCTATGATCCGGTGGAAGATCCCTCGCCAAACGAACGATCACGAGCTCCTAAATAATCACAAATGCCACTGTTCAAAATCACATTTCAAAACCCTGAACCACATCTCGAGAACCAACTATTCCCGGAAACATATAACTCAAATATCGACGAAATCGTCGAAAATCCAATAAACACACTATAAAATCTCACCACAAATTCCAATGCTCAATTCAAAATATAAACCTCACCACTGCGATCAGTGCGCGATTCCGAGCAAAACAACATAAAACTTGTCGAAAACCACCTCGGACGGAACTCCGCCGTGCACGGCTGCGCGCTGGGCCGCCGCCGACCGCCAAAAAACTCATCGGCCTAGAAAATTGCAACCTACATATGGATTTGAAGATCTCGACATTTCCAACAACTTTGTAGTTCAATGTTAAGCACAATTTTAACCGAAAACCTCCAAAACTCACCTTGAAGTCGAAAACCCTCGCTGGAATTCATTAACTCCGATTTGCCTCCACCGGCCACGGCAAGGTGCAAAATCACTTCTAAAAGTTTCCTCTCCCCAAGGGCTACAAAACCCTTAACAAGTCGACCCCCATCACCCCCGTCTTCGCCACCTCCGTCGCCGGCAAAATTCGCCGAAATTCCCCAAACTTTAACAAGCCATAACTTCTTCATCCGACAACCAAATTGAGTGATACACCTATCAAAACAAAGAGGAGCTCAAGCCAAAAAACTTGCATGAAGGAACCATGGTCAAGAGATGCCGGAAAATGGCACATCGATGGCAACAAAGGCTCGACCCAAAACGGGTCAGTTTTGACCCGTGGTTAACACGGGTCAACGGCCCAGTTTTCCCAAATTGGAAAGTTTCTTTAATTGTCACGTATGCATACCGTATTTATACCGTACACGTACCGTCCAAAACGAATCGAAACCAAACGGATAAACATGACAAAATCCAACGGCCGAAAATATTCATAACTTATTCCACGTAACTCGAAATCATCCTCCGGAAACTCTTACGAACTCGAAATTAAATTCTCTACAACTCTCGTGAAAGAACTCATCCCAAATTCTTGCCCGATAATTTAGTCGTTAACAAACCCGCAATAACAACCACTTACGACAAAACCGCGACTAAACACGAAACTCGCAAATCAAGCCGATAAACATACAATTTCCGGTTCGGGTTGTCACAGCAAGAGAGTGTGCAACTCTGTTAGTCTAGTAGAGAGACTAGTAAGGATAGGATATGGGTAGATGATATCCCCAGAGTGCAAGGGTCTTGTAAGAAGTGTCGATTACATAGTGAAAATGTTTGTCTCTTAAGAGTAATGGACACATAGTTTTTCTCCCAGATTGCACGGTTTCTGCGAGTAAAAAATATCTCGGTGTTATGTGTTGTTTTATCGCTTTGATTTACTTTCAGTAATTGTATATTTATTATTTGGGATAGTTCATTCATTAGTTATCCTCGAGAACAAACTTAAGTGAAAAAATTTCTTTTATTTTCTAACAAATCAACAAGTGGTTTAGTTAGGATTTAATTACTGTAAATGAAGCTTTAGTAGTAACTAGTGAAGAATGTCCTGAAGATTCAATCATCATCATAAACACATAACTCATGACACAAAATAATACTGCAGAGTATAGAAGTTTACCAACTGCATTAGTGTAGATGGCTATTGAATCTGCAAAGGTTAATAGGCTTAAGTCTTATGTTTTCTTCTCTAATGAGTAAGAGTTGAAGGCTATTATCTGTAATGGGAACAGGGACTAGAGTCTCATATATATAGTGATCACCTGGTGTCTAACCCATAACTGAGTACTAGTTGAACACTAACTAATTAACTAAGTATGAGACACCATATTAGAGTACAATATGGATATGGACTTGTATTACATTGATATACTAACTATACAAGCACACAAAGTAGCATTACAATATGACTTTGATTGATCATATCAGATTACTTAGACTATAAGAAATACATAGGTGTTTAAGTTCAACACTTTCAATCTCCCACTGGACTTCAACATATTTCATACTTTGTAATCTGGAAATGAACAACAATCACTGAATTGGCCATGAATCACATTATGCTCTATATTCAAAACAAAAACAATTCTGTCATGATGCACTTACCACTATAGAACTCAGAACTAAGCAAATTTAACAAAACTTGTTAGTTAAGAATCACTATAGCAGTTCCTGCAATACACATGAATTCCAGATGTGGTAATGAAAACTATTAACAATTTATATCTATACTCAAGTGTCAAAATTCTCCATGTCTTGCTGAATGGTTTTAAACAAAAACTCCAAAATCATAAACACTTGTTAACACCTGTGGATCAATGTTTGTAACTGAAAAGGCATACATATAAAACACAAGGTTGAAACAACATCCATATGAGATTTATGAAAACTTAACAAGATAAAATGATAATCAAAACTCAAATTTGAAATTGAAGATTGCAATATACTCAAAATCTAAAAATTCAGTTTATTTGAAAAATATCAAGTCTTTACATAAATAAGAGAAAATAAAATTCTCAGAAACAAATACAAGTACTAAAACACTAAATTGAAATTTTTATCTAAATGTTTGCTCCCACATAGTCTAAGCATCAAAACTAACTACAACACCCATATTAGAACAATGCTCCTTGAAAACTCCAACAACTAAAGCTTTGATGAATGGATCTGCTAGTTGTCTCTTTGTATCAATGTTCAGAACCTCCAATTGTCCAACTTTAACTCTTTTTATCATGCTATAGTACTTTAAATCTATATGCTTTAAGTTAGGTGATCTCTTGCTATTCTTACAGAAGAAAACTGCAGCTTCATTATCACAGTACATATTTAGACTGTCTAGAACAATACCACTAAGAAATTTGGTTTCCATAATGAAATTCTTAATCCAAAGTCCTTCACAGACACCCTCATATAACGCAACAATTTATGCTTGCATCATAGAGGTTGCTACAAGTGTCTATTTCATGGTTTTCCATGCAATTGCATCACTAGCAGGCATAAATACATAAGCAGAAGTAGATTTAGATGAAGAAGGGTAGTTCCCTGCAAAATCAGAATCTTTATAACCTTCAAGTTTAAGGTTTTTCACTCTTCTATACACTAACATATGGTTTTTAGTTCTCTGTAAATATCTTAAGACTTTTTTTCCTGCAGTCCAATGTTGAATACTTGGATTAGACTGAAATCTAAAAGCATACATATAGAGAAAGCTAAATTAGGCCTAGTACACACTTGTACATATATCAAACTGCCTACAAGCCTAGCATATGACTTGGATTCCATCTCAGATTTATGTGCATCTGATTTTGGAATCACATTCTTAGTTAGTTTGTCCCCTTTTGACATTGGTACCTTACGTGCAGCACAAGATTCTATCTTAAACCTTTTCAAAATTTTGAAAATATATCTTGCTTGAGATAACCCTAATAGTCCACGAGGTCTGTCTCACTTAATCTCAATACCTAAAATATAGTATGCTTCCCAAATCTTTCATGTCAAAATATTTTGACAGAAAGATTTTAGTATCCTTGAGTAATTTCAAGTTAGAAGCTAACAAAATATCATCTACATACAAAATGAGAAAAGTAAAACCTTCTCCCACTATTTTGAGATAGACACACTCATTAACTATATTTTTCTTAAAGCCAAAAGTAGAGATAACTGAATCAAATTTTTTATACCATTGTCTAGATGCTTGTTTTAAACCATGAATAGACTTATTCAACTTACAGACTAAGTTTTCTTTTCCAGGTTTAATATACCCTTCTGGTTGCTTAATATAAATGGTTTCCTCAAGCTCTTCATTTAGAAAAGCAGTCTTAACATCCATTTGAAGCAGTCTTAACATCCATTTGGTATAACTCCATATTGAAATGAGCTACAAGAGCCATAACAATTCTAAACGAGTCTTTAGTTGAAACCGGAGAGAATGTTTTTGTAAAGTCTATACGTTTTGTTTGAGCGAAACCCTTAGCCACCAGCCTAGCCTTATACCTTTCTACATTTTCCTTGGCATCCCTCTTAGTCTTAAACACCCACTTACACCTATAACCTTCTGATTTTTATTAGGTTTGACTAATGTCCAGACTTTATTTTGATCCATGGATTCAATTTCAGCATATATGGCCTTTTTCCACTTATCTGAATCCCCACTGTTCATAGCTTCAGTGAACAACGTAGGATCAGATTCCTCAATAAGGACTTCCTCAATTTCTTGAGAAAATACTAAATAATTACTTTGAACACCAAATGTGGGAGCTTTCTCTTTCACTGGACTACATGGAGACTCTTGGACAATTTTAAGTGGTGGCTGAAATGTGCTCAAGTTTTCAGAGTTATCTAAGTTTAATTTTTCTGGAATTTCTGAAATTATAGTAGCATTTGCATTGCCTGAATAATCTGCATACACACTTTCTAAATGTGTTGCAGGTTCTCCAATACTATCTTGAAAAATATTTTCTGGCTCTTTATTTATTTCTTCCCCCCACTTCGTTAATTTCAGTTAGTTGTTCTTGATTTGAAACTAAAGGAAGTACATTGACTGTGTCCTCAGGCTGTATAATTTTCTCAAACTCAGAAGATAAATCTTTAAAGTTTGCATTATGAACTGTTTCACCTAAAAACTTTACCTAGTGAGTTTCAAAAACTCTAGGTGAATGATTACTTGAGTACAGTTTATAATCTTTGAATTTTTCACATTATCCAATGAAATGACAAGACACAAATCTATTATCAAGTTTTCCTAAGTCTGGATTATATAGTTTAGCCTCATCTTTACAGCCCCAAACATGACAATGATGTAAACTTGATTTTCTGCTATACCATAACTCAAATGGTGTCTTTTCCACAACTTTTGGTGGAGATCTATTGCAAATATAATTTGTAGTTTTTAAAGCTTCTCCCCACAAAAACTTAAGTAAACTAGAGGTACACGTCATAGACCTGACTATGCTCTTTAGAGCCCTATTCTTTCTCTCGGGAACACCATTTTCTTAAAGGTAAACAGCAAATGGTCACATATGTTGTCCTTGCTCAGTGAACCTACCATAAAACTCTCCCCCTCTGTCACATCTCATAGTTAATATCTTCATTCCTAATTGAAGTTAAACCTCAGTTTTAAAGATCTTAAAATAGTCTAAAGCCGTGATTTTTCTGACATCAAATAAATTGTACAATATCTGGAATAATTATTAGTAAACTTAATGAAATACATATTTTCACATATTGTCTTAGGTCTGAGAGGTCCACATATGCCAGTGTGAATAAACTCTAATAATTTATGGCTCCTATATTCTCATTTTCTTGATTTGTTTGTCATTTTCCCTGAAAGGACCCAACCGCGATTTAGTTTCCTAAACCGGAATCAAACCCCTTCTGAAAACACGAACTTGCAAAAACCATAGAAATTTCGGCAGAGTTACACTATATCGTGGAATTACCATTAACCTGCACCCGAAAACACACTTCATCCTATGCCACAAAAGCCAAACCGTGGGCACCAATCCCACCCGAATTTCTCAATATCATATCATTATGTAAAGTAATAAACAAAAGCTGTAACTTTACAGAAATCCGGGGAAAAATCATATGAAAATATAAACGTTAGAGTATTCAGAGCGACCTCTAGTATATATACATATATATACAACAGTAGGCTAAACAAGAAACCTACTGGAAAAGAAAAGTAGCTCGAATACTAAGCCTCCGACTGTGACCTGCGACACCAGAATCCGAACTGTAAACTGGACATTGAAAACAAATGTCTTTCGCCGAATAATATATTTTATAAAAACACATGCGAGTCAAAATGAATGAATATGATATAGTACACGAGGGAGACTCTAACTCCTCACGCGTACAGAGCATGCATCGTAAAATCCCGCGGGGTCTCTCATGGACACATCCGCGCTAGTGCAGTCCAAATCACGGGATCCCAGACCCACACGTGATTCCAGCCAGAAAGGCCTCAGGTCAGAGGTCTCCTCCCCCCCCCCGATAAAGGCCTCGGGTAATGGGTCACAGCCTCCCCCGGTAAACATCCTCGGGGATCAGCCGGGACGCAAGTGTATCGATACAACAATATATACTGTGACTGTACTCTGTGTAAACCAAATCGTAAATAGTTCTATGCAAATGTATAAAGCATAATGTAAATGCATATTCATAATTTATAATTATATAAGCATATTCGTTGATGCATAAACGTAAAACACATGCTCAAATAAATCATAATCGCATATGGATGCCCATGCTCGTAAATCGTGTAACAAGGACTCGTAACTAATCAGTGAAAAGAAATATGTCCACTCACAAACAAGCACAGCGCGCAAACGCGCTAATCCTGAGGTCCGCCGAAAGATCCCTCGCCAAACGCACGATCTCGATCCTCTGAATAATCACAAAATATCATTGATCAAAATCACAATTCAATACTCTGAACCACACTTCGGAAACCAACCATTTCCGGAAACATATAACTCGAATAACAGAAAACCCGTCGAAAACTCCAAACACTTCACATAAACCTTGACTTAGTATCTGGTATCCAAATCAACTCGAAAACCTCAAGGCTACGATTGGGGTGCGATTACGAGTAAAAAGGCATAAAACTTGTCAAATTCCAAAAAGTCAACGCCTTGCCGGAGCTCCGCCGTTGACCGCCGCCGCCGGCGGCATGGCGCTGTCACTAGAGAGATTTTCCGGCGAGGAAAGTTCTGAATTCCTCTCCTCCTTGAGCCCAACACATCTCTCAACTACGTCCTCCTCCAATTCCGCTGTGAACTGCCGGAAAATAGCTCGAAATCCCTTGGATTTCAAATCGGCCGGCAACTCAGATTCCCACTGGAACTCCGGCCACAACGCACGGCAGCCCTCGAGGCATCCCCTAAAAGCTTCGCCGTGGCCCCACGAGTCATTCCCCATTAATCCCCGGCCACCACCGTCGTCCGTCGACCCCGATTTCCCACAGTTTCTCCTCCAAAATTCCACACCAAAAACTCCACCATACAACTCAATATATATATATATATATCAAAAGGAAGCATAGACCATAAGCTTCAAGTTCCTACCTTGAAATCCGGCAACCGCGCCGTATTCTGACGACCACCACGACGGCGAGTCGTGACTCACTGAGTCAACCTGGTTGACTCGGTCAACTCGGCCCAGCTCTGGTCAACTCGGTCAAAACAGCTCATTTTCGCACTTTTTCGATAACTTTACGACTAATCGGCTATTTATACATAGCGACTCGGCTCTATCCACAATTCGGATAACTCAAACTTGAACGGATAAACATGAATAACTCGGCGATAATTTCATATATTCATTTTATATTCCTCGATTGTCCAAAAATTCCTCGGAAAGTTCCCACGGCCTCGAAATCAAATTCTCTACATTTTCCACGAACAAACCCAAACCAAATTCATGTCCGAAAATTAAGTCGTGATCAAAACCACATAACCGATTAATTACGCTAAACCACAATTACTCGTGAAACTCGCAGATTAAGCCAATTACTATTCCAATTCCGATTCGGGTCGTCACATTCCCTGTACGACATTCAATACATTCATTTAGGTCATAAAAGTCTAGTTCTTGTCAAATTTTGTTCTTAACTAAAGTGTTTAATCTATCTTTTGATATATGACCAAGTCTCCTATGCCATAAGTATGCAGATTTTTCATTGAATATTGGTCTTTTAACACCAACGATGGTGTTAGTACTTGATGCTTCTGTGTTTTCAATTGAAAAAATAGTAAGTGAAGGTAAACTGCAGAAAATTTGTAAATAACCATCCACTCTTATAGTTGAACTAATATGAACAAAATTTATGAAAATCTTTACTCCATTCAAATCATAAAGAAAACTACAATTATCTTTAATCAAAAGATCCCAAGAAACTAAACTCCTCTTAAAAGAGGGAACAAACTAAACATCATCAAGAACTAACCAACTTCCTAAACTTACATCTAAAACTTATGCGCATCTCACTGCTTTTTGGTTTTCTCTTGCTGGTGAAGCTCTGAAGAGAGTTAACTACATGTAAGGGACTGCCAGAATCAAGCCAAAAAGTATTTGGCTGAACATTTATGTAATTTATTCCAGAAAATTAACTCAGAAAAAATTAAATGAATTAAAAGGTTTAAGACACTCACCCTTCTTAACCTTCGATGCCTTAAAATCTTCACAATCCTTTTTCATGTGTTTTGGTTTTCTGCAGAAGAAACACTTGAATCTGAATGGTTCAGTTTGGTTTGGCTGGTTAGGTCTAGGATTTCTAGGAGTTGCAGGTTGTTTGTTGATGGTTTTCTTTGGCCCTAACCTCTTCTTCTTCCATTTGTTCTTTTTGCTTACATGGTTTATAGTAGCCTCAGGTTTTGGTGCAGTTCCATAGGTGGGATCTTCTTTCAGAATCATAGATTCTTCTGCAACAGCTATGACAATGAGTTCATTTATGGTCCACTTAGCCTTTTGAGTGTTATAAATCGTCTTAAGCTACCCAACCTTGTTAGACAGAGAATGAAAGGCTGTGTTGACCACATGTTCATTAGCCATAATTATATCTAGGTTAACGAACTTAAGTGCAATGTTCTCTATATGCAAAAGATGCTCCCTGACACCTCCAACACCATTATACTTGAGGGCGTTGAATTGTTGAGACAACGTTGCACTCTCAACTTTGTCAGGTTCTTTGAATTTCTCCTCAACCTAGTTAGTAAAAAATGGTACGCGAATTATACGTCAAAATATGTACGTATATAATATTTGGTAGTTTTAAATAAATAAAATTCGTAAAAATTCGGCCATAAAATAAAAAAACGGAAAAATATAAAATTTGATATGTACGTATTTAAAAGGGAAAATGATTAAAATAAAAAACGTAAAAATTCGGATATATACACATTACACATATCAATATATTTTAACATATAATTATGAAACAAACTGAAACCATGGACATTTACCGAACCATAAAAATAAATTCTTAATATAATCATATACTCTACAACTTTGCATCAAAAGATAACAAAAATACCAGGTACAATCTTCCACACTTGTGTGTGAAGTTGTGCACTAGAGGAAGAGATCTAGGGAACTCCAATCACTTTCTTTTGTCTTAAGAAATACAACATATGTATAGAAGAAGAAAAAATATATAATTCATGTTTTTTTAATTGAAAAAACGTAAATTTCGTAAAATTCGCTTTTAATTTGGTCGGGTTAAAAAAACGCATTTTTTTCCCGAATCTTTGCATTGTGAATGGGAAACGGCGCGAATTTACTAACTAGGCTCCTCAATAAGTACCAGGTCATATGCATAATCTACCTCAGGTATTGCCCCAGCTACAGTGTCTGAAATGCAATCCCTTATAATGTTTTTAGCAGAGTTTTCTTCCTATGCCAATAATGATAATGCTTATAATCCTCAAGATAATTGTTCTTATCCTCTTCTAGGACAGGTTCAAGAACATTTTGATAGAGGAAAATGTCTGAATCATTGTTGTTGCTGAAGTAGGTATCTATCTGATGCCTCCAAACTTTGTAATTAGAACCAGTTAAGAGTTCTTTAGTGTTCAAGGTCACAATTTGATTACCTAAGAGCAAACAAAAGAAAAATCAATTAGTTCTTGTTACTGAAAATAAGTTAATGAAAGTCAATGTTTTAAATTTTGAGTGTTTTCTGTGTTTTATGTCTGTGTGATATCTAAACCAAACAAGCAAAAACAGAAAAACAAAAACAGAAGCTATAAACAAAATTTTCAGACAATATCTACATCAATACACCCAAATACTTAAGTTACATTCTTAACTATGATCTACGCATTTTAGGCGTATTAATTAACATATTTTCTCTACATTTTTACTTTGATAATTGCTTAGTTTTATTAGTTTTAACTTATTTTGTTAATTTCAGGTGTTGACCAAAAGAGACGGAGTAAAGGAGTCTACAAGCACGCAAAACACTGCAAAATAATGGAGACAAGAAATTGGTTCGAAATTCCAAGGAAGAAAGGAGAAAAAGAAATCATTGGTTGACTAGGAAAACATTTCCTATGTTGACTAGGATTTGAAAGCTTCCGGAAGGATCTTGAAGAAGAACAAATGAAAATGGGTCCAATTAATTAGAAGACCATTTAGATAGCCCAAATATGAAGATCCAATCAGCCAATTTCGTGGAGATCAAGTTTTGGTAAGAAAAGGTTTCCCAAAGTCAAAAGAAGAAGGAAATCATGAAGAATAAGGGAAGTAGAATCTGCCTGTGCAGATAGGCCAACTTCGAACGACAACTGGGAACGAACCAGAAGGAGTTAAGATGCTATTAACATATGGTTGGAAAAATATTTTAGTCTTCTTTCCAACGACACCAAAATCATAATTTTTGGAGATCTACAACTCCGGGAAAGTGCAAATCTTTACAGACTGCCAGATCTGCCCGAAAATAGAAGGAAACCTTATTCTAGGAGGAGAATGATTCTTGTGAGCTTATAAATACAAGAGGCTCGGCCTCAAAACAGATCATCACCTATCTTACGCTCTCACGCTGCCAAAATCCTCAAACATTCTCCACCACAAAGATCTCCAAAGCCAAGGTCGACTACACCATCACCACCTCCTAAAAACCGATACCAACTCCATCAAAGGGTCGTCTTGCTCTTGAAGTTTGCAGTGCTGTTCACGGAACTAAAAGTGTAACATGAACTCTTTACTCCGTAGTCTCCTTTGTCTTTGTATTTATTTGTGTAAAAACTCGGTGAATGAATGCTTATTTTGGTTTTATACACTTTATGAATTCCATACGTGTTCCATGTGTTTATGAATCTTAGTTTCATAAATAATACCTGCATCGCGAAGCTTAATGACTTCTTTCTTGACAACTTCCATCATGGGAGGGTTGAGACGACGTTGAGTTTCCCTTGTTGGCTTAGCTCCCTCCTCCAGATGGATCCTGTGGGTACACAATGTTGGGTAGATGCCCTTGATATCGGCTACTGTTCATCCAATGGCGGCCTTGTACTCCCTAAGTACATTTAGTAACTTCTCCTCTTATAATGTTGAGAGCTTGGAAGAGATGATGACTGGAAGTATATCATCCTCCCCCAAGAAAGCATACTTCAAATTCTCGGGAAGAAGTTTCAACTCTAATGTGGGCGCTTCCTGTATAGATGGAACCAGAATATCATCCGAACTGGAAGAGAAATGGGTTTAGAATATTTACCTTTTATGCTTGGCATTGATTCGAGTGCTTCTTCCATAGCGTAATACTTCTCTTCCATTTCAAGATCCTGAGCCGAAGCTATCTCAAAAACAGGTTCAAATTTTACAGGTCGAAATTCCTTCTCCTCGCCAAGCTTCAGACCTCCCTCACCAAGCTTCTTGACAAACTCGCCAAGCTCCAGACCTGGAACGTCTTCTTTCCCGGAAACCTCTATGATCTTTCTCAAAGGATCCACCTCCAATGAATATTGAATGAATTCTTGCACAAAACTCTCAAAAGTGTCAATTGAACAACATGAATAAGCATCATCACTATTTGGATGTTTGAGAGCTTCATAAATATTGAAGTGGATTTTCTCCTCAGCTACTTCCATACTTAATGATCCATCAAAACAATCTATCTTTATACGTGTTGTTCTTAAGAACGGTCTTCCAAGAATCAATGGTATTTCTGATGGCATTGGCTCATGCTCCATCTCCAACACAAAGAAATCTGCTGGGAATATCAAATCTC
This sequence comes from Geum urbanum, assembly GCA_946800695.1. Lineage (NCBI taxonomy): Eukaryota > Viridiplantae > Streptophyta > Magnoliopsida > Rosales > Rosaceae > Geum > Geum urbanum. The sequence continues at coordinate 45,863,729 of OX327011.1, forward strand.
CCACCTGCACCAAAACATCTTCAATAATACCTTGAGGGTAACAGTTGGACCGATCGGCAAGTTTAATGGTGACACCTGTGGGAATAAGTTCTCCCATTTTCAACCTGTTATAAGCAATGTATGGCATTAAATTAATGGAAGCTCCTAAATCAAGTAAAGCACCTGCAAACCTGTGATCACCAATGGTACATGGGATCGTAAATCGACCTGGATCACCCAACTTATGTGGAAACTTTATTTGAATCACTGTAGATACTCTCTCTCCCAAAGCCACAATCTCAGTTCCATAGAATTTTCTCTTTGTTGTGCACAAATCTTTCAGGAACTTTGCATACTGTGGTATCTGCTTGATCACATCCAACAAGGGAATGTTTACTCCTACCTTTCTAAACACATCCAAGATCTCCTTCTCTTTGTCAACCTTCACATGCTTCTTCAACCTGCTAGGAAAAGGTAAATTAGGAATAATAGAAGTAGAAGGAGAAGGAGTAGAGGATACCTAGCTTGATTTTTGATTAGTCAGTTTTTCTGTTTCAGGTGCATTTTCGACGGCTTGAATTTGGGTTCCTGCAAAATCTTCTGACGGCTTGTCTAACAGCTTGTAAGGGATAAGTTGTTCAAGCACGGTCTCCTCCCACTTTCTCTTTGTTGACATGGGAAGTTCTTCCAACACCTTCCCACTCTTCAAGGTCATTGCATGAGCTTCATATTTTGTATTGGGATTGGGAAGAGTGTTGCTAGGAAGACTTCCTTCCTTGACTTGAGCAAGTGTTTGCTGAATTTGGCTCACTTGTCGCTCCAGCAAGTCAATTGCCTTCCCTTGCTGTAGAGTTGTAGCTTTGATATCTTGGTGAAAGGCACTACTCTCCTCTCGTTCCTTCTTGTTGTCAAACATCATTTGTTGCATCATGACTTCCAAGGTAGAATTTCCTGATGATGTTTGGACTTGAGCTTGTTGTTGCTGAGGCATACGCCTCTGGCCAAATTGCTGCACATCTCCTGTCGGGTGTCTCTGCTGAAATTTAGGTGGAACAATAGGAGGATTGAGCACATTGTTGCTCCTATAGCTCAACAGGTCTCTATTTCCACCATATATGTTGGGTTGTGTTTGGAAGTAAGTTGCTTCTTCCTCTTGATCAACATCTTCATCTGTTCTGAACTTGGGACAATCTTCTGCTAAATGGCTTGTAGCTGAACATAAAGTGCACACAACCTGAGCTGCAGCAACTGTTTTCTTCTTGCCTACCTTCAGACTACTCGTAATCAGAGTAATATCATTCTTCATAGAGCTTAATCTTTTTTCCATGGCTCCATCAATTGCAACTGCATTGAGATATCTTCTACTTGCCCCCATGAATCTATCCCTTGACTGGAATTGTCTTGAATTTTCAGCTTGATTCTCAACAACTTCCTTGGCTTCAACTCTAGCCATATTCCACCAATTTCCCCCACAAGCTGAATCAAGCTTTGATCTGTTGAAAGAATCAAGTCCTTCATAGAAGAAATCCATTTAAGTGTTGATGTCAAACTTATGGTGAGGGTATTGTCGAATAAGACTCTTAAACTGGCTCCAGGCTTCATGTAATTCATCACTGTCTTTCTGCCTGAATGTACTAATTTGCTTCTTCAAGTTCTTGGTACGAGAAGCAGAGTAGAACTCTTTCATAAATGCAGAGAACATCTTCTCCCATGTGTTCATAGATAAAGGAGCTAAATAATTATACCATGCTTTTGCTTGCTCCTTCAAAGAGAACGAAAACAAGAGGAGTTTCACAGTATCCTCTTCCACATTAGTCTATCTCTGGATTCTGCACAATGCTGTAAACTCATTGAGATGGTCCTGGGGGTCTTCAGAAGGTGTTCCTCTGAAGTGTGGCGGATTCGATATGGGGGATAGGGAAATAGAATAAGACCCCAAATTCTCTGGTAGAATGATCGGTGAATCTGCTGCACATGTGCCGGGTATAAAGGACTCTCTCATCTTGGTTGCATTTGCCATTATTTTTGGTGATGGTGGTGGTGTTGGAATACTCTGTTCTTCCTCAAACTTAGACTCTGAACCTGAATGTATTTCTTGCTCAGATAGTTCACCACCACTGTTCACGTTCATGGACCTTTGTCCCTGCTTCTTTCTGTTTTGCCTTGCTGAGTGTTCAATCTCTGGATCAAGTAGTAATGGCACAACGCTTCTAGTGTGCCTAGTACACATAAAAAAATGCTTCTGCACACAGAAGAAACAGTAAGACTCAAAAGAAAAAGAAAACAAAACAAAAGTGAAAATTAAACTCTATTAGGACTTAGAATTAAGCAATTCCCCGACAACCTTGCCAAAATTTGACAAGGCGGGTAAACACCTCTCAAATATACCCTATTTATAACCTAGATATATCAATATAGTAAGATAAATAGGGGTTATCGAACACGAGGAATTGGTGAAACTAAATCCTAACACTAGACTAAAATACTGACAGACTCGACTACAGTATACTAATCATACTACAAACCTACTCTAGATAGACCCAAATGACACGAAAATTGGACACAGTAAACTATACACAGTGGTGGACTACCACACAAAATTTGAGGATTTTCTGAGTTGATTTGGTTACCGAAATAAATCGGCTAAGCTACAGCTAATGCATAAATCAGTAAATTGCAGAAAGTAAATTGTTGTAGGAAATCAATGAGATATGAATGTTAAGAACTTCTCTCCACTCTAGACATACTTATGACCTCCCCTATATAACTGAACTAACCATGGATGAATACTCCCCACACAAGATCTTTGGTTAAGTCATCTTGTGTATTACACTCTCTTACTTGACATGAAAGAGGGAGGGACAATCCGCTCGATCTTGATCCTCACTTAACCGACTTATACATATGGTGATGTAAGCCTAGAGAACTGAAGTCATTACGTTCTAAGAATGTTTGAAGAATAACAGAGCTTCAAGGGTTGATAATGTGGTCACCCTTACATCACTAAGGCTTGTTTCACACAAATTCATGTTTGTCTCAGGAGAATATGCAATGATAAGGTGGTCATATACATAATCAAGACTATAGATCCTAAACCATGCATCTAAGCGTGCACTCAAATAAACATGAACGTAGAAATCATACGGTGAGAAAACAGTGAAACAAAACTCATCCAAATAATTAATAGAATCAAAAGGGGTTCAAAATCGTAAGCATATCTAGGGCTTCAATCAGCCCCTAACAAAAGGAATTTAGCTACTCATAGTCTTAAATAATAACATCAAAGAATTCATGAAAGATGAACTAAGAAGGAGAAGAAATAAACTCTTGATCCCCGTTGGGATCGTAGACTGCAGTATGTATCTTCTCTTCCCGTTCAACTTCTTCTTTCTTCTTATTCTCTCTCTTCTATCACGTCATGTTCTTTTATCATGTTTAGCTAGCTATATATATAAGTATGCAGTTAGGTAAACTAGCAAGTTGATCACGTGCATGCAAACAATTACCATTGTAAGTGGACAAGCCCACTCGCCAACTTCCTCTCGCCGTCACGAATATATAAATATATAATTCTAAAGTCCAAGCTGGTCCTAGACTCCTATCACACTTCTACTTCTAACCAAATATATATATATATATAGCAATAGCTAATGATCATAACAAGCAATCACGTGCCAAACAGCCCAGTTGCAAATCCGCTCGCCAAGCTTTCCTCGCCAGACCATATATGTATCTCCATTTAGCTAGTTTAATTAAACTAACAAAACTCACGTTCACTTTTTCATCACGTGCTCGCCAAGGACTCCAGCAGTATCCATCATGGATTATAATTCTTACACCTCGTACGTCCTCCACTTCTCCAATTAACTCCAAAATATATTATTTAATCTCTTTTTCTTCATTAATATCCAAAATACCTAAAAACATATGAACATAATTAATTCACTCAATTAATAATAAAAAACTAAATATAGGGAACAAATTAAATACCCAATAAACGCATAAATATGCTACTATCACCTCCAAGTCTCGCGCCTCCTCCGCGTCGCCACCCTCCGATCGTGAATTCTCCGCTCGGCCTTGTATCTTTTCGTTGAACCAATTACCAAACTCAGGCCTCGTGCCACTTTCATGACCACCTTCGGCCCTCGTTGACCGCACCCCTGGCCTATATCTGTCTCTCCGCCCTCAGACTAGTTCCAGCCACTGTCGCACCACCTGGTCTGCCGATCGGGTTTGGATTAGGTTGAGAGAGAGAGAGAGAGAGAGAGAGAGAGAGAGGAAAATTTAAAAAAAATTATGAAAAATGGGCATTAATATCTTTTTACCTCTATTTTTCTATATAAAAAATTGTCACATCATCAATTTCGACAGAGCTGGAAGGGTCGCTGACAGAAAAACGTTTCAGGTACCATGGTAATACAATTTTAAAGTTTGGGTACCATTCTGATAGGTTTCAAAGTTCATGACTCTTTTTAGTATAACATTAAGAATCTAGGTACCACGGGTGAATTTAATCCAAAGAAAAACTTACTTAATGGCCTTGCGGCCTTCTTAATGCAATTTTTTTTCACAAGCACATAACCTAATTTCTTTTACAATTGAGTTTTTCTTAATTGATTTATGTGATGATTTCGAGTCAAAACTCTGATACCAATTGAAGAATGTATTGAAGATTCAATCATCATCATAAACATATAACTCATGACACGAAACAATACTGTAGAGTATAGAAGCTTACCAGCTGCATTGGTGGAGATGACCATTGAATCTGCAAAGGTTAAAAGGCTTAAGTTTTCTGTTCTCTTCTACGTTTAGCTTCTCTAATGGGGAAGAGTTGAAGGCTATTATCTGTAACGAAAACAAGGACTAGAGCCTCATATATATAGTGATCACCCAGTGCCTAACCTATAACTGAGTACCAGTAGAACACTAACTAATTAACTAAGTATGAGACGCCACATCAGAGTATAATATGGATATGGATTTGTATTGCATTGATATACTAATCGTACAAGCACACAAAGTAGCATTACAATATGACTCTGATTAATTCATCAGATCACGTTACTTAAATTATATTTAAGTCCAACACTTTCAACTAGTAAACTAAAGAGCCAAGAAATCCCCCTAGCTAGGGCCTTGAATTCCAATCAGAAATGGCATTCACTTTGAATGGATCCATCGAAACAAATTGGTTTAGTTATGATCATATGGCCAAACTAGTTCACTTTCTTTTGTGCAAATTAATGAGCATTTGGAATTTTGGACAATCTAACTTGCGCCTAATTTGTACGAAAGGAATACTGTACAAGGCAACACTGATATATATAATTTTTAAGGAATTTGGAGAATTTAACTTACTTTGCCTTTCTTTCTTGGTCTTCTCCTGTACAGTATTTTGTTCTCTGCTCGTTAATTGAGATGCTGCAGCTGTGTAATATGATTTGCTCTCAGTTCTAATCAGTTGAAAAGTCTCGTACGTAAATATTGTCAACTAACCAATATGTAGGTTGAGCAAATTTTTGACCGATCGACTCATAGTGATGAACATTTGAGTCTAATCAATCTAGCTAGTTTGAGCAATTTTTTCATCTACGATGGTTATGTAATTTTGAGCAAAGTATACGATCAAAGTTTTCAATGGCATAGTTACTTTTATACGGCCATGGTATAGGCTTATAGCTTAATAATTCAATTCAATCAATCAAGTTTGAGAAGTTGAATTTATTTCTGCTCAACACTTCTTGAAGCTAATTCGATACTATATATTAAGATGGATGAGTGTGTACTAGACTCCAGTGGCGGAGCCGACGAGGGGGGCAATCCCATTATTTCTGTCACAATAGCTTTATTATTTGTTTTGTTGTTCTATTTTACAGTGTATCAACAAAATTAAAAGTTTTCCTTCTTTTTTTTTATTTTTCTTCAATTTTTTTTCTATTTATATATATTTGTTCCTTCCGTAATTATTTGTATGTTTTTTTATATAATTTTAGCCCCTCTCATATCAATTCCTGACTCCGTCCTGCTAGACTCGTACGCATCAAACTACATTAGACGGTAGGTAGGTTTGGCAAGCAAGTGTTTGGCTTTCGACATTGATAAACCAAACTTCTCGGTCATGTCCGAGTCTTGAGGTAGCAAGCCAGTTGGGAGCTCCCAGTTAAAGCAGTGCACCAATTGTGCCAGAACTAGTCGAACAGTGGTTAGGCCTAGCTGCATACCAGGGCACCCTCTCCTTCCACTCCCAAATGGTATGAGCTGAAAGTCATGTCCTCGAAGGTCCACATTGTTGTTCATAAACCTTTCGGGAAAGAATTCCTCAACATTTTCCGACCAAACATCAGGATCTCTTCCAATAGCCCAAAAGTTGACAATGATCCTCGATTTCTTGGGTATGTTGTATCCATCGATTGTGATGTCCTCAATAGCCTCATGTGGGACTAATAGCGGTCCAGGCGGGTGTAGTCTCATGCTCTCCTTGATCACCATACTCAAGTAACTCAGCTTTGGCAAATCAGACTCTTCCAGCATACTATCCATGCCGACCACACTTTCAAGCTCTTGTTGAAGATTCTTCATTACCCTAGGATGCTTAAGGAGCTCGGCAAGGGTCCAAATAACTGTAATAGACGAAGTTTCGGAGGCCGCTATGAGCATGTCATGTAGGATGGCTTTCACATTCGTTCGATCGATGGAGTGTACTTCCTCATCATTCGGGTTCAAGGGTTGATTCATTAATGAAAGCAACACGTCTACGAAGTCCTCGTCATGGCCTTGCTTCCCATTCTTGGTCTTAGCATCTTGTTCGTGTTGGGCTATTACCTTCTCTAAAAGTTGATCGATCGTCTTGCCTACTGTCTTCAAGCGTTTGGTCAATCCCTGTGCCAAAGAAAACATTATACTGTATTGTCATTATTATAGGAGCTTTTTTGCTCCCTCCTAAATCTGACATGTCCAGTTGACTCAAACACTTCCATTCACTTTAATAATGTTCGTAAAAGAGAAGGGGATATGAAAGCAATAACAAAAAGGCTCCCTCCTAACATTATAAAATAATGTTTGACACTCCCAAGATTAGATCGATCACCAGATGGAGACTGAAAGCCTCCGGCCAAAACTTCATCAAGAAGTAATGCCAACAATAAAATGCCAAACATGCTTAAAAAATGGTAAACTCTACCCATCATTGAAATAAATCACTAATTGCTTATCTAAAAAAAAAAATCTCTAATTGTACGTGAAGTGACCATAGAATATCTCTATCTCTTCTCTACTTTAATAAAATCAAATGCTCTTTTTTGGTATAATCAGCCTTACTAAATTTTGAAATTCTACAGTAAAAAAAAAAATATAATAAATTTCAGAAAAAATAACTGGAATAAAAAAAATTAACCTAATGGGTGTGGGATTTTTCTAGTTAGAATAATGCCGGCAGACATTTCACATTTGGTCATTTAGCATAGCTCACCGAAATGATAAACAAATTATGACCTCTGGTACGTTTCACGAATGAAACTTGGTTTCTGCAATCCACAGAAACGGACCTCAGGTAATTAGGCCGACAATATATATAGGCAGCTCGTAGATCTCATCCTCAATCGCAAATGCATATGTAAAGTCTCCCACACACTTTTATATATTTATAAGAATGCATGATTCGATTGCTCAAGTTTGATTATTAACTAGTACTTGTTTTGAAACAAAAATGAAGAAGTATGTAGACGAGATCTAAATAAGAGCATATACGTACCTGAAAATCAAAGACCCTGAGGAAAGGAATAAAATCGGAAACATTGAAAACCCCCAACAGGAAAAGCACCTCTTTAACAATGGCTTTCAAATCAAAGATATCATCTCCTTTACAACCCAACACCATCCTATAAGTTATGTGCTCGCTCATCTTACCGATCTCATGACTAACATCCACCACATCACCTCCTCCTGCAGCTTTCCTCAGCTTCCTCACTAACAGTCCCAACTCCTCCTTTCGCAGAGGCGCGAAAGCCGAAATTTTGGAAGGACAGAACAGCTGCAGCGTGCATATCTTTCTTACATGGCGCCAATATGGACCGTACTTTGAGAAGGACATGCCCTTTGAGCCGTAGGACAAGTGCTCTGAGACTTGGATAATTGGCCGGTTTAAGAAGTTAGTGTCGTGAGTTTTAAGGAATAGCTCTGCGGCTTTTGGGGAGGAGACGATTATGGCGGGTACGTTGCCTAGACGAAGTGACATTATGTCACCATATTTTCTGGCCAAGTGATGGAAGCTCCGGTGTGGGAGGCTTCCTAGCATGTGGAGGTTTCCGATGATCGGAAGCGGCCGAGGACCAGGCGGTAGATTTGTGTGTTTTGACTTTGAATAGGCTGAGATGAGATAGCAGAGACATGTCAGGAGAAAGAGGAGGATGGCTAATATTACTGAAGGACTAATCATTCTTTTTGCTTTCTGGGTTGTGGCTGGGATCCAATTCATATCATATGGGTAACTAGGTGGCTGCCGCCCCGTTGGGGCGGTTTCATCACGATTGTTATACTATATAATGTCTTTGATAAACCACTTCGGATATTTTTTTATTTGAATTGACGTAAAACAATGTAAAGAAGCTGTTAATATACACGGTTTTAAGCATTGTGTTACTGCAATTTCAATACAAATTAATTTATACTTAAACATGAACAGTGGCAAAAAGTTACACCATTAAATATAAAAAGTTGTATCGTAACATACATAAACTTTAATTGAATTAAAATTTAAACAATACATCACTGAATTGATGTCCAACTGAAATTATATTAAATGATATGGAAATTACATCATATCATAATCCTAACACTATAACTCATTACATCATCATGAATCATGTATATACTCAAATTTGAAGTTTGCTACAAAAACATTGGGTATCTTGCTACAAAGACATCACCAATTTGGCGGCCACAAATTTCTGGAACATCACTCTGAAACTCCAATACAGAACACCATAGAATACTTATAACAATTCAAATGAGAATCCAAAAGCGATTACAGCGAGAAAAAGAAAAGTCCTGTGAATGATTAAGGGAAAAAAAATCAATCTTTATACTCTTCTAAATCACAAAGAACCAATCTTTTTTGTCGCCACCAAGAATATGGACATAAATATTCATTATTAACTTAATCAGACGACACTAAACCAACTCAAGACAATAATAACAGGAAAAAGCTCACCTTATGTAACGCTATGCATTATTATGAGGTTCACTTTCGATTTGCAGCAGAAGAGTCAATCCTTCTATAACAATAAAATATATGCAAATTATAAAATTGAAGACCCCAAATTGTAAAACTCACGATTAATCAACACATAAATCAAACAATTACCTGCAGATATAAAATGGAATGAAGATGAAGTAAGTAAGATGGAAAGTAGCGCCTACTAAATGAGGGCAGAGGACAAACGGGTCAGATGTGAGTTCCTCCCTCCTTGCGGCATGCCCACACCTTTTTTTGGCTACTTGGAGGTGAAGACTCGTTGAACTAAGTGAAGAGTGGTGCTTGCGAGGATTGGATTCACTATTTGAATTGTTTTTAATTAGTATCAGTAACGAATTAAGACATTTAGTTGATGTATCGAAGAAAAATAGAGAGAGGAATAAATGGTGATATCACCTGAGAAAGAGAGCAGCTGGAGACTATGAATATAGTATCGATGGAGGGAGGTTGAAGGTGATTCAGGGAGATGGGAGAAGATATGTGAGAGAGAGAAAAGAGTGATCTCGCCTTCAACCACCTCCACAAACCCATCAAAAATAGAATCTCGCAAATCCGTAGTGTGAGATCGCTGGTTATACTGTTCATTTGAATAGTTAAACCATGGTTGTTATATAGAAATCTAGCATTCAACGTTGATTTTGAAGAAAAAAAATAGCATGACCATCAATATATACAAATTGTAAATGTATGTGTGTGTATGTATATGAATAGAGAAATTAGTAGTGTGAAAGTAGAGATAACTATGAAAGCATATATATTTAAAGCATTTGCAGTATTTAAAAAATGTACATTCTATCACAAAATACAAATGGTTATATATCTTGCAACACATCCTTATAGACAATATTTTTCGTACAATTATTAGGGATGTCGTCACCATTATTTATAAAAAATTTAAGACCTTTTTTTGACGTAACTCTAGATACCGCTACATATAATTGTCCGTGAGTAAAAACTGGTTCTGACAAATATATTCCTACTTGGTTTAATGACTGGCCTTGACTTTTGTTTATTGTCATTGCGTAACATGGTCTGACAGGAAATTGACGTCTTTTAAACGTAAATGGCCATTTAGTTTCTGTTGCATATAATACTATCCTTGGAATATGAACTTTTTCTCCCATATTGTTTCCCGTTAGTATTTTGGCCTCAATCAATCTTTCAAACAACTTTGTCACAATCAACCTTGTGCCGTTACATAGACCACGTATCTGATCTAAATTTCTTAATAACATAATAGGCATGCCAATTTTCAATATTAGTTCATGTGTAGGCAATCCACTAAATTCAAGTTTGTTTAAAAATTCCATGGGATATAAAATATTTATATTATCGCTATTACCTGAATTGTATGAAATTGAATCCGAACTAAAATATGATTTGTTATCACCGGGTAATAATTTAAGTGCATAATTATTTATTTCATGAACAATTATATTTTTTGGGGTCACTATAACACGCTCTCTTAAATAATTTGCATCACTATATTTGCTTAAAAAATTGGGATATGTTGCTTGAAAAATTGATTCTATAGGATGAACTGTAGGATCAGTAAGTAATTCTTCTGGTATATCAATCCAACTTACATCAGGATCACCTGTAGGGAATTTTGATTCTAATTGACCTTCCCCTATTTGCAGTATCCATTCAGCAAAATCTTTGATTTCATTTTTTTCTATACTGCTTAAACCAATCGTTGATAATCTCATATTTTCAGTTAGTTGAAATACTGTAATGTTAGGCCACAAATATGAATTATTAAACGATGCTTGAATGACTTGTTCTTTACTACCACCTTGTATGACCGGCAATGTCTGTCTAAAATCTCCACCAAATAGAATAGTCTTTCCTCCAAACGGTTCATCTTTTTTTGACAAAATATCACGCAGTGTTCTATCTACTGATTCAATACACCATTTATTACACATAGGAGCTTCATCCCAAATGATTAATTCAGCCTTTTCAATTAAATTAGAAAGATTTGTTTGTTTATTTATATTACAGTTTGAATCTTTATCTATAATTGGTTTTATTTTGAAACGTGAATGAGCTGTTCTGCCTAACGGAAGTAATAATGAAGCAATGCCTGATGAAGCAACAGCTAAAACAATTTTGCCTTCAGATCTTAATCTAGAAATTATAGTATTCCACAAAAAGGTTTTTCCTGTACCTCCGCTACCATAAACAAAGAATGATCTTGGGTTCTTTTGTTCGACGGCTTTTATCACCTCATTGTATATTATTTTTTGACTGCTATTCAGTTTAATGATTAGGTCAGAATGTTTTTGTTTTATCACTTCACAGTCAAAATCTAATTCTTCTCTGATAAGCCTATTGTCAAGTTGACGTATTTGTTGTGTCGTTGGCATTGGTAATTGATGATCTTTTAAAGTACTGGAGGACATGTTAAACAATTTTTCGAGTTCATATAAAACAGCATTTTTTAATTCATCTTCGGGTACGGCAAGATTTAACATATTAAAATTTGATCTCATTTTGTGTAATATATCATCAGACATGTTAATCCAATATGCATCAAGTAAAGCTCGAGGATCTGAGACATTACAAAATAGAATAATCGTAACGAATAAATAACGAATTTGAGGAGAAGTAGCAGTAAATGTAGATTCCAACAATGCTTCGGCCCATTCTTTATCATCATCTAGCAACCCGAAGACTCGACATGCATCTTGATACGTAGAGTATATTACACCATTCACTGTTTTTATTGAATCAAAATTGGTACATCCTTTTTGAATATTCAAAAGCATTCTAAGATAATACAATTCACCTGCAACTGGCGGCACATATGCTATTCTACCGAGTACGCGATATTGTTTCCTTGGAGTCCATAATTTCTGATTATCATTCCAAACAAATTTAGTAGGAAATTGAGTATATGTTAATTTCTTTCCCTTTTTATAAATCTTGTTTGCTTCAAACCAAGCAGTTAGCATAGTAGTTTCTATATTCGGATTATTTAACACATTTTCAAGAGAATTAGTTTGATGAAAACAAATAGTTTGTTCTTTTGGCAAATGAATTTTTAAATATTGAACTGCAGGAAATCTAGAATGAATGGAAAATTCAAATAAACGCCATACAGACTCATGAGGAGTTAAATATCGACAATTGAGATAATTTTGGATTTCATCATTTATATTATCACGGACTAACACGCGAGCTCTATCGGGTCCTTTATTTATATACTTGAATAGATATTTTATTAACATAGATTGAGAACACGATTCAACATTTATATGAGCATTATATCTCAACAACAAATTAGCATTGTAAGGAACAACATAATTATTACCAACATGGATTCCTTTTTTAACTACAAAGCGTGATTCATCATCACGACGTCTATACTGAGGAGCCTTAATTGCTTGAAAAATCGTGTCAGAAATAAATGGTTTTGGAAAATGTTTTGTACATAATTTGTCTCGCATACATGGAGAATTTGAATTAAGTTGACCGCAAGGACCATGAATCATGAATTGACTAACTATTTCAAACAACTGCGGGTTAAGATTTTTATCAGGTAATTCTGCCGTTATTATGGAATCTACATCATTAGCTGTATAACATTTGTATTTATTTTGAAGCCAAAATAATATATGAGCATGGGGTAACCCTCGTTTCTGGAATTCAATTGTACATACGTGAGCATGGACTTCGCCAAAGGGTACTCCAGATTTAATATAAGCAATCATATCATCTACTTTTATTTTAAAAATTCGACAAATAATATCAGGACGATCTTCTGGTTTGTAGCCCCTTTTTTTTTCAAAATATCTCAAAATTTCTGGCCATTTAACATTGCATGTAAAAGTAATGAACAAATCCGGATTGCCGTATTGTCTACAAATTGCCATTGCATCTTGATAATTATTTATCATATCTCTTGGACTGCCGGTGTGAGAACCAGGAAGAATAACTTTTTTTCCAATATCTGAGGCTTGAACAATTCCACCCGAAACAAATGTAGATATATTATTCCATGTTTCACACCTCAGATCTGGCTGATGACATCTTATATATTCCAAACGATTTTCTTCAACGGTTGCATATGCATCAACTAAATATTGTTGAAATAATCTTCCACCTTTTAACAAAGTAATTGATTGATTTTCTCTATCGTGAATTTGGTAACATACAAATTTGTTCATTGTTAATTTTCTATCTTTGTCACCTGCAATTGATTTCAATTTCATATTTATTTTAAATCCATCATCTCCATATGGAAACAATAACGGATATTGTAATGACATTAATTTTGGATGTATTTTAGAAATACGTTTTAAGTTTCCGTCATTTGATTCAATGATAACATCTCTATTTGAATTAAATTCTCCGATATCACCAACAACTAAACCACTAATTTCAGAAGTAGATGGTAATTCGTATTGTTTTCCATCAGTTACTTGTCGATCGAGTAAAGTCATGTCAAAATCAGTCAGCGAATTATTCTCAAATTTGTCTCTAACTGTCCGGAATTTTTTTGTTAATTCATTGTACTCATCAAACATATGAATTAATCCTTCAACAATATCAGGTTTAATTTTTGAATTTGCATTGTTTGGATTAATGGCATTTATACGATTTGAAATTTCATTAGCAGTATCATAAACATATAATTGTGCATATTTAGGACATTCTCCTTCAGAAGGCAATACAGAACCCATTTTATGATGTACTTGTCCACATATTTTAAATACATAAGGAGCTGTTCCATTATTTATATTGTAATCAATTTTGGCACCCATCGAAGTAAAAGCAAACATCGAATTATAAACTCGAATATTTTCACGAAATAATATGCTTGTTTGACCATTGTTTGGATTCAATAATCGATCAAGATAATCAGGAGTTGAATTTGATAATGGAAGTTGAATTTTTCCTTTTTCACAACAATTTGTATATATCAATTGATTTCTGATTTTTTTCTTTAATGCCTCATCCGACCAAAAGCAAGCACTGCAATGAGTACATGTGTGTGAATCATCACCACAGTCAAAATACTCTACTGCGACATCTGCAATGACAAAGATCGCATACTATGTTAGAAATTAGAATCAAACCAATAACAATAGCGAAAAACTTAGATATTCCAATAACCAAAACCAGATAATCGAATATGTAATTCACCTTTGCGAGTTGTCTGGTACATAGCCTGACCAAAACCAGTTCTAACAGCACCTACATTGATTATAAAAAAAATATTCTTACTTTTTAGAATTCTATGGTCAAGTACAAAAATATACTCTATCTATATGTGTACAATGTAATATATACATCTTTCTTGACATGTTTCACAAAAACATATGGCCAGTTACCAATATTAATTGTTACCATATATACACAAAAATTACCTGGTAAATCTTCCACGGCATCTTCATCGTCACTACTTTCTTTATCTGTGTTGCATAATCCAGGGTAAATCAATTGTGGCGCTATCTGATTCCATGTCGAGGATTCTTCCGAAACAGATCGAAACAAACGTCTGTTGGTGAGATAACTATGGTCTGATTCAGCACTTGTCAACGATGTTGCTGTCTCATGGCACATTGATGACTCTTCTGTAATCGATGAAAAGGTACGGCGCCTCTTGTCGGAGCGAACTTGATTTGACTGAGAGTAGTCAAACGGTGCTGCCAATCTTTTCCCTTTTGCTACACAGCTTAGATTTCTTTTAGGGCCCATACCTAAGCAAACAATTTAAGCATCCAATCTTAAAAATTCATGAATGCACATTTCATGTTTATATTAACAAAGCAGACTAATTTCTACATAATAAAAGAATGCAGGTGCAAATAAGAAAACATATTTGTTTATTGTTTAAGCATGAATGAAAAATAGTACAATTGTCACACAGCTTAGAGTGAGAACTAAAATGCAGGAAGAGAATTCAATGTATTGATATTCGAAATCACAGAGTCGACTTTGTCTTGAAAAAATATAATCAATATAGACAAATGTCATTACAAACTTCAATATCAATTGCACTGAAATAGAATGTAACAATTCATTACAAACCTGAATAACGACCAGAGACTGAAACTGAAGACGATAATTGCCAGAGACACAGCAACAACGTGATACAGCAGAGACTTTTTTGCATTAACCTTTAGACCCTACACAATACATCAAATAAATTCAGAACTATAAAATATTTTGACAAATTCTACTTAAACCAAAATAGTAATGAACGAAACGACACATCGTGTAATTAGACAAATGATTTAGTAATAACAACTAAGAGCACACCAATTGAGAACCATTCGAATATGCGCATGCTTAATTCTACCTAAATTTTAAGATCACAAAATGAAAAAACCTAGATAAGCATACCTGAATAAATAGTAGTCATATAGATGAAGCAAGAAATACATTGCTCACAATAACAAATATTTGGGCATCACAGATTTAACTACCATTATAATGCACAACAAATATATACTTAGATAGATATATACACATATAGACAAACACCAAAACAACAATTACCCATATTGAATAGTAGTAGATACACACCTAATATATATATACACATTAAATCGCACCATCATCGCTCTCCAAACATTAACAAACTACTATCCTCTATATTGTCTTTTGTTGCTATACCCATATTTGACCGAATGTTTGTTTAGTTTTTGGACAGCAGTGCAATATACACATTGAATCACAGAAGAATCAATGATGATACATATGGGGCGTTTCTATCCATCAACCAAAAACTACTAATCATATTATATATACTGATATATATTAGCTATCGGTTTTCAACTTTCATAATTTGTCGTTGATATATATCAACAAAATAGACATAGAACATAGATCATATTAGTGGTTGTGAAAAGCACTGTTAAACCCTGTAAGCTATGATTCATATATCTAATGATTAACAAAGTTTCATCATTTCATACTGATCGATAGGATAATAAAACTGTAAAGTTGCCACCTGTGCTTAGACGCAAAAGATACCAAAGCGTCCATATTTAGAAAGAGCACCTCATGGTAGCAAGCCGTATCGAGATCAAAACTTTATAATCCACATGCACCAAAACATTTTTCTTGAATATACTATATATTAAACATGATAATAGACAACCGTCACTTTACATTGTTGGATCCCTTACCAAAACAGACCTTCTATATATGGTTTTGAATATGATAATTTAATGCATTCTTGGATATGCTATATAACATTTTTTATTCACAGTTTTCAAAGGACTGTAGTGTTAGAAAGAAAGTATCTCTCAGACATGTCTGATGACAACCAAATTCATTTTCAGGAGCATATTAGAAAATATTCTTTCCATAGTGCAGTCCATGATCAGAAAAATTGACCACAAATCTGTACTTCTAAGTACGCCAGATGATACTCATACTGATCAAGTTAAACAGTGTCTTCCATATCTAATCAAACTGGAAAGAATATTTTGGTATAAAGTGAAATTATACCATCTTATATAGTTAAAGAATATTGTCGATTTAGGCTCTGAAATGCACAAAATTTTGCAAACAAATGATGTAACTCTCTCATAGACTCGTGCGACAATATTTTTAGCGTATACTCCGGAATGAAAGTTAATCGATCAAATAAAGGAATTGGAAACTCACCTACTGTAAAAGGAAGGACTCTCGCAAACTTTCTCAAGAACAGCAGAAATCGAAAGAAGGATTTAGAGATCTACAAAGCGAGATCGGGCAAACTTTTTGAGTCCAAATCGAACTGTAACACAAAAATCAACAAAGCAAATTAGACACATCAGTTCACCATCCGAATTTCAACTTTAATTGAAATTTCCAAAATCCAAACACAACCTAGAACATATAATCTTTCATTTGATCAACAGTGACGAAAAGTATAAACTTATTGTTTTTCTTCAATCCTCACCCAAAAAATTGAATACAAAAGGCAACAAAACCTATAAGGACAAAACATAACAATACGCTTAAACAACGAATTCAACTGCAAACAATAAAAATCTGCATTATGGCTCATAAAACCAAAATTGAAAAGAGGTCATATCACAAAAGAGAGCAAAAGAAAAATTAATAACAAATAGAAACCAAATTGAGACCAAGCATGCAAATGTGAAGCTTCCACAAATGTCAACAGAGGCATTCAAACATAGAAACGACACTCCTATTTAAATGGAATCATAGTTCATTTAAAAGTAACATGCACCAGTAGAAGAATACAAAGTAACCATATTATATGCAGAAAACAAATGTCTACTTTGCAACAATGTTTATTACTTTATTCAAATTCCAAAACTAACATGCTTGGTCTTGTTTGAACGCTACGAATGTATACCTGAACACTGTAATAACCAAACATATATTTCAACAAAGAAAACTGAAGAATGAGAGTTGAAAGTAGGCGATCAAACTATCCAACCTCAAACAGAAGACGAAGCATGATATTCCTAAACTACGATATATTGCATAATTACACTAATTTCAACTTCAGTAGTGTAATTATCATAAACAATTAGCACAACTGAATCGAACCCACTACCATGTTATATGAACCCTTTAGACTATTATGTTAATATATAATATCTGTTCTCAATTTGGAATCGCATAATACACTCATTTGAATTCCTGATATGATGTATAGTGTTGATAACTTCATAACAAAAAAGACGCATGCACAGCTTGACCCTAGAAAGTATAATCTCTCTCCACTTCTTCATAACCTTCCACAAATGCTTCAAGGGTTTGCTAAGCCAGCTTTCCAGACCTTTCTGTACTAAAACTAAATGAAAAATTCTACCCATAAATGAGTGGATTCTTATCAGGAATGAACTAAAACTAAATGGGTTTGTATAGAACTCAAAAAGTCCCTATATAATAGTGTATGCTAAGTATCTGTTCTACATGTTATCAAGCAAACAAAGGCAAGAACCAACCCATTGATCACCTCCAATAAACCAACCAACTCATGATTGGCTTCAGTAGTTCCAGGTCTTGATTAAATGAATTAACAATCCAATTTCAAAGTCTATTGATCCATTCCTTTGTTGGCCCTTATCTTTTGTTCTTCAACTTAAAGCAGCACACAAATAGACTTGTATACAGAGATGGATCATTAAATAATCCATAACAAAGCGTACACTCCTTCGAATGTAAATGGTAGACATGCATTTTAAAGAGTAAATTGTAGCCTAAGTAGAGATCAAAGAAAAACATCAATCAATTGAAAAACTAATATACCTCTTAAAGCTAAAACCTAGAACCCAAAGCATAATCTCAATACAACACAGTTCAATAATAAAAATAAATATGGTAAGCATCAATTGAGTCATACATCAAAGCCTACATGTTCAGTATAGTAGAATAGTGAAAACATCTGAATAGTACTCACAGATGCAACCAAAAACCACAAATGCAAATTGTTAGCTCGATTTGAATAGTACTCACAGAACGAAAATTCCTGGTTTAGGTTATAGAATATACCCAGTTGTAATATATAAATCAAGAGGTTTCAAATCGAATTTTCGATATGACGACAAATGGAATCACATGCATGCATGAAGTTCGAATAAATTGGGCATCAATTAAATTACATGTAGCTAGTTAATTAGCTAGCTAGCTTCATCTTTCGAATGTTCATAACTTGTTCGTATATGTTTATACCAAGCCAGAGCATATAGTGATCGATCATGCATGACTTGTAAAGCAAACCAGACAGTGTCTTCGATCTATGGCTTTAGTTGTGTGCCTTTGTTGATGTAATTATGTAGGCTAAAGAAAACATAATATTGATGATCGATGTTTAGTGTTGGATTCAAAAAGCCAGAAATACAGAATGATTAGTTTGTCCAACTCCTCGACCATGCACTTATTGTGCCCCCAAAAAGAAACAGGACTACTTCAACTATATAATCATACTTCATTACTCATAGCAATACTTCAGGAATCCATATGTTTGAGACATAAACTTTTTAGATTATTCAGACGATTTTACTTGATCGATTCGCGATCCTTGATTATGTTGTTAGACGTGAAATTATCTAATTAGGTCAAAACAGATCATGGCAGCTTAAATCAATCAAATTCTTCAACATCACAAAACAGCACGTTAAAAAGAGGCCGGCTAGCTTGTATATCATCCCCACTGTTAAAACACGATACCGAAATCTATCTATCCAGTGCATAATGCTGATTCTATATTTAAGGTATAATAGGATGGTCACCACTCATCACTGAGATCAGAGGTCTTGCAACTTTGCATATAAAACTAAAGCAAAGGAGAAATACAAAGAGGAAAACCAGCCGGGATCTTTGAATATAATTTGTAGTAGTAGTCTACATTAGTTATATATGTATTTATATAGATATATAAAGCTATAGACAATAAGAAAAATCAGGACCTACGTAAGAATTCTGTGTTAACCACTAAGCTAGCCGAACACAGACACACATGGCAGCAACACCAAAATAGAACCTTCAGAACATTAAGTAAGGAAGTTCATAACAGAATCTTCAGTAACACAAAAATAGAGCATTGCAGAGCCAAAATGAGGGAAAATGCAACAAATTTCCATAACAAACTTCACTTACCAAAAGAAACTAAAAACCTGTTATGTATGCGGAGTTGCAGATGTGTTTGTGTCTCTCTTTTTGGCTATTCTTCAGTCACAACACCAAAATCACCAGCAAACTGAAACGATTTTGGATGAAAAATCAACGACAAAATTCATACCTTTCCAAAAAATATATGAATCAGAAGAGGAAAGATTATGACAGTTAAGTAATTTTCTACACAACAGATTGAGGTGGTTAAACCCATAGCATAATTTTACAGTTTAATTCATTCTTCTGAAATGAAAGGCTTGGGATAATTTGATCCACTGCTACTTTCTAGTTTAAAAACTGTAGTCCTGTGTTAGTTGAATCACATACATTTGACCGATTTGAGTTTTGCTGTCCTCTGTTGTAATGAATTACTTCAAACACAAAATTGGAGTTAAAAGCATCAATGGGAAATTGGGAATCAACAGTGCAGCGATTAGTTTTTACCAAAAATGCACAACTCCTTACTTTTCCATAGTTCAGCTGAGGCTTAAGCTATTGGTGCACGCTTTGCTCCTCTATAATACGTACACATTATATAAATATCAACCTTGTGCCGTTACATACCTTTCCTGATATCAGGCTATACTCTAAGTACGTTACAGAAACTGAAATCACAATCTCAAGCATTTAGTTCTTTGATACATATATAGCAACAATTAAAGTATAAATAATCAATTCATTCACCAAGCTGTCCAACAAATTATGTCACCGCAGCAATATAATTTTCCCTATTGCTGTTTAAACCATTAACTCCAATTACACAAACCACTAATATCAAACTCATGCAACCTCCCAATTCAACTATCACATTTCATCATGACCAAATTTCATTTAGTAATTGTTCTGTATCAATATATTTATATATTTATATACTAATATCAATATATTTATATATTTACTATATGCAGAAAAAGTATATATCTAGATATGAGTTAGGTGATGAAATTTGAGTATATGCTGAAAATTGAGTATATATCGTAGGGGAAGGTGAGGCAGTAATAGGTAGATTTCCCTATTGCTCAGGTAGTTTTTAGATATAGCATAAAGTAAAAATTGATATAGTATTTGATTAGTGAATTGGAGAGTTTTGTATAAATCATGAAAGTAAGCTTTGCTCCTGTTTTTCAAGAATACCAGATTGAATAAAATCAAGCACCCATGATTGAAATCATGGCATCACAATATCAAATCAAGCACCCATGATTGAATAAAAATATCAAATCAACCCATATCTAGTACCATACCTTTGGAATCGATCAGAGGAGATATGGAGACGAAACTAATGCAGAGGCTAGCTTTGTCCGATGGTGATGTTAAAACTGGAACCAAGATCTAGGAAATTAAGGTCGGCGAAGGGTTTAACCTTGAGTTTGTGTGCGGCTCTCTCTCAAAGTTGGTTTCACTATCTGCATCGATCTAGAGCGGAGAGCAAGAAGAGTCGGGTTTTGGAAGTCCCAGATGAGATCAAGAGAAGTTGGGTTAGCTTTTCCGACGCAATAGAGAGAGGAAGAGATTGAGAGAGAGAGGAGGGGAGGCTGGAAATGTGATGAAGAGAAAACGAAATAGAGAGAGGAAGAGATTGAGAGAGAGGAGTGGGGGCTGGAAATTTCTTTTTAATTTTACGATCCAGATGAAGAGATTGAGAGAGAGGAGTGGGGGGAGGGGGGGGGAACAGTCGGTTTAGAGAGAGGAAGAGATTGAGAGAGAGGAGGGGGGTTGGAAATCTGATCCAGAGGAGATTGAGAGAGAGGAGTGGTGTCGGTTCACACGGTTCACACGGGGCTGGAAATCTCACGAAAATACCCCCATGAACAGGACAAATGAACAGGGAAATGAACAGTAAAACTCAAGAATGTTATATAGGTAATGGGTCCTCATATTTATAGTAGGTATGTGGACTCGTATTCATAGTGACTGGGTAACCACACATTCTCTGCATGCATTGTATAACGTTTTTGGATTTGTTTTTTTGCGTGGGATAGATCATAGATGTGATGTCCATTTTTGGATTTTTTTGCGTGGGGTAAATCATAAATGTGATGTTTTAGTTTTAGTTTTAGTATGTATAATTAATATCATATGGGTAATGGGTCCTCATATTTAGTGGACTCGTATATTTGCTCTGTAGAAGTTGTGGACAGGGAGCAACTATAGTATATCTGTATATGTATCACATGAAAGTGTTATTTCAGTCCGAGGAGAACACGTTTATCTTGAACGAGTTCTCGATACCTAATTTTAGACACGTACGCCCAATGCTTTGAACTGCAGGTGTGCATGAATGGTGTGACTGCTAATTAATGATGCAAGTAAGAAGGAGCTAGTCACTCAAGCAAGGAACGCAAAATTGATATTGTGGTCGATATTTCGCCGATATTTCGATTTTTTGAACTTATCTGAAAAATTCGTGAATATATCTTCAAATTTTCCGAAATTTTTCGAAACTTTCCGATATTTCCGATATATCCTCGATATTTCCGATATTTTCCGATATTTTCCGATATTTACCGAAATTTTTGAAATTTTCAGTAACTTTTTTAATTTAACAAAATTAAAAACTTGTCAAAATTTTGCAATGTCTTATCCTTCATATATCATGCCTTATGGTCTTCCAACAAGTGATAACTCATCGTTACAATCACAAACAAATGCCTCAAATGATGATAACAATGAAGAAAGTCGAGCAATGCCTGGTTCATACTACGAGCTCCAAAATTTTCAAAGACCGCCCCCTGACCCATATGGTTGGCATGTAAGTCAATACGTGCAGAATTACACGGGAGAGCAATCATTTAATGAGTACTCTTCACAATACACACATGATTCTGCACAGAGAGATGAGGAAAATAGTGTGAATTTCGAACCTCATAGGTCCTCTATGTGGTTTTGAAGTATTTATATATTTGATTTTATAATGTGTGATGTGTAACATATTGTACAAAAATGTGATGGTCTAGCCTCCCATTAAAGTTTAGTCATCAAAAAAATAAAAATAGAACTATTAAATTATATTTTAATAGTTATCAGCACTTAACACATACTAATTCATATAGTAATATAGCAAATTCATATGTTTTGATGTTTGATCAATATTTTCTTTTTACATAAGGTAGGTAATTGATCATATAACAACCTCCAAAAGTTTCATTACAAATTTCCATATATTTTTATTAGTTTCCGTCATTTCCGTCAGAATTTTCAGTAGATCGATATTTCGTCAATATTTCCGTCGATATATCCAAATTTTGGACTGTCGATATATCCTCGATACTCAATATTTTACTCCTTGCACTGAAGAGCCAAGAAATATAACCCCCTAGGGCCTCGAATGTCAATCAGAAAATGGAATGCCCTGATCATATATGGCCAAACAAGTCCACTTTCTCTTGGGCCAAATGCTCTTTAATGTCGGCAAGAAAAAGAAGCTATGCATGCTTACACTAGTCTATTCCAACGTTTAAATGTCAGTGATCCTTTTTTTGGCTCTCTCTTTAGTCTTTAGTCTTATGTCTCTTATCCCGGAAATTTTCCTCCACTAGCGGATTTTTTTGGAAAACTTAATTTATTTTGGTGTGGATGACAGGCAGCCTATATTTCTTGATTTCAATAGGACTCTCAAACTTGATGCCAACACTTTGCCTACATATTATCAATTATGTCAGCTTCCAAGATGTAACAGATGGTCATTACCAACATTTATAAAATTATGTCAGGTGCTTTTGTTGACTTTTCTCTAAAATCGATATTATTGCCGATATTTTGATTTTTTGGAGTTACCTGAAAAATCTTGAAATATATTCTTACATTTTTCGAAATTTTTCGATTTTTATTGATATTTCCGATATATCCCTGAAATTTCCATAAACTTTTCACATTTAACATTTAGTTTGGTAAATGCCCAATCTTCACATGCTCAATATCTAATCCACAATTCACGTGACATGTCCAATACATGTAGAATTACATGGGACAATAATTATTTAATGATTATTCTTCACAATACACATATGATTATGCACAGGGAGATGAAAAAAATAGTGTGAATTTCGAACCTCATAGGTCCCCTAAGTGGTTTTGAAGTATTTATATATTTGATTTTGTGATGTGTGATATTTAATATATTGTACAAAAGACGTGATGACCTAGCTTCCCATAAGTTTTAGCCATCAAAAAATAAAAATAGAACTAATAAATTATATTTTAATAATTATTAGCACTTAACACGTACTAATTCATATAGTAATATAGAGAATTCATGTCTTGATGTTTAATCAATATTTTCTTTTCACATAAGATAGATAATTGATCATGTAACAACCTCCAAAAACTTCATTACAAATTTTTGTGTATTTTTATTAGTTTCCGTCATTTCCGTCATATTTTTCACTGAATCGATATTTCATCGATATTTCCGTCGATATATCTAAATTTTAGAACGTCGATATATGCTCGATATCCGATATTTTACTCATTACTCATGACCCATTTAGCAACACTTCCACTAAACGTTGGGACCTCTGTTTCTCTAGCAACATTACCCCACGTTTCTACAAATATAGATAATCAAAGTCACATTAATTTACTTCTTGTTCATTAATGACCGATTATTAATGAAATTTCATTTCTAAAGGATTTATCAACGTACAGGTACGTTCTCTTCATACAAGCAAAATTAAAATCATAATAAAACCATATAATGCAATCATATAATTCATTGTTGGCCTAAATTACATCAGTTTCATTACAAAATTTCTATCTTGCACCTTGACAAACAAAGGTACATTCTATTACAGTATTACATCTCTAAACTAAGAAGCTCGAGTAATGAGATAATGAGTTGCCATCCATTCCAATTCCAATTTACAAAACACTATCCGATCAAAACACCACATATCCAATTCTGCACATAGGAAGGAGTTAAAAAGTCAGTATTGAGAAATCTGTTCAAATATCACATACAATCTAAAATTTTCCTTCACACTACTTTACCTTCATTGTTAACCAATGCCCTAACAAGTCCTGGTCACGTTATATAAGTGGAAGAACTCCACGATGCAAAGTAGCCAAGGGCAAATGAATTCCTATTACAGATCAGGCCTGCATACAACACCATCAACCTCATAATAACCATAAAGTCGTAAACAATGCACGAAAAGTAGTTACTTAAGCAAATAATTTATTGACTTAGCTCGACATTGCAATGCCAATATTGTCCACATGAAGCAGGGAGTAAGGGACACAAGGTAAACATTGGAGACATTGTACTCCACACTAGTACACAAACAAAAACATAAATCATTAAAGCATAGCATAATACAACCCTAATTGCATCATTCCTAAATCAGATACATATACCAAATACACATAGATACATCTATACAAGTTGCAGATACGAAAGATGCAATACAATTCTTTTGAGAAAGACAATACAAAGTTTCAAGGCCACAGAAATAGAAGCTCACTTGATCTTTTCATTTATGGCATTCTCACTCTCCTTAGTACTTTTATGGCAAGCGAGAGAGACTTGTGGCAGAGTAGGGACGAGATCGAGCACCTTCTTCACTCCCTCTGTTTGGGCCTGAAATAAATATTTTATATTGAGTTCGAAAGACTGAAGTATTGGCGAGCGACCTAGAATGAGCTGAAGTCTTGGCGAGCGGCCAGTTAAAAGATGTAGCTTGGCGAGCGGTCAAGTGGAGAAACAGAGTCCAGGATCAACTTAGGGTTGTGGATTCCGGATAGCTGATTCATATGGCTCAATGTTTATCATACCTTTTCTGTTTCAGATAGGTTTCTTCTAGTAAAGGAATTGTGATAGCGTTAGAACTATATAAAGATAAGACCCGTATGCTGGATGGTGTTAGAGTTATATTGGGATTCAAAGAGCAAGAGCAGAAGAAGTTCAAGAGAATTAAAAGACAACTACTGAGCATTATATAAAGAGACTAAAAGCTTTGGTGAAAGGGTCCCCGATCAAATACAAAATATTTGTTATACGCAAGTACACCTAGACATCTCGTCAAGAGATTCTATCTTTGCAACCAGCCGATCAAAGTGTTTGTCACTTATCGAGTGAGAGTATTGTGATCAAAGGAAGCAACGCGACTGGAAGGTTGAAGGGCTTGTCACATATCAAGTGAGAGTTCTGATATCCAAGGAAGCAGTGTTCTTAACACATCGTCAAGAGAGATTGCTCTGCTTTGCACTGGTAAGGGAGTGTGAGGTATCGATTTCTGGGGCTCTGCTAGAGACACAAATACCCAAGTCCTAGGTTACTAGGCGAGAATGACCCATTTAGGCAAGGTTGGTGCTCTCTTTGTCTTAATCGCTTATCAAGAAGTCATGCAGCTTTACATTCTATATTCTGTTGAGAGACGGTGGCACGCCAGCATACGAAGCACATACAGGATAAACCGACAACTGCGATCAAACTATCTGAAGTCAGTAAAAGAGACTGCTTTGCGGAAGGATCTCTCCGCGAGAGATATTTTAGCGTCGAACATTTTGGCACACCCGGTGGGACAATCTTTGTGTCTCTAAGTGACAATAGGGGATCCTTACCAAAGGAATTACCCTCAGTGTCGCAAACATCCACAACCGGCTTACCGTGAACATACATCTACTCGGTGTCGTTCACTAAGTAATTAAGCGGTTGAAATTATCTTCGCTACGGAATATTACTCAACTATGTCATTCAAATCTTTAAGTGAAGACGAGATTGTGGAACTAACGTTCCCGGAGTACCTAGCTTATGCGGCTAGGCGCGACGAACATTAGACTAACTACTACACGGCTCTTGGTGAAAGGATTGAACAACAAGCAACTCTTCTCACTACCCAAGGCAACAGAATAGACGCGGCATTAGCCGAAATTCAAGTATTACGGGTAGATCTTCATAGAGATCAGGAGGAGAGAGAGGCAATTGGAGCCCCGGTAGCGAGTCTCGCAGATTGTCAGGATAAATTACGGATAAATATCATGCAAATCTTGGGGTCAAGTTTGGATAAATACCGCCGACATGCGGCGAGACTGTCTCAAAGGACAGATGGGGACACAACGTCTCTAACAAAATCCGTTTCTGATCTCACCAGAAAGACTAGACAAGCAGAGTATTTCCCTCCTGCGTGGGAACAACGGTTAAATAAGTTCATGAATGACTGCGACATACACCTGGCCAAGATGTATGACTCATATGAGACACTGTTTCCTCCCATGCAGAAGGATGATCCAGATGCTTGGCAATGGTCAAAGTACTACCAGCATCAAACCTTCCAGACTGTCTCTGGCAGCGATGACTCCAATGCGACAACATATTTAGCATACTTCACGCTATCGTTAGGGCAGTTTGCCGATAATGATGAACTTAAGTTAAGAGTCTTTGGATCATCTTTGTCAGAATCGACCCTCGTATGGTATACGGGATTAGAAAAGGGTTCGGTCAATGAGTGGAAAGATATGGAGGCTTTATTCATAGATCACTTTGGAACGGCGAGACCTGAAACCAATGTTGAAAAGCTGGCTTCCTTGAGCCAATCAGCGACAGAAAGTCCAATTACCTTCCTGCACCGTTTCTGGTCAGAATATAATCTATGCAAGGCTCCACTAGGAAAATAGGAGGTAGTAGAGATGACCAAGAATGGTTTGGAGGATACGTACCACCAACTGTTCTTGAATAGAAAGTACTTTTCCTTGAACGAGGTTATCACAGTTGTAACTAAAGCTTACAGTACCATGCAAGAAAGAGACAACAAAAGGAATGCGTCCAAGGGAACGTACACTGCTAGGTCTTACAATAGACCAAAGTCAAAAACTGTGGCTTATATAGAAGACATAGACGACCAAGATTCAGACTCTGATGGTGAGCAAGTGGGGGTTGTGGATTTATTGACAAATAAAGTTTTAAAACCCCGCAAGCTTCCAAAGAATAAGAGCCCCATCAAGCTTTCGACAGTGGCTTTCACTAAGCCAGAGTTTGAAACGTACACGTACGATGCTAACTTGGCTCATGAGATCTTTGATGAGCTCTATGACATGCGAGTTGTCAAAGAAGATTTCGGACCTCTCCCTATGACCGAGCAGTTAAAAGGTAAAAAATATTGCAAGTTCCATGGAGCATAGAACCACATTACGAAGGATTGCATCAAGCTGAAAGATCCGATCCAAAAGTGGATCAATGAAGGAAGACTAGAACTAGAGGGAGCGACCAAGGCAGCTGCATTAGTCGATTCAAAACCCTTCCCATTGCCTCAAGTCAATATGATTGATGTCGAGTGGTCATCACCTGACAGTTGTATTGGAGGCGTGGAAGATTGGAATCAGCTAGTCTTTTTATCTTATTCCTTCCCGTATGATAAGTTAGACGAGATCTTGGACAGACTGCGTGAAATGGGGTTGATCTTTTATTACCTAGTACTCGAACTCAGACATTTACGGTATGAAGGTCCAGCTCAACATTTCTACAGATTCCATAATCAGTTTGGTCATTGAACAACAAAGTGTTCAACCTTGAGAGATAAAATTCAGGGATTGATCAATTGGGAGGTGATTAAGATTAACTACAAGGGAGTGGTGGAATGGCATCCTCACAATCATCAGGCATCACCACCTCTCGATATACCATTTTCTTTCCCAGACACCTCTTCCACTCGCAATGAATCTGAACCAACCCACAGAAGGAAAAGGACAAGGCGGAGGCCTAGACGTAATATTGCATTTGTCTGACTTAAGCGGGCTGAGATAACTTATGATGCGTCCAGGCGAGAGGAGATATTCGAATAGCTAATCCAAGCAGGGATAGCAACAGTTCCTGATAACTGGGGAATGCCAGACCTACATCCTGAGGATGTTAGGGGTCTAATATCATCATCGATGAGGTCACCATTCCACGAGTGCTTGTCATGATTTGAAATTCAGGATTTAGCAGTGGATTGACGAGGGAGAAATAATGATAGACCAAAAGCCCTCGCCAAGCTTGGCGACCAAAATATCTTTGACGATTGAGATGTTGGAATTGACAAGGGACAAACCAGGTAGACGCAAATAGACTGACAATCATCAAACTACTGGCGAGAGTCCACCACGCAAGCAAACGACAAAATCAAATAAGGGAAAAGAAACAGTGGATCCGAAAGCAGAGTCGCCAGTAGCCTTTTGTGCTCATTGTAAACTTAGGGGCGGGCTGAAGATTTCCTATAAAGAATTGGCTGAAGCAGCAAAAGTCTTCCCGGATCGGAATTATTTTCACAAATAGATCATCAGCCCCGTAACCCACACTAAGTAAGGCAAAGGGATTCCCCAGCTCCTAAACGTTCGTGAGTGATAGAAAAGGTCAGTGAAGCAAAGAAGTTTGAATTTGAAATTGCTGACACGCTCGCTAGGCCATATGTTCCACCAACTTCAAGAAATATCACAAAGGAGAATGTATGGTACGTAAAGGAGAAGGGAAAGACCGTTGAGGCATCTCCAAGTAGAAGAAGGAACCTTCAATGACGATTTGGAGAAGCCAAAAGAGCATTAGAGGCTTATGAAACAGGCCTACTCCTAGAAGAAGAGCTGATCTGCTCCCCAGAGACGCTGTGAAGGCGAATGAATGCCCTTGCAGTAAACCCCTTAGTGGTTTTTGGGAAGAAGTCTCGCTAGTCTAAAGTGCGAGCACAACAACCAGGTGTCTTTGACCGTAACCCAGAGTTATGGTCCAAAGACAAACAGCCCGAACATGCTCATGATGTTCGTCGTGGAATCACAGAGCATAAACTAACAAGTTGACTTCTCAATTTCGATGATGAAGTGGTGGAAACATTAGGGCTACACACACCACCAAAGGAGAGGAAGCATGCTCAATGGCATAACACTCCAGGCGAGACTAGAGTCTTGCAGTGGAGACCGAAGCCTTTAATCATAGAAGAACATAAGAAGGCTAGTCTTAATAAGACTGCTCCCCATCCTAAAGCACAAGGTCCTAAACTACTCATGCCAGCAACCATAGATCCTACACCTGAGGATCAGCTGCAATAAGTTGCTTCTCTGGAGGTCACTGCAACTTTGGATCTCGAGGGACAAAAATTTGAGGACAACAACAGTGCAGATGATGAAGAGTTGTTGGACTACGGTGACGGTGAAGAAGAAGAAACAGAAGAATACGTAGAGGAGGTGGATACCACTGTTAACATGGTGTTCATTTTATCTTCCAAGTATGTGGCCTCCACCAATATCAACGGGTGAGTCAGTCGCGAGCAGAAGCATTAATAACTTGGTAGTGCCAGAAGATGAACCAAAATTGACAGACCAATTAGCACTCGCCAAGACATCGGAGACCAACCCATTATCGACAAAGGGACAAATGACGTTCGCCAAGCCTAGCCTGAACATGGCCATGCACATGCGGCCATTATATGTGACGGGAAACATCCAGGAAATTCAAGTCAACAAACTGTTAGTGGATTCAGGGGCAGCGGTAAATATCATCACAGTCAAAGCAATGGCCTTATTATGCGTTTCCAATTCTGCTATCCAAGAGACCACCCTCAACGTCAGAAATTTTCAGGGTAGCATTTCCAAGACTTTGGGCATTGTCTTTTTACAGGTACACATCGGTCCAGTCACCAGTACATACATGTTCTTCGTAGCAAAATGCACAGCTCCATACAGTGCAATTCTGAGGCGTGACTGGATCCACCGGAGTTATTGTGTACATTCGTCCCTCCATCAGCAGATGTTACTTTGGAATTTGGAATCGGGTGAAGCAGAGATTGTCAATGCTGATCCTCGTCCATATTTCGTATCTGCTAATTCTTTGGACACCAGTTATTACAACAGTGACCTTAGACCACTGGAAGTATGTGGCCTTGATAACAAAGGCCGCCCAGTTAGTGTTACGGCCTCTGAGCTAGCTCATTGGGGTATTATTCAAGTAAATCATGATAATGGTAGACCCTACACCATTGAGCTATCATCCAAACACTCTCAATGATTGGGTCTCTATCAAGTATAGAGACCAATGCTTGCTACTCTTTGTACAAACGCTTCCATAATTTTCTGATGGAGAGTTAGGCCTACGAGAGGGTTTCAATGATTGCAGCATTGGAATATATGGATAAAGATGTATTACACGACTTGGATGAGGAGGCAGAAATCAAATTAGCTCCAGCAGCCTTGGATGATTTACCTCCTAAAGTCAAAGATCCCATTGAAAAAGTCAATCTTGGGACCAACGAAGAGCCAATCTCTGTGGCCATTAGTACCTTCCTAGAGCCTGAAGAACGATTGAAACTCATTGAATTGCTACATGAATACGCTGATTGTTTTGCAGAAAAATATGATGACATGCCAAGACTGTCGTCATAATTGGTTTGTCATAGCTTACCTATCATAGAAGGAAAAAGGCCGGTAAAACAAGAGATATGTCGAATGAACACAGAAACAACAATTCTAGTCAAGGAAGAGGTAGAGAAGATGCTCAAGTCAGGGATCATACGAGTAGCCAAATATAATGAGTGGCTATCCAACGTAGTCCCGGTCAAGAAGAAGAACGGAAAAATGTGATTGTGTGTCGACTATAGAGACTTGAACAACGCAACTCCAAAAGATGCATACCCAATGCAGTGGCCGATTTGTTGGTGGACTCAATGGCTTGTCATAAGATGTTAACATTCATGGATGGGACGGCTGGTTACCATCAAATCTCGGTGGCAGAAGCAAATAGACACAAGACTGTGTTTCCCTGACCAGGGTTTGCATGAGTATTTGAGTGCTTGGGCATGCCATTTGGACTCAAGAATGCAGGGGCAACCTATCAATGAGAAATGAACTTAATCTTCCATGATCTTATTGGTAAAACTATGGAAGTCTACATCGATGATGTGGTGGTTAAATCGAAATGCAGGAGTCATCACATTGAAGACTTGCGGCAAGTGTTTATCTGGATGAGGCACCATCAACTGAAGATGAATCCAGCTAAATATGTGTTTGGAGTACAAGTAGGAGATTTCCTGGGATTTCTGGTTCATCCGCGTGGGATTGAGATACCGGACGACAAAAAATAAGCGGTTCTTAGTGCAACCTCACCAAATAGTAAGAAAGCACTACATCGCTTATTAGGAAAAATCAATTTCTTACGACGGTTCATTGCCAATGCTGTTGGAAAAACACAACCATTTTCGATGTTACTCAAGCTTCAGAATCAAAAAGACTTTGTACGGGCGCCTATCCATCAAGAGGCGTTTGACACCATCAAAGCATATCTAACAAACCCGCCAGTGTTGGTACCTCCAAGGCCAAGGGTTCCTCTCAAGCTGTACATTTCAGCTACTGACCTTTCTATTGGGGTTCCTCTCAAGCTGTACATTTCATCTACGACACATCAGGCTCTGAACGTGATATTTTCTATCTCAGTCGTACCTTAAACGAATGTGAAACGAGATACTCACCAATGGAAAACCTGTGCCTGGCCTTGTATTTTTCAGGATGCAAATTGAGGCATTCCATGTTATCCTTCACCACGTGCGTCATAACACAAACAGATTTAGTGAAATACATGCTTTCAAGACCCATTCTCCGGGGATGGATTAGGAAGTGGATTCTGGCTTTGTTAGAGTTTTCTTTACAGTATGTTCCCAGAAGGCAGTTAAAAGCCAAGCAGTGGCCGATTTTTTGGCCCATCATCCAATGAAGGATGTTCGCGAAGGGCCAGAGCTGGAACTCACTCATATTGATTTGGTCCATTGGTGTTTATACTTTGATGGGTCTAGTACGAGTACTATGGCTGGGGCAGGAGTCGCATTAGTCTCTCCACGTGGCCAAAATTTTTCTTATTCTTTCACGTTGGACTTCAGGTGCACAAATAACCAAGCGGAATATGAAGCTCTTATAATTGGCTTGGAACTTTTATTAGACATAGAAATTACAGATGTGCATATATTCGGAGATTCCCAACTAGTGATCCGACAACTTGAAACAAAGTATAGGGCTGGACCAGTATTAGAACCATATACTAAGTGAGCCTGTGATTTACTCAAGTTGTTTACCGAGGTGGAGTTGAGCCATGTCCCTCGCGAGATGAATTATGCAGCAAACGAGTTGGCCCAACTAACAACGGGGGTGAGCTTGCAAGATGGAGTACGTGAACGTATATTAAATGTTGAACGAAGGACCCTGCCATCTTTCTTTGCTTGCCAAGAAGACAAAAATGAGTGGTACGTTGCTACCCTCAATCACATTGATGTGGATTGGAGACAGGATATTATTTCTTATCTCCAGAATCCTAATAATTCAGTCGATAAGCGGATTCGTTTTTTAGCTCCTAATTATATACTCAAAGATGATGAGTTGTATAGAAGAGGAGGAAGGCATATTCTTGTGATGTGTCTTTGGACGTAAAGCTAATCGATTAATGAGGGAAGTTCATCTTGGGATAGCAGGGACACACCAGGCCGGTCCAAATATGAGATGGTTAATACGACGACATGGCATTTATTGGTCAGGAATGCTCAGAGATTGCATCATGTTCGCTAAAGGTTGTGAAGAATGCCAAAAACATGGTCCAATCAGCCATATGCCTAGAATACCGTTACAGCCTATAATTAAGCCTTGGCCATCTCAATGATGGGCTCTGGACTTAATTGGAATGATTCACCCTCATTCATCATATGGGCACAAATTCATCATCGTGGCCACCGATTTCTTCACAAAATGGGTCGAAGCTCGACCTCTCAGGGTATCATCTGCAAAGGTCATCCGCCAGTTTTTATTCGAAGATATTATTTGTAGGTTTGGCATTCCTGAGAGTTTTGTTTCAGACCGAGGAGCAGCGTTCATGTCTGGAGATGTAGACGAGCTTATGAAGAATTTTGGAATACATTTTCTACATTATGTAGACGAGCTTATTTAATATCCTGTGGGCTTATAGAAAAAGTAAAAGAAGACCCACAAGTACTACTCCTTATGCATTAATGTTCGGCCATGATGTGGTTCTGCCTTTAGAAATCAAAGTCCAATCTTTACGAGTGATGGAACAACATAGCCTGATCGGTGAAGATTATGTGCAAGCAATGTGGCAGGAGCATGAAGACTTGGATGAAAAGAGAATACAAGCTTACGACAGTCTATGTGCTGAAAAACGAAAGGTGGCTCGTGCCTATGACCGATGCACTCGGGGCATGAGTTTTGTAGAAGGAGAATTGGTTTGGCGAGTCATTCTGCCTGTTAGCGAGAAGACTGAAGGCCGAGGAAAATGGTCAGAAAAGTAGGAAGGACCATACATCGTTGATCGACTTTTAGGTAAATGAGCAGTTCATTTACGAGATCGAGATGGAACCATTCATGCTAATCCTATCAATGGTCGTTTCCTTAAGAAGTTCACACAACCGGTTTGGGAGTATGAAGACCCTCCAGTGGTGGCTTAATTCAGTTTATTCATGTTCATCTCATCTCACTCGCATGATTAAACTGAAGGGGCAACACACATGGATTATTTGCATCAGAATAGTCTATGCTTGGGGCTAAAGTTTTAGTTTCGGCCTATACTTGGGGCCAAGATTTTATTTTGTTTTTCTTCTGGATTAAGAGAGTTCATGTCAGCCAATTACTGTGGTTAAAGTTATGTACAAACTACATCTGAGTTCATCAATATAAATTTTTATTTGCATAAGGAACTCTGTGCTTTAAACGAAAACATTACATTATTCAGAAGAATACAAGGGCTTTGCGGCCTTAAGCTCTGACACCATATGAGAAACAAACTACAATCAGCAACAGAACATAAAGATAAATACAGTTTGTTTTTCCAAATCCTCAGACAATTGATAACCAGTCCTTGGGTCCACATATCAAATATGGATACATTGAAAAGAGAGAGCGACCTCAAGAGACAAAAAAAGAGGGTTTGAAACGCTAAGGAAGCTAGTTCAGCAGATCAGAAGACCATTTAAACTAGGTTTGGCGCTTGTTGCCTTTCCCCAGTTGAACTCCCTGTTCTTCCTCTTCAGTGTAGCCATGTCCATAGGGCTTGTAGCCTCTATGCATATGGAAACGGAGCGGGTGCCTGTGAGGAAGACGAGGTGAGTTTTCCCTCGGGATGGTGGCTTCGTCACCCTGTAGAAACATAAGGTGAGTCAGCCAAGGCAACACCTGGACATAGATATTGCTATTTAGTCCTGGTTTGGACATGGATATTGCTATCTAGAGTCTACAATATGGACGGTTCTATCTGGAGGTTCTTTCAGATAGAAGGACCAGAGCAAACACACAAAAGGGGAGTTCATTCTCGCAAAGAAGTTTGGAAGGTTTGATCACAAAACATTAAAGAGGAAACCTATTATAGAAATGAGTCATAGCGGTAAGGCTTTGCGAGAGTAAATGTACCCGTTAATAGAAGACACGCGTCTAATGGAAATTGGGCCATGTTATGATTTATCTACCCTCAGAGGAAAGCATGATGAATGAAAGTTTTTTGGGGCAGGTAAAACGTATTTTGAAAATTTGATGGTTGACGCGATACAAATTCCAAGTTTGGAATTAAAGTCCATTTAATCCGGATTATCAGGGCAGGTGAGCAGTTAGAATCTATAAATGAGACTAGTTCCGTTCGAATAAGTTCTTGAAAGGCTTGATTCTGAGACCCAACTTGGTGTCTAAGGCCCAATTGACACATTGATTCCAAAATTTGGACTAAAGCGGACAAATACTTAAGAATTTTGAAATACCATAAAAAGGGGCTTAAGAGCTGTGGCCCAATAGTTACAAAATGAAAGTTTTCCTCTTTAACGATATTTTTGCCAACTCGAGGTCTTCCCAAGATTATTTGTACACATGTAGAGCGTTGCTGGCTTCTTCTTCTGCATCCTGCAGTAGCTGAGCTTCGCTCTCTCCTTTAATTGTGAGTTGGCAAGCGGATGCTTGATTTGAGTTAACTCTAGACCTCAGGCGGTCCACTTCAGCCTGGAGTACAGCTAATTCAGCTTCTTTGAGTACCAAAGCCTCTTGCTGAGTTGCTGTGTCTTTCAGGAGGGCCTGGATTCGTTGGTTTTCTTTTTGTGCTTGGCGAGCTAGTGTCTCCACCGCCTCTCTCTTACGTTCAGCTTCAAGTCTTAGACGTTGATGGACTTCGCTTCGGCCAAGGAATTCATGAAGATCTTCCTTAAGATCAAGTATATTATGGAGGAATTCAGCAGGGGCAGTGGCCTTTAAATTCCTAACTTGTTCTTAGACATGTTTAATGTCTTGAAGGGAATCCAGGCTACCTGAAAAGACTTTCTGTAGAGCAATATCAGTGGCAGTAGGGAGGCTCTGTTTGTCACCTATCGAGTGAGAGTATTGCGATCAAAGGAAGCAACGCGACTGGAAGGTTGAAAAGCTTGTCACATATCGAGTGAGAGTTCTGATATCCAAGGAAGTAGTATTCTCAACGCATCGTCAAAGAGATTGCTCTACTTTGCACTGATAAGGGAGTGTGAGGTATCGATTTCTGGGGCTCTACTAGAGACACAAATACACAAGTCCTAGGTTACTAGGCGAGAATGACTCATTCAGGTAAGGTTGGTGCTCTCCTTATCTTAATCGCTTATCAAGAAGTCAGACAACTTTATATTCTATATTCCGTCGAGAGACGGTGGCACGCCAGCATACGAAGCACATACAGGATAAACCGACAACTGTGGTCCAACTATCCGAAGTCAGTAAAAGAGACTAGTTTGTGAAAAGATCTTTCCGCGAGAAATATTTTAGCATCGAACACCCTCAAACGACGGCTCGAAGACCACGCCGGTGAGAGGTCAGTTGTTTGTGTTCTTCAATGTCGCCGCCGCGCTCTACCTCAACTTAGTGATCGATTGAGATTCCCTTTGGACGAGACTCATGAGAAAAAGAAAAAAAAAAAGAATAAGGATCTCAGCCGCACAACGGAAGATTGAGAAAGAAAAGGGATTAGGTAAACAAATTAAAAAAAATCCTCACAATTTGTTTTCAAATGTTGGGAGTTAAAGCCCAACCCCAATTAACTTGTTGACTCTTCCCATCTGCCGACGTTTATGATATATGTCAGACCCAAATCTAAGCTTTGCCTTTTTTTCTTGTAGTGCTAATATATAGGTTGAGCAATTTTTTGACCGATCGACAGTGAACATTTGAGTCTAGTTTGAGCAATTTTTTAGTATGCGATGGTTATGTGATTTTAAGGAAAGTATTGAGGGGTCAAGTCCCTCAATTGGAGGAGGAAATCCATGTGCATAGTACATGAGGAAAGCATTATTGGTTGTAACCTTTGGTGGCCCATCGGTGACCTATCGTATGGTAGAAGGCTAGTTACTATTGGAATAGCAAAGTCGGTGCAGTAAACTTTGAAAGGTAAGAAACAAACCTACAAGCTTAGGACTTAGGTTGGAGGTGGCAGCAAACTCTGAAGATGGGGGAGACATGCAGTAATAAGCATACAAGCAATGAATCTTTAAATAAGGAAGAAGCTTGACTTTTCTTCCAATTGCATGAAACGTTCTTCTTTTGCATGGTATGTGCATACAACCAATTGCCTATATATTGGCTTGAAGTTTGCTGTAATACAACCGAAGGCAAAGTCATACAAATGAAGAGTTTGTGAGAGTAATGAGATCCTTACTTGAAAAATTAGTGAGAAGAAAATTCTTTTTGAGAGATAAAGGTGTGTTGCCACTTTAGTTACTTACCAAAGTGAGATTATTTCTTGTAATCCCATTATTTTACATAGTGAAAGAGAGTACTACGTACTACTGTCCCCGGAGAGACGTAGGCACATTTGTTAAACCTCGTCAAACAATGTGTCTTTTGTTAATCTGTTGCTATTTCTACAAAACACACGAGGGTAAGAAAATTTAAATCTTAGGATAATTAATTTATCTATCCACCTTGTATTAATGTGGCATTCTTTCCCAACAAGTATATAATCCTAGTTTTCAAAGGTATAGTTACTTTTATATGGCCATGGTATAGACTTGTAGCTTAATAATTCAATTCAATCACTAGTTTGAGAATGAAATTGAAACTTCTCTTTATTTCTGCTCACATTTCTTGAAGCTAATTCGATATAAGATGGATGAATGTGTACTAGACGTACGCATCAGACTACATAAGCCGGTAGGTTGGTTTGGCATGCAAGTGTTTAGCTTTCGAAATTACTAAGCCAAACTTCTCAGTCATGTCCAAGCCTTGAGGTAGCAGGCCAGTTGGGAGCTCCCAGTTAAAGCAGTGCACCAGCTGTGCCAGAACTAGCCGAACAGTGGTTAGGCCTAGCTGCATACCAGGGCACCCTCTCCTTCCACTCCCAAATGGAATGAGCTGATAGTCATGTCCCCGGAGGTCTATATCGTTGTTCATGAACCTTTCTGGATAGAATTCTTCAACATTTTCTGACCAAATATTAGGATCTCTTCCGATAGCCCAGAAGTTGACAATGATCCGCGATTTTTTGGGTATGTCGTATCCGTCGATTGTGATGTCATTAATGGCCTCATGTGGGACGAATAGAGGTGCAACCGGGTGTAGTCTCATGCCCTCCTTGATCACCATATTCAAGTAACTCAGCTTTGGCAGATCAGTCTCTTCCACCCTCCTGTCCATACCAACCACACTTTCAAGCTCTTCTTGAAGATTCTTCATTACCCTAGGATGCCTCAGTAGCTCGGCAAGGGTCCAAACAACTGAATTAGACGAAGTGTCGGTGGCCGCTGAGAGCAAGTCGAGTAAGATGGCTTTCACATTGGTTCGATCAATGGAGTGTACTTGCTCGTCATTCGGGTTCATTAACGAAAGCAACACGTCTACGAAGTACTCGTTGTGGCCTTTCTTCCCATTCTTGATCTTAGCAGCATGTTCATGCTTGTCTATTATCTTCTCTAGAAGTTGATCGAACGTCTTGCTCAACGTCTTCATGCGCTTGGTGAAGCCCTGAGACAAAGAATACATTATACTGTATTGAATTGACATTATTATTATTATAGGAAATAGTATAATAAATTTCAAAAAAAATAACTGAATTAAAAAATTAACCTCCACACCCATTTAGATTTAGGCGCGGAGGTGTGGGTTTTTTCTAGTTAGAAAAAGGCCGGCCGAAATTGGCATTTCACATTTGGTCATTTAAGCTCACAGAAATGATAAACAAATTATGACCTCTGGTACGTTCTACGAATGAAATTGGTTTCTTATGAACCTTTGCATTTTTTTGACCTATAATGCAGTCCACAGAAACGGACCTCAGGTTCTCATCCTCAATCGCAAATGCATATGTAAAGTCTCCCACACACTTTGATATCTTTATAAGAATGATTCTGCTCAAGTTTGAATAATAACTAGTACTTTGTTTTGAAACAAAAATGAAGAAGTAGACGAGTTCTAAATAAGAGCATATACGTACCTGAATATCAAAGGCCCTGAGGAAAGGAATGAAATCGGAAATATTGAAAGCTCCACTCAGGAGAAACACCTCTTCAACAATGGCTTTCAAATCAAAGCTATCATCTCCTTTACAACCCAACACCATCCTATAGGTTATGTCCTCGTTCATCGTACCGATCTCCTCGCTTAAATCCACCACATCACCTCCCTCTACAGCTTTCCTCAGCTTCCTCACTAGGACTCCCACCTCCTCCTTTCGCAGCGGCGCAAAAGCCGCTATCTTGGAGGGACAGAACAGCTGCAGCGTGCATATCTTTCTTACATGGCGCCAATATGGACCGTACTTTGAGAAGGCCATGCCCTTTGAGCCGTAGGACAAGTGCTCTGAGACTTGGATAATTGGCCGGTTTAAGAAGTTAGTGTCGTGAGTTTTAAGGAATAGCTCTGCGGCTTTTGGGGAGGAGACTATTATGGCGGGTACGTTGCCTAGACGAAGTGACATTATGTCACCATATTTTCTGGCCAAGTGATGGAAGCTCCGGTGTGGGAGGCTTCCTAGCATGTGGAGGTTTCCGATGATCGGAAGCGACCGAGGACCAGGCGGTAGATTTGTGTGTTTTGACTTTGAAGAGGCTGAGATGAGATAGCAGAGACATGTCAGGAGAAAGAGGAGGATGGCTAATATTACTGAAGGACTAATCATTCTTTCTTGCTTTCTGGGTTGTGGCTGGAATCCAATTCATATCATATGGGTAATGGGTCCTCATATTTAAGCTCATAGTAGGTACGTGGACTCGTATTCATAGTGACTGGGTAACCACACATTCTCTGCATGCATTGTATAACGTTTTTGGACTTTTTTGGCGTGGGATAGATCATAAATGTGATGTCCATTTTTAGATTTTTTTTGCGTGGGATAAATCATAAATGTGATGTTTTAGTTTTAGTGAGTAAACTACAAAAAAAAAAATTAATTTTTGGGAAACAAAACAAAATAAAATGACAATTATAATATTAATACTACAAAAAATTCACTCCACTAGTATTTGGAAAACCAAGGACACGGGCCCAAATCCCAAAACGAAGTATCAGAAACCCAGCCCGTTAAGTCTATCAAAAAGAAAATTTTACCCCTTCACATAATTGATAAAACCCTAGCAGAAAAAATTCATAAAAAAAAAATCATTTTACAATCATTTTACTCTCTCCCTCTCCCTCTCTCTCTCTCTCTCTCTCTCTCTCTCTCTCTCTCTCTCTCTCTCTCTCTCTCTCTCTCTCTCTCTCGATCTCTCTCGATCTCTATCTCGATCTCTCTCTCGATCTCTCTCGATCGATCGATCGAAATGCAATAGCATCCACATTCACCGCCACGCCTCCGAGCTCTGTGCCTCCGTGCCACCGAGCTCTGGGTCGCCGCTCATTCGTGACCGCAATGCCTAGCGCCACTACTTGCCTCGAAGATGTGCCATCGCCGAAGCCTCATGCGAGATGCCAAAACACAATAGCAGCTGGCTACCGTTGTCAGCTGTCGAACCACGCCTCTGCTGCGCTCGACTTTGTGGCCTCGCAATGGCTTCATGCCTCAACAGATCTGCTAGAGTACAGCGCCTCCCCCTCCGCCGCCTCACGGCCTTTACCGTCACCTTCGACTCACCCAAAGCAACCTCTAAGTTGCCGCCTCATGGTAAGTCTCGGCCTCCGTACCTCCATGGCGGATACCCATTCAGTAGCAGCTGCCCCGCCATCTCGATCTCAACCACGTCTCATCTACAGCGCTGCCTCTGCTTCATATCGACGCCGCACAATATCATCGCGCCACCATCTGCATCGTCTCGCGTCTTTCCTCTAATCGGCTTATCCTTGGCTCACCGCCGGATAGCACTCACGAAGTTACTGCCTCGGTTTTTCACCTCATCATTCTCAGATCGTGACTCCAGAGTCCCTCCCCGATGGGATCGCGTCGCGGCTGGTCTGCGACCACAGTAGCAGTCACGGTTAATATCGTCGTCGCGCGACGCAGCCTCCATTGCTTGTGCCTCGACCTCCAGCTTCAACCTGAGGCACTGCTACTCAAATCCTCGCTTTGGAGTTTAATGCCTTTTCCATCAGGACTCCAATGATGCCGCCCATCGCATCTAAGATTTCATTATCAACTAGAATATGCAGCTCGTCGTGAGACTTCTTTGATCCGATTCATTTTTCGTTTTTGGTATATATGCTATTGTGAGAATATGTGATTTTGAATAAATTTGGGTTGGATTTGTGATCTTGAAGGGGGTCTAAATTGTGTGATGTATGTGCTACTGTGTTTAAAGGTTACTTGTGTAAGACTAGTCTAAATTGTGTGTTGATTTAAAATGTTACTGTGACAATTTATTGATTTTGAATGAATGATCGATTGTGAATGTTTCAGTTTTGGTTATGTCTACTGGATAATAATGTTTAGTTTGCTATGCGGTTATGTCTACTGGATTATACTGCATTTTCGGGTATTATTGTTACAGTTTTGGTTCAATGTAGCATATTCGGGAACTGCTACAGCATTTTCGAAACTGTTATTGCAATATTTGGGGACTGCTATTGTAAATTTTGGGATCGCTATTGCATTTTTGGCTCGAGCTATGCTACTGCATTTTTGGGCCTGATACTGCATTTTCGAATTTTCGGTTCGAGGTATGTTATTGCATTTTTGGGCCTGATACTGCATTTTTGAATTTTCTGATTGAAGACTGCTACTGCATTTTTGGCCTGATACTGCATTTTTGGCTTGATACTGCATTTTCGGATTTTCGATTCGAGAACTGTTACTGCGTTTTTCGGCTTGATACTGCATTTTTGAATTTTTCGGTTCGAGGACTGCTATTGCGTTTTTGGGTCTGATACTGCATTTTTGATTCGAGGACTACTGCTGTATTTTTGGGTCCGATACTACATTTTTGGATTTTTTTTAGGTTCGAGGACTGCTACTACGTTTCTGGGCCTGATACTACATTTTCGGTTCGAAGACTACTACTGCGTTTTTGGGCCTAATACTGCATTTTTGGATTTTCGTTTCGAGGTCTGTTATTGCGTTTTTGGGTCTGATACTGCATTTTCGGTTCGAGGACTACTACTATGTTATCAGGCATGGAAAATATCATGAAATGTGTATTAAAATTGCTACTAAGTTTTTATCGAAATTGTTACTCAACTTGTATCGGAACTTCTAATGAATTTGTATCAAAATTACTATTAAATTATTGGTTGAATTGATATTACATGTTTATTGATAATGTTAATAAATTAAATAATTAATTGAAGTTAAAAAAAGATTGAATACAAAATAAATTTGAATAAACATAATTTAAAAAGTATTAAAAAGAAAAAAATTAAGTAATTTCATATAAAATATTTTTTCTTGAAAAAAATAATAATTTCTGGTAAATATTTTTTTTAAAATAAAAAATAAATATACACAAAAAGACATGAAAGATTATAAAAGTAAATTTGTATCTGCCACATGACAGCCTACAAGCAACTTGTTCTTATTTGTAAGATTTTGTCCTTAGATTGTCTAAATTAAAGGGTATTGTCCTAATATGTATTTGATTCCTCGTATCTGTCATTTAGTGTAATTTGCTCTTAATTTTTCCTCTTATCTATTACAGTTGTTTCTCCCCTAATATTCGGGGGAAGTTTTTTTGTTTTAATTTTTAATTTTTTTACAATTCTTGTCGCTTTCTTCCTACTTTTCCTGGGTAGACGAACAATTTTTCTCTTTCTTTTCAGGAAAATTGACCCAAATGATCACTAAACTTTGTCAGAATCGACAATTTGATCACTGAACTTTGAAATATATCAAAAAAGTCACTGAACTTTAACTTTGTCTATTTTAAACATTCTAAGTTATCAAATATTTTGCTTATATAGATGAGATTATGAGAGAAATGCACATAATATAAGTGGGAGAAGTATGAAAACCACCATGAAATAAGAAAAATTAATATCCAAAATGGACAAAGTGATCAATTTGATAGAAAAAGTTAAAATTCAGTGATCTTTTTGATATTTTCTAAACTTCAGTGATCAAATTGTCGATTATGACAAACTTGAGTGATCATTATAGCTATTTTCCTTTTTTTTCAATTTCAATTTATTGATTTAGTTATACAATTACATTATTAACCCCAACTATTTAACTGTTATTAAATTTTTTTTAATATTTTAAGGGTTTTTTAGTAAAAAAAAACTATATTTTGGTCGACAACATCCTCTTTTTTAAAAGGAAAAATTACTAAAAATATCACTCAAGTATGACACGTTCTAAGCTTTGCTCACTTTTGTATGACAAATATTACTTTGTTCACTCAAGTATTACACTTTCACTAACTTTGCTCACTCCGAACCGGAGAAGTTGTCGGCGTCACTCCAATTTCTGGTGAACCAGAGCTCAGTCTATGCAAAATCAACCCAACAACAATTTTCTCAACTACACCTAAGTCAAATTCATCATGGAAGTGGCCAAATTTGGCCTTTGAAGTCAAGAACACCTAAACCTTCAAATCTTCAATTCTCCCTCATCGGGTTGAATTGAGGCTCGACTTTGGTATGAAAAGATTAACAAGGAAAAGAGCTACAATGCCCAATAGGTCTCCTTGGCTGATTAAAACTCGAATTCAAAACCCCAAATTTTGCATAATCTGGAGTGATCAAAGTGAATAAAATTGTAATATTTGAGTGAACAAAGTGATATTTGTCATACATACATGAGTGAGTAAAGCTTAAAACGTACCATGAGTAACATTTTTAACCATTTTTATTTTTTTAAATATAATATAGGTGCGGTCTGTTTACCAAAACTAGGCGGCAAGATTTTTATTCAAAACATTTTGAATACACGTACATTCAGTCGCTTTACTAAATTCAAATTATCATGCAAGTTCTACTAATTACGACAAGATAATGTTAGTCTATGCCTTGAATCTTGAAGTCGCGTCGGCGTTCGCGATGCGCGTTGGCATATGCGAGGCATGTTGGCATACGTGAGGTACGCGAGCAAGGAAGAATCTCTGGCGAGAGAGTCTTTGGCGAGCGTTGACTTTTGGCGAAAGTCTCTGGCGAGGAAGTCTTTGGCGAGGAGAGTTAGAAGTCCTTAGGCGAGCAAGACTTCTACTCAGGATTTCGTTAGGACTAGGATTCCTCATGCATTAAGGAATTGGGTTTCCTTAATCATTCTGGTTTAGGTTTCCTCAGACGTGTGTGTCTAGGATTCCTCTGGTATTCAAGACTCTGTTTGGCTATATATATACATGGGTATTAGCCATATGGGTGTGTGTGATATCTGGTTCTATCCTGTAGATTAGGCTTAATCTAGTGTGGTAGAGAGAT
Organism: Geum urbanum; assembly: GCA_946800695.1. Lineage (NCBI taxonomy): Eukaryota > Viridiplantae > Streptophyta > Magnoliopsida > Rosales > Rosaceae > Geum > Geum urbanum. The sequence goes on from OX327011.1 coordinate 45,908,286, forward strand.
TAGGTATTCTGTAATCCTAGGTTAGGCTTAACCTAGTGTGATATACTTGTAATCTGGTTCTCCAAGATAAAGTAATATGTTCTCCTTCTGCCGTGGACGTAGCTAACTCGCGTTAGTGAACCACGTTAAATCTGTTTTTGTTCTTACATTTATTTGCTTCCGCTATAACAAACTGGTATCAGAGCTTCGGCTCAGGATGTTTGGAGTGAATGTGAAGATCGACAAATTCACGGGGAGGAACAGTTTCAGTTTATGGCAGATCAAGATGCGTGCCTTGTTAAAGCAACAAGGGTTGTGGGCGCCGCTGATGAAGAAGGCAGTGGGTCCCGAGTCCGCTGAGATGGCCAGTCTGGAGGAGAAGGCACACTCGACTATCATGCTGTGTCTTGCAGATGATATCATCATCGAGGTTGCAGAAGAGGAATCTACATCTGGTTTGTGGTTGAAGCTTGAGAGTCTATATATGACGAAGTCTTTAACCAACAAGTTGCTTCTGAAGCAACGTCTGTTTGGTCTGCGTATACAAGAGGATGCACCACTGAGAGATCACTTGGATCAGCTGAACACAATTCTGTTAGAATTGCGTAATATCGATGTTAAGATCGAGGATGAGGATGCTGCCCTAATTCTGTTGGTATCTTTACCGTTATCATATGAGAATTTTGTGCAATCCTTTATTGTTGGAAGGGATACGGTGACTCTTGAGGAGGTAAGATCGTCTCTTCATACCAGAGAGTTGCGACATAAGGCAACTGGTACAGGTTCAGACAATCAGGATGCTGGGTTAGTAGTCAGTGGAAGTAAAGGACATGGAAACAAGGATAAGAAGAAATTTAAGAAGCCAAGTTTCAAGGGTCCTAAATCCAACGATGTCTGTAACTACTGTAAAGAAAAGGGACATTGGAGAAGGGAATGTCCGAAGTGGAAGCAGCAGGAGAAACCATCAGGGACCGTTGCTGTAGCAGAAGATGACACCAATTCAGAAGAGGATACGGCTCTAGTTGCTGATGAACATGCACATCGCGATGATGTGTGGGTTCTAGATTCCGGGGCATCTTATCATATATGTCCGTGCAGGGAGTGGTTCGCAACCTACGAGCAGGTAAATGGAGGCAACGTGACAATGGCCAACAGTGTTGCTTGCAAGGTGGTTGGAATGGGCTCAGTTAAATTACGGACACATGATGGTAAATTCTGTACATTGAACGAGGTTAGGCATGTTCCTCGCATGACTAAGAATCTGATATCTCTGAGTCATTTGGACAAGAAGGGATTTAGTTTCAAAGGAGAATGCGGGATCTTGCGTGTCTACAAGGGTTCAAATGTGGTTCTGAAAGGTGTCAAGTGGGGTACTTTGTATATTCTACAAGGTTCTACGTTGTCTGGTTATGTTGCTGTTGCATCGTCAGAAGTTCACAAGGAGGATATGACCAAGCTATGGCACATGAGACTCGGTCATATGAGTGAACGAGGGATGCAAGTTCTGGCTAAAGAAGATCTTCTGGGTGGCCACAAGGTAAAGGACCTTCGATTTTGTGAACATTGTGTGTTCGGGAAATTACATCGCAGTAAGTTTCCTAAAGTAATTCACAAGACAAAAGGCACACTTGATTACATCCATTCAGACTGTTGGGGTCCGTCTCGCGTTGAGTCTTTAGGAGGTCACAAATATTTTGTGTCGATGATTGATGATTTCTCAAGAATGACTTGGGTGATTATGATGAAGCATAAAAGTGATGCTTTTAAGAACTTCAAGCAGTGGAAGGCGTTGGTTAAAAATCAAACTGGGAAGAAGATCAAGAGGCTAAGAACAAATAATGGTCTGGAATTCTGCTGTTCTGAGTTTAATGAGTTCTGCAAGAATGTAGGGATTGCTAGGCATCATATAGTCAGGGACACACCACAGCAGAATGGTGTGGCAGAACGAATGAATCAGACACTTCTGGAGAGGGCAAGGTGCATGCTCTCTAATGCTGGACTAGAGAAGAGGTTCTGGGCAGAAGCTGTGAGTACAACTTGCTATCTGATAAATCGTGGACCTCATACTGGTATACATCTCAAGACACCTCTTGAGATGTGGTCTGGAAAGTCTGCTGATTACTCAAATCTGAGGGCTTTTGGTTGCACGGTTTATTATCATGTAAGTGAGGGTAAACTTGAACCAAGAGCTAGAAGGGGAGTATTTGTAGGCTATGGAGATGGAGTTAAAGGGTACAGGATCTGGTCTCCATCTGAGAGGAGGGTTATTCTCAGTAGGAACGTAGTCTTTGATGAGAATTCTATGTTTAATCCTACTATGAAGTCCATTGTTGTATCAGAGAATGGTAGTGTTGAGAAACAGGTGGAGCAGCAAGATGAGGTTGAACCACAGCATGGAGATCAACACTCACATTCAAAATCAAAGCCACTAGTAGATAACCAGCATGGTTTGTCTCTTAATCGGGTTAGGAGAGCGAACTTCGGGAAACCACCCACAAGGTATGGTTTTGAGGACATGGTGGCTTATGCATTTCAGGTTACTGAAGAGGTGGATCCTCGCGAGCCATTCACCTACAAGGAAGCAGTTACATGTACTGAGTCTGCCCAATGGCTTGCTGCAATGGGAGACGAGATGGAATCACTTCACAAGAATCAGACTTGGGATTTGGCCAAGCGACCTCAGAAGAGAAAGGTTATCACTTGCAAATGGATCTTCAGGAAGAGGGAAGGAATGTCGCCTGCTGAGGGTTTCAAGTATAAAGCTCGCTTAGTTGCAAGAGGGTTTCATCAGGAAGAAGGTGTAAACTACAATGAGATTTTCTCGCATGTGGTCAAACATACATCTATCAGGGTGTTACTAGCCTTAGTTGCACATCAGGATCTGGAACTTGAGCAACTAGATGTGAAAACAACTTTTCTGCATGGAGAGTTGGAGGAGAAGATATACATGACCCAGCCAGAGGGTTTCCAAGTTCCTGGAAAGGAAGATTTTGTTTGTAAGTTGAAGAAATCTTTATATGGACTAAAACAGTCACCGAGGCAGTGGTACAAGAGGTTTGACAGCTATATGATGGAGATTGGATACAGCAGGAGTCCATATGATTGTTGTGTTTACTACAACAAGGTTTCAAATGAGTCTCTCATTTATCCGGTCCTGTATGTAGACAATATGTTGATAGCTGCAAAGGACAAGTCAGAGATTCAGAAGTTGAAGGATCTTCTCAGTGCTGAGTTTGAGATGAAGGATTTGGGTGCAGCAAGGAAAATTCTGGGAATGGAGATCTACAGGGATAGGAGTCAGAAGAGGCTGTTCTTATCACAGAAGGATTATATTCAGAAGATATTGTCAAGGTTTGGCATGTCTACAGCAAAATCCTTAGATACTCCAAGTGCAGCAAACATTCACTTGTCTACTGCATTTGCACCTAAAACAGCTCAGGAGAAGGAGTACATGTCTCGAGTTCCCTATGGTAGTGCAGTAGGAAGCTTGATGTATGCTATGGTCTGCACTAGACCGGATCTTGCACATGCTGTCAGTGTTGTCAGTAGGTTTATGGGTAAGCCTGGAAAGGAGCATTGGCAAGCTGTGAAGAGGATCTTTCGTTACCTTAGAGGTACGTCTGACGTTGGTCTCATTTATGGAGGTGATACAGGGTGTTTAGTAACTGGTTATTCAGATTCAGATTATGCTGGGGATGTTGACACAAGAAGATCTATGACTGGTTATGTTTTCACTCTTGGTGGGTCTGTTGTTAGTTAGAAAGCTACTTTGCAGCATTCAGTGACTTTGTCTACAACTGAAGCAGAGTACATGGCATTGACAGAGGCAGCCAAGGAGAGAATCTGGTTGAAAGGACTGGTTAGTGACTTGGGTTTACATCAAGATCAAGCTATAGTGTATTGCGATAGTCTGAGTGCAATCTGTTTGGCTAAGGATCAAGTTCATCATGAGAGGACTAAGCATATCGATCTCAGGTATCATTTTCTAAGGAGTGAGAAGCGGATCAGGGTGAACAAGGTGGGTACTGCTGATAATCCAGCAGACATGTTCACAAAGCCGGTTTCGCATAGCAAGTTCCAACATTGCTTGGACTTGCTGAATGTCAGAAGCTGTTAGTTGCCCATTGGGGGCAACATCTGGGTTCCTTCTCTGGGAGAATGGAACATCGGGGTCCTTCTTTGGGAGGGATGACATTTGGAGGCAGAGGAGAAGTTTGGTACTTCGGGTACATCTGATTACTTGGGAGAGAGAATTCAAGTCAAGGTGGAGATTTGTTAGTCTATGCCTTGAATCTTGAAGTCGCGTCGGCGTACGCAAGGCGCGTTGGCATACGCAAGGCACGTTGGCATACGTGAGGTACGCGAGCAAGGAAGAATCTCTGGCGAGAGAGTCTTTGGCGAGCGTTGACTTTTGGCGAAAGTCTCTGGCGAGGAAGTCTTTGGCGAGGAGAGTTAGAAGTCCTTAGGCGAGCAAGACTTCTACTCAGGATTTCGTTAGGACTAGGATTCCTCAGGCATTAAGGAATTGGGTTTCCTTAATCATTCTGGTTTAGGTTTCCTCAGACGTGTGTGTCTGGGATTCCTCTGGTATTCAAGACTCTTTTTGGCTATATATATATACATGGGTATTAGCCATATGGGTGTGTGTGATATCTGGTTCTATCCTGTAGATTAGGCTTAATCTAGTGTGGTAGAGAGATTAGGTATTCTGTAATCCTAGGTTAGGCTTAACCTAGTGTGATATACTTGTAATCTGGTTCTCCAAGATAAAGTAATATGTTCTCCTTCTGCCGTGGACGTAGCTAACTCGCGTTAGTGAACCACGTTAAATCTGTGTTTGTTCTTACATTTATTTGCTTCCGCTATAACAGATAAATTAGAAAAAACGACAATTCTAACTCTTAACAGAGTCAATGATTCTGTTGTGCGTTATAACAGACGTACATACTATGAAAGTTTTTACTAAGACCCACAAACATATTCAACTTACCTGCATTTTCACTTTCCAGATGCCTTGAATGCTCGTGTCAACAGTATATATAGCTTTCCCAATAATGTCCAAAAGCCAATCTTATCATCATCTTTTCTGCAACCATCTACCGACCCAATAATGTGTTATATCCTCTCAAGTTATCTGGTAAGTTGAATATGCATGTGCTACATGTGTTATATCCTCTCTAACCATTTATCATGTGTTACATGATAACTTCCACTGCAGTTGGACAATATGTAAAACTTGCATCGTCTCTCTCTCTTGGTCTTCTCCTATATTTTGTTCTTTGTCGATTGAGATGTGTTGAGAAGTCTCGTCCGTAAATATTGTCGGCTTACCAATATGTAGCTAGTTTGCCCAATTTTTTTATCTATGGACTCATAATGAACGTTTTGCTAAAATTAATGCTCTTCTCTTGAAATCAATATATTATAAAGTTATTGACATGAGGTAAGAAGTTTCAAAGCTACTGTTGCTCACCATATTTCACTCTTTATGTCTACTTCAATAAATTGTAGTTGTAGACTTGTGTTGGAAATAGACAAGTTGTTGTACGTCTTTGTGTGAAGTTGCAAGTGTAACAGTAAGGTTAGAGTTGAAAGTCTGTCTCTACGATTAATATTGTAAGTTGCATGTGCTGTATTGTTTCCTATATAAAGCAATGAAGTGAGAAATACAATTTGGGCTCTTCCAAGTGCAGTGCATCAAGCACGTTTTCTTATTCATTATCATGTAAGTGTAAGAGTGAAAGGGAGAGACAGAGTAAAGTCTATGACCCCAACATTTGGTATCAGAGCTTCTCTGGTCAAAGTGAAACTGGGTGTTGTGAGTTCTCAAGAGAAGAGATTTTCAAATTAAAACTCTTAAAAAAAAAAACCATAGCAAGTACAAGTTTAAGTGGTGATCTTCGAACTCTAATATTCGTTGAAGAAAATTTTAATTTCTAGAGAATTAAATGAGGGCAATCCTTAAGTCTTATGATCTTCGGAGTTTGGTCGAAGGAATTCCAAGAGAAGAAACAGAGGCCTTGACCGATGCTCAGAAACAACAAAAGTTAGCTACCATGAAGAAAGACGCCAAAACTCTTGCAATAATCTAAGGAGCGGTGTCAGCTAGATGAAATCTTCCCCAAAATCTCAAATAGGATGAGATGAAGAATACAGAGGTACGGCAGAGGTTAGAGTTGTAAAATTGTAATCTTTATGTAGAGATTTCGAGTACACAAGAATGAAAGAAGGCAAAACCCTTGAAGATTATCTCACAAAGCTTACCAATATTGTGAACCAAATGAAGGCCTATGGAGAAACTTTGCCTGACAAGAGAGTTGTTCAAAAAATTCTCATTAGCTTGTCGGAAAAATTTGATTTCATTGTGTCTGCTTATGACGACCCGACCCTTGTCGAAAATCATCAAAATGAATAAATAGACAGATAAATCGAGGAAGTACTTGATCTGAAAATAATTTCGACTAATTTAATCAAAGAATATATCTGATAAACTTGTTACAACAAAATGGTCGTAATGTTATCAGAGAAACCTAATTTCTCCATCAACCGCACCGCCACTAGTGGAGACTCTCGTCACCACTTCCCACTAACTGGGTCGACGAAGCCTAAACGTTGAATAAACCTCATATTATGCTCGTATCGCCGATACGAACCTAATGACATATAACTTGACAAGTTTCTGGAAAAAAAAATTCAGTCATGCGCCGCCACAAGCGGCAGCGATTGATACACCCCTGGAAAACTCTCAGCGAGCCCTACTAACTGTCTAACTACCTCGAAGCCTAATTCGGCCAAAAACTAGCCAAAATCAGGCCCGAAAGAAATCTGCCCAGAAATCTTCCTGGTGACCTAACCACGCCGTCGAGCCATTTCAGAGCTCGAGGTACCTACCAATCAACTCATGAGGATGAGGGGAGCAAAACTCCTCAATCCTCGCTGCCTAAAACCACCGAAAACCTCTACTCACGGTGGAGACCGAAATCGAAGTTTGACGAAATCGATTTGAATCCGTTGAACAATACCTGCAACCAAATGATTCAACACATATTCATCATCTAGACATCGACACTAGACTATTCTTACCCAAATAGTCGCCTGAAATATCGCCGGCGACAACAACCCAAAATGCAGAAAACCCTAGAAGTTTCACTGGTTCAAATCAGCGTCTCTAATGCTCCATCACTATAATCATCATATGGAAAGTAACAAGGAAGAAAAGGCCTTTCCATTCCAACCGGAATCATGGTAGGAGGTGGACCAACGAAATTGCATCACCGACTAGAAGCTCTCCGGCGATTTTGGTTGCCAGAGCTCGGGCAACGCGGGTCACCTGGTCAGTTACTTGAAATGGAAAGTCTCCCTTTCCTTTTCTGGAAATTCCTATTTATACCTGCACATTTACGGTAACACAATTTTTGATATTTCCATCAAGCTTTCGATGACCATAACTTTTTTGTCGTAACTCTAATTTCGACGTTCGGCGTATCTACGAAATCGTCTCGATGAATACTATGACTTTCACTTGAAGTCAACCAATATAGTCAGTCAAGGAAAAATTCAATCGTAGACTTCACAATCTAACTATCAGTAAACAATATTTACTGCACTCGGGCTTAAATATTAAAAAATTATATAAAAAGGTCGGGGTATCACACTGCCATTGTTATTACTCAAGATCTTGAAACTTTAGGGGTTCAAAAAATCATCCATTCTTTCAAAACCTACGATCAAAGATTGAACAAGAGGACAGAAAATGAAATAGAGAGCGCATTCTCGTCACTCAGCCTCGGCTAAAAAAATTCAGTGCATTCTAGTTCTAGCCAAAGCAGAAACAACTTTTCTAAAATGAATTGGAAAGGCAAAAATAAGAAGTGAGAAAAGATGAGCAGGAACTTCGAAGAAATAGGCAATTCAAGTACCATGGCGAAATGCAAAACCTACAAAAAGTCTCATGTTGGTATCTGTTGGTTCAAAGGGAAGCCAAAATGTTATAGCTGTAACAATTTTGGACATACACAAAAAGAGAGTACGATGCAGAAGCAGCATCAGGCTAACTTCCCTGAAGAGCATGATGATGGCAACAACATATTCTTTGCTTGTCAAGCAACAACTACACCAAAAAATGAAAATTTTTGGTTCGTTGATAGTGGTTGCAGCAATCACATGACAACAAACAAATTCATTCTATGCGATATTGACATTACAGTGTGCACAACAGTGAAGATGGGCAACGGTTATTTGGTTCAAGCAAATGGAAAAGGTACACTCGTTGTCGGAAAAAAAAATGAAGAAGATTCATCAAGGAGGTCTTGTTGATACCAGAGTTAGACCAAAACCTTCTCAATGTTGGGCAACTATAACAAGATGGAGAAAAATAGAATCTTCCCGATCTCCTTTAAATATCCAAGAAAGGTGGCTTTGAAAGTTGATGTGTTAGATGACTCTTAGCTATGGCATAAGAGGTTTGGTCACTTAAATTTTCAGAGCTTGAAGCATCAACATCAAAGAAATATGGTGCATAGCTTATTGACAATTCATGAAGCCAAAGAAATATGTGAAGGGTGTGCCATCAGCAAGCATCACCGAGAGTCATTTCCTAAAGGGGTAGCATGGCAAGCATCTACACTGTTGGAGCTAATCCATACTAATGTGTGTGGTCCAATGAAGACAAAAAGTCAAGGTGGAAACATGTACTTTATCACCTTTATTAATGATTACTCCAGAATGACTAGAGTACATTTCTTGAGACAGAAATCAAAAGTGTTCACTGTGTTCAAGAAATTTTAAATGTTGGTTGAATGTCAAAGTGGGAAACTTATCAAAGTCTTAAGAAGTGATCTAGGAGGAGAATACAACTTAAAGAAGTTTGACAAGTTCTGCAAAGACATTTGGCTTCAAAGGCAACTGACAGCGGCATACACTCCAAAACAAAATGGAGTTGCAAAACGGAATAACAGAACAATAGTCAAAATGGCTAAGTGTATGTTTTATGAGAAAGGTATGTCACATGAATCTTGGGGTGAAGCGGTACACATGGCTGTTTATCTCATAAACCGGTGCCTACAAAAGCAGTGCAAGACAAAACACCATTTGAATCATGGAGTGGCAGAAGATCATCTGTTAACCATCTCAAGGTGTTCAGTTATGTTTGTTATGCCTACATTCTGAAGGAGACAAGATAGAAGCTTGATGATTCAAGTGAAAAGTACATTTTGTACGCTATAGCTCACATACCAAAGGCTATAGACTCTACAACTTGAATTTTTTTTTTATAATCTATTGAGATGTTATCTTCAATGAAAAAGCCTCTTGGGATTGGAAGCAAAATGCAGTCAAAGGTCCTAGCATTGAAATGCATGAAGAGGAGGAAAACAAAGAAATGAAGAAAGAGTTGTTGGAGAAATTTCACAACAAGTTACTCCGATTGGCAGTCCATAATCACAATCATACGGATCTTCATCACCAAGTTCAACTCCAACAAGAATGAGGAGTTTGAATGATGTCTATACAAGCTGCAATTTCTGTGTCACCGAACCAGAAAACTTTGAAGAAGTAGTGCCAGATGAAGCTTGGAAGAAAGCTATATATGGTGGAAGAGATAAATGTGATTGAAAAGAACAACACATGGGTGCTAGTGGACAGACCAAGTGACAAAGATGTCATTGGAGTAAAGTAAATTTACAAAACAAAGTTGAATCCAAATGGTTCCGTTCAAAGGAACAAAGCAAGACTAGTCGTAAAAGGCTATACACAGTAACCTAGAATTCACTACAATTAAACATTTACACTAGTGGCAAGGCTCGATACAATTAGGAGTGTGACCTCCTTAGCTTTTAAAAAAGGTTGGCATTTATATCAACTTGATATGAAATCTATATTCCTAAATGGAGTCCTGAAAGAAGATGTCTATGTTGATCAACCGGAGGACTTTGTTATCAGAGGAGAAGAAATGAATATGTACAAGCTGAACAAAGTATTTTATGGATTAAAGCAAGCACCTAGAGCATGGTACGGAAAATTGACTCATACTTCATTGAAAAAGGCTTTCAAAGAAGCCACAATGAGCCTACTCTCTACATGAAAACTGAAGGTATATCCGACATACTCGTTGTTTCATTATATGTCGATGATTTAATATTTACCGGAAGTAATGAGAGTTTGATTAAAAAAAAGTTCAAGGAAGAGATGATGAAAAAATATAAAATGAGTGATTTGGGTCTGCCACATTATTTTATTGGAATTGAGATTTGTCAAAATGATGATGGCATTTTTATATCTCAAAAGAAATATGCAAAGACTATGCTGAAAAAGCTCGGGATGAAAGCATGCAAGTATGTTTCTACACCATTGGTGGTGAATGAAAAACTTCAGAAAGAAGATGAAAGCAAAGAAGTGGATATGTCCACTCATTTCTGGTGCATCTATTGCTCAACTCATTGTCTGATCCATACAATCATTTTAAGTCACTCTACAACACACAAAAGGAAAAATAGAGTCTTAATGAGTTGATTTCCGTCTGTGCGCAAGAAGAGGTTGATATTAATAAGAAGGGGAATGCATTAGAAATCAACGCCATGAGAAAGTCAAAATTTAAGAAAAAATTTGTGTATAAAGAAATCTCAGGCAAGTTCATCAAAGAACATTGATTCTTCTAACTGCAGTAAGAATAATTCTTTCAAATGACCTTTGAAATGTTTTTTTCTGTAAAAAGACTGGGCATTTCAAGAAGGATTGTGAGGGTTTCAAGAACTAGTTGAACAAAAAAAAGGTACTTTATTTTCAAAATCTGTATTTGTCTTAAATTCCACTACTGCAGTGCTTGATAAATCAAGATATTTTGATACTACCTCACTCATTCATACGATCAACTCATTACAGGGATTGACAAAGATAACAATCCCAAGCAGAAATGAGACAAGAGTTTGCACAACAAATGACCAAATGGTGGCGGTTCAAGCTATAGGAGTTAAGTTATTATTTAAAAATAAGTTTGTATTAGTGTTGAACAATGTCAACTGTATTCCTAGCATAAATAAGAACCTAATATCTGGTTCAGAGTTTGTACTGAATGATGATTTAGATTTCTGCACTAATAATAAAGATATATATATATATATATATTTATATAAAAGTTGTGTTTGTTTTGGTGACGTTGTACTTTTAGATGGTTATTGGCATGTGAATTGCAAAATTATTGCCATGAAAAATAAAGTCATTGCATTTCTATCAATTGAAAAGGACTGCAGTTTTAAAAGAAAAAGTCAGCAAGATGTTTCTTCTTTTCTTTGGCATAAAAGATTAGGACATATTTCAAAGTATACATTGCTGGAACTTGTAAAACAAGGCATTTTTCCAAAGTTAGACGTCAATAATTTTGGGACCTGTATAGACTGCTTAAAGGAAAAGATGACCAACTTAAGAAACTTTGATTCCAAGAGAAGTGAAGTTATACATGGTTTGATTCATATTGATGTCTATGGCCCTTTTCCAGTGTCTACTACATGTAAAAATTCATACTTTGTTACTTTTATTGATGATTTTTTAAGATGATATTTTGTTTATTTAATTTTGAAGAAATCTCAAATCTTAGAGGTTTTCAAAACTCAAGTGGAAAGACAAACATAAAAACTTATCAAAATTGTGAAATCATATCGAGGAGGTGAATATTTTGGAACATATTCAGAAAAGGGTCAACACAAAGGACATTTTAATTTGTATTTGAAGGAATGTGGTATTGTTGCTCAATACACAACTTCATATACTCCTCAACATAATGGAGTTTCTTAGCGAAGGAACAGAACTTTGATGGATATGGTTAGGAACATGTTTATCAGATCAGGTCTTCCTAAATTTCTTTTGGGAGAAGCACTGAAAACAGCAAATAACATTTGTAATAGAACACCATTTAAAGTTGTCAAAGGTACTTCTTTTGAATTATGGTGTGGTTACAAGCCTATCCTAAATCATTTGCATGTTTGAGATCGTAAGACTGAAGCTAGAGCACTACCCAAAAAAACTCGCTTAGGCAAAAAATTTGGTGACGACAAAATACAAAATTGTCGCCTAAGTTAAATATTTCATCGCTATAGTAATCGTACTTAGATGACGAAATGGTTACCAATTCGTTTTCTAAGTCCATACTTTAACTCTAAACCCTAACCTCTAACACATTTAGACGACGAATGTCCTCCAATTCGTCGTCTAAGTCCATACCTTAACACTAACCCCTAAACCCTAACCCTTAGACAACCAAATTGGTATAATTCATCGTCTAGGTTTCCACTTAGACGGCGAATTCTACCGATTTCACCGTCTAAAATGAATCTCATTGCCTCCAATCAAAGAGCACGACTATATATACCATCTTAAAATGCATATTTTTTTTATCGAGGACATAGAGTAAATAATTCTTGGACTATAAGTGTTGACAGTTCGAAAGTCGGAGTCATGAAGATTCTTTTATCAACATTTTCGTTTCGTTGAAATTTCGGTTTTATGGTTGACTATATTGATCAAACCATTAGCGAACTTCGTATTTACTGAAAATTCGTCTACTTACATATTATGTTGTGATGAATATATCTAACGGTTGTTTTGTCCTAATTTAATTTCGTTAATATTGATATAGAGTGAATATAGACATACGAACACTTAGGTTAATTATACAACATAAGCAGATATATAACATGTTTTTAGTCTTAAATCAACTTTTTATGTCAAATTTCAATTAGTTTCTATCTAGTTGATAAATTAAGTTTTTACGACAAAACAAACACCCATAACTTCATAAACGGGTTTACAATTATATTTTATGATCGTTTCCGTCTTTTTAACTATTTTTCGATATATAATCACTAAATTCAATCGATCGAATCCTAAACTAATCCAAATTGGGTTGAATTTTTTTTTACTATATTGTATAAATGTAGTGGTTATATTTAACGGTTGATTTCTGATAATTTTTAAGCAACTACCCAAAATTAATTTTTCAGAAATTTATAAAAAATAAAATTTAAAAATCACTTAGGCGATGAAAACATACAAGTTCCGTCGCCTAAGTGAATTTTATTTATTTATTTTTTAAAATAAATATAAATTATTTTTCCGCCAAATTTTTAGGAAAATCTTTAAACACTTAGGCGGAGAAACTAGATAGTTTCGTCGCCTAAGTGAATTTTATCTTAAAATTTCTGAAAATTAATTTTCCACCAAATTTTTACGTATGCATTTTAAACACTTAGGCCGGCGACGAATCTTTGTGCTTTTGTCGTCTAAGTCCAGAATTTTGGCCTTTTTTTTGCCAAAAATTTCAAGGACTTAGGCGATGAAACTTCTCGATTTCGTCACCTAAGTGAAAAAAATTGGCATTTTTTTTAAAAATTTTAATCATTTAGACAACGAAACAAAAGTTTTTCGTCGCCTAAGTTAAAAATTTTGACAGTTTTTTTTCTGCCAAATTTTTTTGGCCAAAATTTTAAATAAATTAGGCGACGAAATTGTTAGGTTTCGTCACTTAAGTGACCCTCTATAAAACCCAAATCATTCACCTCTCTCTCTCTCTCTCTCTCTCTCTCTCTCTCTCTCACATAATCAAACCTTACACACCACCAACAGCACCACCACCACACGTCACCACAACACCACCACCACCACACTACCACCTCGGCACCACCACCACCTCGACACTACCACCTCGGCACCACCACACACCACCACCACCTCGGCACCACCATATATAAACACCACCACACAAAAAACCGCCGCCACCACCACCATCATTAAATTATATATTAATTATGGATTTTGTATTAATTATTAATTAACATGTAATAATTAATTATGATTTATTTATTTATTTATAAACAAAACAACCACTTAGAAAAAGAAATTGTTTAATTTCGTCGTCTAAGTTGTTAATTTATTTATTTAAAAAAAAACACTTAGGCAAGGAAAACCTTAAATTCTATCATTATTCAATAAAGTTTCCTCATCTAAAACCCTAGACGACGAAACAAAAAAGTTTCGTCGTCTAAGTACTTAGACTACGAGGCTTAAACGATAAAATTACTTCGTCACCTAGATGTGTTATTCTGATAATGATAGATAAACGCTGCCTCTGCTAGAGTTTGAACGCAGAGAGTTTTTCTTCTCTTGAATGCTTTATTAGTTGAAGTAAAATCGAATTGTCTTGATTTTACTCCTAAATCCTAGTCCCACTATAACATGAAACTCTATTTTGTGTATTGAATTGTAAATTAGATTAACAAAGTATTCCAATTAACTTTGTCTAACAAAAATAAACTTTAGTATTGATGAGTATTGTCATGCATATAAGATATTGAAGACTTGGATCATATTGATATGAGTGAGTTTGTTTAAATATTGAATGAATTGTATGAGTTCCTGTAAAGTACACTTTACAGAAAGTGCGGACAATCTTATTCTTTCAAGTAATCTAATGATTACCAATGTGCCACCACATTAATACTTGGTATTTTGGGAATTTAAGCAAAACTGGAGTTCACTCCGTTAACTCCCTCAAACAAAACGGAAAAAAAAACGTTGATCGATATCAAATGATCAATATGTGATCTGGGAAGAAAGTAAAATATCAATCTGAAACCCTAAATGGAACGATCGATCGATGCAGATACTTTAAATAAGTGTCATAGAAATCCATCTCTTGTCTTGCTATCTCCTACTTCTGATTCATACAATTGTCTCATTCCTACTTCCGAATCTTAAGTTAACAGAGAATGGAGAAGTTGAGTCAAGAGAGCACGAAAGCGTAATAACTCAATCAATCCATGAATTCATGATCCAGTTCTTTGATCGTTGTAAGTTCTCATTCATTTGGGTATAGGGCTATAGATTAGGGCATGGAAATTGATATCATGGTGGAGGAACCGAGGAATTGAGAATTTTGGTATTGAAAGATGTTGTCATATCAGATTGAAGATCTGGCCGGGAAGTTGAACTATTCGAATGCAAACCAACCCAAATCTCATGAGTCTTCGTTTGTAATCTTTTGTGTAATCAACTAGTAAACCACTTACTCAAATATATATGATCTAACATTTATGTATGTGATAATCATGATAAAATATTATTGTTTACAAATCTCAATTCCTATATATGCAGATGAATGTAACAATTCTTATTTCTTCATTTATAGGTTGCAGAGGTTGACTGTCTCTCTTTCTTCTAGATTTTTTTTTGGCGTAAGGGGTTAACAGCAAGTTAGCTACAGTTTTGCTTAAATTCCCAAAATACCAAGTATTAATATGTGGCACATTGGTAACCATTAGATTACTTGAAAGAATAAAATTGTCCGCACTTTCTGTAAAGTGGATTTCAGAGGAGCTGAATCCAAGCATTTGTGGACTTCATACATATTGATATGTTTGAACAATGAATTGTAGCTAGATCGATTTGGTGATGGAGAGAATTGCATAGATCCATATTGATTTGTTTTGAATAATGAACAGTAGGTAGATCAATCTGTGGATGGAGAGGATGGTTTCTTACGATAACTTTTTATGTTCTCTTCTTCATCAAACGACATATGATTAGCACTCATTACAAAAAAAAAAAGTCTTTTAACTACGATACGGTATAAATGGCACCGATTTTGAATCCATGCTCATTTGCGCCTAGTGTCACAAAATTGAAATGGAAGGTGTTTCGTTGCAGCTATATATGATCAAGAAAGGAACGAATAGGAGGTCTATGAGCAAATTGAGAGGGTCAATAGCAAACTCTCAGGCTAAAAAGCTTGAATTAAAAGAAAAATAAACTATATAGATCGAGCTTGTCCTAGCCTAGGTAGGAAATATATCTTGAAATGAAAATCCAACAAAACCTCAGACTAGCTAGCTAGCTAGGCTTTCAGGATACCAGGACATGGGCAGGAGAAGTAGAGAATTCGAAGGTAAGCAATAACCAAGATCATGAACAAGATAAACATTGTGTTAATATATAGCCAAAATATTCCATCAATACACATTCACTTTGATTGAGCTGGGTCTTCTGTTACTTATGTACGTACTCATGATACCCATAAGTTTCACTAGGTGCACCCATTGCCTGGTATTGTACGTAGAACAATCTTATTATCAGCTACAGTCGAAACGTACTACTGTCCCATGCATACTTGAAACTCGACATAGAGTACTTATCTTTTCACAAACCTCCATGACTTAGAAATTAGAGCCATATAAAATCTTTGCTAAATGCAAAATTTGCTCGCTTATTCTTGCTCGCTTGTCTCATGTGATATGCACGTGAGGTGTACAAGTCATGTACTAGAAGTTTGGTTGGTTTCATAGAGTACGTAAGAAGCTTTGATGGCCCTTGGCGAGGAGCAAGGTCTTTGGCGAGGGGCAATGTCCTTTGGCGAGTAAGTTAAGTTGTTGAAGAGAGAGTTGTATAAATACAGAATATTGAGAGTTTAAGAAAGAGAGAGCGTAAGAGTGGTTCTCTCTAGTTTTTTAGGGCTTTGTGTGTAACTCTACTCTCTCCTTGTAAACCTCTATTGATAGTGAAGTATTCACCCGTTGCTCCGTGGACATAGACTATTGCCAAACTACATATATCTTGTGTTCTTGTTCTTGTCTTCTTATCTTCTATGTGTTGCTTGGGTTGTTGCCGATTTTTATTCTGGTTCTCTTATTATTGTGTTCATCTATTTTGTTGTTGGGTCATTTGGTGTTGTTCTCACACAATAAGTGGTATTAGAGGTTCGGCTTCGATTTGGTTGAGATAGATGGCAGATAATAAAGATGAGGATGTCAACCCATTTGTGGAGCTGAGAGCTCGAAGGTTACGAGGACAACGGTTCAGAATGCAAGATTTGAGGTGGAGAAATTTGATGGTACAAACAACTTTAGGATGTGGCAATGTGAGGTAAGAGATATGTTGACACAGCAAGAGTTGGATATTGCTTTGGAAGATAATCCCCAGTTGATGTTGGATGCCGATTGGGACAAGATAAACAAGATGGCTTGTTCGTCGATTCGTTTGTGTCTTGCAAAACCCCAAAAGTTTGCTGTGATGAGGGAGACGAAGGCTAAGGATTTGTGGCAGAAACTGGAAGACAACTACATGCTGTGATGAGGGAGACGAAGGCTAAGGATTTGTACCTTCTTCCATGGGACTTGGGCATGTTGGTGAAAAAGCCTTGCAAGATTTGGTGAAACCTGGGATCTTGAAAGGAGCCAAAACTTGCAAGATTGATTTCTGTGAGTTTTGTGTCTTGGGTAAACAACACAGAGTGAAGTTTGGAACCGTTGTGCATCAAACCAAAGGAATCCTCGACTATGTGCACTTTGATGTTTGGGGACCTACAAAGAATGCTTTCATGGATGGTAAGCATTGGTTTGTAACAATTGTTGATGACTTTTCCAAAAGGTATTGGGTTTACACAATGACACACAAGGATGTGGTGTTGAGTATCTTCCTTGATTGGAAGACGATGGTAGAAAACCAAACTGACAAGAAGATAAAAGCCTTGAGGTCTGATAATGGTGGAGAGTATATGTCTGATCATTTTCATAGAGTCTGCAGAGAAGCAGGAATAGTAAGGCATTTCACTGTTTCAGGGACTCCACAGTAAAATGGAGTAGTTGAGAGACTCAATAGAATCTTGTTGGAAAAGGTGAGATGTATGTTGCAGCAATCTAGTTTTAGTAAAGTATTTTGGGCAAAGGCAGTTACCTATGCATGTCACCTTGTCAATCGCTTGCCATCCTCTGCGATTATTGGTAAAACACATATTGAGATGTGGTCTGAAAAACCTGCAGATGATTATGATCATTTGCATATCTTCGATAGTCCTGTATATTTTCATGTGACTGAAACTAAACTCGATGCAAGGGCCAAGAAGGCTATATTTGTTAGTTTCAGGAGTGGTGTGAAAGGTTACAGGTTATGGTGTCCAGAATTGAAGAAGCTTCTGATCAGCAGGGATGTTACCTTTGATGAAGCTAGCATGCTTCACCCGAATGCCAAGGCTACAGATGAAGGAAAAGAAAAGAATGATAGAGATGTTCAACAGGTGGAGCTTGACAGAGCTGTTACCAAGAATATTTCTCCTCTCTAGAATGAAGATATAGAGTCTGGAAGTGAGAAGAAAATGAAGTCCAGAACAATGAAGATGTGCTTGACCAAAATGATATTGAGGCACATGTTAGAAGGCAGAGACAAGATCATATACCTGATCCTGGGTCCATTGCAGTAAGAAGACAAAAGAGAGAAGTCAAGAAACCTACAAGGTTTAGCAATTGTGTTGCTTATGCTTTTCCCATTATTTGTGCTAAGATCCCATCAAATTTCAAAGAAGCTGTTGCAATCCCAGAAAGTAGTGAATGGGATGAAGCAATGAAGGAAAAGATGAGATCCCTTGAGAAGAATAGGACTTGGGATCTAGTTCAGTTGCCTACAGGGAAGAGAGCTATTGGCTGCAAATGGGTTTATGCAAAGAAATATGCTACTGGACACAATAATAGCGTAAGGTACAAGGCGAGATTAGTCGCCAAAGGGTATTCTCAAGAGGAAGGGATAGACTACAATGAAATTTTCTCTCCAATTGTGAAGCATAGTACTGTCCGTGTGTTGCTAGCACTAGTAGCACCGTATGATCTTGAGTTGGTATAACTTGATGTGAAGACAACCTTCTTACATGGAGACTTAGAGGAGGAGATTTATATGCTTCAGCCTGATGGTTTCAAGGAAGATTGAAGGGAGAACTTAGTGTGCAAGTTGAACAAATCTCTCTATGGTTTGAAGCAATTACCGCGACAAGGGTACCTCAGATTTGATGAGTTTATCAAGAGGCAGAAGTACACTCGCAATTGGTATGATCATTGCGTGTATTTCAAGAGGTTGCGTGATGGTTCATTCGTCTACTTGTCAATTTATGTAGATGACATGCTAATTGCTTCAAAGAATGTGATGGAGATTGAAAAGTTGAAAGAGCAAATGAAGAAGGAATTTGAAATGAAGGATCTTGGCAGAGCCAAGAAGATCCTTGGGATGGAAATTACTCGTAACAGGAAAGATAGGTTGATGTGGCTAACTCAGAAACAATACATTGAGAAGTTACTGCAGAACTTTGGTATTTGTAGTTCAACCAAGCCTGTGAGTATTCTTTTAGCGAGTCATTTCAAACTTAGTGCTCTTTTGTGTTCCAAATCTGATGAAGAGAAGCAGTAGATGAAAAATATTTCATATGCTAATTTGATTGGAGGATTAATGTATGCTATGGTCTATTCTAGACTAGATATTGCTCATATTGTTGGTGTTGTTAGTTGTTATATGTACAATCCAAGAAAGGATCATTGGAATGCAGCTAAGTGGATATATACTTAGATATCTCCATGGGACTAGAGATGTTGGTTTGTGTTTTGAGAGATGTTCTGCAGATAGTAATCTTCTTGTTGGTTACATGGATTCTGATTATGCTGATGATTTGGATAGGAGGAGATCTACTACAAGTTATTTGTTTGCCATGGAAAATGGATCAATCAGTTGGAGGTCTATTTTGCAAGATACAGTAGCCTTATCTACCACAGAGGCAGAGTACATGGCACTCGCTGAAGGTATTAAGGAAGCTTTGTGGTTATCTGGTCTCATCAATGAGTTGGGCATATATCAGAAGAAGGTGGAGATCCATTGTGATAGCCAAAGTGTCATCACTTGGCTAAGTACCAGATGTATCACTCAAGGACCAAGCACATAGATATGAGATTCCATTATGGGCGTGATATTGTTGAGAAGAAGAAGATTATTTTGAAGAAAGTTAGTACTGCAGACAACCCGGCTGATATACAAAGGTTGTTGGTGCTGACAAGTTTGAGCATTGCTTGGACTTGGTACACATTCTTCATGCTTGAAGAATTGTTTGAGCAGTGGGAAGTTGGGATGTAAAATCGTGTGAACCCCAAGGTGAAGATTATTGAGTGTGGGCTTCACACTTGCTCGCTTACTCTTGTTCGCTTGTCCCATGTGATATGCACGAGAGGTGCACAAGTCATGTGCTAGAAGTTTGGTTGGTTTCATAGCGTACGTAAGAAGCTTTGATGGCCCTTGGCAAGGAGCAAGGTCTTTGGCGAGGGGCAGTGTCCTTTGGCGAGTAAGTTAGGTTGTTGGAAAGAGAGTGGTATAAATACAGAGTATTGAGAGTTTAAGAATGGGAGAGCGTAAGAGTGGTTCTCTCTGATTTTTTAGGGTTTTATTTGTAACCCTACTCTCTTCTTGTAAATCTCCATTGATAGTGAAGTATTCTCCCGTTGCTCCATGGACATAGGCTATTGCCGAACCACGTATATCTTGTGTTCTTATTCTTGTCTTCTTATTTTCTATGTGTTGCTTGGGTTGTTGCTGATTTCTATTCTCTTATTATTGTGTTCATCTATCTTGTTGTTGGATCATTTGGTGCTGTTCTCGCACAACAAAAACTAGCTAACAAAGTGCAACTTGATCATACTTGAGGCAAGCTAGAAAAAATTGAAACAACTAAACATAAAGATTATGCTCGATCTAATCTCATCGATCAATCCACCACAACTAGATGCTGATACTCTTGCCTGGAGATGGCAGCTTCCATGATAAGTTCCGGATTAATTTCGACGTCATTGTTTAAGAACATCTTTAGCAGATTCTTGGAGAAGCCACTCACCAGTGCCACCCCCGGTTGTGTTGCCTTCACCGGCGTAGATTCTGAGTCCCTCAGATCCCAGAACACAATCTGAGGCACCGCATTGCCGTACCCTTTCTACTTATACTTCCTCTGTATCACCTCATAGTCAGTCTCTCATCCCCTCGGAACCACCTCTCCTCCTCCTTCATAGCCTCCATGGTCTCCATAGTCTCCATACCCCGAAGCCGCATCAAACTCCATGTCACTAAACACATACACTCTCTTTATCATCTGCTCCGGCTTCAGCTTCCCATTCACAGCCACTTGGAGGATCAAATCAAATTCCTTCTGAAAATCAGTGTTCATTCCCTACTCCATCCTCCTTATAAAGTTAGTCTTGCAGCGGAGATCTTCGCCCTGAATCAAATGCAGCTGAGGGTTGGCACTGAAAGTGATCACCTTCCCTTTCCACGGCTCTTCACTAAGCTCCGAAACCAACAGCCCCAAAGCCACACACACCTCCATAGGAGTCCCACTCATACTCCCGGACACGTCACACACAGCCATGCAGTTCCTCAGCTTCCCTAACTTTAACATATCCTCCACCATTCTCTTCCACAGAAGCTCAGCCACCACGCCACCATCTTCTTCGCCATCATCCAAAAAAGCTATGATCTAATGCGGCAGCCTAGCACCACCTGCAATCGTGGTCTTTCCTTCTTTCGCATCCTCCAAATACTTCTCAAACCTCTCACGGTCCTTCTTTAAGAACCTTGCTTTGTAAAGCGTCATTGCCACAGAGGCCACTCTGTTATAAGGGAGCGAATGCCACTCTCTAGCGCTCATGTAGACCTCCGGTAACTCCAAGGCTCTCCTCAACGGCACGTATACCTCCTTCCTCAGCAGGTCTCTCACTCTATATGCGTAATGGGCCTCCTCAATTTCTTCATATTCCCGGTACATTTCTCGCGGGAAAACCCTCTAGCAATACTTTGGCAGAGTAGGGTCGCCTTGTCGAAATAGGAGTCCAGCGAAGGGCACCATTTCGCGGCCAAGCTTATCTTGTTTCTCTGGTGCTTCTTCAAGAACTCCATATCGGATTTTAGGCACTCGGTGAAAACATCAGAAATTTGGTCGAGCAGGAGCTGAAAATGGGGGTCCTCTTGGTACTTGGAAACAACCCTCCTGGCCATTTCATAGATCTCCTTATACTTCAACTCCTTGCGCTCCCTGCATTTTTCCTGGGCATTATCTTTCCTACCAGCCTCGTTTTCGGCCTCCATGGAAATCAAGCGCTCCCCAAATATATCCCAGATTTGTGAATAAAACTTCTCCAAATCCGAGTCTTGCTCGTAACTACATTTTCAATAAGAACAACATTAGATTAGTGTATATATGGTGGAACGTAATCTGACCAAGTGATCGACTGAAACAAAAATAATTGAAACTTAAACGTATCTAATGACAGCGTTCTTGGTCATGTCAAAGATTTTCTTACTCAATAATTCTCTGGCTTCCTCGCTTTCCAATTTGTCCCTCTCCTCTTTCCACCGTTTTTGATATTCTGCACTCTCATATACATCGAGTTTCTTCTTGTTATTCTTCACAGCCATGAGTCTCTCCCACAACCTCAGTAGCTTCACATCTCTACGTGGATGAGTAGACTCCGGATCCATCATCAAACACCGTCCCTTATGGAATGATTGGAATCTGTAAATGATCAATTCCCAATCGTTCTTTTGAGTCTTTCTGATGTCTTGGCCTTGTAAAATGCGGTACAGAATCTCCGGCAGGTCTTTGAAGTACCCGAAAGTGGCCACGGAGGCTACATTGTGAGCTAGGGTTTGAGGGTGGTTGTAGTAGAGCCAACACGCTGCAGTGTAGAACCCTTATTTGTCAGATTTTCCAGTGCCGCGTACACCTCGCAGGTTGCAGATGAGCTTTAGAATAGTTAGGGCGTTGTGGTCCCAAGCCAACGGTAGCTGTCCGTTTATATATTCCGGCGGGGTCTCCGACACTACGCGGAAGAAGAAATCAAGTCACGGGTTGCCGGAGGTGAGGAAAGTTGGAGAATTGTTCTCCGTCAAACCCAGTGAAGGTCTAGGAGGATGAGTTGTGTTGTTGTAGCTGGACACCATGAGATCCATGAAGGGATCTGAGGGATTGACTTGCGGTGGCGGCGGCGGTGGTGTGACTGGTCCGATCTCGGGAGGACCAAGAAGAAGAGTTGGGGTTCTTGGGAGATGGTAAATTGATGCCGCCAAGTTGTTGACATGGTTTTGATTTGGTTTGGCACCTTTGAGAATTGAGAGGATCTGTTGCTTCATGGAGGAGTTTGTGAAGGCGTAAATGGTTGTGACCATGGAGGAGTTTAAAGGGGTTTATACGAAACTTTTCTTGGCCACCAAGGGTTTAAGGGTTTAAGAGCTAGACGTGTTTTTCGCAACAGAATTTCACAGTTCAAAGGCATCTCAACACCTCACGTGCATAGTAAACCCTATCGGCGAGTTCTGCCGAGCCAAGTAAACCAAGAGCACTAGTACAAGTTTCTAGCCGATTTCCCTGATTTCTTATCATTCTCGAGATGAAGTCGACCAACGTAAACAAGGAAAACGCCATGACAACACATTTTGCGGCAGCGCTGGCCTTAGATGAAGATGATGGTGTCGTCGATCTATGCCCGGGACGCAACTTGTCTCTCAATCAATTGGAGAAGAGCTATCTGATAGCACGACTTCTCACCTTCAAACCGTATGATAGAGAAGTGCTAACAAGAAAATTTGGGAGACTATGGAGGATCTCTGGTCGAGTGGGAGTGCAAGAACATGGAGACTGGTTTTTGCTGGCTTTTGATAAGGTCAAAGATCGGAACAGGATATATAGAGGAGGTCCATGCGATTTCAACAAGGCCCCATATCAAATAGTGAAGTATGATGGCTTGGAAATAGTGGAGGAAGTTTCCATGAAAACCATAGGTTTCTGGATCAAGATCACAGGGGTATCCCCATGGTATCACACGGAGGAAAACGTCTTCAAGCTAGGTGATACACTTGAGGAATATGAAGGCAAGGATAAAGAGGAATTTGATAGGGCCGGGGTGTTATTGGAGTGAGGATCCAACATGCTTTGGGAAGACCGATTATTTTGAAGAGGGAATTCATTTATATATATATATATATATATATCGAATCTGAGCTTTCTTTCTACTATGACTACCTGACTGGCAGATGTTCGAGTTGCCAGAGGATTGATCATTTTGAAAAAGCATGCTTTCGAGTTCCAACCCAGATAGGAGAGCCGAGAGAGACATGTAACCATAGGGCTAGGGTTTTTGGAAATCTACTGCCAGGTTTTGAAGTCATAATGCCAAGAGCGGGAGGGGAGCTGCCATAGGGTTTCATGTTCACAACTCTGATTTTGCAATAACAACAAAGCATGCAAACAAGGAGGAGACCTATAATCATTCCTAGACGAGAAACTGATGGTGAGGATGAGATTGAAGGAAGGAAAGCAAACAAAGGTAAGGTAATGCAAGCAAGAATGAGAAATTGCAGCTAGTGGTGACAAACCAGGGGTCATTCGAGATGGGTGAAGCAGTGACGGAGAAAGGGCCTGAGGAGGATGGTCTGGTATATGCTATTTTTGAGGTGACAGAAGGGATTTTGTAGAACGTTGTGGCAATGGAGGCTATAAGGAATGGGAACTCAAGATTAGGAGTCATTAGTGGCCAAGAGGATGGGGTGACAGCTCCACAAAGTACTCCTGCAAAACAGAACTATAAAAAGAGGGTGGACAGATTTGTGGCTTCTCCAAAAACCAAAATTATCCCTCTCTTTGTGAAATCTATTGATTGATAGAGCATGCTTGAGAATTTCTTCACTAGAGAAGCAAAACAAAGAAGTGAGTGAGGAATGAGGGCGACCAATTGGGAGAAAAAACAAGAAGAAAGATAAGGTTTAGACGCTCAAAAAGTTCTCATGGTTGGTCCGTTGAGACTGACATATCTAGTTGTGGAAGAAGGAGGCTTTGCCATTGAGGGTAAGGCGAAGAAAAAATAAACATTAGATATAGAGGTCTTTTTAAACTTCAGTTGTTTAGTTTAATTAGACCTGGTCTTGATATGCTAGAATGACTATGGATACATCACTGCCTAGTTTAGTTTTACCTAGCCTAAAAACGAGGGTTATTCTAGGTATTTTTCGTTGTATCCGACAATTTTGTTTGCAATATATACATCTTTTCATCAAAAAAAAATCTCACATGCATATCCCCAAAATCATTGGCATGCACGATACATAACTGAATTGGAGTATGTTGGCTTAAATTTTGGGCAAAAGACTTAAAATGGTCACTCATGTTTGGTAAATTAGATACTTTAGTCACTCACCTTTTGAAACTATAACTTTAGTCACTCCTCCCACCCCATAAAATTGGGTAACCAAAGTTATACTTTCAAAAGTTAAGTAACCAACGTGTCTAATTCATTAAACATGAGTGACTATTTGAGAATTTTTACCTAAATTTTGAGTATATATGTATGTACTCAAAATTTAACATATTCAATCTTGTTATTATGTTTGATTCTAAATATATTGCATGTTAGCTGTACGTTCAAGAATGAAAGCCTCGTTATTATGTTAAATCTCTCTCTCAAAAACAAAGTTTGGCCGGGGAATAGATTGATGATGATGATGATGATATAGTGTATAATGAGGAGTCATTCTATAGTGTGCAGAGCATAAATATACAAAACAAAATTGACAGTCTAAATTTTTTTCTTAAGGTGGGACCTCCCACGTTCTCTATTGAGATTGTGACAAATGTTCCCGGCAGGAAACATATATAAGCCAATCGGCTAATCTGCAATAACCAAGCAACTTCATACAAAGTCAACTGGCTAGTGTACAAATAAATATATGGCCATTGACATTTTAAGATGTATGGATAGATATGTACAAGATCACTGATTGATCGATATTAGAACCGAAGGATACGAAGGAAATGAGGATGAGTGGTACATCCACGTTCTCATCGCTACTTCTCGTCTATAATAGTACTATCACATTCAAAGCTAGCTAAGTTCCATGCATGTCCAATACCAATTACCAAATGAGTATGATGTATGTCGATCAAACATATAGTATGCACACTTGGTGCAAATAAATCATATACTACTTTGGTATTAGCTAGTAGTCAAACATTCTCACTCCCGCTTGGATATATATATATATATATAAATCTCTCTATATATATATAACTATATATACATGAGTTCTGGCTGGAATAACGAGTTTTTTTTATAGAGATTAGCTGCTTTTTTTTAAGAAATGAAATTCATCATTAAAACTAACAAAGGCAGAAACCTCAGTAGGATTACAAACAAATACAAAAAAATAAGGCATAAGGAAGCCACTTAGTTCCTATACTCCTCCACCTCTACAAGCAGAAGGGGACTCAGAGATAGAACTAGTGCCAAAAAACTAAGAACTTGCTATCACAAACCCGGAGGACTAGGAAAATCATCATTCTGGAGCACTCAATGAGGGATTGTGGTGGCACATTTACCCATCTAAGAAGACCCACCATCCAGTTTCCGATCTTCGCTGCCGAATGAGCAGCTCCATTAGCATCACGAGCAACCCACCTCCATTGAACTTCATGAAAGTGGTCACATTGTTGCCAGATTTTCTTGACTATAGAGAAGCATCTCCAATCCACTGATCGTTTTCATCTTTGAATGTGTTGATGACCTCCAGTGCATCAGATTTAACAATAATTCTGTTGCACTTCAAACTTTGTGCCAAGGATAATCCAAGGCACACAGCATTAACCTCCCCCATACAGGCAGTGAGGCAAGTGGTATTCACATACGCACCACCAATCAGAACACCCAAATCATTTCTCAAAATAGCCCCTAACCCAGTAGAGAGTGTTCTACTATCCCAACTAGCATCAACATTAATTTTCACATACTGCTGTGGAGGCCTACACCACCTCTCAATACTCCTAGCACCTCTAGGAATAACCACTCCAACATTGTTAGCCCCCCAATACTCCCCCAATATAGCACTAGCACAGAAAATAACCTTTGAGGGGGAAACCTCACATGTTGATATACAAAAGAACATCTGGATTTCCAGATTTCCTAGCCATAAAAATAGATAGTTGACATCAGTAGTTTCCTCTCTTCTTTAGTGCCACCACTTCTCAGCATCCTAAGTATCCAGCAAGATAATGTAGCGAAAAAAAAATTGGCTGCTTTTAGTACAACAGAATTTTGGTTCAGGGATAATTCATTGTTTCATTCATCCCAAAATGGGGTTAATATAGATATACAATCGGTATCCTAATAGGAAAGGATATTTACATTCTCATTCCATAATTACATTCCCGTTTCACCTATACACATTTAGTTCTAATTATAAGAGAATATCAATGGGATATTTTCAGTAATTCTTTCCAACACTCCCCTTCAAGTTGGAGCATAGATGTCAATCATGCCCAACTTGTCGATCCATCCAGTAAATGCGTGATGTGGCAACCCTTTAGTGAGCATGTCTGCTAACTGTTCTTCAGATGTTACATATGGGAAGCAAATATTCTTTTTATCAAGATGGTCTCTAATGAAGTGTCGATCAATCTCCACATACTTGGTTCTATCGTGTTGAACAAGGTTATGAGCAATTTTAATTGCAGCAGTGTTGTCGTAATGTAGATCCATGGCTTTATGGAGCTTGAAACCTAACTCCTTTAATATATTTTGAATCCATAGTAGTTCACACACTCCATTTGCCATTCCTCGGTATTCAGCTTCAGCACTAGAACGGGCAATCATATTTTGTTTCTTACTACGCCAGGTTACTAAGCTTCCTCCAATAAATGTGAAGTACCCAGATGTAGATGCCCTATTTGTTTTGTCACCTACCCAGTCTGCATCAGAATAGTCTGTGACACCAAACTCTCCATTCATGGAAAATAGTATACCTTTTCCAGGTGAAGACTTTAAGTACCTAAGTATTCGCATCACAGCCTCCATATGTTCTTCACTCGGATCATGCATGAACTGACTGACAACACTAACAACATATGCAATATCTGGACGAGTATGTGAAAGATAAATTAGCCTCCCTACTAATCTTTGATACCTGCCTTTGTTCGTCGGCACCTGACCAGGATACAACTTCAGTTTATGATTCATCTCAATAGGAGTTTTAGCAGGTTTACAATCTAGCATTCATGTTTCAGCAAGAAGATTAAGCATATACTTCCGTTGAGACAAGGTGATTCCCAAATCGGATCTTGCAACTTCAATTTCCAAGAAATATTTCAGTGGACCCAAATCCTTCATCTCAAATTCTTGGGATAACCGCTTCTTTAAATCCTCCATCTCAGCTGGATCATCACCTGTAACAACCATGTCATCAACATATACAATCAGAGCAGTAATCTTACCACCCTTGCATTTAATGAACAATGTATGATCAGAGTTGCTCTGCTGATATCCAAACTTCTTCATTGCTCCAGAAAATCTCTCAAACCACGCTCTAGGAGATTGCTTCAATCTATATAGTGACTTTTTCAATCTACAGACTTTTCCAACATCACATGGATTACAGGTAACACCTGGAGGAATATCCATGTACACCTCTTCTTCTAAATCTCCATTTAGGAAAGTATTCTTCACATCAAATTGGTGTAATGGCCAGTCATGTCGCGGTGCTAAGGCTATGAGGATACGTACAGTACTGATCTTTACTACGGGAGAAAATGTCTCCTGATAGTCGACTCCATATCGCTGAGTATAACTTTTTGCAACCAGACGAGCTTTATATCAATCAATGCTTCCATCTGCATTCAGCTTCACTATAAATACCCATCTACATCCAACAGTCTTCTTTTAAGGTGGTGCAGAAACAGTCTCCCATGTTTCATTTTTTTGTAAAGCCTTTAGTTCTTCATTCATGGTCTGCTTCCATTTTGGATCTGCCAAAGCATCATGTACGTTACTGGGAATAGATACTGTAAATAATTCACTAACAACAAGTACATGTGTTCCAGTCAACCTATGGTGAGATACAAAGGTAGTAATAGGATATTTGGCTTTGGCTTCCATAGTTGCCTCATATTGCTTCTTTAGAACCCCCATTGTTTCTCGTTGAGATCTCCTTGGAGCAACCTTTACAGTGTCTGATTCAATATTATCAATACATACCTCATGTGAGATGTTATGGGAAAGTTCTTCAGTTGATGGAGGAGAATGGAGATCTTCATGAGGCACTGCTTCAGAAAAGGTTTGATCTTCAGGTAGTGATGTTTCAGCTTCAGTTCTCGACCCATCGAAAATATCCTTCGATCCATCGAAGTTCCTTCTCGGGTTCGTTACTTCTGCAGTCCTTGATGGATCGAGAATTTCATTCGATCCATCGAAGGGTGCCCTCGGGTTCTTCTCTCCTCCAATCGTTGAAGGATCGAGAATTTTCTTCGATCCATCGAAAGAGGGTCTCGGGTTTGCTCCTGAATTTCCAGCTTCAAAACTTCTCTCCAAGTTTTCTACTTCTTCAAATTCTGGTAGATTCAGAGAGTTTCCTTCATGTATACTTCTCTCCCCCTGAAGGGAAGACTTTGAAACTCCCCCTGAATAATATGGTTCAGATTCACGAAAGGCGACATCCAAAGAAATATGCATCTTGTTATGGAGCGGGTCATAACAACGATAACCTTTTTGAAATTCAGCATACCCAACAAAAATGCACTTCACAGCACATGGATCAAGCTTCTGAAAAGAACCAACCCCGATTTAGTTTCCTAAACCGGAATCGAACCCCTTCTAAAAACACGAACCGACAAAAACCATAAAAATTTCGGCAGAGTAACGCTACTAACGCGGAATTGCCTTTACCTGCACCCGAAAAATAACACTTCATCCTATGCCACAAAAGCCAAACCGTGGGCACCAATCCCATCCGGATTTCTCAATATCATGACAATAATAATAAACAGTAAACATAACTGTATAATATAGAAATTCTGGGAAAAACCACATAAAACATGTATCAGTATCGTATCAGAGCGACCTCTAGTGTATATATACAAAATATACAACAGTAGGCGAAACAAATGACCTACTGAAAAAGACAGGTAGCTCGAACAACTAGCCTCCGACCGCGACGTGAGACACCAGAATCTGAACTGCAAACTGGGCATGGAAACCGAAAACCCAGGGGAAAAGCAATAAAACGTTAGAGTGAGTGGACGAAAATAAACATATGCCTTTCACCAATTTCATATACAATAAACAAGTATAGCGAGATCGGAAAATATATATGGAGGTGCCAGGAAAATCTCTCAAGCCTGATGGTGAAAGGCTAGGGGAATCTCTCAACCCCGGCGGCATAACAGGGGAATCTCTCAACCCTGCCCAGAGGAATCTCTCAACTCTGGTCAGACTACCGGTGATCAGCCGAGTAGCCGAAGCATCGATGCAAGTATGCCATCACCATAAAAATATAAAATAATACCTCCGAAAATAATAAATAAGCTCAACATCTTATAAAACTAAATACGGAAAATTCACGAACTCGCAACGACTGTGAAAATATAAAAGTGTCCACTCACAGGTGAGCAAAGTGCGCACTCGCGCTAATCACGTGGTCCGGTGGAAGATCCCTCGCCCGAAGCACGATCTCGATCCCCTGAATAATCATAAAATATATCTGATCTAAATCACAATTCACAACACTGTACCACACCTCGGAAACCAACCGTTCCCGGAAACGTATAACTGATACAAAAATAATCAACGAAATTCCCGAAATCTCCACTCAAACCCTCGACTGAAAATCTGGTACCCAATTCACCTCGAAAACCTCAAGGCGACGATCGGGGCGCGAATACGAGCGAAACGACATATAACTCGACACATTTCAAAAAAGTCAACCGCCGCCGCTGCCGGCGGCGCGCCGTCAACGGGAGAGATTTTCCGGCGGCCAAACTCACCGAAGCTTCATCTCAACGAGCCCAACACATCTCTCAACTGTGGCTAAGTCCAATTCCGGCGAGATTGGCTGGAAATCAGGTCGAAACCCACGGGAAAACTCCACCGCCGGCAGCCTCTGATCTCCTCCGTTCTCCGTCCACGGCGCACAGTGGCCTTTGAGACCACTCCTAAAGGCACCGCCGTGGCCCCATGGTTCAAACCCCCCTAATCCCCGACCACCCCCGTGGCCGGAGTGCCACCGTCCACAAAACCCGATTCCGGCAAAAAATTCTCAAACTTCAACTCAACATTTCTCCCTCAATTCGACATCAATTCAAGCAAAACCAAGTTCTAAACTGCTTAGAATCACGAGGAGAACAATTTACCTTCCAAGGTCATGGCCTGAAATGGCCGGAATCGGCCAGTCCGCCGGAGGAAGTCAAACGGTCCGAAATTCACCACGGGTCAACTCGGTCAACGCCGGTCAAACTTCCCGAACAGTGTTTTCAACAATTTTTCGACTATTTCTGATATTTATACTCGCGTCTCGGGACGATCGATGGTCCAAAAGGGATAACCATTACGATTCGGATAAACTCGATACGAACGGATAAACTCGACGATATTCCGAAACTTCAAATATTCATATTATATTCCTCAGTCGTCGAAATAATCATCCGGAACCGCCCATAAACTCGAAATTGCATGTACAACAACTCTCGAGAAGAGACTCAACTCAAATTCTCGGCCGATAATTAAGTCGTGATTAAAACCGGCAAATCAATCAATTATCGAAAAACAGTAATTACGCGCTAACTCGTGAATTAAACTGATTACTCTACTGATTCTGTTCCGGGTCATCACAGCTTCCCCCTCAGTTGTTTGTTGATATGAACATACACAGTATACCCAAAAATTCTTGGCTCCAAATTTGACAAGGATGGCACATTCAGCAACTGATGTAACTTTTGATGCAGATTTTGAAACTCAATGACACGGGAAGGAGTACGATTAATTAAGTATACAGCAGAACGAACAGCTTCTCCCCACAAGTTCGATTTCACATTCATGCCAAAGAGAGAGGCCCGAACAACTTCCATAATCTATCTATTCTTCCTTTCAGCTAATCCATTTTGTTGAGGAGTGTAAGCGATGGAAGTCTAGTGTCGAATCCCATGAGTACCTAAGTAAGTTGTCATTTCACCATTCACATATTTGCCACCATTGTCAGACTGAAGAACCCGAATTTACTGCTGATACTGGGTTGTCACAATCTTGTGAAATTCAGTAATTATATTAAACACATCGCTTTTATACTTCATTAAGGAGACCCAAGTCATTCTGGTGCATTCATCAATAAAAGTCACAAAATACCTAAAGCCAGAGCAGGTGGGAACTTGGGCAGGACCCCAAACATCCGAGTGAATTTTCATAAAAGGGACAGAACATTTGAATAAACTTGGCGAATAAGTACTACGGTAACTCTTGGCAAACTCACATGTTTCACACTGAAATTCTGAGGTATTTACACGTGAAAAGAGTTGAGGTTGAAGCTTCTGTAGATATTGAAAATTCACATGACCCAAACGATGGTGCCATAACCATACATCTTCCTTAGCTTTATCCAAACTGATGGTATTATTCGCTTGTCCCGATAATTTCAATTTTTGTGCTCCACCGCTTGTCAGATCAAGATAATATGATTTCTCCCTTCGAATGCCATAACCAAGAATTTTTTTAGTCACAAGATCCTGAAAGATACAAAAGTCTGGATAGAAAGTGACAGAACATCCAAGTGTTAACAGATAGAAGGTTATAGGCAAGAGAGGGAACAACGAGAACTGAGTCTATTGACAGATTATCAGATATCTTGACAGAACCTTCACCAATAATAGAAGATGGAGAACCATCAGCAGTAGACACAACATGTTGAGGGAATGGATTAATGTTCTGTACCAGACTAGAGGTGTTCGTCATGTGATCAGTTGCACCAGTATCAATGATCCAGGTAGGAGTCGAAGATGATGCGGAGAAGGATGATGCATTACACTGCACCCCTAATTCAACTATATGAGTAGAAGTAATTGATGATCTACGCGATATCTTCATGTTTCAAATAGTAAAGTTTGTAAGATTCAAGATTTCAAGGGTTCAAGGGTTTCAATTCAGGGATTTCATGTATAACGGAAGAAATAATTCAGTGGTGGTAATTTAGGGTTTTTTAGTGGTGATGGAAATTCAGGGGTTTTTAACTTCAATTCGAGGTTTCAAGGTTCAGGATTTCGATTTCGAGAGTATTCAGAGTTTTGCGCTCTGATATCAAGTAGAATTTTGGTTCAGGGATAATTCATTGTTTCATTCATCCCAAAAGGGGGTTAATATAGAT
Source organism: Geum urbanum (assembly GCA_946800695.1). Classification (NCBI taxonomy): domain Eukaryota; kingdom Viridiplantae; phylum Streptophyta; class Magnoliopsida; order Rosales; family Rosaceae; genus Geum; species Geum urbanum. The sequence goes on from OX327011.1 coordinate 45,941,265, forward strand.
GTACAATCGATATCCTAATAAGAAAGGATATTTACATTCTCATTCCATAATTACATTCCCGTTTCACCTATACATATTTAATTTTAATTACAAGAGAATATCAAGGGAATATTTTCAGTAATTCTTTCCAACAAATACGTGATGGAACTGGTTTTATCCACTTCTTCAGCCAATGCAAATTAGGGTATGTTTAGTACAGATTAAACCCCAAATACTCTCCCGGCCCTGCTGGTTAATTATGAGCTCATGAAGCTATGATTGTACGTAACTAACTAGCTACATACGTACACATAACCATGACAAGTGATTTAGTATATGTATTGTGTCCAGTACGCACAGTATGTATTTAATTGGTCTTTTATGTATATAGGATGCATTCCAATTCTAACTGCAGCAAGCAAAATATGGATCTCAAAGGCGTATGGTGGTAGGTGACAGCCTTTTGCAAAGTATGGTGGCATGACAAGGTATGGTCAAAGTAAACCCTTCCCTCCCTCTTGCCAATTCATGTCACAATTATATATCAGACACCACGTACTACTCGATCACCACGACTTTCCCTCCAGAAATTGATCTAGTCAAACAACTAATTTATCAGCTAGCTCCAATTTGCTTGCTTGAGGTTCCTTTATTAGTAGTGTATAAATCGTAACACATTCACCACTATCTCTTCATTTCACAGCAAGCAGCAAGCTAGCTCAAAGTATAAGCTAGGCTAGAATGGCGGAGGATCATGATCGTCAGACTTCAGATTACGACGATCAACCTGAAGCTCATGAGGTCGATGATCAACCAAAACGAGGCCCTCGACCAATCCAATATCTTGCTCCACAGTCGCCTTCAGGCCCTGCACCATTCCCTCCTCAAAGTCCACATCACCAGAATAACTACCCAAACCAGCCACCTCCTCAACAACAGTATCCATCACAAAGCCCTCCTCCGTTTCAATCCCAACAGTCACCTTATTATCAGCAGCAGCCACAACAGTTTCCACCACAGAACAATTACGCAAACGCGCCCCCTCCGGCAAAATTTCCTCCGGCTAGTCCATCACAACCTCCTCAAGGCTACAATGGCAATCCTCAGCAGCAGCAGCCTTATCCGGAGCAAGGAGGGTACAATAAGCCAAACTATCAGTCACCCCAACCCCAACAGCAACAATACCAACCACAACAAAACTATAACTATGCTCCTTCCACTGCTCAAGGAGTTCCAACTAATAATTACAACCCGCAGGGAATGCCTGTGAGGCCTATGAATGGGATGCAGCCGTTTGGCACTGAGCCTTGGCAAAGTGGCCTCTTTGACTGCATGGATGATCCAAATAATGGTATTTACGCACCTTCATTTCTCACGTTAACTGCTATCGATCTATTTGTGATCACGCACACACAAACGAAAATATATGTGAAATGAGATTATATGACTCCAAATTTGTTGTGACATGCATTTCAGCTATCATAACGTTATTCGTACCGTGCGTTACTTACGGCCAGATAGCAGAAGTTGTGGACAACGGTACTACCTGTAAGTGAAAATTTCATCAAATATGGTGTACATTCCACAATATTTCATCAAATACAGCTTTCATAAGAGCTAAACTAATTAATTCACTAATTTTACGTGTGACTGCAGCATGTGCTACGAGTGGCTTGATCTACGGCTTGGTTGCGGTTTTCACATGGGTGCCATTCATAATGTCATGCACGTACCGCACGAAGATTAGGAGCAAATATGGGCTAGTTGAGACCCCTGCACCTGACTGGGTCACCCATTTGTTCTGTGACTTATGTGCTCTTTGCCAAGAGTACAGAGAGCTTAATATCAGAGGTTTGGACCCTTCGATAGGATGGCAAGGAAATGTAGCAAGGTCCGTGCAACAGCAGCAGCAACCTAATATGATGGCGCCACCGCCCAACCATATGATGAGGTGATCATCACCAATTCACCATAGACCAATCCTACAATGATTCGTCGACGAAGAATTAATATATTTGATTTGAGCAAATGGTTTTTTATGCCTCAATTAAGGCCTGTTTTGATTGTTTTAGTTTCATTTGTCAATAAGGTGGATGCTATTATTATTTTTAAGGTTGTAAGAATATTATGTAGTGGTTCATCCTTGGAATTGTGAACGGTTTTCCATTATTCAGCTACTAAATTATAAGTGAAGCTTTTGTTGTGATGTGTATAGTTTGGCGTAGAAAGACTATATGTAAGGCCGGAAATGATCACCACCTGATCGATCAGTTACTGATAGATAAGTTCATTGAACGATTCAAATGCAAGGCTGGATATAGTAGCTATGTTTACGCAACAGGTTGGATATGATTAATAGCTAGTCTGTAACAAAATGTTTTAAGTCTTCGGAAGATCAACTACAACTTAATTTGCACTAGTTCCCTCTGTTTTTGTTTTACGTAGTCTTCTTTTTTTGGGACAATCTTTGCACGTAGAGTTGTCACCGTACAAATCAAGTCGGGGCTTTTCCTTAGATACCTCGTTTTTATATAAAAGAGGTGTTGAAATTGTTGACAATTGGGTCCATTGACGCTGTAGCCCTCCCCTCCTCTCCTCCATGCACAGCAGCGTGGGACGTCCTGGAGTTGATCTCATGGGACGTCCTGAGGCAGAGCATGATCATCATCATCATTAGGCGCCGTCGAATTCCAACGAGGCATCTCATCAAGCACATGATAATGATGAGCAACAATCCCAGCAGGCTGAGCACCAAAATTCGCCTCAAAACCCCACTCGTTGCCAGACCTATGTATTAGGACGTCCATCCCGGCCACAAAAAGATGAGCATCAACAAGAACAAGGTCAGGACCAGCATCCAGACCACGTTTCACAGCGAAGCTCCTCCTCTGATGCCCCATTAATGCAAGAATTTCATGGAATTCGAAGTCATCAACAACCGCGGCAGCCACCACCACCACATCACCACCATGTGCATTACTACTTGCCACCCCCGAACCCCCATCATAATACTAACATCATGGCAGTGCATAATTGTCATAACCACTATGCACCACATGGCCACCACGTACACCAATTACATGCAATGCCTCCAGGTCTTAGGCCACAACCGGGGTCGTATTATTCTCCTCCTCCTCCTCATCCTCCCACACCTTCTCTCTATCAAACTCAACCTATGAACCACTTTGCTGCACCGCAACATCTGCATCATTCCCAACCTATTAACACCTATGGACAACAAGTAGTAATGTACCCTCCTCCGGCTGCTTACAATTATCCTGCTAGTGCTAGAAACCCCCAGCCCTATGTAAATTATAATAATGTAGCAGCAACTGGAATACCCATGTTGCAAAGTATACAACTCGTACCGATGTTGAAGGCTCAGGGCGGCCGGGACGAAACTAATTGGAAAACAGGGCTTTTTGAATGTTTTCTTGACCCTTCAAATGGTAATGTGTATTATCAGTGGGACTAAATTTTGTTTTCTTCTACCTATATATTAATATATATGCAGCAATATGATTCATTCGTGAGTGTTCCGTTCTATATTTCAGCTATCATGACGGTGTTATGCCCATGTTGGACATTCGGTCAGATTGCAGAGATTGTCGATAACGGCCAGACCGGTAAGTTCTTACCATGCAAAGAGCATAATCGTCTCCAAACTCTCCATTCCTTAAGCAGAGTAGTTACAATGTAGTAGCTTGAGATTGATCTAATCTATGGCTGGTGTTTTTCTGTTGTGCCATGCTTGCACAGCTTGTAGTTGCAATGCAATTATCTACATAATGATCGGGTGCTTCATCTTCCTGCCATGCATATTGTCATGCACATACCGAAGAAAACTGAGGAACAAGCTCGACCTACCCGAGAGCCCCGCTCCGGACTGCCTCGTTCACCTCTTGTGCGAGTGGTGTGCTCTCTGCCAAGAACATAGGGAGCTCGAACTCAGAGGCCTCGACCCTTCTTTAGGATGGGTAGGAAAGATGGAGCAACTACAGAGAGCGCTACAGAAGAGGCAAGGTACAATGGTTGCTCCACCAATGCCGCAAAGAATGACTGGCTATTGAAGAAGTAGCAGATTTTTGTAATACGGCCTCTGCTCATATCAGCATTGAACATCCAACTTGGTATTTGGTCTGTATGCTGAATGTAATGAGATGCTTTATTTTTTTGTTACAGACATTAGGAGGGGTAGGGAAGATGAATAGAAATATCTATATCTATATCGATGGATGTGAATACATAGTATCTGGTATACTTTCAGTTATCTCCTATTGCAGGTAGGAATATGCAGAGTACTTTTACTTATGGCTTCCAATCCTAAATTGAGCCCCCAAAAAAAGATGCAGAAGACTTTAAACATGAGCACATGAAATATCTTATACTGGCACATTACTCAACCGATATGTTATCTACAATAAAGGGGCAACACCCCGCTTATTCTGTTTTGATAATTTCTGTCAGTACTGTAGTTACAACCAGAAAACTCACTTTCCACGGAGGTTTTTGTTCTTTGTTTTTCAGAAATATATCTGTGATCCAATCTTCAGTATACACACAAGGTACACACGCACTTGGATGTTGATTGTGGCTTCCCACAGTCTAAGCTGTCCCTTTCGATCACCACTGCATATCCTTTTCCTTTCAAGATTCATAGCAACACATCGTACCTGGATAGCAAAAGTTAGGGAAAAAGAATTATTTCCTCCAATCAATAAAGGCAGAGTTTTTTCTAATCATTGTTAAAAAATACCTAATTATAAAGTAACAGACTATTATGTTCAGAATAAGACGGACAAAAAAACATATTTGCTTCAAAGAACAATATGGACAGAGTGCAGCAAGGAGCTGATGATATTTCCGTACCACAGCAGCTGTTCTTTGTGGTGTTCGGTATAGTTGCCATCCAGCCATTTTTGATCCAGTGCCAGAGAGGCCGCTAAGTTTCTCTTGAGGCCGATGAAAAAGAGACATGGAATTATCAGCTGCTCCAATTCCTAACCAATGTTCTGCCACATTGACGGACAATATTGCAGCATTGTGAACAGTAACATTTTTCACGCAATTATGTTTATCATATTCTACTTCCAATGGCCAACTCTTTTGGTCCCTTTTGCAGTCAAGAATCTCAAGATGAATGTAAGTGGTGCCCAATGTCTAATTACTCCAGTATGACTAAAGTTGTCTAAAGAGGACAAGTGGATAATGTACATGTATAAGTACCTAGCAGATAAACCACTTGCTGCAGCAAGGATTTGCTTCCTCTTTTCTTCTTCCTCTTCAGTCATAATGTTCGAGGGAAACCTGTCATATGTGTATCTGGCACCTGATCCTAAGAATCCAGAGAATAGGAGACCAAAGTAAACACCATTGCAAAGCTTAAAATAGTACATAAACCATCTGGATTACCCAGAAACTTGGATTAACAATAACATCAAACATACCTGATGTTCCTACATCTGTGTCTGCAATTGTAATAATCTCAGGCTCAACCGCATTTGAAGGAAGAATTGAGATAGGATTTTGGCCCCTTCCCAGTGCATCTTGTAACTTGTCAAGCAGATTATTGTTGTTTTCTTCAGAACCCAAACCTCTTTCTAGATAATCCATGAAACCATGTGACTCCAAAAACTGTGTCAACTGATAATAGAAACAATGAAATGACTAACCAATAGCAGTGGTAGCACGAGATTTCAAACATTAACAACACAAAATTGCAATCACAAACACAAGTACAGTGGTAACAGAAGTTACTATAATCATGAGTAAAGTTATTATAGTAACCCATATCAGGCAAACAACAGAAGATAGAGGGGGGGGGGGGGGGGGGGGGGGGGGGGGGGGTGGTACCATGGGTTCTGGGGGTCGCTGAGTTGATCGAGAGCGCATCTTCAAGAATGCTTGAACATTGAAGACGTGAGTAGCAGATAGTTCCTTCAGGAAAGAAACAATTTAACCAAATAAATTTCAAGGAATCAAAGAGTACAAATGATTAAATAAACTATCAAATATGACACCAGAAATAAGATAGAAAGATCCATACTATGAAGTTTCGATAGCCACTTAAAAGTGATGCAAAGAACTTTAAGAAAACTAACCTGTAGAAGAAATTAAATGCAAGGCATAAGTACCAAGGCATAAAGTTGCAAACAAGACATTGATATTGTTGGAAAGAGAAGCAATGTCCAATTGCAAACGAGAGATATATAAGCAAACAGAAGCATATCTAGTTGATATTCCATACTGAGCAACGAAGACTCAAACGACTAATATACTTGGAGCATATTCTTATTGCTTTGAGAAATGGAGATAATAATAAAAAGACCCCAACCATGTAGATGTTCTGATTTAACTCACTTTGCACCTAAGCATACCTAAGTTGAAGGTCATGATCCTCTCCCCAAGGTGTGTTGCCAAGTTTAGGATATTGCTCCGATGAAGTGCATAAACCATCCTTCATCATATCTATCCCCACAACGTTGGGGTACAATAGATGTGTTATTTCCTCACGCAAACAGCTTAGTTCTGGCTCGGGAATAGAAGGTATATCTTCTGTTGTTGAGATGCGATTGTACTCAAGGTCCACAACAACTACCTAGAACCACGGCAAAGGACAACAAAGCAAACAATAAACCCATTTATTTTCTTGTGTGTAAGAATTTATTAATTCTGCAATTTTCTAAAACCACGACAGGGGTTCATAAAGCTGTTATGTAGAACTCAAAGCTATATATGACACCATGGTGGTACTTTCCCACATACAAATAGAATATTGAGTACAATAGACACTACCACAAACATATTGTTCATCCTATTTATGCAAAAACAAAAGTGAGAATATGGAAAAGAACTTACACCATCCATTGCCAGATTAGATGTATCAACACCCAAGTGAAGTCCCATCATATATGGCGTGGGGGCATCAATATAGTCTACTCCACTGAAAAAGAGTAATGGAATGTAGACTTGCTTCCACATGACAAAAGAAATGCGCAGATTAGACTAGAGACCAACAGAATAACTATTAAAGGAAAATACCACAGAATTAGCTACTCCATTCAAACAATTTAAAGTATAAAGCAAGTTCATTTTTACATTAGGATATATATTTACATACGTAATTTCATATTATATATATATGTGTGTAAATAAGCTTGAGACCATTACATCAGGTCAATCCTTCTGCTATTTCTCCCACGGCCAATTCTCCAAAACAAAGAAATAAAAACGCACTTCTTAATAAAAAATTCAATTTTTTTTACATGAAGATCATAACAGAGAGAATATGAGGTCTATCAAACACTAACCACCTGTCATTCTGTTAATGAAAAGAAATTTAAAAAAAAAAAAAAAACAGCACCAGCGAAGCCCAGAACAATAAAGACTAACCACAAGTTATATTTTATACAACTGGCTAAAAATGAAGCTTACCTGCCAACAAAATGGATAAATTAAATAGCAAATAGCTTCTGATGCAAGGGTCAAAAGTGAATATCTGCCAAAAATAGGGCACATGGTTAACAAAAGGATGTCAAATTATACAACATTAAATGATCTTTAAGTCTGTAATATTCATACTTGTGTGACCGGATCAAAATCCTCCTTTCAAGCAGTACAGCTGTGAAAAATTTAATTAAATTGTCGACATCTAGACACTGTACCAATGGCTGAAATGATATCTGCATTAACGAAACAATGTACATGACAACCAAGTTGACATTAAAAAGCTGCAAAAAGAGCAATTGCAACCATAATAATGTAGAAGAAATTAAGCAAACGGCTGAGAAAGCATGAAGAAACATAGAGGCTTTACATCAACATGAGGGAGCCCATCTTTTGGTGGAGCCTCTACAGAAAGCAGACAATTGTCGATAGCAAACAAAACTCGATCCTTCCCAGGAGTAGGAAGAGGTACACTGGATACCATAGACGCAATAATATCCCACAACGGTTTGCTGTAAAGGTTGCACATAAATCAATTGCAGCGGTAGCACTCAAAAGACAGGACAAAATCACTAGCAAGATCCTTAAGTAAACGGAGACTAGGCGACCGCGAAACAAGACAGATACATTTGTCAGCATACGAATTCGCAGGTATACAATAAGCTTCTGCAATATCCTCACCAACCGGATCGCGGAAAGCAATGAAACTAACATAGATTTTCGAGCCGTCTCCCTCTACACCAAATCATAAATCGCAATTACAAACAGAGCTAAGGCCTAGCTACATAACTAACTGCAATATTTGACGAAAACTCTAATCTAACGGCTCAAATTTCACATGATTCTGACAAGGTTCTACTCCGACTTAAAAAAAAAACCTACGATAAATGTGAGCTTGAGGCGTACCTGTTAGAACAATGGGATAGCTCCGTGGAAACGTCGAAGCATCACCGGCGTCGTAGCCTGAAGAGTAGAAACAAACGCCAGCTGGCAACACACACTGAGAAAAACCACAAGAGCATAAGCAGAGCTGAAATTGAAGAAGAAAAAAAGCCAATTCCGGCAGAGCAAACCAAAGGAGCAGAACGGCGTCGTTTTAGGTAGTTACGGTGGGGAGCTGAGGCGGCGGAGGAGGGTAGAGAGTGTGATTGGCGGGAGGGTACTGGTCGAGCAACGACGGCAGGTACATTTCGCCGAAGCCGTGGAAACCTCTGGCGCCGTCGACGGTTCGAATCTCCGGTCCGAGACCGCAGACGACGAAGTACTCGAAGATCTGCGCCATTGCTGCTGGTCAAAGATTTTCTCTCCTCTCTCTCTCTCTCTGTGTATTGGAATTTGGAGAGAGAGGATTCTGAGATCTGGTTCGGTTAATTGAATTGTGTTCGAGGAAAAACAGTGTTGAAAATTGAAATCGTTTTGATTCGTAGTCAAAATAATCATTTTACCAGGAGGCCGAGTAGATTTTCTGATCGTCATTTTAACAGTGTCCGTAAAATTTATGAAGATGTCATTCGGGTCGGGTCGACGATGGTTTCCGAGTCTAAGTTGGGCTGTGCCTTTAGCCTTTTTAGGAGTTTCCCACGTCCATTGATGCCACAAAAACCTGCATGCCCATGTACGCATGTACCAATTTTAAGTTGCTAGCAATTTAACATCCATTTTCTCGAGTCACAGTGTTTTTGAGATCGAACGTCTAGTGAGATTTATAACATCAATAATCGAAGTATAAATCTTTATCACAAATTTATGTGAGATAAAGAAACCAATTTTTATTTTCAAAAAAAAAAACAATTTTTAAACTCAACGAACATCACCATAGACTAACTTCAAAGTAAATACATTTAGTTTGACATGCTTAGAAGGAAAATAATAATAACAACATTTAAGGTTGTCAGTAGTCCATTAATAAAAGTGACAGATTACAAGAAGTTTACCGATAATTGACACGATCAAAAGAATTTCTAGAGTAACATATACTAAGACATTTTAACCAAGTACCGTAACATAGTTAGACGAGCTAGGTATAACACAAAACTTAAGGAATGTCAGACCCCGCACCTTATCCAACATGCCCCATAAAACTATAGGACTAAAGGAAGTCGCTTCTCAACCTACATCTGATCTACCGTCGATTTTGGCTGAGATCAAATCTGGACCATTGGATGTGAAGAGGAGTTGAGGTATAAATAGGGAGTTTAAACATAAACCCTAACCCATTTCATTTTCAATGCTCAACCCGTTTAGCCCAGGTGAAACCGCGACGCCCAACCCGATCCAATAACCCGACCTGACGATTTCGCCGTCGTCCGACCACCTCCGACTATGATTTTTGGTCAGGTTTGATTCCTCTTTCCATCCTCTATTTGCTTTTGGGTTTGGTTTGATGTTTGTAGGTGTTTTCGGAGGGAACCAATTTGATTCCACTTCGTGGAGCACTACTGTTGTGCTCGGAGTTACTCTGAAGGGTTGGAGAGTTGTGGAACTCTCATTTCCCTGAATCGTTTGGTGTGGGTCATAAGCTCTGTCGTGGCTCGACGGTGGAGTTTCGATGCCGTGAGGCTCAACTGGCGATTTTTGCCACGCTGACTTTCGGTGCTCGTAGAGGATTAACACCTCTGATTCGAGGGTTGGGGTAGTTGAAGATTAGGTTGGGCTTGATGTCAGCTTTCGATTGAGGTATGAGGCGCCCTTGTTGGTGACAGTCACCGGCGAGAGGAGCACAGCCTTTCACGGCGGTTTGGGCCTCAACGTCGCCAAATTTGGGGTTGGCCTAGTTGAGGAAGTTGTTGGTCTCACTTAAAGCTTTTTCGACAGTATGTCGTTTATCATTGCCAAAGACAGTTGTCGACGATGGTGAGTGACAGCCACGCGTCGCCGTCCACGACCGAGCTCTGGCGAGGGAAAAGCTTAGTTTTACGATATGGGTTTCTGGGGTTCTTTTAAGATCATTTGTGCATTGTTTCATCGATATAGAGCGATTTCTTGTTAGTCAAGAAACTACGATCAGGATTTCGGCGAAGGGACTTCTACCTGACCGTAAGGCTAGCAGTATACTGTGAGTAGGCACCTTTCTTTTCATAGGTGTTATGTGAGTCTTTATGATGTACTCATGATTCAGTTATTTCGGTTTCTTAGTTCATTTATATACGGAGGCTATATATGTATTTTAATTTTTTACTCATGTTGGAGGTTATTTTATAGTCCGATTGTTTGCATCGATGCGTCGGTTACTCGGCTAATCCCCGAGTAGCTCCGAGTTGGGCCACAACACCCTCCCCCCCCCCCCAAGACACTTGATCATCTTTGGGCCACCAAAATGCCCTAGATGATCATGGGTTATCCTTGGGCCATGACAAACTCCTTGGACAACTCCTAGTGGCTAGAGATCAGAGTACTCTAGTCACTGCTTACATTATCTTATATCATTTTTGGGCTACAATTAACTCCCCAAATGATATTTCTTTTATTTTTTACAGACTCACGTGATAATTTTATTATACATTAGTGGAAAGGCATATAAGTTACTTTAATGTCTTTCTATTATAAATAGTTATTACTTTTCGTCCACTCACTCTAACGGTTTATATGTTTTTTTATCTCATTTCTCAGGCCCTTTCGATTTACATTGCCAAATTTGCAGTGTTTATCTAGAAGTTGCTGGTTCACGTCAGAGGCTTAGAAATCAAGTCATTTGCCATCATTAGTAGGTTTATAGTTTAACCTACTAGTTGTATCATATGTAAATTAGAAGTCGTTCTGATTTCCATGTTTTGTTTCCACTGTATGTAGTAAGTCATGATCAAGTACCTCTTTTAGTGTTTAAGTTCAGTTCTGTTGTAATACCTTTGGTTTATTGAATAAAAATGATGTATTGTACAATTTAAGTGTTTTGAGAAATCCGGATGAGAATTGGCGTCCCACTGTTTGTTTTTAGGAATTGATTTAGAAGTGTGGTTTCAAGTGCAGGTTTTGGGTTTACCTAATTTTAAGGGAAACTATGTCGAATTTTAAGTAGATTCCTATGTGTTAAGTTATGTCATTGAAGTCTAATCTCAGTTTAGCCAAATCAGGGTCGGGTCCTTTCACTGAATCCCAAGTCCATATCCAAAAGAGATCTAAGCCTAAAACTCGGGCTCAAAACTCAGCCAAAGCAGAAACTCTAAACAACCCTAGCTCCTTAAGCTGCCATAGACGCTGCACAGCCACAACACCGGCAGAAATTCACTTTTGACTTAACCAATGCCAGCTAGCTTTGACCATCACCGCATCACGGTAGCTAAGGAACTCGCATAAAACCTACCAGAGCCGACACTGCTCTCGGGAACCAACAAAGCCAACCTCGTGCAGCCACCAACTCCGACACACAACTGCGAGAGTCGTTCTGCAGAAACTCCTCAAGCTTCAATCTGACACGTGGGGGTCGCCAATCACCAGAGAATCGCACCCCACCCCACTCCGCATAGCACCCACATTAGTTTTCCCACCAACTCCTCCCAAAAGCCATGGAAAACTTAGCATGCAACCTCCCAAGCCAAGGAGAAGCAACGCTATGAGCTAGCGCATGAGAATCGGTAGCCTAAGAGGCTGCCGCTGAAAGTCTGCTAGGGTTTTGGAAAGAAAACCCTCTCATTTTTTTTGCATGTATGTGTGGGAGTTGTAAGGAATGATCTTGTAGAATATTTGATCAGTAAGATCGAAAAAAAGAGGGTTTACCCTCTTACAAAGTTGATCTTCTCAGTAGAGTGTTGATAGAATAAAGAAAATACAAAAAGAAGAGGAAAAGAAAAGAGAAATAGGAAAGGGTAAAAATGATATAGAAAATTTCACATAAACTAAAAAGTACTTAAAATAAAAAGTGTAAAGATAATAGTGTGATTAATGTTTTCTTTGGCTCAAGTCTTGACCAAGCGAATGAAGAGCGAAGACAGTGAGCAAGAAGATCGATCAACTTCTGGAGAAGATAATAGACGAGCATGAACAAGCTGCTAAGACCAAGGATGGGAAGCAAGACCATGACAAGGACTTCGTAGAATTAGGAAAACATCATTTCTCTACAACTACAGTATACAATACAACAAAACTACATGAATTACCTCAAGTATAATCTGCATATACATATGTTAGATAAAATCAATTAAAAGATAACTATTGATCCTGAATTCTTATTAGTAAGTAACATTCCTGTGTTCACAGAAAACTAACTGCAGTAAATGATATATACGTAAATAAAATTTTAACTAACATGAAAATCATAAATATGTTTCATATCAATGAGTAATGATATACATAGTTCATAAACATATAGTTTATACATGATTCATGAATAAAAATCAGCTACAACACCCATGTTCTTAATGTGACTTTCAAAACATGATACTGGTAATTTCTTAGTCAGTGGATCTGCTAATTGGTCTTTAGTTCCAATTTTCACAACCTCCAATTCATTGTCTCTAACACTTTCTCTCATAGAAAAGCACTTCACATCTATATTTCTAGATGTTGAAGTTCTCTTATTATTCTTAGAGAAAATACTGCAGCAGCATTATCACAATAAATAGTTAGAGGTCTTTCAATGGAATCCACAATCTTGAGTCTGGACACAAAATTTCTTAACCACAATGCATGAGATGTGGCTTCGAAAATTGCTACATTTTCAGCCTAAAATGTTGAATTGGTTGTGAGTCCCTGCTTATTTATTTTCGAATACACATACTACACCTCCAGCAAGCATAAAAATGTAACTTGATGCTGAAGTTCTCTTATTATTCTCAGAGAAAAATATTACAGCAGCATTATCATAGTAAATAGTTAGAGGTCTTTCAGTGGAATCTACAATCTTGAGTTTGGACACAAAATTTCTTAACCACAGTGCATGAGATGTAGCTTCGGAAATTGCTACATATTCAGCCTAAAATGTTGAATTGGTTGTGAGTCCCTGCTTATTTGTTTTCCAAGACATTGCACCTCCAGCAGGCATAAAAATATAACCTGATGTTGATTTCAAATCATCCACATCTCCCTTGTATGAAGCATATGTGTAACCTTCCAACTTTAAATCCTGATTTTCCAACTTTCTATAAACCAGCATGTAGTCTTTTGTCCAACATTTTAGCCACCAATGTTCATAACCACCATTAGATTGGAATCTATATAGCATATTGACTGCAAATGCTATGTTTGGTCTAGTGCAAACTTGTGCATATATCAAGCTTCCCACTGATCTTGCATATGAGATTTTTTCCATGTATTTTCTCTGCAGTGCATTCTGTGGACATTGGCCTTTGTGCAATTTATCACCTTTTGAGATAGGTGACATACCATCTTTGCAATTCTCCATCTCAATCTTCGCAGTACTTTTTCTAAGTAATGTCTTTGCGACAATCCCAGCACATTTTCACCCATGTCTCTTGTAATTTCAATACCAAGAACATATATGGCCTCTCCCATATCCTTCATGTCAAAATTCTTCATGAGAAAATATTTAGTGGATTTTAACATGTCAGTGTTACTACTTGCCAATACCATATCATCAACGTAAAACATCAGAAATATAATTTAGCTCCCACTGACCCTGCAGTAAATGCATTCATCCAGTTGGTTCTCAACCAATGTTTTAAAAAGTTACACATTTTTTCGTGTTAAGGCTAGACTTAAAGTAAACTGCGCTAGACCAATGCATTATGAGCAAAAAGTTTAAAAGGCTTATAATGAGGGCAAAAAATAATTAAAAGGTTTAAAAAGCTATCGCTTTTTGTATTTTCTTTGTGTCAAAATGATGTTTTTTATCGATAAAAAGAAATTAAAAAATGGCTTATAAATTTAAATGAAATAAAGATCATCATATAAATTATATTACTGTAGATATTTATTTGCAATGAGTATCGTATCAAGCTTGGATGAAGATGATGAATTTGAAGCATGAAGTTGATCTAATATTTATGTCTATGCCTGAGACTTTGAATTTTTATGTTCAAACTTTGAAATTTTTTAGACTTTGAATCTTGAATGTTTATGTTTATTGAATTTTTAAGCATAAATATTTTATTTAAAAAACTTCCGCGCTTTACGCTTTTCACGTCACATTTTTCATATATGTGAAGCTATCAATTTTCTACGTCATATTCACGTTCTGCGTTTTAAAACATTGTTCTCAACAAACCCAAATTTGGTAACCACATCATCAAATTTAAGGTACCATTATCTGGATGTTTGATTAAGACCATAAATTGATCTTTGAAGCTTACATACCTTTTTCTCATCTTTTATAATGTTTCAGGCTGCAACATGTAAATATCTTCATTGAGTCCTCCATTCAAAAATGTTGTTTTGACATCCATTTGATGTAACTCCAAATTGAAATAAGTCACCACAGCCATCAAAACTCTAAATGTATCTTTGGTTGTAATTAGAGAAAAGATTTCATTGTAGTCAGTTTCTTCCTTCTGATTATAGCAGTTTGCAACCAATCTTAACTTGTTCCTCTCTATTTTTCCATCAACATCCCTTTTGGTTTTAAAAATTCATTTGTATCATATTGGCTTCATGTCATCTGTTATGTCCACTAGACTCTAAACTTGATTGTTACTCATGCTCAGAAGTTCATCTTCCACTGCCACTAATCATTTGTCACTATTTTTGGAGTTCATTGCAGCTTTGAGTGTCACTGGATCATCTTCTTCTCCTAAACAAATTTAATTTCAATGCACTGCATGTGGTAGTCATTAGAAATAGCACATCTTATTTCCTTTCTTGATCTCAAGACTGGAACTACTTCCTGATTCTAAACGTGCACATTCTCAATTGCAACATCTTCTACTGTAGCAACATTTTCTACTGTAGGGGTTACATTGTCTGCATTTTGATCTTCTTCCTCGTGAATTTGATTTTTGTTTGCCACTGTGGCTGATTTACAAGTAAATCTGTTCCAAATAAAGATTTTGTACAGTTTGAATTCTCATGCAACAAATTTGGATAAATGAACCAAGTATCCATATTTTCAAACTTTGCAGATTCATTAGAGATATCAAACACAACATCACCATTGTCAAAAACTTCATCATAAAACATTGCCCGGTTTGTTTCAAAAAATTTAGTGCCTAGTTGGAGAATAAAATTTGAATCCCTATGATTTGTCTAATTAACCTATAAAGTATGAACTTAAAGATTTAGACTTAAACTTTTCATTCTTCAAGTTATAGGCTCCACCACCAGAAAAACGCACTTAGGCGATGAAACTTTTTGTCGTCTAAGTACTGAGGCGACAAAATTTTCGTCGCCTAAGGTTTGTCATTGAAGTCTCGTCGTTTAAGTAAGAACTTAGACGACGAAACAAACTTCGTCGTCTAGATTTTTAGACCACGAAAGATTACTGAAAAAAATGATGAAAATGTTTGTCGTTTTAGTGAACACTTAGATGGTGAAAGCAAAAATTCATCGTCTGAGATGTAACACTTAAACAACAAAATTTTAGGGTTTTTGTCGTCTAAAAGTTGATTTTTTAAAAAAATAAAAAATAAATCACTTTAAAAATAAAAAAAAATAAAAAAAAAAAATTTAGAATTGTCACCGTCTACAATTTCGTCGTCTAAGTGGTTGAATTTTTTTAAAAATAAAAAAATTTAAATAAACCACTTAGACGACGAAACTATTAGGTTTCGTCGTCTAAGTGGTTAATTTTTAATAAAATAAAATAAAATTTTCATTACATGTTAATTAATTAATTATATGCTAATTATTAATTAAGCAAAATGGCTAGGAATGCCACTCAATTATGACACCTTCTAAACTTTGCTCACTCAAGTATGACAAATATCACTTTACTCACTATCGAATTACATTTGTACTCACTTTGCTCACTCTGAATTTTGTAAAATTTGAAATTTTGAATTCGAGTTATAATCAGCCAAAAAAACATATTGGGCATTGTAAATCTCTTCCTTGTGAGTCTTTTCATACCAAGATCGAGTCTCAATTCAACCCGAGGAAGGAGAATCGAAGATTTGAAATTTTAGGTGTTCTTGACTTAAAAGGTTAATTTGACAACTTCCATGATGAATTAGACTTTGGTGTAGTTGAGAAAAGTGTTTTTGGGTTGATTTCGCACAGATTGAGCTCCGCCAATTAGAGTGGCGCCGTCAATTAGAGTGGTGTCGTCAATTCCCCCGGTTCGGAGTGATCAAAGTGAGTAAGAGTGTAATTCGATAGTGAGCAAAGTGATATTTGTCATACATGAGTAAACAAAGTTTAGAACGTGTCATACTTGAGTGACCTTCCTAGTCATTTTTCCTATTAATTAATACAAAATTTGTAATAAATAAATAATTTAATGGTGGTGGTGCCATGTGGTGGTTTGATAGAGAGAGAGAGAGACGAGTGAAACTTGGGAAACATAAGATAGTGAATTTTGGGTTTTATAGCCGACGACTTAGGCGACGAAACCAACAAATTTTGTCGCCTAACTGATTTAAATTTTTGGAAAAAAATCCCGCGGAAGAAAAACCCATCAAATTTTTAGAGCCTAAGTGTTTAAAATTTTCAAAAAATCTGCCATTTTTTTTTACTTTGACTATGAAAAATAAATATTTCGTCGCCTAAATGATTTGATTTTTTAGCAAAAAAATTTGGCGAAAAAAAAACCCGTCAACTATTTGGACTTAGACAACAAACCTTATAATTTCGTCTCCCAATTGAAATTTTGGCAAAAATTTTGGCGGAAAATAAAATGTCAAATTTTCTCTCTTAGATGACGAAATCTCATAGATTCGTCGTCTAAGTATTTTAAATTTTGAATTAATTTTCAAATATTTATAAAAAATAAAAAATTAATTTTGGGTAATTACTTTAAAATCATAAAAAAAATCAACCATTAGATGTAACAATTAAGTTTATACAATATTGAAGAAAAAAATTCAACCAAATTTGAATTAGTTTAGGATTCGATCGATTGAATTTAGTGATTATATATTAAAAAATAATTAAAATGATTGAAATGATTATAAAATATAATTCGTAAACACGTTTCTGAAGTTACGGGTGTTTGTTTTGTCATAAAAATTTAATTTATCTACTAGATAGAAATTAATTGAAATTTGACCTAAAAAGTTGATTTAAGACTAAAAACTTGTTATATATCTACTAATGTTGTATAACTGAAGTGTTCGTATGTTATATTCACTCAACATCAATATTAACGAAATTGAATTTGGACAAAATAACTATTAGATATATTCATCACAATATAATATGTAAGTGGACGAATTTTCAGTAAATACGAACTTCGTTAAGGGTTTAATTAATGTAGTCAATCATAAAACCGAAATTTCAGCGAAACAAAAATGTTGATATACAAATCTTCGTCATTCTGATTTTCGAACCGTCGACACTCAAAGTCCAAGAACTGTTTACTCTATGCCTTCGACGAAAAAAAATATGCATTTTAAGATGGTATACATAGTCGTGCTTTTTGATCGGAGGCAATGGGATTCATCTTAGACAAAGAAATTGGTAGAATTCGTCGTCTAAGTGACCAGGCAAAATATTGTAGAATTCGTTGTTTAAGTGATCACTTATACAACGAATTATACCAATTTCATCGTCTAAGTATTTAAGGGTTATGGTTAGGGTTTAGAGTTAGTGTTAGTGTTAGGGTATGAAGTTAGACGACGAATTGGAGGACATTCGTCGTACAAGTGTTTAGGAGTCAGGGTTTAGGGGTTAGATCAAGGTTAAGGTATGGACTTAGACGAAAAATTGGTAATCATTTCGTCGTCTAAGTACGATTACTACAGCGACAAAAATTTTCGTTGTCTAAGTGTAACTTAGACGACGAAATATTTAACTCAGGCGACAATTTTGTATCTTGTCGTCGTTAAAGGTTTCTTAGACGACAATTTTTTTCCCTCTAAGACGACGTTTCTTGTTTCATCTTAGGCGACGAAGTATTGTTTCGTCACCTAAGTGAATTGTTTTGGTAGTGTTCTAACTTCAGTCTTACAATCTCAAACATGCAGATAATTTAGGCTAGGCTTGTAACCACATCATAATTCAAAATGAGTACATTTAACAGCTTTAAATGGCGTTCTATTACAAATATAATTTGTTGTTTTCAATGCTTCTCCCCAAAGAAATTTAAAAAGACCTGATTTGATAAACGTGCTCCTAACCATATTCATCAAAGTTCTGTTCTTCCTCTCAGAAACTTCATTATGTTAAAGAGTATATGGAGTTGTGTATTGAGTAACAATACCACATTTCTCCAAATACAAAGCAAAAAGTCCTTTGTGTTGACCCTTTTTCTGAATATGTTCCAAAATATTCACCTCCTCAATCTGATCTCACTATTTTGATAAGTTTTTATGTTTGTCTTTTTACTCCAGTTTTGAAAACCTTGAGAACATTTAACAATTAAGACTTTTCAGAAATTAAATAAACAGAACACTATCTTGAAAAATCATCAATAAAAGTAACAAAATATGAATTTTCACATATAGTAAACACTGGAAAAGGGCCACAAACATCATTATGAATCAAACCAAGTATAATTTCACTTCTCTTGGAATCAAAGTTCCTTAAGTTGGTCATATTTTCCTTTAAGCAGTCTATACAGGTCCCAAAATCACTGAAATCTAACTTTGGCAAAATGCCTTGTTTACAAGTTCCAGCAATCTATACTTTGAAATATGTCTTAATCTTTTATGCCAAAGAAAAGAAGAAAAATCTTGCTGACTTTTTCTTTTAAAACTGCAGTCCTTTGCAATTGATAGAACTGCAATGACTTTATTTTTCATGGCAGTATTTTTACAATTCACATACCAATAGCCATCTAAAAGTACAGCGTCACCAAAATAAACACCATTTTTATATAAATACATATCTTTATTATTAGTGCAGAAATCCAAATCATCATTTAGTATAAACTCTGAACTAGATATTAAGTTCTTATTTATGCTAGGAATACAGTTGACATTGTTCAACACTAATACAAACTTATTTTTAAATAATAACTTAACAACACATATAGGTTGAACCGCCACCCTTTGGCCATTTGTTGTGCAAACTCTTGTCTCATTTTTGCTTGGGATTGTTATATTTGTCAATCCATGTAATGAGTTGACAATATGAATGGGTGAGGTAGTATCAAAATACCCTGAATTATCAAGCACTGCAGTAGTGAAATTAAAGACAAACACATATTTTCAAAATAAAGTACCATTTTTTGTTCAACCAGTTCTCGAAGCCCTCACAATCCTTCTTGAAATCCTCAGTCTTTTTATAGAAAAAATATTTCAAAGGTCCTTTCAAGGAATTGTTCTTACTGCAGACAAAAGAATTAGTGTTCTTTAATGAACTTGTCTGGGATTTCTTTATACACATAATTTTTCTTTAATTTTGACTTTCCCATGGCGTTAATTCCTAATGCATTCCCCTTCTTATTTATATCAACCTCTTCTTGCACACAGATGAAAATCAACTCATTAAGACTCCATTTTCCCTTTTGTGTGTTATAGAGTGACTTAAGATGCATGTATGGATCATGCATTGAGTTGAGCTACTGATGCACCAGAAATGAGTCCACACATCCACTTCTTTGCTTCCATATTCTTTCTAAAGATTTTCATTCACCACTAATGGTTTAGGAACATACTTGCATCCTTCCATCCCAAGCTTTTTCAAGATAGACTTTGCAAAAAAAATTTGAGATATAAAAATGTCATCTTCATTTTGGCAAATCTCAATTCCAAGAAAATAATGTGGCAGACTCAAACCACTCATTTCATATTTTTTTCATCATCTCTTCCTTGAACTTTTTTTTATCAAACTCTAATTACTTCCGTTAAATATCAAATCATCGACATATAATGAAACATCGAGTATGTTGGATTGACCTTCAGTTTTGATGTAGAGAATAGGCTCATTGTGGCTTCTTTGAAAGACTTTTCCAATGAAGTACGAGTTAATTTCCTGTACCATGCTCTAGGTGCTTGCTTTAATTCATAAAATGCTTTGTTCAGCTTGTACACCTTCATCTCTTCTCCTTTGATAACAAAGTCCTCCGGTTGATCAACATAGACATCTTCTTTCAGGACTCCATTTAAGAATACAAATTTCACATCAAGTTGATATAAATGCCAATCTTTTTGAGCATCTAAGGACACCACACTTCTTCATGTATTTCAATGCGGTACACAAATTATCATTGAAAATTGCGTCACCTAAGTCTAGCATTTTTTCAAGTTGTAAAGTCTATAGCCTTTGGTATGTGAGCTATAGCTTACAAAATGTACTTTTCACTTGAATCATCAAGTTTCTACATTGTCTCCTTCGGAATGTAGGCATAACAAACGTAACCGAACACCTTGAGATGGTTGACGGATGGTTTTCTGCCACTCCATTCTTCAAATGGTGTTTTGTCTTGCGTTGCTTTTGTAGACACCAGTTCATGAGATAAATAACTGTGTGTACCGCTTCACCCCAAAATTCACGTGACATCCCTTTCTCATGCAATGTAAACTTAAGCGAAGCAATTTTCAATTTAGGCGAAGAAATTAAGTTTCGTCGTCTAAGTGGCACTTAGGCGATGAAAAAAAAATTCTCTTTTAGACGACATTTTCCGTTTCATCATCTAAGCGTATCTTAGACAACGAAATATACATCTTAGGAAATGAAATAAAGTTTCGTCACCTAAGTGAATTATTCTAGTAGTGTATTCACGTGATCTTCTCCGGCGGCGGCCCGGGTATGGGCTTGCCATTATCGGCTTGCCTGTGGCGGTGAGTTTTACCATCAGATAGGAAGTCGAGGCTGAGTTTGACTTTGAGTTGTTTGGTTCTGGTTTAATTCCTTTGCATGTCTCGGTTGGAAATTCTAGGACGTGGTTTAGGTCTAGTGTTGACATTAGCACTGATTGGGAATCTCTCGATGGATTTCTTGATTGGACAGGGATGACTTCGGTTATGGCTATGGATTTAGGTTTAGGTAGGGATGGTGTGTAGGGGCTATGGTTTTGTGAGCGCTTTGATGACGATGTGTTTTGGAAGGTGGCTGGCTAGGAGGGTGTTTGAGATGACATTGGCGTGGTGGTGCGAATAGGTCGACGACAACTTGATGGCGGAGGAAGAGGGCAGTGTTGCGGTCATCATTGTGGTTTCGGCCGTGTGGTGGGCTTGGTTGTTGTGGTTTTCTTAGGAGTTGCTTTGGGCTTGCAAATTTGGACTGAATTTTGGTTTTTTTTTTGTTATGGTGTTTTACCTAAGAGAAACTTCAGAAGATCTCCTGAATGTGAATTTTATCAACAATATAAGGATTTTTACCATATATTAACTCCAACATATTTGTCATATCATTCTCTATTTTAGGAGTCCCTAAATTTTACATTTTTATCTCCTTTATTTATACCGAAAATGATAATATAGGTAATAAAAATAAGGAGTATTGCAATTATTGATTTCCTATTATGTTCTAAATGTAATTAATAATTATATATATTTAATAATTTCTTTAAAGTTAACTAATCAAAATCAAGCATTTATTGAAATGCATATAGTTAATTTTGAAGTAATATTGTTGGAGCAACCTTTCAAAATCACCTACCTAAATTAGCTTTGAGGTCAATTTCTGAAGAAAAAAAAAATAACAACATTATAAGATGTTGTTGGAGATGCTCTAAACCATGTTTCTACTACCAGAAAAATACATTTATGCGACGAAGCATTTTCGTCGTCTAAGTGACTTTTTTTGTCTTCTCATAATCGTAACCTAAGTACTTAGACGACGAAATTTTATTTTTCGTCATCTAGGTAGCCACTTAGACGACAAAATCAACTTCGTCATGTAGAAAGCTAGACGACGAAAAATTAATTAAAAAATGACGAAAATTTTCGTCGTTTTAGTGAGAACTTAGATGACGAAACTCACAATTCGTCTCTTAAGGTATTTTGAATTTTTGGTAAAAAGTTTTGGTGAAAAAAGAAACCGCTAAAATTTTGGACTTATGCGACGAAACCTACTTGTTTCGTCGCCTAAGTGATTTTGAATTTTTGGCAAAAATATTTGGAGTTAGGCGACGAAACTATTTATTTTCGTCATCCCAGTGATTTTTTTTTAAAAAAAATAATTAATTTCACTTACAAAAAAAAAATATACTTAAGAGCACTAGCACCGGTGAGCACCTGTTGCTGCTCATGCTCTCGAACGAGCAATTTTTGCTTGTGCAGCTTCTTTTTCAACGCGGTCAATGTGCTATTTCTGGCCGGGGCCGCCATTTCTCGCCTCTGCTCATGCTACCGGAGAGCACCAGTGCAGGTGCTCTAAGCGACGAAAATATATAGTTTCGTTGCCTAAGTAAATTTTTATTATTTTAAAAAAAAGAATTAATTTAGGCAAAGAAACGAACAGTTTTCGTCGTCTAAGTGAATTATTTTTTTTTTAAAAATATGAAACTTGTTCGTATGTCTATATTCACTCCACATTAACATTAACGAAATTGAATTTGGACAAAATAACCATTTGATATATTTATCATAACATAATATGTAAGTGGATGAATTTTCATTCAAAACGAAGTTCGTTAAGAGTTTGATCGGCGTAGTCAATCATAAAACTGAAATTTCAACGAAACGGAAACGTTGATATACGAATCTTCGTAACTTCGATTTTTGAACCGTTGACACTCACAGTCTAAGAATTGTTTACTTTATACCCTCGACAAAAAAAAATGTATTTTAAGATGGTACACATGATCATGCTCTTAGAGGTCAGATTGTGAAACTGTACTTGGACGACGAACAATGAGTTTCGTTGCCTAAGACTTTTTTGGTTTAGGAGAAAGGGTTTTAGGCTTAGGATTTAGGTTTAGGGTTTAGGTTTATGATTTGTTCTTAGACAAAGAAATGAAAATGTTCGTCGTCTAACTTTGCATTTAGACGACGAATTATGTTTTCGTCGTCTAAGTCAGGTCTTAGACGACGAAATATTAGTTTTCATCGTCTAAGACATTTCGTAGGCAACAAAAATTATTTTCGTCGTCTAAGTCATTTCTTAGACGACGACTTTTTGCTGTCTTAGGTGACGCTTTATGTTTCGTCGTCTAAGTACACTTAGACGATGAAATTTTGTACTTAGACGAAAAAGCCTTGAATATTTCGTCGCCTAAGTGACTTTTTCTAGTAGTGTTCTAGTTTTCTAGGTAGTTAGTTTTCTTCCTTCTAGCGGGCTTGAACCCGAGTTTAGTTTTAGTTCTAGTTTTTCTATGCGAGTAAGTGTTTGATAGACGCATAGTTTAGATTTTTTTTTTTAAAGAAGATTATTTTATGTGCGTTAATGTATCTGATCAATTTTCAATATATCACACAATTTGTGTGCATTTCCATAAAAAAAATTAGGAGTAAAATAGTGAAATTTTTTCTTATTTTTCTATATTTTTGTTTCTTCTAGAGAACCGATTTATTTATCACAAAACAAAACTAGTCTATGAGAGTTATTGCAAATACTAGTCGGATACTGAATACGTAATTAATAAAAATTAGAAATACTTAATAAAATCAAAACAATAGTCTAGTTTTGTGGAGAAAAAAGAGAGAGTATGAGTCGGTCAATAGCTAGCTGTCAACAAATCCTACTTGGGCATCAAGTAACTCCTTGTATAAAAAGCCATATCGATCAACTATGTAGCTACACCATCGCAGTTTTAAAACAACAGTACTGCAAAACCCCCCAGCAAAACCCAAATCCCCCAAAACCCAATATGGCCCCTTCTCTTCTCGGCCCTCCTTCCCTGAGACAAGCCCCAACCTCAACCCAGCCGGAAACAACCCAAACCAAAACCTCCTCCGGCGACCCCTTCATCGATCTCATGGTCGCCGACTTCAACAACCTCGCTCAACCTCGTCCTCAGATGGGCTTCACCGAGAACGGCTCCGCCACATTCGTCACCACCGGCGACCCATGCCTCGACTTCTTCTTCCACGTCGTCCCCGACACTCCATCCTCCTATCTCCGATCACAGCTCCCACTCGCCTGGGCCCACAACCCTCTCACCACCCTCAAGCTCGTCTGCAACCTCCGCGGCGTCCGCGGCACCGGCAAGTCCGACAAAGACGGGTTCTACACGGCGGCGCTGTGGCTCCACAACCACCACCCCAAAACACTAGCTTGCAATCTCGCCTCCCTCGCCGACTTCGGTTACTTCAAGGACCTCCCCGAGATTCTCTACCGCCTCCTCGAAGGCGACGACGTCCGAAAGAACCAGAAATCCGAGTGGCTGACCCGAAAGTCCGGCAGAGGATGTAACAGAATTCCGACGGCTCCTTTCAGAGGATTTCGCGGCGTAGCGACCGCCAAAAGATCCAAACTCGACCGTAGCGGCGGAGGTCGGAGGGGAAACAAGAACACTACACCGAAAGAGGTTCGGGTGCTGAACTCCATGGAGAGGGCAAAATCGGAAAAGCAAAAGGCCTCTGACTTGAGGAAGAAGAAATACGCAGAGATGGCGAAGAAGGCTGTGGAGAGATACAACCGCGACCCGGACTACAGGTTCTTATTCGAAAGAGTCTCCGATCTCTTCGCCGAGTGCTTGAAGTCCGATGTGGAGAGCCTGAAGGCCAATCGGCCCCAAAAAATCAGCCTCGCCGCCAAATGGTGCCCTTCGCTGGACTCGTCTTTTGACCGTGCGACTCTCCTCTGCGAAAGCATTGCCAGAAAAGTCTTTCCGAGAGGAGAGTCGTACCCAGAGTACGACGGCGTCGAGGACGCCCATTATGCTTATAGAGTCAGAGATAGGCTGAGAAAAGATGTGCTGGTGCCACTGAGGATTGTGCTGGAGTTGCCTGAGGTTTACATGGGAGCTAATCTTTGGGGGGCTATACCTTACAATAGGGTAGCTTCCGTGGCGATGAAAAATTATAAAGACAAGTTCTTGAAGCACGATGAGGAGAGGTTCAAGAAGTACTTGGAGGATGTGAAAGCCGGGAAGAGTACTATCGCCGCCGGTGCGCTGCTGCCGCACGAGATTATAGCCTCCTTGAATGACGGCAAAGGAGACGGCGGCGAGGTGGCGGAGCTCCAGTGGAAGAGAGTGGTGGAGGATTTGTTGAAGGAAGGGAAGATGAAAAACTGTTTGGCGGTGTGTGACGTGTCCGGGAGTATGTCTGGGACTCCTATGGAGGTGTGTGTGGCTTTGGGGATGTTGGTGGCGGAGTTGAATGAGGAGCCATGGAAAGGGAAGGTGATCACATTCAGTGCTAATCCACAGCTTCATTTGATACAAGGGAATGATCTCAAGTCAAAATCTGAGTTTGTCAAGCGAATGGATTGGGGAGGCAACACTGATTTGCAGAAAGTGTTTGATTTGATTCTCCAAGTGGCTGTGAACGGGAAGCTGAAGCCTGAGCAGATGATAAAAAGAGTGTTTGTGTTTAGTGACATGGAGTTTGATCAGGCTTCGGGGTATGGAGGCTATGGAGGCTATGGAGGCTATTATGGGAGTTATGGAAGAGGGGAGAAGGTGGTTCCGAGGGGTTGGGAGACTGACTATGAGGTGATACAGAGGAAGTATAGAGAGAAAGGGTATGGTGATGGGGTGCCGCAGATTGTGTTCTGGAATTTGAGGGACTCGAAGGCAACACCGGTGCCGGGGACACAGCCGGGAGTGGCTTTGCTGAGTGGCTTTTCGAAGAATTTGCTCAAGCTGTTCTTGGATAATGATGGAGAGATTCGTCCTGATGCAACCATGCAATTAGCCATCTCAGGGCCGGAGTACCAAAAGCTTGTTGTCCTGGATTGATAGTGTGTGTAGTTAGAAACTAATTAGGACTAGTAGTTTTATTTCGCTTTGTAGAAGAAAATTGAAAGTGAAATGAAAAATATCTTTCTTTTTCATCCCTTGTTATCTGCAATTTGGCTCTGTGTTTCTTTAATTGTGCAAATTGGACCCCCTGGTATGTTTTCTTACTATAATGTGTGAATAATCATTACCTTCTGTTAAAAGCAATGATATCCATGGGTTACATTAGCTATTGTGATCATCATTGTATAGAGCTTTTTCTGTTTTTCTTGAGTTTGTTCAAGTTATATATAAAGCAGAGTTATTGCTGGAAAACCCCAACAAATTCTTCGACCCATTTCGCGAAAAAGTGGTAAGCTTGATCCCTCAATGCTCTTCCTTATGTTGTTTTGGTGATGTTTGGGTTTAAAGTTATGTATACCAAGTGTTTGCGGAAATGCCTAGCTTAGTATATGTTAATTTGTAATTAAGCAGTAGAAGAATTAATATAATTTATAGTTTAAAGATATATATAAATATAATGATGAATTTTTAATTAGTACATGTGTGTATGTTATGTATGTATGTATGTATGTATGTATATGATGGACAAGAATTAGAATTGCCTTCTAAAATGGGATCAAAGATATGTCGTTGAAATGTGAAGTTTTGAGGAATATGTGAAGGCTAATGCTAACGGGAATACAATTCATTATTACCCGTGTATGAAATGTCAGTGTCTTAGCGATTTGTATTGTTTTACCATTGATATAATATGGGAGCACATGAAGAATAACGAGTTTTGGGATAAGTACACATGTTGGATTTATCACAGTGAAACATCATCAGCGGCTCATTATGATCATGGGAAATTTCCTGAGAGGGCCAGTACATCCAATGATCCAACAACGAGGTTAATCAACGATGTGTTTCCTTATGAGAGCGGTGTATTTTCTCAAGTACAAGATATTCCTCTCGCCGTTGAGGGCTTCCCTGCTATTGAGCCAGTCCAGCAAATCTCTAGAGTTGTCAACACTACCGATGTTGACAAGTACAACAAGCTGATTGCCTTCCAACAGACCCCGTTGTACAACGGGTGTAATAAGACTATTCTTGAAAGTGTCATGAAAGTAATGAATGTCAAAGTGGAGAACAAATTGAATGTCAAGGCTGTTGATGATTATCTGTAGTTGACTGCTTCGATGCTGCCCCCCCCTCCCCGTAATAGCCTTCCTACCACTCATCGTAAGGTCTGACATATCCTGAAAGATCTTAACCTTACCTGCATCAAAATCCATGCATGAAAATATGAATGCGTTCTGTTCTGAGGTAAAGATCCTGAAGGGAATGATCTTGAAAATCTTGATGCCTATTAGGTATGTCACACGAATATGTATAAGTTGACTCCTGCAGGGAATAAGAAAGTTGTGAAGGTACTTCGATATTTTCCGCTGAGGGATAAGCTAGAACGGTTGTACGTGTCTTCACACACGACCAAACCTATGAGATGACACACTGAGGGGGATTTGCCTGATGATAATACCCTTATACACCCTACTGACGGAGAGACTTAGAAGCACATAGTCAGGGAGTATCCTCATTTTGCATCAGAGGTCCGAAATATTTGGCTCGGGCTCTCATCTGATGGATTCAACCCTTTTGACAACATGAGTCTTCAATATAGTATATGACCAGTTATTTTAGTACCGTACAATCTTCTTCCATGGATGTGCATGAAGAATGAATACAATATGCTGACTCTGTTAATTCCAGAGCTGGGTTATCCAGGAAAGTGTCTCGATGTATATTTGAGACCCTTGATTAAGGAGCTTAAGTTTATGTGGAACGTTGTTCATCCCACTTATGACAAGTACAATCACGAGATGTTCCAGATGCATGTCATGGTTATTGGCACCATCAGTGATTTCCTGCCCACGGGATGTTGTCGGGCAACGTTGTTAGGGGATACATGGCTTGTCTAGAGTGCCTGACTGATGAGTGCGGCAGACTTTATTGCAGGAAGATTGTCCGAATACTTCACCGTTATTTTCTTGGACTTGATCACCCATGATGGGCGGATAACAAGGCATTTGATGAGACTGTAGAAAATGATGTGTAACCCAGGAGATGGACGGGGGATGAAATTTTAGAAGTGCTGAATGAATAGGATTTTGGGCAGCTTAACAATCATCATAATATAGTGGCGCCAATACCTGACAGACCCGATATGTATAAATTCTAGACATACAAATGCATATTCTGGGAACTCCCGTACTGGAGTAAGTTGTTGATCATGCACTACCTACATATCATGCATATAGAAAAGAATGTATGCAAAAGTATGGTGGGCACAGTGCTGAATTGGGAGCGGAAAACTAAAGACGACCCTAAGGCACGCATTGATATGAAAAGAATGGCTATACGAAAATATTTGTGGTTGAAATAAGGGAAGAAAAAAATGCTTCAAGCTCCTTGCACCATCAAACCTGACCAGAAGAATAAAAAATTTAGGTGGATGAGTCATGTTAGGTATCCTTCAGGCTATGCAGGAAATATAGGTCGGTGTGTTAACTTCCGGGACAATAAGATGTACAGATTAAAGAGTCATGACTGTCATATACTGCTTCAACGTCTCTTCCCTATTTTCATTCGATCATACCTGCCTCGTCTGGTGGTGGAGTCGTTAGTAGCGTTGTCAATATTCTTTCAGAAGTTATAAACTAGAGAAGTGAAATTTTTTGACCTGAGGGAAATGCAAGAGGACATCATTTTTATCATGTGCAAATTTAAGAAGATATTTCCCCCACATTTTTTTGACATCGTGCATCACCTGATGATGCATCTTCCCGAACAATTGTTGATTACTGGTCCAGTACACTACACTTGGATGTATCACATGGAAATGTACGATTCAACATCTGAAGATCAATTTGTTTTTATATAAAATTATTTTTCAATAATCATAAGATAACATGCACTTTGCAACTTGATAGACAACTGAAGGACTACAAAGATCATGTGGCTAATAACTCCGTACCTGAAGAATGTATAACTAAAGCATATCTTGCGCACGAGTGCGTAACATACACCAATTTGTATTTGGGAGCGTTGGAGGACCCTCTACAACATATGCAAGTAGATGAACCACAGTTCAATCTTTCTATCCTCTCCTATGATGTTGAAGTTTATGGACAGTTGCTAAACTCGTACAAGTTGGAACCATATGAGTTAGTCATTGCCCATTGGTGGGTATTGATTAATTGTCTAGAAGTTCAATACTGGAAAGACATACATCTTTATTGTGATGAGGTTGTCGGTGATCTTGAGTACCACAATAGAGAGTTTGCAAACTATTTTGGCGGCTGGGTATGTGTGTATATATATATATATATATCAATGTTCATATTTAAAGTTAATGGTTGTGATTATTTTTTCAAATGAACCATATATAATTTGATGGTTACCCAAACTGGTCACACGAATTAAGGTTTTTAATAATGAAACCGATAACTTCAAGAATTTATCTGATGTGTAAGGTCAATGACGTGCAATTTATATGTGAACATAAAGACGACAAACGGAGAACATAGAATTCTGGAGTAATGATGCATGGTAGGCGGAATGACATTAACTATTACGGTGTTTTCCATTCAGTGGTTGAACTAATTTGTGGAGAAGACATGACAGTATACTTGTTTAAGTGTAGATGGTTTGATACTAACCTTCATAACACAAGGACCACTCAGTATGGAAATTTTTTGGTGAATACTGCTACAAGTTGGTATGAAGATGACCATTTTGTTTTTGTCACAGCGGTAAAACAAGTGTTTATCTTGATGATTTGGTGCACAAAGACGCTTGAAAAGTAGTCAACCATGTTATTACTAGAAACATATACAGTGCTGCTACACTTGGAGATGCCGCAGATAATGAAGAAGATACTGCATACCAAGAGCCGAACGTAATTGGTATCCTCGAATCCTCTACAATTCGCCTTAATAATGTGAGTCTGGGTCGTGTGGTTCGAAATTCATGACAAATATGTAAGGCTTATTGATGTTGATCCAAATGAAGACAACGAAGACTCCGGTGATGAGGAGCGGCACATATTACCAGAAATTAGCTCAAACACCGAGGAAGACTCAAGTGATGATTTTGATTATGAGCCTTAGTTAAACAGGAATTTGTGTGAAATATTTTTTCACATGAGCCTAATTTTAAAAAGTATTTTCACACTTTACCCGACAAAATAGACTTATGTCGCCGACTAAAGTTACTTTAGCTAACGACTGAAACACGTGTCATCGGCTATACGTTAGTCGACGATGCATTTTCGTCGGCTAAAGCAACTTTAGCCAACGACTGTGACATGTGTCATCAGCCAAAGTATAGTTGATGATAATAAATGGCATTTCGTCTGCTATACTTTAGCTGACGACTTTTTTACATCGTCAGATCAAGTCATCGGGTTTAGATCCCAGGTTTCGTCTAGACCGCCACCTCCTCTCTCAAATTGTAGGTTTTCTCCCTCTCTGTTTGTCCTTCGCAACCTTGCCCAGACCGCCTCTCTCTCTCTCTGCCGCAGCCTTAGCCACCAGCAACAACAAAAAAGACTAGAGGCCTCGTCATCGACAAGGGTCTTAACAAGCATGTCAAGATCAGCGAGCCAGTGGTCATAGAGACGACAAATGATGGAGCGGTGAAGTTGGGGGGAAAGACGAGGTCCTACAATAACCAAGTAGGATATGTCATACGGGACAAAGTCCCTTTTCTGTGGGGAGAGTGGTCCTCGGTGCCAGTGTGTGAAGGACATGGTGAACAATGCTATGTCAGTGAGTTAGTTAGATATTCATTATATATGTCTACCCTTATTAATTAAGTCTTAATATATATATATATATATATGACCATTGCAGGTGTGATTTGTTGTTCTAAAGTACCTTGAATTCACATGGGCAAATGATACTCAAGAAAAAAGGTGGTGGGAATCATATTTTGTTGATCATGTATTGTCAATTTCTAATATTTGTGTTGCATATATAGGTACAATGAGTTGAAAAAAACTCCATAAGCACTAGAAGACGCATGGCAACAACTGTTCGGGTACCCCGAGCGAGTTTATATATAGGGAGTATGAGTGGCAGTGGCTTCTAGTCCACTTTAACAACCCAGAATATGAGTTATGTAACATCATATTTGTGTTTACTTGTATCCTATTTGGCAAAATTAGTTTTCTAATATTTTTTTTAATATATGTTTATCCAACAAAGCCATTTGTGGAATAAACGCGACGAACCGGGGGCACAACATGAGTAACCATCATGTCGGGTCTAGACCGTTTGCGAGTTGGATGGAAAAGGCGAAAAAATAAAGTAAAGTCAACCCGTACGTGTATACGTACGAGAAAGTGTATCATCAGTTCACCAAAGATATTATAAGTCTTATGCCCTTATAACGTAACATATTTGTTTATATATGTATTTTCTCAAACTTTTTTTATATATGTTTACTAATATATTTTTTTTTTCTTGTCAATTAGGCAAGATTGAGGGAAGAGGCTGAAGTGACGTTGACTCAGATGGTGAGGGAGCAATGCCAGATACTCAGGATAAAGACTTCCTCCAGGTCATCTCTCAGATTGATCTCAATCTGATGTTAACGTAAGGGCGAGGATCATAGGTCATGCTTTCCCACCACGAGGGAACAATTACTATTGTAGGGGTCTAAGACAGCAGGGTGATGGAGTCTTGAAGAACACTTCCGATTTCTCACGCAAGTCGACGTCTTCTAAGGCTGCTCAGCTACAGGAGCAACTTTAGAGGCAGGCGATGGAGCATTAGAGACAGATGGAAGCTATGGAGCAGGCGAGATTAGCGCAGAAGGCTGAGACCCGTGCTTATGCGGCCGCCTAACAGGCTTAGATGTCTTCCTGATTTCAGGCGTTTTCTGCACAACTTCAGGCGCAAGGACTCCCGCCCCCATTTCCGTTGCCACCAATCCAACTCCCTTTTGATGCTCCACAGCCGTGGAAGGATCCGCAAGATGATGGTAGTACTCCATATTTACAGGACATAGATTTGGATGATAATTAGTTTAGGTGTTATGTGGGTTTAGTTTGAACACTTAACTTAGTTTAAGTGCTAAGATTAAAATGTATATATGCTTAAGTTTCATTAATTTGTGTTTGTTGGTAAATATGTGTTTTATTTTCATTTTATGTGTTGTTGGCTATTGTGGAAATAAAATTGTGGAATTGGCAGATTCTGGAAATAGAAATCCAGAATCTACAGTTTTTTCTTTCTTTCAGAAATCAACAACCTTAGCCAATGACAATAGTCACAATCGTCGGCTAAAGTCTTCATGTGTTATTGGCTATTGTGAAAATAAAATCGTAGAATTGACAGATTCTGGGAATAGAAATCTAGAATCTACAGTTTTTTCTTTCTTTCAGAAATCATCAACCTTAGCTGACGACAATAATCACAGTCGTCGGCTAAAGTGAAGACTTTAGCAGATGAGTTTCATACTTCAGCCAACGAAAGTCTTTATCAGTCGTCGGCTAAAGTCCAGTTCGGGCCAACCATTTTGACCAGCGGGGAAGTTTTGGCGGACTACAATTCGTCTGCAAAAGTGTATAAGTGGTCGGCTAAAGTCCAAACTTTCTGCCGACGACTAGTTTTTTCGTCGGCTAAACTTTATACTGCCATTATTGTCGTCAGTTAAAGTATGACCGGCGGCCTTTAGCCGACGAAAACGTCTAACAAGCCGATTTTTTTTTGTTGACTAAAATGTTTTCTCTAGTAGTTCCTCCATCATTTTTTAATTATCAAATTACATATTAATCCTCCTATTAAATGACTATTATACTCCTCACAAACCATATTTCTATTCTTTTTTCAATTTTTAGGTTTTCAACCTTCTTCTCCAGACCCAGGGGCGGATGCACAGTATGGGCTGCAGCCCACACAGATTTTTGAGGAAGCCCAAAAAAAAAATTAGTAATTACTATCCCTAAAGACCCTAATCCCTACCGACCTGCAGGCTGCAGCATTTCTCAGGGTTATTGTTGTTTCTTAATTCTTATGCTGGTCTCCTGTTTCTTTCTTCAGTTTTCTTTAAAAGTTTTCGTCTGCTAATTAAAGGAAGGTGCACTTCGTTGAGTGGTACATGAATCTTTGCAGCCAAGTTTCTCCAGAACCTAATCCCCAACTTCAGTTGAATTTCTACTCCCAAGTTTGCAGGTAATCTCACTGCTGCTTCGTCTATTGTTTGGATAAATAATTTGTAACTGCTTTGGTTTTCTGATTTAGGGTTTGAGTAAAATGAGATTTTGAGAATTGGGTATTCGTCCAATTGAAGTTTTGGTTGGTCTTACACTAGTACAGTAGTACAGCACTAGTTCATGAAATTGCAATTTGGGTTTTCGAGTAGCTGGACTTGCTGTCTTGCTGAATTATAGTTTTTGTATACCCAACCCCAAGTGAGTAAAGAAAGAGAAATGGTAGTGTTTAAGATAGTTTTAAGCTGTTGAAAATGGTAGTTTGTTACTGAAACATCTAATGCAGTTATACAAATGGCTAATATTGTCTTTTTTTTTTTCAGCTGAGAAACATATAGCTCTTTTTACTCTATAATGCCTAATCGCAGCAAACCTAAGCGGTACAAAACTCTATTGTCATGGTTTGCAAATGAGAGCCTATCAAGCGAGAGTGGGAGTGTGAGTAGGAGTAGGAATGTCACTGAAAATTCTATGAATGCTAACACAGCTGATCCTTTGCCGGATAATATATTTGAAGAATGTCCAAATGAAACAATTGGGGTGGAAGAAAATGATAATGTCGATTCTCTTGAGCGTGATCCGGGAATACGACGTCCTATATGCTCTTATCCTTTTAATGATCGTGAAAATATTCGAAGAGCTTATGTGGTTTTAGGACCATGTCAACCCAAATTGGATAAGTATCCTGTATCTTATGATGGAAGTCAAGGTCGAAGATTTAACTTCAAATGGTTCAAGGATTGGCCTTGGCTTAAGTATTCTAAAATTTTTGACAAGGTATATTGTTTTCCTTGTTTCCTTTTTGATACTTATCCCTCTCATCATCCGGCATTCACCGAGGAGGGGTGTCAAGGTTGGAAGAATGCTAATACCAAGCAGTTTAGACTTCTTAGTCATGTTGGGGACATACATAATGCTAACATGTATAGATGGGAAGTTCTAAGAAACCCAGCTCAGCATATTGAGAGAGTAATCAACACACAATCATCACAAGATAGAGCAAATCACCGTCTTCGTCTAGTTGTCACAATAGAAGCAGTGAGGTTGCTAACACAACAAGGACAAGCATTTAGAGGGCATGATGAATCAGTTGGCTCTTTCAACAGTGGTAACTTTAATGCAGTTGTGAATTCATATACAAGGATAAGTGATGAAATTTGCAAAGTTGTCTCACAAGCTCCTGGGAATGCCAAGTATATTTCTCCTACTATTCAGAAGCAGATTCTTAATATTCTTGGCAACAAAGTGAGAGCTAAGATTCGTGAGGAAATAGGAGATGCCAAATTTTGTGTTCTTGCTGATAAGTCTGTTGATGTGTCTAAGAAAGAACAAATGGATATCATTCTTCGATTTGTGGACCGTGTTGGGTTAGTTAGAGAACGTTTCTTTAAAGTTACAAGTGTTTCAGAGACTTCTTCTCTAACTCTGAAGAATGAGATTACCAGAGTGTTGGCGCAGTATGATCTTCTAGTGGAAAATATGCGTGGGCAAGGGTATGATGGTGCTAGCAATATGAAGGGTAAATTTCATGGTCTCCAAGCACTGTTTTTGGCGGAGTGTCCCTATGCATACTATGTGCACTGTTTTGCTCATCGTCTACAATTAACTTTAAATGCTGTGGCCTCAGGAGTGAAAGACATTTGGGAGTTCTTTTCAATGCTCAATTTGATTGTGAATTTTGTTGATTCTTCTGCAAAAAGACATTCAATGTTAAAGACTGTTAGAGAAGAAGAAATTGCACATTTAGTAGCTGTTGGTACTAATGAGACTGGTTCAGGGTGTAATCAGATTCGCAGTTTGCAGCGAGCAGGAGCTACTCGTTGGAGTTCACATCTTCGTTCCATTTCAAGTTTGATTAACTTATTTGAAGCAACTAGAATAACTCTTGCATATTTGGTTGAGCATGGAACTTCCAATGACATAAGAGGTGGAGCACAGAGTGTCAGTAAGCATCTAAAGAATTTTGATTTTGTGTTCTGTTTGCTTTTGATGCATGATGTCATGAAAATTACCGACTTTTTTTGCCATGCATTGCAACAAAAAGCAATAGATATCTTAAATGCATTGAGTTTTCTTTCTATAAAAAAATCAAAGCTTCAAGAAATGAGAGAAAATGGTTGGGTTGATTTGATAAAGAAGGTAGAATTATTTTGT
Organism: Geum urbanum; assembly: GCA_946800695.1. NCBI lineage: Eukaryota > Viridiplantae > Streptophyta > Magnoliopsida > Rosales > Rosaceae > Geum > Geum urbanum. Next base: position 45,976,880 of record OX327011.1, read on the forward strand.
GAAGAGCATGATGTTTTTATGCCAGAGATGTCTGATCCTTACATGGTAGGTTCTTCACCCAGGATGTGCCAACAAAGGAACTTTATCACAAATGAGCATTATTATCGAGTTAATATTCTCAATGTTGTCATAGATTTGTAGTTGACAGAGTTGGATAATAGATTCACAGAAACTTCATTGGAGCTCCTTGTTCTTTGTTCTACATTTGATCCTCGTAACAGTTTTGAAGCATTCAATTCTGAACATGTTTGTTGTCTTGCTTCGAAGTTCTATCCTCTAGATTTTACATCTATTGATTTGCTTTCTCTTGATATGGAGTGTGGATATTTTCTAGTAGATATTCAGAGGGATATAAGATTTAACAAGACAACAACTGTTTCGAATTTTTTTCGGCGACTAGTTGAAACAAGAAAGTCAGCATTCTATCCTATGATTTACAGGTTAATATGTCTTGTGTTGACTCTTCCTGTTTCTACTGCAACAACAGAGAGAGCATTTTCATGTATGAAGTTCATAAAAAATGAACTTCGAAATAAGATGGAAGATGTGTTCCTTGATGATTTGATGCTTCTCAGGATTGAAAAGGAGTATGCTGATAGTATTGATAATGATTCTATTATTACTGAGTTTGAAGTTAATGGGCCTCGGAGGGTAAAATTTAGTTAGTTATTATTGTTTTTCAATCATTGTGTAATAATTAATGAATGTAAGACCATTTTTATTCTCGGAGTTTGGTTTCATGTCCCCCCGATGTATGTATTTTAAATTATAATAAGAAAGGCGTGAGAATGAGCCTCCCAATGGGTTACAAACCTCAAAAAAAAAATTGTGCGTTGCACAATAAATTACAGCCCACCCAAAATTAAAATCCTGGATCTGCCCCTATCCAGACCTCCTACGTACGTATCAACCTTGGTATCATGTATTGTGATTCATAATTGTGACTAATTGCAAAACCCATTTGAGTTATTCGATTCGATCGACATAAATTTACAAATGATGATATGGCTTAGATTGACATGATCGATCACTTTTTAACTAGTTGATCCGATAGACATCGATTTTCGTATATACGTCAAACTCTTGTTCTCCTCTGAGTCCTCTCCTAATGTTAATTGACTGTTCAGCAAAAACTAAACATCGACTATTGCAATCCTCTAGATCTTGGCTCTGTAATCACCCATAACTTACAATCATCCTCAGTCACAATGTTCTGCTTCGAAATTGATTTTTGTTGGTGGATTGACAATGTAAATCTGCTATCAAGTAATTTAATATATGTGAAAGTATTAAGGTTATTTTAGAAACTTAAAGGGAGGTATAGTGAGTAAACCCATTTATTCTAAAACGAGGAGGTGCAAAGAGCATGAGAGGTATGGAGAGAAAATTTGGAGGTCTTGATAGCAGTACTCATGACAAAAGCTATAGTCGATTTACTACATCGCACTTAATTTTACTCGATTACATAACAAAGTTACAGCAGTGAAAAAAAGAAGAAGAATTGTGGTACCCAAGCAATAGACATCTTCAATTAATTCTTCACCGCAAAAACCCTAAACCCTAAATCTCATAACCAAACGACAACAAATCCTCCCTGCCCCCACGTCAATGGCTCCTCCAAGTCTCCTTGACCCCCCACAGATCACTAACGCCTTCACACCGGCTCCACCCCAACCCAAAGCCGACACGGCAAGATCCCCTGTGGGCTTGACTGAGAATTCATCTTCTACCTCCTTATTTTCTATGAGATATGAGATCTTGATGGTTGGAGATGAGAAAATCCTATAATGAATAGTGATTTTACAAAGTTTCATAATAGAGCATAGAAACTTGAACTTAATTTATTTTGACTCTTATATATCTCTTTTTCCTACCGAGTACTCATCAACGAGATAATATATGGTCCTGCTAAAGCTGGAAAGTTGGACTTCCTTGGGAAGTAGATTGTATATTACCTCCGTATATGTACTCCGGTGTTTCTTTTTTGTTTTGGCAAAAATCATGCGTATAACTTTTGTTGTGATGGGTCATCTGTTGTTTCTCTATGGTGAGGTTTATGTCTAGCTAATTCCACTAGCTAGGTGTTATTCCATTTCGATCTGCTTGTGCATATGTGTGTTTGTTGGTTTGCTTATGACCACAATGAAGGAAGCATAGACTGTTTGAATGTTTTGCAAGAGACAATCCTCTTCAAAATACACCGAGCACTACTTTTGGTGCAGTGACTAGTGACGGAAGGCCAAGAATAACATAAGAAATTTGAGTCCCTAACAAACCTAATTATGTAATTTGAATTTGAATACTCATTTACCTATATAACAATCCTGGTCCACTGTACAAAAACACTGTGCAGAAGCCGTGATTCACTGTTCCTAAGAGCAAGGGTATTTTTGTCCCTGTGGTGCTAAAATGAAACAGACCGAACAAGGATCCATCGAGCTCTCTCTCATCCTAGACCACCATAACCTTCGATTCGTCTGCCCTCTAGAGAATCCGTCATTCCCATCTCCACCGAAAGTCTGTAGCTCGAAAAGCTGTTCAAGGTAATTAAGTTTTCCGATTTGCTTGAAAATCTCCCACTCTCTATGCTAATGTTGCTTGACCACCAGACACCATTGCGATTGTGATTTCCGTTTCCGAGGTCCGGAGATGGGTTTTTGAGCAACTCTCAGTGATCTTTGAAACCCAGAAAGAAAAAAAGCGATCTTTTGATGTTGTTATTGCGATTGGTGTGATTCTCCTCAATATAGGCTCTTGGGTGTTTCGGATTTGGTCTGCTCTGCTTTGTTTTACTTTTGTGTTTGTGAGAATGAACGATGGCGATGAGGTCGTCGCAACAGCTCCGGGGGACCCACCACCGGCGGCGTTGGATTTGAAATTCTCTCAGGTCTTCGACGAGCGTACAGCAAGTGAAGAAGTTCAGGAAGGTAAAAAAAAGAGCTTCCTTTGAATCCAATTGGTGTTTGTTTTTTGTGCATTCAAGTATTCTTTTTTGTAGAATTTGTGTCCGTTTCATATCGTGGGTAGTTTCGTGTTTTTGCATCGGGGTCCTTTAGGTTTGATTTGTGGGGAGTAGTGGGTTTTGGTATGATTGTGAGGAAGGGTTGCATTACTTTGTGTTGGACTGATTAAGTATGGAGCTTTGTACTTGAAATGAAGTAGTTTGGTAGTGAGCTTGGTAATGTTATTGGTGGTTACAGATTGTGATAACAGTTTATGTTTCAATGAATTATGTAGCTATTGATACATCAATTTGTATTGTGTAGATGGTTTAAATGTCGATGGTTTCATTCGCCTGTGATTTTTGGACTGTCATCGGAGTGTTTGTTGAAATAAATGATGGATTCCTGTAAATTTCTCAGAATAAATTGAGTGTTGTGATTTTGTTTGTTGTAGTAGCTATGTTTTCGATATTCGCTATTTATGTTATGTGGTATGTAGTGATTGGATTTGGTTTTTGAATTTAATATAGGGGTTGTGAGCATCCGTTAGTTGTAGTAGTTTACATACTGTGGTGATTGAGCTCGGGTACCATGAAGCATAAGAAGAATGTTGTAGAACGGCGGCGGCGGTACATGAGGGTAACTCAATCATATTATTTTGCTACTAATGTTGCAGAATCTTACAGCTCAAATATGTTCTATTTGCTTTTACGCAAGCCTATTCAATGAAAAATCTGCTTTTAAAACTTTGAAATGCATACATTCATATTCACATTATAAAGATAAACATATTTATCGTCTGTAGAGGATTTAGCTAAACCAATCTCAGTTTTAGATGATGAAGATCAGGATGCGTTTCCATTATCCAAAAAGAGTGTGACTTCAGAGCCACCACTTTCTTCAGCAGAAGATGATGATCAGAATAAGTCACCCAATAAAGGTGGTTACTTTTCTTCTTTTTCTCAATTGGAAAGTGCACAAAAGAGATGTGTGAGTATGTCGGATGCATGTATTACAACACAAATGAATTTGTAGGGGCACTAATATTGATGATAATATTTCTATTTTGCAGATGTTGCTGGTATTGAAATTTGGGTTTAGGCTCAAGTTTGGGTCTTCAGATGGGTATTGATTTTCGTGTGCAAAGTTATGAGATTAATACAATCCCTACAAATTTGAAGCATTGAATCATAAGGGTTGTTTGAAATCGATTGTGCCATCTAAAGTAAATTTCAAGATGTTGTGGTGAGTATATTCTCTGTTTCATTTAAGCTTTGTGTTGATAATTGATGGATTGTTTGTTTGAAAGATTGGAACTTGGAAGTGGGTATTGTCTGAAAATTTCTAGGTTCAATTAGGTTGTGATTGAATTGATGTGTTCATGCTGGCTTGGTAACTTTTTGTGTGGGTTTTAGATTGTGCAGTTCAGACTATGTTTCCATGTCTTTAGTTTCTTGCAATTCTATGTGCTCATTGAGGTTTAGATAACATAGGAGTCTTTAAAACATGAGAAAAAGGAAAAGCTTTAGTCATGAATTTAAAGATTGTTCTTTTCACTTGCTGTGTGTAGATAGATTGAAAAAGTAAAAAAAACCCTTTCTTCATGTATTTCTGGGATTCAGAGAGAATGAAGTTTGTGAATTTGAATGGTATATGTACAGTCTTAGAAATTTGAAATGTTGGTTGTGATGTAAGTAAGATGATGATGGTAACTTGGTTATACTTCCAATTTAAGGCTTCAACTGTTAAGAGCCGATCAACGAGGAGGAGTAGGAGACTGCCAAGGACAATTTTTCGCTGTTCCGATGACGATGTGGTTGCATGCTGGCAGAGAACCATGATGGCGGCGTGGAACGAGAGGTAGTGTTCCGATTGTGATTATATACGCAGTACTTTTGGTGTCTGTTTATACTTAATCTGAGCTTAATTGTTGGTATCTGTGTGTGTAGAGTTGTCATTTCATATTGGTGTAATTTTCTTCTGCTAGTGGTTTGTAATTTAGGAATTTTGGTTAGGTTTGGCTTTTGTTGTTGTTGTGTTAGGTTAGTCTAATAGTGATACTAGGTTGAATTGGATGGATTTTTCCTGAAGACATTCTGAGCACTACATAGAGAATCATAGTTATTATTGTTTGGAAACTTTTGTAGATCATATATATCTAATATGTCTGTCTTGGCAGTTTGAGTTTGTTTTGTCCTTGATTTTTTTCTCTTTTATTTCTTTACTTAATTCTTGAAAATAAAAAGAATTGATGGAATCGTGATTTACTTAATTTTTATTTTTTATATCATGATCCAATTATGCATATCAGTTTCTTACAATCCTAAACGGTTTGGCTAATTGATTTGGGTCGACACATTCTGTGGGATAAATTCTGTGAGATATGTAGCGGTGCGCTTTGTGTTAATTTTAAGGGCACTCCAAATTGTTGAGCATGCATGCATTAGATTAGGGATCTGGTATTTACATAAACTGTTCTCTAGACTATTCACTGCTACACACTTTCGATTGTTTGCCGCATGTTTTAAATCACTGTTTTGGATAACTATTTCTCTTCATTGATCACTGTTTTGATCATTTTGAGATTTCTCTCCTTCACTTTATTTCACTCTCCTCTCATTGCAACTTCTCTCCCCCAGTATAGACCCCTCCCTCACTCACTCTTTGTGCATATTCCGCTTCATAAGAAATTTAAGAGGTGTAGATCAGATCTCATTTATTTTGTGATTTTCTCCTTTTTCATTAAATGTTTGGTTGTGATTTTGGGTTTGTTTAGTTAATTTGAGTTTTGTGATTTCTTGAGTTCAGTTGACTTGGGCTTATAAATGAGATCAAGTGAGAGAAAAGAGGTGGGATTGTGTTATGGCTACCTAGCTAAACCCAAGAAAATGGTATGTGTGTATACTCATTGAAAATCAATGAAGAGTGTGAACCACAGAACACAAAATTTTGCTGATCATCAAATTTGGTTTTTGGGTAATTGGTTATTTGGAAATCTCTGGGATTTGTATGCTGTAAATACATGAAGTGCTTGGTGTTGCTTTCAACTATATATTGCTTATTTTTCTGTGGATATTTTTATGTCATCAAGGTATTTGTCCGTGGTTTGTCTATACAAGTATCAAAATATGGTCTAATAGTGACCGTCACTTTTCTCTTTTTCTTTTTTAACTGGTAGCATTGAATTGTGCTTAGTTTGATATAGTGGATATTCTTTTTGGTGGTGCAGGGTTGTGTTCATCTTGATCTGTGAGTGTGAGGTCTAGCAAAGGTAAGGGAGTCTGGGTTGCCAAATTCTTTTCCTATGTTGTCTTGAATTGATTAACATGTCTCATTTCAATATTATTCTTTTATTACGAGTTGATTGTTGTTAGTAATGGTCATTTTAGCTTAGTGTCGATTTTTTTATTTGGCTGTTTTATGTTTTGATGATTTTTGTTTTGATATATGTATTTGTATTATGTTTGTATGGCTTGATTTTTTATTGGAATGTGTTTTTTAGTTATGTTTTATGTGAAAATATCATGTTGATTATAAATTTGACTGTTGAATTTGCTGTTATAGCTGCTGTGTAAGTCAACTTTTTGATTTTTTCCTCCTGCTTATGAATTAGGCAGATCAAAAAGCTTCAACTTCATTACAGAATGATGATACAAGTTAAATGCTTTTACTAGCGCATTCTTCTTTGAAGATTGTAACATGTATAATATGAGCTGTTCTTTTTTCAGGTGTTCAAATCCAGTGGGTTGTACCAGCCAATGTGCATTATGTTCAAGACTGAATTTCTTTTGCAGGGCTCAATGCAGTTGGCAATATCAGTACTTAGTTAATTCTAAGTGTTATGGCTATGTAGCAAATTGTGTGATGTAATACTGGACAAGTTTATGTGTTTAGTATTGTTGTGTAACTCATGCAATACATTGATGACCAATCAGTTGACTAATCAGATTACTTTATGTTGCTTCAATTTCTACTTTCAGCTTTAGTTGAATTCATGCACTGTAACAATTATGCTATCTCAATCATATCTTTGTACAATGGTGGAATCTGAATGTTGTCTTTGTACAATGGACTTTGAATAAGGAATCTATGTTATAGCTATGAAATTTGGAAGTGTCTCTAATTTATAGAAGATTTGCTTGCACTTCGATTCTACCGATCAAGTTTGAAATTTGGAGTGCTTTACATTGCAAATGTAAAAGTTTTATATACAGGCCCATAAATCACAATACATGAAGAGCAGCTTGATTGCTTTGTAATAAACAATGTGCTTATCTTTCCCAGCCTACCATGATCACAAAGCATTCAATGTCTTCAGCATGAAGCCTTAGTAGTATCCCTAACTTCAAAGTACTCCTCAACTGTAGCTTGCAAAATGGTTACCTTAAAAAAATTCACATTTGAAATTCACTGAACAAAATCTTGAACTATTAATCATTTTAACCTGTTTTGGAACTTTTTTAAACTGTGTTAATGACAGATCTTAGAAAATGTGTAGTAGTAATTTATTCATTGCATAGTACTTCAAGGGATTATAAAAAAAATTCCAAGTCAAATGATAGGAAAATTAGTCAGTGTTAAAAGCTCTGTATTTGCAAATGTATTGATTCATTTTGATGTCACCACAAAATTGTTGCACACTGAAGCCGTTTTCTACCAATAAGGAAGCATAAGCTTAAAAAAAATCCACTCATCAAGAGATGTGTTTATGTATCAGGTAAATACATGGTTTTTACTTGCTTCTTAATTATATGAATCAAGTATGATTTGTAAGTAACATGGTAGTAACTATCAGCACTATGAAAAGAATATAAACTTGATGTATGTATAAACTTTTTTGTATATTATTTCAATTGACGATGATCAAGTTGTTGCATAGAACCTACTTTGTGTTATAATAATGTCAGCTAATATATATAGTTGCATATCTAATATGTAACACTAAAACTATATACTTACTTCATATAACTTCGTTACTTAATATTTATTATACATCATTAATCAATATATCAAAACAAACAAACAATTGCTAAATTCATAATAAGCTATTTGATGTATTCAAATAGATGCATGTATTGATCCACCCTTACATTCTCATTTAGCAAATGATTAAACAATTATGTAAAAGAGTGCCAAACTCCATGCAAATAGGCAAGAAGATTGTTATATAGATTAGACAATTAATGATGACATTTTAATGATATGATAGTTGCTAATGATGAAATACAGCCCAAGTATTACTAATAAATATCAAAAAAGAAAACTTAATCTATGATCATGAGAGGTATAATCGACTCAAACTTAGTACATCGTTAATTAATATCAAAAACAATTTATTGCCTACTAAAACTGAGTCACATATTCAATAAAGGGACTCAAACTTAGTACATTGTTAATTAATATCAAAAATAATTTACTGCCTACTAAAACCGAGTCACATGTCAATAAAAGGTATTGTTGACGTTTTCGAAAATTCACTTTGTCAACTTCACACCCGTTTTCTAACATACTAGCTTCTCTAATACCTCACTTCTCTAAGTTATGTGTGGTTCACATTGATACGCTTCTACTGTTTCATAATTGATTTTTCATCGAATAGTCACGTTGGTGATTTTAATTGCAGCCTTGATAATAATCTTAATAACCTTACTCTACATTGTTTATTGTTGAAATAAAAACTTCGAAAATCCGCCATTGGGGGCGGATATCCACCTAGTGTAACTCTGTAATCCGGTAATCCCATTTTGTACTATTTTTTTTATCAGACCCATTTTGTACTAAGCATTTGACTATTTTGGCTATAACATTGTGATGGAGGACTTGGTACGTACAAACTCAACAATCCTTTGGGGATAACGGGAATTTTTTATTCGTCAGATGCTAAATTGCAAACAGCAAACCAAATATTGGGGTAAAAACATAATTAAGTAATTATTTACGGTAAGTCACTGGCTTCACTCGAGTCGCGAACGAAGCTTTACATTCCGAACAAGTTTTGACGAATTAAAATCGAAGAAAGCTCCGGGGAAATCATAAGCTCTCTGCAACACACGCAGATCCCGTCTCTCCGATTTAACTCATTCTCCGCTACTGAACCTTATACAGAAAAACGACTTGCCGTCTTAGTCAGAGAGAGATAAGAGATCCGATGGAGGCTCCTCCGCAAGGTGGATCCGACAGAGACAAATCGAACTCGTCGTCTTCTCCGATCCCCGTCGTCTCCAATTTCTGGAAAGGTTAGCCTCACTATTATTATTTTAATCTGTTCAATTCTACTCGAAACTGCTACAGCTGCGTTATCTCGGTGAGAAAATCGGTGGCATTTTGCTGTGGTCTACTGGTGACATGTAGATGTTGATTATTGAATCCTGGATTGATCATCGTAAAAATGCACTTAGAAATCTGTATTTGCGTTTGTTGATAATAGATTGAATCTGTAGAACTCTGTATACTTTTTAGTACTGAAGTAAGCATCTTGGTTAGTCAAACTTGTAGAGACACTGCACTGTGTGACTGCTGTGTTCACCCGGATTTTGGGCTTGAGTGGCAAATTAATCAGGAATGGTTATTTGAAATGCTTTTCGTAATGGCTGCTTTTGTTTTTTCGCATACAGAGTTTGATCTGGAGAAGGAGAAAAGTGTGCTGGATGAGCAAGGGCTGAGGATAGCTGAAAATCAGGAGAACAGCCAGAAGAACCGGCGGAAGCTTGCAGAGAGCACTAGAGGTATGCCATTGTAGTTTTTAACGACAAGGTCTCTTATATCGAAGGTTTGTTTACATTAGTGGTCGGGTATAGTGATGGAAGTGGACTGCCTCAACTTTTTCCAGCCAGATTTTCTTCTCGAAAGTGGACATTTGGTTGCTTTTGTGGGTTTTTTTAAAGCCATTTAGGTCTCAATTTATAATTTTCATACCACAAACATATATCTCGACTTATAATTTGGGTGCCAACAGATTTCAAGAAAGCTGCACAGGAGGATAAGTTAAGTCTCTTCAATTCCTTACTCAAGGGTTACCAAGAAGAAGTTGATAATCTTACCAAGAGAGCAAAATTTGGAGAGAATGCTTTTCTTAACATTTATCAAAAGCTTTACGAGGCTCCAGATCCCTATCTTTCTCTTGCCTCAATTGCTGTAAGTACTGGCATGCTTCATAATGTATTCCATGACATCAAGTTTCTAGATTTGCTTCTAGATAGGAATTGGATATATTGCATAAAGAAATTGAGTGTGTGTGTGTGTGTGTGAACTGAAAGCAAAAGGGTTAGAATATTGCATCACTTGTGGACTGAGTATTGTTATTTGTGTGCTTGTGTCCTGTGAACTTGGCTGGTATGCTGTGTTCTGTGTCTATATCTCATTATGAAAATCTTCATTCATCTTCGACAGGAGCAAGATCTTAAATTGTCAGAGCTAGAATCTGAGAATAGGAAAATGAAAGTCGAGCTCGAGGAGTTCAGGACAGAAGCAACTCATCTAAAGAATCAACAGGCAACTATAAGAAGACTTGAAGAGCGCAACCGTCAGTTGGAGCAACAGGTTGACAATGTGTAGTATCACTCTTTTTAAAATTAAAAAAATAATGGACCGCTGCGGATTTGATGTTTTCGGTTTCTATATATGGCACTTTCTATATCTTATTTCTGATGGATGCACTTCCTCATATGTACTTAGATGGAGGATAAAGTCAAAGAAATTGTGGAGATAAAGCAAAGGACTTTTGCAGAAGAGAACCAGAAAGTACTCGAGGTCCTAACAGAAAGGTACATGCTGTTCATATAATTAGTTTATGGAACTTGTCAGGATGGAACCTTATGACATTCCTGAGTAATGTTTACTTTCTGTTTAATGTAATTTTGAATGATATTTTTTCTTCTTCTTGGATATGTTGATTTATGACTTCTCCTCTCTATACAGAGAGAAAATGTTGCAGGATCAATTACGACAGGCTAAAGACAGTGTTTTCAATATGCAGAAATTGCATGAGCTTGCTCAAAGCCAATTGTTTGAGCTTCGTGCTCAATCAGGTAGGTTTACATTTACAAAAGCCCTATGATTTGATTTTATATGACTATCTTTAGCTTCCATGAAGCATCTCATATGTTGTGTTATAATTTCAGAGGAAGAAACTGCAACGAAACAATCTGAGGTCAATCTTCTGATGGATGAAGTTGAACGGGCTCAGACCCGGCTTCTTAGTCTTGAGATGGAGAAGGTGCTGTAAACTTTTTTAATTACAAGATTTTTAGCTATATATAATCCACCTTATGCACTGAGAATACAGTTTTGTCTATAAAGAGGCAATAGCCTTTTTATGATCATACTTTGTACATTTTCATGGTTTGTAAAGGTTCATACTGCTGCTTTGTTTTTTACTCTTGTAATTCCCATTTTCTATTTAACTGTTTTGCAGGGACTCTTGAGGACCAAGTTACAGACAGCTAATGAGGATACTGACAATAAGAAAAGGTGACTGACTTCACCATCATACTTTTTATTGCATATCCCTTTAGAGTATGGTTTCAATTTGTTTTCCTTTTCTCTGTATAAGAAATTTGACACGTCTTTAATGTTCTACACCTCCATAGGAGCTCTATATAGTTTAGTTTTGTTGAATTTGAGATATGTTTTTTAATTTTAGATTCATGTCTCTGCAGTGATAATTTAGATTCAAATAGTATACTTGAGAATTCATTGAGTGCCAAAGAGAAGATCATTGCTGAACTCAACATGGAACTTCACAATATTGAAACCACCTTATCAAATGAAAGAGAGGAGCACATGAATGAAATTAAGAAGCTGAATACACTGCTCATTGAAAAGGTATATTTACCCTCTTGCTCTCGGGCTACTTTGTTGTTAAGGTGAAAGTACTGTTAGCCATTTCCCACTTAATGTTGTTTTATTGTCATGTCCACCATCTCATACACCAAAGCTGTCAACATCTTCAACTTTTTCTTATAATGTTTTCTGCATTGCTACTTCAGGAATCTTCTCTTCAAGAGATGAAGAAAGAACTTCAAGCAAGGCCAACCACAAAACTGGTCGATGATTTGCGGAAAAAGGTGAAGATTTTGCAGGTAATGAAGTAGCACTGGACCCCTGATGTTTCCTATACACTTTGTAAATATCGTTCTTTTCTTGGTCCTGTACTCTGTTCTGTCGACCTTATTTAACTTCTCACTTATTCGTAGGCTGTGGGTTATAATTCCATTGAGGCTGAAGATTGGGAAGTTGCTACAAGTGGGGAAGAGATGAGCAAAATGGAGTCTCTTCTTCTTGATAAAAATCGGAAAATGGAGCACCAACTCACTCAGTTGAAGGTATGAACAGTGGAGGACTTGAATATTCTTGATGAGAAATTGGTATCTGTTCCCTATTCTCCAATATTCTCCAGTGAACTGAACGGTGAATATTGATGATAATGTTTGTATTAGGGAGCTTATGGACTATAATTTTGAATGTTTCATGTTGATCTGTCATGTGCTGTAATTTTGCTTGTGCTATTTTCAGGTCAAACTCTCAGAACAAACAACTCTGTTGGAAAAGGCTGATGGAGAAATAACGAAACTTACAGAGAAAGTTAATGAGCAAAAGAAACTAATACAGAAGTTGGAGGATGATATACTGAAGGTGAGGGAAAATGGACTTATGATGATGAAAATGATTGTTATGTTTGTCTTCCATGATATGGATTATGAACCTTGGTGCATCTTGCCTGCATTGAGAATGTCGCACACTGTACTTCGCATTTGTAAATTTGACAAATGGAGTGACTTTAGATTTCATAATTGTACAATTGGTCCTCTGGACGTACTTTTATAGATGACCAATATTCCTCTCTAAGTTTGAATTTCATCCCTATTGCAGGGTTATAGCTCCAAGGATAAAAAAGGAAATTTATTTGATGACTGGGATCTATCAGAGGCTAGGAGCACTGAGCCATCAGAGGTACCCCCTCCTCTATCTTAGCATGCATAATGCATGCCTTCGCACTCTTTTTGTCATTGTTAACATGTATTCCAGTTTATGTAGTATATTTATAATAGCCTATCTGAATCAGAATGCAGAACAAAAACATGGATCCTCAGACCAAGACCAAAGCTCAATGCTTAAGGTTATCTGTAATCAGAGGGATCGATTCAGGACACGCTTGAGAGAGACAGAAGAAGTTCGTTATTTATTTTCAAACATTTCAGAATCACGTTGGTGTTTTCATATGGCTAAACTAACAGATAACTGACTGTTTTTGTATGTACTAGGAAATAAGACAGCTGAAAGAAAAGATAGGAACTTTAACAGTGGAACTAGAAAGGACAAAGGCTGATAATGTCAAGCTGTATGGGAAGATCCGCTATGTTCAGGATTACAGTCTTGAAAAAGTAGCATCTAGAGGAGCAAAAAAGGTGAAATATTTTTATCCTAATATGTGCATCCAGTGTGTTAAGATATTATGTTGCTGGCCATATGTTTCTTAGTTCAGTGGACTATGTGTTCTATCACTTTTATGTGTTGTATTTGCTTCTTTTGTTAGAATAGCATGGTTTCTTGTCAACAAAATATCTGGATTTTAGTTTACACATGCTTGTTTATGTGATGTACTTCAGCAAGCTGAGGATGTTGAAAGTGGTTTCTCCTCAGATGTTGAATCTAAGTACAAGAAGATCTATGAAGATGACATAAATCCTTTTGCAGCCTTCTCAAAAAAGGTTCGGAAAGTTAATTTTTGTGTGAAGTTCCTTGGCAAAAATGTGTGTGCGGGGAGTCAATAATATGCTCCTTCTGCTTGCTTCAATTCAACAGAAGTCATATAATAAATTTATTTGTACACAGGAAAGGGATCAAAGGTACAAGGAATTGGGTTTCAGGGACAGAATTACTCTCAGCAGTGGACGTTTTCTTCTGGGCAACAAGTAATAGTACATGATCTTAGCTTCAAGTACTCAGATTTGGCTCCTTGATCAGATATCATTTTAATTTCTTCATCCCTAGTATCTTCCTACTTACAACACTCATTCCTTTCGGCATAGTCTAAAACTCTAAAATATAATTATAATCCATGGATCAGACAAAACGTACTCTGAATTAATCAAAGAGTTCTGGCTGCAGGTATGCTCGGACTTTTGCATTTTTCTACACCATTGGGTTGCATATACTGGTATTCACCTGTCTCTACCGGATGTCGGCTCTGAGTTATCTCAGGTACTTCGTGTTCTCATGAGTGTGCAACGGGTTTCGCTGGTTAGTTTTTTTTTATCTCTCATACTAACTTCTTTACTATCTTTGTAGCAACGGGCAGGAGGATATCCTTGTTGGGGACACAACTCAGAACCTCCCACACGCTCTCTAGGCTTGGAGACATTCTGAAGGCTATACCAGAATGTATATAATAACATAGATACCCCGATATTCACTTGGCGTTTCTCTTTTTTTTGGTTTTAGTTTCGATGTTTAGCTGTAAAGCCTGTCATATAATGGTAGAGATTTAGGGACAGATGAAGTCGATCCCATATTTACATATCTGGCCTAGATTGGTCAGCTGAGTTCATCCATATATTTGGTTGCAACTTTTCGGTTTCGGGTTACTTATTGGGAGAAAACATAGGGTACTAAGAGCATACATGAATGAGATAAACAACTATACGAACATGCGACGCTCATTGTCATGGATTCAGCAACTTCTTTTGTTTTTCTTTTGAGTTTTTATCATGAATGTGCCTTACAAATGTACCATTTATCACTTCAGTACTTGTCTTTTAAAAGGACCCAAAACAGTACATGTACTTATGTGAAGTTGCTCGAAATAGTACCTTTTAAGGGTAAAAGAGTTAAATTATCAGTTTAAATCTGATTTAACATTTAAAAGGTCATTATTTTAGTACAACACTTCCAATTTTAATTCTTTTTGTAAAGTAGAGTCTGGTAGTGTTTACATTCTAAGTAAGTAGCGTCTGCATATAACTAAAATCGTATGTTCTTGAAGAAGCGTAGTGGGTTCATATTTTATCTGTTCTAACATCTGCAGCTGGAAATTTATTATCTATATTCAAAGGTAAACAATTATTTTTTACCATAGAAAATTTCTCATTTTCAAAAAGTACATGATTTAAGTTCTAAACTTCAAATTTTACGAGATTTTATCACTAATTCAAAAGAGAATTAAACTATTCGAAAGATCAAAAGTAGTCTATCCTCGTCCCTTAGAACGAGCATTTCATAATTTCAAAATTGCCAGAGAACAATCTTTTCTTGAAAGCTTGTTAAGAGACAAAGCAAAAATAGAAAGGCTTTTGCATCAACTGTATATTTGAGCATTTGTTAGATCCGCAGTTCAACTGGTATTAGAGCTTGTTATAGCTCAAAATCCCAAAGATGGGATCAACATCTGAGGTAATAATAGAGAAACTAGATTCTCTATTAGACCTAATAGATGCAAGACAACAAGAATCTCTATCAGAAATGTCTAGATATAGAAAATATTTAAAAATTCTTCCATCTATCACCAACTAATTACATGGATTGGAAGCCAAAGTGGATTACATCCAGAATCAGCCGAAAGAAAAACAAGAACTATTAACAAGAGTTAATAGTAAAATCAAGAGACTAGATCTTCAACAGATGAAGATCCTTGATTGTGTTTAAAAGATAGCTCGAGAACACAAAAAATCAAGCAATAGGCCACCTCGACCATTCATTAGAAAAACTAATGACTTCAAATCACTACAAGTTCCAAGAGGGAACCCACTGCCAAAGCCATTTTTTTAGATTTTCCAACAAATCTGTCAGCAGTCAGAATAAGAGAATCTAAACGAGAAGATACTCGAGGCATAAAAATGTTGAGCATCTTCAAGAAAAAATCAGTGCAGTTGTTGAACACATAAGAGTTTGAGTTCAACGAAATAGAAAACAACGTCTGAAATACTTCGATTCCGAAGTTTGAATTCAACCAGATCTACAAAAAAAAAAGAAGTTTTGATCTGATGGAAAGCCATCAATTCAAGATCCTTGAATTCACTATCCCAGCAACGACAGGAGAAACAGATCTCCTTCTAGTAACATCCAAAGAAGTTTCTAAAGCCAGAAAAAAAAAACTTCAAGTTTATGCACATTGGAGTAGTCTAAGTTGAAATAAAGTTACTGGCCAGAGAAGACTTAAATTGCTTAGTCCTATGCGTCTTACAAGACAATAGGCTGAACGATTTCCAGAAAAGTCTACTAGGAACACTTCAAGCATCACTATGCAATCAAGTTGTATACTTCAACTGCTTCCCAAACTTTTCGACTAGCCTAACAGATGTCGCTCACTGTCTACGAATAAGAGTCAAAACAGACGGCACATCCATGAAGGAAGGCATACAAGAGCTTGCAGTAGTTTATAGGACTACTATAAACTAATTAGCACAACAATAGAGCCAAAGACCAAGTTAACAAATATTCCAGGCCTTACTACTGGTTTTCTTACAAATCCCAAGAACCATAATCAACATATTCACAAGGTAACATGAGACAAGGTAACTTTCCCACTAGAGTGAAAATTATCTGGACCAAGGGAGAAACCAGAAAGCTCGAAGGCAACAGTCTACGAGAACAGAAAAATTGGGAATGTCAACCTCAAGTTCGAAGGAAACAGAAACAGTGACGTATCCCTCGAAAACTTCAGAGGAGAAAGCTCTAGACCGCTCAGGAGAAGCAACTCTACCAGAGAAATTGGTACTAGAAGTACCAGAATCTCTATAAGGGCTAACCCAATGATGGAAGAAGACTTAGATGCTGAGTTAGAAAGAAACATCAACATGCTAAGAGCAGGAAATTCAAAATCAGAAGAACTCTTCAAGCTTTATAAAGAAGCAGAAGAGTGTGAAGATCCCTCGCGGTTGGAACAATTGATCAAAGAGATCGAGAGTTTCACCTTCAAAAAGGAAAGAAAGGTCTTTCCTCTTCTACATGAAGAAGTAGAAGATATAGAAGATGAGGACATGGAAGAAGCAGAATCTTCACAACCATCACCTTCACAAACCATCATATTCAGGATTGGTGGAAAGACCAAACTTCCACACGAAAAAGGTCCTAGTAGAGAAAAGGGAGATAGAAGCTCCCACAGATTCATTCCATAGGAAAATACTCCAAATGTGCCAATCACCCAACTAGGAGCATGGCTTAATCTACACAAAGGTCTGGACAAAAAAAAAGTCATCGACGAATGGGCAACCAGTCTACTTATGGCAACCTACACAATCTACGGAAGATTTGAAGCAAGAGACTTGCATACAGTATATGAATCAACTCTCCTAGGAATGGCAAAGAAGTACTACTTTCTTTTCAAAGAAACAATCAGAGGAAAGCAATGGATGGAAGACATAATGAATGATAGGAATCCCTATACTTTTTCCACTTTGCTACATGATCAATTCTACGGAGACATCTCATATGTTGGAGAAAAAACTAAAGAGATAGCAAAAACTAACATATATGCTTTCAAGATCTGCAACATGCAGTACTTCAAGGAATATCTGAATGAATTCCAAGAGTACTATTGCACCATAGGAGAATTTGAAAATATAGACTTGGTACACCTCCTGCACAGGAAGCTTCCTGAACCCTGGAGAACAGCTACGAGAGAAAGCATAGAAGAAAGACCTCTAAAGAGGTTTTTAGTCGGAGGAGTTGCAAAAAGAATCAGGCAGCTGATGCGCGAACAGTGTAAAGCTAGCACCAGAGCAAAAATAGCTAAGAAGTAGCTCAAAGGAACAAGTGACTTCTGTTCCAAAATGATAGATGCACTAATCAACTGGGGATGAAAAAAGAAGAGGCATAAGAAAAAACACTTCCAAAAACATTTCAAGAGAAATGGAAAGAAGAATTGGAGGTTCAAGAGAAGCTCTAACTATAGGAGAGAAAAACAAAATTCCAGAAAGAGATTTTTCAAGAAGACGAGATTCCAACAGGAACCAGAAAAAAAGAAAACTTGCAGATGTTGGTTATGCAAGGCCGAATGACACTATGCTAACGAATGCCCCAAGAAAG